>CM054113.1:125690836-128090836 GCA_028673005.1 Tanypteryx hageni | reverse complement strand
CGTCAGGAACCAAGATTTCACACCGTAGCTACACGTGGTAAGGAGTTTTGTGTGTTTGATCGACCGCGATAGGGACCTACCAACAACAATGATCAAACTTTCTGAAAAGCATATAGAGAATTTGTATGTGTGTTATATAGTACGTGCGCGTGCAAGTGGTCTGCATAATTGTTTCCTGTTGCTGTCATAAGGCACGTAAACCTTTTCGACAATTGCGCATGAAGATTGCTTTTATTACATTTTTATTTTATTTTCTTATTTTGTTTTGTAGCGTGTTTGTGCAAACGCGGGTTTAGTAGGTACCTGTCGCGGTCGATCAAACTCGCAAACCACTTAACTACGGTGTGCAAATAGGGTGGCTATCTTAGTTAACGTTTCTGTATATATTGAATCATACAGCATAGAAGTAAATATCTGCATTGTTGATCTCCAACTTCACCTATATTTATTAGTACTAGTGATAAAAGAGCTGAATAATTTATTCATTCTATTTCGCGTTCACTTTTCTCTTTATTTTTTCCGCAGTTCAACTATTCCAACGGTTGAACGGTTCAAAAAGTGAATGACGAGGAATTTAAGGAATAGAGAGGAGGAAATGCGATAGTGAAGGTGTAAGAGATGGGTCTGATTTGAAGAGAGGGGAAGAGGGAACAGGTTGGGAGAGACGGGAGGAGAGATCTGGTTGGAAGTGAGGGAAGAAGGGCCCAAGTTGGAAGAGATGGGTAGAGGGGCCAGGTTGGAAGAGAGCGGAGGATGGATCAGGTTGGAAGGGATTGGAAGAGAGAGGAGGATAGGTCTTATTGGAAGGTAGTGTGGGAGCGATCAGGTAGAAGGCCCCAGGTTGGAAGAGATGGGTAGAGGATTCAGGTTGGAAAAGATGGGAGGGTTATGGCTGGAAGAGAGAAGAGATGGGATCAGGTAGGAAGAGAAAGGAGGAGGGAATAGATTGGAAGAGAGGGAAAGGGGGGTCAGATTGGATAATGGCAGAGAAGGGGTCACGTTGGAAAAGATGGGTTGGAGGTCGGTTGGAGAAGGGAGGATGACAAGGCTGGAAGAATGGGGAGGAGGGGTCAGATTGTAAGATAAGTGAGGAGAAATGAGGTTGGAAGAGAGGCGAGGAGATGTCAGGTTGTAAGAGATAGGAAGAGTGCTCAGGTTGGATGAGAGTGGTGTAGGGGTCTGGTTGGAAGAGAGGGGAGGAAGGGTCTGGTTGGAAGAGAGTGGAAGAGTGGGCTAGTTTGGGTAAGGTTGGAAAAGAGGGGACCAGGGGTTTAGTTGGAATAACCTGGAGGAGTTTTTCTTTGGAACTTGGAACGAGTGTCTATGTTGCAATTTTATAAGATGCTCAAAAACGTCTTGGATGCAGCGCAGCTACCGCCTTAGGAATTTCTCCCGGAGTTCCATCCCCTAACCTTTTGGGTAAAGATGGAGTGAATATGATTGCTTGAAGTTGTGACCACTGCAGTTAATGAGCTTTGTTTCACAAACCGTTGCTTTTTATATTAACACTTTTACATGTACAAATGAATCCGTATAAGAATTAAGAATTTTCCTCGTTTAATTATGTGGTTACGTATAATTACTTATTTAAAGACACGCATTAATATGAATCATTTTAATTAATGCCCACATAATTGCGCACGCTCATAAATATTATGATTTCTCATTATCTGGAAACAGATTCAACGTAATTTAACCAATATTTGGTAATTGTAAGGCAGAAAAATTAATCCGAAGGCTGCTCTTATATTACGTTCGGGTAATGAAAAACCAACTGTCGGCGTTTTAAGCATGTGATTCAACTAAGGGTGTCTTGTAAGCTGAACAGAAAATGCATTTGCTATTTACTATTTCATCGACACTTTTCGTTTGATGATCACTTATATAATGTTCGTGTCGTGAATTTAATTGTTTACCATGTGTCTGGAAAGTGATGTCATGGGACAAAGTCTTATTCTTGTACCGAATTTTGGGATAATTTCTTAATAATGCCGAAACATTTTATTCTATTTATTAGAATATTTTAGCATCACCACCAACAGCTCCAATTTACTAAAACATCTACGAAATCATTTTTTAAAACTTAATTTTTCTTTATATTGCGTCATTTAAAATCTTCTCCGGTCAAATAAGCTTGATGTAATCTCCTAAGAGCAGATCGCTGAAGTCGATGTGATATTTACTTTTCCTTGCTAATAGGAATAGCAGACGTAGGATTGTGGACTTATTATCAAGATGGGTGTATCCTAGCCCATCCACTTCCTGTTTGATAGATACATGGCCATGGTGAGATTGATGTTTACGGTCTTTGATGAAGATTTCTACTGGGCGCTTAGATCCTCTGAATAATTCGGCAGGTGGCTGGAGAAATACTGTTGGCACGTATCGCTCGCGTGCTCAAGACAAAATATATCTGCCGGCTGCGGAAGTCGATAGGGAAAGGATAGTTCTCATAGAACGATTGCGAAGAACTTGTTCTCTCTTCAAAATTTTAGCTTTGTAGTTTTAATTTCAGAAATCTTGCGCCACCGTTTCACAGTCAATTAGCGCTGTCTTATTTTCGAATATCTTTATAGTTTTCTGCAATTACTCCGATTCATTTTGAAAAATGTTGTCCGGAGATTTATTTTTTTCAAATGTCTCATTTAGTTTTAGAAATTCAGCCTCTAGAAAATATAAATATTTCACGTATTAGAATAGCGTTCGATTTTTGCCTTTTAAGAAAATATTTATATTTTTACGAGTTTTGCCATTGCTGCTTCGTTATACCGGTTCATTCCAACTTATCCATACTCTCTTACACTCTCTCTCCCTCTCTTTGTATCTAACCTTCGTCTTGTATACAGCCCTCTCTTACCATCCTCTGCTCCCGCAACGGGTGGGCTGTAATCGCATTAAGGGCTCGGAAGCGGAAAGGATGGGCAAACCGAAGGTAAAAGGGGTTGACGGGAGGGGGAGGGGATGAATTGGAAGGATAACCAGGAGAAGGCGAGAGCAAAAGATTGCGTTAGGGGCAGGTGGCAGGGGACGCAAAAGATGAAATGCTGTGACGGAAGAAGAAGGAATGGGAGAGGATGAAATGGAAAGGAAAGAACCAGAAACCAGAAGCTCAAGTTGGAGAGAGAGAGAGATATAAATTGAAAGGGAGAGATAAAGACAGAGAGATAAAGAGAGGGAGAGATAAAGAGAGAGAAATATAAAGAGAGAGATAAAGAGAGAGAGATAAAGAGAGAGATAAAGAGAAGGAGAGATAAAGAGAGAGATAAAGAGAGAGATAAAGAGAGAGATAAAGAGAGAGAGATAAAGAGAGAGATAAAGAGAGAGATAAAGAGAGAGAGATAAAAAGAGAGAGATAAAAAGAGATAAAGAGAGAGATAAAGAGAGAGATAAAGAGAGAGATAAAGAGAGAGAGATAAAGAGAGAGATAAAGAGAGAGATAAAGAGAGAGAGATAAAAAGAGAGAGATAAAAAGAGATAAAGAGAGAGATAAAGAGAGAGAGATAAAGAGAGAGAGAAATAAAGAGAGAGAGATAAAGAGAGATAGATAAAGAGAGAGAGATAAAGAGAGAGATAAATAGAGAGAGATATAAAGAGAGAGATAAAGAGAGAGATAAAGAGAGAGATAAAGAGAGAGATAAAGAGAGAGATAAAGAGAGAGATATAAAGAGAGAGATAAAGAGAGAGATAAAGAGAGAGATAAAGAGAGAGATAAAGAGAGAGATAAAGAGAGAGATATAAAGAGAGAGATAAAGAGAGAGAGATAAAGAGAGAGAGATAAAGAGAGAGAGATAAAGAGAGAGAAAGATAAAGAGAGAGAGAGATAAAGAGAGACAGATAAAGAGAGAGAGATAAAGAGAGAGAGATAAAAAGAGAGATAGATAGAGAGAGAGAGAAAGAGAAAGGTGGAGTCAAGTCGAAATGTTGAAGAGAGGATTTGGGAGGAGAGGATGGGGTGAATGCCGAGAGATGCGGTTTCCTTATTCGCTCTTCATGATTTATTTGTTTGTAGTGAAGAGCAAAATTCGTTAGTGATGGTTTCAAAAGGATAGGCGATGCTCTTAGCTGAGAACGTCGATGGAAAGGAAGGGAAATGAAGAAGTGTCTCGTCTGAGAGGATGATAGATGGTAACATTTATGTGGGTAAGAATTATTTGGCGGCAGAAAACGGACCGAAGCTGTAAAAGCGATCGCTGGTGTTTGTAAGTCACTTTAAAATGTGATTTAATATTATGCTACACAATTTACCGTTAATGCTAGCGCGCATTTTCCTCAAACAACACAAATGGGGTGCCGGGAGAACTAAAAAAAATCCCAATCTTGCAGGATTTTTGCCTGGTTCAGCTTAGCACATCAGGGCAGCGCTCTAACCATTCCATTAGCAGATACAGCTGTGGCACATCCCCACCTAGTCCAGTTCTGAACAACTCCCCTTCCCAGGCCACATCCCCCCATTAATGGAAGCCCCTCGGAAGCGAACCAATAGCCATCCGTAGGTGAAATCATGGAAAGGGTGGTTCGAGAAGGATGATCGACCAGATTTTTTTCCGTGGGAACGTACCGCCAGGTCACCTTACTTGACAAATCCTTTATTATAAACAAATACAGTTCAAAAATTACGTTACTTCGAAACAGTAGATCAGCCTTACACAGTGTTGCTATTACAGCTTGATTATTGGAATATTTTAATTTAATCTTTTTAATTACTCAATATCTGTCCCTTCGTCTGTTTGTCTCCGCTTTTATTCCTTTGTACAGTTTGTCATAAAGAAATGCTCTAAACGCCATTTTGTGTATGCGCCCTAGAAAACCCCTAGAAAATTATTTTTGTATACAAAATTGTCCCAAGTTTGACTTCAGGAGATGATTAAATTTTTTCATAAGTTTACACGGGATTTGAGATTTATCAAGGTGCAAGATTTTTTCCTTCATTCATCAAAATACGTAAATATGGACCAAATTTCTCCTTTTTTGCTTTATTTGATGGCTAAAACTACAAAATGTTACTCTGAGGAATTATTCAGAAATACGCATTACTTTTCGTAATTTTATCGCTTTTTCGTACTTTTTTCGGGTGTTGCAAGAGCAAACCGCATTGTTGCCTTCGATTAAATTAGCATCCATTGAGCCTTCAAATAAATGAAAGAATTAAGTTATTCACTTCGTGCTTTTTATAAAACATCAAAATTATAATTCTAGTAACGTCAAACTTAATAGATCGCAACGTTAATAATTGCAAATAATTATTATTCAGTAAACCGCGTTTGGACTGGACATTTTGAACCATCGATCAAAAGAAAAATCTTCTTTCTTTATTTCAATACTGGAATATTACCTTTTTCGTAATGGAGAAGCAATTAAAATTACACATATAAATTATAAAAACAAACGTCATATTCAAAATGTTAGTTGTCTAATTTTATAAGGAGAATATGGGCAATTATTAATAAATGAATAATAAAACATTGTGAAGGACAAAAAATTTGTTGGTAATAATTCATTAGTAAAAAATGAAATTAATGGTTGAATGAATTCTATATGAAAAAAAATGCATATATTTTAATAAAAAGAAACAATGTTAAAGCGTCAATAACATAAAACTTTGAAAATAATTGCTGTGTCATTATTTTCCTGTCTAAGATTACTTTTAAACATGATGATTTCGGACTGACTTTGCAAAGGTTTTTGCGGGTACCACTAGTACAATATAATATTGGCGTGTTCATCTGTATTGTGAATGCAACCTGAGCTGCAAAACTTGCTGATTTTCTCCATTGTAAATTGGTTTCTCTTCATGCGTGTAGATATTCTGCATATACAGGTCTCTGTGGATCCATGTTACCTGCCTTTGCCTGGCATGCGCGTACATCTCAATAACATTAGACCAATTCGCAAATCGTTGGTGCTTGTGAAAAAAGTTCTCTTCCCACAAACACATAAGCTTTTGTTATTTCTTTGAAAAACGTATTTCACTAAAAAGGGGTAAATAGCCCACTCATGAAATATAACCTGCTGCCCCTTGCAGGTCTAATGCGCGCACTCGAGTGGCTATAGAAGTGATGCCGTGCCATAATTCCCGACAAAACCCCTCTCTCTCATTTTCTATCTTTTTCCAAAATTTCATAAACCCAACTTCCCTGGTCGACCAATTATCACGAGCTTTAACTCTTCCACGGAACGTTTTTTTACATTCGTGGACTCCCATATACAACCTCTCATCCGTCAATTCCCATCCTTCATGAAAGACACATCACACCACATTCTCCAACGGCTCAAATACCTCCCCTCTACTCTCCCACCTAATACCATTTTGGCCACCATCAACGTCTACTCCCTCTACACAAACATCCCCCACGATCACGGACTCTGTTCTCAGAAACTCCCGGACTCAAGACCACCCAACAAAAGACCCTTCTCCCATTTTATAATGGACAGGACAGCAATGGTGCTCAAAAAGTACAACTTCTGTTTCGAAGGGAACCACTACCTCCAAAGGCAATGCAATGGGCACCAGCACAGCGCCCTCATATGAAAATTGGTACCTAGGGTAATGAAAAAATCAATTCACCGACGTACCTCTTATACCACTATTGTGACTACAATAAATCGACGATATCTTCCTCATTTGAGTGCACGGACCTGACTCTCTCTAATCGTTTCTTTCGCGCCTTTTATCTCACCCCTCGATCTACTTCACCCACCTTTCCTCCTACTCCAACATCACCTTCATGGTTTTCCGGTTTTCTGTGTTCTGTCCCGGCATCTTGAACATCTTTTTCGGTACATATTATTACCGATTTGGTTAATTGTAATGAATTACACAGCAGTTGTATCCATCTTAAGTTCGTGTTAAGTCATTTGAAGATGAAACATGATTTTCCAAATACGAATCCATAAAAGGGTAGAGTTGCCAACCCAACCAAACCAAACCAACCGCAAATTTTGCTTTTTTTCAAATGTTTTTGAGCCATGGCACACTTTCGAAGATAAAGAGGGTTTAGCGGCACTCCAATCTTGTGACAAGCTTTATATATTTTTAGATACAGATATCACAACCTTTGGACGCACCCATTTGTTGATGTTGATTTATTAGAAGAAAGATTATTGCCCGAATTACCCACCAACACACGCTAATCGTTGATTTATTTATGAAACAAAGTTTTGTTGCAGCACCCTTAAATATCTACTGCGGCACACCAGTGTTCCGCGGCATCCAGTTTGAGGACCACTAGGTTAAGTGGTTGGAGGTTTCGTTCTTTTCATTTTTCTCCCCTGGTAGGGTTAAGTGGTTGGGGGAGTACTATTATATTTAACGTTTTTGTGCATTTTAATTGAAAAGTTCTTTTTAATTACTGCCATTTCATTGAAATATTACCGTATCAGAAGATAGTCAACTTAGACAAATTCACTTAATAGTTGTAATATCTTTTTATTATCACAAAATTACCGCCAAATCATGCTGGTACTGTGCCAAGCCTAATTCTGCTGGCGCCGAACTGTCCCGTCGCTGAATCGTCCCGAGCCGAAACTGCTGCGCCGTTCAGTCCTTTACCAGAAGCTACAGTATAGTTTGAGATTTTCTCGGACATACCTAGATCTGCCCAAACACTTATGAGCGTTTCGCTATATGCCCGGGCAAATTCTGAATCTGACATCTACTTCGGGATTTGAACATTACATTTGTGTAAGTCTAGATTTGCCCAATTTTCGGATTTACCGGTAACATGAACTATATTTCACATTACCAATAAAAATTGTAAACATGAGATATCTTGTAATATATCATGGAATTTTCTTTCGTACTAATCAAGTTAAAATTCCTAAAGGAAGGCATTTGAGATGTGTTATTTAATTGTCGTGAAATAATCCAGAACGAGCGTTTGAAAATCAATCATCAAAAAAAGGTTATGTTCCATCCTCAACTTAAAGAATCAAAGTTGAGAATTGTTATATACGATTCAGAAAGTGGTAAAGAAACATCAGCAGTTTTAAGAAGAATTACGAGGAACATCTTTACCGGCAACATCCTTTCATTTTGGAAGCCACAATTTAGTTGAAAGGGTAGAGGAAAAGGAAAAGGGGAATAGAAAGAAACAAAGGGAAAGAAAAAAAAGGGGAGGGAGAGGGAATTAGAATGAAGGACGGGAGGGATAGGAGAGAATGTAAGGAAGAGAGAGGAGAGAGATAAGGAAAGAGAGAGCGAGAGTGTTAGAAAAGTAGAGGGGAAAAGACAGTGACGGTTCTGGTATATAAAGGAGGATGAAAGGCGTTGGTGGCGTGTTCTTTTGGCGAAGAGGAGGAAAGTAATGGCATGGAGAAGATTGTGTAGAGACTTATCCTTGCTGAGGTGAAAGGAGAGAGGTGGCGGGAGTCAATCGGGGTCGCGGTTTATTGGAAGGGCGGGGGAGGAAGCGGGAGAGGTTTATGAACCCGTGGTCTGGTAAGAGATCTGAAAACCAATAGCAAGAGTATTTTTTCTGCATTTGAAATGGCGTTGGGAGTCTTTTGATCGGTCTTTGATAAAATGACTAAATAATCGGAGATGGACATTCAGTGTGTTATAGGACTTTGATTTAATTTTTTCGCCTTATTTTTACTGGATTTTTGCTATTTAATTTCCCTCTAAATAATTTGAAAATACAATAATTTTCAATTTATACCCATCACTCAACTCGTAGTATCCGCAAGAAAATAAATAAATGAATTTAATCACGAATGAAAAAATAAAAATAGCCAAGAGAAGGTTATATATATTGAATATATATAAATTGAATTAGAAAAATCTTTTTGGAACATAAACTAAGTATTGTCTTGATGCATCGATTTACGCGAATGTTTCTTATAATTAATATTATAATAATAAACTTCATAATGTCATTTTTATATTAATTTTATAAAGGTAAAAGAATAACATATCTTACTATAGTTAATACAGTCAGTCATAAATAAGGTAAAGTATTCCGATGGAAAATTTTATTTCATTTGAAACCATTGAGTCATATTTATGCATTAGTATATTTATTAACCTTCATTCAAATTCATTTGTTAAAGTATATATTTTTTCCAATTTTATAATATCTTTAATGAAGAATGCATGGATGTTGTGATGATTTCCCTTCTTTCAACCCACATTGCTTTAAAAAACAGCCCATCCCCATCCTACCAACATACATATACCTGCGCCACATTTTTTCTGTTCCTTTTCTTCCTTGTATTATTTGATATTTTTTGTCCTTTCATCTACCGTTGCACGATTGTTTCCCACGCATTGTTCTCTCGTTCCTAATGAGAAATCAATAACCGTATTTGCCCCAGTCAACGTAAGCAACCCCTATCATGTCTCAATTCCACTTTTGCTCGGTCGCTCAGCACATTCATACTCTCTCCCCTTCCATCCCTCTCCCCATTATTCCACCTCTATCCCTTTCACCACACTCTTCCCCTCTTCCGCAATCTTCTTCCCTTCCCTCTCTCTCTGCATTTTTCTCCCGGTTACACATGAAAGGACGAAACAAGAGGGATTATCATCAAAAAGGCTTTAACGCAATGGGAAAAAGTAGAGAAGGATAGAAGTAAAGGACTTACAGGCAAGAAAATTTGGTGTGTGGCAGGGGTTGCATTCCATCAAGCAATATCCACGGCATATATTCCATCAAGGAATTGATGCTTTGTGCACAATTGTGGTTTTGTGGTTTCTTGTAGCAGATAGGGCTGCCGGTCGATGAATTTTTCAATATATTTCTCAAATTAAATAATTATTAGTTGTTATTAAATCCAAATACAGTAAAACCTCTCTTATGGGACACCTCCGTATAGCGGACATCTCTTTTTGGGGACACTTACTCCAGGGTCCCAACCAGAAGCATAAGAAATCATATGGCAAGCAACATAGCAACCTCTCCAAAGCGGACACTCTCCAAGAGGGACAGGGACACTTTGAAAGAGGTCCCTTTTGGATTTTAAGCCTCCCTAGCGAGGGCCTCAGGGCCGATGAAGGGCGTGGGAAATGTACATATTACGTATATTGCATTATGTGGGAAATAGCGTACATATTACGAGCTAGACAGCAAATATGTCGCCGCAAAAAAACGCAACAAAAAAGCTCTGAAAATCTTTTATAATTTTTTTTCCTCGATGCAATTGATTTTAAAGGCTCAAATGGCTGGTTGGATAAATTCCGTGGACGGCACAATATTTTTTTTAATGCAATTGGTGGGGAGTCTGCAGACGTAAATTTGGAAACTGTTGCCGAGTGGAAAAAAGGTTGTCGTCATTACTCGAATCATTCTCTGCAGAAAACATTTTGAATGCAGATGAAACGACTATTTTTCCGTGCGATCTCGGAAAAAACACTGTGCCGTGAAGGGGAAACGTGTGCAGGGGATAAAGTGGCAAAGAAACGTTTGACTATACTTTTGTGTACAAGCTTGACGTGCACTCGTGAAATACACCTTGTTATTGGCAAATCTATGAGACCAAGGTATTTTATAGGTATAGAAATCAACAAATTGAATGTCATTTGGAAGTCAAACAATAAGTCTTTGATGAGAATTATGACGGAATGGTTGACCCATACAGAAATTGATTCGCTAGAATAGAAAGGTTATTTTATTTATAGATAATGCAGCATGTCATCCCAAGCTTAAATTACAAAATGTTGAAACAATATTTTTTCCTCCCAATGTAACATCTGTTGCTCAACCGCTAGGTCAAGGGATAATACAAAATTTCAAGGTGAAATACCAACAATTGGTGCTTAAACACATGTTATCCAAAATACAATGCGAAAATAATATTAATTGGACTAACTTAACCAAAAGTATAGACGCACTGCAGACGATAACGTGGATTAGCGCAGTATGGAATGGAGTGGCCCCCTCTACAATTAAGAATAGCTTCCACAAAGCAGGATGTCATTGTCGTGTTGACCAATGTGGTAGTGATAACGAAGATGTAGCGGATTCATCCATTCTTAATGGTTTTCTACAGACATTAGGGAATTCTTTAATAAGCACCGAGGAGTATGTTTTTGTGGATTCCAATCTAGAAATAGAAGGTGGGAACACTGAGGTTCGGGGCCTTGTAAATGAAATTGTGAATAATGAAGAAGAGGAGAATGAAGATGAGGATGAAGAAGAAGATGAAAAGCCTGAAGAGCAATGTGACTCCAAATTAAAAAACATAGTGATGCCATAGATTATTTAAAAAATTTTAAAGGCATCAGTCTTAGCAAAAACGATGAATTTGGACTGGAACTGCTGAATGACTTGAATATACACAGTAAAAATGAAATTGCCAAAGTGAAATATTCCAAGCAAAGCACTTTATTTTTATTTATCAATAAAAATTAATCATTACGTATATTTACATGTAACAAATATATACAATCATGTAGCAAATATATCATAATCAGTTATAATATGTGTATGTAATGAATTTAAATTATGTGTATTATGGAAAGTATTGATTTTTTTGTTTGTACTGCATTGTACTAGACTTATTAAATATATATATATATATATATTATTCATATTCAATTTGTATTCGTTTATATTTTTATATACAAACCTGGAACGATAACCTCCCCAAAAAGGGCACCTCTATATATGGGACACTTTATTCTGTCCTACTGGTGTCCGCTTTAGAGAGGTATTAAAATAGTGATTGTGTGGTAGTAAAAGCGCATAATTATAAAAATCCAAGAACAATAAAGGAAAAGTGAGGGAAGAAAAGGCACTTTTTTGTTTTAGGATGATGACATCATCGTAAGATTGGGTTGAGATCGGCGGCCTCAGAAAGTCCATTTAAAGCATTATATAAAAGATATGTATTAATATGTTTGCCATTTAAAAACATTTGACTGGTCATGGCAGTTGATATTTCCTATTGTTAAACCTCTGAAAATTTCCCTCCTTTTTTGATTAAAAACAATCTTTTGCTCTTATTTGATAAATTTGAATTCTATTATAGAAGTTATAAATATGTCTTTCAGCTTTAGAAATGTTTATGTCTAGAGCTCATGTCTTAGTTTTAACTAATTTAAAAATGCAAATTTATAATGCCCTGCGCAGCCACCATGTTTTCCTTATGGGGTAGAAATGAAACAAAGGGGTCGGAAAAAGACAGCTGACCCTAGATCCATCAAATTTTCGTCATTAATAGCCCTCCTATAGATCAATCAGCCACGAGAATGTTGCTTCTTAGAGTTGCAAAATTCAAGAGTTCGTGCCCAAACAGACGGACGGATGGAAAAACGGAATACATAAGCGATGTTTTAGAAAAAAATCTCTAAAAATGAGACCTGAATTCAACTTTTTTAATTGCAAAAAATTACATAAAAATAATATGTATAGTACATAAACAGCATAAGTACAATAAATCGATACCTATATACAAGAAGAATGAGAATTGAAATGAAATTTACTTATCGAAACAAAATATATTGGTATGATAATTGGTAAATTACAAAAAATGTGTAAGTACAACAACCCAAAAACCAATGAATTAGAATGATAACTGAAATGAAATAATATAATAAACATCTAAACAATTGAATTACAATATTATGAAGTAATAATATGTATGGAACGATCACGAAGTTTAATATAAAATTTCCGGTGGCGTGTAATATCAACTTATGTGCAATACCTCTCAGGAAATCGAATCTACCTCAATTTTTATAATCATTAACAAGAAAATCAGTCCCTTGAGATGCATTTCGGTAAACCTTTCGGCTTTAAGGAGGTTTTTGACCTGCAATCGTCTGTTCAACTTTTATTGCATGGAGATTTTGCTTCTGATTGAAAAATTCTATGAATTTCCAAATCGTTGGATGACTAGATCCACTGAATTGGCTAAATCCACGGTGCCAACTTTCGACTGTGTTGTTGATCCTGAGCCAACCTAATTAGACAACATCATGGCAATTCCATAAGGAGAGAGGGAAAAATGGCCGACGGTGCCTATTACTGCCTTTTATCCTTCCTATTCATATATCTTAAATGAATTAATAGAGCTTCGCTCAAAATCAGTCATGATGGAAGTCGAATTTAAAGTGAATTTTAGATTTTTTAAAGTATATAATAATCTGACGTATGAAACTTGATTTCTGTTTATCGCCAATGTTAAAACGACGGGAATAACAGAATCATATTCTATAGTATGTGTATTAAGATACGACTAAATAGGTGAAGAGCTATTCTGAAGGTACAATCGGTGAACCAATGCTTGCATTGCGCCAGAAATTCTAAATTCCATTGTACAGTAGAAATAAGAATGCGATTGTTTGATGGTCTACAATCATGAAGCAAGAATGAATGTCCTTTAACGGTTTTTGTGAAAAAATCAGGGAACTTCAGTTCAGTATGTGATACGGGGTTCAGATGTGGAAAGTTTTTTTATTGGCAAGCTCGTTCAATTGTACATTTTAAAAGAGGAACTGAAGGTAGTTGTCCACATGCAGTCAATGATAATGTGCATGTGGATGAGGAAACTATTTGACGAGGAACTTCTTGCGTTTCCCTCGCTCTTTTTTGATGCCATTGATTGCAGCTCTTTCTTGAATCTTATAAGATTCAGTAAAGGATTGTAACTAATCCTCTTAATCACTTTCATATCCTTAACAACTACCCATCCGCCGCATTTTGCAGTGCGATAATCAGGGCTCGACGAATTATGCAAAGTCCTACTCGCCAGATGAAAAATTGTATTCCCCACCCCCAAAGAATGTGATTTTTAAAATGTCATTAACTGGTCGCATCTGGTCACCAGCTGGTAATATCAACTCGCAACTGGCGAGCGGGCGACCGTTTTTTTTCTAGCCCTGGCGATAGTACAATACAATACAATACAATACAATACAATACAGTATGAAATACCGCGGTTTTGACCTTTTTACGGTAGGAAAACTCGTGATAAACTAAGAGATTGTAGCCATTCTGATCTTTCTCGTAATTAAGCGACGCATCCCTATAAATTAGCCAACAAAAATACTTAGAGATATTGTGAAAATAATAGTTTGCTTAAGTGAAATATTTTAATTCAGCAAAGTTAAATAAAAGCCAGCAATAAGATTTTAAGATACTGCATTGTGTGATTATAAAAAATTACCTCAACAGCTTTAAATACTTAGTTGAATAGAGTAAAGTTTTATAATTTAAGTTTCAATTAAATTTAAATTTATGATAATATTTGACAGACTCTTATGCTAGTAAAATAATAAATAACGTGCATACCTTCTCAATACAGGTGAAATAGCGACACAATAGAAATACTACTGCAATAACGAATATAGACTTGTGCCCTCTTCTTCAAAATTATGCTATTCGGATTTATTCTTTCAATGATAGATTTGAAATTAACACTAACAGAATGTAAATGAACAGTTTATGACTAACTCAAAAACCGAAAATCCCCCCTGCTCAATGTCAGCGAACTATCAACATACTTGTGAACATTAATGAGCAACTGAAGAACGAATGTCTGCGCTTTGTAAATTCCTCATATGAATAGACACTAAATAACTTGTAATGGAATAAATTGATTTTCGCCATCAGACGAGCTCTTAAGTTCTTTAGTAATTTTCCATTGTCTAAATCCAATGGTTAATTTCTATTGTGTTGAAACGCGCAGTGTGCATAGTCCCATTGTATTATAGAAAATTGCATTTGATCAAAATGTAACGACCGGATTTTACAAATGAATCATGCTATAACGACCTAAGTGTATAGTTATTACAGTCATAATATGACATTCTAAGCCACACCCCTCCCCCCTTCAGTCGATTTGTAAGTTTTATATATGTTTACTGAGCATTTATCTATTAGCAAGGTCACAGGGAGAAAATTATTCCGGCTTGTTGGACACGTAAGAGCAAGGGCTCATAAAATATATTGAAACAATAAATAGATAAAGAATGTTATGACTAATTTCGATGTTGGAAACCTAAAATACACATCTAAAATTATAATTATAATTTAATTATTTTAAATTAATTTTGAATACCATACGATAATACCTAATAATAAGAACGAGCTAAATGAAAATATAAAACTGTGAAGAACTGCGCTTAATTGCTCATACACAACTATGGTTTATAATCTATAGCGCCATCATTAGCCGCAATTACAACAAGCATATAAAATCATCACCTTTTATTCCTTTACTAATTTCTTCCATTTTGTTTTTGCCTTTTTACGCTCGCCGTCTTGACGCTCGCTCTTTTGACGTGATACCTTATTCCCCTTTGTCCATTTCACCACACCCCTCCCAACTTCCACACCCCTCCCCCTTCCACACCACTCCCCACTTCTACACGCCTCCCCCTTCCACTCCCCTCCACCCTTCCACCCCTCCCCCTTCCACCCCCATCCCTCTTCCACACCCCTCCCCCTTCCACACCTCTCCCCCCTTCCACACCCCTCCATCCTTCCACACCCCTCCATCCTTCCACACCTCTCTCTCACCTCTCACCCTCATCTCCCCTTTCCTCCACTTCTCTTCTCCCTCCCCTATCCCTTTCTCCCATTTCTTACCTATGTAACCTTTCAATCCTCCTATCCCATTTTAAGGCCTCTCCCCTTTAAAGTTAGGAGATATGTATATGTTAGCAGGAATCATTCTATAAAAGATCATTCGCGGAAGGCATAATGTTCCATTAAAAGGTTGATTGTATTCGATGAAAAATAACATTGACAAATTTATTCATAAACCCCATTAAATAATTCATTTTTATAAAATATGCATATCTCATTTATTTTAAACACAGCAATATAATCCATATTTGAAGGAATTTTCTACCTCTTTATCACATACAAATATTGTATATTATACATCGGGTGAATTTGTATGATGGAGAAAATCTAAAAAAACTCCTTTTCTCTGCAAATCCCTTCTTTCTTAGCCCCCCCCTCTCTCTCTCTTTAACCCTCTACCCACTGACTTCTGCAGCATACGAATAACATTAATGCTGAAGAAATTGTTGCATTAACTAAGAGAGTTGAAGTCATTCGTATTTTCTGTTAGTGTGATATTTAATACTGAGGGAACCAATAAAAGGATGGGAATAGGAGTAGTAAAAGAAACTTTTGTTGGAAGACGAGATATAATCGTATAGCCTTTAAATAAAAATATAAAAAATGATCATATAGAGTGCTTCGAGGGGAAGAACCTCACCTCGCACTTCGCGAAAAAACTTATCTTCCCAAATCACCTCAGTTCATTCGACGCAGAGTTCCTCCACTTCCAAGCCAAAGGATGGACGCCTTTGAATAATTTGAGATTGCTTCCAACAAACCCTCTCTATCTATCTAAGTGCCGCTCATCGACAAGCAGATATTCCTCACTTCCTCCTATCTCTCTCCTCTACCCACATTACGGATTTCCTAAACAAGAAAACCGACCTTCCCCAAACCCCTAATGAAATAGTACGTTCCTGACGTCCCCTTGACGGTTTGTGTTTATTGATACCATCCCCACTCCCCACCACATCCCTCGTGTAACAACATTCGCCTATCCAAGTTGTTCAACCCCAATTTATAACAATATTTTCTATATTCTATATTATTTGTCTTATTCAAGAGAAGACTCGTTGCTTGTATGAACACGTTCGGACCGAACAGGGCGAAACAGAAGGTTCATTTCATGCAAGGCATGGGTATTTTTTCTATTCATGCGCAGGGCAAATTTATTATTAAGGAAGGTGGACATACCGAGCATCAAGTGCTTAATGTCGACGAAACCGGACTGTTCTGGAAAAAGATGCCTAACAATCATACGTATCTAAAGAAGAAAAATGTATGCCCGTATTCAAAGCAGCAAAGGACCGGTTAACCCCACAGAAACCCCTCCTCGTGTTTCCCTGAAAGAATTCTAGAGCTGTAATTTTTCGCGATTTATGAACCGATTTAAAGTAAATTCTAGGTTAAATAGGTTTTCGGGGATACGTTACGAACCTAACAAACATATATTACATTGTATTATAACTGGTTTATAGTTTAAATGTTTTATTTACAGTTATTTGTTTATTTATTTATTTGTTCGTGAAGATTAAATATGATTGGTAGTATTTGCACCAATGGATGAGCGTCATGGGATTAGACGATGGCTTATTATTAAAGTAATCATAATGGTTGTTAAAAAACATCGGTGCTGATGTTCCACTTTTAATGACAAACATACCGTTCGGGTTTCACCTTACACAAATCCATGCTGTGAGATGTAAATCTTGATTAAGAACGTGAAAACGAGTGATGTTGCGAACCGCAGAAGCTTAGAAGCCTCGGTCGGTTCGTAAGGTTGGAATTCCCTTCGCTTCAATAACTGTTTGGAAGTCGATATTCATATGGATGGACCTTCGCAAGTGCGGATGTTTGCAAGTAAGGGACCATCTGTAATGTATGTTCGATTTATCTTAGGGATATAGAAATTTAAATTGATACATTGTTGACAAAAATTAAATTCTGTAGATAAAACGAATCGCTGAGAATTTCTAGCAAGAGATTTATCAATGGAATCAGTTCGTAATTTTTATTTGTTCATTTTTACTTTCCCAATGACTGATTTCCTGCTATAGATTATCAAGCCCTCTTCTAGCAACAATACTACCAGCTGTCTCTCCAATCGAGAAATGTTGCTTCATTTTCACATAACTGTATTGTTTTCTATAGTTTTTTCAATTAGCTCATAAATACATTTCTTCACAGCTTCTTTGGATGACTTCCTTATAGTTTTTTGTTTCTGCGAAGTGGGTAATATTCTTATGGCCGTTAGTCCCTTCCGTTTCCCTTCTTTTCTTCATCAGTAGTCTAGATTTTTTCAGATAAATTTTTATCTGGCTTAACTTTAACAGATCCGCCTATTTCTAGTGCGGTTTCTCTGAGTACCTCTTAAATTGGATTCGGCTTGTAGGTCTTCTAGATATTTGTTTCAATTATAGATTTCCAGCGGAAATTATTTCTTCCGCTCTTTTAGCACTTCTTCATTGATGATAGGTTTTCTTACTAGATTTTGTCTTTCCAACCTACAATTGAAATTTATCCTATATCGTACTAATCATTGTTCGCTTTCAGTTTTAAACTACTCGAGGACAGAAAAATTTCCATCACATGCCATTTATTGATAAGGATGTAGTTAATTCCAGGTAGGGACCTGAGAAGCTCCGAAATTCGACTCGAAATCAAATCGAGATTGGCAATTCGATTCGAATCTAATAGAACGATTCAAAATAAAATCGAATCAGCTTATGTCGTTTTATTCCCTGATTGTGATTCTAGCGTTAATTCTCAAAATCGGTTGTTTGCATCAGGAGAAAACAAACGCATTTTCCATTCGCAGGTTCAGGTTGATTACAGTGTCTGGCCTAGAGTGAAAAAATGAACGTATTGGGCGTAGCAGGCGAGGTTTGCTGCCCATAAAATTAATGCATGTTTTAAATATATTACGGTAGGTATTAGTGATTAACATCTTCCTGACCTTTCCTAACATTTCAAGGTGCATTTGAACGATCTATTTTGTTAATAAAATGTCATTTTATGACACAATCATTGCGATATAAATTAAACCTTTGACCAATTTTATAAGAGTAGAAATCAGTGATCATTTAAATCAACTTTGGTCTTAAGAGGTTATTTATAAGAAAAATTCTTTTTATTTTATTTTTAGACCCTTCAGTACGTCAACTATTCGAACATATTTTGAACAAAACGACGAATCGTTTGTATTCGATTTAGTTTTAATTTAAATTTTTATTTCCTACTTTATATACGACATCACATCACATCAATTCATTCTCCATTGCATTGGGGCAGTCACCTCCGTTTTATTAAAAACTAATTAAACTATTTATCAAGGTGATTCGTCCAAGGTGAATGCAGCGTAAGGCATCACAAACGACTGCTTCTCTCACACTCTTTCTCTTACCATCTCTCTCTTTCTCACTCTCATTTCCTCACTACCTTTCAACCACTCTCTTTCTCCACGTTGATCGAAAGACCTCCTAAATGGCAACAATTACATTACGGGCGCAATGGTACTTGGAGAGGGATGTCAAAGGTAGTTTTCAAAGGGTATTTCCATCAAACGCAGCGTCCTCGTTCCGCAAGATACCTCTTAGCAATTGAGGAGGAGATAAAGAAGCCAATAAGAGGAGGGAAGGACGTATTCATGGGGGGGGGGGGGTTCGGACCCCCCTCCTGGTGTACAGACATTTGTGGAATCTGCGATAACCACGCTAAAAACTTGCTACGTTACCTATTGCTACGCTGCCACTTGCTGCGTTGAGTTATGAGAACTAAAAACGCTGCAAAAGTTTATATTATTTGAATAGGACTTTTATTTAATCAGTTCCTGGAAATTGGTTTTCGGCCTCGGACCCCCCTCCCCTCCCCGAAATAAATTTCTGTGTACGTGCATGGGAGGAGGAATCACGTGTCGATTGAATTTGAGTGTTGTTTCTCAGAATCGTCTTTTTCATTTTTCATTTTCTCATATACGTAGTATATAAAGTATTGTAATCGTTGAAAAATTCGACTTCGATATTCTGATGGATATGCACGTTTTAGGTGTCCCTGGGTCCATAAAAGTGGTTTTTGCCATGCCGTTTTTCCGTCTGTTCGCGTACATAAAATCGAATGATATATCGTATTTATGCAATATATCATATTTTCAGACTCTTTTTTGATAAAAATGATATTGCACAAAAATAAAGGGTAGTTTATTTTTGCGATTTTTAGAAAAAAATGATTTACTCAAAAATGGCTCTTAGGAATTTGTTTAAAATCAATCCAATTGTAGTTCATAATGTCAAAAATAATACTACTTAAGCCATATGTCTCATAAATCACTATATTTTGTCCAGTGACATTACAGTGTAAGCTAACAATAGGCTGCCATACTTAAGCCCAGGGGCGGCGCTAGCGGATAGCAAAGTAGGCAATTGCCTAGGGGGGCGTGGTAGAAGGGACGCTAAAGAGAACCGAAATTTATGCGTAAAATTACGTAAAATATACAAATACCATTTCCTAATCATATGACGTCTTAATGGTGGAAAAATCAAGAAAATAAATAGCGGTTGAGAAATGGATGGAGATTAATGTAAGCAGCTAGAAATGTAAATGTTTAGATGGGGAGAGTAAAGAAATGAAACGAATTCTGAATGCTACGAAAGACATGGAGAGTACTCAAGAGGATTACCTGAGCTCTTTCAAAACCAAGGTGATTGGCAGGCGGAGCTACATAACCCGCGCGCAACAGTAATATTATATTGGCGGAAGAAACGTTGAGATAAAGAAAAAATTGACTCAGGTGGCTAAAATTTCGATTAGCTAGGTTCGCACAGTTAACTTAATAGCCATACAAATTGGGGTTGCCAAAAATTCTTGTAAAAATAAATAAATTATAACAGCTTTGTAAATTATTCTACGTAACAAAAAACGAAATTTCATCTTTTGTAATGTTTACTCTATATAAATGTATATTTCGTTAGAAATGTGTAATTACCGAAGGAAGTATTTTGTTTATTGAGATTATTAGAACAAATTAGCAATAGGATAGGGGCGCCAAAGGAGAAGTTTGCCTAGGGCGCTGAAATGTATGGCACCGCCCCTGCCTAAGCCCTATGACGTCACACCCCCACCGCGATATATTCAAAATCTTAATATAGCCCGTTAAACTAAATCGAATGATATTTCATATTTGTGGATAATATCATTCATAATAGACACCGAAGATATGAACGATATTGCGCAACAATTAAGGGTACTTTATTCTTGGATATTTTGAAACCAAATTCGATTTACTCAAAAATGACCACAAGGATTTTGATTAAAATCCACCCAATCCTACAGCCTGATCTTACAAATAATACTAACTAAGCCATATGTCCCAAAAAAATATATATATACACACAAATTTACGGCCATATCCATAGCGTCATTTCGTTATTAAATAATTTTAACTGGTTGTCGCTAGAGGAAAAGAATCCACTAATAGCGAGACGAACGACCACCATGATAAAATACGCGATTTATTGTAGAACGGACCGATATAGAAGTTCGTTTTATTAGGATTATCAGAGATGACAATACTATTTATAAGACTGAAGTGAGATTTAATAGAGTCTGGTTCAATACACCCTCAATACCCAATTTTCTAGCGAATTCAATGGTATTATGTAGAAGTAAGTACCTTTAACCTTATTCCGTTCGATCGAAAAGTTATTCAGTGATTGAGCGCATATATATGTTTCGAACCAGGGCATCGAACGGAAATTTTTTCACTCCAGTTTTCGTTCCGGTTCACACAAAACAAACAAACAATTTCGGTTTGGTTCCGGTTTCACTCCAGCAACCACCATTGAACCAGTTCGAACCGGTTTTTTTCGCTCCGACTAAATTATTTTGGAGAAAATTTCAAGAGAATTACTAAATAATCTTTATTATTTAATGTTATTTTTATTTAAACAAAATACGTCGTAATAATCGCAAGTCAAGAAGACAGAAATAGATATCCGAACGTAACATCGCGCAAGCGTCCCCTCCCACCAACAAACAGTAAAACATTGTATAAATTGCCTTCTTACATTTTTCATTATTCAATTGTATACGACTCCGTCTAACACTGTTCTATAGGAATTTAATATGTATTTTTTTAGCGCGTATAAAAGCGATTGAAATGTTTTATTTTTTAGTCTTTAATTTTATGTAAAAACGTTGTTATTCTTTCAAAAGTCAAAATTTGTTTTATTTTAGATTTCCAATATTCCACTTTCCAATATAAGCAGATACTCTCATTATCATAATGAATTTACGCCAACAGTACTCATATACGTACTTGAACAGGTACATTAATATTAATTCACATTTGTATGTAGAATGTAATTCATATTTTTTCAATGCAATAATTTAGATGTTAATATTACAAATACCATACAATATGTGTAATTACATAAATGTTCTTAAGACGACATATATGTATACAGCACCGTAACTAGGTATTTTAGCGCCCGGGGAAAATTAGGCAAATTACTAAATATGCGCCCCATTCAAAAAATTATCATTTGGTTAGTTACTATTTGGATTTTTTGGCGCCCCTCACTTAGTTGCGCCCGGGGCAGATGCCCCGCTTGCCCCGCCCTAGTTACGGCACTGTATGTATACACAACATTTAACAGAATTAAGAATACCTCAAAAGCACGACTGCGGAGCGATCCTTCCTGGATAAGTTTTAGAGAAAGACTACCAAAACGTAAGCGTTCATTGCATATGGAGAAGGGATGAACGTTTATGGGGACAATAACCACCAACATTAAGCAAAATCCAAATTAAGAATCGTGATACATTTTTACTCGGAACACTTCACAAGGTAGGCTCAGGGGGAGGGTACCAAGACGTTTAGCTGCTGTCTTCAAAGTACTGCTAAGTTCCTTTCCACTAGTCTCGTTTAATCCTGGCGTACTCGCGTCAATTTTTCAACCGCCAGTACTCGCATGGGATGCTCCTGGCACTCCACAGATTTTTTTGTAATAAGAAAATTATCACTATTATTCAATTAATTCTTTATTTTGTTCTATTTCCAATAATTTATAAGTGAATTTTGAGAATTTCCATATGATCTTTCACTATTTATCTATTTCGAAAAGAAAAAGTCTTAAGGTACACTTTTATGAATATTTTTGGATGTCAATCTATGAGTCAGTTGACAGTTTTTAGGAATATACTTATAATACCGTCAGTTCAATTAATGAAATCGGAAATCCCGAATTATAACACAAATAATAATTGTACACGAGAGGAAAAACCTTGAAACCTTGAAAACTATATTTGCTTTACTTTTTCAGTTTGAATATTCGTGTAATTCACTATCATTTTTATAATAGTTCTGTCAAATATCAGTCGGAATCAGTCAGCATGGAGCTTCAAAACAGAAACCTAAAATTGAAATAATAAAAATCTACAAACTTGTAGGGGCAGGGTCAGTGAAGAAACTGTTGAGATGCGATCACCAATTACGAGAAATAACACATTATATAATGATGACAATCAGTAAAGAAACGAAACTATTGAGAGACAATCTCAAATTATGTGAAATAATAACAGTTCTGTAGATAGTAACAATAACTTCAGAATAAAATACGAACAACATCCGCATAAAGGAAAAAGCGCTGATTTCCGTAATGTACAATGCAGCAGC
Organism: Tanypteryx hageni; assembly: GCA_028673005.1. NCBI lineage: Eukaryota > Metazoa > Arthropoda > Insecta > Odonata > Petaluridae > Tanypteryx > Tanypteryx hageni. The sequence continues at coordinate 128,067,652 of CM054113.1, read as the reverse complement.
ACTCTCTTAGAAAAACATACTAACTCAAAAGAGTACAACAGAAAACTGAAAATGTTTAGCAGAAAAGTTCTAAACACATGTCATTCAAGCTACTGAAGGATCGGGATCATAAAAGGACAAAAGAATGGAACCCTGTCATAAAATCTATGCCTGGGGTATACACAGCACCCCAAGCGAGTACCGCAGAGTTCTGGAAAACCTCAGCAGGACTTATCCTTGACCCTCTCTCTATGTATTGAGATGCCATTGGAAAATCCCACCATTGAACCGATAGATATCACCACAAAGATGCATCTCTCCAAAGGTTTAGGAGCATGCCTTATTCCAGAGGTCGGCAACGCGGCGACCGCGGGCGCCGTGGCGCCCGCAAGACATTTGTGTGTCGCCCGCCAGCCAAAAAGAGAACTCAAGTTATACAATTACGGAAAACTCTCAGATGACCAATAAGTTGCGGAACATGAAGAATAATAGAAGTTTGTAACCAACATCTTAATCTTACATCACACCTAGCCGAATCGTATGTCTTACAAAATAACATCGTCAAGGTCAGGACTTATAAGCGAACAGAATGGGGACATACATTGTTGGATAAAGACATTGTTGTCATTAACAGAGTTCTTTTCATAATGACTCCTCCGTTACCCCTCTTTTGTTTATCCACGTCCCTTTCCCTTCTCCCTACCCTGCCCTAGTATAAATACATCCTTCAAAGCTTACGGGTGCAAGCAGGCCCGGACATAGGGACCCAGGGCACCTAGGCAGTTAACAGAGTCGGGGCCCCCTTTATGGTAATTTAGCAAAAATCACTTTACTTTTATTTATTTAACGTACTTTGACTTTAGAAAATAGACAAGCAGACTTAGAAATGAAATAGACAAGTACCAACTATACTTTTTTACACATTATAATTTTACATTTACATATAATTACAAGACTACATTGCCACGCGACGAACATTCTTCTCTGCAAAGGAACGGATGACCTCACTATAGTACACAGACTGCGTTATTTCTCACTCTATGTACAGCACAGAGAGTGAATTAAGCCTGTTCTCTTCTGTGGTAGATCTTAAATAATTCTTTACTCTCTTTAGCGCTGAAAACGACCATTCTGATGAACAGTTTGACCCTGGTGTACACAACAGCATCCGGAGCGCTATTCCCACATTTGGATAAATGTCCAAAAAGCCTTTTTCCAGGATGTACTTGTATTGCTCCAGTGACGATAACCCTTTTCCCCCTGTAGCCTCAGCGGACAAAAAATGAGCTCGCAGGTGCAGACACTCGTTTTCCAAAGTACCGTCCAAATCCCCCGGATAGAAGGCTTCCAGGTTCCGTGCTCCGTCACGGACGTCTTGAGATTCCAAACTATGTAGCTTCGTGAGAAAGTCAAACCTTTTACTTAACTTCTCGTAAGCAGAGCTACGTCTCTGTAGTTCTGCAATCAACCTGTCGATAATGACGTTGAAGACGGTAACTCTGAATCTGTCCCTGCCGGTGAGTTTGACCTCGTTTTCCATTACTTCGTCAAACTGGACCTTTCGCTTACGTTTCCTCTTTATATCGTATGCGTAGTTCAGTTCACCGCTTGTATCCACAGCTTTCGACTCATAATGATCAAAGGTACCGTCGTTCCTTATATCTTCCAGGTATGTTACCAAGGACCGATAAAGTTCAGCGATCGTACCCTGTTCGATGTTCACAGATTGCAAAGATTTGCTCACTTTGTTAAATTTTTCCAGGATATCATTCCACAGCAGGGTCAGTAAGCACATTTCCAGGGAGTCAATTGAATTAAAAAGACCTGAAGCCTCAGAACGCGTAGATGGTTTTTCACTTGTCACTGGCGATTATCTGAAGAGCTGACATGATCTCATTCCAGGAGCAACAGAGACTTCAGCAGGCGTCAGCCCGAGCAGACCATCTTGTCTGAGAAAGGATATTCACAACTGTTGAATTTGGCTTCAGTTGAGATAACAAAACTTCCCATCTGTGTGTCGAGACCGAGAAAAAAATTGTACAAATCCTGTAAAATACCGAAGAAAGGTATAGCAGCCTCGAAACACTCAGCAGCACATGATCCGACAAGATTCAGTGAATGAGCCGATCAGGGGACGAAAACTACCAGAGGATTCACTTGTTTTATTCTCGCTTGAAGACCGGAATATACACCCGACATGTTGCTTTCGTTGTCATAAGACTGTCCGCGACAGTTGGCGATATCCAAGTCGTGATTTTTCAAGGTCTCGAGAACGACGTTAGCCAGGTCTTCTGCTATATGGTCACAATTTGGTATGAATCTTATAAATAGTTCGACAGGACATCCCTCTGCAGACACATATCGTACTATGAATGAAAGTTGATCCACGTGGGAGATGTCAGGAGTCGAGTCGACAGACATGGAAAAATACTTGGCATCCTTTATCGCAGTCACGATCGTGCTTATGACCTTTTCTGCCATGATGTTGATAATTTCTTCGCATATTCTGGACGAGAGGTATGATGTTGTGCCGCATCCTTTGTTTCCGTGGCGTTTTATGTGCGTGTCCAGAAAAAGATCAAACTCAGCCAAAAGTTCTAGGGTCATGACATAGTTCCCACTGTTTCTCGATCCAAATCTCTCCTGTGAACCTCTAAACGGCAATCCGCGTGCAGAGAGTGACATCACAACAGCCACAATACGCCTCAAAACCTCATGCCAGTATTTTATTTCTTATTCCGTTTGAAGAACAAGACTCTTGTCAACTCTACCGCCAACGTTCTTCCTCGCTAACAGCGACGCACATGCTGACCTGTGTTCGTCTGAATTTTCATGTTCCTTCATCCTCTGACCAGCATTTTTCCAGTCGTTGTACCCTTCATCATTAGCTAGCAACCCCGATTTTCCAAACATATTACAAGGGGCGCAGAACACGGTACCTTTGCTCTTCGAAAATACTATACAAGGCCGAGGTCGTTTTTCACCATTAGGCAATGCTCGGCTAAAGAGTGAAAGGGATATACCTGGTTGTATCAGCGTACTGGCGCTTCGAAGAAGATAAATCTGCATCCATATTTTGTTTCACGCCATTTTGTACGAAGTGTTCGAGTGTGGCATCGGCATCGTCCAGTATCCACTCGGCAGGATCGTCACTAACAGATGGAAATGATGGAATCGCAAAACATGTGTTTGCATGCGATTCAGGATTTTCACCAAAATCTTCTCCAATGACAATTTCGGAAATCAAGTTTTGAGGTATTTGAGGTACGAGGGTGAATCAAAAAGTTCCCTGAGAGTTTCAGTAACAATGTTCCTGCATTCCAAATAATAAAAAAGCATTGTTGGCTAATACTAGCAATATCTTAGCCATAACAATACAATATTTCGTAATAATTCATTCATTTGTTATAATATAAAAGCAGTTTTTCTAACCCATTAATTCATGAGTATGGATAACTTAAAATTTGAGATTCGAGTAAACGTAGTTTTTTTGACAAAACTTGGATGAAAATCGAATGCCATTACTCAGGCTTTGCAGAAAGTTTACGGGGATGATGCATCTAAGAAAACTACAGTTAATGAATGAATTAAACGGTTTAAGCTTGGACGAGAAGACATTCAAGATGACTATCGAAGTGGAAGACCATCAACGTCGATCAACTAAGAAACCGTGGTCGCCTTCCAATCAGTTGTGGAAGAAGATAGACGAGTTTCAGTGTAAATGATAGCCAAACGTTTAGACATCTCATATGGCTCAGCTCAATCAATCTTCAAAGATAGTTTAGGATTAAGCAAGCTTTCTGCTAGATGGGTACCGAAAGCGTTGCGCCCTGAACACAAGATTCAGAGAGCTGACCACGGAGTTGAGTTTCTCAACCGATTTGATGCAGACCTAGAAGATTTCTTTCGCCGAATAGTGACTGATGATGAAACATGGATCTACCAGTACGATCCGGAAAGCAAAATTTAATCTAAACAATGGTTACTAAGGGGGTCAAATGGACCAATAAAGTTCAAAGCTGAACAATCAATCAAGAAGATTATGGCAATTGTTTTTTGGGATAATGAAGGTGTAATCATGGTCAATTTTCTTGAGGGGCAACGGACAGTAACAGAAGGTTAATTCAAACAAGTTTTTTAAAAACTGAACGCTGCGCTTATAAAAAAAGGCTTTGGAAACTGCACCGGCGAATTCTGTTTCACCATGACAATGCTCCAGCACATTCATCTACGGTATCAAAAGCTGTGCTTCGAGAATTGCGCTGGTAAACGTTGTCTCACCCACCCTACAGTCCAGACTTGGCTTTTTCGGACTTTTTTCTGTTTCCTAAATTAAAGGAGCACATCAAGGGAGTTCGCTGGGAATTGATATGTGAGGCCAAACAAGCAGTTTTGAATTGGTTTCATTCAAACGATCAATATTTCTACAAAAATGGGTTAGAACGATGGCGACATCGAATGGAAAAGTGTTTAGAGTGAAATGGTGAATATGTTGAAAAATAACTCCAAAATAAATGGTTCTTTTTGAGTTTCTATTGTTTTTATATGATAATTCCGGAACTTTTTGATTCACTCTCGTAGCTCGTCACAGTCACACACGCTTGCCGGTTGACGGTCGTCACTCCAATCGCCAGAGGCTGATGCACTGGTACGAGTACTAGGTCTGGAAGAGGCGAAGAACGTGTCCAACTTAGGAACATTACGAAGAAGCTCTTTTTCCTTCTGCAATTTCTCCTTATTCCTTTCTCTTTTCTGGAACCCGCTCAGTTTTTTGTTGACGTCAGACATCGGTAATTTATAAAAAATAAGAGGATGAGTAATAGTCACGTGATCATTTAGCTTAAATAGTAACTCACACACCACTCTATAACACTCTACGAGAATCAACTTTCACTATAGCAGGTCGCTGTGATTTCTTTTCGCTTGATCTCTTCTCTTGATCTTACTTTAAACTGTGTCCTTGTGGGCTGAGACCTCTGCTTATATAGTCCCAGGATATTGGAAGTTGGTGGGGGTTCGACCAATCAGAATACATGGTATTATCTACGATGTTCCAGAAAATTTAAATTGATACAACTTTCTAACACACACTTTCAACGCGAACTGACAAGTAGTGACAAGTTATAGAATGAAGTCAGGTGCAAAACAAACAAAGAACACAAACACAGTGTTGCCACTTGACTTGTCAAAAAATAAACCATGGTCAATTATTTTCTATTTCGTTCGGAAAAATTGACATTATTTTCCGTGTCCTGTGACCTCAATGTGTACCATTTCGGCCTCTGGTCGGGGCCCCCGCCGAGGTTGGGGCCCTAGGCAGCTACCTAGTTTGCCTAGGCAGAAGTTCGCCGCTGAGTGCAAGGCTAACTGAGATCCTTGTTCTCAACCCGTCGTGTACTATAGATTCGTTAGCCGGTTCAGGCTATTTGGAGGTAGGCGCTCGATACGGGAAAACAATTTCCCTATGTCGCGTGAAACTCCCAAGTTATTGTCAAAAGTCGTTGGTTTCGGAGTTCTGTCCTCCGTCTTGTAGCATAACTTGGCTCGAGTTATTATTGTGAGTCGTTGGTTTCGGAGTTCTGTTCTCCGTCTTGTAGCATAACTTAGCTCGAGTTATTGTTGTGAGTCGTTGGTTTCGGAGTTCCGTTCTTCGCTTAGTCTACAAAGTACAGGGTTTGGGAGATTTTTCTTCGTCTCTTGCAATATCAGCCAGTGATAGCTCATTTCCCTCTTCATTGGTTAAACATAAATCAATTTAAATTGACCAACAGTTAACAATATTTCTGATATTTTCCCGATATTCATTGTGTTGTGTTTATTAATTCATTTGTAGAAAATTTCATCCCCATTATGAGTAATAAGAGGCAAAGGACATATTACTTCAATGTTGATTGGGAAGAACAATTCTGTTTTATTGATTTGAAAGGAAAGTGTTTGTTTATTGTGCAATTCTTGTGTTGCACTTTCAAAGAAAAGTAATGTTGAAAGACATTTTAATACGGTCCACGGTAATTTTAATACTAGTTATCCGTTAAACTCTGAGATCAGGAAAAAGAAAATTTCTGATATGAAATCTATTTTAACTAAACAGCAGAGCATTTTTACTAGACCAGTGCAGCAATCAAAAAGAGCAACGATTGCATCACTTAAAATTTCGCATTTGTTGACCAAGAGGAAAAAGCCTTTTGAAGATGGCGAGATTGTAAAAGAAGCCATGTTAGCAATTGCTGGCTCACTTTTCGAAGATTTTAAAAATAAAAATGAAATTACCTCGGCAATCAACTCGATTCAGTTATCAGCAAGAACAGTTACAGGAAGAATTGAAGGTATTGCAACCAATATGGAGGAAGAGTTGGCAAATGATTTATAAAAATGTATTTTCTTCTCGTTGCAACTGGATGAGTCAACAGACACTTCTCAATTGGCTATGGTTGTGAAGATGGTGTTTAATGATTTTTCAGGAAAGGAAGAATTTCTTAAAATTCTTCTATTAAAGGGACGAACAAGAGGTGAAGGCATTTTTTCAGGTTTTTAAAAATGTCCAAGAAAGTAATATACCATTAATGAAGTTGACCGCAATTACTACAGATGGTGCACCTTCGATGACAGGTTGTAAAAATGGATTTATTGCGCTATGTAAAGAAGATCCTCTCTTTCCAAAATGTATTTCATATTACTGCATTATACACCAAGAAATGTTATGCGCAAAAGTTCTTCATTTTCAACATGTCATGAAAGCAGTAGCAAAAATAATAGATTCCATAAGAGCCGTACCAATGCAACACCGATTGTTTAAACTGCTTTTACAAGGTGAAGATGCCGAATTCGATGATCTCCTTTTACTACCAAAGTTAGATGGTTCAGTAGAGGCAATACTTGTGAGGTTTATAAATCTCATAAAGCAATTTCTCACGTCAAGAAGTGAATATTATGCACAGTTGTATGACAAAGCTTGGTTGATGGATTTCGGATTTCTTGTTGATATAACCATAAAATTGAACGAACTGAATATGGAGATGCAAGGGAAAAATCAACGCATTGCAAAAATGATAAGTGCAGTAGATGCATTCAAATGTAAATTGGCATTGTGAAGTCTCACCTAGAGAGAAAATCATTATCACGTTTCCCGAATTTAAAATATATTATTTAGAGTCTGACTGATGAAAATGTTACCACTGAACCATTTTCACAACACGTTGAAACTCTCCTGAAGGAATTTAATTTTAGGTTTCGTCAGTTTTCTGAAGTAGAACCCATAATAACATTCTTTGCTAATCTGTTCTATTTTATGGACAATGTCTGTTAATATTGGAAATTACTTTAATATCGTTAACACCGAGGACTTAGAAATGGAAATAATAAATATGCAGAATAATATTATTTTAAGGTCACATAAAAATGATGAAAACTTTTGGAATTTAGTTGACGAAAATCGCTATCCATTATTAAGAAAATGTGCTCTAAAAATATATTTTTACTGTGCTTCAACATACACTTGCGAGTCCATTTTTAAAAAAAATGAAACACTTGAAATCCAAGTACCGATCAAGACTCACCGATTAGAATTTAGACAACTGCCTAAGATCAGGTATCTCGAGTTATGTGCCAAATTATAGCAAGTTGGCTGAAGATATGCAGTCCCAAGTTTCACGTTGATTTATTTTTCATGTTTTTATAATAAATTCTTTAATAGTTTTTCTCTTATATATACAAAAATATGATTTTAATAAATATTGGTACACATCTACTATTGTTACTTCACTTCACGCCACCAATAATGAAAGTTGCACCCTCATAGATAAAGAGGTTGCCGACCACTGACACAGAGGGATATCAGCTGATCTTGCTTCACGTTCTCAGTAATATAAATTGCGCCCTCGTAGGTGAAAAGGTTGCCGACCCCTGCCTTATTCGGCGTTGAAAAGTTATGTTTTCAAAAAAGACTCATAGCAAAAGGAAAAACCCTACTTTCGCTCCTACTGTTTATGCGAACCGAAAAAATGGAACGAAATAAATAACTGTTTTCGGTTTCGGTTCGGGTTCAGAAAAATATTTTTTTTTCCGGTTCGGGTTCGGTTTCACCCAAGCTAATATAACGGTTTTTTTGTTTCGGTTTTCGGTTCGATGCCCTGGTTTGAACCACTTCACCTTGCTCAAGACGAGTGATTTAGTCATCTCGGCCACCAGATATATGCGTTGGTGTTGCGATAAATATCAATTTGAATTCGCGTGGGAAGATAGATATATGGTATTAATGGCATTTTTCATATTTATTTATTTTTTAAATTGTTTTCTTTTTAGTTGTTTATTTTTATAATTTCATTATTTTGGCAACAGTTATCACATTATTTGTACTATATAACCTTAGCTTTTTTCTGTATTATTTTATTATTTTTCATGAGCCGCGTCCCATGGTCACTTAGGATATAAGATGGTTTTTCGCAGAATACGATGAACATTTCTGTTAATCGTTTAAGGCAGACAGAGGCATTAGGTTTGTTCACAGGATATTCATGGATGGATTTTGTAAACACGTCCTCCACGACCAATAAGTACTATTATCCCACCTATCCCACCCTCACAATCTAACCATCCTTGAATCCACCCATCCACTCGCATTAACCACACCTTTCCATCCCGGTATCCGAGAGGTCCTCAAGATAATAATCCTCCATGCTGCCTACCCAATTATCACCTCTACCATCCACCAGGCCCCCTTGACCGATCTTCCGCCCCTCTTCTTCCGCCGCTCGCCCAATTTGAGAAATATCGTGCGGAAAAAAGAACTATCCACATCAACCCCGCCACTTGCTATAGGGTCTCAACCCTGCGGAAAACCTCGCTGCCTCACTTCCCCAATCCACTTACCCTCATCTTCTTTCTCCAGCCCATCCACCAACATCACCTACCCCATAACTTCCAGATGCAACTGCACCATACGTAACGTCCTTTACCTCCTCACTTGCACCTTATGTCTCGCATTTTATGGTGAACTCACCAGTAGCCATTTAATCATCCGAATGAACGGCCACTAGAATAATGTCAATCTCAGACCCCTCCTTCCAGTTGCATCACACGCCAATGCCCACAATTTCTCCTTCAATAGTTGCTTCAAAAGTAAGGGCTGTTCGCGATTTACCAGAGGACTGTGGGAACGTGACCACATATATCTTCTCGACTGTCACCACCTCCTGTTCTTTACCTCCACTTACCTTATTGGCCATCAACCCCTCAACTGTACCCGTATCTTCCAATCTCCGAACTCCTCAATTTACCCTCTCACCCTCACACCCCCACCCATTGTTTCGCATTGTATTTTTGTTCTCAATGTCGCTGAAGAATGGCTCTAGTTCGAAAGGCTTACACTTTTGTGTTTTGTATTTTCGTATTTTATTTGTTACTTATATACTCCGAGTAGCTCATCCACACTGTTCTTTATTTTGGACTTCCTCCGACAACTTGTTACTACCGTCATCACCACCTTCTCTTTTTCTTCAGCACTCTGGCAGTTTCAGAACTTAATCCATTTCTGTTTTCTTTCGCGACATAATCAATAATCAAACTTATGACTATTGCATTAGAAGCGTGATTTAATAGAAAAACATTATTATAATACTAGCATAATTGCCCGTCAAATATGACGGGATTATCATAAATGTATATAATTTTGATATGAAAAATCAGTAAGATATGCTATAATTTGGGTTTGAAAGTTATTTTTGTTTTAATTATACTGTTTAAGTAATTATTAGTAGAGGCCATATGTTTATCCAAATATTTGCTGAAATAAGAGGAAAATTGAAATAATAAAATATAATGCATAAAGAAGTAGCTAAAATTTACTTGAAATATTTGAGCAAATTATAAGTTATTTAAAACGTATAGAATTGAACTAAATAAATGAATTATTTTACTCTTATTAACTCTTAAAATACAGGATAAAATGTGAACGAACTGTCAATTTACCATTAAAAGAAAATTGTGCAGTAACTTACTTACTATTAACTAAATACTTACATGAACTGCAATGAGTTTTAACTATATTTTAAGATAGCACTTTCTTTTAGCTATATTAGTTTTTAAAATTTTCCAGAAAAATCACTTTTGTTATAGAAATTTAAATAAAAGTCATAAAATGTTATTTTTTCAAACATATTTGAAATTCGGTTCTAAATATTTGCTGTATTATCAGTTATAAAAAATCCATTGAAAATTAGGTTACCTATATTTAGTTTTATGAATTCCCACCATTTGGCAATGGCACATGATTCAATAGTAAAACTTTTTATAATCAATTATAATTTATAATTTTTATTTTTGTACTGCAGCTCCTTTTAATCCTATTCAAATGCTAGGTCCTCTTCCTCTTTCTCAGTTTCTGCTCGTTCCATTCTCTTTTCCTTCCTCCCTTTAATTACTTAATAGATTCAGTAAATAAGTTATACCCATGTATAAAAGTCTTACCCGTATTTAAGCACTAAATTCAACAATTGGGACAACAGTGGTTCAATATAAATAAAACGCGTGAAAACGTGAAAAATCGTATTAAAACGTAATTTTTGGAGATTTACGAATGAGATTAAAATTTTTCTCTTCTCTCCATAATTAAGTTAATACCTCAGCCATGAAATATTTTAAAAAGTAGACGAAAAAGATCTGCATGTCAAGGAATGACTTTTTGTGTGATTCATATATGCAATGCAAATTGATAACTCCGGTTAATTATAAGATGCACTGCAAAAAATCTATGGAAATAACTATAAAAATAGGTTGTTAATTACAAAAAATTTCAATAGGAAGTTAACTGAAAAAAATTAATAAAAACACGATTTCAATTCATTATAAATAATTGGGGCGCCTTCTCTCTCTCTCTCTCTCTCTTGTACTGAAGCATTCAAAGCACAATTTCCTTACCACAATACAATCTCGAGGTTTAACAATGACACGATCGGCAAAACAGCATCTTTTAAAAGCTTAAAATTTTCCAATAAATGTGATATAAACGTATACCTTGAGCGATTTCGAAACGAAGGCAAAAGTCGACAATAACGATAAGAATCTGTTTATTTTTCTTTTAATTGATCCCGTCTAAAGATCGTAGTTTAATTATTTCTAATTTATTTTTGCAAACGAAAAAAGCATGCAAGTGAAAAAAGGTATTTTTAAGTGTTCTTTTATGGGGATTTCTATAGAGCGTTCCGGCGGACGGACGGATAGAATAAGGATATTATGTATATAATATGCTAGTTGTATGCCAATTATCCTCCATAATTGAATCATTTTTAATAACATCATCAAAATTGATTTTCATTAGATACAAATAATCTAGTCAATGAATTGTAAGAAAAAATTATGAAACTATTAAGAGACATCTAGGATTTTTTTAAATTTAGCAATTTTATGTTTAAATATGTGATTTTTCTGTTTTGATTAGAAACATAAACATTTTCCGTCTCTCGTAATTCATCTATTTGAATATATAATTAAGGATTAAAGTGCAACTAGTCAATGTTTATGTGTTGAGGGTGGAAATCGCGTGTGTGTGTGTTAGGTGGCGATTCAGCCTCTTGGACTATTATCGATGGAAATCGCATTTATTCGAAATAAATTAGTGATTTTTCAGTGATTCGCGTTATAAAAAACTGTCACTGAGTTGAGATGAATACTTAAGTCACCATTTATAATTTTTCATTTTTTATCTTCGTCAGGGAGAAGAGGACTCAAGGTGTTGGATCATCCATGAAGATGCCAGCTAAAAGGTAAATCGAAATATTTTCTCAACTTTCTCCCAAAAATATATATTCTGTCGAGCGGAATGCTGTTTTCCCTTTGCGAATGAACTTCGACGACAGAGAGCTGTTTAAGGACATCGTGAGCAGAATATACGGATAATAAACAACAGCAAAATGGAGAGTTCTTCAATGACAAACTTTCCTCACATTCGAATCATTATATTTTCATAAAATGATATATCAATGGCAAAATGGCAAAATGTTGTTGGGGTAAGGAAGCCCAGTAAACACTTTCCAATATGGGGTACGCTGGGGTGTCGAAGAAACACATTTACAAACGTATATTGGAGCTTTCGTGGGTGTTCTCTTCAATCCCAACAGCTTGTTGCCATTGATATACCTTATTTACCTTTCCACATCCAAAAGCATATATATATATATATATATATATATATATATATTTATAAACCTCTGATAAATAGCGGCTTCTTACATTATAGGATATAAAACCTAAGGTATTTATAGAAGTGGTTCTCATCTAAAATTTGCTATCATGATAGTAATTGCGTGCAATCGACGGGAGCATGCAGAAATTCCAACCGTTTTTATTTTTAGGAAATTTTTTCCATTCCCATTTTTTTCATTCCATTCCCTCATCAAAAATGTGTGCAGTCTTGCAAAATTGGATTTAAATTAGTTGAAATTATCATACAAACTCTGAATGTAAACAGTTCTGTAGATATAAGCCAGTTGTTTATTGTTTTTAAAGTTATATTTGAAGTCCGTGCAGAATAAGCGTAAAAATTTGTTTTAACTATAAATAGGGTATTCTTTCCTCTTCTCAGATTCGGAGAGTAGAAAACACGTGTGCGTGTGCACGCGTGCGCGTGTGTTTAATTTGGATTTTTATATCTTGAATAGATTTACACTCGCTGAAGTGGGAATTCTTGTGTACAGTGCCAAGGATTTTTGAAATAGATTGGAGGGACTTGAGAAAAATTTACAATATTTACGGATACTAGACAACCATTGTGAATCCAGGAAATTTAGGATATGAAGAGACTGCCAAAGGTAAAAAATAAATTCTTAATATTTCCCTGACTAGCAATTTTGTGTGCTTCTTATCAGTGGGTGTCTAAAATGTACACAAAATTCCAACAATGTGATGAGCAGTGCAAAATCTGACTAACAATTTTGTCTGCTTTTTAAAAGTGTGAGGCTAAAAGTAACACAAAATTGTTAGTCAGATTTCGGACTACTTATTTCATTGTTGGAATTAATGGAATGCAGACAATGTTTTGATATTTCATAAGTATCGATATTTTATCTCGATGTTTCGATATTTTTGTATCGATACCGATAGGCAAACATTTTTGCAATATCGATACTTCCTGTGTATTATCGAGTCTAACTATCGAATCTGATCAAGTAGAAATAGCTCAAACCTATTGTGACTCAAAATTTTTAGTAATAAATGATTATTATTTATGGGATGTTACATGAACCTTCTTAGACAAATTAGAAAACTTTAGACTTTATAAAGAACAGAAATAAACTCAAACCATAGGCTTCTGATATTGGATATAGCCACAAAGGTCCATCAATTAAGAAAAGAAAAAATAGCGTTACTAAGATGTAACTATGCGTCAATTGTTAAGAATAGTCGTGGGTAGGAGGCGTAGTTGTGGCAGCAAAAAATATAGGATATTTCTTAAACAAGGCATTATATGGGAAAATGTTTCAAACAAGGCTGTAGAAAACTAAACTTCCTACAACTTTTATTCCAATACATTTTTACATTTATCAAATACATATTAAAGCAAATATTTCAAAATAACGGACAAGTGACGAGTAAATGCCCACTTCCGTTTGTCCCATTTTTACCAAAAACTAATCATAAATCACATAAAAATGTTAAATATAAAATTTTGCGTTGATCTTATTAATAGTTTTTGAGTTACAGCACCCACAAAAAGCTATCACATACACACACCCAGACATTACCGAGAAAATGGTCAAAACGTGTTCAGGGGACCTCAAAACGTGTATTTCCGTTGAAATCTCGAAGTCGATTTTTTTCATAAAAACAATACTTTCCCCTATACTACGTATGGAGAAAGTTAAAATTAAGAAAATTTTTAAAAATATATAAAAAAACTGATGTGGCCACCACATGACTTTCTCCATATCTGTAATATTTCTAAGAATTCCAAATAGGTAAGATAATAATAAATATTTTAAGAAACTGCGAGAAAATTTTAGACTTTACAAAGAACAGAAATAAACTCAAACCATAGCCTTTTAATATTGAATAGAGCCAAAGAGCTACAAAAATTAAGAAAAGAAAAAGGAGCGTTACTAAGACGTAACTAAGCGTCAATTGTTAACAATAGTCGTCGGTGGGTGGCGTGGTGGTGGCAGCTAAAAATATAAGATATCTCTTAAACAATGCATTATATGGAAAAATGTTTCAAATAAAGGTTGTAGAAAATAAAATTTACTATGCTTATTCCAATACATTTTTACATTTAGCAAATATTTCAAAATAACGGATAAGTGATAAGAGTAAACACCCACTTCCGGTTGACCGATTTTTACCAGAAACTAATTAGTTCTTGTAACTTTTATTAAAATGTTAAATATAAAATTTTGTGTTGACCAGATTAATATTTTTTGAGTTAGAGCACACACAAAAAGCTATCTCACACACACGCACATCATCGAGAAAACGGTCAAAACGTGTTCAGGGGACCTCAAAACGTTTATCTCCGTTGAAATCTCGAAGTCGATTTTTTTCATGAATACAATAATTTCCCCTATACTACGTATATGGAGAAAGTAAAAACCACACGAGAGCTACGGGTGTTATTCATGGAGGAAAGAGAGAGAGAGAGAGGGAGGGACGAAAATGGGAGTCAATGGTGAATAGTGGGTGGGATGAGGTGAGGAAGGGGAAGTCATGAACAGAAGATAAGAGCGCTAAGGGGGATGGAGGAGGTTGAACATTGTTTCGGGGAAAGAGTGTACTTGATGGAGGAGGAAGCGCTGAAATGAGTAGCGGGGAGTAAGAGGCAGGGCTAAACTGGGAACATGTGTGGGCCCGGGAAATATTGACCTAATAGGCCTACTTGTTTCTTATTTTATAAATATACATTCAAAATATTATATATATATATATATATATATATATATATATATATATATATATATATATATATATGTATTTTTATGAGATACAATAATTATGAAATACAACAGACTTATAGATACGTCGTACAGAATAGGAAATAGACCAAGAAAGTTACATAAATAGTTTTTGATGCAATACTTTTCTATGTCATTATATCTATGACATCTTTGTTTTTTATTTTACTTAAAATATCTTTCTCACATGGCATTAACATAAATGCCTCCAAGTGAGATTGATTCAAATAGTTTCTGAGACTATTCAAAATATAATACAACTTCGAGAATGATCTCTCAGATTTAAGACATATTTATACGCCAAATATAAATATGACTAAGCAAAAGTGTGCGAGTTAAATTTTTGTAACATTTTATAGCGGCAAACAACACAGTTTTTGCATTTTTGCAATTTAGAGATGCAGTGGATTCTCTCTTTTTATGCTGCTTCCTCAATATTGCTTTCTTCTTGTACTTCATACTTATTCTCAACTAAAAATCCATCGCTCAAAGTCTGATTAAAACTTTTACATTTCCTTGCAAAGTCGATCAATTCAGTTTGTAGTTGTTCTTTTGTAATATTTTCATGAATTTTTTTAGTAAAATACTTAAATTTTCCAATGTATTTTTGGGATGTTACAATTTGAGGAAAATTATTTGGATCTAAACAAGACATCTTTGTATAAATTGCCATTCTTTAATAATCGTTCTTTTAAGCTACTAGTCACTTTAACCATTATTAGGCGTTCTTTACCAGCGAAGCGGTAATAGCAGAACGCCTTATGGGCACGTCTGGTCCATCCATCCGTCGTAACTTTCATCTCCTAAACCGCTGGACGGATTTTAATTAAATTACGTATGAGTAATCGTTATTAAAATTTATCACCCAATTGTGATTTTTAACTGAATATGCCAATATGTCTTTTTGAAAATATACCAAAGGATAGCTTAAATTATATTTTGAACGTAAATTTGGTCGTATCGGATGGAATTTCAAGAACACACAAATTTTCATTTTTCGGTCGAATAATGTACTTTTTTTCACTTACATCTTCCATTTCTGTTGTTATAAATGGGCTACTAGCACTTTGTGACACATTTTCCACCACCACTGACGTTTCTACCTGCTTATCATCAAGTGATGCTAATATTGAAATCGCTGTCTCATTCACTGAACGTTATGATGGAGTGCTCGGAGCATCTTCGAGTTTACTTGCAGAAGTAGACGTAGAAGCAGTGAATATGTTGGGAAGCTTAAGACATTTATCTGCTTCGATTTTCAAAAGAGCTTTATTAATTTGTTTTTTTTTCCCCAACCACCTTCTCTCTTGCCTAACATTGTGGCTAAGACTTAAGGATAAGGAATAAATTATTTTTAATAAATCGAATACCGAAAATTATAATCAATTATCTTTTCTCTACAGAAAAATAGTTCATTTACAAATATAAAAAGAAAATTGTGTTTTCTATTATGGCAACTTATAAATAATTTACAATTCAAAATCCTTACTTTTATATTAAGAACGTCCATTCTGTACCTACGTATGTATATAACTGTGACAAACTGGCGAATTGCAAGTTGCAGTGACGCAACTAGTGCCTGCAACACTACGGAGAGGGCCCACGAAAAGGAGAAGAACCACTATTTTTTTGAAGTCAGCAAATTTTGTTCACAGTTTTTGTTTTTCATGTCAATAAATTGCCACTGCAAGTTTGCTGATGGGCCTTAGCTGAGTTGTTGTGTCACTGACGGGTTGTCATACGAACAGATGATTGTTCACTGGATGTAGCAGAACCGTCAACTAATCTTTAATAAATTCTTTTTACCTATTAGTATAATAATAAAATCGGTTGAATGGCATGCGACGGCCCACCGGGATATTCCCGGTGGACCAGTCCGGCTCTGGTAAGAGGGGACTGGTGATTGTTAACTAAATATATCTCGGGAATAATTTTGTCATGTATAATTTTCATTTTCTCAAGGACATTTAATCTGGGACCTTTTTCTGCTAAATGTAAGATTTTGAGAGTGAAGGAGAAACAATTGTTGCAGGTGAGTAAATCTTTCGCAAAATTGGAATAGAATCAACCGGATTTGCTCGCTATCTCTGATTTAAAAATATCTGTTCGTTTTTCCATTGTAAATGCCGTTGAAATATTTACACTTTCAAAGGTACATACCTGATTTCTTCATAAAGTCAACTTTGTCCTTACTACTGCCAAGAAGTAATCTGAGGTTTACTTTGTTGTAAATGGCCGGCTTTATTCGTTTCTTAGGGAGGATATTAGCAATTTTGTAAGATAAATGTCCCATGAAAAACAATTTGCACCAACGAGATTTGTAGACCGTTGGAGAAGGCTGGGAAGAATATTAAGAGCTGATGGTCATGTTTCTTTGTTTTTGACGGAGCAATTTTGAAACTAAGAGTGGGGAATAACAGTTTTTCGGCAACATACGAGATAGTATTTAATTCTAAGGGAAAGTTTTCTGGGGATAGAAGAATATTTAAGAGACCGTTGAGTAAAGAATGGAAGACTGCGTGTTTGTGAAAGTGATGATGATTGGAGGAAGCAGGTATAACATGATCGGTGTAGGTGGGTTTACAATAGATGGAGAAATTAATTTTGCTATTAAAAGTTGTTAAAGAAAGGTCAAGAAAATTGAACTTATAATTAGTTTCTTGTTCATAAGTAAATTTGATGGAAGAATAAAGCGAATTCATGACGTTTAGGAACAAATCCAATTGCCTTATAGTGCTTAGTGCCTGTCAAAAAAACTTTATTGCATAAAATTTATAAAATGACTGCATTAGTCAGTGGAGGTTTGCATTAAGATGGTTCCGTTGGACTTGACGTGTGAGATTCCAGATTGATGAGCGAAATAGGAATTTGTTGGACAGACAGAAAGTTTTATTTATACGCTTGGAAATCTGGCAAAACCGCGCTAGCCCCTGAAAAAAATCTAAGCAACAGATCGACCAACTACCCTCGTTGATCCATGGGCCCGAAAGTAACTGATTCTCTAAGAGGTTTAAACATATCATTGTCTTATTAAATGAGCTGGAATATGAGCTCCTTTTATTGCGAATCTGAAGCGAGTATGATTTACCTCCTAATGCATTTGAATTTATTTCTTCCCGTTCACAATATTGCAGTCTGTAAAATAACTTGTAAAGGGATAACCAACTGTTTTGTGCTCTCGTTTCTCTTAAATTTTCAATTCCTTTTAATATTTGGACCTTCATTACTTTTGTATTATTATATTTATTATAGTTACTCCATCATATTATTCAAAACTGACCTAATTGTAGAATCAATGCTTTATAATATTCATCGTTTAGATAGTGGAGGGACTGCTACGTCATTATGGCGATTATATAACGTGAAATCATGGAGCGAGAAAGGAAGAAAGAAGAATACCGAAAAAATTAGTTATATAGCTCAGTCATGCCAAAGAGGTTTGGAACGCAACTCAACTTCCCTATTTAAAACTAGGTTTATATTACACGGTACTTTTTCAGAGCGTATCTCCCGTGTTATAGGAGAACGGGTGTTCCCAAATCTATTTAAGGAAAAACAGTCTGCAGAAAAAAGTGTCGGCGGCTTCGGGATGCTCGAGAATGTCATCGAGGATTGCCAATTAACCTGAGAATTGAATTTGGAGACGTCGGTTGCGGCTCGGAGGGCACAGGTAGAGGTGGTGTTGGCGGGAAAGGGAGCGGAGCGTAAGGGGTGGAGCGAGGTGAGGTGTACTCGGGGGTTGAAGGGGGAGGCGGATGGGGATGGCGTTCGATGTGCGGCCTGCGAGGAATGGAGGGGAGCGGACCATAATAACGTATCCTCCGACAAAGTTAATTACGGTGGAAACGCGGAAAAAGAGAAGGCGAGGAGGAGGGTAAGGCGAGGTGGAGGGACATACCTCCGTAGCCGGCGCTCCCTCCAACGAGCTCCCTCTCTCTGTTTTAACCTCGTTTTTCCTCTCTCCTCTGCCGTTTGCCCTCTCTCTCCTGCGTTCTTTCTTCCCATTCTCTCTCTTCTTCCTCCCATCCACTTGTACTCCGATCTCCTGCATCCCATAATACGCGGCCTCAACAGCACGTGTGAATCGCGTTGTAAAGAATTTAAAAACAAATAAATAAAGCGCTCCATTTCTATTCCGTATATCGCCGCAGTGGACACGCTTATATTCCATTTTCCTCCCTTTTATCTCTTTTTTCGTGATTTTGTGATAAATGCAAGATCTTCCCATAGAGCCGATATGCCGCTATATCTTTTCCTCTGCTCACGTCGATCCGTTCGCGATGCTTCATTAAATTCTCTCCGCCGCGGAATTTTGCAGACATTCTCCCGATCGATGCGGAATTTCTGCCACTATTGCCCGACACAAATGGAGGTGGATTATTATTATTATTATTTTAGCGAGGGGTGGCAGTGGGCAAAGTGGGTGAAGATGAAGAGAGGACGAGGGAAGCGCTTTCTGAAGGCGCCACCCTTACGCATCTACTCCGGTTCATTAGTTCCAACGGATATTCAGCGAAGCGGAGTGGGTGGGCAGCGAGAAGGGAGGAGTCGTGGAAGAGTGATTTGGGAGAGGGCGTGATGGGAGAGCGGAGAGGGGAGGGTGGCAAGGCGCAGCATTGAGGAAGGTTTCTTCTCGTGGCAGCGGCGCCCTCAGATATCCCGTGGATGGTGGATTCTTTATAGGTTCGTTTCTGAATTGGACGATCGTCACCGAATAACTCTCTGGTTCCGAAATATATCTTTGGCCATGATAATCAGACAAATGTTTAATTTGATGCATCTCTGAAAGTCCAAATTTTTTGTGTGCTATTTATGTGCGGAAATTGACACCATGAGTCTAGGAAATGAAGGAATATAGGAAATAGACGTTATTATACATATGGTCTTCAATTTAACGCTTAAATTGATTATTTCGTATACTAAATGTGTCGCAGGATTAAGACTAATTGCTAATATACCATCGTAAAATTTAAAAACGTCTCACGAATCTGCTTTGGGTATTAATTAATCTATTTCCCCTAATGTAGGTTTATTGAAAAATGTGACAAAGCTAACGTCGATTAGGCTATATAGAGCGCATCTTGTTTCTGAAAAATAGATATTTCAGATCCGAAGTGTCAATTCTAAAGCTATTTGAATTTATGTATTTCTCATTATAATGCTCCAGTGTAAATTTCATATTTAGCATATTTGATGAATTTATTTTGAAATAGCATTTACGTTAGCGGAATGGGAGGGTTCGGCGCAGGACAGTTTGGCGCAGGATAGTTCGACGCAGGGACCTTTCGGCGCGGGGACATTTCGGCTCCGGGATCTTGCGGCGCAGGGACCTTTCGGCTCATGGATCATTCGGTGCAGGGATCTTTCGGCGCGAGGACTTTTCGGAACACAATTTTTCTGTTTCCCTGGGTAAAACTCGAACACAGTAGCAGAAAATATTACTTCCTGTACGCTAAAATCTTAGCTTAATGGAATCTATATATTAATAGTGTAATAACATGAGGCTTTTAAAGAGAAGGTAACAGCCGCCTTAACGTGTTATGCATCAAGTTAAACGTCTTGACCTCCATATTTGCAGAAAAATGATAAAATTGAAATTGATTATACCGTTAGTGAGATATTGAGGTTGTTCTTGACCGGCTAAACTCTGCTCGACGTAGTTGTAATGGTTGATGTTAAGATGGCACTGTAGGAAATAACGTGGCCCTAGCGGAAAATAGTAGAAGTCGCTGAGTTTCTTGGTAATGTGTTTATTTCAAGTTTAAACAAGAAGTCTTAGTATCATGATTTGCGTCAAGATACAACTGACATTAATTTGTTATAAACGTTTTTAAATTGAAATAATCGAGACACAGTAAGTATGGTAATGAATTAAAACTGTTTTTAATGCACATGTAACATTAATATTTCCTTTTTATTTTATTTCAAGTGTAAGCAATATATTTTATTTTTATTTTGTTTCCAAACTGACATTTTTCTTTATAAACATTTTCAAAATGAAATTATCTGGACATAGTATGATAATGAATTATAACTGCTTTTAATGCGCATGTAACATTAATATTACCTTTTTATTTTATTTCAAGTGTAAACAATATAATTCCTTTTTATTTTTTTTCCAAACTGACATTTTTTGTTAAAAACATTTTCAAAATGAAATTATCTGGACATAGTATGATAATGAATTATAACTGCTTTTAATGCGCATGTAACATTAATATTACCTTTTTATTTTGTTCCAAGTGTAAACAATATAATTCCTTTTTATTTTTTTTCCAAACTGACATTTTTTGTTAAAAACATTTTCAAAATGAAATTATCTGGAGATAGTATGATAATGAATTATAACTGTTTTTATTGCGCATGTACTATTAATATTTCCTTTTTATTTTATTCCAAGTGTAAACAATATAATTCCTTTTTATTTTGTTTCCAAACTGACGTTTTTCGTTATAAACATTTTGAAATTGAACTTATTAGGACATAATAAGTGTGATAATGAATTTTAACAGTTTTTGATGCACATGTCACATTAACGTTTCCTTTTTGTTTTGTTCCAAGTGTAAACAATGCAGGCACACCTCGCGATATGCTTTCGTCGGTTTTAGGCTCATTACACTTTCTGACTCTACCTCTCGATACGCTCGCTTGATTCGGACATACGCTCTTACAAAACCCCGAGAACGAAGATCCTTTCTCTGCCCATTCAAAAGGTCTCAACGCGAGCAATGAAAAACAACTTTGCTTCATTATATACGAACTACTTTTAAATTGCTTTCATATTCATTTCATGTGTACACAATATTGCACCGGAGAAATAATGTAATCGACGAGTTTCTTTTTGTGTCCAAGGTGTTTCGGCGGACTACAGATAGTTTTCATTTCGAGATCGTGGTGGTGACACATTGAATTTGTGCTCTAGTTTTTACCCTTATAAATTTGAAATGTCGCAAGCGAAAACAATCAAAGCGATCCTATCCTTGACACGGTTTTCAATGGGATGTTTGCATTTGTTTATCGTGATTTCGCGCAGAAAGATCTCTTTTTAGGAACATATCTGTCGTGCTTATCCGTGATTTAAATCCATTTAGGTACGTATCTCTTTTTTATAGCATTTCTCGTATTTAAAAACTTGTTTCGCAATACACTGATTCGCGATACGCTCTGGTATTTTGGAACGCAACCCGAGCGTATTGCGAGGTATACCTGAATATTTCCTTTATATTGTTTTTCCACTGACGTTTTTTCTTTGTAAACATTTTCAAATTGAAATTATCTGGAAAAATTAAGTATGATAATGAATTATATATGTATATTATTATCGTAAAAAATTAAAACTTTTAAAGCGAAAATAACAGCCACCTTAACGTGTGATGCATCAAATTAAACGTCTCGACCTACAGATTTGCAGAAAAATTATAAAATTGAAATATCTCAAACCGTTGGGGAGATATTGAGTTTTTTTTGACCGGCTAAGTTCTACTTGACGTAATTGTAATGTTTGATGTTAAGGTGGCACTGCTAGCGGACATTAGACGCTGTAGGAAATAATGTGGCACTCCAAGTGTACATAAGGTAGTGCATATAAGGAAATAAAACTTGCAGTCGCTGACCTTCATGGTAATGTGACAGAAGGCGAACTATCAAGACAATATTTAATCTAACCAACCAGTCGATTTATCGACGGGCAACTGCTTTTATTTCTTAATACTGATACTGTGGATACAGCGGACTGCATAGTATTAGTGTAAAGGTTAATCAGAACAATATCTATTGAGTTGAACCTGGGAGTGTAAGAACTGAGCGTAAGGGAATTTAAATCTTATCTACGGTTTTTCAATACGTTGTGTGTAAATTGTACTATGAAATTTATATATGTAGTGGTTAAGATGGGACGGCATGGGGTGGTATAGCTAGTTTTATAGGGTCTGAAGATTAATATACTTTTATTACAAATACATAACTTAAGCACTGAGAAATAATCAACCCTTAATCATAGTGTATTGTTATTTTGGTATATTAACATTCACGCAAAGAAGTTCCGTTTAACAATGATTTTTCTTGGAACAAATTCAATTCCTTATAAGGGATATTCTGTTTATGTACTCACAAAAGCAATGCATTCAGTGAGTGACCTTAAAACAAAATGTAAGCGTGGTAAACGTAAAGTGTATTCGGTCTAGTTTTTCAATTAACAGCTAACGATGTTTGTGAATTAATATTAATATTTTTGATATTATATAAGCATGAAGCAATAATTTTGTATATCACACTTCGTGAAAATGAAAAATAATCAAAGGTGATTTCTTGTTAAGGTTCGTTTTCATTTCAACTCGCACTCGAAACAAAATATTTCATCTGTGACTCTGCTTCTTACTGCAACCTTTTAGAAGAACGTTATATCCCTTGTATTGATCCATGTTTTCGCTCATTGAACGAATACATTCCATTTATTGGAGAAATACTTTGTCATGTACTTTTAGTAAGGGGCCCAATATATTGTTAAGAAGTGTTACATTGAGAAGTAAAAAAGTTCAAAAATCACTTTACACAATTTTTAATAGCTCCAAAGAAATATGGCGTCAAAAGATTTTTATCAATTTAATTTTAATCAATCAATTAACAACTATGATGATATTTATTACTATTTCACATAACTTCTATATAAAAAATACGAATCTGGGCAATACGATCTAAAATGAATTTAACCATTACACCACCGGCATCCCAAAAAGAAATCTGTTACTGAAGAAATTATAATTAGAGATACTTAAAATAATGGTATCGAAAGGAATGAGAGTGACAAAATTTACGATAAAAGAGTGGCCTCGGGATTTCTTTGATATAAATGATCTCTCTAAAGAGAAAGCATTGATTTGTAATTGACTGGCAGAAGATCTTTGATAGCGTAACTGGATAATGCTGTTGAGTAGAGTGTAAGTGTAAATTGGAAATAAATGATAATGATCAGGAATCTCTAGATGAATCAAGTCATGAAGGTCAGATTAGGGAAGAATGATACCAGTGGAGTAAATTTAAGGAAATATTCTATTGCCTCGGTCTTCTATCCATTGCCTTTGATTCTTTTCCTCTTCCGCTGCCCTCCTTAATTTTAATTCATAATGCTTCATGAAGGCCTTTATTAAATAACTTAATTTTATTAGAATTAATATGACTACATCAATCTTATAATGACTATGTATATATTTTATCGTATATGCATAATTTTATTAATCTTTTCCTTTTTGTGTTATTTCGAGTTGGATATAACCAATCGCAAAATAATGAGTTAATGTTGTTTTTTCGGCTTTTGGCTTGGCCTAATTATAATTGTGATTACAGAGTTTTTTCTCGTTAATAATAGTGCAAAAACATGGCATGATAAATCATTGTCTCAACTTTCTTCTAACTCATCTCTCTCTGGACTTCATCTCCACCTCCTCCACTTCCCTCCATCCACTCTCTTTCCCATTTCACTATTTCCCTCTCTCTCTCTCTCTGAATTGCTATTCTCTAATCCGCTATTCTTAGATCTCAATACCATTCCCATGCCTCGTATATCTCTCCCCCTTCTTTTAGGAAATTCTATCTATTTTACAAAAGGCAAAACTCCGTTTTTGCGGCAACCAATAGCAGATGCATCATCTGTCGTAACGGATACAGGTTCCTTTCCTTTGGTTTATTCATTAACGGAAAGAATTTTGAGTTCTTCCTTGACAGTGGAATTTCAGAAAACTAAATTTATGTCCTGCGATATATATTAATGATAAGTGTATTTATATTCGTGAATAAAAAAATACATTTCTCGTATAGACGTAATAAAAAGTAATGTTTAGTTCTACTTTTTACAGAAAGCAACCTTAAGCTCTTAAATGTATTTTTATAACTATGCAATAACTTAAGCTTGGCTTCGGTAATATAATCAATATAACAGCGGCAGAGGCTCCGAATTTATCATCACAAATGATTACCTAACAAATGTTGAAGAATAATAGTCATAAATATCAAAGTATTATTTACTGTTCCGGGATCTAAAAGGTATACAGTAACAACTAAACAGTTATCTTATTTAACTAAATGTAAATATTTATTTTATTCTAAATTTTTTTATTTTTTTGTCTTGATTTAAAAACCCGAGCAACGTCGGATATATTTGATAGTATTAAGTAATACAACCTGAAACCTGTTAAGCATTTATCTTATTAATATTTTACGTAGCTACTTGGTATTATGTGGTGAACGTGGTAATGCATACATAATGCATCAGCTCCTATTCGGTTACCTATTGCCACAAATGTGGTGGACCTAAAAATTTTCTTGAGAGACGCTATCTTCTTGAGATCCATGCATAATGCATCAGCTCCTATTCGGTTACCTGCTGATTTGGCAACATCTTGGGTAATTAGATGTAAGTTTAACTTGAGCCTAAGCTGTATAAATGATGTTGAATTGGTTAAATAGTAAGTTAATTTAAAGGAGCTGCAGTATTCAACTGCAGATTATGTGATACTAGCAGATGTTGCCCGGGAAAATCCAATATATTGATATACAAAAAAATTAGAAAATTTATTTGGAGACAGTACAGCATTTGACAAAGAAAATTTAGCGAGAGCACATAATTACAACTTATGGTTTCAGAAACAGAAATTCGAAATGTGCCAAAAATTCCATTAAGCATCCTTGTCTACATCGGTGGCTTAGAATATTTTTTGGAAGGCACAAAAAGAAAAAAACATTTTCCTCCCCCTGCGTTCTACATGCTTTGTGGGATAAAAAATTTAAACAAATATTCAGAATAAAATTCGAGAATTTTTTAAGACTGCTTCAATCGCAAATCCCTTAAACGATGGAAAACTGCACCTGGACATGTATCCTGATACTTCGAAAAAATGGAGGAAGAGGAGTGGACCCAGCTAGGAGGTTACAGGCTGATCATGCTGACAATTCCCTTCCTTGACATCCAACTCTACGACTGATTCCACCGTCATCACTATTTTTCCTTAAGCACCTCGCCTTATTTTTTCCATATTTGTCCACTAATCATTACTCAACAATTCTCCTCTTGAGGTGAAGAGTTCCCGGGTTTCCAGCCAGGTGAATATTTTGTCTACCGACGTTTCGGCACCTTCCTCAAGTGCCATCTTCAGGGGTCTCCTGAGTGCCGTACCATTCTTTCGTCCATGTATATATACTACTCGGGTATTGGAGGCTGGTTCCCCATTGGCTGTTGGGTCGGCCTATGGCGTTCCGTGATTTTGGGAAGTATGGGATTCCACACCTTGCTGGAAACCCGGGAACTCTTCACCTCATCGATTCGCCAGGAAAGCATCAGATCTTTCTATAATTCTCCTCTCTTTTCTTTTTCTCTTACCCTTCTCTTCCGCCATGGAACTGTCTCGTCTCCGGTATGACGTTCACAGACACACATCCCTCAACTGCCAGATTGAATTCCTCAACTTCTGCCTTAAATTAAGATTTCCAAATGACCCACGATCAGAATTCCTCATTCAGGCCTTCCTTTCTCAATCTGTGCTTCCCTTGCCCTTACCAATCATCTCGCTCAATATAATCTGTTTTACTATAGACCACTATACCACACTTTCTAACTCCCATTTTGCTAAAGGTTAATCTTTCGTCTTCCATACAGTTCTCTTTCTGTTCCACCTGTAAAAAGACTGAAAATAAATTTCAAATAATTTCAACCATTAAACCTGCTAAACCTAATGAAATTGATGCAGGAGGCAATGGGCATGCTTCAAATGTTGCAATAAATGTAAAATAAGGCAAACGCGCTTTCGGCCCCTTGCGGTTCATAAACAATTTTTCTATGAAGATCACATTACCATTTGTATAATTAAAAACATATCACCTTGCACTACAAAATGTCCACTGTATTTATTTATAATTTTTTCTAAGCACAGTTGTATTTGCTGACGTTTAGGTGTTCGTAGCAGTTACATATAGGCCATTTAAGATCATTATATATTCATCAAATAACAAGGAAAACTTTTGATGTGGAATTTCAATTTCTCGATCTATATATATATATATATATATATATATATATATATATAACAATTTCTGTAAATTCAAAATATTTCAAATTAAAACATAATGAGACATCACTATGGTATACTTATTTTATTCTATTACAAGCATAATTCTATTCCCTGGCGTCTACGTTGCAGTTTAATTTCCAAAGAACTCACTACAATCTACTGATAACTACGAGAAGTTTTAAATAGAAATTTCAATTACTCAATCTAAAATTACCGGTTATTTTGTGAACAACTGACACTTACCATATTCACGCCCAGGGCAATGAATGGCACAGATAGGTGAAGTAAGCGAGGCTTAACACCAAAAAATGAGAAACATTTCCTCTCAAAATGCTTCTCGCACACAAAAAAGAGAAAAATTTTTGTCCTTCCTTTCTAGGAGATCTTTCCAGTGCAGGTATCTGTTAAGAAAATATAAAAGCATTCTCACAAAACGCATTCACATAACACTTCGTAGAACTATTTTGCCTGATTTTTTTTTCAAAAATGTGAGCTATTTTTAAAACTTACCTGGCTTTGTTGAATGGACATCAGAACAAATTCACTCCGACACGTTTTTTTAAACAGTGATGAATGCATATCTACTATATATCTACTCGACAAATTTAAAGCTAAATTAATAAATGAAAAATTTAGTTTAACTTAATCGATCTTTTATGCACAAAAGGACATATATTCATAAATAGAGCTAAAACCCGCCATTTTACAACGCACAGAATGTTTGTGTAACGGCACTCATCGTGTGCGAGATATGTACATTGGAGAGAGGTCAAATTTTAGAATTTCAAATAAAAATTTTGGAGAGACGCCGCGTGGGAGAGAATTGCATTATGAAATATTTTCTCATCATGTATTTTTCCGGGTAATACTTAGAAGAAGTAGTGTGTAATTCCGGATTCCGCTAAAATATCGCATTTTGTTTGTATTTTGTTACCTTGCCTGTGGTGCCACCTTTATGGTCGTCACTGTTTTGAATTTGTGACGTCCTTTTTACAAGCTGCATCAATTCCACACTACTCGAATACATTTCTGGAAATTGGGTTATAAAACAATAACTGATTTTATCGTGAGTTGTTATGAGCAAATGCATTTCCCAAGCACAGAGCGGAAAGTATTGATATTCTGCTGTCCCACCTGCAGCCTTTTACTTTCTCCTAATTCTTCCTCATATCTCTTCCTCTGAACATTATTTTCTTTCCTCTCCTCATTCCTTATTCTTCTATTTACCTCTTTCTCTTCTCTCCCTTCTCCCATTATCTCTTTCCCTTTCTTTGTCACAATTGCGTTCCTTTCTCTAAAACTAGCTCGCTTCTTAGTGGACTGATAAAAGCCCTTTACCTACAAAATAGAGAGAATAGTGGTGTTAGCGTGAGGCGGGGTGGATGGATTTGGAAGACATTCTCAAGAGGCTTGAAAGAGAGAGAAATGGAGGTGAGCTGGATGGATACGAGAAGCAATAAGAACCGAGAGATACAATAAGCATTATGGCGTCGAAAGCCAAGCGGTGGAGCGAGGAAAAGAGGAGAGGGGTGGGGAATTAAGGGAGAAGGCGGTCGCAGGGAGAGGATATAAGAGAAGAAGTGTGGCGAATAGAGGTGGGGGAAGTGGTATAGGGAGAGATTATAATTAGGGTATCAGGGGAGAATGGAGGTTGCGTAGCAACACCGGCGACGGATAAAGAGAGAAATATGAAGATGGTGGATGGGTGAAAGGAAAGAGGTGAAAGAGAAGAGGAGGCAATCCAGGCGATAAATGCTGCACCGTGGCTGTTAATCTGTGAACGTGAGAAAAAAAATGGAGGTAGTCTTTTCACCGTCCATTGGAGCGGAGTGCGGAGAGAAATATATGTATTCCCGTTGATGTTGAAAGAGGATGGAAGTGAGGGAGAGCAAGAAACATACACTTGGGTTGTTTTGCAGTTGGTAGGTCCGTTTACCTATGAGGACATTTGATGTATTTACAACAAGAAATTCAGAAAGTACTTTCAAAAATCTACATGTATAAAGCTGGAGCACATGTCATACTATATAATTAATTTATATTTAAAACACTTAATGAACAATTAATTGGATGAAACGTAAAATACCATAATTCCATTTATCGGTTTTTGTTTAATCTCCAGGGTTAATTTAGAATGATGATGCTTTATTTTTAAATTCAATAATTATTAATTTGTGAGTAAATATTTGAATGTCCGCCGTAATTTCACTTTTTATTAGTAACTCCAGTGCCACAGGAAAATATCTGCAAAAACTTGACAATCGGCTATTCATGGAGTAAAACAGAGAAAAATGATATACAATATTTGGAAGGTTTCTAAATTTGGGCCCGGAAGGGAGAGAAAGATAAGGAAGGGATAGAGAGAAACGGAAGGAAGGATGGGAAACGGAAGGGAAGATGGGGAACGGAAGTGATGGTGGAGTGGAACAGAAGTGAGAAATGGAAACGGGAGGAAATGAAACGAACGGAAGGGAGGAAAAGATAAGGAAGGGACCAGAGGCGAACTTCTGCCTAGGCAAACTAGGCAGCTGCCTAGGGCCCCAACCTCGGCGGGGGGCCCCGACCAGGGGCCGAAACGGTACACATTGAGGACACAGGACACGGAAAATAATATGTCAATTTTTCCGAACGAAATAGAAAATAATTGACCATAGTTAATTTTTTGACAAGTCAAGTGGCAACACTGTGTTTGTGCTCTTTGTTTGTTTTGCATCGCACCTGACTTCATTCTATAACTTGTCACTACTTGTCAGTTCGCGTTGAAATTGTGTGTCAGAAAGTTGTATCAATTTCAATTTTGCGGCTGAAAGGTTTTATCTTCCACGCGAATTTGCTGAGGTTAGTTAAGGTTACGATACGAGTAGTGTTGGCGACGGAAGCTAAAGAATGTGATTGAATTTTCTAGTGTATAGTGTCTTAAGATTTTATAGAATAATCCCGTTAGATAGAATATTCCGGAAATGATTAGTGAATGGTAGTACAGGAACATTCTCGAAGGTTCTAGATATTTCGATATTGTATGCGTATAGAAAGTTCTCGAAAGTCCTGGAATAGCGCTCCGGAGGCTGTTGTGTACACCAGGGTCAAATTGTTCGGCAGAACGGTCGTTTTCAGCGCTAAAGATAGTAAAGAATTATTTAAGATCTACCACAGAAGAGAACAGGCTTAATTCACTCTCTGTGCTGTACATAGAGTCAGAAATAACGCAGTCTGTGGACTATAGTGAGGTCATCTGTTCCTTTGCAGAGAAGAAAGTTCGTCGCGTGGCAATGTAATCTTGTAATTATATGTAAATGTAAAAATTATAATGTGTAAAAAAGTATAGTTGGTACTTGTCTATTTCATTTCTAAGTCTGCTTGTCTATTTTCTAAAGTCAAAGTACGTTAAATAAATAAAAAATAAAAGTAAAGTTTTGCTAAATTACCAAAAAGGGGGCCCCGGCTCTGTTAAGTACCTAGGGGCCCTGGGTCTCTATGTCCGGGCCTGGAAGGGACGGATAGGAACGGAAGGGAGTAAGGAAAACGGAAGGGAGAAAAATATAACAAGTGATGGAGAGGAACGGAAGTGAGAAAGGGGAAAGGAAGGGAATGAGACGAACGGAAGGAGAAAAGGAAGTGATGGAGAGTAACGGACGGGAGGAAGGGGGACGGAAGGGAATGAGACGAACGGAAGGGAGAAAAATAAAAGGAAGTGATGGAGACGAACGGAAAGAAGAAAAAGATAAAGAAGTGATGGAGAGGAACGGAACTGAGAAAGAGAAACGGAAGGGAAGTAGAAGAAAGGAAGGGAGAAAAGGAAGGGATGGAGAGGAACGGAACTGAGAAAGAAAAACGGAAGGAAAGGAGAGGAACGAATGGAAAGGAGAGGAACGGAAGGGAAGGAGAGGAACGGAAGGAAAGGAGAAGAATGGAAGGGAAGAATAGGAACGGAAGGGAAGGATAGGAACGGAAGGGATGTATAAAAACGGGAGGGAAGGAAAGGAACGGAAGGGAAGGAGAGGAACGGAAGGAAAGGAGAGGAACGGAAGGGATGGAGAGGAACGGAAGGGAGGAAGGGAAACGGAAGTGAGAAAGGGTAACGGAAGGGAGAAAAAGATAAGGAAGTGATGGAGAGGAACGGAAGTCAGAAATGGAAACGGAAGGGAATGAGACGAACGGAAGGGAGAAAAAGATAAGGAAGGGATGGTGAGGAATTCAATGGAGGATGGGAAACGGAATAGAGGATGTGGAACGAAAGTGATGGAGAGGCACGGAAGTGAGAAAGGGGAACGGAAGGGAAGAAGAGAAACGGAAGTGGTAGAGGGGAATGGAAGGGAGGCAGATAAAAGGAAGTGAGATAGTCGTGCGAGAAGTAAGGAAAATAATTGAAGGTAGGAAAGGGACACTAGGGAATGCTTCTGAATGTATCATCGATAGAAATTAAACCGTTGAATAGAAACCTTTATTCCAATTTTATCTCCTATAAGGCAATTTGTTATATTTTTCGGTGATTTCTCCATGTTTTTGTATCCACTCTTTAGTTTGTAATATATGATCCGAGCAATTCAGGAGTGTTTCGGAAATCAGATTTACCTCGTATAATGCGATATTATTTTTATTGAAAGATCCATATAGGCGTTACGTAAATGTTCAACAGATATGATTAATAGAGATGGCTTTTATCTTGCAATTATTTTCTCGACTAAAAGAATTCCTGTGTAGCTCAATCGTTGAATGATAATCATCTTAGCGATTTTTGTTCGTATCGCTGGATGCTTCACCATGGATTACTTATATCCATCGTCGTAATTCGGGACAGTAATCCAGAAATTGAGAAAGTTATGCAGATTTATTTTCTTTTCACCTAATTTCAAATTTGTCCAAAACGAAACTTTTGGGTAGTACCTCGTTTAGTTATAATGGTATTTACATCGTCGTTTTAAACGAAATTTTAAATGTAACGTCAATTTGTGAAAGAACAGATTGTTTTATAACAGGTATTCCTATATTTCCTAGCGCCTACCCTTTTTAATTTAAAATCTTCGAATTTGGTATAGTTTTGTTTTGCAATTACTATCTATAAGACCCAAGGTTAATCGCTAAAAGTAGTCCTGGTCTACTTACCTGCGTATTACATTTCTCATGATCAGTTTTACATAACATTTTCAGGAATAAGAAAACAAAATAATTTGTATGTGGTTTCGTCAAGTAGAAAAACTGTGAACATAGTCAATGAGGAAGTATTGTAAAATGCTTTTCAGTATCTTTTCAAAATTATGGAGGTAAAATAAGACATTATTATGACTCCGAAGTCATGAAAGACCATTATTACCTACTTAAGTAAGCTGTTCAAGATATTAATCATAAATAAAAGGGTAAAGAACGGATTATTCTGCTAGTGCGTGTAGAATTAGGCTTCAAGAATCGTTTCATTTGCTTTATTCAGTGCATGCATCTTTTGTAAAAATGCCAATGTTGTCTGTGAATATAAGAAATTGTTTCAGAAGCTCTTCCTGTATAAAAGACATTTAAAATACAGGGAAAAAAAGAAAAAATCGCCGGGACTGCTAAATATTACATTTTAATTTAATGTTGCAATGATATTTCCATGTTGCCGCCAGTCAAATAATTTGTATACACATGCAATTGGAGCATTTTTCTACACTTTAGTTTGGAAGTCGCGCAAATGTGATGTAGAGCGTCGAGTAGATTACGAATTAAAGATCTCGTTATCTCGATAACACGCATTATGATTTCCTTTATATTAGGGCATGCAAATTTCTTTAGTGGACTTGAAGATTCCTTTTACAAAATTTTATTTATTGATACATCCGTTGGTTTTTAGCATAATGAATCAACCATCTTATGATTTTTATTTATAGATTTAATACAATTTTTGAGAATTTCTTAAAATAATAATTTAAAAAACAAAGTAACTACGCGCCCTCAAAATTATCTAGATTACGCCCAATTCAGAGAACAGGCTGAATTTCGCAGTAGTTATAATAAGATGTACCACATTCAAGTCGCCAGAGAGATAAATAGTCGGAGTAATGAGTACGAGTTGCTCTCTGTATGTGCTCCATCAACTACGAGAAAGCATTCGACTCTATTCTAGTTTCTTCGGTGCTAAATGCAATGAAGAAACAAGGGACAGAAGAAACATACATTACTTTAATCAAGAATATCTATAAAACGCGACATCGTATGCCCAGCTGCATAAAGAGATAAGTGCCCTTAAGACCATAAAGGGAGCGAGGCAAGGAGATACCATGTCTCTCAAATTATTCACAGCAGCTCTAGAGGTAGTATTCAAAACGCTAGACTGGGAAGAATAGAAAATTAAGATAAATGGAGAATATCCGAATCACTGGCAATTTGTTGATAACATCATGCTGTTTTCAGGAAGCCCAGAGAAGCTCCGCAGAATAACTGAGGAGCTGGAGCAGGCAAGCCGAAAAGCTGGGCTTAGAATGAATCATAATAAAATAAAGGTCATGTACAACTCCTTCACAAATCCCGAGAAAATATCTATCAACGGAGCAGAATTCTATGAAGTAACAATTTCCGTTTACTCGAGTCAACTCATCACTATGGATGGATCACTTCTTGGTGAGATCAACCAGAGGGTAAAAATGTTATGGAGTGCTTTTGGCAGGAATGCAAGCATCTTGAAATCAAATATCTCAATCTTTCTGAAAAGGAGATTTTACGACCAATGTGTTCTGCCTATTTCGACCTATGGATGCGAAACATGGATCATGAACGCCAGAATAGTCCAGCGCCTGCAAACAACACATTGGAGAATGGACAGGTGTATGCTCGAGATCACCCGAAGAAATCCACAAAAGGAACGACTGGGAAAGAAATAAGACGGGAATCTTTGGCGTAATTAAAAGAGTAAAGTTACTTAAACGGAAGTGGATGGATCATAATACTAAAGGAAATGATCGGCGTTGGACATCTAGTGTCATAGAATGGATCCCATGAGACATCAAGACACCGGAAAGAAGACCGAAAGACAGATGGCAAAGAGAGTTTGTGAAGTCCTTAGCACCAACTTGGAGGAGGAGGGCAGTTGATAGGGAAAACTAAAAGAGTCCAGGGGAGGCCTTCATCCATATATATATATATATATATATATATATATATATATATATATATATATATATATATATATATATATATATACATATATATATATTATATATACATATATATATAATAGCTGCTTCTTACGGAGGATATATTACATATAATGATGTAAAACCTAAGGTACTTCTAGATATTTCACAGAGCTGAACCTTGGTGTTGGTCCAAAACCATCAGGAAAAATCGAAAATTCCATAATTTTCTCTTACAACGGGGTCTTTTACACCCCAAAACGTTCATTTTCAAGTCTCATTAGAAAACCATTTAAATCTGTACAAGTTTTTTATAATTGCATTTTTAAATTACTTTTAATTAAAGTACAAACTCCGGATCAAATTGAAAAGACGGGAAAAAGAAGTAAAATAATTTTTCCTGAAAGTAAAACACGAATCCATGCCGAATTAGCCCAATTATTTGAATTTTACTGCATAAAAACGGGATTGTATACAATTTATAACAATGGACCAATATTGCTGTCATGACTACGAGACAATTCTTTTCTCCGGGAATTTATTTTACGTGTTAATAAAACTGAACGAGAGCTTAATTCCACGAACTGAAAAGTAGCTTAGTGTCATGACGTCACTCTCAGACCGTGACATTTAAAAGCAAAGGGAAAACATATTTGGGTGCTTAGAAAATACTAAGAGGAATATTGCGCTGACATTTTCCAGGTTTGTAGATGTCATGATTAGGCCTTCGAATAATATGAGACATCTTATGTAGGTGTCCTCGGTTCGACTCCAGACGCTCCCAATGCTTGCAGTATGCAAGCACTGATTGCTAGTATATATTTAGATATATTATTATGTATGATAAAAAACCTAAGGTACTTCTAGATATGCCACGGACCTGGAATTTGGCAAGATGATAGGTCATTAAGTACAAGGAACCAGAAAAATCGAAAATTCCCAATTTTTTAATTTTTAGAGGGGTATTTTTGACCCCAATATTCCATTTTGATATTCCATAAGAAAAACATGGAAATCTATGCAGAGTTTTACAAATTTGCATTTTTAAATTAGTTATCATTCAGATAGAAACTCGAAATGAAAACATTTCTATAGCTAAAAAATGAGGTTTCTCATTTTTGAAGATTAATTTCAAATCGGTGGCGAATTGGCGAAGAAATATGTTTTTAATCGGAAAAAAGCAGATGCTCAAGAATAAAGAACTTCAGCTACCATAGCAACCAGGACAATGCTTTTCAAAGGGATTTGGCAATGCTTATTATAATAACATCGCATTAATGCTTTTTAATAGGGAAATTCTTATTTTCCCATTGATTTCAACCAAAGACGCATACCTATGATGACGTCATAATTTTAAAACGCGATATATGTTATTAAATAAAAGAACGTTACTCCTTTCAATTATGGGGGCTGATGAACTGTATACTATAATAATAGCTTTAATTTAGTGCTTATAAATAGAATCAGTGGATTGTATTATAATGCAATTGATTTAAAACTACGGCTTAAACTTATAACGACGCCAAAATCCAAAAACAGGAAATAGTAGAGAATTGTGAAAAAAGTAATGTCGTGTTGGAGCAAACATTTTAAAGTTATTTAAAGCCTAGTCCACATGCCCAAATAAACATTTGAAAATCTCGATGAATATGTTGTTGCGGCCGTTAAAAAGTTTTAAAATTTAAAAATAGATAAATATTATTTCACTTCTAGATATGCTACAAATTTAAAATTTGGCAGAAATATGTAACTTTAGTACCCTACTGTAAAATTATAATATTCTTAAAATTGCAAATTTTAGGGATTGTTTTACTCTATTATTGTTACATAAGGAAAGAACGAAAATCGGTGCACAGGTGAAATCTTTAGAATTAAAAAAATATTTTCAATGATAAAATATCTCTCTGAAAAATGAATGTTTTTTCAAGGTGAGATGAAACGCTTGCAGAATGCAAGCACCTTTTACTAGTGTATATATATATATATTCACATTTAAAATCCTATTGAATATTTTTGCGTAAGAAATGAAAATCTATTTCATTACCATCAGTGTTCGAATACGCGTCGAATCGGTCCACAAACTCGTTTTGAAAACCAAAAATTCGCGTTTTTTCGGGCAAAAACCTTTCTTCGCCAGCGGAATTGTATTGTTGCCCATGTCGACATACAGTCCAACGCTTAGGTGTTCCCCTCTTCTCACTCCCCGGCTCTTTCAGTCTCTCTGTCGTCAATTTGCGAACTATTGCTGTTTCACAATTAAATCGACGTTGTTATTTACTGCTAATGTTGTTAAAAAATTGTTTGCATGTTACATTGCTATAAATTGTAAAAGCATATAATTTTATCATATGTTACGACATAGAAAATACATTCCTGTGAGATTAGCGATCTTATCGAAGCTAAAGTAAATGAAAATATACAGTTCTAAAAATGTATTCTGTAAAGTTGATATCAGTTTTGTAAATAAAACTAGAAATTGTTTTCTTTTCCAATAAAAAATTTGTACATATGCTAAAATAATACGGGAACACACTGACATGCGTACTCATGTATGGTAATACATTTCTTTATTTTTAGTGAATTTTTTACATTTTTCTCCTCTCTCCTGTCATATTATAGTCTTCCAAACTGACAATTCTCTTCAGTTACTCGGTTGCTTTTATTTCTTGCTAGGTAAATGCTAACTAAAAATTAATTGAAAGCGTTGCTGTAGCGGGAATACTAGTACTTATTAAATTCCTGTATAATTAATTGGAAAATCATAGACAAACGACCAGACGAGGTCAGACCTCGGTAAGAAGGTAGCAGAAGAGCCCCTAGAAAGCTAATAAAAAGTTCTATTGTACATGCCAATCAAAGGTTTCTGTAATTTGGTATGATTAGAAACATTGAATTTGCCTCTAAAAAAATTTCCTCAAAACTCTGTGTAGTATAGGTTGGACCAACTTTCCCATAACCGTACTCTTCTAATCCACAGGATAATATCATGATTATATTAAAACATATATATATACGCAGTATGACTCCTAGCAACAATGC
The DNA here is from genome assembly GCA_028673005.1 of Tanypteryx hageni. NCBI lineage: Eukaryota > Metazoa > Arthropoda > Insecta > Odonata > Petaluridae > Tanypteryx > Tanypteryx hageni. Next base: position 128,030,536 of record CM054113.1, on the reverse strand, counting down.
AGCTGCTGTTAATGTGGGAAGAGCCTGGCGGTAGCTGGCCGTGAAACCTAATAAATTATTATGTCACTGGCTACTATGGACTAATTTTTTTGACATATAGTTTATCTACCATGGCGTATGTTATTAAGCTCTATAACTGGGGCAGTTTCAATGAAAATTCATGACGCTATGTTTAGATAATAGACTTTTAATAGAAATATTTCATAATAACCTACCCTCAAAATTTAATTCACGTTAAAGCATAAATCTTCAACCTATTAAGATTCACCACCCAATTTTACTATATTTTTTGCTACTTGAAATAATTTTATCGCCCACTTTCCGTATCAACTAATCAATTTGATAAAATCTATGGTTTTAAAAAAGAGGTATTAAATTTATCCACGATGTCTCGTTTGAGAATGTTTTCGTATCATTAAACATTTTTATAGAATTTTATTTTTCAAAAATAAAATTAGAATAGCATTTGGTGTGTTCTTTAGTGCCCACCAAAAATCCTAAACGCCTACTGGTGGGCGCTATCGTACACATTTAAGAGCAATTATTTTATTCAATTTTCATCTGCAATTTACCGAAAGTTTTAATGGAACGCTAAATCCCGTTAACATGGTGAAGCATGTTTTTCTCCTCGTCACCTTCCGTTCGAAGAACCCCCAGCGTAGATTCGACCGAAGCGATGTGGCAATATAATCGGACATTTCTGCTACAACACGAGTGTCATTTCACTCTCCATAGCGGTTCGAAGGGCATCGCTGCGAAGACTCGGAGAGAGAATCCCGGGAGCGGGAATCTGATTTCGCCAGTTCCTCATTTCGCGGCACTCGAAGCTAAATTTCAATCATCTTGCACGAGAGATAAGCTTTCCTCGACTCAAGCCGCTTTTATTCGGTTTCTGTCTAATTAATTGGATTTTCGAATTCATGGGCCTGAATGCGGTGTCTTTCATTGTAAGATACTTATCGATTTGAAATATCGGAATTATTCCGAGTTTACCGATATTTGACACAAGATTCGTGTGAACGCGTTTTTGATTTTATCACTTCCTCCTTTATGTACTAAATAATATGCTACGGCTTTAAGTCTTTCAGTTCGGCTAATTTCTGCAAATATACGAAATGTAAACATTTTCTGTGATGTGATGTGATACATATTAAATGGTAAGGATTTTGATGGAATCGAAAGATGGCAAATATCTGAATGTTTAGTACAAAACGAGTTAATATGCTAGTTTTATGTTTTCATGCATCCAAATACTTAGTGTTTCCAATGCCGTCTGCCTCTTACCTGTCGTCTGCAGCCTCTCGTCTATGAGTAGTTCCACGGGATAAAAGGTTTAGCATAATCGGTGCAATAGAACACATGTGTAAAATAGATTGCATCGCGCAACAACAGAAACCTGTCTATTAAGGTTGATTTTCAATAAATATCTGTTAGCTCAGAAATGTCTCAAATTATTTTGATTAAATTTATCAATTTTATATAAAAAATAACAATATGAGCCATGGAAGTAAAAATAACTATATACTGTCCACAGCCATTAGAATTTGCAGAATTTAATGCTCAGCTACTGCCGAGCTTTTCCCAGTCCTGTGGCGTTTTGCTACTGTCCTCCTTATTATAAGAAGTCTACTACTGTTGTATTAGGGTGACCAGACGTCAAGTTTTTCCGGGATTTGGAGCTTATATATCATAACGCACGTGTAACTTGGTTTTACTTCATTGCATGAAAGTATTACTTTTAAGCGTTTTTTTTAAATCCAATTAGCCGCTCAGTTTGTACGTCTGTCTGTGTTGCCTACTCTCCTAAACGAAAGCAGGAAGAGACTTCATTTTTTCGCCAGTACATTCACATTCTATCTCGTTGTGGACGTTTTTTCGGCTTGTCCGTTTGTCTGCCTAAATCGTTTTGAAAAAATCGCCATTTACTTCAGCAGCTATTTCCATACTTGTTTCTATACGTCACTCTGTAGCTCAATATTTCTCCGACAATAAAGGTAAACAGCTGTTAGTGAGCGAGCCGAATAACGGGTCGTTAAGTGACTCGTCTTAATCTTCCCATCGTATGTAATCGATAGGAAGTTATACCATGATATTCGTACATTTTTTTGCTATTTCGAAAACATTGAAATGTGCGCGTTTTGGCACTGGAAGACCACTTTTGCAAATGAGAATTTTCTGCGTCGTGCTTAAGCGGTCAAGGAGGAATCACCGGATTCGGTATATTGCTAAGGGAAACCTTAAGGTATAGAACGGAAAATTTCATGAATGATACGATTCTCACTTATCTGATCATTTCTGGGCTTTAAAATGTCATACAGAATAATTTTTATTTTTAAAAGTTTTTGATTAATTCTTTGTTGTATAAAATTTGACTTTTTAAACAGATAATTCCTTCAGAGATGTCGCAATAGGCTGACAGGGAATCATCAATGAATGCCATTCCTAAAGAAAATTATATTTAAAGTCAAGCCACACCATATTAAATGCAATTCAGCTAATTTACTAACACATGGTAATGTAAAATAATTATTTAAAAAATTTGCATTAATATTTCCAGAATCAACATATTTCTATAGCTTCATATTACAGGGAAGGTATTCTAACCAACTAGAGAAATATGAATGTTTACTGGTTCTATTTTTTGTCACACATTTCCTTGAATTTCTATACTTCATTGATGATGAAGAGAACTACAGTTACTACGGATGGAGACACCAATTTTGGCTAAATACAGCCGTCGTCATCGATGATACACTGGTCGTTGATTCTGAGAAAGAACTTTTGCGTATGCGTTTTCCAACTTCTTTTTAGTTGGATTTCTGGGATTCATTATGTCCCTATGTGATGCTTCGGCAGCGATCTTTGGAGATTGCGCGTGAATACTAGTACCTGTTGCAGATCAAGAACGGGAGGAAAACAATGCAATTCGGACATAGGCTGTAAAGGTCGGTGGAAACAATTTTCGAAAGCTTTCAAACAACCAAGTTGTGTTAAATCAGTAACGAATTCAAAAGTCACTGTGAAAAACTAATGTAACTCAATTCCACCTATGAATAAGAAAAATTATCGATTTGGAAAAGGAAATAGCTCGAAATAAATACTTAGGAAACAATCCAAGTTCAAAAATGCTAAAACTGAGCAAAAGAGGCATGAGTTCAATAATAAATGAATTTTAACCGTTACAAAGTGACTTAGAAGATCAATAAATTATAGCGAATGATTGGTTATATAATTGCTCGGCGTGATAATTTCTAAACCCTAAATCAATGCATGTGAAATCTCTATTTCCCTCTTATCCCGCCCCTCCATTTCCTCACCTTAATCTCTCCCATTTTCCTTCCCCACTCGCCTTCTATCGCCTCCTCGATTACTCCTGTGCCATCAGTGTTTCTCCCTCTCTATTCCATCCTCTTTCTTTCCGCCGCTCTTTCTCCCACCTTCTTTCTCCCACCTTCTTTCTCCCACCTTCTTTCTCCCACCTTCTTTCTCCCACCTTCTTTCTCCCACCTTCTTTCCTCCCTTTCTCTTTCTCCTTCCATATTTTTTCCTCCCTCTGACTTCCCCATCTTTCTTCCTCCATCATCCTCCCTCCCTTCCCCCTTCTCTATATCTTTCTCCCCCTCTCTCTTATCCTATTTCCTCCCTCCCTTCCCCTTCTCCTTTTCTCTCTCTATCTCACACCAACATTCCTCCCTCTCTCTTTCTCCAATTCCTTTCCTTTCTCTCACTCTCCATTTTTCCGGCTTTCCTCTCTCTAAGCTCCCCACCCTCCCATTCTCTTCCTCTCACTCTCCCATCCTCTTCTTCTCACTCCTCACTTTCCTTATCCTCCCGTGGCATCATCCCCAACCTCTCGCCACGGAATTTCCTCGCAATCAGCAGGTGGTACTAAGGCGTAGTGCCTCTCGTGCCACACCGACACTCGTTTTTCGTAATCCTGCTTCATTCACTCCGACATCTGATCGCATTAGCAACATTCATAAATAATGAATTTAGATTTCTATTTTTTTCATTGCCCTGATTTATTCGTTGTATATTCAAATTCGGCGAAGTCCGTTTATGTAGCGTTTGGTGAGTGAAATAATTGCTAGTGCTGTTTATAAGCATTCAGTGTTTTACAATTTAAAAGTGAAATAATTAGAATTTGCGCATCATTTCTTTTTTCATCTCATAATGAATTTTGTTTTCATTATGAATAAATTACGGTCGGTGTTTTTCTAGTAAATTGTTCATCGATAATGTCATATTCTGTTTAAGGTTTATCTCATCATGAATAACAAGTGCTAGGCAAAATTTAGCGATGTAAAGACAATATACAATTATGTATTTGAGGTAAAAAAACGTATTTTCCAAGCAAAACTTTTTAATGATGAGATTCGCTAAGGGATGTGTTTGGTCAATCAAAATGTTACATGAATACTATAAAAATTAGTAATTTTCTTCAATGAAACTAGTAAATCTGGCTGATTTCAAAATTTACATTCTCCGTCGTCTGGAACAGAGTTGCTCATTATTCTTTTAACACTATGCGTGGCTGTAAATATTCCACGAAGGCAGCATACAAAACAGGACATTATCTATTAGATCAAATGTGTATCTAAATCAAAGCAAATGGGACTCTTGGTGTACAATGGCTTAACTTTATTTTATAAGATCTCAATAATTAGCGCTCCTATTGTTTCTAGTTCCCATACACCTTACTAATTAATCCCTGACATGAAATGTTTCACTGGATCGATTGAGGTAGCATAATTCTATTGCGTATGTTTATCGATGGAACGATCAAGATAGATTTATCTTCTGGCAAATGGGAAGAGACGGTGGGAAAGGAAAATAGAGATTGGAGGAGAGGAGAAGAAGGAAGGGGAGGGAAGAGAAAGGAGAAAGAGAGTTGAGGGAATGGAGAGTGTTGTGAGGAAGTTTGGAATTGGATTAGGAGAGAGAGTAAGAGGAGGTTGGAGAGGTGTGGGAATGGAGAGAAGGAGAGAGGAGAGAGAGGGTGAGAGGGAGAGAGGAAGGAGAGGAGGGCGGCGCGGGGCGATCGAGAAGTGTTTACAAATCTAATATGGTTTGCAAGCGATAAAACTGAAAATGCGGTGGGGAATTGAGAGCAGTTAAATTCGGATATCGGTGGGAGGTGTGAGGAAAGACGCTAGGAACGAAAGAGACGGCAAAGAAGGAGGCAGGATTGGAGAGGGGAAGAAATATAGATTGATTTGTAACAAGGGAGGAAGCCCCGGAGGGGGAGGGGAAATGTAAGGCGGATGTTATAGGCGCGTAGGTCAGTGAGGAGGGGTGATGTAGGAGGGTGGATGTTAGGGGGAGGGGAGAAGCAGGATGGGCACTCTTTCGGAGCTCGAGTGAGTGGGAGGGTGAGTTGAGTAGAATGAGAGGTTACGGAAGGAGTCGAGGGAGGGAGTTCGCCCAGGACAGCCTCGACAGGGAGGCAGAAGAAGAAGAGGCGGGGAGACAGTGGGTATTGATTTCCTCGGCTCACCGAGTGCGGCGCTGGTGCTCCTATGCCTCACTCTCCCCCTCCCGCTTTTAAGCCCACCCACTTCACAGGAGTGCGTTTAATGTAAGCCTCGACCTGCGTCATCAGCCTTATGGCAAATGAGCAACAAAATGTAGCTCCCGCTCATAAGAGCGATGGACTTTTGACTTGCGTGGCTTATTTGTGTAACGATCTAGGACGCTGAGGTATAAAAAGGAAACGTCTTCCTTCTAATCTGATAATATTATAATTATCAAATTGAGATTTTTATAACGAAGAACTGACGGTTGCCACTGAAACTTAAGTGCAACGGTTAAAAGTCTGTATGAAACTCTAGAAAGAATTAATTGTTTCTTCGCCTTATCTACTGAAATAATAATAAAATAATTTGTTGGAGTGTATGGAATTTTTTTAAAATATTGTAATTTTTCATTTTTATCAACTGGGTTATGGTAAAGTAATATTGTCATCTCATTTACGACGATATCAGATACTAATGGGTTAGTTGAGACTGAGTAAAAACTACATAATTTTCTTCGATTTACCTGAGAATAAGTAGATGGGTATGCATTATGATGGAAATGTACATAGTAAATTATCGAAAAACTACTTATCATAAATAAAAGATCGACCTACAATCAGAGGTTACGGCAGTCCTTTTACAAGTCCGCATCCGAATCTTTCTATTCCTTCTTTGAATTCTTCTGTTTCCTCTCACCCCTGGTCCTTTCCACGGATGGTCCAATCTGCTCCATACTTTTCCCCTCCCTATTCTTGCTTTCCTCTACGATCTCTTTTTTACCTCTTAATCAACGTGAGAATCTGTGGGAACGGCTGTTTTGAAAATGAAATTCCCATATAGATTTCCCAATGATTATATGCCAACAGGAGCTGCTGCTAACTTCTTCCGAAATCGCCTAAATACAATCCCAGGGCTGCCGTTTTCACGGATTTTATCCGTTTTTACGGATTTTTTTAAAGAAAAACTGAGACATTTCCGTGATACACGGATATTTATAAGGTGAAATTCAGTTGTTATCTGAGTTGTTTGCTTAAAAAATCCATGAACTACTAAGAAATTCTGTGAGTATTATTATTTCTATACGAATACAGATATCCCCCTATTTACGCGAGAGTTGCTTTCTTAGAAATATTTGCATAAAGCGAAAACGCGTAAATCTAAAATATTTTCCCATTGAAAATAATGTAATAGAAGTTCTTTACGTTTCTGGACAGAGGTGATCTACTTAGAAACATCTTTAGAGTTGATTTAATAAGCATTTTAACCGCTCAAGCGTGTACAGCGACATTTGATGTATTGTGCTGTGTCCATTTTTACAATTCCTTAATTTTTTGTTCATTGGGCTTCTGCTATAAATTACAGATGTCTCGAAGAACCTTTGATCAGTGAACCTTTCAATACAAATATATTCTCCTCACCCAACTCAATGAATATTTTTGCGAGGGTTTTCCCACTTACTGTTGATGGAATGAAATGATCATGAGATTCTAAGCAGAGAGGCATTAGCTGTAAAGTAGGGAATAATTTTGAAACGAGAAAAAATTCTGCTATGACCGGTAATCGAACCCTGGTCTTCCACTTACCGGGCGGATATTCTACCACTTAACTATCATAGCAGATCAATTTTCTCGTTTCTTAACCAGATAGTTGAACCCCAAGAGTCGCACTTTGTAGGCAACAAGTGGAACCATAGTAGCGTTGTTCTGCCAGATGTAGATAGTTGAAATTGGTTTTTGTTGTTCTACAGCTTGTTGTTAGGAAGAAAAAGGTAAGCTTCGCATGCATTTTAGCTGAATTCTTATTTTTGGAAGTTCCAAGATGTGATTTTGTAATAGAAACACCACGTAATGGAGGGAAACTAACACTTCTGCATTAAGTATATATCTTCTACTATTCTAACCTGTAATTGCAATCTCACAATATTCAAGCCAGTGTTGCCAACCTCTGATTTTACATTTCCCTGTAAAAGCGGGTGAATCGGGTTAGCTATTATCGGGTGAATCGGATCAGCGACTTGAACTTAAAATAAGCATGGGAAGTAATTTTTTTTATTTTTACTCTCTCATATACGGAGTACTGATCCTCGACGGCCAATCTTCTTACAAAATTCTTCAGGTTCTACAGTTTTGTGAGCAATACTCCATCCATCTAGTTTGCCTTCCCAGTCACACCACTCATGCACTACAAACGGTCGGTCGGTCGTTTTTAAAAACGTTAAAGGCCTGTAATAATTTTGTTCAGCGCACTGTGGGTGAAAAGAAGACAATGGAACTAAATTTTAGCGCAATTTTTAAAGTGGCATGGTTGAAAGCAGCAACACCAGCTATCACCGAGAGTGGATTTTCTTCGACTGGATATTCCTTCTGATTTCAAAGTTGTTGATAATCACGAATTATTACCCTCACTATCATAGCAAGCGTCAACAGCAACTAAGAGCCCTACGAAAAATCCTGAAGCCGATCTTACTTCTGGCGATGACGGTCCACTTCTTTTCTGAACTTGTTACCGACTCCCACAAAAGCCGCCAAAAAGGAAGGACCAAAGCAAAAACCGTGTGATCTAACCTCTACAGAATTTATTGCTGGTTTGAAAAGCAGAGCAGTTAACAAAGAAGAAGCTAAGAAAGTGATAACAGCAAGAAAGCGGTGCGTTAAGAAGATTGATGTAGAAAGTGACAGCAAGCATAGTGAATATGAGGACAAACCATCTGGTGACGAACAAATTAGCGAAGAAGATGATAAGGGCCAATTTAGCCTATTACACTATTCTGATCCAATATCTGCGAAAAGAGGCGACTGGATACAGTTCCAGGGGAAAAAAAGAGAATTGTATCATGAAGCTTGCGTTGGAGTAAAAGGCATGAAAACATTTATTTGCGGAAAATGAGCCTAAGCCCTTGTCATTAGCATATGTATAAGTAATAAGTTTTCTTATGCATTGTATTGTACAATTTAACCTTCTTAGATAATTGCAAAGCGGGGCATTAACATATTTTTTCTTGTTTGCTTTCATTGTCGGCTAATTTTCTAGCCAACCCTTTTCCCCCTTCGCCTGACCCGATTCACCCCTTTCATCGGGTGAATAGGGTCATTAACTTTGCTTAACAAATAGAGTAATTCTCCAAATCTAAAAGGATTTTCGAAGGATTTGATATATGGAAGATTATGAGCAAGAAATACCTTTTGATATCATGCAGTTGCTTTTAAATATTAACCTTTGTGAATGTAGTTCTAATTGATTTTATAATTTTTCCCCCGATTCACGCGCACTTACTTTATATTGAAAAATGGTCGTAAGAATAAAATCGCGTCAATGCGAATACACGACGCGTATATCGAATAATGGTGATAAAATAAAATCGCGCATATGCGAAAACGAGTAAATCAAACACTCGTAAATCGAGGAATGCCTTTAATACGATTCGTGTAAATAATATTCTGTTCAGCCAAATTGTTCTGTAAGTATGTATGTATGTTAATATACTTTTAATGAAGTGCAGAAACTCGCAACCTAATATGGAATTGAATTCTAAACCAAGCTGTTGAATTGGGTCAGAAACCTAAGGCATATATGTATTTCTTCTTTAACCTTCTTTTTAGTACTCGTATGAATGCAAATATTAAATATTATATATAATGGTAAATGGCCAAAAATTGGAACAAGTAGTTTCAAATATCTTGGCAGTATTTTAGCACAGGATGGAAGTAGTACACAGGACATCAGAAGTAGGATTGCAATGGCAAAAGCAGCATGTAATGAGAAGAAGGAGCTTCTCACAAGCAAGAAAATAAATTTAGAAACAAGGAAGAAATTAGCGAAATGCTACATATGGAGCATAGCTCTTTATGGTGCAGAGACGTGGACGGTAAGGAGAAAGGAGGAAAAATATTTAGAAAGTTTTGAGATGTTGGTATGGAGGAGGGTGATGAAAGCGAAATGGACAGAGAGGAAGAGAAACGAAGAAGTATTAGAAATGGTGGGAGAAGAAAGGATGCTAATAAAAACAATCAGGAAAAGAAAAGCAAATTGGATAGGGCACATATTGAGAAGACAGTGTTTACAAAGGACGATCTTAGAAGGAAAAATTAGCGGAAGAAGAGGAAGAGGGAGAAAAAGAATAGGAATATTAGAGAATATAAAGCAGGAATATAATACTTAAAGAGGTATAAAAGAGGCTTCTAGGGAGAGAGAGATGGAGGCAGCAATTCATCTATTCAGCATATGCCACTCTCATTCCACAAACAACCACTCTACCTCTTACATTATAAATATAATAGAAATCTCTTCGGCCCATCGCCTCGTTTTGTTCCATTAATTTATCGTCTCCTTGACCGGATTCTGTTAAACGTTACAGCAATAGCTGATGGGAGTCCATCTTTCCTTCTTCCGCCTCAACCATAGTTTCCTATCTCCCTTCATCTCGCCTCTCTACCCATATCTGCACCTCTCTTAGTTTCCTTCATTCTCATGCTTTCATTCCCCTCCTTTCTATTTGCCAAACCTCACTCATCCGTTTTTTTCTCCCTCACATTTTCTTTCGTTCCTCCACCCCACATTTTTTTCACTCAAATAGTATTATTTGTGGAGAAAGTGCTTGGCCGATATATCCCTATGGTAAGTGTTTTGGTATTTCCATGAACCAATTTTGGGAGCTAATAATTCTCTTCTTCTTTTAATCGATATCTGGAGAGGGAGTGTGTCTGTGTGTGTGTGTGTTTGTGTGTGTGTGTGAGAGAGAGAGAGAGAGAGAGGGACGGTCGGATATTCAGAGTGACGGATAGAGAGATGAATTCATTATTTCCTTTCGTGACAATTTTTTAACACTGAACGAAAATTAAAATAACTATTACTAAAGAAATATAATTTGATTATCTTTAATTTGGCTATTTTCAAGCTTTTAAAATAAAATCACCTTTCTAAACAAAAATACTCCGTAGATATTTGGCCTCCATCGCTAAAAATTGGCAATCGTCCTCATCGCTGTAAGGTGTACATAGATATAAACATATTTTAATTTTGAAGAGGAAATTTTATTCTGGACTCTTCCCTAAATAACAAAAAGTTATACTTTTCAGGATTAAATATGTAATTTACTTAATTAAGGAATCCACTAAGCTAGAGCAATACTCTCATCAAGAAATTGTTTATTTGTGATTATTTATTTCAAAAACATGATGGCATTTCAATTGAAATTCGATGCAATATTTATTTAATCCTTATTTGTACTTGTAGTTGTACTTGATGCTCTTGGGCAAAAATTTTATAAACAAACAAAAGAAAGCAAAGACCTCTTGGTATAGATTGAACCCGCGAACATATTGTTGAGATTAATGACTAAACTGATTCCAGATCTGCTAAAAAAAGTACATTAACTTTAACAAGGGCATAGTATTTTTGATCTATAGTATCTATATCTCTTACTTCAACAGGGAACTATCGAGCTCGTCTTATCGCTGAATAAAGTCAAGAACAATAATTACAAAAACCTTTTGATATCCCTTGTTAAATATTGAAAATTCCCAAGTGAAGAAGTAATATGGGATTGGACCTACAAACTGCACCGAAGGTATACCCAGGGATTATCATCACCAAATCATTCCATAATTAAAATCATAATAATACATATATGAATACTATAACGATATATTCCTTACGATTATAGTCTATAATCTGCTAAAAAATATCACTGAAAAACTGAATAATTCTCCAATTGTATGTTCATCTTCTTAATCTATTGTAATAAATGCTTCAAAACAATCTGTCCAAAATCTTTCATATTGCCACAACTACTAAAATGAACGTACAGAATGTGCAATGACTAAGCATCTACGAGTATTCCGGATCCTCCTCTCGACTACCGCGTACTTGCTGTAAAAACTGTATTATCCTCAGAAAAATTGACGGAGAAAGGTATCACATGCATGGTTAATTATAGTGTCGGTCTCGTAAATGATAGGTGCTAAACAAAATTGCATTGAACACCCGCCGAAGAGCCGCAGTAACATTTGACTAGCTAATAAAATACATTCAATAAATAATTTAGCAGCTGTTGCTTATAATATTAATAATAATAATAACAATAAAAGAATTACTCTTTTATTTAGTAGGACTTAGATAAATCTTTGACTCAACAGTTCCCATACACATTATAAACGGAAAATTACGGTACATGTAAGACATCCTAAGCTTCAAAGAGCCTCAGGTTGGCCATATCTGTTCTATACAAAGTATGTATCTGACAGCTTAATCATGACAGGAAATGATAAAAGGAAGAGTATTTGCAGGTGTGTGGACCCGATTCCTGCTGTCTATCAAGAAATGGTGGAGTGTAAACCTAGATTAATCTACTAATCAAGAAAACAAAATAAACCAGTGTTTACATTTTTCCCCTCCCTTTCTCATTGTCTAGTTCTAACTCCCCAAATTCCACCTCTCTTTCTCTAGGCCTAATTACCTCCCTTTCCCCTCTTTTTCTCTAGATCCATCTTCCTCCCCTCTCTTTCTCTAGGTCTAACTTCCTCCCTTCCACATCTCTTTCTCTATCTCCAACTACCTCCATTTACCTCTCTTTCTCTAGATCTACCTCTCTCCCCTTCCCCTCTCTATCTCTAGGTCTAACTCCTTCCCCTCTCCTCTCTTTCTCTAGCTCCAACTACCTCCATTTCCCTCTCTTTCTCTAGGTCCAACTACCTCCCTTCCCCTCTCTTTCTGTAGATCCATCTCTTTCCCCTCTCCCTCTCTTTCTCTAGGTCTAACTCCCTCCCTTCCCCCTCTCTTACTCTAGCTCCAACTACCTACATTTCCCTCTCTTTCTCTAGCTCCAACTACCTACATTTCCCTCTCATTCTCTAGAGTCATCTCTCTCCCCTCCTCCTCTCTTTCTCTAGCTCCAACTACCTCCATTTCCCTCTCTTTCTCTAAATCTACCTCTCTCCCTTCCCCCTCTCTTTCTCTAGTTCTAACTCCCTCCCTTCCCTCTCTCTTTCTCTAGCTCCAAATACCTCCATCTTTCTCTCTTTCTCTGGATCAATCTCTCTCCCCTCCCCATCTCTTTCTCTAGGTCCAAATACCTTCCTTCCCCTCTCTTTATTTAGCTCCAACTACCTCCATTTCTCTATCTTTCTCTGGATCAATCTCTCTCCCCTCCCCCTCTCTTTCTCTAGGTCTAGCTCCCTCCCTCCCCCCTCTCTTTCTCTAGCTCCAACTACCTACATTTCACTCTCTTTCTCTAAGTCCTACTACCTCTCTCCCCATCTCTTTCTCTAGGTTCAACTACCACCGTTCCCCACTCTTTCTCTAGATCCGTCCTTCTCCCCTCCCCTTCTCTTTCTCTAGATCTAACTCCCTCCCTTCCCCCTCCCTTTCTCTAGCTCCAGCTATGTCAATTCTCTCTCTTTCTGTAGATCCATCTCTATCCCCTCCCCCTCTCTTTATCTAGGTCCATCCCTCTCCCATCACCCTCTTTTTCTCTAGGTCTATCTCCCTCCTTTTTCCCCTCTCTTTTTCTTTGTCCAACCTCTTCCATTTACTCGCCTCTCTCTTTCTCTAGTTCCATCTTTAGCGTAGAAACTGCCACCAAGACATTCGCACACGCAAAAAATCGAAAAGCGTGAATCTTGAGACGAGCACATCGACCCGCTCAATGCGAGTCCTTCCACCGAGCGCCTCGATACGTTTTGCGCATGAATCCAGAGGAATCCATCTCTCACTCTCTCTCGAGAAATATGGAGCAACTTTTTTCCTATTCTACTACCTATTCTTATCCCGCTTCGTATGCGCTCCGTTCCGAAATCAACGCCTAGGAATATTGAAGGTGCGCGAGCGTTTTTGCGAACGAAAGAAAAATAAGTTCAAGGAATATTAGGCGTGATGTGTCTTTGAGAACTTTTCTGAGCAAATCTCATACATTTTAATAAATGCATTAAATCCAATTAACATAAATACCTCGGATAATATTCCACGAATGTATGTATTTCCCCCCAAAACTTTGCTTGCGTATCGAGAATGAGAGGATTGAACGATCTGCTTATCAGGATACTTGACTCAAATTCAAAAGTGACGATAAAGAAAATGTGAACGCATTAAATCACGACAGTGGATCTCAAAGGAAGTAGGCAGGTGAAGTTTGCAAATAGAAACATGGACAAAAGAGATGTGAACAACCCGAGGTATCTTGTTTTCTCGAGAGAGTATTAATATCAGTGAATTTTAAGAAGACCTTGAATGTTAACATATTTATCAATTCTTATAAATCCATACATTGTTTTGGAAAAATAGAGGAAAACCCGTTGAAAATGTTTTTCAGCGATTGTTATATATTGCCAGTCTATATTTATCTACTTGTAAGCAATGTATGGATAGATTGTATCAAAAGCTATCCCTAGATGTATGGTACAATGGATAGCCGTCCGACTTGCTACTACTCAGAGCCGAACCTTCGCTCTTTTCTCTATTTTTCACCCGCGCTGTTATATGATTTTTTCATCCTATCTCTACATTGGAACTTCATTAGGTGTATACTTTTTTCCATGCTGCTTTTTAGATTCTTGATAGAAGTCCTTTATTTCTTCCTCCGTGTATTTTGAATTTGGCGCATAGACCTAATTTGCTTTTAATTTGTCTCTCTAACTTAAGCTCTATTCTAGCCGTTCGCTCGGATAAACCCTCTACCTACACTTACTTTTTAATTATTTGTTAATAGCGAATCCAAATCCTCCTGTTCCTCGTATCCCCGTTCCACGGTATTAAATTAATGATTTTTTGAGGCCTAATACAAACCGATATATGTCCGGTGATCTTATTAAAACGTATATTTAAAAAAAGGCGTACTCTCTTCTGTCAATTGAGGCCTTTATTTTCACCTCGCTATGTCCTACATTCTAATTGAACTTTGTAATTTTTTTCTAAAGCTCTTGAGGTATTTTCTCATTCTCATTATCATTAAAGTCGATATAAAACCATTTACATTCTAGAGTAACGGATTTTATAGTTTTGAGATAGGAATTGGTTGGTAAACCACTGAGCAAAATCTTTGGCAGCAGCTCAGGTGGAACATTCTGTTCACAAGAAAGATATATCACTTATGAAAATGTGAAAACATCTCTGAGCCGGTGTTTTCAATGTCATGACACTGAGCTCAATGCAAAGGCGATGGAAAGGTTCATTCTAGGGTGCGGTAATTGTCTTAATCGGCATTATGACTATATAGAAAAATAAAGTACGTATCCTAATGTGATTTTCATTTGTGGGTAGTATAGTTCCAATACATCACTTCCATAAATTCGCCTATAAATCTACTTTATGACCTCTTCCCGTATAAACCTCAGCAAATGCTCTCAGCATCGCATGAGCGCACACCACAGAGATACAAAGTGCAGATCTATATTATTAATTAATAATATAATGATATTATTGATAGCAATAAATATCAAAGCTCAAAGTTTGCGCTCCTTGCGGGCCTCGATGTTCATGGGATTATTAAAAGATTTAGATAGAGACGGTAGTTCCAGCAACTCCAGTATTATACACTGTAACAGATTGCATTTTAAATTAATATTTACTTATAAATTCCAGATGTTTACAATAATTGCTGGTAGAAAAATTACATATGAGGATATTCGAAAATTGTATCAATTCAATGGAAGAGAAAGAATCCTATAGCTTTTTATTTTCTTTCTTATTGTAAATCATCAGAATTTGTTCTTGAGATTAGAGCATTCAAAATCCTTATGCAAACCAAAAATTATCTAAATGATTTTTTCTTGTCATTAATGAATAATGTAATTGAAATACTCTTACTGACCAGCTATATAAGCATAACGGTTGCTTAAAGGAGCAGACCCTGAACAGAAACTTAATCCTAGGATTCATGTAGCAAACTTGAAATTCAATTTTTTTAGGCTTTCGCACACAGTGAAACTCTGGGAATCAAATTATATGAATAATTAAACCATATGGAATCTCTTTCGTAAACTATTCCAAGAGAAAAAGTCATGTGAAAATCATTGATAAGAATTTCTGTGTAAATTCATTCTTGAAACAGTATAAGTAGAAAATGTAATTTAATATTCATTAAATAATTCAATTTAACTATCATTAGTATTATTACTTATAATACTCGTTATTTAAATATTTCCTTTTCATTAATAACATAATTGGCAATTAAAATAATACCTAAACTAAATTTTCCCGGGCAACAGTTTCATTGGCTTTTTCCAAAAAAGCTAACTTTAATGAGGTCCAATGCTTAATTGGCAAGGAAAGCGAGGCACCAGAAATCGGTTTACTTTAAATTACTTGGTGGAATGAAGCGGTCTAACATAAGAGCATGGCTTCGATACCAGGATAGTTTCCATTTACAATTTGATTAACATGTACAAGTGTAAGACATCTTTCGTTTGCTTTTTAAAATGACATATTTGTTCTATAAATTAGGGACTTAAACCAAAGTACATGTAAAATAACCTAAATTCATTTTTTACAGTTGATTTTCAAATACAATGCAAATTGGCTCAGAAAACTGCTTTGAAGACGAAAATTGTTTTTTGTGAATAAAATGTTTCGTATCCAAGAGCATCCAGCATTGTTGCCGTACTCATAAAATTACTTAGGAGTGCATTGGGATAACGGAGGAAGACGGGAGTATGGGGAAAGGGGAGAGTGAAAGAGAGAAGGAAGGAGAGAGAGAGAGAGAGAGAAGAGAAAGAGAGGGAAAGAGGGAGGGAGAGAATGAAGGAAATCGGAAGTTTGGGAATGCGGGAGGTTTTGGTGGGAGGGAGGGATAGAAGTAGGCAAAGAGAGAGGGAGGTAGAGAGAGAGGGAGAGAGGAGGGGATAGAGAGGAGGGGATAGAGAGGAGGGGATAGAGAGGAGGGAGAGTGGGTGTAGAGGAGAGGGGTATTGGGTGTCCGATAATCAAATTCTACCTTGAATGATAGCTGTTTCAACCTTTACATTTATTAAATAATGAATTATTGTGTTTCATAAGACCAAGTCTTCGAACCTACCGGCGAGTATTCCGCCATCTAACCAATTTGCCATCGCAAGGAAACGTTAGTTATAAACAGTATTTCATGAAAACTATGCCATGAAAATTTCAGCTTTGAATCACCCTAAAATATTTGCGATAATGAAAAATGGAGAATAGGAGCAACCAAGGAGATATGAGATATAGTAACGGAATTGTGGGGTGGTTCATGGAAAAAAGCCCTTCGTCCAGAAATAGAGCTTCGCGTTGACTGTGAATGTCGCAAACGTCGACCTGTGTGACCCCAGAGTGGAGTGCATTTTATGCACCATCGCAAACGCGCCAATCGTTACTCTCAGAGGCGATATAGCAGCGAGGTGCAAAATCGATACCATTTCTCACTTGCAGAATCATCTGTTATGTATGTTGTACAAAAAATTAATGAAACTGAACGTGACCCACGAAAAACACCTGTCTGCTAGTAAATTACAGAAATCGCTGGATGTATTGCATGTTAGATTTTTATATAAATATAGGGGACTAAAATTTCGAACATTTATTTCAATGCTTCATTTAGTATTCCTTCAATTTTATTCTGAATTATGACACATCTTTCTTGGATTACGATGGTTTGCACATTCTCCACGGGTTTCTTTATGAACTCTCTGTAAAAAAATATAAAACAATAGCATATCTAATATGAATGACAAACTTTTACGCGAAGAGTTTGGGACGGTAAATAATTGTATGGGAGGCGTTAAAAACAAGCGAAACATAATGCCGCATTTGCTACCTAACTCGGCAAATATGATCGCATTCATCCAGCGATCCCTTAATTTCAACGCCAGCTGCAGCACGCAACTATATTTAGTAGAATTGATCTGGTAAATTTCGATTGGGTTATTGTCAAAATCTATGGTTCAGGGAGCACACTTTCATTTCATGCGTGTAAAACATATTTTTATATGCCACCAAATGTTATCTAAGTTTTCATTTGGAAACATTGAGTAAATTAAAATCATTAATGTCACTTCCCACCATTTAAGAACGAGAGCAGCATGAATGAACGACTCTTCGATAGGCCATCGAGCGTTCCTAACTCGAACCACCTCGCGACCACCGGCAGATGTCTCTACCGTCCGTATAATGAGTAGCCGAAATAAACGAACGCGTCCAGTAATTGATAAGTATATGACATTGCTTTTCGTTGAGTGCGATCAATTTTGTCAAATGAAGCGCATATATTTAGCGTCATTTATCTGGGTCTTCAGCTCTGCTATTCTGCCGTCGACGATTCGCTCGAATTCACGCGCATGTCATTCCCGAACTTGACAGCACTGAAAAATTTGGAGCGTCTTTTTTTCAGCGCGACAATTTATCTGGTTATTCTCTGTGCGAAATTCATGCCATTTTTATATTTTAAAACATTTCAATTTCGAAACGGAGTGGCGGTGGCGTAGTGGTTACAGCGTTGGCCTTCCACGCAGCGGTCCCAGGTTCGAATCCGGCGGAGGTCAGATTTTTCAACCTGGGATCGTCCCATCCCCTACTTCAATGCTTTGAGGAGACCGCGCAGATTGGACGTCAAGCAGTTGGGCCCCTTGGTGCTCTTCGTAAAGAGTAGGCTAACGCCGGCACCGGGTTTCCCTCCTCCGTTGAGTGTTTGTTCGGTGTGGAAGGAGTAATGGCCATAATAGTCCAAGAGGTTGATTAGCCACAAATTCTATACAAACAAAATTTCGAAACACGCCACGCTTAATGCAATCAAATCGTTTCGACATGCGTAACGGATAAAAATGCGCGCCATTGAAGTGCGTCTGAAACGTGAAGGAATGAAGCAAAGCGGACGATCCTTCTCCCTCCTTCGGCGGGCGTTCCCGTGGCACGGCACGCGCGCGCCAACCGCATGGAACCCTCCTGTTGCTCCCGGAACCACCTCTCCCCTTCGACCCGCGTCCGAGGCGAAGGGTAGGCGGCACCGAGGAGTGGCACACGCTCGCCGGAGGAGGGGAAGGCGACGGCTGCGGCGTGGAGGGGAGCGGCGGAGGGCGAGGAGAGGGCGAGGAGAGGGCGCGGTGCGGCCCAGAGCGCCGAATCCCGGGACGGGGTCGACGGGGAGAGAGGCGCATATATATATAGGAGGTGTGCGGCGGCCCGCGGCCGCGATCGCTCTGCTTCTCTCGCTCTCTGGGGCGCGCGTCCGCCACGGCCGAGGAGATAAACGCCTCGCCCCCCCACCCCACCACCACGCCTCCCCCGGCACACGCGCTTCCAACGATTCCCTAGGGATTTGTCGAAACGGGGAAAGGTTTTCGAACGGCTATTTTTAAGAATCCGCCCTAGACGTTGCTGGGAAAATTCGAGCCATTTGATCGACCTCCCCGCGCGATTTTTCGCTCCGAGGAGAGCGAGATAGTCGTTCGGAGAGCCTCCCATGGAGCGACGGAGGCGGCTGCCGACCCCTTCCCTCCAACAGAGCCGTTTCGCAAAGAATCGCAGAAATTTCTTCTATATTTTGTACCGAATCTAATTCCGAACGTTTTGTCGACGCTTTTCCCTATTATCTCGCCATCGTTCACATCCGGCGTTCGACCTCCTGGGGGGTCACCGTCGCGAGGGCCCGAGCGTTTTCTCGGGAGGCGGGGGAGGGGGCGGGGGGACAGAGAGTGAGAGAGAGAGTGAGGAGTCTGCTAGAGCCATCGACGGAGGGAGGAGTGTGTGGGAGGGATCGAAAGAGGACCTCGCCGAAGGAGGCCCAGAGACAGGAGCAGCTTCCTCGCCTATGTCCGCCCCGTCTTCAAGGTAGGTCGCTTTCTTCTTCCCTCTTTCGCGCCGCGGGGCTTTGGCCCGGTGCGGCCCTTTGCATCGGACGTGTTCCTTCCCCGGTTCCTCTCTTCCTCCCCCCTCCTCCTCCCTCTCTCGCCCGCCCTGCCTACCACCTCCTCCCGGTAACTCCAAAACCACCTGTAAGAGAGGCGGCCGACTTGCCTTTCCGCGCGCCTCCGATCGACTCCAAGCAGCCTCTCCGGTTAGTCTGGCTATGAAGCTTTCCTAATTTTATTTTTTTGGGAAAAATTAATGTTTCATTTTCAACCACTTCGAAAATACTCGTATTTTAATAGTTTTGCGAATAAGTAATGGCTGTGAGAAATTATGAGCTTCAGCAAGGAATGCCTGCATGCGTAGTATTTAAGATAGACGCTTTCAGTCGTGCCATATGAGGTATTAACTAGATACTTAAATTAAAAACAAATTTTTTAGGAAAAAATTTCAAAATTTATATTATTGCTAAATGCAACTCGTAAATTTATTATTCTGCTTCAAATTTTATTAGTTACATTGGTTTTATGGTACTTTAGAGCGAATTGAAGTTAAACTTAATCATCCCATCGAGATTTAAAGGTGAATTCGGTGCCCTAACTGTAGAGAATTCAGATTCTCTCTCTCTATTTATCCTATTTTTTCACTCTTTCCTTTTTTTATTCACTCTCTGACGGTGCGATAATCTTTGCATTCCTTCCAAAATATAATAAATGTAAATACCTTCAGTTAGAAATTGTTCTATTATATTTCTCTCATTTTTTCATAATATTCTCATTTTATTTTTATTAATATGCTCGGTAAGAAAAACTTTCGGGGGATCCATGATAAATCTTACGTAGTAGCATAAGAAAGATAGTCTATTTCTAAAGAATCCTAGTTATTGGGAAGAAGCTCCAGAAACTTTATCCGCGTTTAGAGATTTACCACCTCAAACTGCGGCTAACCGTTTCTTCAAAATACACGCTCATTCAACGTAAGCATAAGAACGCCATATGTCCATGGATAAAATCTAAAATTCGCAATAAAAATTAATGTGATTCTATGCATTAATAAACTTTGAAATTTTTTAACAATGCATGATACGGATTGAAGGATTCTGGTATCCTGGTGCACAAATTTTCGCAGACCATACCCTCGACACAAGCCCCACATACAGTGTCCGGAGTTTCTGTACCCCCTCCCCCAATCACGGGGTCCCGATGCAGCTACGTTAATGTCCTACAGTTTATGTTAGTAGATTGGCGATTATAGTGTCTATAACATATTATTTTTGTGATTATGTTCGTATGAATATATTGTTTGTCTGATTTTTAATCGTCTAATTGACTCTTTGAAACTATGGCGATTAAAGAACCTTTCTAAATCAAATACATATATCAAAGTTAATTTCTTTACTTTTATGTTAAATGTTTTATAGTTTTCAATGGTATCTTAAAATGATAAGTCTTCATTTATATGCATTTTAGATAATTTTGGAATCCTCTCAATTATAAACAACCTTTGCACATCTAAATTATACATGTGATGGATACATATGAATGCCTATAAATTGGTAGCTACACTTCTTGTCCTTTTAGTACATGAAACAATGGGGTTCTTTAGTTGAAATCATGTGAGATATTTAGTAGTATTTTTATGCAATATTTATCACACAAAAACATTTAAATTAAAGTGCAAATTTCTAGGAAATAAATATTTTTGGTTTAAATTATCTCCCCCAACATCCTATTATCCATTCCAACACCTCTTTTCCTTCTTTGCTGTGGTTCTCTTCTTCACCCATTCACTCTTCAAACCTTATTTTCTATCTACATTCTCTCCCTCCGACTTTATTCTATTCCTCCATTTCCAACACCTTTTTTCTGTCTCGTTCCACTTCTTCCCTCTCTCTCTCTCCCACTTCTCCCATTTCTTTCCCACTCTCTTCCTCTCTCTATCTTCCCCCTCTTTCTCTCCTTTAATCTCTCCATACCTCCCTCCTTCCATCTCCCACTCCTCCCTCCTTCAATCTTCCCAAAGCTCCCTCCTTCCATCTCCACACATCCATCCTTTCCCTTTTCCTTTCTTCTATCCCACATCCATTTTCGCTCCCTCTTTCTACTTTCCTCACACACTCATCTCCCCTTTTTTGAATTTTCCAGATCAATTATTTTTTATGAAGTAGCTCTTTCTAAATTGGCTCTTCTACGTTTTATTAACAGATTTCCGTTAAACTTGAATGTAAAAAGACTGTAAAGGTTTTGTTTGTTTTAAGAGTAAAATTGGGGAAAAGGCAAAAAGATAAAAACATTTTGTAGAGTAAAGAGTGAGAGACTGATGGGGGGATAGATAGGAGGTGTACAAGGGAGGGGGAAAGGGAAGAGAGCTTTTCATTTCCGTTCTGTTTTCCGGCCACGGATGGCGTTAGTCTTCTTGCTCCGATTTTTTTCCTCGATCCAAGCTCTTGTATTGCCGTATCCACTTTAGCAGCCGAGCGTTTAAAATCGATTGAAGAGAGTGAATAGGTTTTCGGAGAAGTGCCCTGAAAAAAGGCATTTCAAAACTGATCGTGACGCCAAATTGAGGACTTTGACACAGTCGGATTAATTACTTGCGACGTCCAAGAGATACACTGGAAATGTTTTTTGTTAGATAGATATTAAACCTTAGCGATTATCAGTGTTTTTTGCGAATGGATAAGTGGGCAACGATTCATATTGCGCAACTTTCCTCGAGATAAACTTAATTTGAATTTATATGTCATAATTTTCTCTGTTTCAGTTCAAAATAACAAATATTAACCTCAAATTAAAAAATTGTTTTAAGGCTTTTCTTATTCTGAAATAGCTGTCGTGACCCGTAGCCGAAATCAATGTTGGGAGGGCATCTTTCACAATTTTGAACTCTTAGATAAATATATTATTAATTAAACACTTTTGTGCAGAATGAGAGAGATAGAATAGGACCTTAAAATACTTGCTTTATCACTATACCTGGTTTAAGATGGAGATCGTAATTTTTACTCGCTCATTCAATTTAAAAGTAGATTCTTATTTTCTCTCTCATTTTAATTAGGTAAAGTTGCAATAAGTATTTTAATTTAATTTGAAATGGTATAGCTGTTACATTAATCAGCTTCTTAACTCCTTGAATGAGGGCCCGCAGACTGACTGATCCATTAAAAGGAACGACCGCTAACAACACATCATAAATTTGACTAAGCACTAAGCCAAGAGCCACAGTAAAAGTTCCGTTAGTCCAAACTTTCATTGTGGATTATTAGTTATATCTTTTTCCATAAAAATATGGCAGTCGCTGCAGAACGCTGTATTTATTTTGAAGTAAGATATAGCTTTGGCATTGTACCAGAAAGAGTTATTATGGTTTCATCGCGGAAAAATTGAAAATTCTAATAAACTAGAGTTTTAAAATCGAAAAAATGCCACCGTTTTACACTTCGAACAATAGATTTGGAACACAATGGCTAACACACGAATGTTAACCTAATTTTCGAAGGCGAAACGGAAACGTTTCAGACAATAGTCAATGAGTAAGCAATATTTAAGTGATTATGCATTAGATGGTTAATTCAAACTTTTACATTGAAATGAATCGGTAAATTGAAAAAATACACGCAATTGGAATCATAATAATGAGAAATCACATTTTTAATTGCAAAAATATATATTGGTTGCTATTTAAATCGTCAATAGTTCTATCCATTAGCCTTTTCAATAATCGGTTTAATATTGAGGTTATGCAGTTATTTATGGAAGCTACCAAATTGAATGATTTCTGCGCCTAGTAATTTAACGTTTTGACTATAAGCGTACTGTTTCTTGAACACTATAAAACAATTCATGAAAATTATTAGTTTTATATTAATTTTCAAGCAAAATTTCGCGCTTCCATTTGATTATCATCGCTATTTGAACGTAATATTAAAACAATTCGATATGCCATGTTTTAACCTTAATTAATTATGCACAATGATTTAGAATCCTATCTTTCTGCAGAATACAGGTGTTGAAATTTGTTAGAAATAAATTTAATAAGTGATAATGTGTTGTTATTAAAAATATGCCCTTATAATGGCATGAAGTGCATTTCAATCCAATTCATCACCCATTTAAAATACTTTTTAAGTTGTTGCTCCTTTAATAACTTATTTCAACGTTATAATACAATTTCTTTGCCGTAATAATTCAGTTTGGGATTCAAAGCAGTTATTATTCCATTCTCGGAATAATATATAAAGTATCTTTGCAGTCGAGTATTGATAGGAGGTGTGACGAGGAGAGAATGTGCCGACAGGAGAGGGAAATAGAAAGAGGTAGAGAGAGAGAGGGAGGAGAGAGAGAGAGAGAGAGGGAGGAGAGAAAGAGAAGGGAGTTAAAAGAGAGAGGATTGTTCGTGGATAAGCGCGTATTTCAGGGAATCTCGGAGCACTAGCTGTTCATATGACATATATGTGAGGAGAACTGTGGCGGGTAGAAAACTAATTTGGGTGGAGAGGGCGCATGGGGAGGAGCAAAGTGAAGCCTGAGGAACGAAAGCGAGGGGGGGGGGAGAGGAGGGGAAATGGAGGCGGAGAAATAACTATAGGAAGAAGGGGGGGAATGAAAGGACAAGATGGGTGGCAGTGAGGCGGGTGGGGGGACGACTCGAATAAGAGATATATGTTAGCTGCTCGGTGTCTGTCTATTGAGGGAGGAGTGTGCGGCAATAAAATATAGCCAAAGTTATGACACTAAAATTAATCTAAATAATGTGTTAAGTCTGAATAAGGAGGTCGGATGTTATATTATAATTAACATTCAAAGCGTTATAGTGTTTATGTCATTTGCAATAAAAATTAATTTCCTTGAAGTGCTCTCCGTCAACGTATAAGTTACTTCTATTTGTTGCATCTCTATATCGAAAGAATAACTTTTTGAAATAGCGATATAACTTGAATATAGTGCTTTTGATAGACATTATTAATGCTAACGACAATGTTATTTTAAAATGTGCTCAGATTATATTGCTTTTGGGATAATGCAAATCACTATTTTTATGGAGACATTTCGCAAGTAATTTACAAACGGAGTTGTAGTAGTAATTGATAGTTTAAGTGCGTGGACGTCTATGGTCATTTTGCACTGTCATCACCTGGACATTATACAGAGAAGGGAGGAGGGATACCCGGTTCCGGCATTAGCCTACTCATTACGAAAAGCACCAAGGGGGCCTTTACAAACGTAATCGATAAATAATCTTCCTTGCTTAACGAAAGAGGAAAGTTGGTTAAACGAATAACTACTTGTCACTTCCATAAAATTTAACAACTAATACGTCTCCGAATACTTTAGACAACTAATATTTATATCCCCAGGATTGAAAGAAATATTATACTTTCTTCCCCTTTAACACCTTTACCATCCAACCACTTTTCCCTCCAAAATGCCTTCCCCCCCAACCTCCCTTC
This sequence comes from Tanypteryx hageni, assembly GCA_028673005.1. Taxonomy (NCBI): domain Eukaryota; kingdom Metazoa; phylum Arthropoda; class Insecta; order Odonata; family Petaluridae; genus Tanypteryx; species Tanypteryx hageni. The sequence continues at coordinate 128,005,786 of CM054113.1, read as the reverse complement.
CCCTCCAACCTCCCTTCCCATCCAACCTCCCTTCCCCTCCAACCATCCTTTTCCCTAACCTAACTTTCTAGCCAACATCCCCTCCCCTTCAACCACCCTTCCTTTCCAGCCATCCTTACTCTCCAACCTTCCTTCCTCTCCAACATTCCTTCCCCTCTAACCTCTCTTCTCCTGCAACATTCCTTCCACTTCAACATCTCTTCTCCTCTAATATCCTTCCCCTCCATCCTCCCTTTCCTTCTAACATCCCTTCCCATCCAATCTCTCCTCCCCTTCAAGCTCCTTTCCTTGGCAACCTCCTTCCCCTTCAACCTACCTTCCCATACATCACCATACACCTCTCTGCCGTTTCTAGCCCAAACGGAGCTCGGCGAAGCGGTCACCATCAACAGGTGGAAAGGAGAGATCGACAATGGAATACTGTACAGGGAGATGGAAAGGCACAAATGGAGATGGAGAGAGGAAGAGAGAGATATGGTGAGAGATAGAAAGGCGGACATCAAAAGGGATTTTGTGTTGGAAAGAGAAGTAGGCGGTTCTCTCGTTTATCATACATTAGGGAGTAAGAAGTTCGTGTGAAGCACCATCAGCACAGTAAAAGGAGACAAAGAGGAGAGGAGTTTGTGTATATGTTTATGCAAGCTTTAGAAATTTCCTTGAGAGTTAATGTTAAAGATGAACTGGTCGTTGCGGAATGAGATCGATGGGATTCGATGGTCTTTCTGGGGAAAGGAAAGCAGCGGCTATAGTTGGAGGGGAAGAGTAGGGAAATACGTTGGAGAGAAATTGTGGAGGGAGAGAGGAGGTGTGGAGGGGGAGAGGAATGGTGGAGAGGAGAGGATGGGCGGAGGGGGAGAAGATGGGTGGAGGGGGATATGAGGGGAAGATGGGGAAGGAATAGTGGAGTGTGTGAGAAGAGGTGGAGGGGAGAGGAGGGGTGGAAGGGGAACACAAGGAAAGATGGAGAGAGGAAGGATGAAGTTGTAGAATTGGGTGATAGGAGGAAGCATTTAAGAGATGAAAAATCTAATGGATAAAGCAGATTCTAATATTATACAAAAGGATGACATAATATATTTTTAATGATTATTATTAAAGAAAATGAGAAAAATCATCTGCATGTTGCATAAGTCAACATCCAGTGCATATAATTGTTATCTAAGCTGAAATGGTTTTGTTACCTTGACTGACTAACACATGCTACAACTGAGAAAGCTTGAAAAAGGTTATTTAAAAGTGCGGTGGCTATTCAAGCGATGTGAAAATAATAACACAAGAATTCGGCAATCGTGAAAGTAAAGTCCTTAAAAATGAAGTTTAAGATATCAAATTTGTAAGTACATTTTAGGAAATGTCAATTAAAGAAGCAATAAAATTGTATGCATTATCTCATAAAATTTGCCCTCCATTGTTGAATGCTAGAAAATTAAATTTTGTTTAATAAAATATCTCTATTATACTTGTACATTGTTTAAACAAACATAAACGAATTCAGGATTATTTGGAGGATAGTAGGGATTGTTTCCACTCACATTTTTCTCAATTTTTGTGTAAGGTAAATCGACGTAAGAGTTAACAAGAAATGGAACTTAGAGGAACTCCTTAAAAACAAGGAGGCTATCATGACTGAGCTGGAGGAAAGGTTGGGGGAGAGAGATGAAGAAAATAGGAAGAATGTAGATGAGGAGTGGAGATACATCCATAGCAACATTAAAGATGTAATGGAAAAGAAGGTAGGAAAGATAACGGGTGAAAGAAACAAAAAACCCTGGATCACAGCAGCCATGCTGCAAAAAATGGAAGAGCGGAGAAAGTGGAAGAATATAAACACTGAAGAAGGCCAAAGAAAGTACAAGGAGTTAAATAATGCTTTAAGAAGGGAAACAGATAAAGCCAGAGAACAGTGGATAAATGAGAAATGCGAGGAGATTGTCGAATGTGAAAGAATTTGTAGAACAGACCTCATGTATAGCAAAGCAAGGGAACTATTCAAGAAAAAAGCAAGAAAGATAGGACGTAAAGGAATCATGAACAAAAGTGGTAAAATAGTATCGGAGCCAGACAATGTAAAGAATGTCTGGAAAGAATACATTGAGGTTCTGTATGACAAAGAAGGAAAGCCAAGAAATATTGAATTAAATGAAGAAGAGGATGTGGAAGAAGATCAGCTAGGACCAAGTATTCTCGAGTCTGAAGTTAAAAGAGCAATTGATGACATGAAAAGAAGAAAGGCAGTTGGGAGTGATGATATACCCGTGGACGTTCTTAAGGTTTTGGGGTCTAAAGCAGTTAAGCAACTCACAAAATTTTTTAACCAAGTATATGATACTGGCGTATGGCCTGAAGATTTTTTAGATGTTGTGATGGTACCACTGGAGAAAAAGAACAATGCAAAATGTTGTAAGGATTACAGAACTATTAGTTTAATTTCTCATACAGCTAAAGTTCTAACCAGAATAATAACCAAAAGAATTGAATGTAAAATAGAAAAGGAGCTGCAAGATAATCAGTTTGGTTTTAGAAGAGGAAGGGGGACTAGAGATGCTATAGGATGTATGAGGATGATGATAGAAAGAGCGCTAGAAGTCAATAAAGATATGTATTTTTGTTTTGTAGATTGGGAGAAAGCTTTTGACCGAGTGAAATGGGATAAGATGCTGGGTATTTTAAACAAAATAGGAATAGATTGGAAAGATAAAAGACTGCTTAAAAACCTTTACTTTGATCAAAAGATTAGAGTCAGGGTTGAAGGAGAAGAAACAGAAAGTACTTCAATAGGGAGGGGAGTGAGGCAGGGTTGTCCTATTTCACCAGCGATATTTAATATGTATGCAGAAACAATAACAGAAGAAGCGTTGATGGAAGAGAAAGGATTTAAGATAGGAGGTGAAAGTATTACCACCATTAAATACGCAGATGATCAGGGCTTAATAGCAGAAGGCGAGAAAGAGCTTCAGAGGATGACAGCCAGACTAGTGGAGGTTGGCCAACAATATGGAATGAAGATCAATGCAGAAAAAACGAAAGTCATGGTGGTTTCAAAGGAACATAAAGAATTAAATATAATGGTAAATGGCCAAAAATTGGAACAAGTAAGTAGTTTCAAATATCTCAGCAGTATTTTAGCACAGGATGGAAGTAGTACACAGGACATCAGAAGTAGGATTGCAATGGCAAAAGCAGCATTTAACGAGAAGAAGGAGCTTCTCACAAGCAAGAAAATAAATCTAGAAACAAGGAAGAAATTAGCAAAATGCTACATATGGAGCATAGCTCTTTATGGTGCAGAGACGTGGACGATAAGGAGAAAGGAGGAAAAATATTTAGAAAGTTTTGAGATGTGGGTATGGAGAAGAATGATGAAAGTGAAATGGACAGAGAGGAAGAGAAACGAAGAAGTATTAGAAATGGTGGGAGAAGATAGGATGCTAATAAAAACAATCAGGAAAAGAAAAGCAAATTGGATAGGGCACATATTGAGAAGACAGTGTTTACAAAGGTCGATCTTAGAAGGAAAAATTAGTGGAAAAAGAGGAAGAGGGAGAAAAAGAATAGGAATATTAGATAATATAAAGCAGGGATATACTACTTATAGAGGTATAAAAGAGGCTTCTAGGGAGAGAGAGAAATGGAGGCAGCGATTCAGTTAAAACCTGTCTTCGGACAGAAGCATGATGATGATGATGATAAATCGACCCAATATGCCCTATCTAAGCTTTATTACTTTTTTAAGCATCTTTCCCAAATGTTGAAAGTAAAACTAACATAATGGACTCTTAGACAGTTTATTTAATTAAACAGAAAAAATGATACAACCATAACGGTTTAACATGGAATTACCGGTTAGCATTTTTGCAAAACCTTGCTGTTAGGCCATATTAGGGACATATGATCTCAATATGGCCTATTGGGTTATTGTTCAAAAAATTAGAGATCAAGAATCTGAAATATTTATCAAATACTTGAATCAAAATTCTAATTCTTGAGTGCTCAAAAATGGTTACAATAAATAGTCGGTAGGCAAAAATAACTAAATAATGAGAGAATAAAAGTCAAGATTCTAATTCTATACAGGTCAAAATTGTATAATTGTGCCACCAAAGATTTAAGTACATGAGGTCAAAAATTAATTTAAATAAAGAAATAAACTACAAAATGAGATCTTAAATCATTTTTAAAAATCATTGTTATTATTTAAGTCTCACAAAATGGGCAGTATGGCCTACGTAGGCCGTATTTGGGTGACTTGCACTAGTAAAACATATTCCGTTGGAACCACGTGACATCTCAATGAATTGCCAAACCAATCACACCACTAATAGTAGAGACAATTATCTTGTAGAGTGCCTAAGGTAAAATTAATTAATTAACTTTTACCTGTACAAACAATGACTAACCAACGTCTTGAAATTAGATGCACGTAATCAAAAACGCTGGTCTCAAACAAAACACTCAGGCAAATTCAGTCAACTGGGCGAGTCCAGCGGAATTCCATATAAACACAGTTCTAACAGTCTACCGATATACTGCAACCACCATCTTATCAATTTTGTCACGTTGTACGTTCGATACGGCGATTAGGCCATATTGGGGAACAGACCATTTTGGGTTGAGTTACCTTACATTTGACTTCGTTTATTACATTTTTTGAGAAGGGGCAGGAGATAGGGGAGAAAGTAAGGAAAAGAAGATTGAAGAAGGGAGCCCTATAGATTTTGACTTTCGATAAGTTCGTCTTTTAATTAAGAAAATGTGACTTTATATGTAGCCTGAGTCATCGTTGCTTTTACCGGGGATTTGGGTCGCAGTCAATTATTTTCTCTTTGGCAGTTACCTCGATCTATTTTTTCTATTTTAAATGGAATGATGTTTTCATTGACAAGGTTTTTGTTTTAGATTTTAATAATAATTAATATTTAAATAAAAATTACGCTTGATCAAAATCCAATGTAAAATTTTTAACTAAAAAATCTTTCCCTTTTTGAACGTGCTTCCTCATGTATTGTTTCATATTTTATTCGCTTTGTGCAATGTTACTCCGTCGCTTGCACCGTCCTCTTTTCTTCAAACATTTAAAACTTTTTCTAATTCACCATACCTCCAGAGTTGCTATGCGACCATCCGTCCCTGATCTCCTCCCTTATTTTCTTCTTCTCTCAGTTTCCCCTCCACTTCTCTTCCCTCCACACTTTCCATCATCCCTTATATCCTCCTCCCTTCATTCATTTTGCTGACATTTAACCTAATTACTCCATCCAACCTCATTTCCAAACTCTGTTCCATCTCTGCTCCATTTTTATCCTCCCGGCGCGCTCCTCCCTCTCCCACGCACCATCGCGTCATCTCCCTGCCACTCCCCATCCTCCCAGCCAGTACTTCCACCCTCTTATTTCCATCCTATCCCACCTATATTCCCTCTCTGCCGGAGCAAAAGGAGGAGACCGCGGAGGGTGTTCGGGGCGGAGTATGAAAAATAGGGAATCAGAGTTAGAAGTGTAGAGTAAAAGATTTAGAAGGACGGGAACGTGAAAACGCGGCCGTTGGTCCTTAATTGAATTCGTGGCGAAGATTTCAGTTTCGTCAGCGTCCGTCGCTTTGCCGCACTTCTCTCCGAAACTCACGCCTTTAATTTACTCTAGAAAAAGACATGCTCATCTCTCTGTTCCCCACTATCCTGCCGCTTTAATTATTATTCTCTTGCATCCGATCTTTCCTTATCCAATTCTTTAATAAAAAAGAAATTGTAAAATGTTTTTGATAATAAATTATTCAGAAACTTTTGCAGAGACTGTGTAAAACCTAAACTTTATTCTTCAATCATTTAATGTTAAGTACTTACAGCTGTGTTTGAGAAAGTACCCTGCTTGTTAACAAATTTTAGAACATACTGTTCGACATTTTCTGTCTAAAAGGGCGAGGTAAGTGTTATGGCAGAGGTTCCTAACCTAGTGATCGCGGGCACCGTTATGCTCTTTAGTAGCTTGATTTTGCTCTTCGGGAGCCTGGTTGAGCACTTCTGCATTGCTTTAATCTTGTTTTCAAACATCATTTATTTAATATGATCAATTTTTACTTTCTCCATATATGAAGTATAGAGAAAATATTGTTTTCATGAAAAAAATCGAATTCGAGATTTCAACAGAATACATGTTTTAAGGTCCCCTGAACAGGTTTTGACTATTTTCTCGATGATGTCTGTGTGTCTGTCAGTCTGTCTGTATGTGATAGATTTTTGTGGGCGCTCTAACTCAAAAACTATTAATCAGATCAATGCAAAATATTATATTTAACATTTTTATAAAAGTTAAAAGATCTGATTAGTTTTTGGTAAAAATCGGTCGACCGAAAGTGGGTGTTTACTTTTGTCACCTCCGTTATTTTGAAATATTTACTTTAATATTTGATAAATGTAAAAATGTATTGGAATAAACGTAGTAAATTTTATTTTCTACAACCTTTGTTTGACACATGTTTCCATATAATGCATTGTTTAAGAGATATCTTACATTTTTAACTGCCATCACCACGCCACCTACCGACGGCTATTGTTAACAATTGACGTTTAGTTACGTCTTAGTAACGCTCCTTTTTCTTTTATTAATTGTTGGAGCTTTGTCGCTATATCCAATATTAGAAGGCTATGGTTTGAGTTTATTTCTGTTCTTTGTAATGTCTGACATTTTCCCGCAATTCCTTAAAATATTTATTATTATCTAACCTATTTGGAATTTTTAGAAATATTACAGATATGGAGAAAGTCATGTGGTGGCCACATCAGCTTTTACTACACACGATCATCATTTTTTTTGCAAAAAGTAGAGTTATGCTCGTTCGATATTCTATGATATAGTAGTTTGGTGTTTGCTTTATATACCAGAATACAACTTGATGCTCACCACATGGAAATGGTTGGGAAACCAAGTGTTAGATTACTTTCACTAACGTTTTGATAACTTACCTAAAATAACTATTATTTATTAACAATATTTTTATTAATTTCGAAAGAAGTATATATATAGCAGTCCCTCTTCAACTGCGGTTTCCAGTATCCGCGGTTTTCCAGCTCGCGCCTAAATGTATGCAAAACCGCTCCGAATTTTTCTGCCTAATTCCCTACACAAGTGCGCAGTGTGAATTTCGATAACACAGTCTAATAGAAAAGGGGATAAGTATTATCTTCACAATTAGAAAAATGTTGATAACATTTTATAGTTTATATTATTTTTTAAGTGTTGGACCTATTTATGTTAAACCTATAGTTTTGATCAAACTGAACACTGGCAATAACGGGGAAAACCTACGGGCCTTTTAATTTACGTTAAATTTACGTTTTCTCAAAAGTGGCATACAGTCTAAATTATCCAGTTCTCCACACGGCCGTCAATAATGAAAAAATATCGTCATAATGAAAAAAGATCTTTGTTGTTTCCACAAATTTTTTTTTGTGGAAACAACAAAGTTCTTTTTTCATTATGAGTAAATTCCACCGAGTTGAGCCTGACCTCATTACTGATAAATATCGTCATTATAAAAAGTTATGTTGTAGAAGAGGCGGAAAGGTCTCCTAGGTGTAATTAGTTCACGCAAAGGATGGTGCTCCTGTCTGATTTCACTATTAAGTATTTACGTCTCTCTGTTTACTCTTTGAAGGTGTTTACTCTGCATGATTTTTTGCAATAACATGTAATGTTCATGTCATTTTGGTAACCCTCGGCTACTATTAAAGCTATTATTTTATTTTTTGTATTTTTTGGTGATAGTTTGACTTTCTGAATTTTGTATTTTGGAAATAATCCTGTAATGGCTTCCGAACACCACGGCTTTTATAACATTACTAGTGTATTGCCCGTCATATGACGGGTGTCAGTTACTATATTGTTGAAGAACCCGCCCTAAGACTGGTAATCGTACTGAAACCATACCGTTTAAGTAATTGTAACTCATTATTATGGATGATCACAAAATTAGTTTATTATTCTAATATAATTGCCCGTTGAATTTCAACGGGGAATATATAAATGAATAATAACAGCTGTAATTTTTGGGTAAGAACCGGTATAAAATTTGTCAAAATAGAGATTCGGAATAATTTCTTTCTCATTCTTGTTTTCTCCAATGATGAGCCCCTTGTCAAAAATGAAGTAATAATAATTAATAAATAATAATATTCCCTCCCTCTCTCTGCCTCTCTTTTCTCCCACCTCTCCCCTCTCCTAAGCAAAAGAATCCAGACTAAATCCCAGTCGCATTAGGATTACATAATTTCGCGAAAAATCCTTTAAGGCAATCATTGCACTCGTATATATAACACGTATGCGGGTTGAGAAAACAATTGATTCTCGAAGTTTGACAATGACGTGGTCGGAAAGGCAACATCCCGTGTAAAAGTCGATATTTTCTCAAAATATGTGATTTAAATGTTTAATATGAAAGATTTCGAATGGTAGGCGGAAAAATATTAATATAATAAGAAACTTCATTAATTTTTCTAAAACATTGTTTAAATATAAAGATCGTACGTCAATCTACATATTAACTTAAATCGCTTTTTTCCTGTGGTAGAACGTGTGAGACAACAGGAGCACCTAGGAATATGGTTGAGGTGTCAAAAGAATAGTCTTACCATGTAAATGTGCAGGCACTTAATAAATTGGAGATCGGAGCGTTGGGTCGCCATTTATTGATGATATTTAACACATCAAAATTTCAATTGTAGGAATAGGGAAACTAAGACATGGCGATAGCGCAAAAAACGGACGAACCGATTTTTACGAAACTTGTTACGTGTCAAAAAGTCGATCCAAATTAGATCTTAGGCTACATATCATATCAAAATTTCAATCAAGAGAGGGGGTTGTGGGGAGGGGGCAACTAAAAAACCTGCGATAGTGCAAAAACGGATAGATTGATTTGCACGAAACTTGCAACTTATCCTAAGGTCGATCCAACTTAGAACTTAGGCTACATGCAATATCAGAATTTCAATCAGGAGGGGGGTGCGTCTCTATCGATATTTTGAATAGAGAGAGAATTTCGATATAGGTTACGGTGGGTGTATGAGTGACCCGAACTGAATGAAATTTGAAGGCAGTCAAACGCCACCAGGATGGTAGGAGGAGACAGGCGGTTGGTGGAAGGGATGGGTGTTGTTGTGTGTGTTAGTCACCACACGTGGGAGATGCAAGCCGGATCTCTGCAGTCGCTCTCTGCTAACCGGCGATTTCGACGGGTAACCCCTAGTTCTTTCTAATTTGAATTTCCAAAAGAATAAAAGTCTGCACTTTAAAAAGTCGCTTTTTACGTGTTATCTTACGTGAAATGAAAATCACCCTCTTGGAGTCGAACCCGGTTTTTTTGTATGTTTTCGTCATTAAATTTTTATATCTGAATCAAACATTCTTGTGGAATTTCAGCCTTCCACCCTATCGGAAAGTTTGTTAAAAATGCGGTAAAATATGCCACTGATAACGTCAGCATTATACACAAATAAACACATCTAGGCTTTTATTATAGTAATTTGTTGTGTATACATTATATATACCCCTTAACTGGCTATGAATTAGTGTTATTTTACAGATTTCTCATAATTTTTATTAAATCACTTGCCAAAACCCTGTTTTCACCGAGTGGAGGAAAAACAAGTGAAAGTATATAATTGAATATTCATAACAAAATTTTGTATAGTTGATACCTTGAGGTATTTTTTTAGTTAAAGCCGAGTGCGTATGTTAATCATGGATTCCTGTCCCGAATAGACTCAAATATATTTGATTAAAATTACTAAATTGAACCTTATAGACGGTAAATATATCAAACACAGAATGTATATAAGGCATTAAATGCGGTAGATATTTTTAAATCCATAAACAAATCTAAGAAACGTATCAATTATTTTAAATTTCCAGTTATCACAAAAATGCTGATCTGCGAGAAACTTCTTTCTTATTTAATGAAGAGGGTCACGTCAGTTATTAAAATAATTACTAAGGTTGTGATATTTTTGAAAAGGCTGCATACCAATATCATCAATAATTTCCGCAATTTTGATGAATACATGAAATATCGGGAGCGCGCTGGTAGGCAAGGCAGTATTGAGGGCTTAGCTGTTGGAATATGGGCGTAAAATGACTGTAATCGGCAGACCTCCTCGTAAAGGGAGGAAGAGATAAGGAGGATTTCCCGCGAAAAATTTTGATATATATTAGAATTATAATGATAACAAATACGATAAATAGATTTTTTAAGGTTGTTTTGTATGCATTATAAGATTTAAGGTATGCCTCTCAAGGATAACTCCCCCAACCCCCTATTTTCCTCTCCAACCGCGGATTTCTCCAACCGCGGTCAAGTCAGGAACGTATTCAACGCGGTTGAAAAGGGACTACTGTATACACTAGCGGTACCTGCAAAAACTTTTGCTAAATCAGTCAGAAATCTGCATGTTTAAAAGTCATCTTAGAGAAAAAATAATGATACACAGAAATTATGTTCAACGGATTATGTTATTAATGCTTTAAAATTGTTTAATTTTAATGTAATATATGCTATATTTTATATACAATTAATTAAAACATTTATTAATTTTTTACTCATGAATTTTTACCGGTAGAAATTCTTTGTACCTCAAAAGGTGCTAATTATCATTTATTAGTAATAGCCCATATTATCCTTATAACATTAGCAACTGACATTTTGAATGTGATTTTAGTTTTCATAATTTATATGTGCAATTTTAATTGCTTATTTGCGAATGAGCAAAAAAGGTGATGGAGATCATAAAAAAATATCCCGATGACATAAGAGGCCCTTGAATAATTTTGACCACTGTGCGAGTAAGATCGACACAGAAACGAATGAGGTCAAGATCAGCGAGGATTATTATGCTGATGCATCAGGAAGCAGGGAGGGGGTAAACTAATCTCGGTTGGCGATAATATTACGCGTCGTCACATATGGTCAGGTCATTCTCGGGTGTTATAGACTGGATATTATCCTTCTACAGGATACAGGGAGCCTAGCCTACATGCAGGGGAACTGTACGAGAAACGGGTTCCCCATAAACCTGCCGATCGGCTAATCTGGAGGAACAGCAACAGAGCTCCAAAAAGGTATAATCACGGAAAACCCTCCCAAACACCAGATATATGCAAGAGGCCATCTCCAGGTCGCGATTATCAAAACTTATAACGAAAACTTAAGAATTATTAGCGTATACATACCGCACGATGACTTTTAGGCTCTTTTCGTATTAGAGAGGCTTCGAACGCACGTCGAGAACTGCCCAGCCTCGGAGATACCGATAAATACTGGAATTTCATGCTAGGAAAGGAAAACCTTAATGGCCCATATTATGTTGAGGCTCTTCTTAAGGATGTTATTCATTATCTAGAGGCTAGTACATTCAGCAAAGTCGGTCTCCTCGTTCGTTTCTCTCTCCAAAGGCCCTTTTTTCAATTGCGTTGTTATCAACCTTTTGTTCTTCTACCTTTGCTGGGCAAAGTCCGGTAATTGAAGGTGGTTAGGTTGAGGTTAAAGGAATTGGTTAAGAATGAGAAATTTTGGCAGGGATTGTTTCACCTCCGAGGATTCCTAGCGCCCTGGGGCTTATGCCTAGTTTCTGACCAATACCATGGTCAGAGGAAATCCAGGCTCCGGAGAATGAGGGCCAGTTTTTAAGGGTGTACACATCATGAATTTATCATAGGAGGTTTTGTGCCACAAAAACCACGCCGGTTCAGAGCAGGTTGACCAGTACCTCTTTCACATTGGTCGAAGATATTGCAGAACGACTTCAATGCATTGTTGAACCTACCAATGTCCTGGGACACCGCTGTGCTTCACACTTTAGCCGCCTTTTTCACCCTTATGTATATTCACTGTCTCATACCCACATCATGCCCCACTCCATATAATAGTTTTTACGGATTTCCTTTGATCTATTTATGTAGACGTTCTTTCAATAACTCTCGACGATCTTAAATGCCTCCTTTTCTCTTGATATCATTGTCTTGATGTATACCGCACTTTCTCCATCGTTTGACAGAATACTACATAAATAAATTAATAATTCCACCTATTTCACCTTTTTCCCTTCAACTGTAACATTGACTTAAGAATCCTCGTGCTTAGAAAAACTAATGACTTTCATTGCGAAAAAGACGATGCAAACAGATTAGAGTCCTTTGAGATGTGGGTATGCAATGGACTGGAAAAATTAGCTGGGCAGAGAGAAAAATAGATCAGAAAATTTTGAATGGAGTTGGATAATGGAGAAGCTTAATTAGTGCAATAAGGGAAAGAGAAGGAATGGGTGAATCAAAGTTAGAAAGGCAACAACAAAGGAAGTTATAGAAGTGAGAATGAAAAAATTGAGCCAAAGAGGAAGAATGAGAAAAGGTATATTATTTGCATTAAAAGAAGGAAATTAGTATGAAGATGAAGAGAAGGATCATGGGATGGCACACTATTTTTAAAAACCTATTATGTAGTATGACTATGGTGATGATCCGCCTACTTCTCTTGCTACGTAATTATTTCAGACCCGCACACGCTAATCCAAATTAATCTGAGAAGGGGAGACTACGTACCTTGGATCGTCGATTTCGAGGAAATAGTTTTGGGTGGTAGAATACTTCAAATAAGAAAACCCGTATATCGGCTTTTGATTGAATGCCTTAGTTTCGGCAGAATCGTTTTTCTTTTCGCATGATTAACTGTGGCTGGATAAAGTACAATAATGGGCCGTTAATGTAGAGCAGCTGGCTTGGCTGAATGGTTACCGTTTTGGCCTCTGATTATTTTGTCCCGGATTCAATTCCTACGTTATACCTACATTTTTTGTTTTAACCACTTTATTATTTTAAATTTATTGTATTATTATTTATTTATTCACTTTATTATATTTTTATGTATTTATTTATTATATTATTATTTATTTAGTTATTTGTTGTATTATTATTTATTTACTTCATTAAAATCGATACTCAAGAGCGTATTGGTAGCTATTTCGATGTGATTTGACGTCCGAAAGAATAGGATGTTACAGAACTGTTAGATTTGTGCTATTCGTCACTTGAAGAGGAAGTGTGTGTACACGTTTTTGGATGATAACTGTCGTAAAAACAAGAAAAGCATATGAAAGCACTGCACCAAGAACATCTGATAAAACACTGCTTTTTGCAGATATTTTTGCTGCATTTCATCTGGAAAGCAGACCTGCCAAACGTTTTGAAAAAAAATCCTGGTTTATGCAAGTTTCAATGCGTACCAAGCATACATATCATTGAAACGAGGTGAGCGGGCGAATGGAAATTTCATCCTCCCTAGAACTAATTTCACGGTTCTCTTGCAATAGGTAAGTGCAGTTTTGTAGTATCCCGATGAATAGTTTCACTTGACGATAAAAATGCACGTCGTATTTTGGCGAGATAATTTAAGCTGACATGTGGGCATGCCGTCTTTGTCCGTGAAAAGTTCGTCATGCATCGCTGTATTGGTTTGTCCACCCCTGGAATCCAGTAACAGCAAAAAACGCTTGTCAGAGACATAAAGCTCCGCAACTATTTAAAAAAATTTAATGAATTCTGTCATTTTACCAGATTTGGAGCACGTTACTTCAACGTATAGGAACTCCTTCTCCAACTCATGGTTATGCCCAGTCGAAGCCCTCAAGTTCTTACACACAAAGAAACACTTTGGGTAGCAAATTTCCTAAGGCATACTGTGCCGTGTATGAATGCGTGAATTTGTTCCTGTCTCTGATATATCTCTGGACAGACTTTTCGCCTTGATGAGTCAAGATTCGCTTTACGTCAACTCTGTACTCACACCCAGTTTGGTCGGTATTAATGACGTAGTCTAGGTCATAGTTGGGTATTATGCGCAACGTTTGTTTTCGGAAATCCTCGGCAGCTTTTAAAGTTTCTTCCAAAGACGTTTCATCTTTTTGAGAAACGAAGTTTGTAACTTTTCGCTCTCGAATTTGAAATTATTTCTTGAATTTTATTAGCCATGCTCGAGATGCAGTGAAGGTAAACTCGACGATGTTTGTTGATAGGCTACAGCTAACGTCCACTGTTGGAGTGTTCTGGATTTAACTTGATCCTTCCTTTTCCTTGCTTTGCAAAATCTGTCGTTTGTATAGTTTTTAATCATGTTATGTTTGTCCAAGCGCGTTCCTCCTTTCGTAATATCTTTATTTCACTGTGATACTTGTTCTTAGCGTTTCAGCAGCTGTGATACTCGTTCCTGTGGGGTTGCTAGCGGCCATTTGGAATGTTTCCTAGCAAGATTTACAATTCATATCGAAATAGCTACGAATACGCTCTTGAGCATCGATTTTAATGAAGTATATAATAATATAAAAAATAAATAATAATATAAAAAATAAATAATAAGAAAATAATTTAAAATTAATAAAGTGGATTAAAACGGAAAAAAATTAGGTATGACGTGGGAGTTGAATCCGGCACAAATTATTCCGAGGCCAGAACGGTAACCACCCACCAAGCCACCTGCTCTACATTGTAGGCCTATTATTACACTTTATTCAGCCACAGTTAATCCTCCGAAAAAAAGATTCTGTCGAAACTAAGGCTTATTTAATCAAAATCCGATATACGGATCTTCATATTTTAAGTATTCTACCACCCAAAAATATTTCGTCGAAATCGACGACCCAAGGTACGTAGTCTTCCTTTGTGAGTCTCCTCCGCAGTCTCTTTCTTAGGTACAAAAAGTACACACTTGAATCTTTGAGAGCACAAATTTACTGCGTAATATTGCGGCATTAAACGTACTCTTAAGATAATGAGGACTTAGAGAAAAGGGTATGATGAAAACGAGTCATTGAGTAGAAAGAGGTTTGTGGAGGACGAGATATATATGGCAGCATAAAGAGAAAGTTTAGAGAAAGTAGCTGGTAAGGACGGTGACTGGAAAATAGGTAGTTGGTAATTGGACGATGTCAGAAGGCTGGGAGGTAGAAGCGGCAAATGTTTCGATGAAAGTGGAAAGGCAGAGTGAAGGAAATGAATGGGTGGAGCGAGGAGGAGTATACAGAGGGAGTGTTGAGTGAGTTATGAAAGAGACGAAAAGGATTAGAGAGAGGAGGTGAGATAATGAGAGAAAGAGAGATTAGTTGAGAAGATGCGGATTAGGAGATAGATGGGGAGTTGCAAGATCGAAAATGGGTATTTTATGGAAGGATTGTTTTGTAAAGGGAGAAATGAGATAGAGAAATGTGTGGGTGACACTAGAAGGAGGGTGTCGTACTCAGAAGCAAGTATTCTTGATGAGAAAAATAGAAGTGATCCAGGGGAAAGGCAAAGATTAGAGTTTGGGGAGAACGGGTGTTGGTGGTTGGGTTGTTTTTTCTCGGGTGGCGGATTAACGTGATTAGAGAAGTGGGAATCAGAAATAGGTTAGAATTACGAAAACTAATCTGATTCGGAAAATGGGTGAAAGTAAAATGAGAAAGCGTTGGGCTCGGTAAATATTTCGTCCGAAATGGAATTCCTTCCAACGAGCGGTTCATAATATCTTTAATTCTATTTTTAGTTTTGTTTTATTATTATTTTTTACGCAAGATATGCCTTATAAGAAAAAATTCTACCTCCTTTTTAAAAGATTGTCCATTAGATGAAATTAATATAATCCTGGTTATAAATACCTTTTTAAAATTTTAAATTTCTTTTATCTCATATTCATATAAACAAGGCAATAAAAATTTATTTCTGATATCAATGTGTAGTTAATAAAATGGAAATTTTTGAGGTTCAAGGTGAAATTCATGGAGAGTAAGATGCTCTGTATATTCGAATCCGTATTATAAGTGACGACCAAGGAGGGATATTTTTAAATAAAAGAAGGGACTATATACAAAATTATAAGGTGGGACATATAATAATGGCGTACGAATTTTCTACTCCTTTTTCCAAGGGGCCTTTTCCTTACTTCAAGTTTCCAAATATAACTTACAATAAATAAGAAAATATGTTATATACTCTAAGTATAAGATTTAAATTTGGTAATTAGTGCGCTACAAAATTTCTACCCAATAATTTTACAGCACCTACACGCATTTTAAATAATATATAAGCATAAATAACTAAAAAACATAAATGCATTAGATAGAAAATCTATGTTGAATCACTGTTTGTCATGTTATTTTGAAGCACAATATCTTCTATGGTACGTCAGCTTCTGAAAACTGTTTACGCTTTCCTTCGTTACAGTAATATTATTATACAAATTATATATTAATTATAATATAAATACTCAATTATCTAATCAGATGAGAATCTGCCTTCGTAGAAGTTCCATCTCCACTAACTTGCTTTAGAGATGCAAAAAATATTTCCATCAAATCCAAACTCTACCTCTTAACATTGGTAAAGATCTTACATCATAAGTATATTTGTTGTAGCCGGTTTATGATTCGTTTTATAAACATACCTCGAGTTGTGATTACGCTCTGTTATTTCAAGCTTTATTATCCCATTATATATCTCTAAATAAACGTGAACACATAAACGTAAACACTTGAATGAAGGATCTAGATATCTGTGAGGAGAAAAGATATGCGGAACATCTCGTCTACATCGCTTCTCTTTCATTTCACTTCGTTATCCATATTTAAGGGATAGCTTATTGTGGCCAGCAAGAATGTTCCGAGGCGGTTTAAATGAAAATAATTTATATATGATTTTTCAAAAACAGGGTGAAAAGTTGTGATATTAAACAAAACGGGTCGAGTGATAAAAAAATGGAAATGCCCTCCCAAATTTGAGACGGTTGTTTACCCTACTGTACATGCATTGAACTTCAATTCGCGAAGAGAAAATAAGGATTTGCAAATTATCGTCGTCCGTGCAGTTTTCATGCCAAAAGAGATTTAAAATCCCATCGGATTATATATATATATATATATATATATATATATATATATATATATATATATATATATATATATATGTAATGCTCATGGAAGAGGGTGTGTAAATAGGGTAAATGGATGACAAGTTATTGAGGTAAAGAAGCCCAGTAAACACCAATAAAAGATCCTCTGGGATGTTGGAGAAACACATTTAAACACGTTGATTGGAGCTTTCGGCGGTGATCTCTTCGATAGTACAAGAGAGAGACAACTGATAGCAGTGACACTGGGTTGAAGCATGGAGATGGAAGGGTAGCGTGGAAACGTCGGGGACTGGAGGATGCGGAGTGGGTGGGGAATGGTCGAAAAGGAGTGAAATACTAAGGATGGTTGAAGCCAGGGGGAGAGAAGGTGTTTAGAAGGTGGAAGTGGGCAAGTTCTCACTGACGGAGTTGGAAAGCAGAAGCATTATCTGGGAGAGCGCGGATGGCTCTCATTGCTAAGCAATCGTTGAACTTCAAATTGGTTTCGTTCGTATTAACAGCCCTGGGCGGCGGTCGTTTACGAATGACGCTGTTGCGGTGTCCGTTCATGCAGATGTTGAGGGGATTGCTGGTGAGGCCAACATAAAAAGCGGGACATTGGGTGCATCTCAGGAGGCAAATAATATTGCGGGTGGTGCAGTTTATAGGAGAAGTTATGGGGTAGATGATGTTAGTGGTGGGGCTGGAGAAGGAATTGCATGGAGGGTTTATTTGGCATGTGACGCGCCGGGGTCTACTACAGGGATGAGATCCGACAGGATGCTGGGGAGTGGGTACTGGGGTTTCCTTTTTCCATAGAATGTTAGCCAGATTAAGGGATTAGCAGTAGGAGAAGATCGGTGAAGTATGAAATGGGATCAGGTGGAGGAGGATGTGAGGATAAGGTGGGCGGATTTTATGATATTTCTCAGAATGTTGTGGATGCCTGGGTAAAATGGGTCGTTAGGGTAAGTTGGGGGGTGGAATCGATGATTCCGTGAGTATATGGGCTGGAGTAATGGGTGGTGCATTTGACTGCCCGCCGGATTTGCTCCCGGATCAGATCCAGCGGGTATCTGCGTTGAAGAAATGTAGGTTCGAGGATAGAGCACTACTCGGAGAGCGACTCTCTGGCTGATTAAATTCTCCGGCCGGCGGGCTATGGCTTATGGAATTAAGGTTTTGTTGTGGAGCATATGGTAGCTGACGAAGTGCAGATAATGAAGGCGATTGGAGGGCTTAAGGTGCATACTGGTGTGGATTCTATTTTCCTTGATGGAGAGGTCGACATCCAGGAAGGTGATGTCGGAGACAGGAGTTGTAGATGAATGAGAGCGTGGGATGCGAAGAGTGGCGTCGTGGTAAGGACTGTAGGGATTTAGGTCCATGTCACTCTCCTGTTGTTCTTTTCAAAAAGTGATCCTTCCGTAGTGATGAGTTGATCCAAGCAAACGGAACTTGTTACTTCTTCTAGTTCTGCTCCATAGATAGATATTTTCTCATGGTATGTGAAGGAGTACATAACCTCAGTTTTATGAAAATTTATTTTAATCCCAGCTTTTTGGTTTGCCAGTTCTAGCTTCTCAGTTCTTCTACGGAACTCTTCTAGGATTCCTAAAAACAGTGTGATGTCTTCAACAAAGCTCAGGTGACTCAAAGATTCTACGTTTATAGCTTTTTCCTCAGGGTCTAGCGTTTTGAATACTTCTTCTAGAGCTGCTGTGAATAATTTTCGAGACATGGTATCTCCTTTCCTCATTCCTTTTTCAGTATTACAGGCTCTTGTTTCTTCATGTAGCTGGAGAGACGATGTTGCGTTTTTATGGGTATTCTTGATTAAAGTAATGTGCATGTCATCCACCCCTTATTTCTTCATTGCATTCAACGCAGACAAAGTTAGAATAGAGTCGAATGCTTTTTCTTAGTCGGTGAAGCACATTCAGAGGGGCTACTCGTACTCATTATTCCGGCTGATTATCTCACTGACGACTTGAATGTGGTCCATTGTATTATATCCACTGCAAAATCCAGCCTGTTCTATGGGTTGGGTGAAATTGAGATGCTTTTAAAGGCGCGTAGTGAGAATTGTTGTGGATAATTTGTAGACTCCCGAGAGCATGCTGATTGACGGATAGTTATTCAAATCTACCTTATAACCTTTCTTGTGCAAAAGGATGATACTTGCGTGGTCCCACGACTCTGGTATATTCCTCTTTCTTAAGCAAGACGTAATGATCCTGTAGAGCATCTTGTCCATACAATTACCCGTTGCCTTGATATTTTTGCTGTGATGCAATTTAGTTCGGATGCTTTACCATTCTTCATGCTTTTGAATGCGTATCTCATCTCTTATAGAAGAATATATGGAATCTCTTTGGTGCAAATATTTACTTCTTCATATACTCCTCCATTGGTTAAAGCAGTGTTTCTCAGGAGGGGTTAGTACTTCAAAAATTGAGCTATATACCAAATATTGTCTGAATGTTTTCAATACACATACGTAGCTGTAAATAAAATAATTTATATTGCTTGTATTTATGAATTGCACAAAATAAAAACTCTCTTATTATTAGTTTCCTTCTCATGGTCATCTCTCCAGTATGGAGAAAACTGGAGCGTTTTTTTTGCATCTCGAATATTCTTGGGGTGTCACGGCGACCAAAGATCCGGACGAAGGGGTCGCCTGACGAATCTGCCTGAGAACCACTGGGTTAAAGAATGTCCATAATGTTTTGTGTAGAATTCTTCTACTTGTCTTAGAATAAACCTCCTGCTAAGGGAAATTGAAGAATCTTCCAGTATCATTGACACCAGCTGTCTCTTTCCAATCCATAAATGTTGCTTCATTTTTATAATTTTTATTGTTTTCAATAGTTTTCTCAATTATTTCGTAATTATATTTCTCCACATCTTCTTTGATAGTTTTTCTTGTACTTATGTTTATTTCTGCGAAGTGAATCATTTCCTGAAGGTAATTAGTCATTTTTGTTTCCCTTATTTCCTTCATTAGTAGTCCATTTTTGTCATATAACTTTTAATCTGGTTTAACTTAAACAGTTTCACCTACTTCTAATGTAGTATCTCTGAGTACTTTATTATTATTCCGCTTCTTCATCTTTTAGTGAATTGGTTGCGGATTTTCAGCTGAACATCTTTTCGCACTTTTAGCATTTGATCTAAAATTAACGTGCAACTACAAGAAATGTCTTTGGCAATATAAACTATTTAATTCTTCAATGCATGTCGAATATAACTTTCCAGTTTATTTAAGTATTTACATTAGGGGACTGAGAGGTTTATTATGCTGCAAGAACCAATGGTAAAGGTGATAGTAATTCTGGCGGTAAATGGGCTATTTTTTACATGAGGGAATCGCCTATCATTCCGATATGACACTGACCGAAAAAATCTCTCTCTGTTTGTATTCATTTCCAGCTTGTACTCTTTTTTTTACTTGCATTTACTTGAAACGATGTAGAAGGAGCATTTATGTATACAGGTTTAAGAAATTATTTAGTGTAATATTATCAGAGTATACCCTAACGTTCGCAGGTTTTTTGATCAAGGGCTCGCGTATTCACGGTTAAATTTTTGATGCATTGCTTTGCCACTCTTGGCCTAAGTGTTCGACTATTTGCACGTTAGCGCGGAAGAAAGCAGTGTCTGCATAGCAGTAGATATGTCAGGTTACTTAAAAGTTTGTCGCGGATGAATACAAAAACCTTTTAATCTCCTTCTACCCAAAGGACATTCATTCTGCATTTAGCTACCAACGTTCTAAACAGTTATTTTGTGTTTATTTGGTTTCACGCATTCGGAGGCCTCTTATCTATATTTGAAACCATCTTTATGAAAAGTAAATAATAGCAAGGATTATAAAAAGAATCAGAGAAATAAGGTGAGGTAATTGTATAGGCTAGTGAGAGTTGAGAATCTGCCTTCTCTTCCTAGTCTTACAATGTCAATTAAACGACCGTGAAATACATTAAAAAGTGATGGTTAAAAAGTGAAAGTGCTTCTGGAAGTGCTACTACAAGTACTTATGTCCTCCATGCCCAAATTACAATATATAAAAGTACTTGGAGAAAGCTCTTGACATATGGATTGATAATCAAGTTTAAATTAAGGTGCCTCTCAGTAAAATTGTGATGCGAGAGAGAGCTATGCGCTTTTATGAACGATTAATGCAGATCACAGGGCAATTTCAGGGATTTTTAAAAGAAGATTTATCGGTTAAAATGTGAATTTGTTTGGTGAGCCGGCATTTGTCTATCCTAATGCTGCAAAGAAGTTCCCAGAAGATCTCATGGGTCATTCAAGAGAAATGTATAAGTAAATGTATAAGTACCACAATACTGACCTATTTTGAAAAGGTTGCAGATCAGGATATTCATCACGAAGTAAGAAACTATAGCACACGGCTTTAAAACTACAAAGGAAAAACTGAGGCTTCTCTTATTTTCTATCGAAACTGAAAACATTATGGTGAGACCATTCTTGTTTGTCATTCTTTTCACCCAAGTGATTAAAAATTAAAAGAGCACCGTTTTTTATTCTATTGAAATAAATAATTATGGGTAACCTTTTAGGATTTTTAGATTGGTTGGAAAATTTGTTCTTGCATGAAATTAAACGTTACTTAGAATCAAATCATTATGTTTAATGATCTTCCTTGTTCTAGAAGATGCTCCATAACTTCTAGTTGGTGCACAGAAACGTTTATTTTCTGTTTATACATACCAATATATCTTTTACAGTCCACAAGCGACTAAGTGAAAGCGATGCTCAAGCATACTACACTCGACGCACTTTTAGTCGCATTTTGGATTACACTAAAGAAATGCTTCATTTTCATTGTAAGAGGATCTTGAAAGAATTATAATATCACTGAGTGCATAATTAAATCAAGGACTTGATAAATGAAATCAAATCCTCAACAGTTGTTGCCTATTGGGAAAAGCTTTGATAGGAGCTTGTCCTAACATTTGCTGATAAGAGAAGAAAATCGTCCATTTAGTCCTAGATTTTGGAGAGTCCGAGTATATAGAAGAATGACATTGAAAAGATGATAAAAACACACCCGTAAGAGCTTTAGAAAGAGGACCTACAGCAGTCGATACAGATCTTTTCTTTTTAGAAGCCTGGAGCTCAAGCGAGACTAAAGACACTAAAATGGAGCACAAACTAAATTCATTAGCTTCTTCACGAAGCAAGAAGTCTTCACAATCACCTTAACTTCATTGTCTCATGATAAGCCTGACGATCCTCAACCTGGGCCGCCAACAGGAATGTTCTCATCCATCTTCAATAACAATTTATCTTTATTTTTGTCAACAGCGCCATCGCATTCTTGGATCAAGTCTAGCAAATGTATTAGTTAAGACATGTAAAGCGTGATTCAATTATTAAATTTTCATTTTTTGTCCTTATCTATTTCATGATTTTATGCAACGAAAAATTTAATAAAATGGATATTTAAGGGTCAGATTTAACAATGAGTTGCAACAAATTAAAACTGAGGTCCCTAACGCTATATATGTCAATAACATTAAAGTTCGCGATTCGCGGGGATTTCTAAGAAATTCTAAATACTGAGACCATTGTATTGCATCGTAATACATCGTGTTAATAGTATAAGAATATCACCAGAAAACCGAAAGGTTTTCCGTCTATGTTGTCACGTCGGTGTAGGATGCAGGATGGATTCCCCAAGCAGGGTAAACTCTCGAGTCCATCCTGCCTGGCGACAGGGTGGACTCTAGAGTCCGTCTCGCCTAAATCAGACATCGGACAGGATAAATTCTAGGTGGCACCTTGGACTCATATATCTACAAATTTTAATGATGAACTTAAAGAAAATATTTTTAAATTTTTATATTTTTGCCATGTGAGGTTTTAATTTAGGTCATTAAGTTAACAAATGTCTCTTTACAAATTTATGATGCCAAAACTATATTCTCTGTCGTAGTTGACGATGGAGGGTATCAACTATTCTTAGATTATTGTGAAAAACGTTTTAATATAGGTGCCATTTTTAGGCAAGTTTCACTTAGAAGCTAAAAATATGGAAAAGTAGACTCCATTAATGGAATACACAGAGATTTCAAAGTCAATCTTTATGGGAAATATATATATATATATATATATATATATATATATATATATATATATATATATTTATATATATATATATATATATATATATATAAACTTAAGGAAAAGAAAAGGTGTGGCAATAAGGTGTTGTAGGAAGCCCAGTGGACACTTACCAAGTTGAGGACCAAGTTGGCAGGCTGCTGGGGGCGTCAAAGAGACACACACAAATAAACACGAACACAGAAAAAAACACAACGAAATCTTGTCGGGCCTATGCCCTTCTTCAGCAATGGAGATAGAGTAACTGAAAGTGATACACTGGGCGGGGAATGAGAGGGTGATGTGGGAAGGTTGATGATTGGAGGAGGCGGTGAGTGGGAAGGGTGGATAGCCAATAAGGAGGGAGTGTGGTAAGGTAAAGCGCGAATAGCTAAAATGTCACAGAGGAGACATTGTAAGGGGGCTGCTAATAGGGTTAGCGGATGTTGAGGCCAGGCGGGGAGAAAGAGTCAAGAAGATGTATATGGGCTAGTTCCCAGTGTAGGAGAAGGGGGGCAGGAGTGTCATTGGGTTAGGCGCGAATAACCCTTAAATTGTAGCAACTATTGAAGGGGACATTGTGGGCATTGGCGTTTAATGCAACTGGGAGGGGGCGTCTGAGAGAAACGCTATTCCGGTGACCGTTCATGCGGATGTTTAACGGATTGCTGGTGAGGCCTACGTAAAACGCGGGACGAAGGGTGCAGGTGAGGAGGTAAATGACGTTACGGGTGGTGCAGTTGGGGTAGGTGATGTTGGTGGAGGGACTCGAGAAAGAAGATGAGGGTAGGTGGATAGGGCAAGTGAGGCAGCGAGGTTTGCCGCAGGGGTGAGACCCTAAGGCAAGAAACGTGGTAGAAGTGGGAAGTTCCTTCATCCACAAGATATTTCCCAAATTGGGGGGCCGGCGGAAGGAGAGGAGCGGGTTTGGCAAGAAGGTTGGTAAAGAGGGACTGGTGGGAGGAAGAGATAAGAATTGGGTGGGCAGCATGGAGGATTGTTTTGAGGGCCTCGTGGATACCAGGAAGGAACAGCGTCTTAAGAGTGAGTGGAGTGGTTGTTGCAGGGATAGTGGGTGTGTAAGGATGGAATCTATTGTGGGTAGACGTCATCGCCCTATGGATCTGTTCGCGAACCAAGACTTGATATATATATATATATATATATATATATATATATATATATATATATATATATATATATATATATATATATATATCATCATTCGAATATCGGGTAAAGAAGAGAATCTGAACATAACTATTGGGGGAAAGCCATTAGAACAAGTTTCAGAATATAAATACCTTGGAAGTATCATAACACGAGAGGCAAAATGTACGGATGAGATCAAAACTAGAATAGGAAAAGCAAAAGCGGCTTTCAGGAGAAAGAAACAACTACTTACAGGGAATATAAGGGAAGATATCCGCAAGAAGTTGATAAAATGCTACGTATGGAGTATAGCATTGTATGGGGCAGAAACATGGACGCTAAGGAAAAATGACATCAAATACTTGGAAAGCTTTGAAATGTGGACTTGGAGGAGAATGCTGAAGATAAAATGGACAGATAGGATGAAAAACGATGAAGTGCTACGAAGAATAGGAGAGAAGCGAATGATTATACAGACTATCAGAAAGAGGAAGGCTAACTGGGTTGGACATTACCTGAGGAGAGTGAGTATGATTAAAGATGTGTTAGAAGGAAAACTAGATGGGAAAAGGGAAAGAGGTAGGAAAAGGTTTCAGCTGATAGACGATTTGAAAGGGAAAGAGAGTTATCAAGATATAAAGAGGACAGCGGAAAATAGGAGTATATGGAGAACCAGGTTTAACCAAGAATAATCACGGACCTGTCTACGGACAGACTACCTATGATGATGATGATATATATATATATATATACACAGTCAAACTCGTTTATAACGAGCACGGTTGTAACGAGTTCACGGCTATAGTGAGCAAATGCTACCTCCAAGATAAGTTTACGAGCATTTACATACAAATATTTCACGTATATAACGAGCACGCTTCACGGATATATCGAGCAAACTTTGACCACTTCTCACTGTCTCAAACGCGGTGGCGGTCAGCCCCTTAAATCCTCATAGTGACCCAAAATATGTAACTTTGTGTTCTTGAGTCCAGCCTCTACACCCTATCCCTCGGGGAGGTTAAAGACCGCGGCGTTGTTGTTAAAAAATAATCCCTTCGTCCAAACCAAGAATTCCCAACTTGCAGGTACAGTGGCACCCGCGGAGGTCCTTTGTCCTCTCCTCCCAACCCCCAGCTCTTTTACAGCCAGGAGGTTGTGTTTGGAAGGGGGTAAGGGGTAAGGGCATGTACAATGGCGCCCACCCCCGTCGCTCAGCCGATTGCACCCAACACCCTTTCCCACGTAAAGATGGGAAATCCCACGTTTAATCCGTCTCCTCATTAACTCTTCCTGGAATTGGTATGCTCACAGTTTGCAAAGAAAGTTCGTAGCGTTGATCACAAAAATCAGTTGAGATTTTGCCCTTAAACGAGTAACATGTCCGTACATAAAAAGAAGTGTTTGTCTATTCGCGAAAAGGTTGATATTATTCGAGAGTTAGAACGTGGTAAAAAATGTTGAAGTGTGTAAAAAATTTAATTTATCATCGTCTACGGTTTCAACCTTATGGAAAAACAAAGAAGCGATTTTATATGCACTAGAGAACAACCTAACAACGAACAAGAAAATGAGGAAGTGCGACTTGGGTAGTGATTAAGGATGCAGCTGTGAGTAAATTTTATATGTACGTATGTTTACTTTAAGTTTTCTAGTTTATTCTCATTTTTAGGTTTTTTCATAAATTTACTAAATAACCTTTCTGTTTATATATTCACTTTTACTTCTTATGTCTTATTTCACCATACGCATGCATGCTTTTGCCTTCACGGATATTAAGTTTAACGGCTATAACGAGCAAAACTAAACGGTCCCGTGGCGCTCGTTATAGCCGAGTTTGACTGTATATATATATATATATATATATATATATATATATATATATATATATATATATATATATATAAAGCGATATCGAAAAATTAGGTGCTTTGTGAACTTTTATCTCCGTAACTATAGGTCATAATTATGTGGTCTCGCGGACTTTTCCGTGGTAAATAATGTCCTTTATCAGAATAAAGTTTTATATATTACTCACATTTTAGCGTGCTTAAAACGCAGACATAATCAACATTGTATATATTTTTTGAGCAAAGAAAATTCGATAATTGATTATCATGCTTAAAAATCATTTGTACTCAAAATTACACACGAACCGAACTCAACTTGAGAGAAGATACAATCGATAATTGAAAACAGTTAAACAAACTTCGCGATCTGAATAATACGCATCAAACAAAATTGCCCTTAGAATTGCATATAATATTTCTTACTTAGCTTGAAAGAAAGAACATTCCATAATGGAATGCAATAACAAATGTCTAGAAATTCCTTACGAGTAAATAGGATTATTGGTGTGCTTGAATTATTACGCAATTTTATCCTTATATAGTGGATTGGAATGAATGATAGTTTCGTATCTTGTACTTAGCCCAATAAAAAGCATTAATTCTATTCTATTATAGGATAATTACAATTTTCCGGATTAAAAGCTATTATTTGGACTAATACGACACGGATTACCATTTACTCTTAAACAAAAATGCGAAAGCATCTGTAAATAAACCACAAATTTACGGCAGTTCAATACGATTAAAAATGTTCCCCCATAATAGCCGCATATAAATGTTTAAATTTTAAAATAGGCAAAAAAGTGCGACAAGTTCGGTATTGAATCTTTTATTGAAATATCGAAAGAAGTTTTCGGAGAAAATCGCCTGAACTACAAAAGAATTTAACGCATATTCAGATAGTAAAGATTTTTAACTGTATCATCGAGAAAAATGTTTGAAGGAAAAATATGTAAATTGCAAAATAAACGCTAAAACTAGCCAATCATGGTCTTTAAGTTGTTTATATGTGCATGGCTGTGCAGTAACAACAGAATTTTAAACCCACGCGGATTTCATTTTACGTTCTTGAGGTTTTCCGCCTCATTTAAATTTCCCCTTTTGGTTGGTAGCCGTACGCATAAACTGACCCTTATTTTACCCGAGGTCTGTGAAAAAATGCGATTACCGGCCCGCGGTTTCATTATATCCTTCTTGATGGAACAAGCGAACGGTCGTTTTGATGGCCTCTTACCGCCCTCTAACGATCAATTTATTTATCCTCTTTCGGGAGCGAACGGCTCGAGAGGGTGTGATTTGGGGCCGAGGGAGTTGACACCCTCTTTTCCCGATTATATCGTCCGACTGCTGTGAGAGTTCGGAAGCCATCTATGGGACGGGTTTAATTGGTCCTTTTAGGAGACTGATAAAATGAACACTTCAAACGTCATTATTATGGGCAAAATTTGGGACTGATTTAGAAGGAATTTCTATGGCGCTACAGTTTTAAATCGATTCAAAAAGGGTTTAAAAAGAAGACTTTCGCTTCGATGACAATACTCTTCTCTGCCCCTTTAGCATGATTCCAAATTACTCTATTGGAAAGCGGAAGAGACAGAAACAGGATCGTTGTATATCAAAGGTGAAAAGCAATATACGCTTAAATGATCAAACCATTAATGGTTTTGATACAAATAATTTACTTAGAAAAGAGCAATTTACGTTGTTGAAATGTTAATACAATCTTAAATGGTGGCTCAAAACATGTATATTATGACATTTATGCGCATGATGAACTACAGTTATATAAATTTCTGATTTTCTTAATGCGGCGAAATATACTCGGAAATTAAAAGATATTCGAATATTGCAGTACAGAAAATTTTGAAATTCTCATCATCTTTTTATTTTCAGTAGTATAAAATACTATAGATCATTTATGCTTAGGGAATTGGTTTTTCTTTAAAAATTTCAATGAGAATGTCAACTATTCTGTTTCAGGAATAAACATCGCCATCTAATCTGGCCTTGGTAACAAGACGATGGTAATTGAAAACTAGAGTACAACTCATTCAGAAATCTTGGTGCAGTGTGAGTTTTAATCGAAATATATGTTCAAATATTTTGAGTATGATGTAAATATTGAATGCCAGTGATTTCAAAGTAATGTCCATAACTACGAAAATTCGAATAATATGTTGAAATGTATATCAGGATTGATTTGATATTTTAATGAATCCTTTATGCATTTGCGCGGGCTTCGAAGCAACGAACCTAGCCTATCCTAATTATTTATTGTTCTGTATGTCAGGTTAGTGTTTCTTGTAAATGTTTATAATCGTGGCCTTTTTAGCGCATAAATCAGAAGATCGATAGATAACTCACCTTCAGTGTCATGTTAACATTTTTCTGCCCGAACAAATATGACAGCGCAATTTTAACTTGCTTTTGCTAAAGCTCAGAAAGTTTCTATATTTTCTACCTTATTATTCTCTACATTAAAAAAATAAATAAATAAATTAGCACTTAAAAATAAAAGACTGTAAATATTATTAGTTATCTCATATATTAGATTCTAAAAGAACTATCAGTATAAAACACTGAAGACGGCTTTCTGGCAAACGAAATGAGCATATGGTTTTTGATAACCGTGTTCTGGCTATTGGAGATACCAGAGGAGTGTAATTTTTCTCCAATTTTGATTTTTAAGAGGTAATTTTTAAAATTTCTTTTCTAACCGCAAAACAAGCCTGACGATTTATCATTGAATTCTCGATATCTATTTTAAAATATGAAGGAAAAATTTAGCCCATGATAAGAAATAACATTGAAAACGCGTCTTAAATAATAGGTGAATGTGTCATTGCAAACAGGCAGAATGGAGTCTGATCCTAAAAAAAGGAAAACATTTTTAAGAGGTTTTTTTATATGTACACGAAAATTAAAAGGATTTCTTTCTGAATGGAGAACACCTGTTGATTGACAGTAGCTCTGATGAAATTTATTTCGAGAGGCTCAGGAACTTCGCATATTCTTAAGCGCTAAATTTTGCTCTTCATTTTTCTTTGGCCTTTGCGAGGAACTCATTACTTTGCGGAAAATCACCAGAAAGACGCACAGCCTCGCTAGTTTTTAACCATTTAACGGAAAGGAGCTGTAACCTAAAGGAAAATATCTTGACTCCACGAAAAGGGCAAATTTAATTGGTGGACATAAATTCTCCAGTAGATATAATCTAAGAACTCGCAATGATATCCTTTCACGCAAAAGAATTCGTCCAAATAGAGCAAAAGAGCTCCACTTGATTGAAACCAAGTTTTCTTCGAGCAAACTCCTCTCTTTAGTCTCGAGGACTATTATCTATTGAGCATGTCTTCTCAGTCTCTCCCATCTTTATCCCGGATTTTGTCTTCTGTCCAGCAGAAATTCTTCGGGTTCTCTTTCAAATGGAAAGCTGGAGTTGGAGAGAGAATAGTTTGTTCCATTAGATTATTGCTTAAAGCCGCTTCGTAATTATTCTATCTCATCCAAGAAGTAGTGCTGACGCCTTATCGCTGATGTTAACTGTCTTGTGATTGTTACAAAAATATGTTTATTGCTATGTAGTTCATGGGAGTAAATAAGGAATAATTATTAGGAATAATTATTCTGCGATGCTTAAATGTTGGATTCAATTAAAATATCGATAATAATTCTAAAGCAATACTGATATTATGTAAATTCTCTACGCCTAAAGTAGAATAATAATTTAATATTGTGCCAATCAGCCATTTTTAGGCTATTCAGTGCATGGATGTGTTTAGTATTTTTATTAAGTTCAAATACGTACATTAGAACTCGCTTATAACTACATCAAGGGAATGGAAAATTATTGCCTTACTAACCGAGTGTCGTAAAATCCTAGATTGCATGGGAATAGCTACAATTTCGAAATTCACTAATTTACAGTATAATCTTAAATTTACATATTTGACACATTACATGACAAGTAAAATAATGTGATATTTTTTGTGTCATATGTGCAAACATGAAGTGTTTTACGAAGTACAACTCCATGTAGTTAATAATATTTAAGGTCTTTTCATTAGTCTCTTGCGATTCATAAACACGCGATATCACAATCATTGTTTGCAAAGCTTCATTAACAGTAGGAACTGGATTGTCTGGTTGCTCTTTTATTTTGTCGCCTTCTTCATTGACACTCTCTTTGCTAGCCTACAACCTTCACGATGTCTAGGACCGTTTGGGCTTCTGTTGTTATCACGCCTCGATCTATCTGGACATGAATTGATGTCTTCACAACTTATATATTTTTAGGCGTTCTTTACAAAAAGTAAAGAAGGAACGCTTTATGACCACATCGGGTCTGTCCGTCCGCATGTTTCATCTGGGAAAATGCTGGGCGGATGTTCATCAAATTTGCTATTTAGGACATAAGGGTAAACAAAATAAGGAAATGAAATAAATGATTCACATTGCCTAATCTGGAGTGCCACTTTACTGGTGACAAAATTAACTTATATGTATATATCTCGTAAAATATCACTTATAATAAAAAACTTTATATTTGTAGAACTAATCAAATAGCATATGTTTTGTTCAATATATTTTTATCGAAGGAATAGCCGATTTCAAGAAAATCAAACGAGAAAGTCCTAGTTTTCTTTGAACTTAGAAACTTTTTCTTGTGTTTTTATTTGTTGGCAACGAAAACAATCTTCGTAGCGACTGAAGTAAACAATATCTGCTTTAAATGGCTAATTAATTTAATTTTCTTTCGTGAGCACACAACATTTAGTAAATGAATGAAAATGGATTATCTACGACTAAGAACTGAACGTAAATACGTCTATTTTCTTTACGTATACACAGCGTTTGTAACAGAAAAGAAATTGGTAATTTACGACGAAGGAATGAACGCGAACATAAAGATTATATTACTACTTTTCGAGTGAGTTAAGTTTTAAATAATTGTTGATTGTTTTATTAAGTACATCCGATTAGGAAATAAATCAGCGAATCAAAAATTCTATATATTTTAGCATACCAGTTCTTAGACATTATATTAGGCCATTAATATTTATCTTTTTGACATGATTGCATAAATGGTAAGAACGCCTCTGCCTTGCATGTATGCACGCATGATGTGTGCATCTTTCTCTCTTGTTCTACATTCATCTCCATCAACCATTCTGTTATTAAAAAATTAAAATTTGGAGCCCTATGGTTAATAAAAATAAAAAATGGAAAAACCTCCTTATAACCATAAAAATTAAAATTAAAAAAGAAGTGCACGCCATTCCAGTGACCGAACGCCCACACAATATCACACACTCCGAGTTTAGGGGAACTACATCACGCCACGGACCCTTGTTTACAGGTACACGTATCACGCAAGCAAGAAACCGCTAACTGTACTTCTTTTTTAAAGAATGTCTAAATACGCATCAGTGATTCCATTCTCAGTAGGTCGATCGTAATTTTTATTT
Source organism: Tanypteryx hageni (assembly GCA_028673005.1). Lineage (NCBI taxonomy): Eukaryota > Metazoa > Arthropoda > Insecta > Odonata > Petaluridae > Tanypteryx > Tanypteryx hageni. Next base: position 127,974,282 of record CM054113.1, on the reverse strand, counting down.
TTATGGTTATAAGAAGCTTTCTCAATTTCCATTTTTTATCATTCTGGTATTGTTTTTCATCAAGATTGAAGTCTGTTTTCTTGATTTTAGAAAGACCTTCATGGCTAACACAGTTCTTAATAATTTCGATTGTCACTGGTTTCTATGCTTTGTCTAATGTTTCGATGTAGTCCAGTATTATAATTCTGTCGTCTTCTTTAATATTGTTTTCAATTATTCGAAGCAAAATTTATTTTCAAAATTGACATTTTAGGCTTTTTATTAATCATTGGCCCATTGGCTGAAGAACAATTGTAGTGTTAGAAAGCAGAAAGACAAGCTTAATATTGCCTAGCTTTGATCCGAGCTTATGATTAACTGGAGAGTTAAATTATTCTGACTGAATTGACTATTATTGTAATTTTAAAACTTTTCCTTTTAAGCTTACCATATTTTCAACTCACGGTAAAGGGTATTAATGGCCGTAATAGGGAATCAAAACTTCGTTAAGGGGAATTACCCTGCAAAGTAAGGGACAATTCAGGGTAGTGAGTCATAAGAGGAGTAATCATACAGAATTCTGTGTCATTAATATCAATGTAACCTTTCACTGTTTTTCTCGGTAAGGAATGGGACCACGTATTGGCATTTGAATTCGTGATTGAGTAACATTTTCCAATTTTAAGTATTTCGGTCACAATCTCCAGTATAAAGTGGAAAGATCCACTATTACTTCCTTTTGAGTGATGATGTTTACTGATTTATCGTGGCAATATCCATGAAAATAGCTGTTATTGGATTGCTGTAAAAAACGTTTGAGTTTGATATCATGTATGATGCACACACTAACTTTTCGATTGTTTTTTTGTTAAAAATGCCTAATGCATATATGTAAAATTACGGTACTAACATTTATTGTTATTGTAATCGAGCTGATTAACTCGTTATAACCGAAGTGAATATAATGCATTAACAAGTAAACCGGGACGTAACTTGTAAAAGATGTCCTTAAATTCAAACGATCGTATTAAACGTGACCGTTATAATCTGGTTCTAATGCACATTGTTTTACAAATCATCTTCTTTTTACTTCTCAACAAACACTGACAGTCGAGTTTATTGAGCCAATTTACTCTAGTATGCCACTTTAGATTTTATCTAGTGTGTTGATGGACGTGCTTTATCTAAATTTTGTAGACGGAGAGTGAAAGAGGGTAGGGAGAGAGGGGGAAATAAAGAGAGATAAATGGAGACGGACAAACCAAATACTATATGCAATCATTCATCAAAAAACGCATCTAAAAGAGAATTATAACACGCAATTTTACCATTTTCAATGAATTTCGCCTTCAATGAAACTAATACATGGCAATTTGCGAAGTTATCACGGAAATTAAATTTATTTCATCATTATAGGCATAACAACTATTTATTCTGGTCAAAAAAGTAAATTTTCAGCTTCTTCGTAAAAATTTAAACCATATCAGCTGTAAAAGTAGCAATTATCTATTACCCATATAGAATGTAATTGTTAAATTCCAGTCTTTGGCTATTTTCAAGACGGAAATAAATATTTACTGTTTTAACCATGTTGGGAAGAAATAATTTTCTACAATCGAATTCAGATTATTTTCTAAAAATTTCCCTTCGTTCAAGGTTAACAATTTTGATCATGTGTGAATAAAATTTTGGATTCTTTCCTATTGTCAGTGACTGCAAAGGCGTCTTACACAAATCTACTTGCACATACATCATGATAGGTAGTTTTATTTGCAAACCCTCTCTTTTCTTTATTTTAATTGTTCTCTTTTTAAGTAGTTACAGCATTATAAAATATCTAATTTATTTAAATGCGTTCTTTTTACATATATTCTGCTGTTGGATATGGCAAAGGAATAGTTGAGTTTCCTGTAAAAGTATGTTTTTACACAGGGTCCAGTTTAGACTTATCGACGTTACTAATCTTAATATTGGTTTGTTAATATACAGCATTGTAAGGAGAAAATTTGTGAAATTCTCATGAGATTTAGGCAATGATATTAAGCGAGGTTATTAAAAATGTTGATATTGAGTGTAGTATTGTATGGATGTGATATTTAGACTATGAGATAAATAAGATGCGAGCGGATTAGAGGAATTTGATGTTTATATGGCATACACTGGAGATAATTAATCAGATTGAAATAGAAAAAAGAAAGTTTTAAATTCTGTTGGAGAAAAAAGGAAACTAATTATAGTGATGGGGGAAACAGGTGGGTCAAATATTGAGTCAGCGGTATATCGAAAGAAGTTATGAAGGAGAGGAAAGAGACAACGAGATAGGAATAGAAAAGGAATTCGGATCAAGTAGAAGAAAGGGAAGAATTATGAGGAAGTGAAGAGAAGGGTATTAGGATGAGATAGAGTTGGGTGACATTAAAATTTATTGGGAAGTAGAAATATTAATAATGAGTGGAGATTAGAGCGAAGACAATCAACTCCGTAATTAAATAAAAACAGCGTTACACAAAGATAGAGCGAGAGGAAAAAATAAAAGGATAGTTAGATAAAAATGAAGGAAAAAATTGAACACTCACGGCTTTCCAGGGAGTGCAGGAGCCCACCTCCAACACACACTCCTACACACACTCCAATACAACCCTCAAACCCCTTCTGACCACTACATAACTTATAGACGCAGTAACGCAAACTCGTGACGGAAACTCACACGCCCTATTGAACAAAAAACCAAGGAAAAATAAAAAAATACAAAACAAGAGAGGAAAGTAGTAAGTACTCTATATATTAATAAAGGTGAAATATTCCTTTAGCCAAACAATTAGAGGGTTACAACACCCAATGCATTTCGCCCACAAGGTGGGCATCGTCAGGGGTAAAACCTGTTTCAACAGTGACTGGGAGCCAACTGCAAGGTTTGAAACGGAAAGTATTAAGAAGACGACCGAGAAACAAGTGAAGCGCGGAAAGATTTTTCGGCGTGTGTGTCGTTTAAATCTGTCAGTTTGTATAGGGTCTTGTTGAAATCTGTGTCCGTGTTCGTAAGTGTATCACAGTTTTTGTAAATGTGAAGGTTTTCTAACGAGTTTAGTGAGTTATTGGCTGAAGTTATCAATGTTAAATCGTTTGCGTGACCTGTTTCAAAGATGTGGTTGGCAACGCTTGATTTTTCAAAACGATTATATTTATAGTGAGCCATGTGTTCCTTGAAGCGTGTTATTAGTTTCCTTCTTGTTTGTCCTATGTTGTGGGCGAAATGCATTGGGTGTTGTAACCCTCTAATTGTTTGGCTAAAGGAGTATTTCACCTTTATTAATCTTAGCCAAAGTTATTGAGCTACTATCAATTACTCTATATATTAAACTGTTTTTAATGCCATCATCAGTTGCTGATGTGTTCTGAAAAGGTTGGTTCGATTTAGGTAATTAGAGCGAAAGGAAGGGAGGTGAGGGGTTAAGCAGTTAGCGTGAAAAGAGGAGAGGAGGAAATTTGATCTCGGTCGTTATTGATTACAATGCCTCTATATCTGTCAATGTATGTACTTTCATATACGTCTAGTTTTGAATCATGATGAATAGTTTTCAATAATTTATGGTCCTGGATGGTGATAGAATGCTAGATTTCTTGTATGTGAGCCGCGACACTGGAATTGTTACATCCGCTGTTTAAAATAAGCTATGTGTTTTAAAAATAGTTTTAAATTTCCTTTTAGTATGTCTTATGTAAATTTTGCCGTATTCCCAAAAAGAAATTTTATATATTCCGGATTTGTGTACGTCTGGTATTTTTCTTTGGAAATGTGGGAAATATTTATAAGTTTATTGCTGTTTACTTGTAATGTGTGTAAATTAAATTTGGAAAGATTTACTGAAATTTGTTTGTAAACCTGGGGGAAAAAGAAATTTTGATGCGTTCGGAGTTTTTAGTTTAGTTGGAGTTTTGTTCAGTTTTTGATGTGGTTAGTTATTTATGATGATCTTTTATGAAAAGGGGTACATGTAAAAGTCTATGGATTTTGGAATGCAAAGAAGCCAGTTTATGAGATGTGGTGATTATTATCTCGCGGAATGTATATATCCTTTTGTGTAGGTTTGCGATATTTATTGAATTTAATTTATTGTCTATTCTATTTTTTTTGAGCAAATCTAGAAATGGAAGTTTTATTTCTACTCTATATGTGTAAATTTAATGGAGTATTATTGATCGTTTAGCTCTTGCAAAAACTTTTAAGTGGCATATAGAAGTGTCAAAAATAGTAAAGTCGTCATCAAGGTTACGTAAACAAATCCTGGGAAAATACTTAAAATGGTTCTTGCAATGCAATGCAATGCAATCAATATATCTCTATAATTGGTTATAATAATATTAATTTTTATTATTAATATTTCTCACAATCACAGTCACAGCTTCTTCCAAGAATATTTTTCATTACTAATTGTACATTTATGTAGTTTGACCTGCTCAGGTTTAGTGACAAAGTTGTAAAATTCTTTGCAATTCATATTAAAATTGAGTTTGGCAAGTAGTTCTGCCTTCACCAACTCCACTCGCATTCTGTTTCTCCTATCGCTCCATGCATTGCCCATTATGGAGAAAATTCTCTCCACAAAGGCATTACTTACTGGAATTGAGAGAATGTTTGCCACAAGCTTTGTTAATTCTGTAAATGCATCCCGATCTGATAATATTTTCACCCTTTTTTGTCAATCGACAAATCAAGTGCTCGTACTTGCGGAAATATGTTATTAACCAAATGTATCTCATCATACAATTTATCCTCATCCAGTTGAACTTTGGCAGAATTTACGGCATTTAAAATGTCTTGGTATTCAAGTTTTTCATTTTTTAAATTAATAACGGAAAAATGTTGAAAAGGATTGTTTTGAAAATTATACCACTTCTTAAGATAGTTAATAGCTGTAGAGTAGACTTGTGTTGCTTCTTTAAGAAATTTTTGTTTTTCATAGACATTAAGATAACTTAAACTTGAGTTCACTTTACTTCCAAAGAATCGATCAGTTAGTCTTTTTTCAAGCTTGTCTTTCAAGGTACACATTATTTCATGTATATCTGAACTCATGATTGTTTTCCTTTCTAGTAGCAGAACACTTTGTGTCATAATGTACCTGAAATGATGTACAAAATACAGGTAGCACTCAGGAAAAGATAATGTGCATCTTTCTCTCTTGTTCTACATTCATCTCCATCAACCATTCTGTTATTAAAAAATTAAAATTTGGAGCCCTATGGTTAATAAAAATAAAAAATGGAAAAACCTCCTTATAACCATAAAAATTAAAATTAAAAAAGAAGTGCACGCCATTCCAGTGACCGAACGCCCACACAATATCACACACTCCGAGTTTAGGGGAACTACATCACGCCACGGACCCTTGTTTACAGGTACACGTATCACGCAAGCAAGAAACCGCTAACTGTACTTCTTTTTTAAAGAATGTCTAAATACGCATCAGTGATTCCATTCTCAGTAGGTCGATCGTAATTTTTATTTTTATGGTTATAAGAAGCTTTCTCAATTTCCATTTTTTATCATTCTGGTATTGTTTTTCATCAAGATTGAAGTCTGTTTTCTTGATTTTAGAAAGACCTTCATGGCTAACACAGTTCTTAATAATTTCGATTGTCACTGGTTTCTATGCTTTGTCTAATGTTTCGATGTAGTCCAGTATTATAATTCTGTCGTCTTCTTTAATATTGTTTTCAATTATTCGAAGCAAAATTTATTTTCAAAATTGACATTTTAGGCTTTTTATTAATCATTGGCCCATTGGCTGAAGAACAATTGTAGTGTTAGAAAGCAGAAAGACAAGCTTAATATTGCCTAGCTTTGATCCGAGCTTATGATTAACTGGAGAGTTAAATTATTCTGACTGAATTGACTATTATTGTAATTTTAAAACTTTTCCTTTTAAGCTTACCATATTTTCAACTCACGGTAAAGGGTATTAATGGCCGTAATAGGGAATCAAAACTTCGTTAAGGGGAATTACCCTGCAAAGTAAGGGACAATTCAGGGTAGTGAGTCATAAGAGGAGTAATCATACAGAATTCTGTGTCATTAATATCAATGTAACCTTTCACTGTTTTTCTCGGTAAGGAATGGGACCACGTATTGGCATTTGAATTCGTGATTGAGTAACATTTTCCAATTTTAAGTATTTCGGTCACAATCTCCAGTATAAAGTGGAAAGATCCACTATTACTTCCTTTTGAGTGATGATGTTTACTGATTTATCGTGGCAATATCCATGAAAATAGCTGTTATTGGATTGCTGTAAAAAACGTTTGAGTTTGATATCATGTATGATGCACACACTAACTTTTCGATTGTTTTTTTGTTAAAAATGCCTAATGCATATATGTAAAATTACGGTACTAACATTTATTGTTATTGTAATCGAGCTGATTAACTCGTTATAACCGAAGTGAATATAATGCATTAACAAGTAAACCGGGACGTAACTTGTAAAAGATGTCCTTAAATTCAAACGATCGTATTAAACGTGACCGTTATAATCTGGTTCTAATGCACATTGTTTTACAAATCATCTTCTTTTTACTTCTCAACAAACACTGACAGTCGAGTTTATTGAGCCAATTTACTCTAGTATGCCACTTTAGATTTTATCTAGTGTGTTGATGGACGTGCTTTATCTAAATTTTGTAGACGGAGAGTGAAAGAGGGTAGGGAGAGAGGGGGAAATAAAGAGAGATAAATGGAGACGGACAAACCAAATACTATATGCAATCATTCATCAAAAAACGCATCTAAAAGAGAATTATAACACGCAATTTTACCATTTTCAATGAATTTCGCCTTCAATGAAACTAATACATGGCAATTTGCGAAGTTATCACGGAAATTAAATTTATTTCATCATTATAGGCATAACAACTATTTATTCTGGTCAAAAAAGTAAATTTTCAGCTTCTTCGTAAAAATTTAAACCATATCAGCTGTAAAAGTAGCAATTATCTATTACCCATATAGAATGTAATTGTTAAATTCCAGTCTTTGGCTATTTTCAAGACGGAAATAAATATTTACTGTTTTAACCATGTTGGGAAGAAATAATTTTCTACAATCGAATTCAGATTATTTTCTAAAAATTTCCCTTCGTTCAAGGTTAACAATTTTGATCATGTGTGAATAAAATTTTGGATTCTTTCCTATTGTCAGTGACTGCAAAGGCGTCTTACACAAATCTACTTGCACATACATCATGATAGGTAGTTTTATTTGCAAACCCTCTCTTTTCTTTATTTTAATTGTTCTCTTTTTAAGTAGTTACAGCATTATAAAATATCTAATTTATTTAAATGCGTTCTTTTTACATATATTCTGCTGTTGGATATGGCAAAGGAATAGTTGAGTTTCCTGTAAAAGTATGTTTTTACACAGGGTCCAGTTTAGACTTATCGACGTTACTAATCTTAATATTGGTTTGTTAATATACAGCATTGTAAGGAGAAAATTTGTGAAATTCTCATGAGATTTAGGCAATGATATTAAGCGAGGTTATTAAAAATGTTGATATTGAGTGTAGTATTGTATGGATGTGATATTTAGACTATGAGATAAATAAGATGCGAGCGGATTAGAGGAATTTGATGTTTATATGGCATACACTGGAGATAATTAATCAGATTGAAATAGAAAAAAGAAAGTTTTAAATTCTGTTGGAGAAAAAAGGAAACTAATTATAGTGATGGGGGAAACAGGTGGGTCAAATATTGAGTCAGCGGTATATCGAAAGAAGTTATGAAGGAGAGGAAAGAGACAACGAGATAGGAATAGAAAAGGAATTCGGATCAAGTAGAAGAAAGGGAAGAATTATGAGGAAGTGAAGAGAAGGGTATTAGGATGAGATAGAGTTGGGTGACATTAAAATTTATTGGGAAGTAGAAATATTAATAATGAGTGGAGATTAGAGCGAAGACAATCAACTCCGTAATTAAATAAAAACAGCGTTACACAAAGATAGAGCGAGAGGAAAAAATAAAAGGATAGTTAGATAAAAATGAAGGAAAAAATTGAACACTCACGGCTTTCCAGGGAGTGCAGGAGCCCACCTCCAACACACACTCCTACACACACTCCAATACAACCCTCAAACCCCTTCTGACCACTACATAACTTATAGACGCAGTAACGCAAACTCGTGACGGAAACTCACACGCCCTATTGAACAAAAAACCAAGGAAAAATAAAAAAATACAAAACAAGAGAGGAAAGTAGTAAGTACTCTATATATTAATAAAGGTGAAATATTCCTTTAGCCAAACAATTAGAGGGTTACAACACCCAATGCATTTCGCCCACAAGGTGGGCATCGTCAGGGGTAAAACCTGTTTCAACAGTGACTGGGAGCCAACTGCAAGGTTTGAAACGGAAAGTATTAAGAAGACGACCGAGAAACAAGTGAAGCGCGGAAAGATTTTTCGGCGTGTGTGTCGTTTAAATCTGTCAGTTTGTATAGGGTCTTGTTGAAATCTGTGTCCGTGTTCGTAAGTGTATCACAGTTTTTGTAAATGTGAAGGTTTTCTAACGAGTTTAGTGAGTTATTGGCTGAAGTTATCAATGTTAAATCGTTTGCGTGACCTGTTTCAAAGATGTGGTTGGCAACGCTTGATTTTTCAAAACGATTATATTTATAGTGAGCCATGTGTTCCTTGAAGCGTGTTATTAGTTTCCTTCTTGTTTGTCCTATGTTGTGGGCGAAATGCATTGGGTGTTGTAACCCTCTAATTGTTTGGCTAAAGGAGTATTTCACCTTTATTAATCTTAGCCAAAGTTATTGAGCTACTATCAATTACTCTATATATTAAACTGTTTTTAATGCCATCATCAGTTGCTGATGTGTTCTGAAAAGGTTGGTTCGATTTAGGTAATTAGAGCGAAAGGAAGGGAGGTGAGGGGTTAAGCAGTTAGCGTGAAAAGAGGAGAGGAGGAAATTTGATCTCGGTCGTTATTGATTACAATGCCTCTATATCTGTCAATGTATGTACTTTCATATACGTCTAGTTTTGAATCATGATGAATAGTTTTCAATAATTTATGGTCCTGGATGGTGATAGAATGCTAGATTTCTTGTATGTGAGCCGCGACACTGGAATTGTTACATCCGCTGTTTAAAATAAGCTATGTGTTTTAAAAATAGTTTTAAATTTCCTTTTAGTATGTCTTATGTAAATTTTGCCGTATTCCCAAAAAGAAATTTTATATATTCCGGATTTGTGTACGTCTGGTATTTTTCTTTGGAAATGTGGGAAATATTTATAAGTTTATTGCTGTTTACTTGTAATGTGTGTAAATTAAATTTGGAAAGATTTACTGAAATTTGTTTGTAAACCTGGGGGAAAAAGAAATTTTGATGCGTTCGGAGTTTTTAGTTTAGTTGGAGTTTTGTTCAGTTTTTGATGTGGTTAGTTATTTATGATGATCTTTTATGAAAAGGGGTACATGTAAAAGTCTATGGATTTTGGAATGCAAAGAAGCCAGTTTATGAGATGTGGTGATTATTATCTCGCGGAATGTATATATCCTTTTGTGTAGGTTTGCGATATTTATTGAATTTAATTTATTGTCTATTCTATTTTTTTTGAGCAAATCTAGAAATGGAAGTTTTATTTCTACTCTATATGTGTAAATTTAATGGAGTATTATTGATCGTTTAGCTCTTGCAAAAACTTTTAAGTGGCATATAGAAGTGTCAAAAATAGTAAAGTCGTCATCAAGGTTACGTAAACAAATCCTGGGAAAATACTTAAAATGGTTCTTGCAATGCAATGCAATGCAATCAATATATCTCTATAATTGGTTATAATAATATTAATTTTTATTATTAATATTTCTCACAATCACAGTCACAGCTTCTTCCAAGAATATTTTTCATTACTAATTGTACATTTATGTAGTTTGACCTGCTCAGGTTTAGTGACAAAGTTGTAAAATTCTTTGCAATTCATATTAAAATTGAGTTTGGCAAGTAGTTCTGCCTTCACCAACTCCACTCGCATTCTGTTTCTCCTATCGCTCCATGCATTGCCCATTATGGAGAAAATTCTCTCCACAAAGGCATTACTTACTGGAATTGAGAGAATGTTTGCCACAAGCTTTGTTAATTCTGTAAATGCATCCCGATCTGATAATATTTTCACCCTTTTTTGTCAATCGACAAATCAAGTGCTCGTACTTGCGGAAATATGTTATTAACCAAATGTATCTCATCATACAATTTATCCTCATCCAGTTGAACTTTGGCAGAATTTACGGCATTTAAAATGTCTTGGTATTCAAGTTTTTCATTTTTTAAATTAATAACGGAAAAATGTTGAAAAGGATTGTTTTGAAAATTATACCACTTCTTAAGATAGTTAATAGCTGTAGAGTAGACTTGTGTTGCTTCTTTAAGAAATTTTTGTTTTTCATAGACATTAAGATAACTTAAACTTGAGTTCACTTTACTTCCAAAGAATCGATCAGTTAGTCTTTTTTCAAGCTTGTCTTTCAAGGTACACATTATTTCATGTATATCTGAACTCATGATTGTTTTCCTTTCTAGTAGCAGAACACTTTGTGTCATAATGTACCTGAAATGATGTACAAAATACAGGTAGCACTCAGGAAAAGATAATTTTGGCTTGATATCATCTTGTAATTCATCCTGTTGATCTTGTACAAATGCCCAAATTGTCTTATTGGTTTCTTCCTCTCCTTGCTGCATAAAGTACATTTTTACTGCCGGCCAAGAACTTAAAATCTACTCAATAGCTCTGTAAAACGATAACCACCTTGTTACAAAATGTCGTAGTATGTCTTCATATTCCATTTTTAAGAATTCAAAACATTGTTTCAGTATTTCTGATGTTTTTGCACTGCTAGAAAATTCCGCAAATATTTTTAAAATTAAATTTTCAACATCAAATGATAATGCTTTACAAGCATTTCTGGCGGCATTGTGAATGATGTGGCAATTGCAGTTACTTTTCATAATTGACGAATTCATAGTTTTTGGAAAACCGAGTTATGTTTTCCGTAGTTCACTGACGCGTTGTCTGCTGTGTACAAACTTACACTTGCGATATCAAGTCCATGTTTCTTAAGACAAGTAGTCAACTGTTTGATAATTGCTGCAGATGATTCATCGCTTTCCTCGTAAAAATCTATAATTTTGTTCTAAACACCTTTGTTAATATCAAAATATTAGACAGTTTTACTCAGGGGATTCCCTGGCTTGGCTCAGTCTCACAGGATTTGATAATATAAGAAAATTTAACTGATTCATATTTTTAAAAAGTGCAAAACAAAGTTTCTAATATCAAAGCTTTGAATAATTTTAAAATATGTAATAAAACTCACAAACCCGGAGAAATAATAAAACCCGGAGCCGGGAGACAAGATGTCAAAACCCGGAGAGGTGGCAACTCTACTCGCGAGCCACATGCGGCTCTTTTAACTTAACGTGCGGCTCTTATTCATTTACTCTTAATGGTGTATCAAGCCTTATCACCTCAGAAAGCTATAACGCAGTGCGGGTATGAAGTTTTGGGAATGCAGTCTCTCTCTATTGTTTCGAACAGAAGTTATGTTTACTGTTCGTACATTTTTGTGCACAGAATGTGTGCCTTGCGGCTCTCGAACTCAGAAATATTATCATATGCGGCTCTGATGGTAAACAGGCTTGGCCACGTCTGCTCTATAATCAGGCAAATACGGTATTCATCAACTGCTTTCTGCAGAATATTGTTGTTTGGGTCAATTTTCAAGGCAATTTATGGTATCTTCTATAAGCACACTAGGGATGTGAGATGTTATATAAATGATAATCGTATTTCAGTTTCTGTAAGATCAATTTTTTTATTTCATCAGTGAAATGTTTGGCTTTTTTAAATGGGCGAGTCTTGAGTGAGTGGCCACTGTTTAAATTGTTCGTTTAAACTGCTAAAAGTTTTATTGCGGAGGAATATATAGCAGAAACAATAAGGTTTGAGCAAATTGTCCTTTTTGTAAATTTTTGAAATACAATACATCCTAGAGATTGCGAGATTTGAGATATTGAGTTCTAATAGTAGCTCCTTGGAAATTGCTGCAGTGCAAGATTTTAGGGCAATTTCGGTGTCAGATATCATTTTCTTAAAAGAGTAATGGGAGATATTTGTTTACTGTCCTTCGTCTAACATATATTCTAATCTATCATAATATAGTATAATAATCATAATATATAATACCTGTTTTTGCATGACTGCTGAGTTTCCTTTGTCCGTTTTTAGATGGAAACAGTCATAATGACGATCTCAAATCAATATAAAACGGTATTTTAATTTTTAACTGATAATAAGTCATTTTAAGTATCACCATTTATATTGATTTTATTTCTCGCAGCAGTCGGTTGTGAAGATAAAAAAATTTTGAGTTAGGGGAGGGGAAGTCATTTAGCCTTGAGGCAACAGTATGAGCTCGAGTTTTTACAATTATATCGTCGTCAAAGCAGTCATCGTTAAAGTGGCAAAATTTCCCATAAATATGTGGTTTAAACGTTCGATATGAGCGATTTAGAGCTGTAAGCGGAAGGAGATGAATAGAATAAGTGACTTTAATAGTTTTCTTTAAAATAGTTTAAATTGGATAATCAAATGCTAGTTTGGTATATTTTAATTTCCCAAAGAATCAAAGCCTGCACGTCAAAATGTCGATTTTTTATGAGAAAGAGAAATAGTCCCCTGGACTAAAACCCGGGGTGTTTTTCCAAATATCTATTCGTCAATCACTTTTAATATGTAAATAAAGCAATCCTGGAAATTTTCGAATCGTTAACTCTTACCTATTTTAGATATAATCGATTAAAATGCATTACAGTCAAAAAGACAAAAGGACAAAAAGACAACTGAAACCATATTGGGGACGATTTTATTGTATATCATTCATGTTTGTTGTGGTTATGTCTTAATTTGGATAGTTTTGAGAGGTTCTCTTGTATTTTCAAAAAGACGGGAAACCTGAATTTTTTTGTTTGGCCAGTTACATTTATATGGATGATTTTATATCTGCAACAGGTATTTTCCAAATAGAGTTAGTTCTTCTGTTTTAAACATTTATTTTGAAAAATTATAAACATTTTTGTGGTATGGTGTACGGGTATTTGATTTGTTTTGTGGATTGCTTTGTTGGGGTAGTGCAGTTTTATGAGGAATTTGTTTAACTAGGGAAACATATTCTCGGCCAAGACAGAATTTTTCTCTTTTCCAGGTAATTATTTTAACGTATGCTGCTGTTTTCCAGAATTAAGATAGGGTTATTTCATTTTCACTAAGAACAGAAAGCATGTTACGGTCGTGCTGCGGAAAATTTCGGCTGAAATATAAAGCTTACGTTAATCCACTTCTCACTGAATTATTGTTCGTTACCATTGAATAAGCGGTGTGTATTGGAGGAAGTTAAAAAAGAATATTTTTTAAAAATTTTAAGCATTTTGTAAGTGTGGCAAGGATTGAATGTAATATATAACAATGAATGCTCCTCGGTAGATACTTTTTATCACAAACCCATCCCTCGCAAGCTCTTTTATCTTTCGTTCGCTCCATCAGCCAAATTCACGCGCGCGCATTTTCATTGGAAGAAGAATGAATACAACTTCCTCCGTTCCAATTTTTCAATCCCTTTCACCGTTCCTTACTGCTCTCCTAAATCCTCGCCTCCCGTACCCCTACTTCCATTTAAACTCCCTTCACGAGCCCCCCTCCCCCTACTGCTCCCCTTCTTCCGATTACCATGGAAACCTTTCCTCGTCACGAGATGGAACGGAGGAGAGTTCGCCGAGGTGATTTCTTAGCGAAGGAGAGGGTGACGGAGGATGTCGACGTTGCGGCGGGTGGAGAAGGGGGGCGTCGTCGGAGTGAATGGTATCTTCCCGGGATGCTGCAAAATTGAGAGGTGACGTGGCGAGAGGTGGCTAATGGTTGGGAGAGAGGCAGCTTCCCCTTTCGGCACCTCCAACTTCACCCTTCGCAGCGTTCGAATCCACTCTCTCCGATTGACATCCTCCTAGGGAAATAAACATTGCGGAACGAGGGAGAATTGCGGGTGCGCAGGGAGTGGCGAAGGCTGCTGGGGGGAGGGAAAGGAGGAGGGAAAGGGTGAAGAAGAGGGGAAGGGAGAGGGGAAGGGAGAGGGGAAGGGAGAGGGGAAGGGAGAGGGGAAGGGAGAGGGGAGGGGAGAGGGGAATGGAGAGGGGAAGGGAGGGGGAAGGGAGGGGGAAGGGAGGGGGGAAGGGAGAGGGGAAAGGAGAGAGGAAGGGAGGGGGGAAGGAAGGGGGATGGAGAGGGTTAGGGAGGGGGGAGGTAAAGCAGGGGAAAGGGAGGAGGGAAGGGAGGGTGAAGGGTGAGGGTTAGGGAGGGGGGAGGGAAAGCAGGGGGAAGTAAGGGGGAAGGGTGAGGGTTAGGGAGCGGGGAGGGAAAGCAGGGAGAAGGGAGGGGGGAAGGGAGGGGGAAGGGAGGGGAAGGGAGAGGGTTAGGGAGGGGGGAAGGGAAGCAGGGGGAAGGGAAGTGGGAAGGGAGGGGGGAGGTGGGGAGGAGGAGTGGAGGGGAGGAGGGGGTGTGGTTGGGGGAGGGGGAGAGGGGGAGGGGTAGGGATTGGGCATTTGGTTGATAATATCGGTTTGTCTCTGGTGACGGTCGGAATTGAAGGAGAAGAATATGACAAAGGGAAAGATAGGGAAAGTTGGGATTCCTGAAGTAATCTTTCCATTTCATTTTCTTGGTTGATTTCGTGATTTGTTAGTTATTTTTCAATGAATAAAATCTATTAGATCTTCATTGCTAAGACAAATTTTATCGGATTACTCAGGGGCATATTTACAGTAGTGTTTTCTGCATAATTTACAAGTTTTTGGTTGTGGTGTAGGAGTCGATCAGAAAGAAGTGAAACAAACTATTCCCTGGCTTTGTACGCTTTCCAATTTATATGATGAGGCAGCTTCTAAAAATATATAATCAACAATTATTCCCATTAAATATTTATCTTGTATTGGAGTACCTGTGAAAAAGTGGAAGGCCACACTACAATTAGTTTCAGTTAGTTTTCCCAAGCTCCAACAGATGGCATCTTTAGTTGGCAAAATTGTAGTACCATCTTGTGTTTCATACAGGAGCTGCTTTGAGAATGTTACAGTTACCAAGAGAATCGAAAGGACCTAAAAAGAATTCCTCGAGGGTAAAAAGGATCTTAATAGTGCGTCTGGTAAAAAAGAACCGACGCATCAGCAGTAGCGAACTGTTCAAACAATTGGAATGTTCTACAGGTGTTACTGCATCACATATAAGGAAAATCTTGTGTTCAGAGAATTTGAAGACCCGAAAAGCTGTAAAGAAGCCCCATATCAGCAAACGCAATGCCAAAGCGAGGGTAGAATTGTGTCGGAAGCGGGCTCATTGGGGTGTGGTTGAATGGAAGACGGTGCTATATTCTGAAGAATGTGCCTTTGAACTGTTCCCAACTCGTAAAATAACCGTGAAAGGACTTGCAAGTAAGAAATATCTTGGTGCGCTTCGTAATGAGTAGACTAACGCCAGCACCAGGTTTCCTTCCTCTCTTGTGAGTGTGCCTGGTGTGGAAGGAGCCATGGCTTTAATATTCCAAAAATACATACAAACAAACAATGAAAACTGCTTAACATTAGCGGTGAGCCTATGATGTAACAACACTGAACCAGCGAACATGGAAGAGGAGAGCAAAACGACAATCCAGGATGGTTTCTCAAAATGCAGAGCAAGGAAATCATAAATATGTTTTTGGCATAGAAGAGGATAGGATGAAAGATATTGTTTGCGTCTACGTCTAAATATGGCGTTGATTGCATTAATAAACCCATTTTAAAGACTATCTGTTGCGTTGATACATATACGTACTTGCGTTACATGGAGGTTATATTGAAATATAATGTATCTTTATTATGTTGAATATTTGACCGCGAGTGTTGTAAGTAAAGGCAGTCCTCGCACTTACGACACAATTGGTTCCCGAAAGTCGCGTCTCAACTCGAAGCGATGTATGTCGAAGCACATTTTTCCATAAGAGCAATGTTAAAAATTTGGTTACATTCCCGTCCCAGCGGCCAGATAATGCATTTTTATATATTGATCGATAATATTGTACTCAGGCAGAAATAGACGTAAATATAACTTATAAAGACTAGCAAAATCCTTTTATTCTAATAGGGATGCAATAATGACTTGGAAAAATATCATCGAAAATTATAAAGTCAAAAAAATTACTGAAGGGATATTCAAGGCCCGACCAATGCTGGCAGGTGTCTCACCTTTTTCGGAGCGCTTAATTACATCCATCTTCGTATCCATTGTTATGGTTCTATGTTTCTCAGTACCTGAAATATCTCCAGCACTTGATTTTCTCTTATCAACCATATTTAAGGGTACAGAAAAAAATTTTAAAAAATAATACAAACAATATGCAGTTCTCCACAAAGCAATAGCGTCGTGACAAAGACTAAATGGCTCGTAAGTCGAGAAACGCCGCTCAAAAAATAACAATTTCGTAATCACCGTTTCACCGTTGCGTAATCAGGGATTAAACCCGTAAGCTGTGGAAATATAAATTACCCTATGTCCTTTAAATACGTTTTATCCTTTTAATTACGCTCAGAGTCACCCTGGCTTTCGTCGTCCGAAATCTAATAACTCGTGTAGAAGGGATTTAAGGAGAAAATGGCTTGACTGGCTCTCACGTGAAATCGTGTTAAATTGCAATGTAGAACGTTTTGCGTGGCGTGTTGTTACCTGCCGTATACATCCTGAAGCGCCAAACGTCGTTTCGGCAAGACCGGCGGGCTGAGTGTCGTGTGGAGCGACGTCTTAAGCCCTGCGCACGTTTCTAAATTTGCAAATATCGTAAGCCCGGAGCGTCGTAAGTCGAACCGCCGTAAGTCGAGAACTGACTGTACAAACATTGTAAGAGATGGTTAAAGTTAAATAAACCATAACGAGATTTTAAGTCATGATTTTTAATTATTTTGGACAAAAATAGTAGATAGATAGATAATCGTCCTTATTCGGGCGAAATTTAGACCATAAGGTCCATTCTTATATTTTACCCTTCGTCAATATAATAAATATAATAAATATAAGAAATGGTAAAGTAAGATATTACAATACGCATTACATAAACAGTATATGCCTAAATCATACAGAGTAAAAAATATAAAATTGAAGACAGATTAGAGATTGTGAGGAAAACCTAGGTAAAACAGACATGTCCTCCCTAGTAAAACCCACGCAGGAAAACACCCACTGAGAAGGGGTGTGTGAAAAACCTGCGAAAACCCAAGATAGTGTACATATGATAATATAATACTACGACATTAAATAGAAAGGAGTATGTACAGTAAGTGTTCGTATATACAGCGTCGTTGTATACCGTCATAAAAATACATATATAGGTAATAACGTAATGCAAACAAGAAATATAATACAATAATTGAGCAGAATAAGATGAAATATTCTTGAAATATATACAATGAATATGGTGATTGTTGTTGGATCATGCATAACATAAGAAAGATGGAAGTGATATAAAATAACACATATGATATAAAACAATACATAACAATATAAAGTAATACGAAATGGTATAAAACAATAAAAAATGATATAAAACATTATAAAATAGTATGAAACAATACAGAATGATATAAAACAATGTAAAACAATGAGAATTAGTATAAACACTATAACTTAGTAGACACTAGACAATGAAAAGGTTACAGTCGAAGGAGGCGTACATTGTGAGACATCGATAACCTGCGAATAAATTAATTAATGTTCAATAAGTAAGGAAGAGTGAAGGCGGCCGTCTTGCAATAGGTAAGAAAAATATGTTAAAGCTGACCTGAATTTTGGGCAAAGAAGAGCAATTTAAAGTATTTATGTTTGAATATGTGGAGATATTGCGTTTTGGAGGTCAGTAGGTAGGGCGTTCCAAAGTCTACAAGCTGTAACATGGAAGTATTTATTATAAATTTCCGTCCTGTGATAAGGGATCAGGAAGAGATTGGTGCCCCTAGTATTGGCATTGTGTACAGAGTTCATTCGGGAAAATTTGGAGTTCAGATACTGTGGGTTTTGAAGAGTTACAATTTCGTAAAATAACGAGAGGAGGTGAAGACGTCTACGAGCTTCAGTGCGAAGCCAGCCTAACGTATATAGAGATTGAGTGACATGGTCTCTCTTTTGGAGATCACAGATGAATCTTACGCAGGAATTTTGTGCACGCTGCAATTTTAGATATAGCTCGTTAGATAGATCTTGATAGACCGTATCGCAGTAATCGAGGTGAGGAAGGACAAGAGCGGTGATAATTCGCTTGCGAAGGGAGAAATGGGTAATGCTTTTAATCCTTTTAAGTGAGTGAAGTGAACTGTTAACAGCATTACATATTTTAGTTATATGATCAGTCCAGGTCAAGGTGTCGTTGAATACTAACCCAAGATTGGTTGCAGTTTTTTGGAAACGAATGACAGAATTATTGAGCAGAATCGAGGGAAGTTCCGAGAAGTTTAGTGACTAGAGAAGTTTGGGATACCTAATAATAATAGACTGACTTTTTAAAGGATTAATTTTGAGGTAATTTACATTGCTCCATTTGGATAAAGAAGTGAGGTCATGGTTCGTTTTATCATTGATAAGAGGGAGATCAATAGTGCGAGAGTGCATATAGATTTAGAGATCATCAGCATAAAGGTGATATTTACAGTGAGCAAGCTGAGAAGATATATCATTAATGTACAGAGAGAAGAGCAGTGGCCCGAGAGTGGAACCTTGTGGTACACCACGTGTCACTTTAATCCATCTTGAGGAATGATTGTCAGTTACGACCTTTTGATGGCGATCATTCAGGTAAGAACTAATTAAGTTTAGAGAATCTGAGGAGAAGTTCATGAGACGCAGTTTGGTTAGAAGTATGTTTATATCTACGGAGTCAAAAGCTTTACTAAAGTCAAGAAGAGTCATGATAGTGATTTCTCTTTTGTCCATTGCTTATCTGATATCGTCAGTGATTTTGAGGAGTGCTGTGGTAGTGCTGTGTGATTTTCGGAATCCTGATTGTAGAGAATCGAGAATATTATTTCTAATTAGAAAATATGTGATTTTTTCATGTAAAACCTTTTCAAATGCCTTTGATAATACAGGAAGTAAACTAATGGGCCGAAATTCAGTTATATCAGAAGTAAGACTTTTCTTAAGTATGGGACAGACTATGGCGAGTTTCCATTGCGTTGGGAATTTGTTTTGCATAAGCGACCAATTGAATATATGAGTGATGGCGGGTAGAACTAGATGAATTATCTTATGAAGGAAAACTATTGGAATTTCGTCAGCACCTTGTGCTTTGGACTTGATTTTACGTAAACAATTAAGTACTTCCAGCTGAGTGAGAGGAGAAAATTGGAATGGTGGTGATGCTGTGGTGGAAGGAGTGTGTTGAAGTAGGTGGTGTATGTATTTCTGTTTCATTTCGTTGCAATCAGGAGTCGGGGGAGTGGTGAATAGGTTGTTAAGTGTATCAAGGCAAATATGAGGAGGAAGTTGTGTATCCTTAGATTTTCCAATACCAAATAATTTTAAGTTATTCCATAGAGCAGATTGTGAAGAATTTGGACGAGTCAGTGAATGAATGTACCTAGTTTTAGAGTTGCTTAGTTGTATTTCTTAGTTTTTTAAATTGGTTGAATGAGATCTGTGTTTTCGTATTTTTGAAAATGCGGAAGGCATTGTCACGTCTCTTCATTATCAGTTTGATGTAGGTTGTGAGCCATGGTGCATGGGGCTTAGAGACTCTTTTAGTCTTGAGTGGAGCGTGAGTGTTGATTAATGACTGTGCAAAATTGTTGAAAGCCTCAACCTTGTCGTTAATGTTGTCCATATACTCAATACAATACCAAGGCATGGCAGACGTGTCAGCAATTAACCTTTCATTGTTGATGTTTTTGAAGTCCCTATAGGTGATATATTTCTGTTTGTGAGTTGGGCACCTTATTGAATAGGCAATGTATATTATGCCATGTGCGGAGATTCCAGGAGCAGAGAGTTGGCCATGCGCGAGAACCTTGTCAGGATTGGCGGTAACGGCTAAATCAATTAGGGTAGAGGAAGTAGGAATATGGTGAGTTGCATTTAGCAGTAGAATACTAAGGCCTAGAGAGTTGAAGGAGTTATATAAATATGTCGAATCAGGGTTTGATGTGAGTATATTGGCATTAAAATCGCCAGTAATTATGAAATGATTGTAATCGTTATTGTGATTAGTGATGACTTCATCAATATCGGATAGATGGCCAATTTTGGGTGGACGGTAGGCAATACCGAAAAGTATTTTCTGTGAATAGATTTTCAATTAATGAAAGAGAAATTCGGGTCTTTTGCTGTAATTACATTCGCTACTTTCAATAAATTTAGTTGAAATATCATTTCTTACATATATTCTGACATTTGGGTCTAAGGAAGGACGCGGTTGAGTTTGGGAAGGAATGAAATCAGGAGCATGTGGGTTAAAGTAGGTACGGATTGTGGCTGGATGTATAGCAGGTAGTGAGGGGGGTGTGGACGGAGGTGGAATGGAGGGGGTAAGAATTCTGCTGCCTCTGGGTTGAGAGGGTGAGGACCATGCGTATTAAGGTTATATGGTGGGACAGGGGAAGAGGCGATGGGCGAGAGAGGGCATGTGTTGTTATTTTGAGTGCAATGGAAAAAGTGGGGGAGAGGGGGTAAGTGGGTGGTGGAAAGTCAAAAGAGCTAATGCGCGTCATAACGTCCTGCTGGTAGGGTCTACTGATGGGAGGTATGAACGGGAAAGAAGTGCTATTAGTGGACAAGATTGCAGGGGAAGAATTAAGCATAGGACAGGATATTTTATGTAGTAGGATGCGCAAAGTTAGGGATACAACACACAGTACAATATTACAATGTATAATGAAAAAGCAGGAAAATGCACACATGTCAAGTAAAGAATGAGTTATAAACTAATTGTAAAGGAAAACAGAGGAGCACAGGAAGGCGCGAGCACTGCACTGTAGGGATATGAGAACTGCCCTAGAGAGCTAAAGAAACTTATCGAGTGACTGGAATAAAACACTTAGTGGAGCACTAACACTGTGGAGTAAGAGCTATTGGGAAACGGCTTTGGGAGCACTAAGGAGACACAGATAACTACAGACACTTATTTGCACTGGTGAGATGATTGAAATAAAACACTACGTGGAGCACTAGCACTGGGAAATAAGGGCTCTTTGGATTTGACTTTGGGAGCAATTGCACTAGAGAGAACCGAAAATGAAAACACTGTGGGGAGAACTGACACTAGAGAAATGGGGGGCTATGAAAATTAATTAATTTGGGTGAACTAGAGATGTAGGGGAGACAGATAAATACAGGCACTAATATACACAGACACTAATATACACAGGCACTAATTTTCACTTGGGACGCCACGTAAGGGAGGGAAAGAAAGAAAGAAAAGAAAGTCGCCGCTAAAGAAGGGGGACGGAAACGCACAGGGAGCTTCTTTCTTCTCTCAGCAACACGGAAAACAGCCGAGAATCTGCAAATGCAGGAACGGGGATGCCAGGCGATGACAAAAACGGAGTTAGTGGAAAACAGGAACTCAAGTAATACAATGCAGTACGCACGACAGATGCTACCTAATGATTATGCAGTAGTAGTCTTTGTCAGTTTTTAAACAAATCCTAAGTCTTGCTCGTAAGGTTACTTAGCGGCGTCCGTCCCCCGAAGTTGATTTCCGAGAGGGCCAGGCCCACTTCAATGCCTCTACATCTCTCATGGTGGAGATAAACCGTCTGCTGCCGTCATGCGGGACAACTATTTTCCCGTCTTGCGTCTAGACCCCACGTGGTCCTCCAACATTTTTACCTCTTGCAATAACTTTTTTCGCGTAGAGGTAAGCGACTCGGTGACAAGAAAATTGGTACTTTTGAGTCGTCTCTTGTTTCTTCACACCTTGTCTCTTTCCTGATAGAATAAAAACCTGACGATGATAGCTCTGGGGTGAGGATTAGAGCTTCTGGGAACACCGATTCTGTGAGCTCTGGAAAGACGCTGCATGTCGATCTCTTCCTTTATTTCATCCTTGAAGAATTTAGTCACTAGATGTAAGCAATCTTCATTCTCCTTCTCCGTTACACCATGAATGAGAAGACAGTTGCGTCGGGAATACTGCTCTAAGGCGTCTTGTCTCTCATCCAATTCCACGCATTTCTTCTCTAGATCACTAAGGCGGTCAGAGAGACGGCGGAAGTCTTCCATCACTTTTGTTCGGAAACTGCTAAATCTTTCCTCTAAGGATGAGAGGGATTCTTTCCTCTTAGGAGTATCTTCCTTATGGATTTGGCTGAGTTCGTCTTGAAATGAAGGCATAGTCTTCATAACTGTTTCCATCATAGCACGGAACTCCGTGCTATCGGACTCAAGGTCCTTCTTTAAAGCCTTAGGTGGCATATTCAGCGGTCAGGATGGCTAAAAATGGAAAGTGAAAGGGACGGAGCGACCTGAAGGCACGTCAGGCTACCACGAGCATTAGACTAAGACTAAGTACGTGCTTTTGAAGAAATTTTATCACTTATCCAACTCAATCCCTTCTGTGTTTGTGGTTCATCTTTCCACTATCTTTCCGCTGACATGATTAAACAATGAGATTAAATTGGAGTAACATTTCTTTCGTTTCCTTTAAAGTGGCCAACCTTACTGAATGCTTTGGCAGAAGGGCATAACTTTCGTCTTTTTCAATGATTTTTAACCATAACACGAAATTGCATCAAAATATATCTAGCGATATATTCCTTTTTATCAGCATAAAAGAAGGCAAAGTAAAATCATGGAAGAATGTAATCATTTAAATAAGCGATCTTTCCCTTAATAAATGTGCCTAAAAAGTCGTTGAAGAAAAATCTAAGAAAGCTGAATATATATTCAAATACTGCATGGCATCACCTCTCACCTTCCATTATATTATTTGCATTTTTCCATTTTAATGTGTTTCATGAAAGAAGGCGTTGAAAGGTTTTTTGTTCAATATCTTAATCTGATCAATTGTTTTATTATCGCATAAATCGCATGTCACGTCTCTAATCTTACGACTATGGCCACAAAAACCTGCGCGCTTGAACCCCAAAGTAGGGATTCGTGAAGGGGAGAGAGCGAGAGAGATGAAGATGGAGGGAGGAGTAGGAGGGGTGGGTAGAAGGAATCGGGGGATATGGAAAGGTTTGGGGTAGTAATGTTATAGACGCATGAGAAAGCGGAAGGTGGGTGGACGAAGGGAAGAAGAAGTATCTTTGATACTTTACATGAACACGCAGTTCCAGTAAAATATAACGAAAATTTATTGCCATAAAGCGATTCAAGAATAACTACTAGAGCAGGTGAACGCGTGTGCAGTCTCTATTCTTGTGCGAAAACAAAAGTGAATTTGCCCGTAACTTTAGTCGTTTTAGTAATGACTATGAATCCCAGTTTTAGATCGTAAATGAAATGAAGGATATTATTCGACAACCAACGTATATCGGACGGAGGGATAATGAGGATAAGATTCGCGAAATAGATAGTAGGACGGAGAGGTATAAGGAGTCCTTTTTCCCTAGGACAATACGTGACCACAATAGATAACTGTGAATAATAATTAGTTAGGAACTTGGTGCGCGGCACCCCCTGCCATCCACCGTCAAGGTGACTTGCAGGGTAATATGTAGATGTAGATGTAGAAGAGGGGGAAGGGGAGAAGGGGTTAGAGGGGGAGAAGAGAATAGAGGGAGAGAAGAGAATAGAGAGAGAGAAGAGGATAGAGGGGGAGAAGAGTGTAGAGGGGAGAAGAGGATAAAGGAGGAGAAGAGGATAGAGGGGGGAAGAGGATAGAGGGGGAGAAGAGAAAAGAGGGGGAGAAGAGGATAGAGGGGAAGAAGAGGGAAGAGGGGGAGAAGAGGATAGAGGGGGAGAGGGAAGAGGAGGAGAGAGAGGCGGAGAGGAAGATAGAGGAGAAGGGGGAGAGGGTTGAGGTTTTCACACGAGCCACTTGTTGCGCGATACCCTCGCTCTCTCCGCTCTCGTTTTTTCGTTTCGTTTAGCAGGAACTCTAACAGTTGTCTCTAAGCACCTCAATAACGAAACCCCAAATTTAAGCATAAATGGCGTGATTCCAAAACAAATCCTTTTCTAAGCCAACGCATATCGGGATTTTAATGAAATTTGCTAATAAGGGAGTATAAATTAGAGTCTGGGGAATTAAAGATAACATTCGAAAGAATAGAGTATTGTAGAACGCACTGTTGCCTTCATTAATATATTTTTAATAAAGGTTATCATAGTAAATTATTTATGATCCCTTAATGCGTCAAAATAATTGCACGTTTCTCTAGTAGAAGTTTAGGGGTAGGAAATAAATTTATTCTATCCATAACGAGGGCTGCTACTCATCAAAAGCAGAAAGAAATGGTATTTAATATAGTGTATTGAACCTTAAACAAACAGAAAAGACGATATTTTTTGCCGGAGTGAAACCGAATTGGAACCGAAAAAAATACCTAATTATGAACCCGAACCGAAACCAAAAACCGTTATTTATTTCGTTCCTCACTTTGGGTTCACATAAATATTGTAAACTTTCATTCCTTCTGCATATGATTTATACTCACCATCCGCCAGTCTTTCCTAAAAAGTTGAGGAATAAAGATCGTTATGTTTCTGTACTAGGGGCGTATTCACTGTCGATTGTTACAGTTTAACACATTTTGCATACATTATACATGACTAACAGGGGTTTCATATTAAATTAAAGATAATAAAATTAATAAGGAAGATATAACAGCTTGTACGTGTACTGAAGTGGAAAAAATAAATATGAAATTCCTTTAAAATATTATTAAGCAGAGTCGTATAAAATGAGTCATTCACACATTAAATTACGCAAAATGAAAAGGGAAATTCATACAAGTGGTTGCTGTTTTTATAGAGTGAGAGGGGTTGTTTGCTCTATGTTACCTGGAAGGTTTTGACTCAGATTTCTTATTTAGGTGCGTTTTCACTTTCAATTCACATTTGAAAAAAAACTGTCTCATCTGCAATTGTCTTCCCTCCTGCAATTTTGTAAAACAACGTTATTTGCTTTATGTTGTTCCATTTTTCTGCCCATTGAACGAAAACATACCATTTATTAGAGATACAGCCTTCCCTCGTTATACATACTTCCGTTTTACGAGTTTTTGCTTATACGAACTGAGCAATTTCATACCTATTTTTCGATTTTCGAACACATTATCGCTTATACGAGTTTGTTATCCTATTTTTCAAATATCGAATACATTTTCGCTTATACGTGCTCTATCCGCTTCAGGAAAGTTTGGGTAAGCTTGGTAAAGTTCGTCAGATTGCATCACGCTGTTCCGAATAACAACCATCATTCCGGTCTCAGTACTCGCGTTGCTTTGAGAAATTTGGTTCGCTGAGTAGTGTGCATTTTTATCTTTTAAATAAAGACATTTTTGTGAATCATGGCTCCTAAAGGTGCCAGTCTTTTAGGTATTGCAAGTGGTAAAGTGAAAAAAGAGAGAAGAGCTTAAAGTGTAGCCCAGAAACTAAATATTATTCAAAGATTGGAGCAAGGCGAGCGGTCGAAGGACATATGCGCCGCATTTAACCTATCGCAGGCTAACATAGGCTAGGATATCATAGGCTAATACCGCTTAAATATAGAGTAAGACATCATAGGCTGACTAAGAATGTCATTTAAATACATTAATATATCATTATTGATGTTTTTTCTCAATTTAGTATCGTTCTGTATTGTTTTAAGTGAACTATGGGATATTTTTTTATTTTGACTTTTGGAACCAATTAAAAATTTTTACATAGGAAGTAATGGAAAAATAATTTTCGTTCTATGAGTATTCGCCTAACGAACAGTTTTCATGGAACAAATTAAGTTCGTAAGACGAGGGAAGGCTGTAGACTTCGTCATGTAGTTTAGGCAAGAGGTCCAATTTATCGCAAAGAAGTGTTTCAGAGAGGAGTAAAAAAGTTCAAAATCACGTAACGTAATTTTTGAATGATTCCAAAGACATACGGCGGCAAGCAATATTTAATCAATTTAATTTGTCAATTATTCAACAACTATAATGACATTTATTACTATGCCACATTACCTCTATATGAAAAAAATCTAATGTGGCCTCCACATGACTTTCTCCGTACCTGTAATATATTTAAAAATCCAAAATAGGTTAAATGATCTCTACCATAAATATTTTGAAGAATTTTTTTTGTTTGTGCATTTAAAACGCAACAGTTACAGAACGTAGAAGTAATCTAAAGGTGCCACTTTAACCGCAATAAAAAGTTAAGCAAAATGACAGTTTTTAAAGCGATTTGAACTACATTTTTCATTATAAAAATGTTTTTCTCTTTTAAAATTTCCGATTTAAATAACAAAGAAAAGAACGTATTGTTGGATTAACAATCTACTTCACAACTGTCATAAACAATACCTAATATTAATTAAAAGAAATAATATATACCTAATATAAACTAAATTAGGGAAGAAAGAAACGCTAAGGTTATTCAATGAAGGGCAATCGCTAAAAAAACTATCATTTTAATGCGCAATTTTAAGTGGTTTTGTTCTCTAAAAACTTTTTATGTATTTTGCATATTCTTGATACTTAGTAAACAGCAAAATATGTTTTACATTAACATTGAAAATTATTATAGTGAAAGATATCTCCGAAGGTAAAATAAGAAAATTTCAATAACAATTCTTTAATTGAGATCAACATTTATAAGCGTAAACTCTTCCTCCCTTGAACATGTACAATTTTACCTTTTGCTTTCCTTTCAACAACATTTGTATGCATAAGTTAAGCCAATTATATTTATTAAATTATAATAACACTTTCCATGTCATACCAAAACTTTTTATCACCGAATTCTATTTCCAAGTTCGGGAAGTCATTGTGTTTCGTAGGTTTGACTTTAAAATATTCACGTGACAAATTATACCCACAAAATCAGCCTTTGCATGGAATAACGTATGGCTAAGCTAAATATGAATATATCTTCAAACCTGTTTCCACAGCTTGCATCTTGCTATTCCTGCCCAAGTTTAATGTTTTTGAGATTCATGACCACATAGTACCATGCAGTTTCTTCCACTGGGACTTAATTCGAGTGAAATAACGATATTTTAAAAATGATCCCATCGATTTTTTATTACGATTATTTGATAAAAAATACAGTAGTCAAATTTATCGATAAAGGATGCAGGAAAAATTTATTTATTTGGGCAAAAGATGGGAAAACAAGAAATATTACATACCATTAAGCACTAATAAAAATGAACCTGGTTTCATTACTTAGTTTTATTCGCAAATCTTCCTTAATATTTTTTGTTTTGACTTAAAAACCAGAGTAACGCCTGGTAATTTCAGCTAGCAATAAATATTTTAAGGAACTGCGAGATAAATACAGACCTTACAGAGAACAGACATACTTATACCGTACCCTTCTGATATTGAATATAGCCACGAAGCACCAACAATTCAGAATAAAAAGGAGCGTTACTAAGACTTAACTAAGTGTAAAAAAGTGTTTACAGAAGTCGCCTCCAGATGGTGTGGTGGTGGCAGCTAAAAAATATGGTTTTAATATATCTCTTAAACAATGCATTATATGGATAATTTTTTAAATTGATCAAGTAATAAATCAAATATTTGAAAGAAACTAATAAGTGGCAAGAGTAAACACCCACTTCCGGTTAACCGATTTTAACTAAAAACTAATAAAATCTTGTCCCTTTAATATTAATGCTAAATATAACATTTTGCATTGATCTGATAAATATGTTTTGAGTTAGAGCGCACACATAGACATACAGAAACAGGCACACAGACATCATCGATAAAATCGCCAAAACGTGTTCATGGGACCACAAAACATGTATTTCCGTTGAAATCTTAAAATCGATTTCTTTCACGAAAACAATACTTTCTCATATAATACTACGTATGGAGAAAGTTCGTCCTTCGGAATGGACGTTAAACAGTGGCCCCCTTTTTGGTGCTCTTCGCAAAGAGTAGGCAATTGCTGGCACCGGGGTTTCCTACTTCCTTCTGTGTGTGTGTGCGTACGGTGTGGGAGGCAGCGGGAGACTACCACACCATGTATGTATATTTCCTAATCAAAACCAATCACTGATTGGTAGGACCTGTCGTAAGACAACACTAGAATGAATGATGGAGAAAGTAAAATATACGAATCTGTGCAATACTGTATTAAAGGAATTTAAAATTTATTCTTTATTTTTAAGTTCATATAAAAGATATTTTTAAAATCTGATGTGGCCACCACATGACTTTTCCATACCTGTAATATTTCTAGTAAACTGTGAGAAAAATTTAAAGACTTTACAAAGAACTGAAATAAACTCAAACTGTAGCCTTCTGATATTGGATATAGGCCCCGAAGCACAAACAATTAAAAAATAAAAAGGAGCGTAATGTGTTTACAACGCCGTTAGGTGGTGTGGTGGTGGCAGCTAAAACATTTAGTTTTTAAAATATCTCGTCAACAGTGTAATATATGGAAAAATATTTCAAACAAAGGTTGTAGAAAATTACATCATCTACACATTTTATTCCAAAATGTTTTTACATTTATCAGATATTAAAGCAAATATTAAAAAAAAACTGATAAATGACAAGGGTAAACACCCACTTTCGTTTGACCGATGTTTACCAAAAAATAATCAGTATGTCATACTTTAAAAGAAATGTCAAATATAAAATGTCACGCTGATGTGACTAATAGTTGTTGAGTTAGAGCACCCACAAAATCCCGATTACAGACACACCCACAGACATCATCGAGAAAATAGTCAAGAAGTGTTCAGGGCACCTTAAAACATGCATTTCCGTTGAAATCTCGACTTAGATTTTTTCATGAAAACAATACTTTTTCTATACTTCGTATATGGAGAAAGAAAAAATCATTTGATAATTATTTTTTAATATTGTAGCACATATGCAATTATCTTTTATTATTTGTCTTCTTCAATTGCGATAGTGAAGACCTATTTGGTGTAATAAAAAATGTCATTTATGAATAAAGATTTCTGGAATTATCTTGGAATATTCCCAAGTAATTTTAGTCCGGAGCGAAACAAAACGGTTTTCACCCGTTCACTAGTGTTTGCTGAAGCGAATTCGGATCCGAACCAAAAATTTGTGTTGAACCAGAACAAAAACTGGAGCTAAAAAAATTCAATTAGACGCCTTGATTTATTAAAATAAATGTAGTATATAATAAGATTTTGCAGATAATTAAGAAGTCAAATGCGATGGAATTTTAGAAATGAGAGGCGAGGAAGAAAACGGCAGGGAGAGGAATGAGTTGAAAAGGGCAATAGAGGAGGTGCGTGTGAGAGGAGAGAGAGCGCGGAGGAAAGAAGCATGTTGGTATAAATTAAAGGGAAATGTAGGAGCAGAGGCGGACATTGGTGATAAAGAAAAAAATGTTAATGAACAATGTGAGAGAGATTGAAATGAAAATGGGGAAAGGGAAAGGATAGGAGGGGAGAAAGGGACGAAGAGAGAGATGGAGAAAGTGCAGAAACAAGAGATGATTATTCAGGTGGTCAGAGGAGAGGGTGAAGAGGAAGAAGACAAAGATAGGAAGGGAAAAGGGGAGAATGGCTGGAACAGGAAGAAGAAAAGGGAGATTGGTGGAGGAGAGAGCGAGGGAAGAGAAAAGGGAGATGAGTAATGGAGGAAGTAAGAGAGGAGAAATTGGGAAGGGGTGGAGGAGGGAGTGAGTAGAGATTGTGAGAGAGAGGAGGAAGGAGTGAGGGAGAGGAAAGGGAGAGGGTTCGAGTAGGGTGTGGGGAAAGGGAAAAGAGAGATAAGTGAAGGAGGGAATGAGAGAGAAGAAATTGGAACGGGGCGGAGGAGTGAGTGAACACGTATTGTGGGAGAGGGAAGAAGGAGGGAGTGAGGGAGAGGAAAAGAGAGAGGGGAGGAGGAGGGAGAAGGAAAAAGGAAAAAACAGATGAGTGAAGGAGGGAATGAGAGAGGAGAAATTGGGACGGGTCGGAGGAGTGAGTGAGCTGGGATTGTGGGAGGGGGGAGAAAGATGGAAAAAGGGAGAGGGGCGGAGGATGGAGCGAGGAAGGTGTGAGGGAGGGAGGAGAGAAAGCTGGAGGAAGAGCGGAACTTGATATTATTATGAGGCTTTTTTATAGTTCGATAAGGAGGTTTGCATACATTTATAACGAAAATGGATGTCGTTTATTTGAAGAAGGATACAGAGTTTATCATTTGGATTCATCTATCTACCCATGTGCGTTACACATTAACCGAGATACAGTCTGTGACTTGGGGGGATGTTCGAGTCGTTAGGGCTCCTACGATGAGTCGCGATCTTAAAAATAATGCTATTGTATTTGTGTTAAATACAAATTTTGTTTTCTTGGAATTAACCAAAGAATTGTTTTCTAATAACCAATATTAATCATAATATAAATTTAATTAAAAAAATTAAATATGTGACATTTATTCCTGTTTATAATAAGAGAAATAATTTATCTGAACTACATTTTTGGTAATTTTACAATTTTCCCATTTCTGATATATAAACTTTAAGTGCAAGCTTCCATCGTTAAAATTTTATTAAATTCAACGAAACATATTACAAATAAACTTATTTTATTTTCAAATGCAGCTAAATAGATACAGTTATTAAATGGTACATTTTAAAATTTGCGTCAATAAATTTTAAGAATCATACTCAATTTACCTGGAGATAGTTTGCCGCGGTCTCCCTCCGACTTTCCAAGTGTTCATTTTTGCTGTGAAAATCGATTTCCACTAGTAAAAGGGAAGGCAAAATTAGTCATCGGCACAAAAATATTACAGAGTTTAAGTCAGCTTAATTAACTATGGTTGTCTTTGTCACGAAGCTTTTGAGTATCAACCTCATTTCAAAACCCGACTAGTTTTAAAATGTCTCAGTGATCTCGTACAAATCGATCGTCCAACATTGGTGGCCACACACAAGGAAATGATTAGAAATCAGGGAAGTGGAGAAGAAGGGGAATGAAGATGGCGCCGGAGACGAGATGGAAAGATGCTGGGATAAAAGGAGAGGAAAATCTTCCGGAAATGGAATCATCGATCGATCGACAGAGCGAGTGATTGGTGCGCATCTGCCCTCGTTGGATGGAATGACTTTCCCATATTTTCAACTTCCCTTTCCCCTTTCTTTCACACATTCTCATCTCCCTTCTTTCCCTTCCCCTTCCTCCTCTTTGATCTGCTTCTTCCCCCGCCTCGGGCTCCTCCTCGCTACTTCCCACTTGCTAACATTTACCCCCTTTCTCTTTCGATCTCTGATTTTTTACCTTTAAAAAAACTTGTACGAACCTGGACAAGGAGATTTTCTGTTGAATTTTCAAGCAAATTTTTATCACTTATATCTTGTTTTCTTTTTTCTTTTATCCATGAAGGCCTCCGCATTGCAATTTCTATATTGAACGCAATATTCTCCATCCTCTTTCCGATCGAAACTTCCGTCTCTTTTCGGCTTTTAACACGAGTTTGCCTTGTTAACTTTCTTATGCTGATCGTAATGAATATTAAATTGCGGCATTGGAGTTTATTCCTTTCTGTATTCTAACCGTGATGGATGAGACTATTTGTATTTTTAATACGCGTTCTTCAGATGGCCCCTAGTAAAGTAGATTTCTAAAATGGATAAAAAATTAATGTCTCAGCTCATAATTGATAAAATTGTTCACAGTAAGATTTAAAAAAGATTCAAAAGTAATTCCAAAGAAATACCCCCTTTGTTTTGGTCAAATTGAATGATAAATTTTAGCCGTAAAAATGTTTAGAAGCTCATTGGATAAATAGTATATCTTTATTTATTTTTGACGTGATTGTAAAAGAAAATGAGCCATATGTTCAGTTTCTTCAGTTAACACGGTAGATGTGTTCTTATGAAGTACCTATAAGTATCTTCTTTATCCATGCATATACAAACCGTGAAGATGACCTCTGCCTTGCATATATGCAGACGAACGCAAAGAGACAGATAGTATAAGTAGTAGTATTAAGAAAAAGTAAACAAATAAGTACAACTGGAATTTAAACTTTAAAAGGGATAAAAAATGTATTGAAATTTAAGTGGGAAATACTAAATATGAAAAGAGCCTATCATATTTAGTAAGAAACTATTTTCAGGAAAACACCCGCAAGAATGAGGGTGTGAAATACTTCTGTAAACCTACAATGAAAGCGCTAGGGAATTTACCATGTAATTACAAGTAAAACAAGGGCATATAGTCAAATTGAAGAATTCTAAATAAAAAACCTGTGCTACAAGACAAAAAAGAGGGTACAATAGTAAAGGATAAAAACTGGAAAAGTTTAGGTAAAAGCAAGATCCATTATGGTAAAAACAGTACAGAAGCGTACATATGCATACATACACATATACATAAATACACACACATACATACATACATATATAAAAATTACATTGAAACTTACACATTTCGAAGTCATAAAAATAAAATAATACATTAAAAAATATTTGGGCTGGGAAAATAATTTCGAATAGAGTGCATTGAGCGAGAGATCAGATAGTTAGAAGATCAAGGCATTGCTATTAATAAATCAATTAAAAATTGGACTGTGATATGGTGGCAGGTAGTGCTGTACATAAAACAAGGATATGAAGAGCTTACTTAAAAAAATTGGAAGAACAAGATAATACAATTGATCTAATAAAGGAAGTACAGTCCTTTCAGAAGGATTTATTGGGTTTAATGGTTTGAAGTTTTGGTGGACGATCGTTCCAAAGGCTAATTATAGTAACATTGAATGACTTGTAGATATTGCTCCTATGGATATGCACGTTCAGATTATCTGCGCTCCTTGTGTTCTTGTATGGTGCGTGCACCTTTCATCTCTCGTTCATTTAAAACGCTGAAAATAGCAAAAAAATGGCATCAGTAATTGATCTGGCTACCTCAAAGCCTCGTATCTATCCGAATCATTCTTTTCAAAGATTGCTAATGTTTCCTCGATAAGATTAAATTATTTTGACAATCCTTTTGTAGTCAGCATGCGAGCAGGTTCGATGTCCGCAATTTCTTTGTCCTTCTCAGGTATTTAACTTGGTTGCATAAGTTCTTCATTTGATACTTGCTAATAAAGTAACGCTACCGCATTAGTCTTCTTCACCTCCTCAAAGCAAGCTTCACTGCATAAATTGGCAATATCGCCTCTCGCTTTGGTAACGTCATATTTCAATCCATGATTCAATAATAATAGCAATTGCATCTTTGATATTAAAACATGCTAGATGTGTATGAGAAAGAATAAGTAGTGCTAAGCAATTCGTGAGTGGTAGTGGGTTTACCAACATTTCTCAAATTGACTTGAGCTTAGTGCTCGTGAATAATTACCAAATCTTGTCTCAGAATATAGAATCGTGTTGTAGCGAGGACAGACTGTGTTGTATGAAAAGTGTTTCCTGTTAAAAACCTGTAAAATGAGGAATTACTCTATTTGATCCATCTTCTTCTCGTGTGTGTTTTAAGGTAAGCATCAGATTTACCAATTGCTACGGTAAAATTTGTAATTTAGGACCTAAATTATAAGATAAAGATGATAAAATTGCCTCAAGTCAAGCATACATATCCGCCACCTGTCATTTTTATTTTTACTTCGTATTTAGAAATAAAAATAGTTGCTTTTTGGTAATTACAAATAAAACATAATAAAAATTTGTTCTCAATCATTCTATTCTCCATCTGCAAGTTTCCGTCTTCTTTATGGACTTAATATCTTTTACTAATTTAAACGAGTGTTAGAAATATATATTACCCACTGTAAAATGAAGTCTGGAAGTTCTTCGGGAATATAACTGAATCTTCTCTGAAATGAAGAATAGAAATAAACCAAAGATATTATAAATGCTATAAATCCTCAATTATCGTTATTATTAATAGTTTGTTTGCATGAAATACAAAAAATCGAATTCCGTTGCTCTGCCATGCCATCGTTATCGCTTGAAATTTAGTTAACTAATCTGCGGAAGAAACTAACGATTTAGATGAAATAATTCAGAAAGCCCTTTTCTGGGGCGGTCATGGCATCTTAGGGTAATCATTATAAATGCATAAGAGTTATTCGATGAATGTAAGCATTATATGCCATCATCATGAACGTCATAAGGCGTAAAACAAATCAATGCATTTATGCTCGTTAAGGCACGTTTTAGCGGGATGGTCTCTGAAAACACATTTAGGCGCGAATTCTAGGTCATATCAATCGTCAAGCAGGTCGGTGTTTTTTATTACGATTGAACTTCACGCTG
Organism: Tanypteryx hageni; assembly: GCA_028673005.1. Lineage (NCBI taxonomy): Eukaryota > Metazoa > Arthropoda > Insecta > Odonata > Petaluridae > Tanypteryx > Tanypteryx hageni. The sequence goes on along the minus strand of CM054113.1, from coordinate 127,939,836 downwards.
AAAGAAATATATCCTCCAGGTCGGTGGTTGTGCAGTGGGTTAGTGCCACATTTCCATGAAAATTCATTGTACTAAATGGACCACAGAATGGGTTTCAAGCGTAGTCCGTGAAGTGAAGATTAAAATTATGATAAATATATCAGGTTTAGCATACATTAATAATTTCGAAAAGACCGTCGATAAAGTGTCTCACTTAAAATTAACGGCATTATGAAGTTTTGAGTAGGTGTATAAAGGAGCGATTGCCCTAACATATTCTTATCGTTAGCATGTATGCATAGTGAAGTTACCCCATGCCATAAACAAAATATTTATGGGCAGAAAATGGAAAGGCCTTAACATGATGGCTAAAAGTTATGTAACTCTCTAGCAAATAGCTCATTCGTTGTTCAGATTGGTTAAGGACACAACGCTTCTTGAGCTCATATGTGCCGAAGTGAAATGTTAAATTATTCCAATAGCTACGCTACCTTTTAGTGATGTTAATGTGAGCTAGCTTCGCATTTTCCTGACCTCAGAAGAGGATTTTATCCCTCGTGGCAATTAGCGATAGCTCCTGGAAACGACCGCGTACCTTTCACAATGGCCACCCTCTCTTTCTCGTTAGTCCCATTCATCCGCGTGAAACCCTTTCAGTTTTTACATTCTTTGCTTCCCCTCCTCCCCATCTCTCCCTTTCTCTCCCTATTACACCTTCTCTCTCCCTACCGTTTTCTCACTCTCCTCTCTTCCCCCTCTCTCTTCTTATCCCTCTCCCTATTTCTCTGTTTTGTGATTATAAGTTTATTTTCACATTATTCACCCTTATTATATATTGCATTCTTTTTAATTATATTACGTATATATATTTCCTTTTTTCGTAAATATATTTTTCACTATGTATAATAGTTTATTATGCTATGCTGTAAACGACAATTAGGTTTAGGTGTAAGAGGTGGATTTCAAGCTTCAACCTCGCTCAGATATATCTATTTATTTATCTATCAATCTCACTTCTCCCCCTTCTCTCCTCTCTCCCTATCCTTCTCTTTCCTATTCTCTCCTCTCTCCCTGTTCCTCTATCTTCCCTTTTCCCCTCCCCATACTTTCCTTTCTTTCCACTTCTCCCCTCGCCATTCTTCCCACACAACCCTATCTGCATTCTTTCCCATCCTGCCCCCTTCTCTTTAGCTCTCCCATTCTCCACTATCTATCTCCCCTCCTCCCTATCCTTCCCCTAATCCACATCTTTCACCTTCTTCCCCTCTCCCACTCCCCATTCACCCACTCCGCTCCCTCCAAATTCTCCCCCTCTCTCCTTCTCTTCCCTATCTCTGCCCTTCTCCCTCCTCTTTCCCCCTCTGCCCTGACCATAGTGTCACTTTTCCCTCTGCCCTTCCATTCTTCACCAATCCCAATTCCATCTTTCATACCTCTCTTCCGTTTCTCGCTATCGCAAGCTGATTCGACCTCGCCCACGTTCGCCCATTTAATGCCTTCCGAGCTAACAGAACAACGAAGACTACTGATATGCATCTATTATAAATAGCTGCTTCTTACATAGGTTGTAGGAGGATATAAATGTTTAGAGCTACTGACTTGAAATTTGGCGGGATGATAGGATTCGATGCTACCAACGGGAAAAATTCCATTATAATTTTTAACACTGGAGGACGCGCGGCGTACTTTGTAAGATAATGACGCGCATTCGGTATTTTTTGCCCAAACGCTGACGACATTGCGTCAAATGAATTGTTACTACATCACTAAGACAATAATTCCTGCAATGGATAGAAATCCATAAACATCGTCAGCAGCCAAAGAGATGGTTTTCTGGACACTGAATATATTTCACACAACTGATCTACGGTATCCACTCCCCCTTTACTTCCGTTATAAAAAGTAATAAAACTAAATATCATGAACGATAAATCCAGTTAATCTTATATACATTACACATTTATGATACGATGTTAAAAAATATTAGTAAGTTTTTACAAAGTCTCCCCTGTATTAATTTTGTCGTAGGAATAACAGAACGCTCTGGAACTAACAGGGAGAGTCCAAATGGAATGCATTGGGATTTAGGCTCAAATAATGCCGGTGATTCAAAAGATACACACTTATCTTTACTGCTTGGGTAATTTTTACCCAGACGCGCGTCCTCCCGTGTTAATAATCTATTTTAAACCGCATAGTTCCATTTCAGTAACCCATAAGAAAAGCACAGACATCTTTGCAGAAATATAGAAAATTTATTTATTGATAAGTTAAATAAATATATAAGCTCGAAATTCAAACAATTCTCTGCAGGAAAAATAGTTTAATTAATAAAACTAAATTCGAATCGGTGTCGACATAGTGTGGAAATTTGTTTTTAATGGAAAACAAATTGGAAAAGTATACTCCATAAATGGAATACATAGAGATTTAAAAGGCGTTCTTTATGGGAAATACGTATAAAACGGTGTCGAAAGATTGGACGGTTCTTGAATTTTTATATCTGAAACTCAAAGTAGCAATTAAATGGTCTCGAGGACTTTTTTGTGATAAATGTTGCCCTCTATCCGAATAAATTTTTAATTCTGTACCTCACAGATCATATAAGAGCATTGGAGAGAAAAATATGGGTTTTTAATTTTTGTTAGCAGATAGAAACGTCGTAGCGGTCAATGTAAACAAAATATCCAATAATGATTTAGTTCGTTTAATATTATATTGCCACTAACACGTAACCATATGATGGCATCATAATCCTAAAAAAGAAATTTTATCCATACATAAAAAATTACAATTCCGTTTTTTTTTTTTAGTTTTTGGAGAAATTCCAAACTTTTCAATTTTTGAACAAAATGTACGAGAGAACTGAAATATGGTTAGACGAAATTGTTTAAACAATAATACCATACGTTTCTATTACTAACGACGAAAAAAATGACATCATTTCTATTTCGCGATATTTCATCCAGATATGTTATAAAAGGCACGTATGGTGACATCATAATCATAACAAAATATATCCTTATTTTTTATAATTTCAGTGTAACATATTGTCTATTTTTTAATAGCGATCCGAAACACGAAATTTGAAAACGATGCCAACCGATTGCCAAAGAATTTGGAAATTCCGGATAGGTGTCTTAATTTCGCGGAAATTGAGAAATATTCCGCAAGAATTCTTGAAATTTAATGGCTTTTAAATGACTCAATTGCTGTTGCCATGGAGATCGCGTTGGTTTATATACGAGTTTAGAACTTTGTGTGTGGTTATTTTATAAACTCTTCCAGTATGCAATTACCAACAACTCGTATAATAGAAGCCGTTCCGCGGAGTGGTTTTTAAATAAATCGTTTATTTAAAGAAGAAAGCTTCCTTCTTTTTACTTCAATTTAAGGAGGTCGAATATTATTTAATAGTAAAGCACTGTGGAATGTGTACAAGCAAAACGTACTCAAGAAATCTATTATTTTGAAATACATTATACAATCTCTGATGAGCTTTTCAATTTATCTATATTAATGCTTGGGAATGAATGTTTGCTTATATATATATATATATATATATATATATATTGCTTGTAGTCATGTTTATCACCGAGTGATAATGAACTTGGTTTGTCACCAAATATCATATCTATTTGATATCCATTCACTTGATGTCTTCGTAGTCCAAAATCGGCGCCAAAGACATGTTGTTCCTCATTGCATCCGACCGCTTTCAATCGACCGCCCATAAAGCAACGTGAGGAATTCAGAAGTTGGTAGACATGTTTGGGTCGATGACGACGCTATATCGATTGATTGCGGAGCACTCTCTCTCTTCCCTCATTCTATGCCTTTCCTCCCCTTTCCCTCCAAATTCGACCCATTTCCCTCATTTTCTCCCTTCTCTCTCTTCCGCGTCTCCTCTCGTCGCACCTTTTGCTTTCTTTTCAATATCTCCGCTGTTCTCTTCTCGTCTTACCTTCTGCTCTCTGTCTCTTTCATATTCGCACTCCACCATTCATTCCCACTCTCATCTTTTCCAGTAATTAATATTTTTCTTTCAGCTTTGTACGTATATTTCCCTTCAAGTGATACCGATTCACTCCTTTGCCTCGTTCACTACTTCTTTTCCCATTGCCATATCCTTTCACACTCACTCCATTCCTCTCTTTTCCGATTATGTCTTTCCATTCGCTCCACTTCTAATCGAGGTTTGTTGGTGGTTCCTTCCTCTAAACTTTTACTTCTTTCTCTTTTACTCTGTCCTACACAAAGGCTCTCTCAGACCACTTTCCTCACTTTGTCACTTACTTCCATACATCTTATTACTTCCGTATTATTTAATAAAACATATCATATTTTGTGTGTAACTTAATCACTAGGAACAATTTTTAATTGCTTTCTTATTTAGTGGAATTTAATCTAACAAATAATTTAGACTGATTAATTATTTATGAAAACGTTCTATTATGCTCCCAAAAATATGATTTTGATATTTTTCTCTATTAAAAGTTCCTAGTGTTCTTTTCTGCATTTTAAAAATATTTATTTTACGAAAAAATTAACAATTACACTCTTTAAGATTGGGTTGCATTATGTTTGATTAAAATTTATCTCGCTCAATACTAAATTACACATGCTGCTCTATCGCAGGTTTAATATAGGGATTTTTTAAATCAAGTGTCGAAAGTCAAATATTTATTAGGGTTAGGGTTAGTTTATTAGCACATTAATATTGTAAATAAATTTAAAAAATAATTTTTAATTAATAAAATAATGATTAACCCTTCTATTTATATATTATTTTCACAAACGATTTTTAAAGGAACTTGCGGGATCCTGTTAGAACCAAAATATTATCACTGCAATTCCGCAGAAAAGAACAACAAATCCATTATTTTCTTGTATCGATGAAAATACTACGACTATCTGTTGATTAAGCTCATATAACCTTGGAGTTTCTTCTATCTATTTCTGGTAATCGATTTGGATATTTTTTACATCAGTTGAAGAACGGGAGAAAAAAATACTTGCAAAAAGAACGAATTCCTACTTTTTAATAAAGCAGCAGAGTATGCAAAGCCGCGTTTACATTAACAGCTAACGAGCGCAAATAAATATTAGCTTGTGATATTCTTTCGTGCTTGTTCACGTCGCCGTCCGCAATGTTTGAAAGGTTCGCTACCGTTCGCCCCTTTCGCAGCTATTTGGCCCGTCAGAACGGAACTAACACAAAGAGCACAAGCGAAAAAGCATGTTCTTGTCCCAACTGAGCCGAGCACAGACAACGCTTTCGTTTCTGTTCGTTCATGCTCGCGCTGCCATCCACACTATAGCGAATGCTGGTGCTCGGGATTTTTGTTCGCACTCGTTGGCTATAGTGGACGTGGCGTTAAATATTTAGCAGTTACCATTTTCCGTAACCTTTCTTGGGTTATGCACATTCGTCGGGTTATAGGCGCAACCAACAATAAATTGGCTTTCATAAGCGGTATGGTATGAAACGGTACATAAAAAGTACGTGATATGTCTTATTTACCACTAGCTAGACCAAAATACATGGGATTCTTATGAGAAGGTCCATTAAATTCAATTAGAAAGAGTAAAATGCAAAGCAGCCAGATTCGCAAAACAAATACATTAACATAACAAAGCGTAACATAATTATTGAGGGATTTGAACTGGATATCACTGACAGACCGAAGACTGAAAGCAAGCTTAAGGCATCTGGAGAAATACAGGTTGGAAGATCTAGCAGAGCGGGTTGTAGGAATAGTTGACCATCGTACGTACATAGAAACGCTCGTGGCTGTATAGTACGTGATATAAATTGTAGGGCAGAGCATTATTGAGGGTAATTTTTTCCGAGGACAATACGAAATTATAAAAGGAGAGTCTTACCTGCGAGAGAAAGCTGTTAGTTAGGTTTGGGTGTATTGCACTTCTACCTCTCAAGATACTGATTAGTTGTAGGGTTACATGTAGACGTAGATGAAAGCACAGCATACATATCTGTGCACAATTTATAGTTGAGAATTTCAATCGCAATTTGTTTACATAGCCAAAATCGCAAGCAAGAAATACTTAACTGCGTTTTAAATGAGGAAGTTCGCATGAGTTGTATGCATCTATCGATGATTCTAACAAGAAATTCTCATTAGAACAAGATTAACTGAAGAGTGATACTCTGTGGCTAAAACGACAATTTATTGTGGCTAATCGTTTAATGACTAAGGTGTTACCTGTATCACCCATTGTACAGAAGCTATGAGGTGTGCTCGACATTTCCTGTTTCATAGAATTATGGTATGAATCTATTTTTCAAAGAATAATTAACTATTGTTGCCTACTTTTTAAAAATAAAAGGCGGCATTTCCCGAGATTGTTTTGCTATAAATCATAACATTATATCATAGGATTTCTTTAATAATCCAATTAGGAGTACTTTTTAATTTATGCACTTGAAAAATTGTAAGTTAATTGTTCGTTATTTGTGTTTTGCGTAATATAGTCCCCTCCAAGAATCTCTTATTTTTGATCGTGATGATCTAAAAATCAGTATTTGTGAAATTTCACGTAAAAATCGAAACGCACATTTGTCATTTAGGTGATTGCAGGTCGGTGATGTTTCGCAACACTTTAGAATGATCTCCTCGCCGTTCGATGCCTCCTATTTCCTCTTCCCAATCCACCCATTCCACGGTTTACGAGGGCGCCCGGCCACCTGGGAAGCCAATCTCGCCTCCCTGACACCTCCCTCTACTCATCCATTCCCTCCGCACTCTGTATCTCGCTCCGGTGATTGATTAATGCGGGCGCAAGGGACATAGACGCGCGTGGAGGACTCGCCACGGAATGGCGGACTACCTCTCTCTCTCTGCATATCCAGCCGCGAAAACAAGCACAAGCACGCTCCTGACGCCATGCTTTTTATTCTAAAATCGAAGATTCGATCGTTCATTTTTCGATGAACCGCATTCCGCCTTTTAAGTTTCACACATGTCAAAAATGTTTTTCGATTTGTGAATTACTGATAGGTGTCATTCTAGAGTGGAGCATTAATATAGAACATTTTTCATCGGATAGTCAAAAGTAAGCCTAAGTAAAAGAGATGCCGATTGCTTTGGATATTCGTAGACAAATTCAAATGAGGATAAAATTATGAGGACAGTGGGAATATAAATTCAAATGTAGGAATGCACTCGTGTAGAGATTGCAGGTTTGGAGAACCAATTCTTGTCTTAGGAAGAGTCAATTTAAATTAAGCGAGCTGCTCTGAATATTTATTTTTACACTAATCGTTTTAAAATGGAGCGATTTGCTTTTTGGAATCTTCGAGCTATTCTAAACTTAAATTTTCCCAGTTAAATTTATAAACAGATTTACAAAAATAAATTATTACTAACAATATATTTGTAGGATATATAGCTATAATTTAATATTTAGCTGCATTTGAACTATCGATAATACGTGCTATAAAAGATATGAAGATATGAAAGGAGAAACCTCATATGCTCCGCAATAGCTTTGAAGATCATGAACTCTTGTCATCTGCGGATGCGGAATTATGTTTTATATTAAGAATGCATTTTTAAATCTCGTTCTGTATACTAATGTAGTATGTTCAACATGGTCACGCTCATTTAATTGCTTCTTATTACTCTTCTATTGGACAATCATTTTCATTAATTCTTTTTCCATCACCGTCAGTTATTAATTCTTGCTACGCCTGTGCCGATGTGAGTTTTTCATCGCTCAGATTTATTACGGGTGAATCTTTCTTCCTTTGTCAGTTATACCCACGCGTATATTATTTGGAGCAAATGACTCAGCAAAAGTATCTGATTTGCCTTTCAGATGTTTTTCTATAATGAACGTCATGCAGTTTGGCCTATCCGATAAGGTCCTTCTAATGGCAGACTACGTTTCAGTGGCTAATTATTCCAATTGATGTGGTACACGATCCTCTCCAAAATTTTGACATTTTGCTAAATTTATGATTGGATAGTCTTGTATTTTGGATGTTCTCTCTTACCGCTAAATCCGGTTATTTTGCAATATTCTGAAATTATTAAACCGGTTTAGAATGAATATTAACCTTCAAGAATATTTAAATAATATGTGAGAACACATATGGGATTTTTATATCGGAAACATTTTCAATCCGATAATAGCCCAAGAGGTTGATTTGCCAGAAAATATACACATACAATACATATTTCAATATTGTTGGATCCTCAATGTGACGCTCATGCGTTATCTTTGAAATATGATTTCATGTAACTTAGTTGATACGTACGTTATTCATAATTTACTCGAAGCATAATTTCCATTTTCTCTTTCTTGCTAAATGTGATATGACCACCTAACTGATCTACTGCGATTTAACGTTAATTGAAAAATTAATTTCAGATTTCGATGTTTATGTTTTTCATATAAACTCTCGTACATCTCTGTTGATTGCTATCCCTTCTTTGAGAGTCGGTCCGTAGCCCTTTAACTCCTAATGATTATTTTGTAATCGGTGCATTTATTTAAACGTATCCGAAGGATTTTTTTATTTTTGGTTTGCCATCAGAAACAATTCTGTTCGCATTGACTATGTTCAGTAACATTTTCCTATAGGGTCAAATCGCCAGAAATGGCGGACGATAAGAAGTGAAATATATCCATAAATATAGCTTTCCTGATGTGATTCCTGATCCTGCGAGTTAAAACGAATTCCTGACTCGCTCTGACCAACAATCGATCCCTCTCCTTTTATCTTCGCCTCACTCTCATAGGAAATGTCTCCTCGTCCTTTGCTCCCGCTCTCTGGAAGATCTATTTCTCGGTATACATCTTTCTAACGATGCGCATTTCACTTCCCCGTAATGATACCTTCATTTTTCAACCGCTACCGCTTTCTTCTCCCTTCATCTCTCTCTCTCTCTCTCTCTCTCCATTCCTCTATGCTCCACTTCCTGTCACTTCCACCGTCCTGTCACTTCCCCTTCTTTCTCTCACGTTTACCTCTACACGTTTCCTGCTTCAAAACTTCCAAGAGCACCCGTCCGATCGATAGCGTACGCCTGAGCAACAAGTGACCCGGGGATTGGGTGGCGCGTTTCGTGGCTCACAAAATCGCAAATAAACGGAAAAGAATCCGGTGGAAGAGGGCAAAGATTAAATATGATAATTTAGCAGAATGTTACGTATGTGGTGGGACTGTGGGTTGGATAGGATGGACAGGTTTGTGAAGAACTTAAAGGAAACTAAGGACAGGATTAATTCCGCGGAGGGATCGGGTTGACCCAAATTCTTGGCAGTGGGTGATGAAGCGATTTTGATAATTTATAAATACAGGTGCTCTATGAGGGGATCATCAAGTCCGAGGAAGTCAATCTAAGAGTCATTTCATAATACGCACTTAAAAGTCATTATTATATCATAAAGTACCCTGAACATAATGCAGTACAGCTACAATGTGGAATAAATTTTTAACAAAAGTAAAATATTTCTTAAAATGCATATTTTCTGTAATTTTCTATCATAATATCGCGCTATGTAAAATCGCTTTGCCTGCCACCTTCGCCACGTGTGCCATAGGTTGCCGACCTCTGGTTTAAATCAAGGGTCTCAGGCGCAAATTTCAAATGGTCCTAATAGATAATTTTGAAATAGATGGCGGGTCGCATTCATAATTTGAATATATATGGCGGATCACGTGCCATAATATGAGACTAAGCATTAAAGAATACCACTCGAAATGTTTTATATTTTGGTACATAAAATTTCGTTCAACTCCAATTTATTAAACATCTATATGTTGCATACAACCTCATTTTTATTTATTATTATCTCTCACACCTACTTCGATTATAATCAAGTTAACGGGAGAGTCGAACTCATCCGTGAATTATGTTAAAATAGACAGATTGAAGCTCCCGGTTGAAATAAAGATGGCAATTTTAGGTCATCACAATAATAATCAGTCCTTATTTATGTGCGAGAGTTAGGCTAGCCAGTCCGTTCTTTTCGTCATTTATTTATTATATTAAAATAAAAATTTGAAAGACGGACTCTCTATTATGGAAAAGTCTAATCTTAATGGATGTTCGGGGAGGTCACCAGCTTTATTCGTAAAATATTTGGTCTAAATTGTAATTGATTTGTCTCATCCGCCTAACCTCCATAGATAAGAACAGGAAGGTGAAGTTTACTAGTGCAGGCAGATTGATGTGTTAGTCTATCTATATTTGTAACAGGAATTGTTTGTATGCGGATATCTATAAAAAAATCTAAAATCCTGTGGAAAATGGTATTTCTGATATATTTATGTAGCTATGTAGATTTTTAATTATTGGCCGTCTCAATGATCGGCCATTGTTGTATTGAACACCATGAATACTAATTAGGTGGGTGTCTGGGTGGCACGATGAAACAATTGCATATAGTGCGCGAGCGACGGCAATGCTCGGAAGACTAGCGCGTTACATCGAAATTTCTCCAAGAGAAAAAACGTTAAACGGTTTTTGCCAGTGCAGTATCTACCTTACTATTCAATTAAAATGTATTTAATTTAATGTATTTTTCTTTTATTATATTAACATATTAAATAACATTAATAATAGATATTGGAGCTACGTATATGCTTGAGAATCTCATTTTCTGACTTCTACAAAAAGGTAGTGCTAAAAGCGTCCGCAAATGAGGTCGAGATTAGCGCCGTGAATTTATGCAGATGGTGTTACAAGCCGGTTATGCGCATCGTATGTTTACTTTTCTCGGGCGGTTTTCACAATCCGATCAATTATGTCGCGTTCTCTGTTGAAGAATGTGTTTTGTAATAAGTGCATATGCTTCAGTGAGCCCATTAAATATTTCTCGAGAGATAGTGCTACACAAGTGAAACTTAAACGTTATCAATTTTTTTGCAATAAAACCTCACCAGAAAAGTTAAATCGCATTTAAACTTTAAATTAATTTTATTAAATATCAAAGATCGCTTTTCTATAAAAGCTTCACAAGCTGCATGAAATGCTTTCTTGGGTCGGATGCGGCCCGAGGGCCGTAGACTACAGGTCCCTGATCTCAAGTGAATCAGATTTTCTGCGGAGGCATGGAAATAAAGCGCCAGATTTTAGTAAAAAAGCGAAATAAATAATATTAAGATTTTAAGTGCTCGTGAGGAATTATTAGTTAGACATTATAATTAGTTTCCTTGGCAAGAAATTATTTTTTTCCCAGCAAACACCAAATTGTTTCCTTTAAATTATATTATGTTATTGATTACTTGAGATTATTTACCCAATCACATTCATTTTCTTTGTACAATTTAAAAATTGTTGATGAAGCAAGATCATTGGTGGCCTCATTAGTTTATCAGCGTAATGGATGATTTAAGAAGAATCGTAAAGGGAACTCTAGAGGAAGAATACTAGATCAAATGTCCAAAAAATGATGGCTGCAACTTCAGTTACATAATATAATTACATTTGAGGTGCTTGGCCAAAATCTTGCCCAAGAAAAGTAATAATCGATTAAAGAATTTGATGCTTCAGCTTACCTCCAACGTTCTCAAAATTCGATGCAGATAAAGGCTAAAATTTGTCACAGCACCAGTATTCAGGATGATCAATAAAAAAAACTATAGGAAAATTTTATAATCTTGAAGACGGAGCAATTTGCGAACATTTAGATTCTGGCAGTTAGTTCATTCTTGTGATACGCTCAAATTGGCAAAGAATACTTCCATAATAAAAACCGTCGAAAGTTTGGATTCCATTGCAACACGTCTTCCTTTCAACCAGTAGTATCCTGCGCTGTTGTACTTGAGAGAAATGATTATTCCAAATTTGGGGAATTTTTTCGGAGAGCGAATAGAATCAATGAACCAACTAAAATACGTTCAAAACGACAAGTGGGTGGAGTACTGTTTCAATTTTTTAAAGCTAAATAGAGAATATAGAAAGAGAAGTGACATGACACGAGTATAGTGAGGATGGGAAAGATACTGTCATTTTTTAAATCATTCAGTGACATCTCTATTTATTATCTCGATTATTTTGATGCACGGTATATACTACTACTACTATATACTACTACTAAAAATCCCCTTATGCCAAGGACTTTGAGTCTTACAATATAATATTAAGAATTATTATTAAGGAGATACTAGTAGTGCTCGGGTTTCATACATGCATAGGGTGTACACCGGATCGCGCTACAGCCTACTTCACCGAAATTCTTACGAGGTTTTCCAGAATTGCTTCATCATCATCATGAGGTGTTCTGCCTCTAGGCAGGTCCCTGGCACCAGCGTTGTCTCCACTCATTTCTGTTCCTTGCCATTTCTTTCATTTCCTGATACCCTCATGTCTGTTTTTTTCTACGTTTTCCTCTGTCTGTTAGTTTCTATATTGCGCGGTCGTCAATACTGTAAAATCTATGCGCTACGAACCATCCTCGCCGGTTTGGGAAACAAATTCTATTCACCCCATATCTTTCTGGGTTTACTGTCCACTTTGTAACGGTTCACGGAACTCTCCATGGACGTAACCCCGCGAGTTATACCTGTAGCTATATAATAATAAACAGAATATTCTCAAAACGGCTGGGTAAATTAAGATTGACGTGGTTATTTCTTGGTGCCTTTCAAGCAATCGTTTCATTGATACGGAAGAAACCTTTCTCATCAATAGATAGCACTTTTTTCCCTTCGTGAGATACTACATTCTTCGTTTTTTATACCTTAATTTATTTTAACTCCTAAAATAACGGAAAGGTGTTTGCAGCTCCATGCGCTTCCTGCTATGATTTCAGATACGTGATGCGTCACTAAGTGATCTTTATTTTTTAGAGGTAACGCTACATTTGAAGTTCTCTAATCGGAATTTCTCTGTTGCTATAGGTAAAACTCTATGGCGCTTCATAAACTTGAAAAATTTGCCTTTTTTATTTTAAAGCTGAATATTTTTGTAAAGATTTTTAATTCTGTATTATATCATCATGGCTACATTTACCTAAAATTTATTTTTACTTTCACATTGAAATTGTTTTAATTACGCTGTTTATCAATACTATGATTTTAAGCAATCTTGTTTTTACTATTGCGTATCTTTCGCCTTCATCAGATATTATGCTCATTACTTATCTGCTGCCGAACTAGCGTATACCTGTCCACAATCATTGTGGGTACATAATCAACAGATGGGTTGCTGTACAAATCTGATTTGGAGTACTTTCATTGTTTATCCTCCATCCTAAGATGACGTTGAAGTAATTACGTATCAGGTTTTATCAGAAAAACATGAGCGAGCAAAAGGAATTCTTTGACCGCATTCGCCCGTCAATTTCAATAATTTTGACGATGTGGCCCATCACAGAGGCGAAAAGCGTACAGCGCAAGGATCGCGGCCTAAAATGTTTCTGCTGACGTCACTCGACCGATCTTTCCGGAGGAAATAGGGTTACGCTTAGCATTCAAACCCTCTCCCCGACCCCCCTCTACCCGCCTGCCTCACTTCCCCTTCAACCCTCCAAACTGACTCTCTCCCCTCCACCCGTCTCACTCTCCCCTCCACCCGTCTCACTCTCCCCTCCACCCGCCTCCCTCACTTCCCCTCCACCCCCTCCAACTGATACTCTCACCTCTCCACCCTCCTCCCTCACTTCCCCTCCTCCCCTCCATCTGACTCTCTCACCTCTCCACCCGCCTCCCTCACTTCCCCTCTAACTGACTCCCTCACCCCTCTACCCGCCCCTCTCTCCCCTCCCGTGTGCCCTCGCTCTTCTTCCGCCCCGTGCGTGCGTGTGTTCCCACGTAAAATAACCCTCCAGAGCACCCTGGTATACTTTCACCCGATGACGTGCGATCTGCCAACGCAGGAGTATTAAGCATGCGTCATTACCTGTTGGAGGAGGAGGAGAGACCGTGGAAGAGAGAGAGAGAGAGAGAGAGAGAGAGAATGGAGAAATATCGAAAGGGGTGGAAGAGAGAGAGAGAGATCAATGGAAAGAGGAGTTGGTGTCGGTGATGTATACGTTTGTAAAGACGAATGGATCTGTAATCTAGAAATAACACAGGTCACGAATTAACTCAAAAGGCACTGAAAAATATTGTCTCGTTATTTCAAATAGAAGGAATTGGTACTTTCTTCCTATTTGATGATATTATTTTTGTGATCAGTAGGGTAATTCATAATGTGCATAGTTGTCGAATGAGTTAATTAAGAAAATTAAGGTACTCCAAAATCTCAAATAGAATAAACCGCGGGAAATAGAAGAGGTTCTCTATAAACAGGTAACAATAAGCGCGAAAAAGTATAAATCGGGAAAACTGGTTAAAATATCAAGAAGTATTGATGATTACAATAGGTCCATTATACTCAAATAAACAGATAAATCCCCAGTGGCCAAACACATTTACATTAACTTTATCACGCTGCTAGACGCCAATACCTATACTGTAATTCAAATCTCCTTTGGTATGTCTTACTACATATAGGAAAATTATTTGCAGTACTTATCGGTTCTGGGAAATTATTTCAACGTATTTTACAGTAGGTACTCTGTGATCTACATCTCGACTGATTGGCATCAGTTACTACAACTATGTCACGCACATCCTCAATGAATTGGCTGCTATTAATATTCTCGATTTGACTCCTCTTGTACGCGTGCATTAAATGTTAGCCATTATAAACCGAAGAATAATTTTTTCGCGACGAAATCGAAAAGCAACATGAATACGCCAAAGAAGAAATGCCCCTGGAAATATTCTAATTACACAAAAAATAATGTGGACAAACGATTGAAACTGATAGGTTCTTTCAGGAGTATTCAAAGGAATAAGATGAATAAATATTTCCGAAAAATTCATCAAAGGAAGTTTGATATCAAGTATATTCTCCGCAGTTTAGAAAGGGGCATAGTGACAGATAACTAAAGATAGCTTAACACTAGAACGGCCGATGGGACATTTTTGTCCCATTTTTAAGTTCGGATCACTGCCAAAAAGAATTTTTTTCGGAGCGCGGTGAGTCTTCATGACTTTTCATATTATTAATCTAGTTACGCACAGAGAAGTTTTGCCCTCTCTGCTACCTTGGTTGAGGTATGACATACATTTTACCCTAGAACTGCCCACTGGCGTAATCATTACAAATCTGCTACTTTATTTCAATATAGCACTGTGCATAGGCCTTTCTGAGTTCACTGATGAGTGGAGCTAGGACACTTACGTCCCATTCCTAAACTCTCTCGGATCGGAAAATGGGGACTGCAGTAATGTAATAAGGTCATCTCAAGGAATCGTTTCCAAGAGATACTCAGATTCGATGTCAAGTCCACCAGGTCTGAGCGCTTAGCAACTGACAAGTTTGCCATTATTTCAGAAGTTTGGAATAGGTTCATTCTAAACTCAGAAGTGTTAGAGACCTGGAGCTTACATATCAATAGACTAGCAGCACTTTTCTACCAAAGTTAGGTGCCGATTCATTCATTTTATGGTTTCTAAGTCCGATAAGTACGGGCATAATTTATGGGTTGCTGTAGACAAAGTATATACTAAAGGCATTCTCTTATCTTGACAAAGATGAACTCCGACCAAATGATCAGCGCCTTTTCCAGTACGTAGTAATGAAACTGTTGGAACCATTCCTGAACAAGGGAAGAAATGCTACGTGTGGCAATGTTTTCTCTTCTCTGGCTTTGACTGATAATCTAAAAGCTAAATCCACTATCTTGGTTGATACAATAAACCGGAGGAGAAGATAAATGCCCTTGGCTGTAAAAAATTCACATGGAGCTATGTACGACACCCAGGTACTGAAAAATGGAGATACTACACATGGTTTACCAAGGTAAAATGCATAAGAATGTCATTATTTTAAGCACTGTCCACCCTGAAGTACAACTTGGGACAGATGCCAAGTAAAAGCCAAAAACTGTGTTCTTTTACAACAAAACTAAGTACAAGGTTGACGTTGTAGATCAAATGTCTAGTAAATAGTCAAGACCTGTACACGTTTTACAATATTCTTGACCTAGCTAGTATAAATGCATTGGTATTGTACAAGAATGTTACCAAAATCAAGATCCCACGGCGAGACTTCTTGTTGAAATTGGCTGGAGTAAAGATAATACGGAGAGCAGGGCATCGAACGCGTCCGCTCAAATCGCTGACGCTCATGCCGAAGAAGGGAATCTGCGGATCCCGCAACAGAGAGCAATCGACGACGTTGCCAGATTTAAAAAACTGCAAGTATTGGAAGAGTGCGAATAAATGCTTCGTATGCAGAAAGGTATTATGCAAAAAGTGCATCGGAAAGGAAAGAAAGACTGTAGATTGCGTGAACGAGTGATTGTGATTGAAAGGCCATGATTGTCTCTCTTACATTTTCTTATTCTTGTACTAAGTACTATATTGTACCTAATAACCTGTTGATGAATCAACAGAGGAAATATTTTTCACTTTATTTTGTTGATTTATCTGCATAAATTATAAAAAGGAAGTAGACTTTCGTACTTAGCAAAATACGAGTGATTATGAGAAAGGAGCTTTTAACTTCTATACTTGACTATTCTTGTCCTTTCCTTCATATAGTGACTATACCTACCTGTTTGGTGATCTCATGATTACCTAAGTGTGTTGTATGTCGCTTTTAAATGAAAAGACATTAATTTTTTAAAACAGATGTTAAATTAAAAAAATACTGAATTAACACTATATTACGTCATTAAATCTAATTTTGTATGAGACTGTACTTGCAAGAAAAATAATATATACTTGTATCAAAATATGATTCGTTTGTTTGTTTCAAAAGAAAAAGCTTCCCACACTAATATTAACATGCAAAACACTCATAATTAAATATGGGATATTTTTGTCCCATTGACCGTTGTTGTGAGGTCCAGCCGTTCTAGTGTTAATGAAGACATGGTTAGTGAAGAAAATTTCCTTAGCAATTGGCCAGGTGAAGGAGTTTACATAGCGTTCGATTCTAAACATCATAGCTATCCGATTCCTACAAAGTAGGTAGTGTTTGGCATAGTACTGTAGGAAATGGTTCCAAAAGCCTATATAAGTGCGTTTACTGACCGCCTAATACCAAAATTTGGCCAATATACAAATTTTAAAAGCTATTAGCTTTATTTGCTTCTGCATATGCAGAAAAATTCGTAATAATTGGAGCTGAATTCAATTTACCTTCAATTGATAGCTGGTTTGATGCAGAGATCAGGAATCGTGCCAAACTTTTCTTGATACTTTCGCGAAGCACTTCTTGTTGTAATTAGTAAGAGTCCAAAGCAACTGAATAACACATTTGATTTACTATCCACACATGCCTCCAACAAAGAAGAATGTTATGGCTATTCACATGAGCCGATTTCCCACATTTAAATATTCACGTTTTATCGAAACAAAGATAAACAGAGACATTTAAGCATCATGACTGGTCATGAAAGAATTGATAAGCATATATCAAGCAAATTTAAGCATGATATAAATTGTAAGTAAAGGTGGTGCAATAAGAAGATAAGGACCAAACACAGGCGTCAGAGAAAAGGTTAATTTCGAGTAATTAATATTTCAACAAAAATCGTAAATGCGCATAGAAATTTTAGCTTCAAGAAAAGAATTCGCGTTTTGAAGCAACAGTGTCCACGTGTAATGCGCTTAGAGTCTTCAAAGAAATATTTCTCAACTATTGTTTGAAGGAAGATCGTAAATCGTTCTAGACCTACGTCAGAGAACTTTAAGGAAGGAGTTATACGCTAGGGTAATTGTGACTGAGACTGGTTCGATCGCTTACGAGACAGTTGAGAATTCGAATTTATTATACAAGCTTTTTCATAAAGCTTTCGTTGTTGACGTTGACGAGTCAGAGGAATACAGCAATGCATATAAGAGCGACTCTTGGAATGACATAGACACCTCTCTGAAAGTTATCGCGCAGCAACTCGAATCCATCAAATATACAAATACCGGAATTCAGAGGTAATTCCTACAGGAGTTCCAAGACTTAGCCTATGAAATCGCACCGGATACTATAATTTTCTGTGTCCGTCCGTCCGTTCGTCTGTCTCCCTTTGCATCTCAGAAACTGTTTTTCATAGAGAAATGCGGTAAACGACAGTTTGTTTCTATCAGCAACGAGATCTCAGAGAAACTGCATTCATTTTTATCTGCTATATTGAAACATAATAGCGGCTGATTTAAATATTTGAAATTTTATATTTTGGAAACGCAGCGTCGGCGAAGAAAACTTTCTGGAAAAATGTACTTGACAAAAGCAGTTTTGAAAATTGACTTTCAGCTTAGCGAGAATAAATGCGAGGCGATTAGCGTCGAGGTCCCTTCGAGCAAGGGAAGCGAGAGAAGGGCGTGGTTCACGCGTATAGTGCGTATGAATAGCTCCCCTAGTGTTAAGATAATTTTTGAGAAATCTTTATCGCATGGCGCCGTCCCCACAGATTGGAAGTTAGCGCATGTAACACTTTCGCAAGGGTGAGGACAAAGAGAACCCCGTAAATTATCGACCAATATCATTGACGTCATAATATTGTATGGTGCTTTAGGATATAAAGTATTTTGTGACTACTGAAATAGTGAAAGCTCGATTTCAAGAAAGAAAACCATGCCAAATCTATCTGGGTCTTTTGATAGGTGATTAATTGTTGCGGGGAGAAAGATGTCCAGGTGGTCACCACTTTTATAG
Organism: Tanypteryx hageni; assembly: GCA_028673005.1. Taxonomy (NCBI): domain Eukaryota; kingdom Metazoa; phylum Arthropoda; class Insecta; order Odonata; family Petaluridae; genus Tanypteryx; species Tanypteryx hageni. The sequence goes on along the minus strand of CM054113.1, from coordinate 127,921,168 downwards.
ATTTCATAACCTTGATAAAGCTATTGGAGATACCTTAGATAAGTGCTTAGTTTTCGATTTTTACTTTTTTCATACGAATAATGTTTTCATGAAAAAAAATCGAATTCAAGATTTCAGCGGAAATATACGTTTTGAGGTCCTCTGAACACGTGTTGAACATTTTCTCGCGCGCGCGTGTATGCGAGTGTGTGTGCGTATATATGATAGGAATATTGTAGGTGCTTTAATTAAAAAACGCATTAACAAATCAACGCGAAATTTTATTTGTCATTTTTACTGAAGGAGCAAGAGTTGTTTAGTTTATGATTAAAATCGGTGAACCGAAAGTAACACTTTACTCTTGTTCTCCTTTTTGTTGCTACCAATTTTCTCCATTAAATCCTCATAATTTATAAAACCGTTAAATTTGAAAAAACCTAATTTATAAAAGCATTAAATTTGAAAAATTTAGAAAATGTTATTTTCTTCAACTTTAGTTTGAAGCATTATTCCTAGGATACATTGTTTAAGGGATATTTAAAAAATATATTTTTTTAGCTGCCACCACCATATCATCTGGAAGCAACTTTTACGCTTAGTTACGTCTTAGTAATGCTCATTTTTATTTTCTTAATTGATGGAGCGTCGTGGCTATATCCAATATCAGGAGGCTACGGTATGCGTTCATTTCTCTTCTTTTTAGTGTTTGGATTTTTGTCGCAGTTCCTAGAAATATTTATTATCATTTAACATATTTGGAATTTTTGGAAATATTACAGGCAAGGGGAAAGTGGTGGTGGTGGCCACATTAGATTTTTGACACTAACGTGCTAAAGTTTTTCGATTTCTTAATTCTGGTTTTTGCCTCTTTGAATGTAAACGCTTACCAACATTATGGTGTGCGTAAGTAGCAAACCTATCAATTACCCTCCCTTTCTAAGTCTTGAGTACTGCAATACCATAAGCATAACCCTCTCCGCTGTTCTACTGTTTAGTGGGAACGAGATATTTAGTGGCGCCCTACACGAGTCGAAGCTGAAAAAGTCAAACCCATTCCACTACAAACCCCAGAGCTGCAGACCGTTCCAATGTATTCCACAAATGGCAAGACACAAGTGAATAACTAACTTCTTCCCTTCCCTTCCTCTCTTTCTCCCTCTTCCCTCTCTCTTTCCTTCCCCTCTCTCCCTCTTTCTCTCTCCCTCTCTTTCCTTCTCTCTCTCTTTCTATGTCTTTCTCTCTCTCCTCTAACTCTTCTCTCTCCAATCTCTCCCCCTTCTCTCCCTCACTTTCTCTCCCCTCTCTCTCTCTCGTCTCACATTCTGTGGTCGCTAGATGTCGCACTTCATTTTCAATAAAAAAAATAATTTTAGCTAATTCTTTTAAAATTTTTTAAATATCTTAAATTCTTACGTTAATTTCTTTAAATAATATAGGTTATTTTGTTAAGGTATATTAACTACGTGGCTACCTATTCATGTGCCTGTTGAAGGTGTCTTATTTATTTTTGCGGGAGTAATTAATATATGTTAAATGTCGATTTCTGATATCAGAATTTCATGTATCTTAAAATATTCAATTTGCTTATTATATCGTGCTCCTCTTTGCGAAATATCAATTTTTGGAGAAATTACTTTTTAAGATGGCATATAATCATTACTAGTTGACAGGCGTATATTCCGTCGTCCATCGCAAATAGATTAGACACCCCATTGAAAGAGAAGAAAACTCTCGATTCTCCGCTCTGCTATCTACAATCCAAAAATGCAAAGAGAACAATGCCACATTTTTGAACCAGCGTATAACGGATCTGCTATTTTAGTGTTACGCGGATTAGTCAATATAAGGCTAAATAACTTGAGTTTGAAGATATGACTTTGAAAATTTCCATCGGTAATTATAAGCATTACTTGAAATGATAGATTTTGTATCTTCTTAGGAGTAAATGAAACTCACGGAGAAGGCTTTGGAGCTTTGTTATCCTATAATTATAACTTAGGGATGATATGAAATCTGCAGAAAGTTTAAGTTTCATTACCCTACAAGTGCAATGATCTACGATAACGCGTTCGGTCCGATATCAAAAATTCTATTTCCTGTCACTGTGGCGCCACTTTATTGAGACCCACGATCGAACAATGGCGGTAGCTCAGGTGCTTCTCTCTCTCCGTCTATCTCTCTGTCTCTCTCTCTCCCTCTCTCCATCTCTCTCTCTCTCTCTGCGCTTCAATGAGATATGGCGCGCTCAAAAGAAGCCTATATAATGTTCTCTTCTTATCAGCTCTCCTTCCTTTGGTAGCTGTAAAGTTTGAATGGCATTGTGACTTTGGCAGCGATATTGCTCTGACGAGCAGCCATAGTCACTAGAATTGTCTATCTCTTCCTTTGGAGCTCTATTCCGTAAAACTCCATCTGATCCCTTATGATCTAATGGTAGAGTAATGTAAATTTTGTTATTTCTGTCTAAATGTCATTAATGTTTGTTCTGATAATCGAATTACGTGCTGCAGATATGGCTTTGGCACGTCTTGCGTAAAATGCGAGATATGCAAAAAGTTTTCCTGATTTGTTTCGAAGAATTCCCAATTCAGTTTTATTTTAAATTCCAACGAAACACGCCTAAGAATATCGCAATCCACGTATGGTTTGGATTGGATTAATGGTGATTTGGATATGAAAGTTATTGAAAATGCTCCTTATTAAAACATCGTATGTGTCTGATTTGGTAAAAGTATCGATGTTTTTATATAATTATTATGAGAGTTATATCAAAGAAGTATTATGCACAATTGTGACTATCTTGCGAAGTGGCATTGATACTTATAGAGAACACGAATTTAAGTGGATGTTTTAGAAATACATCTCGTTAATAAAAATAATTTCTATTAATTATAGACTTTTCATATAATTGTATAGTAGAATTTTTAATGATAAATGATTTAGATATTTATTGATTCGTGTCACTACATAGCCATTATAACAGATATAGTTTACAGTACTTATGTTGTTAAGCATAAACATATAGCTCTGTCTGAATAATGAGGGAAATATTCCATTCTGTTATTCTATAGGCGCATGAAAAGATCAGTGACCTTTAAATATTTGATTATGAACCAAGCGGAGAGAACAATAAACCACCAGTTGCATACTCGATTTCCTTTTTTTATTAACTGTACGAACCAGCAACTCTTCCAAATGAATTAACTCGAATTGAGAATGAGAAGTGTGTGGTTGACACCACTGTATAGCATTATTAATGTTCATTGGAATGAGCTGAAGAAAATATCATGAAATAGGATGCGTAAAAAAGGGAGTGGAGCGTGGAATGATAGAGGTGGGGGAAAGTGAATCCGCCGTGCAGGAGATTAGATTAGGTTACATTAGATATAGTCCTCATTTGGAGCATGATTGGGACTAGGAAGTCCAATCTTCCACCTAAATTCTCGTCGTAATACAAATATAATACAATATTTTAGAATTAAATATAATATATTAATACAATAACTATGAAAACATATGACTATGTGGGAAAAATAAAATTACTAAGGCAGGAAAACACCCACATAGGGGGAGGGTTGTAAAACCTGCGAAACCTACCTAGGTTCACTAAACAAATCATCATGTGATACACTATAATATATAATATAACCATACACAAAAATAGAAGCAATAAAACAGTATAGGCAACAAAGAAAATAGAGGAAAGAAATAACGATTCGATAACGAATTGGCAAATATGACTTCAGTTGTTCCATTGCAATGGTTCATCATACTAGGTTTATTAGGAGTTACCATTGAATGCATAAAACGACTTAGCTCCCCCAGCAACAGATTTTTCACATCATCTGACTTTATTGGCGATCTTCGAAATTTTCCCTTTCACCAACCGGGTCATCCCACTTTGCTCCCATTCGAGTGTAACTTTAAATAACAAGAAGTATTCCCTACGGAGAAGTCGCGTTTTGTAATAACTTAAAAAATAACTTTGTTAAACTGGTAAATATTTTATAAACTCGTTTTCAGCTTTCCGTATTTTTGCGATTAATTAATCGCGCTCAGATACAGAATAATTTATCACATTAACTTTAAAGATTATTAGTTATTTCGCAAAGGTGTAATGTTTTGTGTGCCTCCCTACAGTAATTTTAATAGACAATCGTTAATTATTTTGGCGCTACGTTAGGCGAAAAAGAGGAAGCAAACGCATCCCGGCAACAGTATATCATAATGGTCAGATAGCGAGCGATTCTCAGGAAGCTAGCAATTTATTCTCCGAATATTTTCCTCCGTTTATAATCAACCTGTATCTTTATCATCCAATTTTTACTACGTACCTGCATCACACGACCTTTCAACTTCTTTGATTTTCACTAAACAGGAGACAGTCGCCTCATAAAATGAAATTAAATGTAATTTTTCTTTCGGGTCAGATACTTTGCCTTCCTTCACGCTCAATGCCAATCAGTTAGGGTACTCTCTTCTAGTGTTATTCAATGAGATTGCGCTTCAATAATCTTTCCCTGCAATAATTTTTATTCCTATTTATTATAGCACATGCTTCTTGGGAGATATCTGTATGTGTTAAATGAATTATCCCTATATCAATATTTTGTTATCCAGAATTTTTAATGATTAGACTTACTAACACGACAATTTACCTGGTGATTTTACTCTACAACTGCTGAGTTAACAGCTGCAACTGGAATATAATCAATATAAAATGCATTGTAGATTTTTAATTTACAGAGTAACCATAATTCATCCAGCACATTACAAATATCCGCACAGCACAAGCTACTGGAGAAACAAGTTAGGAAAGTATACAATGCATTACAAATAGTCGCGTTTCGTGAGATGGAGTATTTGAAGGATTACGATATAATTTGGACGAACGCATACCATAAAATAGCAAACGCCACGAATCCTTTGTGTCTCTCTCAACTAAAAATTTCTTGCATCCCCGAAGTTGGTGCATTTAGAAACGCATTGACGTAATTTTAGTAATAATAAATATCACTAAAAAACGATGTATCAGAAATGATGCTGGAGAAATATTACATTTTTTCTTGCCGATTTATTTTCTAATCAGTTGTAGTTAATCAAAAAATCGAAAATTATTTAAAACATACTTCACTTGAGTCAAGTACATCTATATGTTACCCTGCAATTCACCAATCTGGTGGGTGGCAAGGGGCGTACTGCACTGAGGCCTACCTAACAGTTATTATTCACAGATTTGTCTTCCCTGTTATTGTTTCGTATTGTTCTCGGAAAGAATGAGCCTTTGTAATGTTCCGTCCCACAATTGATCTCACGTATCTAATCGTCATGATCTTTTCTACCAATGTACGTTGAAGCCTCAATTATGTCCACTACATCCTCTGCAAGACATTATGATCTGTATTTCCGTAAGATCCTTAACCTTGAGCACTTTCTACGGTCTTCCAGAGATCTCCATTTTAAGTCCTTCAATAATGATGTCACGCTTTCCATATGTTCGTATTTTTGTTTAACGAATCTGGCTACTTTCCGCTGTACTCTTTCTAACTGAATTATATGATTCTTCTCAAACGGATCCCATATACTTGGGGCATATTCCACCTGCAGTCTAACTGGTGAAAAATAACATGCTTTGCGTACTTTTTCTGTACTATTCCGCGCTATTCTGTCTATGAACGCAAGTTTCTTATTAGCTGCGCCTATAATACGACGAATGTGCATGTCCCACAAAATATCACGACAAACGGTAACTTCAAAATATTTTACATGTTCAGCCGCTTGAATGTTCCTTGTATCGATTTCATACTCGAAAACTATTTCTCTATTGTTACTTTTCCAGAAGGATACTGCGGCACATTTACCGTAATTAATTTCAATTTTCCAATCGTGCGCCAACATCCAGTTTTAGGAGCGACACCTTGCGCAATTGATTTCTCGAATATTATTTTCAAATACGGTGCAATTTTAGAGGCCAGTTCCTTTAGTACTCAAGCGAATATTTTCTTCTGCCAGAAAGATTTATTTTGTTTAATCGAGCGAAATTGGTACCTTCTACCGAAACGCCCAAATCCTCCATCTAGTCACCCTGAATAGGTTCATATTCATCGCTAATCGCAGTAAAAATTTCTGAAAATGTTCATTAAAGCAGGTTTGCTTTATCTTCACACTCATGAACTACTTTTCCTGTTTCGATTCTCAGTGACGCAATATTGGGATCTCTATCTTGGATTTTTCTGACATACGACCAAAATGCTTTTGGGTTCTCAATCAAATTGTCGTGTCGTTCTTTCTGTAATCATTAAATGCACCACGCATCACTGCTCTAGCTCTTGTGCGGATCTCCTTGTATAGCTGCTTTATCGATGTCCTCTTCAACCGTGGTCGTTAAAGATGTATTAATTACGCGGGAGTGAATTTTTCTTTGCCGTCTAAGAGCGCTCCTAACTTCTTGGTTGTACCATCTAGGTTTCACATTATCAGGCTTTAGCTTACTTGAAACAAATTTAAATGTACACTCTCGTATCATATCTCTAAATATACTCCAAGATTTTTCATTGTGCAGAAAAGGTCTAAAACTTGGGAAATCGGTTTTGGTGAACAAATAAAACTTTTTGGCTGTATCTGTTTCTCAATTTCTAATTTAAATTCGGCGTACACTGTCTTATGATCGCTTATTCTCTCAACTATAGGCACATTATTCATACACTCCGGGTAGTTTGTAGCCAATAAATCTAATATATTTTTAGACCTCGTTGGAAATGTCACTAGTTGATATAAGAGTGCTTACCGAATGTTTCAATTCGAGTTTCGCATGATTCACGTTCTCTGCCACCGGGATGAAAACAATTATGATTCCAATCAATCGAACGAAGATTGAAATCGCTCCCTATAATAATGGCTCTCTTTTTATTAATAACTCTTAGCGCCGTCATTTGTTCATCGAAGAGATGAATAATTTCTACGCTTTCATTAGGAGGCCTGTAAAAGGTGCATTTATTTACAAGTTTAGAGCTGCTTCCCTTCACACTACACCAAACACTTTCAATGTCGTCATCGATAATCTGTATTGGAGAACTTTCGTATTTATTTCTAACAACTATAAAGACTTCTCTCGAGCGGATGCATCAATCTATTTTAAAAACGCTATAGTCAGCTAGCTATATCCTCTGCTAGCCAACTCTATATCTATCACTACGTCAGCTTATAAACTGCAAATTAGGTGATCGAAATCGGCTTCCTATTTACGAATGTTTGGCAACAATTAACAGTAATTATTTTTCACTTACGCACGGAGTATATTCTACCATTACATAATTTTGCATGATTCTTATTTTCAACGGCCGCATCAATTATCCACCTACCCAAAACTGACCTACACTATACTCTACTCTCGAGCCAAATATCCCTACCGTACTCAATACTCTTACACTCTACTCCCTGAGCTGATTCGGGCGCGTAATGATCATCAGAGTGATCTAGTAGTGCCCTGCACGATTCGATATTCGGCCGTCGATCGACGAAGTCCACTCCCAAGTCCAGACAGAATTTCTACAGCCTTCTGTTCAGACCGTCAAACATAATCCAAACCTCAGAACCGGGGTCAATCCTGGGGACCATAGTGCAGATGGTAAGCCGCACATCAGAACCCGACTCCTCTCGGACACGAGCAACCTCAGAGGCCAAGCCCTGAAAATAACTTAAAATCTCCTCGGACCCGCACTTCGAGACGTCGTTAGTCCCAACATGGGCCATCATCAGCAGCCGAGAGCAACCTATCGCCACTACTGCTTCTCTCACCATATTGGTCACCTGCGGCATCGTGCCTCCTGATATACATCTGGAGAAAACCTCTGGATAACAGGGGTGCTGTCACACGCCAAACATTACAGCTATATAACACTAATAACCTCCCCTTCCTAACCTGACTCCCTTTGGGCCCGGTCTCTATCGAAGAGATGGCAGCGGGTGCGGGCGCAATGGCCGTGGAGTCGTCCTCCGACAACATTTTGAACCTATTACTGACAGGAAGAGGGTCCGCCGAAGCTTCCCCACCTCCCTGGCTCCGCAGCACCACCCCCCCAAAATCCCACCGAATGGACATCACTCTCCACTCATCGAATTTCTCAGTCCGAGGACTCTCAGCCAGCAGTAAGGAGTCACGGACAACCCCGATTGCTCTGCCGGCTACCGCACCCAGGTGAACCCGAGCCACCAACTTGGCGCGGCAAGTTTTCAGGGATGACTTCGCACCCCCTACATGAACTAAGGCTGCCTCGAACCATTCCACCCTCAGAAGGAGGTCCGAAAGTACCCTCTCCAGCTCCGCGATTCGAGCCCTCATGGCCTCGCATCAAGGAGAAAACGGGAGTCCTCGGTGAAACTATCCAAAACTCTTAACTAATTTATATACTAACGTAAAAGAGTCTTGCAATATAATAACAAAAACTGAAATGGGTAAACGCTAAAGAGTCGTGTCTAAGTTTTAAGGCAATTAGATATGCGGGGAAACTATTCTTGAAGCGTACGAGAAAGGGTCAAACGCAGGTATATAGTAAAAGGCGTAAACAACACAAGCAAGGTTAGTTCACGCACAGGAGATGATAGTACACAGCAAAGATTATATATAAATACTATGGAGCGTAAAAATAAAACAACCTTACGAATATAACGTAGATGTTAAAAAAATTGATAACTTAAACGAATGGTAAATAAAATTTACGGAACGATAACAAATAGAATAAAGTAAACGTTAGTTCTACTTATCACTACAGCTACTCTAATGCTACCGATACTCTTTTCGCTCGAAGATTCGTAGGAGCTCGCAGGAGCAAGTGAAAGGTACGTCCGTTCACTTCGACAGCCAGGCAAAGATTATAGTTGTAATATTTACGTTTACATTCTTTTATTCTTCGTAGATAATTCATTTCCTTCAGCTTGCTAAATGCTGCATGAACACGTAATGGTAATAATTGTATTTTAGTGATTATAGCAAACCTTATTTACCTCTCTTACTGCGAAGATTATTTACGTTGACAACAATTACATATCCATGCATGAACTTCTCCATGTTCTAAGCGAATTGCGACATTATTATATAATTTTCTTGATAACGGTTACTCTTACGATAAAAATGTATAGGAAAATAAATACTCTACTAGTTTTACGAATTTTATTTGAAAACTACTTGATATGATCAATACTTTACTAGATATGACGGAAAGTTTATTTTTTATCACCAATAAAGCTATACCCCTGATTTTCTTATTCATTTGTGTGATTTTTCTATTGTCGTTTAAGTCCTTAATATCAAATTTCAATAGCATCCGTTCGGTAGAAGCCAAAAATGGAAGCAAAACACGCCTAAAAACGGTTTTATTTGAAAGTATAACTCAAAGAGTATTGTTGAACATATTAATCTCCACATGGGTATCAAGGTGTATTCTGCCCCGTGTCAACTTATTTTCCAATATCTAGCGCGTCTCAAAAGCAATTGCGTCGTTGATTCGCGCACGGAGTTCATCAGGATCTGCAACTTTCGCACGAAAGACTTGATCTCATATGAACCCAGAGTAAAACATCCATTGGCTGATATCCGGGGAGCGAGGGGGTCAAGCAATTGCCCCTTACCATCTAATCCGTCAGAGAGGAAAATGCTCATTGAGGAATTCTCGAACCTCCAGAGCCAAATGTGGTGGAGTGTTGAAAGAAAACATTCGATTGGTTGTCTTTAATCTGCGGGATTGCAAACAACTGAAGCATGATGCAACTATTTTTGTGACGCCTTAGAGGGGCGCGAAACAGAATTCTAGTATCAAACGAAAGTCTTTAAGTTTTCTTTTGACCGAAAGGAACAGTTTTTCAATGCGTCTTATAGTTTGTGTTGCACGAATGTTTGTAATGTAGTGAATAAATTAATGTCACCCAGATTGACGGACGTTATTTGCAAACACAAACGTTGATATTTTTAACTTTTATAATACAATACATATTTGAATAAGCTCTATCGTATGATCAAGCAATAGAAATTTCAAATTTTATTTATGGAGGTGAGGCAGTCTTCGTTTAGTGAATATTGACAGCCCTGATTGAGTGATATGTCCCAGACTTACCATTTCGTCGAGTGTTTAAAACGTAGCCTCAAATAAAAAACATAAAAACTGATGCGTCTGTACGATAAAGTCATCCAATAATAGATCTAGAGTTAAATGTAATTGCGGCACATTTATTGTAATTACTTTCAATTTACCATTCTTTGCACCACGTTGAAATGGCTCTTAAGTCTTCACGCAGCGACTGATGGTTCTCCAGGTTTTCTATTTCGTTATATAAAACGGTAGCATCGGCAAAAAGTCGAATTTTACTACGAACTACCAAGCAGATATCATTTACATAGATTAAGAAAAGTTGAGGGCCCAATACACTTCCCTGAGGAACACCCGACGCAACTTTAACGGGGGACGAGTATTTCCCGTTGATGACAACTATCTGTTCTCTATTTGTGAGGAAGTCTCTCATCCAACTGACAACTTTCGAATTGATACCATATTGTCCTAACTTTGCAATTAATTTCCTATGAGATACTTTATCAAACGCCTTCCTGAAGTCAATGAATATGGCATCGACCTGAGTATTTTTCTCTCCGCATCGCAGCGAATCATCCACGAACAGGCCGAGCTGCGTTTTGCATGATCTACCTCTCCGAAATTCGTGCTGGCATCCGCCAAGCAATGAGGGACTATCTAAATAGCGCAATGCAGAACTGAAGATTATGTGCCCAAGTATCTTGCACGATAATGAAGTTAAGAGAATTGGCCTATAATTTTCGGGGTTCTCTTTGAAGGATGATGAATGGAAGAATAGAGAAGAATGGTGATTGATGACCAATACCAGACAATAGTTGGAAAATCTAGACATCAAGACGCTTTTTGTTCAAGAAGTTATTTCTTCGACTAATCATTTCCAAAATATAGATTTTAAATATTTTAAACGGCCGCTATTTTGTTTCAATGAGGCGATTGAAAATAAAAATAGTTTTCCTCCTAGATAATAGAAATAATAAAATGTCGTTTATCGCATTTCTCTACAACAAACTGAAATTTGAGAAACAGAGGGGAATAGACAGACAGACACTTGGGAAATTATATAAAGGATATCTCATTTTTGTAGGGCAATACACTAGTAATATAATAGATTGCAGTAACAACAAAATGGAATGTCTGGAAACATACTTTGTATGCGTGAGTACATAACACTACGCACTAATGTGAACTTTGAGTTAGAGAAAATTTCTGAACTCAACCGAGGACCGAACGCGGGTCTCCCATTTCTCGGGCAGGGGCTTAAACCAACTATGTCAACAAGTCAGTCTAATTTTTTATTCTCGAATTGGAGTATTTAAAATGAGGAAGGAATCAAAATAGTAAACCTTCAACAATGATCATCCTTACCGAGTCTCAGGGGAAAATAGCCGTACGTGATCTCAAGAAAGAGAGATAGCTTTAAAATAACAATATGGGATGTTGGGAAATATAGTACGCATGCGTGAGTGTATAAGACTAAATACATAGAATTAAACTGACTTGTTAGCTTAATTGGTTGAAGCATCTACCCATGTAGCGATCCACGTTCAAGTTCCTAATTTTTAGAATTTCATCTATTACTCTTAAAAAAATACGTAAAAGTTAAACTTTAAACATACCAGTAACAACTAATACTTAGAAGTTACAATCAGTAGCATGACAAGTAAGAAGCACGCAAAATGGTTTAGCATCGGTAAACAAGGTTCAAGGACTTTCTTCCATATTCCTGCTAGGATGTTCCTCGAATTTGAAGGAAATTGCATACTTTTTGCTAACCCCTCCTGCTGTGGAATACTGCTCCGCAGTCTGGGACCCATTTGAGGAGGCCCTAACTAGGGAGCTCGAAATGTTCGAACATAGAGCGACTATATTTGTAAAGGGCAAGCGTGACAGAGATTTTGAGAAACCTGAAATGGGAGACAATGAAGTGTATAAGAATGGAATAGGAGCGGAAACTATTTGAAAAAGTTTGTCAGCTCCAAATTTGTTGAAGACGTACGCGACATTTTATTGGTATTGGTAGTAAGCGTAGGACTATATCCGGGCGTGCCAGAAAAAACATGAAATCAGTCGCTAGAACGGAGAAATACCATATATTATTCCTCCAAGGCGTGATAAGAGAAACCAATGGAGAACTAGAGAGTACGTTTGGAGTAATCTCTATCCTATCGAAGGCTATTGGCGGTTTTAAGGTTAAAAATGTAAATGGAAATTCGAAACTCTCAATCTACCTCCTGTCCCTTTTCCAACTTCAATAACCGTAAACTAAACGGCCAATCCATAGTCACTTCCCATCTTTTATCTCCCATACTTTGGTCGCATCTCTATGTATATATAATGTAAACCCTTCGAATTGCCGGATGATGCAATCGTTACAATGAACCGGTAGCAAAAATAAATTAAAGGGGAAATTTAAATAGTGGCTTTGATTTCATTGGCATGTCTTTCCACCTTCTATGGTGAACCTCATAGGAAATTTTTTTCTATTTCCTTTTAGAAAGCCGGTTTATTTCTCAGGTACCCATTCCCCACGCGAGATTTTTCCTCCCTCGCTTTACGATGGTTGCGAAGACTCGAGGGAGGATGGAGAAAGGTAAATGGAAACGATGGCCTAGCCAGGTCAACTCCAAAAATAGGTCGGAGGAGATATCCTGCTTCGACCCGCGACCCCTTCCTCCTCTCTCTCTCTCAGCATCCTTCCTTCTTTCCCCTCATCCCGCTCGAGTGCCTTCCTCTTTTCCCTCTCACATCTCCCCTCCCACCTCACCCCCTCCCACCTCACCCCTCCCACCTCGCCCCCTCCCACCTCGCCCCTTCTCACTACGCACCCTTCCATCTCGCCCCCTTCCATCTCGCCCCCTCCCACCTCACCCCTCCCACCTCGCCCCCTCCCACCTCGCCCCCTCCCACCTCGCCATCTCCCACCTGGCCTCCTCCCACCTCGCCCTCTCCCACCTCGCCACCTCCCACCTCGCCACCTCCCACCTCGCCCCCTCCCACCTCGCCACCTCCCACCTGGCCTCCTCCCACCTCGCCCTCTCCCACCTCGCCCTCTCCCACCTCGCCACCTCCCACCTCGCCCTCTCCCATCTCGCCCCCTCCCACCTCGCCCCCTCTCACCTCGTACTCCCCAACCTCCCCCCTCCCCACCTCGCCCCCCCCCTCTCCCTTTCCCCTTTATCTCTCATTTCTCCCTCTTTCTTACCAGCCGCTTCTTTACTTGAATACTATTTCCTTTAGTTTCCTTCTATTCTCCTCCCTCCGCCCATTCTCTCTTTCACCACTCTGATATCATCCTTCCCTTCTCCCAAGAGCGTTACGCTTTGTGGAACGCTTCTACTACTTCGAAACCATGAGTTCTCCCTACCCTCCCATCTTCATATTTCCTACTCTCTCTCCCCTTCAAAACCTCATCCTACAGTACTCTCTGCAGTTGCTACTCTGTCATTCTCTCTAAATATCCGCCTCTACGGAGGCCGTATGCGATGTCGCACCTCCTTCCTCCAACCTCCACTCCCTTTTATGCCACCTCCTCCTCTCCCCCGTCATTCCTCCTTGCTATCTTTTCTGTGGGATACGAGACGACGTGAAGGTTCTCAGAGTTCTCCTTGTTGTGCGTCTCCTATGCTGTGCTGTTATACCGCCTCACATGCGGCAAAAGGATTATGAACAGAGTATAAAATATTTCAGCAAATAGGTGATGATCACTTAGAGTTTAATAGCATCATGATACCGGAGGCACTATAGTGATGATAAGAATCTAGTATAAAATAACATTGAATGCAGCCAGGGTGCATCCATGTGCTTTTAATTTCTTAAAAGTACTTTGAAAAAGCTTTACGACCAAAGCAAATAGAAGTATGGTAGAAAATAATTTAAATATACCTTAATTCGTAAATTTTACATGAATCTAGCAGCATAGGTAAGAATGGCGGAGGGAAAATCAGATTTTGCAATGTTTATTACCAATGTTTAATATTTTTGCTGGAAAATATAAGAAAGGCATGGCCAGATGTACTTTTCTATGTATATATCAGTCAAATCAGTTATATTTGTAGATGACAAAGCAGTTGTAAGTAGTTCAGAGATGTGTTTTCAGATACTAGTTAGTTTCTTAAATTAAAAGAAGATGGCATTCGGAATGAAAATAAAATGAAAAAATGTAAAGTCGTAAGATTTATCAAGAGCAAGGAAATACAGATCAGTGTTACAATGAATGGGGCAAGGTTAGAACAAGTGGAATATTTTTAAATTAGGTATTATTACGACTCAGGATGGCAGGTATACCTACCAAGGAGAACATTCAACAGGAAACTATGGAGCTCGTCTTATGGCTGAAAAGGTTATTGTGCCTAATAGAGATAGCTGAGACAAGCAAGGAGAACATGACAAGAATAGTAAGGGAGAAAGAGACTTTTATGATACGACTATAGTAGGTTACAGATAGTTGGAATACAGATATTTTTTATATGTTACTGCGCACATTGTTGCGGAAGTGTGAGGCATGAGAAAAGAATATGTGAGCAGATAGAGACGTTCAAGATGTAAGACATACCAGAGAAAATGTTTTGGACTAGGAATAAAACATTTGAGGAGATTTAAACAGAGCGGGAGAAGAGTAGCTTCATAAAAAAAGAAAGGAATATTACTCTCTTGCAATTTTGAGGTTAAGTAGCCCTATAATTACAAAGTGGAGTTCATATTATGAATTTAAAGTACAGAAATACTTTAACTGCGACTTAATTTCTAATATTGAAATAATAATTCATTGAGTAAAGAGAAACATAAGTTTATGTAATTTATAAATAAAATATTTTGAGGATTGCAATAGAGTACATATAATGATGATCACAAAATTGTCTAGCAGCTTTAGCTAAATGAATAAATTGTAGTAATCATACAAATATAAATGAATTTTCCAAGCAACTTTTGAAAGAACATATGTAAAAAAATTCAAATACGTGTAAAATACAAATATTACAGTAAATACGTAATAACAATAATTACCAAATTAATAATAATACAATCAAAGAGAGGGCAATTTGAATTAACGGGGGTGGAAATGAAATGCACACGAAGTGAAGTTATTGTTGCGATCAAAAAGTAGCGTATATCGAGCGAAAACCAAGTAGAAGTGTAAAGGGCAAGGTAAGGGTTAAACGGTTTACATTTACAGGATTAATTTGTTAAGATCATAAAAAAAGAATTTCTGAAACCATTCCGTGGCTTAGATTTCAAATTTTATTAGAAAATTCGTTCAACAGACTGTAGAATGTGACGTGAAAGGATTACAGTCACAGAAGAATGTTATGATATCAGTTATTGTCCTATACATAGCTGGTAATTTATGAAGTTGTCTTTCAGAACATTTAGAATGATTATTCTTATCGAGATTCTATGTTTTAGGCTCGTGAATAAGAAATTGATTTTATTAGATTAAAAATATGGCGAATTCTTCGAACTGAGTATGAAAGGATAGAGTTACCAATGGCGCCATTGACGCTTTTTCAGAGTAAACTCTGTAGAATCGGCGTTTGAATGGACAGTAAATTTTTTAATACAATTGCAATTATCTGTCAAGTTCCTCTAAGTATTTATCGATGATTCATACTTTGACAAATGAGTGAAATGAAGAATAAAGGGAAAAAATGATTTATTAATAATAGCGCTTATATTAATCTATTTTATGCTAATAAATTCATTAATAACCTTATATTTTAATTTACATTTTAAAAAATAGCGTAGGATTAGGAATTTATATGTACTGTAATTTCAAAATGCCATATTTCTAGTTTAATGAGAGGTGTAATAATCTACAAAAACTATGGCTGAAAATATACATGTTTCTCCTATAATAACAAATACTGCATCAAATGAATGGATTCTCATCATTGGTTCAATTCTCTTCTATTTATAAATAGCTCCTCACCTAAATCTTTCATCAAATTACCTGTGGTGAATTTATTACGATTAAGTTGAATTATATTTTATCCGTTATAACCTCCAAAACTGATTAGTTTATTCTCTCAGATTCTTATTATAATTATCAGGAAATTATAAACCAGTTAGAGTGCAAGGATTATATTACAGCCAAGTTTGATGCTTAAATTACATCCCATTTATCCATAAGTTTTCAAATCGTAATAAATTAGCGAAATTCATTACGTCACGGTTTGTATTTTATCTCAATTTGTTATCGAAACTTCTTCGAAATTACCATTGTGAATTTATTCAAAGCAAAAGCTTTTTTCTTTATAAAACTCTACTTTGTAATGACTGTATCTTACAAAAATAAGTACTGTAGATTTGTTGTTTAGTGATTTTCAAAACATTATTTTATTTTCTATTAAAATACACATTATCAATTGCCTACGCAGTATAAGATCTTACATTCATTTTTTCTTTGCAAAATTAATTTATTTCGATATCACCTTTCAAATTCAATTAATTTTCAATATTAGTTCATCGCCTGCAATTCGCTCATTAAAACGGAGTTGAGGATAGATGGGAAAATAGAAATTTCAGTTAACTTCAGATGCGAAATATCTTTAGGATGGGAGTTCAATGTAATGCTTTTACGTTAAAACAATTTAGTGTGGAAAAAATCTACAAAAAATCAATGTTTAATTACTTGAAATCGATTAATTATGGAATATTTGACCAAGTTTATACATGAAAGCTTCAGATAAATATGTGAGAAATATTTTAAATCAATATAAGTTGCAATGAACAGCAACTGAAAGGAAATGTCTGAACAGGATGAATTGTTGTTGTAATGGATTGCGTAACTGTTTTCAAAATTTAAGTACCTGGGTTAGATTTCACGGGACTTCGTTTTTAAATGTCTATTTTTCTTCCATTTTTGTTTTTTGGAAGGACACAATAATATTTATTTACGATAATTTTTGTGGAAAAAAAGAAAGGAAGAGCCTTATGTAATTTGCTATGCAATGCCCTCACTTGTTTGCTTAGAATTTGCGATTTCTTTTTCTAGAGAGGCTCCCGAGTTCTGAGGTATAAGAGGCTTTTCCTTTGCCACGCGTAGTTGTGGCTCTCCTTGAACGGATCGCTTCAAATGGATGGAATGCGGGAAATTGACGTCGAGGGAGCGCGGCAAAGTATCTTTGCGGTACGGAAGAGTCCACGGGGAGAGGCAATCAGTGAAAGAGTGTAGGCAGGAGTGGGAGGTGGAAGAGTGGAAAGAAGGAAGAGAGAGATGAGAGGGCATTAGAAGGGAATGGGAGCGAGTAGGAGGTGAAAAGATGAGAATAAAGTGGGAACGAAAAAAGAGGAATGAAGTGAGATGAGAAAATAGGGGGAGATAACAGAGGGGGAGGGTAAGAGGGGAGAGGGAGAAGATGCAAAGAGTGAGGATAGAAAACGTCGGGGCGATGAGAGTAGGGATGAAGATGGATGGGTGGTGTGCGTACGGGACGCAGATCACGGTACGACGGAGATATATATCTCTCTCTCTCTCTCTCTCTCTCTCTCTCCCTAACGGAACGGCTAATGGCTAACGGAATAAGGGGAAAGGAGGGAGAAAGTGAGACAGTGTGTGAGACGATGGGAGAATGTATAAAGTTTTTGGGTCAAAAGTTTACGTCCCTTGAGAGGGAGTTAGGAATGGTGCTCGAATGGCAAGGAGAGAGAGTCGATTGAAGAGGAGGGGGAAGAGATACCAGGGATGAGAGAGAGAGACCGAAATAAAAAATGGAGAAATCATTCCTAGTGAAGGGATTATATATAAGAAATTGATGCATTCATAACAAAACCACTGTCTACTACACAAAATTTCATTCATTTTCTATCAACTTTAATGGTGTTGTACTGTTTGTGTAAGTATTTGTACGTGTGTGTGCGCGTGCGTGTGTGGAAAGAGAGAAAGAGAGAGAGCCTACATGTTAATAAAATTTATAAATCGTTAACTTGCCAAAAAGTATTGTTCTGACAATCGTTTGAAAATAACCACTGATTGTTGCATTATTATGATTTAATGCCGAAGAGCATGCATGAAAACTGCAAAAGACTATTGAGGTGGTCAATCTGAAAGTCTGGAGCGGTGGTAACCTTTTAGGAAAAAGCCTGCTCACAAATATATGTCGAGGCAAACTTGCCTGTGCACCGATGAGCGAATTCTTACAATTTTGAAAGTTACTTTGTGGTACTAACTTCCAAAACGAATCCAAGACCATACATAATAGAGAATCACACAATTCTTTGAAATTATTATGTATTTAGGAATGAATTTCCAATTCTGAAAGTTTCATCTTCAGATTTGAGATCTATTTCAATGTCAGAGAGAACGAATGAGTTGGTAAATAGTATAACTTTTTCCTCAACAATATTATCTTCACACCGTAATTGAAATCAATAAATTAGTGATGAAGTAATATTTTTATATCTCTCAAAATCAACAAGAAAGTAATTATCGTTGTCACATTTCAGCTTCAGTAGACATTTAGAGTTTTCATGATTTTTTCGACCAAAATCATCTACAAACATTTTGTTTTGCCTTGAATTCTGGCACACAGTTAACCATTGTTATCCAAAATCACATAAGTAATCAGCGTACTTGAAAACAGAGAAGTAATTCGATGGCATCGTGTGATTTCATCAAATTAATCCAAAAATTCGCGGCGGTTTAAGTCAAGTGAACGAAATTTATTAACGAAACGCACCTAAGGATCAAGCATTTGCAAAAATTTCAAATATTTAGTACAGAGAGCATCATGGTGAAAGATAAGTTAGAGCAGTTTAGTTGGTCCTCAATCCATTTCTACAGTTCAGCAAATATATCTTCTCCCGTTGAGGTGATGAGAATTTAGACGAATATAGGTTTTAAAATTTTAGATGAATTATGACGAAGAGGCAGGTAATAGGCACGCGGTACTATGCATCAGAGAGTGAAAAGGAAAAATGGTGATCATTTATAACGCCTTCGCTTTATACAACATGTGTGATTAGCTAGATGAAATTGTATTCTGATAGTTTTGCTGAATCGTTTCTTATTAAAATGTGAATAAAGGTACGACATCAGATGATATTCGCAGTTCATTGATATTTAGTGCGTAATGCTATAGAATTTTTAATAGAATTATTTAAAATAAGGCTTCCCTAGTTGATTTTATTTTTCATTCCTGAATTAAGAAATATGCAATAAAAAATGATCACATTGAAAGGGTAATAAAGAAATATAATGATAGACTAAAATATGTAAAAATGTATATTAATTTCTGAAATTTGATGATGATTTGCCTCTTCTTATTAAGAGAGTTTAAGGTCTTCTATCCTTGAATAAGGGATCATAGAAATTGGATTTTATTTCTCTCACTTTTCGTGAAAGCTTTCGAAGTAGATTTGGTCTGTAACCAAATAAAATGCAGTTGTATATTTGTTCACCCGGTTCAGGCATAAGCACTGCGCTTAATACATCTTTGTTTGTCTCACTGTATCGGGAAATCAACCATCATCAAACCTTGGATTTTTAATGTTTAAAAAAATATTATTTGCCTGGTTCTTCTTAGTCCCGCCTTATTCTTCCCTTTTATTACCGATGAGACAAAAAAGTGGTTAGGAAATCAGTTACTTCACTCTTGAAGTCTAACTCTTCTTTTGTTTCTCCTCGCGCTGATTTAAATGGCGACAATATAGTAGCAAAGAATTGGTCACGAAATTCTCAAGGAAACAGTAAAATAATCTCCTACGTCAACATATTCCTTGAATGTCAGTTCTGTAGAGTTCAATGCGTATGTTTATTATTCAGAGAGTTTGAGTACGCCGTTGCAATTTTGTAACGACTCTGGGCAAGATAATTTATCAAAGAAGTTATTTTCTTTTTCGTAACAGCCATGTCGTCGATCACTTTGAAAATCGTTTTGATATTGCAGGGGATGGTGTTGAAATATCACTAGGTGTGGCGATAAAGAGTAGGTGGAGGGGATGAGATGATAGAGATGAGGGGAAAGGGATGAGAGGATAGGATAGGAAAGGGGGGATATGGAGGAAGGGTTAGGGAGGAGGGAATATGGAGGAGGGGATAGGGAGAAGGGGATAGGGATGAGGGGATAGGAATGAGGGGATAGGGAGGAGGGGGTAGAGAGAATGGGATAGGAAGGGGAATAGGAAGCAGGGGATAGGAAGGAGGGGTATTGGAGGAAGGGTTGGGGAGGAGGGGATAGGGATGATGGGATAGGGAGGAGGTGGTAGGGAGGATGGGATAGGTAGGAGGGTTTAGGGAAGAGGGGATAGGGAAGAAGGATTAGGGAGGATAGGGAGTGCCGCGACTTCTCGTCACTGCGACATCTCGTCACAGATGACAATTGGTACCTGCGGCATTTCGTCACAATTTCAAAATGCTAACAGCGACTAGTCATACATTTAAATTAGTACAAAGGACATTTAGACACACAAAATATTTGTTAGGATTCGGACTTCCTAACCTTCCTGGTCCTTACACGTGCCCCCTGATGTGCGCCCACTATTTCAAAGAGGCAGGCTCAGGAGAAGGGTTCGTGTCATCACCACGTTCCATTGTTACTCAGGATTCTGAGGTTTTCTTTCCAACTTAGTGGACAGGAAAGGATTTACAAATTATATTTAAAATTCCACGATGAGAAACTTAACATTATTTTCATTGCTTCATTACCTAAATTCAGATCGATATATCGTCTGTAAATACATTTAAAGACGTAAATAAAAAAGGTCCGTGATCCTAATTTATATAAGAGTTTTAGCTTGGCCGGCAATCTATGTTCTTATAATGGTATCTATAATAAATATCCGATTCATGTGAACTAGCTGGGAACACATCCGAAACTATGAATATTATTGAATCATGCATGTCTATATAGTTCTGGTAAATGAAGAGATTATCCTTCAATTATAAATACAATCACATAGGATATTTTATCTCTTAGCCTGAGTCAATATAATTCTTGGTTGTTATTTCATACATATTTGCATGCCTCATTGATAATAAAAATTTTAATTTTAGTACGTACTAGCCGACCTGTTCGACACTTCGTATCATAAAGGCGAGTTATGTGGTAGGGAGGAAGCGGAATTAGATTACTTTCACTCACGCTTCGATAAACTAACATTTATTTATAGTTAGTCACAATATCAAAATGAGGAATCTAAAATTATATTACAAATTGGCGTTCATCAGGGATAGGAATAATGGTGCAACGTTTGTACGACATGCGTTTTTTCACCCATCCGACCGTACACTTCCGTATAATGCGCATATTTTTATGAGAAAATTAAACCGACACCGCGAATGGTGATGGTTTCCTGTATCAACATAAACAAGGTCCATAAACAAACCTACGAAAAGGATGAACTTAAATATTGCATTCATAAACTGTTTTCAATAAAACCCAGAAACACTTAAAAGTTTGGTATTCCTGGCGTTATGGTTACATCTTATTATTTATTATTATTAATTATTTATAGTAGAATTACGTTTTAAAGACGCTCTTAATGAGCGAATTTACCCGGATTCGACGCTCTAGTTACTTTTTTACTAATTTAACAAAATAAAAAGTTTAAATTTTATTGAAAATGACTTGATCGGCTAGAGACCGCCTGCTGCAAGAGTACAAGTACTTGAGGTGGAGAATTTTGTGAGTAGCCGAAAGGAGTTCTTCCTTTAATGTTCACATGACTCAGCAAAAAGGGTCAGAATATTAGGAATTTTTTCTTCAGAAAAATTCCCGTTCTGCACTGCGCGAACCTTTTTTATCAGCAGACCTACTAGGGGCTACGAGTACAAAAGTCGCCGCTCGTAACCTTGGAGCAGTTGGAGATCAACCAATCTCCCCATTATGTCGCAGGCTAAAATTTATCCTTGAACTGCTCTTGCATGCTTTCCCTGTACATCCTTTACCACATAATTTGGACTTTCACCTGGGTTTTCCAAACTTTCATTCTCGGAATTTAATCTAGGAAGACTTCCCTTTAATTTGACAGTGCGTTGTTTGCGTCCACTTGGAAACTAAGAATTTATTTTCACCGAGCTTTTGGCGTGGACATACACCTCAAATCATCGCGTGTCTCCGTTTAGTGAGAGGTGCAGTTTTCAGACGCTATTTTGCTTTTGCGAAATCCCGCTTTTCCCAGACAATTCTGGATCTAGTGTTTGGTAAGTTGTAACAATATTTCAATATTTATTGAAATTTTCAGTTTCTTTTCTTTCTATTTACAACTGATTCAAACGGAATTTACCTGATTACAGTTTTGTTTTGCAATAATTCATTATATACTACCATCGCCGATAACTTCAGAATAATTTAATCATCCCTAGGTAAGGAAAAACTCATTAGGGGTGGTTATTTGTACACCAAGCACAGGGATTCAAAGATAGGAACTGTTTGGAGATGTGGAAGAAGGGTAGAATACTCGGCTATGCTAGTCATTAACCATGATACAAACAATATCATCAAGGAGTCAGACCACTGACATGCACCTGATTGCCGAAAATGCAAGTCAGAGGAAAGTATTCAAGAAATGAAGAACCGTGCCTCTTCGGCCTTTGAACCTACATCTGCTATTATTATGGTGTGCATGAATTAAGGCACAACTGAGACTGTAGCATGCCTTCCTAAGAAAGCGATGCTGAAGAGGTCCATTCAGCGCAGCAAAAGAGAAAGTTTGGCACCAGAGCAGAAATTTCTTCAGGAATTGATTAAAATTCCTGATAAATACATTAGTAGCAAGAACAGGGAAAGATGGCTGCTACATTTCAGCAATCATGGAGATCATGAGGTGTTGGTTTTTGCCACTGATGATGATCTTAGGCGCCTCTCAAATTCCAGCTTTTGGATTTGTAATGGCACTTTCAAAGTAACCCCCAAATGTTTTTGTCAAATTTAATCCATTCATGTCCAAATACAACAACAATGGTTTCCTGTAGTGATTTCTCTTATGGGAAAAAACCAAGGATATGTATTTGAGGATTTTCCAGGTTTTATGACATGAAGTGTTTAGTAGATTCCAGTTAAACTTGAAACCTGAATATGTAGCAATGGATTTTGAAATTGCAACAATTTCAAAGCATTTACACAGAGACAAAAAATTCTGGTTGTCTCTTTCACTTCAGTAGAGCGCTTTGGAGGAGATTTCAGGGTAGAGTGCAAATTATAGCTGTGATGGGAGTGAAGAACTTAGGATTCAGTTCAGGTCACTTATAGACTTATATCCCGAATGTGATGTCCAAAATATATTAACTTTGTTGCAAAACAATATTTTAGATGAGCTGCTTCCACTAATGGAGTACTTAGAGGTTAATTTTATCTTTGGAAGATGGAAAGGGAGAGGAAGGGCTGAAGCAACTTTTCCAGTTTCAATTTTGAACTGCTATAATCAAGTATTGGGAAATCTTCCAAGAACCGCCACTACATGTGAAGAATGGCATACAAGAACGAATATGTTGATTGGAAAACATCACCCTTCATTTTATTTTCTTTTGAATACATTCCAAGATGAGGTTGGAGAAATAAAAAGGCAGATAATACAATTTGAACGTGGACATTCACCAACAAAGAAAAAAAGAAAGTATATGGATTTAGATGAGAGATTAGGGAAAATTGTTAGAAGGCGCCATGAGCACAAACAAGAAGAAAGGATCAAAGATCATTTAAGGTCCTCAGAGTACATATTTTCATCATTGTATTAATTGATAAACATAATTTATTAAATAAATAAATTCTGTTGAATTTTTTCATTTATTTTTAATCAAACCTTGAAATTTCTGTTCAGTTGAGAATTCTTTCTCCCACATTATTAGCCTAAGCAGTGATTAGTATAATTATAGATATTATCTCTAATAAATAAAGAAGAGTCATTTCCAAATTTCTTACTGAGAGTTGAGGAAGTTTCAGGTTTAATGTGCGTTTACTCTCCTTCTTGAACTAGCAATATGCGTCTAAAATATGCAAAAACATCGTAGGTAAGTTAATAGGCTTCATTATCGAATTGTTGATAATAATAATAATAATAATTTTATTTGTTCCTTTGGTCATGAACATGAAATAAGTAATAAAAAATAAATATTGCTAAGAAGAATACATATATAGAATGAGCGAACAAAAGACAATTAGATTGTTTAAAAAAATACATCATATGATATATTAATCAAAGGTAAATTTATATATTCAGACGCGGATTGTGGATTTTCGGGGCCCTGGGCTGAGTTTTTTCAGGGCCCTCAACGTAAACATATTAAAAGAACAATAAATAATAATAATAGATAACAATAATAATCACGAAAAAATTAAATATTCAATTACATCCACGTTTTTCTTAAATTAAAAAAAACAGTTATAATTAATAAAATAGGAACTATATAGGAACAATTGTAAAACAACAAAAAATATTTCTATATTTAAATAATTATCGATTTATTTATATTATATCATCTTTCTCGCCTTTAAATTACAATAATTTTTTAGTATATTCGTATGCTAATAACTTAATTATATCACTCTCCTTTGATAATAATTATAAGTAATTTAATCTTTCGTTCGACATTGTCGAACGAAATTTATTTTTAATATAAGCCATTTTTGAAAATGACCTTTCCGCCTCACAATTCGCTATAGGTAATGTTAAATATACTTTCACGGCAGTATATAGATAAGGAAAAACTCCCATTAATTTCTTATAAATTATTATTCTGTAAATATCAGAGCATCCTAGGCCAACACTTCCATTTCATTTAATTTTATGTCCTTTAGAAATGCCTTAAAATTTATACATTTATTTTTTAAATTTCGGTCCAAATCGATAGGGTATTGATCTAACATTACATTTACGTGCTGTGTCTTTGATGTCATTACTTTCATCTAAAATATCAAAAAGAAATTTATATCTTATTCCTAAAATTTCGTACACAGTAATACCTCGATATACGAAGTAGATGCGTTCCTAAAACTTCTTTCGTATATTGAAACTTCATGTATAAAATAACATGACTACAAAGGGGTGCGTTCCCAATCTTAATAACTTCGCATCTTAGAGCATAAAAGATTAATTAATTAATTATCACATTTTTAAAAGGTGGTAAATTAAATAATCCGCATCCCAGGGGGCGGCGCGAGAGAGGAATCCCTGGGTGAGCGCGGAGGGCGTCGCCCCGAAAAAAAAATCCCGAAACCCCGGAAATACTTTCAAGGAGAACGAATAAATTACAGGTCGTAGCTAATGGTCCGTTGTTCGGAGTAAAAAACGCCAGGAGCGGCGTAAGAAATCGAGGATTTCGGAAAAAAATCCACATCCCGGGGAAGGAGATCGCTCGGAGCGCGTCGATTCGGAAAAAATCAGGCATATGTCGAGGAGGCTCGGACGAAATTCCATGTCATCGGCGACGGTCCGGAATCGCGAGGAAAAAATTCCTGGACCCGCGTAAGAAATCAAGGATCGCGAAAAAATCGGCATCCCGGGGAGGGAGGCCGTAGCGAGACAGCTCGGAGCGCGTCGCTTCGGAAAAAAATCCGGGAACCTCGCAAATATTCCTCCAAGAAGCCTGAATAAATTCCGTGTCGTAGCGGATAGTCAGTAGTTCAGAGAAAAAAATGCCTAGTCCCGCGTATGAATTCGAGGATCCCGGAAAAAATCCGTATCCCGGGGAAGGAGGTCACTGGGAGTCGTCGCCCTGAAAAAAAAATCGTGCAACCTTGGAAAAAATCGAAAAGGCCAGGAAAAATTTTCGCGCGGTCGGGAGGGGGGGGGGGGGAGATCCGGAGTCGCGAGAGAGAAATGCCGGGACCCGCGGAAAATAATGTAAATATTCCCCACATTACCTTACCAGCTCTTGGTAAAAATGTTAGTATGTTATTAATGCTAATGTTAGTTATATTGCTGATGGCAAATGAAAAATAGATGTCCAAATAAAAAGTTCGTTATAGCAAACTTCGTATATCGAGTATTTGTATATCGAGGTATTACTGTACGCTTACTCTTCTGTTTAATCAGTAATTAATGTATCAATAATGATATTTAGGGTTTCACTACGAGATTTATCCCTTCCTGTTATTCTATTGCTGTCAGTGCCTCCATCTGAAAATCTTTTTGTAATAATTATTTTTTTCGTCTTGATATATTGGTCGTTTATTTCGAGACATATACTTATAGCAAAATTTTCATATTCTATTAATTTCTCCACTGTATTTGATAGAATATTTTTAATCATTATTTTTAATGAAGATAGTATCGCAAAACCTTGATTTAAATCTAAGCCATGTTTGTGCAAAGCTTTGCTAACACTACTAAATCTCTCTAATATTTCCTCCCAAAATACTATTAAATCACGGTTTCCAAATTAAAGTTGATTGGTTTGGCATGAAATAAGACGAAATTATATGGAAAGTGATTTAATAATTGTGGTTTAACATACTAAGAAAAAATTGGAGTATTTAATGAACAGTTCCAAAATACAGAGAACTTTATCATTTCATATTAGAATTGTGCGATATATATTGTACGCAAGATGCAAAAATAAAAAAGTGACTTTTGGGGGCCCTTAGACAACCAGGGTCTTGGGCTACAGCCTAATTAGCCCATGTATAGGTCCGCCCCTGTATATATTGAGAAGTAGGCATTGCGATCATTTATGAATTCAATTATACTATAGTATGCTTTGCTCAGGAGAAATATTTTTAATTGACTCTTGAAAGGTGACATGGAGAGATTTAAACCTTGCAGGAATATTGTTGTAAATAATTTAGGCTGCATGATGAGGTCCACGTTGACTGAGAGAGAGTTTATAACTATTTATGTGAACATTATGGTTGTAATGAGTATGCTGTGGACGGTAGTTAAGTTTCGCAGAAAAGAACTGGGGATATTGATTGACAAAAATTGCACAATTTAAATTCTAAATTGATGGAAGGGTCAAAATGCCAAGTGAGAGAAAATTAGGTCTACCAGGGGTACGATATGACATTGCCTGTTTTTGCAAGGAAAAGCTTTATTTGAGTAACTATCATTGTCCCAGAAAATAATTCCGTAAGATAGATTGGCATAGACTTTTGCATAATACAATAGTTTTCAAGTGCTAATGGAAACAATAGGTGCTAGGTTTCTAAGCATAATAATACCAGTGGCTAAGGAGATAGTGTGCCAAGCTCCTACGGTATAGGGCTTGGTTCGATCCCAAATGTTTTCGTTTTTTTCATTACAAATTATTCAAGCTTTATTTGAAAAGTTATATTCTCCGGTAAAAATACGCTGTATAATTTTTATTTGGAGGTAATGAACACAGAAACATAATAATGGGCATTTGAAATATTGTAGTCAATGAAACAATGGCTCGTAGCAAGAAAAATGCTGTCTTGCAAGAATTATCATATTTAATTATATATTATTATTAACTTTATTGTTATATTAAATATATATTATTGATAATGGTAGCCTTGTCTTGGCGGGCAGGGATCGGAAGAGAAAATAATGAATATTGTGAATTTTCTTGAATATTTTGCATACGTTAACGTGAAAATGGAGACATAAATAACGGATTTAAAATGACCATTATTATATGTTTCTGCGTTAATTACCTTCAAATGAAAATCATGCAGCGTATTTTTACCAGAGAATATTACTTTTCAAATAGCGCTTGGATAATTTGAAAAAAATAAAATAAAACATTTGTGATCGAACCCAGACATACTCCAAATGAGCTATGCACGCCATCCGATCAGACATTTCCTTTTTTATCAGAAATTTCACAATGAAGCCTATTAAGTTAAATAAGATGTTTTTGCATATTTTCAACGCTGATGTCTTGAACCCAAGGGCCGATTCACAAAACCCCGAGACACAGGTCTCCTTATTTTCGATGTAGAATCATCAAGTCGTGTTCCATCAAAAGCCGTGACCTGACCCGAAGGTCGTAGCCTCTCCTTGTTAGAATAAAATAATGTCGAATATAAATAGCTTAAAGACTAGCCAGAAATACGTGAAAATACACATACTTAATTTGATCAAAATTGAAATGTATTTAATCATTTATAACTAATTCCTTGAAAAATTTTGGAATATAAATTGCGATTTGTCTGAAAAAAGCAGCGCAAACATCCTTTGGTATGAAATTTTCTCCATCTTCTATTAATTCTGGCAACTTTACTTCATTTTCTGATTTCCCATGCCTTACGGATTCTTTAAATTTTGAGAAAGTTATAAATGAGATTCATAAAAGGAAAATATGGGGACAAATATAATAGTGTTCCTTCTCTGATACTTGGATTTTTACTCTTAGACTTTTATAGAATGGAACATTATCCATCATTAATAAATCGTTTTCAATTCCTTTTTCGTCCATCATTTGAAATCCGTTTTCAAGAAAAGAGCAGAAATATTCTCCAGAATAAGGCACAGTTTGTGCTGAGTAACGAAATAACTTCTACCGGTTCATTGCCCCCTCCACCCCTTTTTCCCCTCCGATTCCGATTGTACTTGTTAGATATGCAAAAATTTCCAAGATACGTATCGTCCCTAGTACTTGGATACCCATGAAGCCCATGTCCCAGGGTAGAAACCCCTAACCCCCCCGCTTCTTCTCCCGCCGATTCCGATTATCCTCTCGATTTATCGACATTCATGCTCGCTCTTACCTTATATATAATCTTTTTGAGATGGGCTTTTACACAAAATATAATATTTCTTACGATATAAGGCGAGAAGACGGCCATTGCAGGCGAATACGTGATATATTAGAAAATATGTAACAGAAGCGATAAAAATGGATGAATTAAATTTCCAATGAAATAACGTCTCATTATACTTTTATTAATACTTAACCCTAAAACTATACGAAATATTAGGATTTCGTGTTTCTGAATTATGGAATTATCATTTATCACATATATATCATATCAGAAACATTGTTGCATAAGCTTTAATGACGTTTTATATATGTTGCAGGTACCAAATATCATGGGTGACGAAATGTGGTAGGTACCAATTGCCCCTATGACAAAATGTCTGTGACCAATAGTCGTAGTGACGAATTTTCTGTGACGAAAAGTCTCTAAAGCGGTTAGGGATGGTGTAGGAAGGATGGGATATGGAGGAAGGGTTAGATGGAGGGGATAGGATGGAGAGGATAGGGAGGAGAGGGTAGGAAGGAGGGGTTATAGGGGAGGGGATATGGAAGAGGGAATAGGAAGGAGGTGATAGGGAGATGGGGATATGATGGATGGGATAGTGAGGAGGGGATAGGGAAGAGAGGATAGGCAGATGGAGATAGGAAGGAGGGGATGGGGAGTAGGGGATAGGGAGTAGGGGATAGGGAGGAGGAGATAGAGAGGAAGGGATAGGGTGGAGGGGTTATTGAGAAAGGGAATGGGTGCGTGAATCGCATCGTTCATCTTCATCTCCAATAAAAGTATCAACAAGGAAGATGGAAATGGTTAAATTCCCTCGTGGGAAGCTTCCGTAGAATCACCTCCGCTTTGGACTGGCCGCCGAAACCGTTAGGAGAATATTTGTGAGGAATAAAAATACGCTTCGAGTTTTATCAAATTTGACTCTACTGCTGAAACGAGCATTAGGAATGGGGAATAGGTTGTTAGATGTTCGTCTATTTGAGGAGATCAAGTTACTACGTAATCGACTACATTGCTGCGATGTTTCTCCGTTTCGCGTCAATTTAGTTGAATTGCTGCAAGCCGTATGAGCGGAACCGTGTTCTTTCGCACCACGCTGGTCTCAGTAAAAGATTTAATTCCGTTTCAACGAGATACATTATCGTGAATTTTGTTTTTATTTATTTAAGTTATACCTTAGCTCTGCGGAAGATATAAAATCTTCCATATATGATTTCAATGGTTAATTAAATATTTATCAGTATTCGTTTTTTAACAGAATCCTCTTGCTTCTTCAACAGATCTTTATTCGCACAACAGCGAATCAAACAACCTGTTCGGTTGGAATAATTATCTTTTAATTTAGTTCTAAATTAATATGATTGGACGGCCATTAGCTAGTATAATGCATAGGGTGTCATTACTCTAGGGAACAGAGAGACACTCCGTATTCCTCTTAACTTGTTTCCGAATTAGCGCATAAAAAGACACAATTAGTCATTGGTGTGCAACATTTCGCCGTGGAAGGCCGCATTCGTAGATGCTAATGCATTGGAATTCGTCAGTGCCTCGGCGGGCTGGCTAAGAGTTTACGTCAGAACATGATCAAGAGATCTTATGAAATTTAAAAAATTTAACTTTTTTAGTGTTAAAACTTCAATTTCAATGTTTGACGAAAAAAATTTTAAATCAATATTCAAAATATTCTGTATGACAAATCATAGACCTCATCTTCACCAAAGCTTGCCTGGCGGCATAAAATGCTCTCGCGGGAAATGTGTGTCCCGAGGGCCGTAGGTTGCACGCTCTGAGATAAAATGTTAGTAGAGTTTATTTCGTGAAACACTAACATTTTGGGTCCAATGATAAACTGCGTATAATAATTAAATCGTATGGAACCGATACCAATATGATGCAGATAAAAAATATTGTATTGAAACGCGTGAAAGAGAGCAATAATAAGCAAATTAATATTACTCATTTAAAGATTCCTACGTGGCTGTGTGCAGTGAGGCATCCGTAATTACTCATAAGAGTCAAATTTGGAAAGAGTTAAACATACCGGCACTTGATTCATTAATTTTCTCCAGAATGCAAACTCTTAGGCTGTTTTATCCGATAAGTTTCCTATGTCGCAAATTTGTGATTTGCTGAAAACATCAGTTTCTGCCCAAATGAGGAAAATAAATGATAAGAAACTTTAATTAACAAGTCAGCTCATCATTTTACTAATCTTAACTAAAATATACGCTACTGAACGATCAAATTACCGCTACTTATAACTAGTTGCAAACCACTCAGCCGTCTTTATAAAAAAACTACCTGTATATAAGGACTACAGACTGAATCAATGGATTTGAGTTTTAGAATTTGAGAAAATATAAGAGTAACATCAATTTCACCTCGTGTTCCCCGAAATTCGAACACTTTCTTCGTCTTTACGTCGTTTCGGTGTCAATAAAATCGAGGAACCGGATGTTAATAGGTGTATTTTTGATCATTCACTTTGCATGCTTGATCTCTGCCCGGGCGAGTTCGTTTGCCGGCCCAGCTCCGACGGGGGAGAGCGTGTCTGGTCTCGGGGTTCCAAAGGAGGGGCAAGCGTGGGGTGGGGGAAGCGGAGGGAGAAAGGTAGGGGAAAGGATGAGGAGTGGAGGGAGAGGCGGGGGGAAAAAGAGAAGGGCAGGGGTGAGGACTGGAGGGGGAGACAGAGAGGGAAAGGGGAGGCAAGGTAGAAGAGTGGAAGGGGGAGGCGGAGAGGAAAAGGGAGGGACGCTCCTGCCCGCGCGGGCGCGGAGGGAGCAGGGAATATCAATCCTCTTGTTGCCCAGGCAACAAGTTCCTCTCTCTCTCTTTCTCTCTCTCTCTTTACATATACCTTTCTCTTACCCTCTCATCCCTTGCTCCTTTTCCTCACCGTGCCTCCTACCTCCCCTCTCGCTCATATCCTCCCATACCCTCAACCCCCTTCTCCCTCAGATCCCCCTCCCCCCATATACTCCGCCCTATATCCTCCCCTCCCCTCCCCCTCAACCCCATTCTCCCTCACATCGCTACCTCTCATATCCTCCCCTCCCAATCTCTCGGCCTCTATCCGACCGCAAGGGCATTTTTTCCTGACGAGAGTTTCATTGGAAAACCGCGTGGGGCAAAAACAAAACGAAAGATCCAGGGCCCGCGTCGCCATGGTGATACCAACCTGTGTTAAGTGATACAATACTTGCAGTGGAGAGAATGATAGGCTCGGCTGAACGTGTCTAACTCGATCGAGGATTTCTTTGATCGTTTTAGCATTGCTACGCTAAGCTGAAATAACCATTAAGATTTTATAATTAGAATATGTATGAGTTTCATTAAGCCAATGTGACTATTACCGTTCAATAGAATAAAAAATTAATATAATTGGTAAATTTATTTCTGTTTTATTGTTTGCTAATTTATTAGATCGATCGAGACATTAACCATAAAACGATTTTTTACCGTAAATTTGGATTTAACTATATCACTGACATACATTTTCCATTGTAAAATTAAGATTAGTTTTTATATATCAATAATTGTTATTGAAACCTTTAGCAAAAATCCCGCAAATTATTTAAAAATATAAAATATAAATCATGGTTGTTTTTTATATTTACTTATATTTGAGTTAAGTAAAGACAAATATTTTATTTTAATTCTTTATGAATATGTAATGGGTTATCCAGAGCTGTTACAAAAATAACAAAACGTAATTCTTTTGCTATTCTACCCAAATAGATATTGAAACAATGTGGATTGTCTCGCTTTTTCATAATTTCTCCCTTCCTAAGCACAAATATTATTTCTTTTTGATCTACAGTCTAAACGACTGCATCTTATTCCATTACTTAAAACATTCGTTCAAAAACAATTAATGTTTATAAACCACTCGAGGAAGTGTTCCGTTCATGAAACGCTACTGATCGACAGCGAAATCAAAAATTGGCAAAGTGATCTGATCCATGTCAATGGTTGCCTCACATAAACACAGGTCTTATTTTTCGCCAGCGATCTAGTCGTAAGACAAATTTTTCGTCTATAATCAAATGGACTAGTCCACGTAGACCCCAGAACCTTCTCTCTTACATTTGGGAAAAATGATGTTCACCCCAAGCGAGAGTAGCAGTCTGTTGTATTGCTAGAAATAGAAATAAAACTGTCGAGAGACAGTGAAATGTAAATTGGCGCTCAAAATGTAACAGCCCAATGCCGAAATCCTTAAAAAATGCTAAATGTGTGGGAGAATAAAGACGTGGTTCTCATTCTAGATTAAGTGCTATTCTTCAAAATCTACGTTTTTATTTTCATGACTTACTTAATCACGCAATCCTCTTGTGCCGCTCTTTACGGCCACTCCCTCCAATTTAACTCCCTTCCATCCTCTCCAACTCTCCCTTCCCGCTCACCCATTCTTTTTCCAAATGAGCTATCACTCGATATGTTCTCTTTTTAAAAGGAATCGGATTTCACCAAACCCCTCGCTTATTAAGTTCATTCGATCAAAACCCAAACTCCCGCTAACCCCTTCATCCTTTTAGCCCGAACTATCCAATTTCTTGCGATTTTCTCGTCCCTAATTTTGCGTCCGATCCTGTGACTGCCAGTTAATGCGTGGCGCAGATGCCCGAGGGGCGAGTTATAATCTAGAGGGTAGTGGGGGATGTTGAAGGGGGCAGACATTGGAGGGATTGTAAGCGGAGGGAAAGAATGCCGAAAATTTGACGATGAGAAATACGATTTCGCACGTTGTTGAAAATACTGAAAGCATACCTAAGCAACCTTGGGGGCCATAAACATCTCCCCAATAAATTTGTTTACAATAATACAAAATTAAATATGATAAAA
The DNA here is from genome assembly GCA_028673005.1 of Tanypteryx hageni. NCBI lineage: Eukaryota > Metazoa > Arthropoda > Insecta > Odonata > Petaluridae > Tanypteryx > Tanypteryx hageni. Next base: position 127,887,663 of record CM054113.1, on the reverse strand, counting down.
TATATGAAAGCATTAAAATAAAGTTAAAATACTAGCAATAATCTGGCAGTCTTACATAGCTCAAATTGGTATATTTGATCCTCACTTCAAATCTATAAAATATAGATGAAATACGAAAAGCATGTAAAAGGCAATTAACGTAATGAGTTGAAATAGTAAATCAATAGGGCGTATTTATGAAAATTTGAGCCGACAATGTGGAGAAATCTCTCTCTCTTTTTAAGGGTTAAATGTAAGAGTGGAACTTATGGTCTAAATTTCACCCGAATAAAGACATTAATCTATTTATCTATCTATCTATTTATCTATCTATATATCGATCTATCTATCTATCTATATCTCTTTCACTCCTGATGCACATAAAACAACGAACACGCACAGTAATTTGTCCTTTAGATTATATTGCGGCAAGTAAGTTACTGGTTGATGCATGGATTGATTAACATATACTAACCAGATTGATCATTTATGCTGCGATGCTTTGTAATATTTTAAAATCTTATCTAAAAACCTTTAAATTTGAGCAAAAAGCGTAATTAGTTTTTAATGATCATCTAAATAAATATGTCAAACGTGATTTAAAATTATGGTTGGTTAACTATTGAGGATACTGGAATAATTTATTCTAAATTTTGCATTAAAAACGAAACTTAACCTAAAAAAAGTTACCTTTTGCTCGTTGAGATTCATCAGCCACTATTTTGCCAGTCAAAAGAAACAAAAAATGAGGAAATCGCTTTAAAGCGTTCGATACAATATTAGCGTAATGTATATCACATGTTTAATAATAGCTAATTACGAAAATATTTTAGTTATTTTTATTTCTATTAAAATCTCTTCATAATTTTTGTTATATTGTCAAATGACTTAATAGTCACCATTGTTTCGATGTATTCACTTAATTTACAAAAGTGAGTATTATTGTGGTAATTTGTTCGGTGAACTCAATTTTGAAAACATAATAAGATTTATTAATACTCCAAGAGCTTCATTGATACAGCGCTCTTTATTTTACCACCTACCATCTCTACATAATTCCCTGCTCCAAAACTTGGAGGCTTTCTGTCAAACACTACGGACATTTGTCTCATTCTTCAAACCTCAATCTTAGTTTTCCATCATTCGCATTTTAAAAATGTTTTTCTCCTACATGGTTATTTATTATTATTATTTGTTATTATGTATTGTACTATTATTTTATTTCGTTATAATATTTCACTGCAAAATGGTTTGCGCTGTGTGGATTTATATGAAAAAATAAATAAATTTTAACTGCGCCAGATTTATAAAATGCTTAACTGCCCCCCAGGACACTATACAAGGTATTTAAATTGATAATTTAGAATAAATTATGTTTTACTACGTATGTTGATTTGCAAATGAATTATCAAGCTCGTTACTCAACATTCTACTTTATGACATAAATTTCACTTGCTTGTAAGCTGAAGAAGATTGGGTTTTTAGAAATATCATTTTACATTTTTGCTTTACTCTTCCGCTATATACGTTATCTATACAGTAAACTGGAATCTTCAGGCCATAGTCAAGTTTATGCTCCGGTTCTAACTATAGGAAACATTCTTGCGTCGATTATATACTGTCCGTAGGTTGGACCCATTTCGCACAAGACGAAAAATTGAATGAGCGAATAATACTTTACATTATTGAATTGTATGATTTGTGTAAGTGTAATAAATAATGGCTTTTGAAAATAACAATAACATAAGCAGCAAAGATAATTTATAAATCTTGGTTTTTGTGAGCATTAAATCGGATATAAATATTTCCTGCTGATATAAACTCCAAAAGAAGGGCAAAATACCCCCATTGCGTGATTTATCAACACTACGAATATGAAAATGTCCATCTTATTCAGTCTCTCTCGATAAATCCCCAAGTAGCCCCTTGTAGCAAACTGTGGTCCGTTTTAGAAGAGCCTCAGATGGGCTAAGCGGAGAAGAAGAACGGAGCAAAGCGAGATAGGAGAAAAGGAAGCAAGGAGCAGATAATAATGCGGTAGGGAAAGTGGAGAGGAAGGAGACGAAAATGGGAGAGGGAGAGTGGAGCCCTCAGGGAAATAGAAGTGGAGAAAGGCCTTCGGAACGCCAGCAGCGTCCCGGTAACCATGACTTTCTCTTCTCTCTCTCACTCTCCACCTCCCTCTTCCTCCCATCTCCATGTACCTCCATTCCTCCCATTTTCTTCCTCCTTTCCCTTACTCCCCTTCCCTTCCTCTCCTTCTCCTCCTCCCCTTCCCCTCCTCCCCTTCCCCTCCTCCCCTTCCCCTCCTCCCCTTCCCCTCCTTCCCTTATCTTCCTCCCCTTTCGTTTCTCCCTTTCCCTTTCTCCCTTTAACCTCCATTCCTCCCTTCTTCCTCCATCCCTCCCTATCCCTCCGTTTCACCTTATACTTCTCTCTTCCTCCCTCTCCCTTCCTCCCTCTCCCTTCCTCCCTCTCCCTTCCTCCCTCTCCCTTCCTCCCTCTCCCTTCCACCTTCTCCCTTCCTCCCTCTCCCTTCCTCCCTCTCCCTTCCTCCCTCTCCCTTCCTCCCTCTCCCTTCCTCCCTCTCCCTTCCTCCCTATCCCTTCCTCCCTATCCCTTCCTCCCTCTCTCTTCCTCCCTCTCCCTTCCTCCCTATCCCTTCCTCCCTATCCCTTCCTCCCTCTCCCTTCCTCCCTTTTCCTTCCTCCCTTTCTCCCTTTCCCTCCTTCCCATTCCCCTCTCCTTCACAATCTCCTACCATCATAAGCCACACAATCTGTTTTTTCCACATTTCATTTACTTCCGCACATATATTATCCATCGTTAATAATACTTGCACGTCCATGTAATTTCTCAGGTAAATATCTAAATTGGTGGGAATTATCGATAAACAGCTGCATAGAATATTAGCACAAACATAAAGGTCTTTATTAGATATAAAATCCTTTCTTACAGCCATAAATATTAAATTACACTAATCCAGATGCGTGGTTTGGGTAACTTTGTTGCCGTAATCTTTATGTAGAAATTTTCAATCGAGCATTTCTTGTCACTGAAATCCGATAATTAATCAACTGCGGATAAATGGCAGTCCACTGTGAAAGTTTTTTTTAAGATAAACATTCATTGAGGACTGTTTTCTCGGTGATTAAAATTCAAATTTCCGTGGTTCCTCAATTAGGGATCGCGAAGACGAAAAATTGTGTTTAGTATCTTATAGAGCTTTAATTTTTTTGTTAAAATTTTATTTGTAATTTTTCATTGTTAATATTGAGCAAGTCCTGATTTTCTCTGAGTGTTCTATTCACATTATATATTTATTGGTAAAGGGAGGGGTTTAATTGGTCCCAGTAATTTCGGCTGCCATAAGAGGGTGTCGTAGATGTGCTAAGTTTAGGAACCGCTTCATATTTAGTTGATTTAACCTTTTCGCGCTTACAGAAATGATCGTAAATAGATGTTGAACGAATTTGCGAGTTATGTTTTCGTGTATAAGTGGCACTAATGGGCGTGTTACATGCAATTTCGTGATAAACGTTGATAAAGACACCACTCTAGTATGCGTAATAATTCTCCATTTTTACTAATTAATTTTATTGTTTTTATTTATAACTATATAAGGTTATTCTTAAAACCTAAGAGGTTAATAATTCTATTGTTACGCGTTCCAATATTTTCTCTTTTGTAAATATTCAAAATTGTGTAGTGAAATAGTCACATCTTTGAAGTAATGCGAGGGAGATGTAGCGCATTATATAGTCCTGCTAAAAAAAATGGTTAGTGGCGTTAATGAACCGGGCTTATTTTCTCTAACAGTATATTTTAAAATTAGGTTTATAAATATAAGGAAGAACGTTTTGCACGCGCCTTTTTAAATTAACCCTTTATAATAGGCTTCCATCCGTAGACGGCCATCTACTTTTCATCAATTTGAGGATTCTATTCTTTCCTATTTCGCGCATAAAAATCTAGAATGATTTGTATGCACTATTAATGATTTTACTGATATTAATCTGAAATTGTAGTATTTTTTGGACTATAAGACGCACCCCAATTTTTTAGAAGATTTTTCAGAAATATAGTATTTTAGATCACCAAAACATTTAGGAATAGCCACGACGTGTATTATTGCTAGCCGTGATTAAATCTAAATCTGGCAACAATAAAAAAATATTATGGCGTAATATCAGTTAAATGTAACGTTTCATTGAAAGTTAATTCATGAAATTATATAGAAGTGATCTAAAATATAAATAATTGTTTTGTAACTTGTATAATTTAATGTGCCCATCGTGAACTCGGCAGTCCTATTAATTAGGCATTCGTATTGCGCCGCAAAAGTCGCGCGTATATACACGCCTTACTGATAGTACTTACTTAAACCTAAGTAGCCGATCAGATTTTAATTCCTAATAATTAGAATGCACATGCAATAACGATACGTACGCTCAACCAGTCCTTTCTCTTCTGCAACTCTTTGCCTCGTACGTAACCATTTTTATCGATGCAGCAATACCTAATTTCCTTTGTTCTACTGGTCATTTATCACTTCCTCTTCTAGTTGTTGCCATTTAGGACCAATCTTACGAAGGCTGTGTCTCTTTTCCGGCCATCTCCAGTGTTTTCTCCCATTTTCACCGTTCACAAATCATTTTTCTGTGGGATAGATACCGATATGGCGTTCTCCTGCTCGATTTCCCTGTGTTTTTGCGTATTGGATCAACTGAAGACGTAACGGTATTTATCCTGCGTTTACAAAAATTTTATGACATCTACTAGAATTCTAATATTTCGTTTCATTAATCGCGCAATTCAAAAGGCTCATTAAGAACTAAAACATATGGCTAACGTCGCAAACGCACCGAAATTTTAATCATTCTGAGCAAATATACGATTAAGTCCAATTACGAAAATGCATCTTCGGAATCACGTTGTATAAAGTTTTACTGTATATATTAACATTTTTTTCAATATTATTTATTAATAATGTATATTTAAAGTTTTTGCGACAGGTGACTGGCAATTATTCCATTTTGGGAATCTATGGGTTTGTGAATGTGAATACAGTAATAAACGAACCTTCAGTCTATAAAATGAAGGCTAATTTTGGAAGTAATTTCCTTGGAAAAAAAGTGCGTCTTATAGCCCAAAAAATATGGTTTAAACTTTATGTTGTACTGCTAGTTCTACATAAATGGCGTTGCTGGATGAGTCATGACGGTTTAGCGCCGCGGTGGCAAGCTTCTGAACTCTCAAGGTAAACGTTTATCAACGCATGCGTTCCGTAATCTTCAACGTACACATGCAATCAATATTCAAAACTTTTCTCAGATATTTTCGCAACAGTAATTAATTTGCTTTTCTAATACTCTAAAAATGGAAACCCTTTTCTCCAATCACTATAATTCTACCAAATTGTATATATTTCTCATTGTAGCAAATTTTACTCACTCAAAATAGATCACAAAGGTAAAATTAATTCCGAGTTTGACTTAGATAAATTTCCCATTTTCACGACATTTCATGATCCCTAGGTTTAATTGTGTAATTTATATTGATAATATAGCCGCTGATATTTTCCATATTAAATAAAACGCATGCTCAAATTAGGATCATCAGGTTCTAAAAATAACAACGGGAAAATATGGTGAAATTTTCTCGGGCACCAGCCGGGTCATTACGGAGAAAATTTCACCATGTGTATTCTCCGGGAAAGCCTCAAATCATTCGGGACAAAATATGATTATTTTTTATTATTTCTATGCGCCCAACTCTATACTAGATGTTTTTTTTACATTTCAATGAGTAATAAGGGGCATAAAGTTTAGCTATTTGATAAATGTGGAGTTTCACTGATATGACGGGACAGTCAAATGCGGATTTTCCGCGGAAAAGGCAGAGCGTAGGGTTTTTTATAGATTAAATATCAAACCACTTTCAACATAACCTTCTTCTTTCCTATTTCTTCGTAATCTATCTCATTTTCTCCTTATACGCCTTTAAATGTGATACATTATTGGTAATGTAGCATTTTTCTGACAAGCCATGTGATCGAAGTAAAAAAGTTGTGATTTAAAAAGCATGAAATATTTATTTTGTGACAGACCGACCAGAGTTGTAACTTTGAAATATTTTGTAATATTATACTTAAATATTTTTAAATGTTTAAAGTTAAAAACCAGATTAAAACATATGAAACTATAGACTTAATATTATATTAATACTTAAATAATTTTTTTAAATTTCGATAAGAAATCTTTAGTAGTATAATATTTCTATATGATAGCGAAAGATGAAGTGTTATCATTCAATATACAACTAAAAATTACAGTATCTAATGACTGATGTTAACGAGAAAAATAATAAAATGAGTATTTGTTAATAAATTTTTCAAAGAATATATTATACTCACAAACAAAAACTAGCTACCCATGGATATTTATTTTCACCAAATAACTGCCTTGGGCACAAAGATGATGTAAATTAATTTAGTATATTGCATGTTTACATTTTAACAAAGTTAAAATTATAAATAAAAATATTTAGAGATTTTATAAAAATACAGAAGTTTAATAATAATGTTAATCATCGAATCAATTGGGTGTGTTTTTAAATATTAACTGTAGTGTTTGTGCAGAAATCTTAATCATTTTTGGTGTGTGCGTCTTTGTTGCGTGTGTCCACAGCATTTGACCTCTGCGCCCTCGCCACTCACTCCGACTGCCACCTGGGGGCGAATAAGAGAATGAGATGGCGCTCACTTCCCCCAGACTCCATCACTACAGGTGTCACACGAAAATGCATCGGTTTTTTCATTTCTTATTAAATATTGTAATTTTGGCTTATCCTTCTTTATGCAAACTTTTGACAGCCTTTGGTCACAATCTTGGTAGATTTTGATTGCACCTAAATATTTAGTCATTATTCTTATAACAATGACTGAACTGAATTTTTTCTCTAAACAATCAGAGCTAAAACAGAAAATATTTACATCGCATCAGCATGCCTTTTTGATTTTTTTTATTGCATGAATAAGCACAATTCCATATTTTCATAGTCATACGAACACATTTTGTAGTTTTGTAGATCATTATTTTCGCACATTTTCTGAACTGTTTTAAGGCACTTTTTACATCGCTGTTTCATTTCATCAAAAATTAAATATTGATCTTCATTTTTTTTCGTGATATGTACTCCATTTAATGTTAGCTGCCTTTATTTAATCATTTATACAAAAAAATATTTCAGTTTCAATCGTTGCTCTAAAGCAATACCTTATTCTGTGTTGCCAACATTGATCATTGCATCGGTTAACAAAGTTTTTCATTTTGAACAAGCACAGCAGGAAACCAATCAATAACCCACGCACCTTAGAATGTTCCCATTAACTAATGAATTCCTTATCTTCTCTCAAAGTACATCAGAGGTTTTTAGATATGTCTGTCAGCTATTATTTCCAATCAAGAGTCTTCCACAGTAATTTTTAAGTAACTGAGTAACGGTTTTGTCATCTTGAAAAAATAATAAATTTAATGTTAATACGTACTTCATTATCATTTTGCTCTGAAAACTGAAACTATTGAAAATTCTGTAGATTATCATGAAGATAAAACAAACTCTTGGTAATTAATATACCTATTGACTTCTCGTCCTATAAAATGTATAATATTAATCCTTACGCACATTCTGATTTGATATATTTACAAAATGATTTAAGAGATTGAATCATTAGCACTAATATAATAGTCGAAAATAAAGAGTTCAAAGTGATTTTGCTCAAATTCTGGAATTCTGGAATCCTAATCAATCGTTTCGCATGTGACAATAATTATTTTACAGCTGAAAATAGGTGTGCTGCGGTATACTTCTAATTCCAGAAGTTCAACTTATTTTGTGACACAAACATAGTGAAACCTCGATCTATTGTTTTATATTTTTGATGTTTAATTTCACGCAATGAAAATGCTCGTTGAGGAACATCTTCAATAATATCTTGATTCTGCTGAAAGATACGAGCACAATTTATGTTACGCTTCTTGCGTGTATAAATTATCTTTTGCAATGTTAAGCACACTAGACCGTAAATTTGTTAATCTAACTGGATCATTTAAATACAATGGAAAATTGAGATTAACGTTTTCATTTTTGGTTGTGATATATACTGCTTAGGTTTCAGTTCAAAAGAGAATTGTAGAGTTCGTATTACGGTTGAAAATAAAGTCAAGAATAATTACCTCAGTGTCAAATAATAAAAAAGAACAAGAAGGAAAATTATACCCCCTAAAGGCGTTCTGTATAGAAAACGCGTATAAAACAATACAAAACTTCCTCCTGTACTGCGGATGGAGTAATTAAACAAGATGGAAATGTAAACTCCATAAATGGAATACATATAGATTTCAAAGGCGTTATTTATGGGATATACGTATGAAACGGTACCGAAAGATTCGGTGGTTCTTGGATTTCTATCTTTGAAATTGGAACTTGTAAATATGTGTGCTCCCGTGGACTTTTTTGTGCTAAATATTGCCCTCTATCCGAATCATTTTAAAAAAATACATTATTGCTTGTGAGAGAAAAACATGGTATTTAATTTTTCCTTTGTGGATGCCATTCAACGAGATTAGAGTATATGTTTATTTAAGTGCAAATATAAAGTGGATGTTCAAATTGACGGATTCAGTTTAAAATCATAATTAGGAGATAAATTTTAATAGGGATCACTTATACGTAATTAAAATCCGCCCAGTACTTTAGGGGATTAGACATACGGACGGACGGACGAAGGAGACGTGCCCACAAGGCGTTCCGCTACTACCGCTTTGCTGGTAAAGAACGCCTAAAAAGTGCTTAGGTATCCCAAATACCGAGTTCAGACTCTCGGCGATAACTAATATGACTACCTATATCTTAAATTGTTTATACTTTTTATTGAAATTGTGCGATTACCGTCATAAAGTATGAGTAAAATATTGAATTAAAAGTTAAAAGAGTTAAAATGTATAACGTAGTGAAGCGGTAACACAAAACAATAACGGAAACTACCAAATGCATGGCTCGTTGTCAATAAGTAATGTATCATTCAAAACACTGTCTGTTGTATCGTTATTATTAATCTTTGGTAATTTTAAACGCCGAATATGTTACTTGATTTATCAGATCGTTTTCCATGAAAACTTAACGCAAAACAAAAGTAAGCTTGTGAATAAAAAAAGAACTTAATGATTGCTTTTTAAAAACGCATCTGAGGATAAAGTAAAAAAATAAATTTCGCAATTGCTTTCTCAGTCCATCTCTCATTCAAAGCAGGCGTTTCTTAGGATTATGAGAATAAAATCAACAATAAAATTAAATAATTACGTGTCCATGGCGCTAAATTGCTTAAATGCCTAAAATACGCGAAGAAATTTTCTGAAAACAGATTTTTGATCGTTTTCCAATGAGATTTGAATTCTCACGATCACAAAAGTAGTATTCATACTTCTCTTTGTATAAATGTGCAGATCCCGCATTGACGTATCAAATTAAAGGCATTTTAAAATATAAGCGCTACCTTTCACCTTACAATGCTTGTACTATTCTCCAAAAGAATTGTTTGTGAAATAACTCTTTTATAAACAAGTTGTCGGTGCTTGCATGTTGCAAGCGCTTAAAAAAATCACCATACACCAAGATCTAAATTCGTATATAAACCAGCGCGTTCTCCCAGACAAGAGCATTGGAGTCATTCGGAACCAGGGCCGGCCCAAGCTGCGGCTGCCCGCGGCGCCAAAGTTTCGGGGACGCTATCCCAATCATCTATCTATGCATTACTTGCAACTGAATAAATATTGGATACCAATTTATATCGAGGAACAGGCTAGAATCTTGCTGGCATTCCTTTTAATTATTCATTATCAATAATTTTTACAGAGCGATGAATAAATTAACTTTTACTTTGCAAATATCTCAACGGAGGGAAGCGCTGAAGTGCTATCTCGCCCGGGGCGCCAAAATTCCTCGGGCCGCCCCTGTTCGGAACCCATTAATATAAGACAATCTCTATTAATAAAAGGCTATGTGTGTGTGTGGACAGCACATCTCAAAAACCAAGAAACGTAGAGACTTCAAACTTCGTACACTTACTAATGGGACCATGAAGACGTGCACTCATAGCCAAAATTTTTATTTTAGGTGGGAGGGAGGAAGTGGAGGGGGGTGCCATTTCCCATAAGATAACACGTAAAAATCGATTTTTCAACTTACAGATTTTTACTCTTTTTCAAATTAAAATTAGAACTAATTGACCTACGATCTTCGTATCTATAACGTTTTAAAGAAAAATAAATAATGTTTCTTATTCCTATTGTAAAATTTTGCATACAATAAAAAATCTTTCAAGTTCTACGTTTAAATAGTATTTATTTGAAAATTTTAAGCCTTTTAACGATATTTTGCCTTGCCGACCGTGTCATTGTTAAACCTCGAGATTGTATTGTCGCCTTAATCCTTATACAATATGTGTGAAGAAAACGTGCTTGGAATGCCTAAATTCGAGAGAGAGAAGGAGAGATTGATTGATTGATTATGTCTTTTATCCGGGGCGAGATTGAGACTGTGCACTCCCCTCTTCCACCTAACCCCAAATTAATTACAAATTCATTACAGATATACTTACGGTAAGTTAATATATACTTATAATATGACAGACAAAAGAACGCTAGCATTTACAATATGAATGGTCGTAATGAAAAGATTTACACTGTGGGAAAAATCAACGATGAAGATAAAGTTTATCCTTGAAAAACCCCATTGCAGGAAACCACCCGCACAAGAAAGGGGAGGGAAAAACCTGCGAAACCTACTGAGTAAAGCTAAGAACATATTTACAAAATATATCAACAGATGAACAGATATCAACATATAAATTACAAATTGTCAATAATTCCATAATATACATTAGAAAATACAAGTAATTAAAACAAAAAAATATGTAGATTGCATACAGAATCAAGATAGTCATGGATATTAAAAAAATAAAATGGAAACAGTGAATGATAACACACGTATATACGTTTCATGATTAAAGATAAGAGAGAAAAAGAAAGAAAGGATAGAGACAGAGAGAGAGAAAGACAAAATTAAATGTTTCATAAATCTATTTTATATTTTGAAGAGAGTGTGGGATTGTGCAAAATAAGGAAAGAGCAGATAGCAAATTTTGAACAAACAATTCAACCACTAAATTTAGCCGAATGCGCTAATTTTACACCGAAATATTTTATGTAAAATGTTTAAGTAATTATTTTCTTTTATTACGGGATCCATTTAATGTTGAGCACCATTAATATATGCATGACAACCCACTTTCGTATTTTTTTACTAATTTACTATTTTCGTTCATATTTGTTTTTATTTACTTTTTAAGATATATATTTACATATTACCCATTAAAATGGCAATATGACAAAGAATCAGAATTGACTGCTTGACATAATTCTCTAAAACTATTCGCAATAGTAACGTATTTCGAGTTTAATTATTTACTTTGATAATTATTTCGGACAACATTCTTTTGGTTACCCACGAAGAATACTTCTGTTATCATTTTTTGTAGAATTCTTTTTTGGTGTACGTCGTTATCGTATAAGAGAGTTCCACATAAGGAACATATTTAGTGCTTTTGGGATAATTGCAAGGAAGGTGAGATTCTGTACTTACTAAGTAAAATTTTTGGCTTATACTTTTTCGGTCGTTGTGTTACTCAACAGTAAAACTGAATATAAAAAGTATTCGTATCTGAATATTTAACCCTTTAATTCTATAACAATCTCATTTAAATTATTATTATTTTCATCAAATCAATGTTTCAAATAAGAAACCATATTAGATAGATAAAGGGGAAGCCAACGGCGAAATAGTTGTTAAATGAGAAATCTAACTCCTTAACCGTAAAGTTGAAAAATTAGAGACAGGAAAAAAGGGAGGAAAAAGGAAAGAAGATAAAAAGTCAAAGAAAATGAAAAAAACAAACTTACAGGTTTAGGGGGTGTTAATCCACGCCAGGGACCTGAAGTCACTCACACATTTACTCACTAAATTGCACAAGCACTAATCCTAAAGATGGAAAAAGGGATAAAAATGAGCCGGGTTTGTGAGAGATTAACCTGCGCCAGGGACCCGAAAATCACACCGTTGCTAGGTTTATGAGTCTGTACGACCGCAACAGGGACCTACTAGGCAGCCACAAACGCGCGCACATGTACACACCAAGAGGTAAGGGGAAATAAAAGAAGAAAAAAGGGAGGAAATAATACTAGGTTTACAGGAAATTAAACGGCGCCAGAGACCTAATATCGCACACGGTTGGCTGTAGGTTTATGTGCCAGCCGGCAGAGACAGGGCCCTATCAGATGAATAGAAATACGACGTCATCATACGTTTTCTTCATGATATAAATTCAATGGCATTATAAAATATTCCACTGATTCTCATTAAAAGGTATTATAATATATGAGTTATCAATCTCCATAATTAAAGGAGTAATGAATTTTTTATTCAATACATTATATCATAATTGATAGTAGTGTTTTAAAATTATGATTCATCACATATACACGTCGCAGTTTGAAATCAACGGGATTACAAGTAGTTCTGGAAAGAACTAATCCGCCTACTTTCCTTTCAATACAATTTTAATATGTAACACAGGTTTCCCGTGGTACAGAAGTGCTTTTCGTCAAATTCGCCGTAATATTATCGTATACTAATGTATTTATTTGCTTTGACATCAGAAAATTATTTTTCCTTATATTGTGGTTCCCCTGTTTCTTATATCCATTCCAAACATGCTCATTTTGTTTTCCCATTTTATATTAACCCTAGAAAGGAAATTTCTTATAAATCCATTCAGCCATTACCTTTCAAATTCATAGTTACAGAAAATTTCAAACCTTGATATTGTGGTAGCTCTGTTTAGTCGGCCCTGTTGAAATATGATATTTTGGTTATAAATTTATATGAAGCTTAAATATACTATATTTGCTTAAAATCCATTAAGGCAGTTTCTCTAGTAATACGTGTAAAAGAAATATTATTTAACTTTTTACTGTGATAGCCCTGCTCTTTAGCTCCGCTTTCAACATCTTATTTCATTATGGTATGTTGTACAAATCTTATGTACAAAATTTAATTGAAATCCATCCAGCCAATTTATCCAAATCCTTAATTACTGAAAGAGTTTAATTTGTAATTGTGGCATCCCTGTTTGGCTGATTCGGTTTAAATATGCTAACATGGTTTATATATGTGTATATTATAAGTATTAAATTTGGTTAAAATTGATGTAGACAGTTCAACGGTGGCGCCCCCCAACCATTTTAATCGGAATTTATTTTTATGTAATTTTTACATTACATACAAAAATACATTCACAGAGGCTACTGGCGTTTTAATATACGCAAAATAAGAAAAGGTTACGGTAAACTTTATTCTAATAAATATATATTTGAAACTTAATAGATGAGCAAGAAGGTACTTACCTAATGAGACTGATAAGCCTGCTTACCAGCTGCAAGTACATCCATCATGAGTGCATTTTCAGACAGTTACTCGGAGTTCTGGTTACACATTCAAGCGTAAACGTTGTTTGTTCTTCAATAACGTTAATTTGGAGAATGTTGCTTCACAAAGATATGTTGACACAATTGGTAAAAGCATATCTATAGCCTTTTCAGAAATATCTTCATATTCTTCCCTTATTGATATCCAATACACCGCAAGAGTTTTCTTTTCAAATTCAATTTTTAAAGGAGAATCATTTGCTAAATTAATTAACTTCTCATGATCGGTAATTGTAACTCGGGAAATTTTAAAATTAACATCAAAAGGATTTCTGATCCAATTAAGATCTTCTGTTTGAATGTCGAGGAACGTTTCTGAAATATTATTATGTAAAATTTCAAGATGTGTTAAATGAGAGTATCAATCTCTCTTCTATTAATCTTGCAATTTTCAATTAATTCGCTGAGACAAGGAAACATTTCACAAGATTCTTCTTCGTATTTATGTTTCTACATAGTAAGCTTTGATAAAAATGCAGATATCCTATCACTCATTAGTAAAATATTAGCAATCCTTCCTTGTAATGATAAATTCATATAATTTATTTTTTCGAAAATATCGAAAAGATAACACAGAAATAGGAGCTATTTCTCACTGTGGAATTTTTCAGCCAAAGTTTTCTTATGCTCCAAAAGGAAAAGTTGAAGTTCATCCTTAAGCTCAAAAACACGACGAAGAATCTTTCCTCGGGAAAAAGAAGGTTATCATATTGCGAGCCCATTTCATTGCAAAAACTGCTAAATAATCTAGACTGCAAGGGTCTAGTTTTCACATAATTAACTATTTTTGTCACATCTTGAAGAACTTCATCCAATTCAGTCGGTAATTTCTTTGCAATGAGAGCTTGACGGTGAATAATACAGTGCGTGAACTTCACATGAGGAGCGATATTGAATACATTAGCTCTTAAACCCTTTCTATTACCCCACATTGCTGTTGCACCATCTGTGCACACAGCTACACATTCAAACCATAACATTATTATATATAACTGTTTCTCCAATATTATAAGCCCATTAGCTAAATATAAGAATTTATAATATGAGAAACTTTGAAAGATACCCTCGTTAGCCAAAACCTTAGAACAAATGACGCACTGGGGTCTCTGCTCATCGTTAACCTCAATCCAAGAAAACCTAAATTTAATCAATTCTTCTCCGTATTTTCTTATTTTACGATGTGAGTATCCTCTTATTTTCCTTGTCTCGTCTGGTACTTGTTTGTCACATACATTTTGTATTTTATTTTTGATAGCGTAGTCCTCAGATGAGCCTTCAGCATTAGCACGACGTTTTGCACCACACTTTACAATCCATTTATCCATATTCAGGGCAAAAATAATGATGCTTATTCTAGTAATATACCAAATGGTTGAAGAATACGTACACAGGAAAATGCACTCGTTTAGATAGAATATTTGTAACTGAGGCCGCAGCATTCCCAACAGGAAAATACTCTCGCCTTGATAAAATAGACCTATAATTATGTTCGCTAGAAGATAGGATCTACAATGTAGTTGTTTGAAAAGCGGAAGATGTTAGGTGCTGCATAGTAGTTCTTTTTAATCTCTTGAATAGAGAACGCATTCAAAACGATGTGTATACTTTTTATCCACTGTATGTGGCGATTCGCGCCCCCCCCCCTGGGGGGAGGGAGGGGGGGAGCGCGCGCCCACCAATTTGCGCACCTCTGGTTTAATATTAATTAATCAATGTACCGGCTACTCGTCAATATCGAAATAAATTAATCACAAACATTATCAATATAGTAATTTGCTTAAACTGCACAATAAAACTTGCAAACGAAATGATATTTTCAATGTAGACATGAAATATCTATCTATTTGAAATGTTAAGTTGTCCATTATTACAATGTATCGGAATCGTTTCTTTTCTTCGCTACGTGTTTCATTTGTTTTATATTTACACGAAACTTTTCACATAAATTTTCAATCGGTTATTTTCCTTGATGCGTTTGTTTCATTGTAAACTTAGTGCAAATGCACTTGAAAGTGCGAGTCTAACAATGCAAAAATCCGAGATCAACAATTGAAATGTTGACAAATTGGAGCAAATCGAATATAAACTTAAAATATGTGCAAACACGAATTAAACAACAGAATCGAAAGTAAGAATAAGAATCTTCATTTCTTTCTACGTGAAATAGTCTAAATCTCGAGTGAAAGTCTCGATCGTAAATTATTTTAAAACTACCTGGCGCGCGTCATCCGTGACGCATATGAAAGACAGCCTTCTTGTTAAAGAAATAAAACACATCATTTTATCTAATTATATAATTTGCATTTTAAAACAATTAGTCCGTCAAATTTACTTTTCATTTTTCGTTAATTTTAATAACATATATTTCAGGCAATGAAGACAGAACAGGCATGGGTTGATTTAAGCAAGAGACTAGATGATCCAGATTATATAGGTAGACAGGATCACAAATGCAAAATTAAGCAAAGGAAACAAGCGTGATGTAGGGAAATACTCATTTATTAACAGAGGGGTAAAGGAATGAAACGATTTGCCTGAAGAGCTCTTCAATCACTTACCAAGAAATGTAAAATTATTTAAAAGAAAATTAAAAACTCTATTGTAAATATTGATTTCCCTGCATTCAATGTAACATTGTGACGAAGGAGTTAGAGGAAGTAGTGGATTGCTTGTTAGGGTGAAGTACGGCTGGGACTTAAGAGGGCCCTGGTACCGTCACGGTGGACGTAAACGTCTACCATGAACCCTAAAAAGTCTGACTCCAGAGGTTATTATTATTTTTATATGTTTGTACTTGTTTTTCTTCTATATGTAAGGGTTTTATTTTATAAAAATATTACAGGAATCGTTGCCGCCAGGGAAATCCCATCTTTCAGTGGAAAGAATGATGACAATAATATTGTAAATGTAATAATAATTATTATTATAATCCGCCCTTATTTGATGGAAAAAGTTTTAACAATTAGACGATGAAAAGATTCGGTATGTATGCCCGAAATGTATTTTCTGCATAAAATGTAATATAATTCGAGATATAACGAACGAGGCTGCTTTCCGTATACTTTGTGTAAACACATGTTAATAGTAATTGTTTGGAATTTGATGCATGTTTCGTATTATATATATTGAGTGACTCGGTTGTGTATTTATTTACGCTGCCACCTAGTCAGCCGACCAACTTGCAACTTATTTTATTAAATAAATAAATAAATAATGAGAAATGGAAAAATAAAAGTAATATAAAAAAGTTAAGTGAATTAAAAAGTTAAGCTAAAAATTTCAGGATATATTACATTCTTAACTTTGTTATCGCGACTGGATAAAGTTTTTAAATTTTCTTGGCTTTGTATTCGTAACATGGCGACATACAGCTGTCTATATGCAAAAACCTGATTTTGTAAGAGTAATCCCATGGTATCGAATGTTTGGCCTTGACTTTTATTAATCGCCATGGCAAAGGCTAACGTTATTAAACTGAACGGAAGCTCGCTATCGCCTGTCAGTTTCACATCGAATTTAGGAAGTATAACAGCTCGGCCTTTATTACTTCCGTTCGCAATCGTGCATTCAATGGTGTGCTGACCAAGATATTTCACATTTAAACGTGTTCCATTGCACAGACCCTTCCTAACGTTAATGTTGCGAAGAAGCATTGCGAGAGCGCCAATCCTGAGACGTAATTTATGCGGTGGCATACCTTGCGGAGTAAGCGAATCTAAAATTCCGTTGGAAATTTAGCTATTGCATCTTCTGTACAATAGATGACCTCATCGATGCTGACATATACCGCTTCATGTTGTCCTGGAGCCAAAGTCATTCTGTCGAGGATTTCGTTGTTGATCGCCAGGGAGTCGACATTCTTGGGTGCTGATATTTTTAATAGTATTTTTATTGGCTTTATCCAACACTAAAAAAAATGTTTAAATACCTATCGAAATATAGAGGTTAACGCTTTATTATATAGTTAGTAACCTTATTATTGATTAGGAACCTTAATATCTATTAGAAACCAATTGAGATTAAAATAGTTAAAGATATTTTTCTCTCGAATTTTCATAACCATATTTCATAACGAGCGATAAAATATTAATTACTTTGTGCAACCATCTGTTTTCTGCAATTCGAAATTAAAAAGTACTAAAAGTTGTATTTGCAAAGTTTTAAAGAAAATGTTTACATACTTATCGATATATAGAGGTTAAGGCTTTATTATATAGTATGATATTAAAGACTAAAGGTCTACATATCGTATTCCAGCCGATTATGTGTTAATCAAATTTAAAAACTAAAACTATGCTGATATCGTATTAATGCCTTTTCTGGGACGACTACCTGCTTAAAACCTGCAAGAATTCGCGTCGAGTATTCAGGTGAAAGATTCATCGAAATCGAGCAGATCGTATTTGATTTATTTGTGTTTACACTGGGAGGTGACGTCACTCGAGGCTTAATATGTATTTGTCCTTCATTCGTTTTATTGCAAGCTTAGTGCAAATACACTTGAAGCCCAAGTCTAACAATGCAAAAACCCGAGATGAACAATGCCGGCTAACCTAGCAACCTCCTTTTTGAAATGTCGAAAAACCGGAGAAAATTAAATATAAACTTAAAATATGAGCAAACACGAATTTAACAACAAATTCTGCGGTAAGAATAACAATTTACATTTTATTTTTCGTGAAATGGTATGAATTTCGAGTCAGTCTTGAATGTAAGATATTTTAAATTTTAAATAATAAAGGTCTACACATCGTATTCTGGCCGATTATGTGTTAATCAAACGGAAAAACGAAAACTCTATCCTGGTATCGAACCCATGCCTTTTCGGGAAACAAATAACTACTTAAAACCTGCAAGTGTTTGTGCCGAGTATTCGGGCGAAAGATTCCTAGAAATCGATCCGACCGTTTTCGGTTTGTTTGCGTTCAAGCCGGAAGGTGACGTCTCTCGAGGCTTCAGACGCAGGCACGCATGGACGCACGCAGAAACACAGCGGTTATAATATATTAGATATATATTATAAATAGCTGCTTGATACGGAGGATATATATTGGCAACAAGGTGTTGGGATGAGGAAACCCAGTGAACACTCACCAATCGGACGACTTCAGGTTGGCGAGGTCCCGGGGATGTCGAAGGGACACACGTAAAAGAACACTAAAACACAGAAACATCACAAACGTGATTCTCTCTCTGTAGCTGATGAAGGAATAATTCCGAAAGCTTCTACGTTTGTGATGTTTCTGTGTTTTAGTGTTCTTTTACGTGTGTCGCTTCGACATCCCCGGGGCCTCGCCAACCTGAAGTCGTCTGATTGGTGAGTGTTCACTGGGTTTCCTCATCCCAACACCTTGTTGACATCCATATATATATATATATATATATATATATATATATATATATATATATATATTGTAGCTATCAGTGCCCACATGGCCATTTTCGCTTCGAACAAGTTGTGTTTCGCACTCGAACGCTATCAGTAACTCAAGTGTTCTCCCGTTCGAGGGTATGACGGGAGAAAAGTGAAGTGGAAGGGGAGTGGACGGTGGGGAGTTCTGGGTGTGAGTCGGATGGAGGAAGGAAGTGCGGGACGGACAAGGAAGCTCCGCGCATACTTCCTCACGGCAGTCATCCGAGGAAGGAGACATCGCCTGCAGAACTGGTCAGCGCCCCAGAGTGTTGTATGACTGTTAATAAATAGGGCTATAATCCATTTTCATTATTAAATACTATATTCTAGTCCTATGAGACCTAGAGTACATCGGGTGGCGGGAAACGCTCCGCTAAAATATAGTGGCGGGATAACGATCTGCTACAATATACACGGATAATGTGTAAAATTCACACATCAAGAGATGATCGTTGATCAGTGAAACTTGACACTGGGATGAGGAGTTCTCTCTCTGTAGCTGAAGAAGGAGTAGTTCCGAAAGCTTCTACGTTTGTGATGTTTCTGTGTTTTAGTGTTCTTTTACGTGTGTCGCATCGACATCCCCGGGGCCTCGCCAACCTGAAGTCGTCCGATTGGTGAGTGTTCACTGGGTTTCCTCATCCCAACACCTTGTTGCCATCTATATATCCATTTTACCTTTCCTTTTCCGTAAGCTGTCATATATATATATATATATATCATTATAAATAGCTGCTTCTTACATATATAGGATATAGGATACATATATCATATAAAACTATGGTACTTCTAGAAGTGCTACAGAGGTAAACTTTGACATGAATATAGATTAATGGTTACAACCTCTGCAAAAAATCCGAAATTCCGGATAATGTGGTTTTTGAGGGGTGTTTTTGACCCCAGTATCCAATTTTAAACACCCATATGAAAAGCATTGAAAACGGTGCAGAGCTATATAAAATTGCTTTTATAAATTATTTACAAATAAGATACAAAGTTCAAACATGTACCATAATGAAGTTTATTTTTCTTGAAGACAAGATTCAAATTCATGTTGAATTTGCGTAAAACTATGATTTTAATCATAAAATTATGAAATTTTTTCGTTCTTCAACAATGAAAATATGAACTGCCATAGCAACGATTCCAGTGTCTTTCAATTTGATTTAATGCTTGCACTACATTATAATCCATTTGATTTCAGCCAACAACGTACACATATGATGATGTAATAATTTTAAATTATTTTTTTTATACGAATGCGTACTAAAAGGCACGGATGATGAAACCATAATCCTAACACGCACAATATCCTAATTTTTACATAAATTTTAGTGTAACATATAAGCTATTGTCTTAATGATGAATATAGTTATTGCTTCAAAAGGGTCATCTGAGCCATGAAACTCGAAACTGGAAAACTTGGACGCGAGGCAGATTTAGAAATTTCGGATAGATGCCTTAATTTCGCAGAAAATGAAAACTAATATCTTACATAATTGGGCTCTGTGTAGTTCAAATGCTGTCGCGTTGGTTTATTTACGAGTTTACTTCTTGGTGTATGATGATTTTTGAACGCTTGCAGTATGCAAGCACCGACAACTCGTATTATAAATAGCTGCTTTTGACAGAGGATATATATATATATATATATATATATATATATATATATATATATATGGGGAGCCGGTGGTGTAGTGGTTAGAGTGTTGGCCCCGCCGTATGATCTGCTAAAAGTGCGACACCCGGTTCGAATCCTTATGAGGATTTTTTCCGAGGACGCGCCGGCCCCCTATTTGTGCGTGTTGGAACTAAGGTGACGAGGACGAGAAAATCAAATCAACACTCCGTCCTTCGAAAGGGACGATAAGCAGTTGCTGGAGATCACTGGTTGTGTTCGGTGGCAAATACAGCAACACAACATTGGACGTATTTATTTTAGCTTGATTGGGAGCAGAACAGTTTACTAGTGCCAACAAAATTTTAGGATTTTGCACCGCCATATGCCTTTGCATACTTATATTTTAAAAATCTTTGAACGGGTCTCTCGTCATCCACGCCTTTTTGTTATGTTTTTTATTTATTTATTCATTTTTTCACATACAACGAAAGCGCCAATTTAAAGTAAAAAATTAAACACTCAAATATTAACAATATAACAACAAAATAATGTACAAAACAATATATGATGATATTCAATGCAGTTTAAGCATAATCAAAAAGCAGTCAATAAAATTAAGTAGTGCGACAACATGTCATTCCATTTGTAATAAAAGACTCTTTGGACATTGAGAAAGGATCTAATCTAGGGGAAAGTGAATTTAAAAGAGAGGGAAGACGAAAGAAAAGAGAAAGTTTAGCAAGCGAAATTCTGGGGTGTCGAAGTGAAATAAGAAAGAAGAACGAGTAGATCTGTCGGGAACACGGAAATTAAATTGAGCAAGTAACTTGGGACAGTCAGCAATAGAATTTAGAATATTGTGTATAAATGAAAGATCAGACTTAATTCGATAACCAGAGGGATAATCCAAAGAAAGGGAAGATAAGATATTACTATTAGAGAGTTGACGAAAAGAGGGCACACGGGATTTAACAATTCTCAGAAAAAAATTGATAACACAATCCAAAGAGGCAAGGTTGGAAACAGAAGACATAGTCCAAATAGGTGAACAGTAGTTAACTATAGGTAAAATGAAAGAAGAAAAATACATTCTAAGAGCCAGTGGATCGGGAATGTCCGTGAAACGATATAAAATTCCCAAGGGAGACATTGCTTTATTTTTTGTTTCCAATATATGATCAGAGAAGCCAAGTTTAGTATCAAAGACTACACCACGGTCTTTCTGTTTGGACACTCTAGCCAATGGAACAACATTTAGTCTATAATTAAAATTTACAACATTTTTAAGAAGGGAGATGGACATTACATTACATTTATTTAAATTTAATTTAAGTTTCCAGAGATCCCACCAATTAACAACCAGATTAAGTGCCGATTTGAAAAACACAATCAGACATACTATAAATCACTTTAAAAATTTTACAATCATCAGCATAACACAATATTTCTGCTATGGAAAAAAGGATAAGGGTAGCCAGATCGTCGACATATAAGTTAAATAAATAAGGTCCTAAGACACTCCCTTGTGGGACTCCTGAAGTGATAGTTCGTAAATTATCATGATTAATACCTTAGAAACAGTCTGGCTTGGGATATTCTTCGATAATTACAAGTTTTTCTTTATATGATCCATCCATATTGGTACAGAGCATGGATTTGAGACGCTACATACTACGTTTGCCGCCGTGATATTTTTCGCCTCGGAGAACCCAATTACAATCGGGCAACATTTTGAAAAAATGCCAGTTTTATCCATATTATAAATGTCCTTTGGCGCGTACTTTTCCAAACCATGTTTATTACTTTGCAGCCAGATCGTCACTTCCTCTTCATTCATTTTATCGACTTCGCCACAAACTTCGAGGCAAACAATATTGTGGCGTTTTTTAAAACAATCAAACCACCCATTGGACGCTTTAAAATGTTCAATGTTCAAAACGATCGCAAGACTATTTGGTTTTTCAATGAGCGTCGGGCTTGCCGCAGGTATATTCGCCGCTCGTACTTGTGAAAAAAAACTCGAACAATTTTTCTTCGAGGTCTTCGCTTTTTGCAGGTCGTGAACTCTGACCTGTAGCACTCCCTTAAAATTTATAAAAACGTTCTTCAATCTTCGCCCGTTTCTTTAAAATTGTAGATAAGGACGAGTTCAGAATCCCAAACTTTGATGCGAGTTTTCCTTTCGATTGGGACTTCTTGTCAATATCTTCCAGCAAAGATATTTTTCAGCAAGAGTCACAGTCTATGTATACACCACGTATCAGAGCCATTGGAGGGTAAAAAAAAATCCTCTGACGATAAATTTAAATATAGTCTCCCTCGCAATTATTAAACTAAGAATATCACTTAAATTTGTATAAATACAATCGAATACGAAAACAAGCAACAAAGCAAATGAATATTGGAACGCGTTTTCCGCACAAAACTCGCAAAACAGTAGATAAATCGAGACATAACCACGCAAGCCCAATGTCCAAGGGAAACTGACAAGACGTGGGCAAAAGTGGACAGAAAGAACGCGTGTGAGGAATGAACCGAGGAGAGGCGAACCGAAGGATGGGAAGAACAGACGGGGAAGTACCGAGGGGGGATGGACCGAATCCGGCGACATAACCCATAACCCCATCGGCATGCTCACGATCGCACGATGTTTGTAAACAAGCCGGAATGGCACCAGAAATATTTTCGTAAATTTGATTAGATTTTTTTTCGTAAAATATATTGATACCCAGAGAATCGGACTAACAATTATTTCGAATTACGAATTATAGAGGTTTTCCAATTATTGAAACACATTTCTATGGAATTGGCTTTTTTGGTCTTTTATGTGGTAAAACATTTCGAAATATGAAGATTCGAATTAACCAGGTTTTACTGTATAGGGACGCAAATATCTGATCATCAATTTCATGGTAGAGAGGGAGAATGGATCTGAATTTTGCGAGGATTGGAGCTCGGATTTTCTACATTCCAGGCTGATGCTTTAACTAAAAAAGCTATCGAGCTAGCTTGATAGTTTAGTTGGATATATAATCCTCTCAGAAAGTGGAATTGACGAGTTCGATATCTGGGTAAGTTAAAATTTTTTCCCTTTCATTTTTGATAGTTGAAAGAGTAATTGTTGAAACATTAGATACTCAAAGTGCGGCCAGCTGATTGTTTTAATCTAGACCGCCATGTGTTAAACTTTAACAGTTTAAATAGATGATGTACTGTCAAAATAAAATAGGAATATTATAAAAACAATTAAATACGTATTTATCTATTTATTATGGCAACAGAAAAATGCATTTAATATTAATTAGGTAGGATATATCCTTGAAGTTTGCTAAAATAACTCTTCAGCTCAGTTTTAGATTCAGTGTGAACTGAGATGAGAAAGAATAGGGCACAACAGCTTTAAACCGCAAGTTATGCCCAAATGAATCGGACAGTGAATACCATTTATAATGTTATAAAGTAGTCAATTTCTTATGGAGAATAATCTGCGCATTTTTAAAGGTAATGAAGAATAGAAGGAAATATAATGGAACATTATTGCAATTTCTCTCAGAAAAATATCCCAATTCCATGTACACAAACAATTTTGCTCCAACAGGTATCCCTCTTACGACAAATAAACCGCAGGGAGAGAGATAGAGAGGTTGCTTCTTCCTCAACCCCTCCTCGTCCTCTTATTCCCCTCCTCCTATTCCCCACCTTCTCCAATTCCTCTCCTCCAACTCCCATCCTCCAATTTCCCTCCTCTTATTCTCCACCTCCTACAATTCCCCTACCCCTCCAATTCCCCTCCTCCTCCAGTTTCCCTCCTATGTCCCTCTTCCTCCTATTGCCCTCCTATTTCCCTCCTATTTCTCTCCTTCACCTATTTCCCTCCTCCTATTTCCCTCCTCCTCTTTCCCTCCTATTCCCCTCCTCCTCCTCTTTCCTTCCTATTTCCCTTCTCCTCCTATTTCTCTCCTTCTATTTCTCTCCTCCTATTCCCCTCCTCCTCCTATTCCCTCCTCCTCCTATTCCCCTCCTCCTCCAATTATCCTCCTTTATCTGCTCCCTTCCTCCTCCACCTAGTCCTCTCCTCTATTCTTCCTATTCCACTCCTTTATCCCCCTCTTTCCCTTCTCTTGCCCCCCTTCGTCACCCTCTATCCTACTTCCCCACCTCCTTTTCTTTTCTACTGAATGCCACCATTGACGAAGCTCAGAGAATGCCGTAACCATTTTTTCCGCTCCACCTCCTCGCACTCTGCTATTCATTCTGCCGACATTTCCAATACTTATCACCAAAGCCCACAGATCATTTGATTATGATGATTCCTTACGATATTACCGGTTTTAATTTTGAAAAGATTGACTATCATCAGATTCTCCAATTCGAGTTTTTTCAAGATCATAAGGTAGTTTACATAAGTAAAAGTAGGCAAAAACCGTGGCATCAATATTAATTTGCTACAGCTATTTACTCACTTTCACGGAAAATAGTGATGACTACTTCGAAATCTTGAACTTTTCCTCGGTATAAAAAATCAGTTTCCTTTCAAGGTCACTGGGTGTGTCTTTGAGTCCTAACCACCCACGCACATGCAGGCGATCAATTAGATGAGGCTCCATTCTATCACGACAGTTCATCCCGTGCTCTCGGCCCGCCCTTTGGCACTTCTCATTTCCTAAATTAACCCATTGCTTGAGGTTATGTGTTCTCATTCCACAACCAGAGAGAGGGAAGGGAGAAAAAGAGCCAGGGTTGCCAAATTTCCTTCGCCTGCCCCTTACTACGATTTTCTTTGCATGTTCCTTTTCCTCTATAACATGGATCTCCAGCTTTTTACAATTGAGCCACTTGGTCAATAAATTTTATGCTCGCGGGCCAGAGTATCAACACGAAACTTTTAAAAAAGGCGCATGATATACAAATGTAGGCTATTTTGTATTAAAAGGTAGCTTAATAAATTTCGACATGTCCATTCTAACTTTTATTTTTTCTTTACCAAATATGAATCGAAATTAGACATAAATGGAGCACAACTTCGGTGCCACGCTATAGTACCAGAAAGACCCCCAATCATACAGTCGGTGCATTTATGACGGTATGGGCTGGGGTTAAGAAGACCGCTAAGGAAGAGAGAAAATAAATGGGATGGAAGCAAGTGACGAAATGTCACACAGCAGAAGCGTGAACATAAGAAAATATCGATTTGCCTTCGTTTTCGTTACGTTTTTCGTTACAATTATTTTGGAAGTTGTGTTAATGTTTTTCGTTGCGATATTAAAAAATCATTTCGTTACGTTAAGCATAATGTTTTCCAAGACTGCTTGCTTGTTATATCTAGTAAAAATGGCAAAGACTTGTTACAGGTTCAAAGGCCATATTAGATGAGGTCGCGGGCCACATGTGGCCCGCGTGTCAAAGCTAAGAGAGGTCTGACTCTATAACCCTTGCTTTTCTCTCTTCCCGCGATTTTCGCTTTTTCCATTTCTCATTTCCCCCTCCTTCCCTCCTCCTCTCCCTCAGTGCTACTCTAAGGTGCGGAACTTTCAGATCGATGCGAAATGTTCTTTGGGGTTAGAGGAAAATGGGGTGAGGATTATGAGCGGAGGGGATTGGGCGAATGACGGAATGCCGAGACACATTCGAAATTATAAGTACAAGAGGGAGAGAAAGAGTGACAGCAGAAGGAAGAGAGGAGAGATATAGAGAGTGGAATATGGAAGCGGAGATATCGTTGAATTTCCTGTATTTTTGTGTTAAGAATCTTTGTTCATTTATCGCTCTCTTATGTTTCACGACAAGAAAGTGTATCTTAAGCGGGATAAAATTTATCACATTTTAGAGAATGTATATGATTATAGTTCGTTTTATTGTTACACGACTGCCAGAAAAGCCAGGGTGTGATTGGAAATATTTATTCATTCCATCTTATAAAAAAGTCCACTGAATTTTAAAACCACAGATTAGTTTTCTGTTACGCAGATTATTAAATTTAGGTGTATTTTACTCTTCGAGTAAAGGTTAATAAGTTGATTGAAATGTATTCACAAGGTCAAAAATTTGATTCGCCATTATTTTTAGTTAAGTGAATTTATGTAGGTGTACTGGTTATAATATATTCAATGTACACTATATTTCTACTTTTCTAATAATTTTGAATGTATGAAAGATAATGACAATATTTTATTATAATTTGTCTAATTTTATATAAGATTCTGATTTAAAATTTTGAAATAATATACTGGTTATGCTACAATAGTAAATTTCACGGATCGTAATTTACTTCTTGGTAGGTTGTATGGATTTGTTAAGACGATATTTTTATAGTGGACTTGTTATTAAAACTACCATTTACGTTATCTGAATATTTTACATCAATTAATGTATATGAAAACTACCACGTATAAAGAGAAATGATTCATTTTAAGAGAAATTTCCGTACAGTTCAAGGATTTCCGGTGTTTATTACATTAATATTAACATTGACAAAAATATTGTTCGAAATGAGTGTTAGTAATCCATCACCAAATCAGTTGTTTCCAGGGGTAAAACATTCTTTGAACCTATTTTAGAAATAGGATTTGAAAGAAAAATTCCAAGGAAAAAGAGAAAGTTGTTGAGAAACAAACGCTTTTATTTTTTTGATAATTTATTTGTAAAAGACAGCTTGCAAGAAGAATTATAACATAAAACTAATGAATTATATATATATATATATCTGCTTATTGTACAATTTATATTGTCAAATTATATTTTTACGTTAACATTTACTGCAATTTTTTAGACTTGAAAAATATATTATAGATCAGTGGTTCTCAGCAGTTTTGCAGACGCGGCACAATTATCTTATCATATAATAAGCTACGTATGTCCCTCACGCTAGACTATGGCGCCGCTCTTAAAAATGCTTTATAAAAGAGCGGGAGAATTGAGAACTATTTACGACTGACTGTAATGCTATTTTAACAAACTTTCCGAGTAGGTAGAAAATTGAAATTTGGTAAGAATGTTTGAATCTTATAGGAAAGCCATTTACGAATAAGTAGTTCTGGAAAGAACTAATCTACCTACTTTCCTTTCAGTAAAATTTTATTATATAAATATCACCTTCAAAATTAACAAATTTTCGTGTTATTAGTGGCATTAATTTTTATTATTAGGTGCATCGACGGCTAAGGTCATTTCGCACAGTTGAATTTTCTATTCCAAAAAAACAACAAAAACAAAATTCTTTCACCATAGATGCCGTAAGATTTACACAAGAAGAAACTTGGTTTTTAAAAATGAGGGCAAACCAACCAAGTGATATGTAAAGGAAACCGATGAAAAAACCAAAGGGAACAAACCAATTCAAGACCAACGAAAAACAAAATTCTCTCACCAAAGATGTCGTAAGAATTACACAAGAAGAAGCGCCCTTTTGTTTACAGACTCGGTATAGTTACTGACAACAATATGTAGTATTCATATTTTTCGCAGCGATTCCAATAGGTATGAATCGATTATTACCTCGATAGGTATGATTCGGAACACGGCTGGAATGCGCACTCAGCTATGCTCCAGCCGAGTTCCGCAATAATCATCACCATAACAACAAATCCAAAAATGGCTATCAAAACGCCGAAAAGAAAGTTTTTGAGATAAATTCAAACAAATACGATCGTAAATCAAAATTGTGTGATATGAATAAGAATTTTCTCTTCTTTCCCTTTAGAACAGTACGAATCCCACTCAGATACTATAGGTTTTTAACGCTGTTGCCTTGCCAACCGTGTCATTGTTAAACATCAAGATTGTATTGTCGTCTCAACCCTTATACTACAAGGTGATTTATATAGAACGAAACCCAAATATTTGGGCACGGACTGCCATCAAACTATTTTTAAATTTTACTTTCTAATTTAAATTCGCGGGCATTTCATGCCGAATCGTTCCAAGAGTCATTCGCCCCGTTCCCGCTAGGTGGCAGGTTGCAGGTTGCAGGTTAAGGCGGCCTTCATTTTCCGCGCGTCCGTCATTGTTGCATCATGTCGTACACGTTGCAGGAGCGTGTTTCTTGTAAGAACTTACTGGGTTACCGGCTCATACCGTGTGATACAGACGGATTTCAGGAATAAATTTGGCGGACGCAATGGCCCATCTAAGTCCACGATACATAATTTGGCACGAAAATTAGAGACGACAAGGTTTCTCTTGGATGAACGCGGAAAACATCGTCCGCAGATGCCCGAGGCTACGATAGCGGATGTGAGTGCCAGGTTGGAGCAGTCTCCCAGAAAAGATTTTCCAAGGAATTATGGGTTATTATTATGAATCCCCATGTACATGCGTAAGAAAAACCTCCATTGAATGTTTTAATACATGAGAGAGAAGGAGGGAGAAGTAAGAAAGAAGGAGAGAGTCAGGGGGGAGAGGGAGGGAGACAGAAAAAGGGAGAGGGAGAGATAGATAGGTAGATAATGTTCTTTATTATGGTGAGATTGAGACTAGAAAGTATATTTTTCCGGAAGAGAGAGAGGAAGGGAGAGAGAGATAGTAAGGAGGGGAGAGATAAAGGGAGAGAGAGGGAGAGAGACAGAGAAGTAGGGAGAGAGGGAGGGAGAGAGAGATAGTAAGGAGGGGAGAGATAAAGGGAGAGAGAGGGAGAGAGACAGAGAAGTAGGGAGAGAGGGAGGGAGAGAGAGATAGTAAGGAGGGGAGAGATAAAGGGAGAGAGAGGGAGAGAGACAGAGAAGTAGGGAGAGAGGGAGGGAGAGAGAGATAGTAAGGAGGAGAGAGATAAAGGGAGAGAGACAGAGAAGTAGGGAGAGGGGGAGACGGAGAGATTGATAGATGATGGTCTTGATGATAGTCTTTATCAGGGCGAGATTGAGACTAGGAAGTGTATTTTTCTAGAGGAGTGAGAGGGAGTGGGAGGGAGAATGGGAGAGAAAATGGGAGGGAGGAGGATGGGAGAGAGGAAGAGAGAAAAGGAGGAATAATGGTAAGTACCTTAAATTTAATACTTATTCCACGCATACCCGTCATATTTGACGGGAAATTACGTTAATAATAAATTATTTTTGAATATAAAACATTTCATACGATCGAATCGTGCGCCATTGCTAAATGGTGGGAATTTATAAAACTAACTATACCTAACGTTATTTTCAGTGGATTCTTTTAAATGATAATACAGCAAATATTTCGAAACGAATTCTTAATAAGATCGAAGAAATAACATTTTATGACTTTTATTTAAATTTCTTTAAATTAAGCCAATTTTCTGAAATTTTTCAAAACTAATACTATAGTTAAAAGAAAAGTGAGACCTTAAAATATAGTTTCAACTTATTGAAGTTCATGTAAGTATTTTGTTCATAGTAAGTTACTACACATTTTCCTTTAATGATAAATAAACTGTTCATTGACGTTTTATCCTGTTTTTACGCGTTAAAAAGTTAGTGAAATAATTCAAATATTAAGTTAGATTCCATCCTTGGGCCCTGCGAAACTTCGAGATTCGATTCGAATTCGATTTAAATATTAGATTCGATATCGCAAAAAACGATTCGTAAATTTCGAATCGGCAGACGATATATTGACCAGTGAAAGTTTGATATGTTCTTATTAAATGATTGGTCTAATTGTAACCCTCACAGTATAATACTCTATTTTATTCTTCAACAGTTGGTCAGAGCGCATTAACAAAGCATCAAATTGCTCAAAACTTGGGTGAGTCACGGTCAACACTCTACGTCGTCACTCGATGGAATACAACGTACAAATTGCTTGATTGGGTGCAAAGGAATTATATTGCGATATCTCATGCTCTTATTGAATGCAGTGCAAAACGGAAATGTCCTAAAGTCCCTCTCTCACCTCTGACTAAGTCAACTAAAAGAAACCCTAGAAGCATCTCTCCTGATTCTTAAGGTAACGGCGGAGGCAACAATCATATTTACCTCCGAAAAGGCTGTTACCATTAGCCTTATTATTTCCTGCATTTCAGTTTTAAGAGATGAACTAACAGCAAAATCAGTGCCTGGTGTAAAATTGTTCCGTAATGAACTCATTAAGCATTTGAATAGCAGATTTGACATTTCCGAAGAACATCTTATGGCTGCAATATTCCTTGATCTAAGATTTAAAATTTTCTTATTCATGGAAAACCGGGCAAATACTATAAAGCATTTTTGGAAGAATTTACTTCAGATTTAGGAGACGAAAACATTTCTGATACTTTATTTTTAAAAATTAATGACTCGCAAAAAGAAGCCTAGTCAAAAATGGACTAAATGTCCACACTTCAGGAAGAAATACACCAATACACAAAGCAATCTATGATGGACCGCGATAAAGACCCATTACTGGAAAGAGAACAGTAGATAATACCCATTTTAGGCAAAAGTTTGGAGAGATTTGTTGGCAATTCAGGCTGCAAACACTTCATCAGAACGGGTAAATTCGGTGGGCGGCATAATGTTATCCGACTTACAATATTCTCTGTCTAACCATAATGCAGAGACTTTGATATGGAAAAAGAAGAAAAATGTATTATTTTAAATATTAAAGAATCCTAACTTTGTATTTTTTATTTTAAATACAATGTACCTTTTCTAGATTTTTTTATTATTTCAACCTATATGCTAATTGTTATCCTATGTATATATGATCACAAAGCCTAGTACAGTTTTTCTGATACAACGTGACGAAAACATCCCGCCACCCTGAGGAATAATTGTGTTGTGTAGTGTTTCTAAGTGACTGTTTTGATGTAATTTAAGATTCTTGACACCAAACAGAAAAAAAAAACAAAAACTAGATAGCTAACTAAATAGCGTTTAAAAATAAAATACTTCAGCCTAGAGAGATTTAAATGTAAAAAAATGCCCGATTCGAGATTCGAATACTTTACAACTATTCGATTGGAGATTCGTTTCGTTCCATAATTTGAGATTCGCAGGGCCCTATTCTATACCTTTTAAATAACTAATAATTTACTCAAATATTTCAAGTTAATGTCTGCTGATTCTTTATACATTATATTTTATTTATATTTTTCTCTTATTCTCAGCAAATATTTGGGTAATCATTTGGCCTCTCTCATAAAAATTATTTAAACAATATAATTAAAGCGAAGATAACTATCAAAAACACTGATTTGATTGCGCATGAAAGCCATACCAGATCATAGGAAACTCTTCTGATTTTTCATATCAAAATCAAATATCTTTGGAGTACTTTTATGATGATCCGGTCATACTTGACGGGAAATTACGCTAGTTATATATAAGCCCATATCTGTTCTTTGGTTGGTCCGTTGGGTAGACAATTGCATAGTGCTACAGTGCATTGATCTCTAGGCTATAATTCTAAACTACGTGAAGAAAGGGATTCGGATTGATGACGTCGTTAAATTTTTCTTTACATGAAGTAAGGAGGCGCCGTATGCTGCAAAGATCTTCAGCTCTACGCAGAATCATAAATCTTTAAGGTAATTTTTCATATTTAAATGCACTTAAAACCTTTCATGATGGACCAGGAGGATCCGATAAGATTTATTTCTATAATTGTATCACGTGTTTTGTAAGGAGTAATAAACAAATAGTTCTTCCTCAAGCCACAACTGGAATTGCTGATATTTTGTTAAAATGTGGAAGGAAAGTTGAGAGTAGTTTTAAGTAGCCTGTGCCTTTTCTGGACAATTCAACTTCTGAAATTTAACTCAACTCTTCCAAAGAAATGACTTTACGACAAGCGTAGCTAACTTTCATAATGAAGCTACAATGTTAAGCAAACATGCCTTACGCTGTATTGATAATTTATTACAAGAGTTGAGGCAATATGATAAACCATTCTGAGGTAGGATAGTATTACGCGAGGGAGGTTTCCAACAAACCTTCTCAGTAGTTCCAAGAAATATGACGGATAAATCGCTAGTTTAAAAGTGAAACAGGATCTTGCGGCACATCCAGCCTTGAAAAATTGTGGTACTTTCACAAGGATACCGCAATACTTAGACACTGAAAAATAAAAAGTCAACTTTGTCTTTTTATTTGTTCATCATGGATCAGTTCCGCCTGATTACACCCACCATCAGGAATTTAACACTTCCTCGCATTCATTTGTTGGTAATATATACTTAACAACAATTTTCGTGGCACCTCTAAACATCAGCTGCGGCATTCTAGGTAATTCGATATATTATTAGTTTTTAAATATTTTAACATATAAATATAAGTAATATTTAGCAAATAAATAAACCTTTATGGCTTGTCTCAAATACGAGTTACATTAATTATGCTTT
Source organism: Tanypteryx hageni (assembly GCA_028673005.1). Classification (NCBI taxonomy): domain Eukaryota; kingdom Metazoa; phylum Arthropoda; class Insecta; order Odonata; family Petaluridae; genus Tanypteryx; species Tanypteryx hageni. The sequence goes on along the minus strand of CM054113.1, from coordinate 127,854,772 downwards.
CACAGATGTGATGGATTGAAAAGTGCCAGGTCATTTTTTATTTGAAATTAAAAAGTATAATTTGAAATGGATAAAAGAACAATACTCCAAATGTTATTGCAAATTCTCGAAGGCTTCTAAAACTACATAAGTATAAGTAATAGTATCCGTATCCAATCTGTCTACCAAAAGTACTTATTCTATTGAATTTCGCCTGCTCCGCTTTTGCCGTATCTTTCCTCTTATCCTGAGTATTCTTCTTCGCCACTGCAGGACGATGACGGCTATATGCTTCGTCTGCAACCTGCCCATCCTAAGTCACCAGGTGGGTCTGGTGTGGCAAGGAGGAAACGGCTGGGATGACCTCGTCAGGGAGCAGGTCGAGGAGTCGACGCTTCGCCAGCGTCTGGGCAGCGGGCGGAGGGACTCTGCGGCGCAGATCGGGGCTCTTCTGGACAGCGGGAGTGGCTCTCCCCCACGCAGGGGCCACCTGTCCCGCGACGCCTCCTCGCCCCCTCCTACCTCCTCTCTGCTCCGCCGCCAGAGATCTCGGCGCAGGCGGCGCTCGTCCCTCGCACAGCTGACGGATCTGCTGAGAGAATGGGGAGGTGGCGTCGGGGGGGGATTCGGCAAAGAGTCTTCGTCCTCCTCCTCGGGCGTGGTCGTGGGCCGAAGAGGTTCCAAGGATCTGCCCAGGAGAGAAACTCTGGCAGATATCGCCAAGAGCCTTCCGTGGGGGAGGTCTTCGTCGTCCGCCGAGGCGCCATCCTCGAGGAAAAGGAGGGATTCGTCGGCCGAGGCAGCCAAGGTATCTGTCGGACTTTGTTCTTTCCATCGATGGTTAATGGTTAAGTGACAGTTAAGAAAATCCGATGTAATGTCGATATAATTTCGGTAAAAGCTGTTCTCGCGCCCGTTGATCTATTTGAGTGAATGTATCACGATTCAATGAATTGAAATTATGAATATATTATACAGGGTGATTCTTAATAACATTTCTTAAATGGTAGCATCGTGTTCTAAACAAGAACAATCAAAAAGTGTTAAATAAATATATAGTCGCAACCGCTTTGTTAGCGAGATATGGCAACATTACATCTGGAAACGATGAGGCAGCGCCGCGTTCCAGACCAATAATCATCAACAATGCGCAATAATCAACAACGATACTCAGCGATATGCAATCATTCAGTCTGCAGGCTCGTGCGAGGTCACTACAGTCTTATTGTTCTAGTGCTGTGGTGTTCACTGAACGGTAGGCAAGTTAACGTATCGAAGAATGGCACATAATGCGGGTTATTCATTCGATGAATTAACAGACATGATATTGTTGTAAGGAGAAGTATAGCGAAACAGTGCAGCCGCAGCACGTCTTTATGCCGAAAGGTATCCACAACGGCGGCATCCAAATCGCATCGCATCGTTGCCAGATGTAATGTTGCCATATCTCGCTAATGATGCGGTTGCGACCTTATATTTATTTGACACTTTTTGCTCTTTTTTATGTGTATAACACGATGCTAGTATTTAAGGTATGTAATTAAGAATCACCCTATATATATAAATATATATATTACCCTAAATCCTCTCATAAGATATGTTTTAGTATTCATTTATTTAAAACATGTGTCTACAGATGTTTATATAAATTAATTGAAACTATAAAATGATTTTTTTCTTCAAGACAGTAAGTCATCGAAATTATTCGACCGAATTCGGCAGGACATACGAGTGAATTTTATTATTACTTTCTCCATATACGAATTATAGAGAAAGTACTGTTTTCATGAAAAAAATTTAATGCGAGATTTCAACGGAAATATATGTTTTAAGGTACCCTGAACACGTTTTGACTATTTTCTAGATGAAGTCTGTCTGTCTGTCGTTCTGCATGTGCACTCTAACTCAAAAACATACACTGGTATCATCACCAAACTTTAAATTTAGAAATAATATTATATAATGAAGTGCTGATTAGGTTTTCGCAACAATCGGTCAACCGGAAGTGGATTTTTACTCTAGTCATGTTTTGTTTTTTGGCAAATAACTCTTTTAAATTTTCAAAAATGTAAATGTTATTTATTATAAACTTCATAGATAATATTATTCTCTCTTGTTTGATTGATTTTTTGGTTAACGAAATGTTAAGGAGATATTCCATTTATTTAAAATATTTCCTTTAATATTTGATGAATGTAAAAAAGTACTCGAGTAAAATGTGTAGAAAATATAATTTTATACAATCTTTGTTCGAAACATTTTCCCATATATTGCATTGTTTAAGAGATATTTAAAAAGTATTTTTTTTTGTCACCACCACACCACCTACCGGCGACTATTGTAGACAATTTACGCTTAGTTACGTTTTACAAGGAGAGGCTTCGGGTCATGGATCGAAAATAAGAAGACCCGTGTCTCGGGGTTTTTGTGAATGGGTCCTTGAGTTCAGGAAATAAGCTTCGGAAATATCCAAAAACATCTTATGCAACTTAATTGGCTTCATTGTCGAATTTTTGGTAAGAATGGAAATGGATCATGGGATAGCGTGCCTAGCTCCTACGGCTTGGTCGTAGGTTCGATCCCAAATGTTTTCGTTTTTTTTTAATTATCCAAGCGTTATTTGTAAAGTATCATTCTCCGGTAAAACTTCGCTGTATAATTTTTATTTGTAGGTAATGAACGTAGAAACATATAATAAAGGGCAATTTAAATTTTTTATTAATTATTCCACAGTTAACATTCGTGTTCTTTTCACGTTAACGTATGCAAAATATTCACGGAAATCCACAATATTCATTACTTTCTCTTCCGATCGCTGTCTGCCAAGGAAAGGCTAATATTATCAACAATATGCAATTAATATAATAATAATATATAATTGTAGGTGACAATATATAATTATAGATGACCATTCTTGCACGATGGCAATTGTCATGCTGCGAACCATTGTTTCATTGAATGCAATATTTAAAATACTCATTATTATATGTTACTGCGTTCATTACCTCCAAATGAAAATTACAGTACAGCGTATTTTTACCGGAGAATATTACTTTTCAAATAACGATAGGATAATTTGAAAAAAACAAAACCATTGGATCGAACTCAGACCCCCGCCTTAAGAGCTAGGCACGCTATCCCATCGGCAATTCACTTTCTTATCAACATATCGACAATGGAGCCTATTAGGTTGCATACGATGTTTTAGGATATTTCCGACGCTGAATTCTCGGACTCAAGGACCCATTCACAAAAACTCCGAGACATGGGTCTCCTTATTTTCGGCCTAGAATCGCCTGGTCGCGTTTCATCAGAATCTGTGACTCGAAGGTCGTAGTCTCTCCTTGTTAGTAACGCACTTTTTATTTTCTTAATTGTTGAGTTTCGGAGGTATATGCAATATCAGAAGGCTATGGTTTAAGTTTATTTCTGTTCTTTGTAGTATAAATTTTTCTCGCAGTTCCTTAAAATGTTTATTATCATGTAACCTATTTGGAATTTTTAGAAATATTGCAGGTATGGAGAAAGTCATGTGGTGGTCACATCAGGTTTTTTGTCATATGTTCAAATGTTGGATTTGTTAGTATTAATTGCAATTTTCTTCGAAAAATCTTCTTATACTCGATTAGGAACAATCTAAACTCATCCAATTCGATATTACTGATAAATTGTATATTCACTAAAATTAAAGGAAGCCGAAGCCTAAAAACTCTTTTGCATTTATATATGTATTTGTAGTAAAATAACTTTCTGTGGATTAAATATGATGATAGATTATGTCTTGGCAGAATATATAGGGCAAATACGATGAGGAGGCGTGTCTGGGCTCTTTGACCCTTAATTCAGGGACCTCTGTCCTTCGGGATTATTTGTCCACAGGGGTCCCCTGTCCGTCAGAACCTCCCCGTATTTCGATGGCCTTTACTACGCCCCTTGATATATTTGTAAATGTAATCATTCATAAATATCTTATTTCTCAATTTGGCATTAATGGATAATTTTATTTAGTAATTATAGATCTGATGCTAATGATGTTCCCCTGTATTTATGGCATAAAAAATATGTTCCAAAGAAAAACTCTCAAATTGGAACTGTCTACTTTTTGCATTATATATATATATATATATATATATATATATATATATATATATATATATATATGAGTTTGTATTACAAAAATATAAATAAATATTTCATTAATTATATTTGCTAGAAACGAAGATGTAACATATTGATTTGAGCGATCCTAGTACTACATCTAAAATGACCAGCAAATCATTGCGAGAACAGAAAAGGCATACATCCGTTTCTTGAATCACTCTCATGTAACTCATACTTCCATCACATTTCTTATTATTTAATCTTGAAGATGCCGATAATTCAAACCTCGTGAAGTCCCTCCGTGACTCGCTTCCCTTCATAATTTCCGTGCCACTCCTTCTTCCGAGCAGTCCTCCGCCATCAAGGGCCGCCGCGAGTCGGGCACGGACTTCCGCTCGGACATCGCCCGCCTCTGGTCATCGCATCGCCGCGAATCCTCTTCTTCCTCATCGCAGAGGCGCGGATCCGGAGAGTCCGCGCGGAGCGGTCGCAGAGATTCGGTCACCCCGACGCCCACCTCTTCGAGGCGCGGAAGGAGAGACTCTACGCGGGTCGTCGTGGTCACCGCTCCGGGAGCCGCCTCGCCTTCGCCGGAACCGCCTCCGGCGATCCCCGCCACCGCGACACAGGGCACTCCAGGCAGCACCCCCGCCGGCCAGACGCGCTATTATCGTACCGAGCAGAGGCCGTCCACATCATCCACTTCCGACAGCGGCTGCGGCGGCGGGCCGAGCCCGCGCCCCTCATGCGCCGGAGTGGCGCCCGAGCACCAGCTGCTGCTCGTCCCGCAGCAGGCCCAGGGATCGCCATCCTGCGCGACCCAGTCGCTCCCGCCGCCGCCCACCATCATCACGAGCTCCACCACTCCGCCGTCCACCTCGCCCACCACCACGCCGGCAGGGCCTTCCGCCGGGGCCGCGACACCGGGCACCGGTGCGACGCAGGGCGCTGCCCACTCGCCGGCCCCCTCCCCAGCCTCTCCCGCCGCTGTTAATCTAACTAAGAGGAGGGACTCGACGACGCAGGTAAGGTGGATGCAAAGAGGAGCGCGGATTGCGCATCGCGAGGCACTCTCCGCTGGCAGGGTCACGTCAATCTCCCCAGGTCAACACGGTTTTCTTTAATTGTTATTAGAGGCATGGATAGATACGTAATAACAAAGTTACCACAGTGTATGTCCATATTTGGAGACTATTGTATAATTAAATCTTCATTCTTATGGATCGATAAACTATTGACCCAGAAGCACCTCGGGGTCCAGTTTCCGAACATAGCCCCGTAGAACAACGCTTCGTGCATTGCATACATGTTGGGCGTGCGGAATCCTACGGCTTAATCAACAGGAAATGATCGAGCTCTTTTTATGGCAGGAAAAATTGGACAAGCACTTAAAAAATACTTGTCTCAGGTATCTCCAATAGTCACAACAAGGATATAACAAGTAGGGGTGCACACGGGTTTCCCGTGTTACATAAGTGCTTATCGTAAAATTCGCCGTAGTATTATCGTATGCTAATGTATTTGCTTTAAAATCGGGAAATTATTTTTCTCTTATTGTAGTAACCCTGCTTTTTGATCCGTTTTAAACATATTCATCTCGTTTTCCCGTTCCATACTCGCACTCCAAACGAAATTTCTTAGAAATCAGTTCAGCCAATACCTTACAAATTCATAGTTACAGAAAAATTCTAACCTTGATATTGTGGTAGCCCTGTTTAGTCGACCCGGTTGAAATATGCTATTTTGATTATCTGATATTTATATTAAGATTATATATATAGTTACTATGTTTGGCTAAAATCCATATTGTCAGTTCTCTAGAAATTAGTGTAAAAGAAATATTATTTTACTTTTCATTGTGGTATGGTATCTCGTACAAATCTTACAAACAAAATTTAATTGAAATTCGTTCAGCCAATTTCTTCCAAATCCTTAATTACGGAAAAAAATTTATTTGTAATTTTGGCACTCCTGTTTAGCTGATTCGGTCTAAATATAATAATTTTGTTTTTTAAATATGTTTATTATAAATATTAAATTTGGTTAAAATATATGCAGAAAGTTCAGCACATATACGTGTTAAAAGAATTCTTTTAATTCTTGTATTTTGGCACCCCTGCTTTCTATATGTATACCATAAATGTTGATTTTGCTTTTTTATGTCAGAGCAAACAGTTTTTATGCAAACTTAATTTTGCTGCCTGGTGTTAACAAGAAGATAAGCCGGTTACTCGGACGACTGTTGTAGTATAAACCTTTAAAGAAGAAACAGTTTTTAATAGATGCAATATAGACAATATAATACACGAATTTTCGTGTTAATAAGTTTATTGACTACTGGATAAATACATCTACATGATAACCTACAAGGCACATATTTGGTTGATGGCAGGGGGAGCGCTGCAACAAAAGTCCCTAATTTTCCTAAGTTACCTTTTCCTATTATGTTTTCTTATCGTCCTAATATTCAAAGATGGCTCCTAAGGAAAAACGATTCTCTATACACTCTACATCGCTCCGTCCTATAACCAATCTCGCAAATCTTATCCTCGCTCTCCTGCCTTCCTATATACGTCGGGTTTCTGATAATATCTATTATCTCATTTGCTAGTCTCTCAGATGTATATTTTTCTGCAGTTTAAATCTAGTCTGCAGTCTACGTCTACGAAATCTAGCCGCCCTTAGTGGTCCCTTTTCGTAATGATCCCACACAGCGGACGCATTATCGATTTTCGGTCGAACCAAGGATAAATTACATAAAGCAATCACCTTTTTGGAACTATTTCGAACTATTCTCTCTGTAAAGACCAACTATTTGTTTGCGACACCTATCACTTCGCAAATGTAGATGTCCCACGAGAAACCACGATGGATCGTGGCTCCTAAATATTTAACCGAATCTGAAATTAGAATCATTATTCCGTCTAACAAATAAACTTCCAACGAGCTATTTTTGGTTCTTCAGAAATTGATGACACAGCTTATATTTGTGTTGATTTATGTCATTCCTTACACCGCGCAGGAATAGCTTATAAATCATTTTGAAGATACTGATTGTCTTCCGGATTGCTTATCCATCTATAACTAACGGTGTCGACCTCGAAAAGCCTAATCTTACTTCTTACAACTGATTTTAACCTAATATATTATAACCACCGTGTCCCTGCCTGCGTCCATGCGTGCCTGCGTCTGAAGGTTCGAGTGACGTCACCTTCCGGCATGAACGCAAATAAACCAAGAACGGTCGGTTCGATTTCGACGAATCTTTCTCCTTAATACTCGGCGCAAACTCTTGCAGGTTTTAAGCGGGTAGTTGTCTCCCGAAAGGGCATGGGTACGATATCAGGAAATTTTTCGATTTTGCGTTTGATTAACACATAATCGGCTGGAATACGATGTGTAGACCTTTTGTCTTTAACATTTTAAAATATCATACAATCGAGACTTTGATTCTAAATTTATACCATTTCACGCAGAAAGAAATGGAAACTCTTATTGTTACTGCCGATTTTGTTTTTTAATTCGTGTTTGCTCATATTTTAAGTTTATATTCGATTTTCTCCGATTTTTCAACATTTCAATTGTTGATCTCGAATTTTTGCATTGTTGGACTCGGACTTTCAAATTCATTTACACAAACGCATCAAGAACAATAAGCGATAGGAAATTTATGTGAAAAGTTTCGTGTAAATATAAAAATGTTGGTATGTGTTTTTGGTTATTAAAATGATGTGAGCCATATGATTATGTTGAGATGAGCAATAAAAGCGGTTTAACTAAAGCCACTAACAATTTTTGTCATAGGAACTATCACATTGAGCTACTTCACGCAAAGTTCCCTATATGTTTGCAGGAATTACTGCACCGGACCTCTAGTATAAATTATAAATAATAACGGACCAAGTACACTACCCTGTAGAACGCGAGAGACAACCACCAGTAAGCTCGAGAAATTCCTATACATAAAAACCTTCTGCTTCCTATGATTTAAAAATTCACGGATCCAACTAATAATTTTGGAATTAACGCCTAAAGTTTCTAATTTTGTTATTAACTTCATATGAAGTACCTTGTCAAGGGCTATCACAATATTTAATAAGATATCATTTACCAGTCAACAATTTTCTTTGCTTCTCAGTATACAATTCACAAATAGACTAAGCTGAATATCGCAAGGCCTAAGTTTCCTGAAACCGTGTTGACAAACGTCTAAGAATGAATTAGGTACTATCAAGAAATCGCATTATGTTGCTAACGAGGTTGTGCTCAAGAACGTTGCACGATATCGAAGTTAAGAAAATCGGCCTGTAATTTTCTGGGTTTTCTTTGTCGCCGCCCTTATGATTTGTGATCACATTCACTAAATAGCAGTTCTTACAGATCTTTCCGCAGGAAATAGATTTCTCGAATATTTTCTTTAGAAAAGTTGATATTTTTTCGGCTAAGTAATTGAAAACACGACCCAGAATTTCTTCAAGGCCCGGGGCTTTATTAGGTCTAATGGCAAATATTTTGGTAATAATTGATGATATGTACTTATCATTGAGAAATTCAGATAATCATAATATATGCCATTTGCTTAGAATTAGTACAAAGTAGAGCAGCCACATTCGTAAATGTAAAGAACGAACATAAAGAAATCGTCACTTAATTATTGAGTGATTTGAACTGGATATGACTAGAGGACCGCAAACTGAACTCAGGATTGAGGCTTCCGAAGAAATATACATATATATGTAAAAGAGGCGGGTTTAGGAATAATTGAAGCGGCAACGTACATTAGTAGGAACAACAGTGACGATAAAATAATTGAAGTCAATTGCAGGGTTATCGAGGCTCGTTCTTTCGGTGAACAACACGAGATCGCAATAGAAAAGTTCAACCTGCGAGAGATTGCTTTTAGATATATTTTGCTGTATCGCATTCCCTGCCACCCATCAAATAGACAAATTTCAAGGTAACGTGCAGATGTAGATTAGGTTCTTCTGTAAATGGACGAATATAAAACAATATACACTCTGCCAATTTTTGGTAAATCGGAATTTTGTGAAACTCGACTAGAATAAACTTCCCTCAAAATTGTGGCTTTTCCATTACCACTTGGCTTCCATTTCGGAAGACAAACTGTATAAATACGAAATTCCATCAGATTCTGTGGAACTGTTTAGCTTTTAGAGCCGCATACAGAAGATAGAAGTCGGGCGAAATCGCACAAACAGTTTTGGTCCCATGGAAACGTGCATATTCATCAGAATATCTAATTCATATTTTTTCTCAATAAAAATAATGTTTGTATATACTTTGCATATGATAAATTAAAATGGCACTTATTTGAAAAATATCACAGTACCAGGGTGTGTTTTCCCTGCTAAGTTAGAGGGGTGGTTAGCCTGTCTGTTTCCCAATGTAATAGTCGCAGATTCGTACATTCCCGAGCGCATGGTTGTCTGTATTTGCCTTCCTTATAGTATTTGCGGTCGTTATTAAAGACCGTAACTCTCTGTGTACGAGGTAGTTAAATAAATGAAATATGTTAATAATGGGGTTATAACTTTCTACAAAAGTGATGTAATATTACTAAAACCTTAGAATATCATAAACCTAAATTATACAATATGTTGTGCTTTACCTTAAATATGTAGCTGAAGTGACACGCATTCAGTAATGAAATCCAAAGATCAATCATATTAAACCTTTTCAAATGTTTTGAAATGGAGAAAATTTTAAGAATAGAAATGGTAGCGTCTGTTGTCTTTTTATCAAATAAAACTAATGTTTTAGAAATGAGACCAAAGAATATTGATGATTGAATCCTTCTCAGGTCTACTATAAGGGGCGGCGAGATTCTCGCTCGCACTCCTCACCGGATCGTAGCGGAGGCAGCGGGAAGGAGCCGAGTCCCAAGTTCCCTCGGTTACCCCGTCAGTCAACGGCCATCGACGAAAGCACGCTTCCGGTGGGGCCATGGGGCAGGCGCGGTTCCCAGCCCTCCCTGTCACCGGAGGCCGCCCTCACCATGGGCAGCAGCGGCGAAGACGCGGGGAGCGGAGGGGCCGCAGGGGCAGGGAGGAAGGCTCGCAGGGACTCCCTGTCCCCCGACTCGGCGGCGGCCAAGGACTCGTTCGGGGGCAGAAGGGGAGGAAGGCGAGATTCGCGGGCCCACCTATCTCCGGACAGAGCCGGAGGCAGCGGGGACGGCGGAGGCCGGGACGGCTCGCCGCGCCGCCGCCTCAGGAGGCAGTCCACCGTGACGGCGGGCGGGACCTCCGGGGGCGAAGAGCATCTTCCGAGGGGCAGGAGGGCGTCCAGGGCGCCCCGATCTCCTGAGTCTTCGTCCACGTGTTCGTCTCGGGACCCGTCCCCGAAAGCGCCAGCCATCAGACGACAGTCCACGACGGAGGAGATCCTCATAGCGAGAGGATTCCGGAGGCAGTCGACCACGGAGGAGATGATCCGATGTCGCAACTTTCGGAGGCAATCGTCTCAATCGGACGACGTGGCGAGGTCGCGCGGCAGGAGGGACTCTTGCGCGCAGATCACAGACGGCACATTGGCCACCATGACGGTGGAGACGACGAGCACGTTCTTCGACACGAGCACACAGACTGGTGAGTGGCCTACGTTGCTATTGCAAGACGGATGAAATTGAAATTTTATTATTTTTTAATTAAACGATCCCCTAAAGGCTACGGTTTCCACATCGTTGCTAGTTTTACACACCCCAACTGTAAAATTTTCGCTTCCGTTCTATTTTTAACCCTATATTTATTTTTTCTATTTACAGCGCATTTATAATAAAGGGGTTTACTGTTAATTATATGATATAATCGCATTTAGAGAAAATTTCATGATAATGAGAATTTTTGTTTGGAAATGGAAGTAAAAATATTGTTTGGCTTAACGAGGTGGCTAATTTTGACGAAAAGGAATGTTGAAGAGTTAAGGAAATTTCAGATGAAAGTGGCTCTTATTATGAATGCATAGAATTCATAAGAGATGTACAGCACGCGTTTTCCATTGTCAAAAGCAGTGTAATATCCAAGGAACCTGCGTCGCTCAATAACTGTACATTTTTCGTTCTAAATATGTTATTATTCCCCTCCTATGCTCCATACCCCACTCACCACTCCATTTACAGATATATATTTAAATAACTGATGTGCTCAGCACATGACTTTCTGCGTATAGAATGATGAATATGGTTTATCTCGACATCAGCGTCCTCAAGAATGATTATCGGCAATTAGACTTGTGAATAATTTTTACACACTGAATGATTTTCACAGTGAATAATACTTTTAAATACATTGAAAAAGCAATAAGTAAACAAAATTATCATTTGTTGCTATGGAAAGCAAAATATAGATGCGCGAATAAAATGACCGTTGGAGATGCTAGGATTGCTGCAAGTATTTAAAAGAATACTTGTTTACAATGTATGATCCTGGATGGCATTGGGATAATTTTGACCGCAATTAAAATTACCATTGGCAGCGTAGGCATCACTATCAACAATTACAGTATTTTATCACTGCAACAAATACAAAGGTCCCACTTAGAGACGTACTTAACAGATTCAAACTAATAATAAAAATATGTCTTAAGCAATCCGTTTTATGAAAAATGATCCTTCAAACAAAAGTTGTAGAACATTATAGTCTATAATTTTTTTAATAAGAAACATGCATAAATTAAGCTCTAAAGGAGATATTTGAAAAAATCGGGAAAATCACAAGAGTAAACAACTTTTGGTTGGCCAGTTTCAGGCAAAACGTTTTAGGTATTCCTTTCTTATTTAGGAATTAATTCATACTGCGACATTTCAGATGTAGTTTGGTTATACAAAATTTCTTGAGGATAATTGAGAACATCGTCATTATTATCAGAAGCAATTTAGTCTGCGCTGTAATGTGTTCTTCATTGATTTGACAAGGTCATTGTTCAAATTGAGGGCATCTTTATTTATTGGTGTCAAAATAAACCTTTTAACAATTTATTCTACTTTCAAATGATGAATTTTAGCGCCATAAATTTAATTAATAATTTATCCAAACAATCATTTGGTTTGTGATTTTGATAATTTCTCGAATAATACCCATATTGTTTGAAATTTTTCGATTGCCAACACCGATTAACCATTGATTGAACTGGTATCTTCCTTCTGATCCCGCGTTTCTAGTGAGAGACAATTTTTGGGAATGACACCGAAACGTGCTTGATTTTTAGCATGCTTCTATGATGTGAGTTCTAGTTCCATTAGGAACAGCATAATTGTTCTTTTTTGTTTTCGGAAATATCCGTCTAGCAACATAACTTATTCTACAAATGACTGATCAAAATTTATCTGTTCCTTAAGCAGTATATCAATGCAATTTAAAGCATATTTGTTCAAAGTGATTTATTCGTTAATAATTTATTAGTTTCAACTTAAGATGGCCTAATATGCAATGTTGAATTTTATAAGATGGGAATTAGCAGTTAAATGCACTAACTGACCTACTTTGTGCAAAAGTGATCAATGGGCGGTATCATCATCTATTACTTGTAAATTTTTAGAAATGCTTAAACAGGTGTTGAAAGGCGCTTTCGGGAGAGACTTCAAACTGCTGATTATTTAGTTTCCATAATCGATCTTCAGAAAATTTAATTTTCAGCACTGTATTAAAATTTAAGTCATTATTGTCGATAGTTATTCCTGGATCTGGAAGATTGAATGAAGAACAACAAAGACTATGATCTCTTAACCTATATTCAAAGTGAAAGAGAGCTTTCTTTCTTGCTGTTTCCTCAGTGTCGTTCTGCAGAAAATTAGCATATTAAGAGCCAATCGTTCCTAAAAAACTAAAGCATAGTTGGAGCACAAAATACACAAACAAAAAATCTGATGTGGCCACCACATAACGTTCTCCATACCTGTAATATTTCTAAAATTCCAAATAGGTTAAATTATTGGAACAATTTTTGAAACGAGAAAAAAGTCTGCTATGACCGGGAATTGAACCCGGGTCTTCCACTTGCCGGGCGGATATTCTACCCCTGAACTATCGTAGCAGAACATTTTCTCTCGTTTCTAAACACGGATGTTTTCCTTTGTGGGACGGGAACTAGCCAAGCTAATATCAAACTGCCCCGACAGATGTCCTCAAAGAGGATCGTCGAAAGAAACTCCTTCCTCTCAAATGGTGAGATTGCCAAACATGAAAATTGATGGAATGATATGATCCGAAGATCCTATGCAGACAGGCATAAGCTGTGAAAGTTGGAACAATTTTTGAAACGAGAAAAAAGTCTGCTATGACCGGGAATTGAACCCGGGTCTTCCACTTGCCGGGCGGATATTCTACCCCTGAACTATCGTAGCAGAACATTTTCTCTCGTTTCTAAACACGGATGTTTTCCTTTGTGGGACGGGAACTAGCCAAGCTAATATCAAACTGCCCCGACAGATGTCCTCAAAGAGGATCGTCGAAAGAAACTCCTTCCTCTCAAATGGTGAGATTGCCAAACATGAAAATTGATGGAATGATATGATCCGAAGATCCTATGCAGACAGGCATAAGCTGTGAAAGTTGGAACAATTTTTGAAACGAGAAAAAAGTCTGTAATAATAAATATTTTAAGGGACTGCGAGAAAAATTTTAAGACTTTTCAAAGAACAGAAATAATCTCAAACCGTAGCTTGTATATAACCCCAAAACTCCAACAATTAAGAAAATAAAAAGGAGCGTAAAATGTTTACCATAGTCAGCGGTAGGTGGTGTTGATGGCAGCTAAAAAATATAGTTTTAAACAAAGGTTATATAAAATTAAATTTTCTACAACCTTTATTCTAGCACGTTTTAACATTTATCAAATATTAAAGCATTTGGAAAACTGCTGCTTCTTCTAGATTTCTTGCCATTTTATCATTACTTTCTAATAATCCTCTTCTAAGTGCTGCCCTCTTTTGAAGTTTCACAAAAAGCAATATTCACTGTACGTAAAAGTTTTAAACTTGTCGCTCCTCGAATAGGCAATAAAAGAAGAACAAGACTTGCATTATGCATTCTAGGGACGATTTTTACATTTCCACGTTGTCTTCATCAGCAGCCACTCTTGAAAATACATTGTGATAAATAAATCCCAGGAGTTCAGGCAAAATGCCATAAATGCATTTTTTACCTATTTCATGTTTTTTCCAAATAAGCCTTTTTTATCCAAAACCGCCAATGTCTTCCTATTTAACTCAATTTTTGTCAAATCTCTTAAATTTGGCCACTATGCTGTTTTGTTTGACTATACAAGGACGGTTTTTACCCACCCTCGGTTCGGTATCATATAAAATTCTGACCATTAGCGCAGCCTTTATCATAATCTGACCACTGCTATTGACCTGAGTTCACTTTTGGGAAACCCATGGATCAGGAAGGCCCAATGAACCTTCCCTTTTCACTCCTAGCATCCCTAAGTTATCTTTTGGCTTTCAAACAGTACATAACAGTCGTTTTTAACAATTTTTTTATGTAGTGAACGTAACACTTCCGTTCCAGTGGTCAAAACGCCTAAAGTGAGTGTTTCCACAAAACAAAGGCTGAACAATTTCATTAAAGAATTTGGTGTTGATATTTTCTCGACAGACGGTTCAGTGCTTTTTTGTAAACTTTGTGAAAAGTCGGTTAATTCGGAGAAAAAGTATTTTGTCTCGCAGCATATAAGTAGCTCAAACCATAAATCTGCAGCTGATAAGAAGACTAACGGCAGTAAGAAGACCCTTTTACCATTATTTTCTTCAGCTTCTTCCAGACAGTCGGAGTTTTTCTTCAACTTTTGTCTTTCGTCGATGCCGTCATTTCTTTATTGAAATTATAAAATAGTCCTTTGAAAACGTTTTTGGAAAAAAAAAACAAACAAAGAAGTTCCAAGTGAGAGAACATTGAGAAAAACCTATTTAGATAAAGCGTACAACTGAGTTATCCAAAAAATCAGAGATAATTTTGGGGGACAAAAAAATTTGGATCTCTATCGACAAGACTGTCGATGCTGTGGAAAGGTTCGTTGCAAACGTCATAATAGGACCATGGAGGTTAGTCAGCCATGAAAAAATTATTTACTTAAGTCAGAAGTTTTGGAAAACGCAATGATTCAACAATCGCTCAACTTTTCACCATAGCATTGAATCTTCTATTGCCGCATGCCAATCTTGAAAAGATAAAAGAAGTTTTCAACACTTTCGATGAAGAAGACACCTACTCCATACGTATCATCAAAGAACTCCTGGAAAAGAAATTAGTCAGCCACGATATGGCATCTATCGCAGCCTACTTCTCAAAGTTGCCAGACGCCATTACATTACTTGAAAAAAAGGAGACGTTAGTCAGTTCACTGAAGGTGAAATATGCAGTGCTTCAGGTGAAAAGGGTATACGTAGTTGTAAAAACAGGTGTGCAAAACTGTTGTGCGCCAACAAAAATTTGGATAAAATTAAAATAAATGCTAAGATTCTAGAAGGGGATAGTAGCGCAGAAATTGAGGCGAGTCCCACAGATATAGTTTGCTTTAAATACGCCTCTGTCACTTCCATGGAGTTATAGAGATCCTTTTCACTTTTAAACACATTCTAACAGAAGACAGAGTTTTTAATTTGAAAATTAAAAAAATATCTCGCCTCATGTAATAGTTCATAATTTGAAGACATTGTCAATAGCGATCGCAATCATATTTGATTGAAATGTTCTACCTATTCCATATAGACATATAATAGTAATATTTGAGTTCAAATGATTGCCTTTTTATTGCCTATTTTTCTGCTTTATTGTGCCATTTTCCTGCCTATTTTGACATTTTATAGTGCCTGAACTTCCAGGATCTAGTGATAAATAATATTGGTGTACAAATATTCTTTATCTGCTGCATCAATTTTGTTTAATTGAAACCATGCTGTCAGTGAAGTACTTTGTGAATCAAGATTATTCGAAGTTTCTTGTCCTTGTCCAGCTTCAAAATACAAAATTTTATCTAGAGGAAGATGAAAAGGCAAACTAATGATTACATGAGATTCATTATGCATTTTGTTTTCTAGCAGCCTCCACATTGCCTGAGAAGCACTTACAAATCTCAATCAAAATATGAGCAACTTCTTAGATAACCAAATTAGCACGTTCGGCATTTCTAGTCATAAGATTAGCACAGTCATAGCCCTTGTAAATGCATACTTGAAAATATATCTAACTGGTTTAATCGAAGTGCAAACTTCAACATTGATATGAGAACCATACTTTACTGACAAGTAAGCATTGTAAGGTACCACATACCGATTGTCCACAATAATTCCTATGATTAATGCTGTCACAGAGGATATCCCTCAACTATTTTAGCGTGATTCTCAAAATTTCATTTGTAATCCACCATGCATGGTGTATTAGGGGGACATGGTCCATGAATCATGCATCTTGTTATTATGTCATATAATGAGGTTTTATTTTAGGATCTGAAATTTATGCACTGACAACTCAATCAATCATTTATGGACTGTTGAATTTATCTTCTCTTGTTTAAACGATCAAAATGTGTGCATTTGGTAATCCTCTTTTCTGTAATTCGATCATATAACATTTGCAGCATTCCTTCAAAGAATTCCATTTGCTGTGATTTCTTCAATTAAAGCATTACGGTTAAATTTGAAAACCGTTGCTACTAAATCTGGTTTGTCAAATGGTTTTTGTCCTGTCTGCAAATTTCCTGGAATTTCAGGACAATTTTGGTTGCATGTGAATGTGAAAAATGAGATGTGTAGGACTGAATTTGCCAACAATCGACATTGCATCACGATAACGTTCTCTCATTTCTGGAATATCCATGGATGGAGGGCAAAATAACTGTTTTTCCAGCTTGACCATTTTGAGCAGCATCATTGACCTAATTCATCAGCCCAGTGTAATTTTCAGCTCTTAACTGAACTTGCTTGTATTTAATGAAATTAAAATTGTTAGAGTCAATCTGGAGATAAGAATCAACAATATAATGTTTTGTTATCATATTTGCACTCAAAAGTTGATTAAAATTTCTTCAAACTACTCTCTGAGCTACTGTGTATTTAAACTATGTTGGAGATTGCTCTTTTGTATCGATTAATTGACAAACCTCGTTACATCCAGGTTCTCCATAAGGATAAAGAAGTGCATAGGTTATTGGATTAAGATTAGGACTCATATTCAAGTTGATAAATTGGCATCACTTCCTCGAGGATAAACTTTCATATCTCGATCAAATGGTAGTTCACCAACTTAGTTCCTAAACACCATTGCTACTTCATTAGCTCTAGGCCTATTGTAATGTCTCAGGCATGTTCTTCTGTCCCTACATGAAACCGCATTAACTAGTGGAATTTTGTGATTTTCCAGAACACCTCACTCAAGGTCTTCATTTTCAATTTCACTCTTAATTTTGAAGTTGCTGCAATAGGATTATGTTGTCTTATAGTGCGATCAAGTTGTTGCAATAGTTGGCAGTCAAATGCATTCTTTCTTCAACAGTTTCATCAGTGTCCAACACATACTATGGCACAAACTATTTTGCTTCCCCATCAGATAGATGTAAATGAGACGTACTATAGTAAATGTGTTCATGAACTTTGGAAGAGTTAGATCCATTTCAAGGCATTTTCTCAATTACTGCTCCCATTGTTGCAAACAAATTTACGCTGTTATAAGATCTTGTTTTTTTAAAGTTCTGCTAATGAGGAATATTGGAATTTGTCATCAACTCTAGCAAATATTGTAGGAAAGGTCGTCGTTCTTCGAACATAACTTTGCCTTTATTGACAGCAGTTTGTAAACAAACTATCTTCTTTTCTCTCTCAGAAATTTTTTTAATTGCAAAACTGGTAAACAGTCGTCATTAAGTCACAATTATGAAAGAAAATATTTGTTTAATTAACAAAATTTTGAGCCATAACTCGCACAACCTCTTGGTAATTTTGCTGATACTGAACGTTTCTTTCTTGGGTTTCTTGACCAGGTTCTGAAGCTCGATTGTTTGCTTTTCTGATCACTTGATCTTAAAATTGAGAGAATCATATTTGCTGTTCTTTGAATTTTAAACATTACAAATTAAAACGAAATTTAAAGTAAACAGCATTTCATGACAAATGGAGAAACCACCTAATAAACATAAAAAAATAATAAGGAAGTACTCGCACGCCGATTTAAGGGACCGAACACTTGACGCAATGTCACACACTCTCCAGGTTTAGGGGAAACCATTCCACGCCGGAGACCCCTTTTCTCATACCCGCACAAAACACACAAGTAAACACGTGTACTTCCTTTTTAAAAATTTGTAAATTCGTATTTCGGAATCAAAGATTCCATCTTCAGTAGGCCGATCATAAAGGCGAAGCAAAACGGCCTAAGAAGTGCATATATACAGACGGGTGAAGTGAGAGGTTACATTGCTGCGATTAGGGAGTTAGGAAGTCCGGTGGTATGGCCATTTTTAGAAATGGAGAGCAATGTAGTGTCTGCTATTTGTCTCGTGTTTTGATCTTTGTTTTTGTGAATGGTTAAACAATTGGTCTTGTCTAGAAGGTAGTGAATGGAAATTAGTTTTATTAGTTGAAGATTGTCCAAGGAAGTGGTGTGTTGGGTTTGAAAGATGTGGGTTACTGAGCATGATTTTTCAAATTTCTCATGTTTAAAATACGATGTGTCCCTTGGACCTAGTAACGATTTTCCTTTTTGTTTGACATATATAAATATTTTCACACACAACGCAACTGATTTTATAAATGCCGGTTTTTTCTTGGATCGTAATCGGTTCTTTTGAGTTTCCTAGACATTGACGGAGATGATTTTTGGACGAAAATGCAATGTTAAAACTAAATTCTTGGAAAATCTTTTTAAGGTCCCGTTTGTAGCATGGAAAGAAAGGTAGTTTTATGTATTATTCCTTTTTGGGGTGACGAAAATTTCTGAACGTTTAAATTGTTTCTGTGTTTTCTTACTAAATTATCTGTTAGTTTTCTGGGAAAACCAATACTCAAGCCGTTTTTTAATGAATGATAATTCCGTCTGGAAATCAGAGTTGCTGAGTGACACGCGACACGCAATATGTGAACAAGGAAATTGTATGTTGCTATTTTTTGGCTTTGACTATGTTGTAAGTAGGGAATATATGCAATTTTCGGGTTTTACCCGATTTTACCTGTTTTTAACCTAGCGATTCGATTTAAAAAATTCTGGCAAATCTCGAATAAATCGGAAAATGCTACACTAGTAATAAAATAATGAACATTAAACTAGGGTCTTTGAACTTTGAACGATTTTAATATGCAAAAACTTTACAATTTTTGCTCACGTCTACATTTAAGTGTCCATTTATTTGGCTGCAATTTATTTAAAATATCTAGTTTATCACTTCATTATAATTATTTCTAAAACGGAGAGTTATATACAGAAATGGAGACGTAATTAATTCATGCGGACATTACATCTCACGCAGAAGACGACGGACGAAAAGGTTCTACAAGGCATAAAACTTTATCGGTTGATCATATCACTTATATGGAATTTCATTTCCATGCCACATGACATAACATCGCATTCTTCGTTTTTTTACTTTCTTCATATACGTAGAATAGGGGAAAGTACTGTATTCATGAAACAAATCGACTTCAATATTTCAACGGAAATACACGTTTTGAGGTCTCCTGAACACGTTTTGACCATTTTCTCAATGATGTCTGTGTGTGTGTGTGATAGCTTTCTTGTGGGTGCTCTAACTCAAAAACTATTTATCAGGTCAACACGAAATTTTATATTTAAAATTTTTATAACAGTCACAAGAACTGATTAGTTTTTGGTAAAAATCGGTCAACCGGAAATGGGTGTATACTATTGTCACTTATCCGTTATTTTTAAATATTTGTTTTAATATTTGATAAAAATGTACTGGAATCAAAGTTGTAAAAATTTAATTTTCTACAACCTTTGTTTGAAGCATTTTTGTTTAAGAGATATCTTATTTTTTAGCTGCCACCACCACGCCACCTACCGACTATTGTTAACAATTGACGCTTGGTTATGTCTTAGTATCGCTCCTTTTTCTTTTCTTAATTGTTGGACCTTTGTGGCTATAATATCAGAAGGCTATGGTTGGAGTTTATTTCTGTTCTTTGTAAAGTCTAAAATTTTCTCGCATTTTCTTAAAATATAACCTATTTGGAATTTTTAGAAATATTACAGATATGGAGAAAGTCATGTGGTGGCCACATCAGATTTTTTATGCTGATATAATAGCTGCAACAATCAGCAACACTTTCAGACATTGCTGTATGTTACCAGTTTACATATGTAATCAATGCGGGGCTAAAAATATATAACCTGTATAATACGTGCATAATATAACTAGGCTTAGTAAAATCCCACGTTTATTTTTTTAATCGACGGTTTAAACCGACGTTTCTTTTCCCGAGAGATTTTCGACGAATATCGAAGCTTAAAATTACTTCTTTGTAGCATTCGACGTTTATTTTTTTATCAACGATTAAATCTACGTTTATTTCCCCGGGGTATGTCGACGAATATCAACGCTTAAAATTACTACTTACAGGGGCGGCCCTAGACTAGCTGCCAGCAGCTGTCGCCCTAGGCGAACCGTTGAATTGGCGCCCCCACCCCCAAACCTCAAGGACGATTTTGGGGTGAGAAGGAAAAAATGGCCCCATTTTTAGAGTTCTGAGACGGAAGGCGTCACTTTGCCGGTTCATAATTACGAAACGGTTTGTTCGATTGCAACTAAATCTTTAAATAATGTGAACCATAGTCTTATTATTACGTGTGTAGGATTTTTAATTGGTTGCTTTATTCGTTTACGATATTTTATTCAATTTATGAGACCGTCGTTTCTCCTCAAGAATTAAGCTATGAGACATGCTACGCACACTGTTGGCTTCGTCTTGGGCTTTGTATTACGAATCAGTTAATTTCATAAGCCTAAAATGAACGGAGTATTTATGGTGATTTTTATAATAGTTGAAGCCAGTGAAGGAGGGAGATAATTATCGGTATAGTCATTGGAAATGAGAAGTGCTCTAGAGAATAAAAATTCATTTATTGTCTACTCACGAAATTTTTTATTAATTTCATTTTTTAAACGGGTAAAATTTATTTCAACGCGAGCGACGCTGCCCATCAAGCCACCTGAGACTTTTAATGCGGCCCATCGAAGCAACCGTGACTTTAAATGGGGTCCGGCGAGGTACTCGGAAACACATTAACCGGAAAATGGTTGCACACCCCAACCTTAAGGTTGTGCGAGCTATATCCACCTCTCCATCCCCCAACATCAACCATACTGCACCCGGTAAATACTCTCTCCCCTCATTTTGTGAAGCTTCTCGAAACGTTTTAAAGATGTAGAGATACATGAAATTAGTAGTCTTTAAAAATGACTCAACGAATAATGAATTGAATGATTTAATATTAACAGCGCTATCAATGAAAAACATTGTATAAACATTTAAAACCACAACCAGTAAAAATTTCGAAGCCCAAAACGGTTGCCGTCATGTCTGCTATATTTATGTATATTATATACGCTCCAAGTCAGTGGTTGTCTAGGTGTTTTGCTAACTTCGCCCCGTTTTCAGCTTCAAGTCACACTTAAAGATTTGTCGGGCTCTATTCACTCCCATATCCCCACTCGCCACCCACCTAAAAATCCATTTATTAAAAATTCCAAGGTTTATTCATACAAGTATATAAAATCAAAAGCAAACTTCTATGTAATCACGTATTTAGTTAGTTTAGTGAGATATTTACGACTACTAAAGTTTCACGAATACCTCACTGATTATAATAAGTATTTCTTTAGCAGTTAATAAATGTTACGGAATTTTTCAAAACAACTTAAAATTTTGCAAGCAGCGCAGACGTGTTTTTCACAGATTTTTCTGATTCTGGAGAAAATCGAAGAAAGGCTCACTTGCATTACTTATTCCGGTGAAAAAATTCGTTCTTTCACTTTTTTCGGAATCGTAAATATAGAGCACTTTAGTTCACATGGATTAGAAGTAAAACATTGTAGTAAAATGTTAATCGATTTGTTTAAGACTTTTGGACACATTTTAATTCAGTGGTTCTCAGGCAGATTCGTCAGAATATTTGGTCGCCGCGATTCCCCAAGAATATTCGAGAAGGAAAAAACACGTTTTCTCCATAACGGGGAGGATGACGATTATAAGTAAATTAATAATAAGAGAATTGTTTATTTATTTCCCTTTATAAATACAAGTTTAGCACTATAAATTATTATATTTACAACTACATATGTGTATTTAAAACATTCAGAAAATATATGGTGTATAGTTTAATTTGTTAAATACTAATCACTACTGGGATATAATATTTGATTTGTTTTTATTACATAAAAATAACTCATTTTTTAGTTTTTCCACGCTGATAAGCTACAGAATTTAATTTTCTGAAGAAACGTCTATAAATCAAATCCTGCAGGGCTCTTAAAACCAGAATAAAATCACTTGCCTTAGCGAAGAATGCATTCCACCCCCTTAGGGGGTCGCGACCCACCGTTTGAGAAACATTGTTTTAAATGATACAAAAACTCTTTAATTGTTCAATGTTTTAGTTTCAATGTTCGCTCGCACTCTGAAACTCAACGATCTCCTCCTCTTTTTCGAGGCTGACAACAGCTACACTAGACTTCACTGTAAATGAATTTTATTCAAATCATAATGAACAACTTTTAAAATCGAAAAATAATGTTTTGTATTGGATTGCAAAGTTTTCATATGATCCGTAATCATAGTTAAAAAAAATTCTGCTGTTTAAATCTCACGTGAGAACGACCATTTCAACGCTCCTTCTTCTAGGTGGTGGCGGTGGCGATATGGTTAGAGCGTTGGCTTTCCACACAGCATTTTTAAGGTTCTCATTCGACAGAGATCGGATTTTTTCAACCTATGATCGTCCCTATTTGTGTGCTATGAGAAGACCGCGCAAATCAGCGCTCCATCCTTCGGATATTCAGTTAAGCAGTTGGCTCCCTTGGTGCTCTTCGTAAAGAGTAGGCTAATGCCGACACCGGATTTCCCTCCTTCCTTGTGAATGTGTGTTTGGTGTGGAAGGAGTTATGGCTATAATAATCCAAGAGGTTGATTAGCCATAAATACAAACCAGCAGTTCCCTCTTCCAGTTCGTTCCAAGTTTTAATTAAGCTATAAATCATCTCAATTTCTCATTTGGGCCTTTGCATGGTCATACTAATTTTATTGAAATGTCAAAAAATATCTGCAAGTTAGTTAACTTGGGCACCCCAATAATTGTTGCACAACACAACAATAAATGCTGCATGATAAATTTCAACAACCTATCTTGTAATTTTATTTTTGATGCCTTAAAAATATACGTATTGATGAAAGAAGCATGTCATTTTAAATTCGTATTTAAACGATGAAAGCAATTTAGCATTAAAATTACGCTATACTCGTAAAATGTAATTGTCACTTAATAATGGGAGTTTCATTTGCATAATGAAAAAACGCATTTCATATATTGAGGTTTGTTTATAATTTTAAACTTCAGTTATTTACCGATTTATGTTATTAATATAACTATATGACATAAAGTAATGTATTCAATAATTAATTTAAAAAGTATATTCATACTTTTACACATGTTATGTCTCTAATCAAATTATAATTGACATGTGATATGAAAATATTACATTAACAAATAGGGCCCTCCTGACGATCTCTGATTTCCACAAAAAAGGACGCACCATGATTTTAAAAAAACATTTATTATGCAGGGTTCAAACAAATAGAGAACATTTTCACTATCTGTCTATAACCATTTGCTCAGAATCTTAATTTTAAAACTTTGAAGCAGCCTACTGCCACCGAAAGATTTTCTCAAAAAATTACTTCACGGTATCGTAAATCACATACACCCTAAAAATTTTAGTCTTACATCTCGTGATCCCTGCTTGCTAATTTAATTTTATCGATTGAACGGACAGGCAGCAAAAACAAGCGCTAAAAGCCGCACATAAGTAGGCGGTTATACGTATACCAAGAAAGCAAGAAACAGTCTTGCCACTCATGTTACCATCAGTAGATTTTCCATTTTGTTATACTAATTACTTGCAAAGAATAATAAAAATATATGAAAATATAAAAAGGTTTGATTTCGACGTCACCACTAGGAAACTTTCCTTTCACACCCGAGTGACGAATCATTCAGGTTGAGAAAAACAGCTCAAAATTATAGGTAAAACAAGGAACGAAAATCAATACGAATTAATTCAATTTTTCGATAATTAGAGCAAAAGCCAAATTAACTACGTTGACTTTTTAAAAATTCTAAGATATATTAAAACTCGGTGTATCACATCCATTCTAAATTTGCATGGAGTATAGAGACCAGAAGATTATTCGAAGCGTATCGAGGGCATTTAAGCGATGGCGAGCCGAGAGACGGTGAAAGGGAGAGACGAAGATGAGCGAGAAGGAGGACAGGAAGAGACGTGAAACATCGCTCGGGGCGAAGAGGGCGGGGTCCACGCCATGAGGTCGAGGGCGGAATTTTAAAGGGATAACGGTCTAAGCGGCGCCTCTCCAGACGACCTGCTGGCGCCATTGCGGGGGAGCCGGCTTCATATTATCACACTGCCTTTGCGCTCCCTCGGTCTTATTCACGTTCACTCGACAGCCCTTGCCTTACGGCGAACGGACGGTGTGTTAACGCCTACATTTCTTATGCCGCCGCTGACACCGCCCAACCCTCTCTCCCTCCTTCTCTCTCGCTCGCTCTCTCCCCCTCCCTCCTCTTCCACTTTGCTCCTTTGCCTCTTCTCCTCATTCCCCTCTTCTCCTTCCCGTCACCTTTTCTTTCTTTCCACTCCTCTTTCCTCTCTCGTCTCTTCATCTTTCTCTCACCTCTCCTCTTTCTTCTTCCCCCTTTCTCCTCTCGTTTTTTCCACTCCCTTTCTCCTATCCTCCAACTCTCCTTCTTCTCCTCTCCTCTCTCTTCTCTCCTCTCTCTTCTGCCTTCTCTGCTGTTTCTTCTCTTCTATTTCTTCTTTCCGATGTCTCCTATCCTCCTATCTCTTCTCTCCCTCTCATCTTTTTCTCTCCACCTCTTTCTTCTCTCCTTATTTTCCTCCATCTCTCTTCCTCCTTTTCCAGTAATGGCTAAAAAGAGTTTTGGCAATATCCAACAATCTGTGCCAATACTTTTTTCCCGTATTTATTAACTGATTGCAATTCAAGTACACAGAAGACTTTCATCGACATAAGTGTTTGAATCATTAAGATCGCTTTCTACAGCTTTCATCCATTGCGTCCTCTGTAAGACGAGTTTCAAAGTTTTCCACTTTGAAACATTCATATATATATATTTCAACCGAGGCTTACTTGCTTTTTGATGACCAGATTCTGAGGAGCCAAAACGAGACGTGGCCGTGAAATTATGGGATTTTTAGCATTTTTGTAGTTGACACGCTCTACGAACAAATGTTTGTAGGCTCGGTTATAAGTTTCTCTTAAAGATAGAAAATATCTGTACAAATTAAAAAATGCGTCCATAGTGTTATTACAGAATCCTTCATGAAATAAATTGAAAATAATTTCATTGAGAAACGTTTAACGATGTAACTGAGATAATATTGCCACCAAGTAGCGCTAAATCAAATCAAAGAAAGACGTTTTTTGAAAACCAAAATGTCTCTCTGTCACCCTATTATTCCTCCCTCCTTCTTCTTGGAATTATACATCGATTATCAATTTTGGAATGACATTATATTTATAAAAATTCCATGTCCATTTTGCTCTTCTCTTCCTTACAACATTCACTAGACTTCTACAATCTTCGATTTTTTAGATCTTAAAGTTGATTGTAGATGGTCATTTAACTTTTTAAGTTTCTCTGCAACATCACTTTTCTAAATCTTTTTTTCGTAATTCTTTATTGAATTACCTAACGGCCGCTCCAATAATTCGTCTCGCATCTTTACAATGATGTACTTCACGCAAACCTTTTAATGAATGCCTTTTCTCATTTATATTTATTTTGTTTTTCATTGACTTTTCTTTAAAATATTCGCTTTTAATTAATTAGACGTTTTGAACTTCTCGGTCGTTGTAATAATACTCTCTAAAAACTGAAAGTATCGAAATTTTCTATAATACTATTCCCTAATTTAATATTCATACTTTTGTTGGGGTATCAAGAGTATATCATTGATTTGCCTTTTGCTTTGTTGATGCTCCTATTGTATGATCTAGGTCAATGGTTCCCAATCTGTTTTAGTATAAGGCTCCCTTCTTAACTTTTAAAAATTTGCCCCCCCCCCCCAAGATAAAGACTTCGGTAATTATGAAAATACAAATAACAAAAAAGAAATTTCGATTAACTTAGTAGCCGTTGTAAATAAATTCACATTTTATTCATCAAAACAATACATAAATTTAAAAAATAGTACCTAATAACATCATATGGTCTACTTTATTGGGCTTTCTCTTTTAATTATTCTCTAAAATTTGAGTGCACATTTTTCGATAAATAATATGCTCCGATTCATTTTATTCTCCTCGATAACTTTTGCAGTTTGTCTTGATCCTTATATCAGGATCTCGCCTTAACACAGGAAAATTCACTGTTCGTTGATTCTAACTCATCGAGCTACGAGTTACTTTTAAAGATGAAATGAATGTAGGTGGTGGAGAGATACGGTACACTTCCGTGAGTCTCTAAACGACATCGCGCCACGTCATCACTTTTAATGTTCCTTCTCAACCGGATGACTACCTATCAAGGGGTATAATGCGATGCCATCAATTCTTAGTAAACCCCTTTTCCTTTCTTAATGTCTATTTTTCTGTATTTCAGTTTTAGCGAAAATTTTTCTTTCTCGTTATGTATAGATTTCTTTTATTTCGTAAATATTTCCTCATTGTAAATTACTCTGATAAGCAGATTCATGCTGCTATTTGTCTATTAAGTGGATATTTGTATTAACTATAAGACACGTCTTCGTACCGCGCTGTTTCGATTTAAAGCGAATTTTATATGTGTACTTTATCGCTTAACAGGTCAGAAAGTTATCATATCGCCTAATTTAGACGCACATATGTATATTCAGCACACGAACGCCATGACCCTGTCTATAAGACATCAATATATTAAGGCATTGATAAATGAGGTGGTCTGCGCATACTATAGTGATGAAGCGGTAGTTAGACTAAATTAACGTTTCTAATAGAAAAGGTCATTTTATTGTTTATTTTTTTACTTTCCGTAGTAATTATCTATTTATATCTCTGAAAGGAAAGCATAACATTACAAATTGATTAAAATTGAAGGTAATAGTAACAAACCTATACATTGATGGAAAATTGTAAAGCTATAATTATATGTTTAAAAAAACCAGTTCAATTTTTGGAATGAAATAAAAAGCATTAGCAATCGAATCTCTGAAGAGAGATGAAATTTGTTTTGATATGAATATCATATGCTGATAAAGGCGAAAAATGTATTATAAGTAAAAATAAATATAATTTAATATTGATTTTCAATAAGAAGTGTACTTTTAATGTAATGAATTATTCTTCGTGTTTCATTTGGAATGCAATGTAATAGTTATTATGCTCTCCCTCATCTGGTATAGTGGAACTTCACAAACAGCGAGAGTTGAGACTAGCGCTACAAAGACAGACATTATGACTCGCAAACCGACACAATCGCTATTTCAGATTTTTAACCATTTTACGACCAGCAGGCAGGTGTAATGAAGTTCTTATATACAATGTGAATTCATCCTATAAATTCAAGGTAAACATATTTCGTAAAGCTTGGTTATTTTCATCCAGATTTAATAAAAACCCAGAAGAGTGACAAGGGAGAAGAGGAAGAGAAGGGAAGGGAGAGAGAGATAAGAGAGGAGAGAGAGAGAAGACAGAAAAGAGGAGATAAATGAGGGAAAGAGGGGAAGGAGAGAGAAGGGATAGGGAGATGAGAGATGGAAAGGAAAGAGAGAGAGGAGAGCCTGCTACTAATGGCAAACAAAGATGTTTTCACGGGATTTCTTTTCTAACACCTGTTCACAAACGTAAGAATTTTTATATAAATGCGGAAGCATCACAAAGGGACTTTCTCTTTCTTTCATACACGATGAAACATTCAATGTAAAAATTACCATAACTCATGAAATGAATTAAGCTTTCGATCTACAGTTGCGTTACTTTTAAAAGCTTTTCACCAAATCGTAACAAGTTGAAGATCAGAGAATACCCTCTACCTTTCTATGGGAAAAGATTATGGCGAATGCCGACACTTTTGGCTCCTAAAAACCTTTTGAGAAAATGTATGTAAAATTAAGGAAATCGAGTTTTTTTGTACACAGCGGGTCGTCGACGATTGTCCTTCTCTCGCAATCTTATTTACAGTAATTTAAATTCTATTCCTTTTCTGTCACCTGTTTCATCATGGGTGACGGATATATTTCATCTCAAATTATTACAATTATTAGAATATTTTAACAACTTAGTTAATACAAACCTCATTAATGCTTCATTATTTTAGTTTATTAACGAATTAATCATTGGAGTTTATGCGGAAATTTAGATAGATGAACAGTTTCGTGTTTTATCCAAATCACATCCCTCAGTAAACGTATTCCATACCTTTCGCACATCCGAAAGATTTAGGACGGTATTTTCTTTTATTTAAATGTGTTGGATTGAACAATTAACTCGATTATTGCAGTAACGTAAATCATCAAAATAACACAGTAAAAATTATCAATTTTCTATGGCAATGAAGAGATCCGTCACTTAAACAAAGGCATTCTCCGCCTTAGTTATTGTCATTCTACCGAGGTTCTACAAAATTTTAACCGCCGCTCGCGGAAGCGTCGCTCCTAACGACGCTTGGATACCGCGCCTCTTCGCGCCCGCCGCCGCGCCCTCCCCGCTCTCTCTCCCCCGCCCCCCTCCCTCCATTCTCACCACCCCCCATTCTCTCCGCCTCCCGCTCCCCTTTCCGCCCCCGCAACCATCTCCCCCTCCAAAATGAGAGAGAGCTCTCAGTCCCTGGCGAGGCGACGTGCCAACCGCATCGAGGAGGTTCACGACGCTCTGCCTCTCGCACGGCGCAAACCTCCGAGCACGCGGAGGCCGTCGTCTCCAAGTGGAGTTCCTCACGAGTGGCGATTCCCTCTAATACCCTCAACGTCTCGAGAGGAAAGAGTGAAGCCGTTCCCAGAGCATTTCCAATCGGTCGCGTGCGCTTCGTCGCGCGCACGTTCTCTCTCTCTCTCGAGAGAGAGAAACGCACGCGACGCTCTCGGCCGTCCAAAAACCGTTCGGAGCGAGGTAACTCGTACCGATCTCGCGTGACCGACACTTCTTCCGCGTGCGGCGGAACGTGCGTTCTAGGACACGCTAAGCGAACGGAACACGCACCGCATCGTACCTTCGACGTCTCGTCTTAACACGCTACGACGTGCAAGGTCCACTGGATATGGCGTGAGCGTCGGAGTGGAGAAGCGTGCGAAAAAACAGAGGAGTGTCGCAGCGGCACGTGCATCCTTCCATTCCTTCCTTTTCGATAGAGACAGAGAGAGAGACTCGCGCTCGGTAGCGGTCTCCCTTTCTCTCTCTCTCTCTCGCTCAGAGAGGGCGAGCGATCGATGGGATGGGCATCACCCCTCTCTCTTTCTCTCTCTCTCTTCTTCACCTCCTCCTGGAGGCGACGAGCCCCGAGGGAGGTTGCACTCTTCCGCGTGATCGTGTACGTATGTGGTCCGCGTGACTTCATCTGGATTTGCGATCTCCCCTGGCGAACGTGCCGTCTTCGCCGAAAGAGCCTTCAGCCTCTCTGAATGCGGGCGATCCGAGCGTGCGATATGTTGCGCGCTCTCCCCCACATCGTGCTCGTATAGGTGTCGAGAAGTAACGAGTGTCGCTCGGATGGAACGTCGAGTGGCCCCGTGGTGCGTGCGATCCGCGCAGTGCTCCGGAAATTTAGAGTGCGTAAGCGAGTGAACTTGTTTAGCGATAAACTCTTCAACCGAGACTGTGTGTTCGGCGGGTTGTCCGATTACATTTGCCCTTTCCTTTCGAAAGGGCGAATAACCAACGATCGTGGAATATCGCCGCCTCCGAAGGCCCCGACGATAAAGAAGCCCGTTCCAGAGAGTGGTGCCGAGGGACGTCCTCGAGAGGGTGAAAAGCAGGAAAGGGGGGTGGCGATAACATCGGCGGTCGCCCGATAAGGGGACCCCGGGAGGAGGAAAGGCCGCACGTCTCGGGGGCAAAGAGCGAAGAAGGAGACAGGAGGGGAGCAGGTGGAGGGAGAAGTCGGAAGGAGGCCGTCCCTCGAGGGACGGTATGGGATGGGATGGGATAGGGCGAGGCGGGAGAGGAGGACGAGGTGGAGGCGAAGTGCCGCCGCCGTCCTTCTGCACGCGGCTACCTCCGTCGCTCCGCCCTCCGCCTCGAACTCGGCCCTCCTGCCCCGGAGGCCGAGGAGCGCCATCGAGACCGGCGGCTGCGGGAACGCCGCTTCCGAGGACGACACGACGGCGGTGCCTCGGGGCAGAGGGGGCCGGGCGACGGCGGAAGAGTGCCCCGAGGAAAGGGAGGAGGCGGGAAGGGGAGTCGGAGGGGTTGGGGAGGCGTCGAGCGGCGGAGGTGAGATTCTCACTCCATCTCTGTTGGCTGTGTGTTTGTGTGTGTGTGTGTGTGTGTGAGGAAGAGGGGAGACTTTAGATTGTATGACTCGAGTGGCAAGCGTTTGAAGCCTAACAGGTTGCACCGCGGGCAAATGGAGGACGCCGCGCGTTCGATCTCCTGCGAGAATGGGCGACAAAAACATCTTTACATCTGTATAAATTAGTAGATAATTAACTTCTACTAATAATACGAATGCGTAGTGTTAATGAAGAGAAATTAATACGAGATTTTTTAACATTTTGATTAAAAAAGTTTCAAAAATCGGATACGACGATAATCCTTTTCTGTCGATTAATAATTTTCAACCTCACAGAACCTTACGATAAATTAAAAGTTAATCTATAATGATTGTAGTATTGTTTTTACCTTTTATGAACCCTATAGTCCAATTTTCCTCCACATTGAGACTAATATTTTAAAAGAAATTCGTCAATTAACATTCTAACTAAATGCAAGGAATGGAACAATAGAGATTTAACTCATAACGCTATTAATTTACGACCACTGAGACATCTTAGGAATAAATCCACAAAATAATTTCGGAAAAACTGCTAGTTATAAAACAATGGTTAATATGGTAGCAGTACCGACGGAGTTTGATTAGCAGAGGTATTTTATAGCTACTACATAGCATATATTGCTGAAGTTTATTATTGTATATTTTATATAATCTTAACTTGATTTAGCTGGTAATGTTATTACAAATATCTACTTAACCAGCTCAAAATTTAGCAGTTATTTGGAGAATCCATTCGAGGCAATTATGTCCGCGGTATCCATAGTATTGCTCAAATACAAGAATATTTTTAGAAGTTTAATAAAATGGTAAGACACGTGTCAGAAGAAATTCCTTTAGAATCTCGTGCGACACAATTTGTCTGAAAGAATTTCAATGGTTTACTTTCCGGGTAAACTGCAAACTTCTCCATGTTTGCTTGTGAAGCAGCAATGAGTGGATAGCGGTGCATCTGCTAAATCTCAAAAGAAGCTATTAAGTAGAACAAAAATGTTATAGTAACCGAAGTTTTTCTCCGATTTGAAAGTTTGACTCGGTTCTCCAAGCGCGGCACTGCACTTCCAAGTAATTATATTATATACTTTTAAAGAAGTTTGGTTATGGATAATGCTTGGTGGTGTTGGGGTCTGTTAGTTTACATAAACATAATACAGAAGCTGTTTTACACCATCCTATATAAATCTTTGATCTATCGAAATTCAGCGTGACTCGATGTTTTCTTATATTGCCACTCAAATTTTATGGATCCAGAAAATGCTAAAACTAAAATCATATACGTGGGAGACATTTAGTCGGCACTAAACAGCGAAAGGCATTAAGTGTACGTATTATATAGGTACCGTACTATTAAAAATAGTAAACTTTCCAACAGTATGCATAAGGCGCCGCTAAGCAGTTAACTCTAACCATGAAATTTTTTTACTATCTGCATATTTGACGTCGTAATTTCAATGATCAAACTCCTAGCATTGGCAGGATGTGTATATCTGACGAGTACGGCACTCGAGCATATCGAAAACTTGGACAAGTTCTTCTCCATCATATTTCTAGGCTTATAGTAGGCGTTTTGTTATTTATTTCATTTTTTACCTGCTAAAACGGTCTTGTATGATTTCAGAAAGCCTTTTCTTTCTCACCTGGATACGAAATAGAGAATTTTACTTTTCGTAGAAAAAATTTAATGTTTTCTTCAATATCATTATTCCGTAACATTGGAAATAATTTTTCCGAATCAATGAAATGGGATATTAATTCCGTTCTAGTGCGGTTATATGAGAGCCAAATACTTGCACCTCCGTTGCATTATGCAGAAAATACAATTTTAGAGATCTAGCGGAAGAAGAGAACCAGAATAATTTTATGCAGTAATAAAAAGGTTAACTAGATAGGATTAATGTTTTGGTGAGTAAATGAAAGCATCAACACACAAGAAGCAAGAAGAAATTCGGTACCTATTCTAATCAAAACAATTGATTTCATCTAGCGCCTTAATGTGCATAGAAATGTCCAACGAAAACGGCAAAATTAAAATTGAATTGCTTTTCTGTGATGCGTTTGACATTGTTGGCGAAGCAGTTTGTAAATACAGACTCCTTTTCCGCTCTGCGGAAGCTGAATTTCATTTATTTCACTTAATGTTACATTCAAAGGAATTGATTGTAAGATTGTCAACCCGCCCTATTCTTCCCTCAGTGATGACATATTCTGTAGGGCATAACAGATATCCAATTCTGATACGTTTTTACGAAGGCCCCGAAATTCCTTTTTAGCTACATAAAAGGCACTTCCTCTCTGTGCGCGGCAGTTGCTGAAAAGTTCAAGTTTCCGCTGTCGTTCGGCGTGCCTGTTATATTTTATCCTAACGTTTTTGTATTCAAGGATCTCATTTGTTTGATGCTGCTAGTTAATAATATTAATTTTGTGCCTTATACCGCTGTCGTAGTATTGCTTTTAATCGGTCTTATATTAAGATTTCTGAAGAAGCTGGAAAATTCTGCCTTGACCGGAAATTGAACCCAGGCAGATATTCTAACCTCTGAACTACCAAGGCAGAGTAATTCTTCCGTTTCAGAATTGAATATTTCTCTTTCTGAAGTCAGGCCAGCCAAATTGTTTGGGGAATTTGATATGTAACTTCTTAGCGAAAGAGATGGTAGGAGAAGCCTCATCGTGAAGTAGTGTAAGTCTATTATAGTTAGGGCACTATGCACGTACACAAACAGTAAAAAATACGCGAATAAGAAGATAACTTTGGTTCCTTGTGACGTTCCATCGCCACTAGAGTTGAACGGCTTGCAAACCAGCCAGTATTCTGGTGAATGGTGAGTGTAGGAAGACGAATGCATATTTTACAGAAGCTGTTTTTCCTTCCTTTCATAAACTATGAACAATTTGATTGATATCCAATGATCTTTATAGTATGCAAGAGGTAAAAACTTAACGGTCATTTTAAACGTCAGTAAAAGATATCTCAAATAATACCTAACATAGGCAATTGTTTTATCTTGTTCGTGTATGTTTATTTCTTATTATTAAGATCAGGCTATTTCTCAACATCAAAACTGTTAAAATGTCTCCATCTAAATAATAAGAAATATATATTTGGAGGTTGTTCATTCATAGACACAATTAAAATTTACGAAAATGCTAACAGTGAAAAGTACCCTCTTATCTCCGTTAGTTTCCCACCCCTTGTCGACTTTAATTTCTCCTTCCCCTATTCTATCCCCTTACTCCCACGGTACTTTCACCTCTCGCAATGTATATTCCTAAACAACGAGTATTCCCGTGCGTTTCTTCAGAGAATCCCTTAGGCTCCTCCTCCTTTGCCCCTTTCCTCCCTCTGCCCTATATCTCCTACTCTGCCCCCTTCCTCCACCTCCTCTGCCTCCTTATTCCTCCTCTGCCCCTTTTTCCTCCTCTGCTTCTTTCTTCTTCTCTGCTCTCTTCCTCCCTCTGCCTCCTTCCTCCCTCTGCTCCCTTTCTCCTCTTCCTCTATCCTCTTTCTCCTCCTCCTTTTACCCCTTCCTTCTCCTCCTCCTCTGCCCCCTTCCTCCTCCTCCTCTGCTCCCTTCCTCCTCCTCCTCAATCCTCTTCCTCCTTCTCTGCCCACTCTTCCTGCTCTGCCCTCTTCCTCCCTCTACCCACTTCCCCTCCTCTGCTCCTCTCTCCCTCCGCTTTCCTGCTGCCTCCGCCACTCATGTCGAGGAGGAAGAAATCTGTCACAGATAGATCTCGTTCTTTTCCACAATCCACTTTCCTTCGCTCGCTTCCTTTTATTTCCCAGTGACAACACATGGCTGCTCACACAGAAATCGGAAAAAGGAACCTTACCAAAATTGCTAAATCTGTCGGAATTTTATAGATTCCAGGAAAACCAGACTATTCCAGGCAAACTATTATATCCTTTTTTCGTTTTTATCTATATACGAACTGCCACTCTGGAAGAGACTTCCACCGCAATTACATTTCTTTACTAGATACCTGAGTTTTCTTTAAGTGAGATAATGTTTTACGCGTCTTATTACAATGCTAGCTATAAAGGAATGGTTTATCTATTTGGTAAGGCGCACGCGTGGAATTAACGTCGTCAAATTATAGGACCGAGTAAATGTGAAATGTTTTTCATATGTTCGGAAAACAAGTTTTTTTGCTTGTAAGCATTTCTTATGATTATTTTAAACAAATCGGGTGAATTCGGGTTTTAATGATAGCAAAGCAATTACATTTAAAAAGAATTTGGATTAAAACACGTTTAATATAAATAAAGTGTTTAACCAGTACACGTTATATTCTACTACCTACCAAACAGTTAAAAAGGTTCTGCTTCAGTTTATTGTTAACATACCTTAGAACATCATCTGCGTGCGGAGAGTATCCTCCGTTGTTCGATTCTTCTTTGGTGTTTGTAAATGACGCAAATGGCTAAGCGATCGTTCCACATCACAGCTACTTGTAGGCATACATAACAGTGTAAAGAAAGACTTGCTTAGTGAGGGGTATCAGGCTCCAGCACCCATCAAAAAGTTCAAAATATTCAAGTTTTGCGTTTCGGGTGAGGGCTATTTTAAATACTATGTTGAAAGTTCCTATTTGAATAGGTCATCTGCTTCTCAAAGGCTTAATAGATGATCGTATTCGTCAACATTTTTGGCAAGCGTGGATTTTTAAAACGGATCTAATACGGAAGCCTTCTTCCTATTTCTTTGATTGATTTGTTAACATTTCTGTTTATCTTAGCAATCCATTTTGAAGAAAGAACTTCAAACGCCAGTTTCTAACATTCCGTTTGTTTATTCAAGCAAACGTTGACAATATGGTTGATTCGATGTGATATTGGTGCGCTAGTTTCAAGCTGCTTCTGAAAATTGATGATTTGCGACAATCGCTCTTCTAAGTAGATGAACAGTCTTAAGAGCATTTTGATCAAATGACTCAACAATTTCTTGGAAGTCAGATGGTGCCTCTGAATCTGAGAATAATTTTCTTATGCCATCTCACATTTTCATAGTTATTTTTACTTTCATAAAAACTAATCCAACGAACAGGTACAATCACTGAATGTTTGACTCCAGAAATGTCTAAACTACTAGATAGGGCTAAAAATTTACAGTACTGTTTAGGCGTGTTTAAAACACCTCCTAGCTTACTGAAAAATTGCCTATCCGGTGTCACAGCTTTACAGTTAATGACTTTATCAACATGTACTAAGTGTGGTATATCGGTGACATGCAGAGAGCGTGGTCCACTGTCTAAATTCTGAATATTTGAATCCATTGCTTTCATATATTCAGCGCTATTTGTTGCTATGCAGAGAGCATCTTCCCACTCTTTGCCAATTTTTTCCATTACTCACCATATAACTGTGGCAGTATTGACACTGTAAAGGGCCATTACAAAAGAGATGTCTATTAAAACAATGAACATTTCAACAGCTATCATTTTTATATGCCACCAAATTATTCACGGTCGGTCGCTCAAATACATCGCTAGTTTTATCGGTAATGAAACTAATTTTGGCATATTTCATTTACTCTCTTATTTTATCAAAGTCCTTGAAGAATACTTTAGGAAAATATTTTTTTAATAGCACGATATACTTAGGCATAGTTTTGGTTGCAGGGCAGTACTGTTTTACAAAGTCACTCACCGGACCATCACGTCTTTAAACTCAAACCAGAATAACACAGCACGAACAAAATCATGAATCGCAGCTTCTTGCATCTTTTGCTTCTCTTTCTGCCTTACTTGCAGTTCAACCAGTATATGCTTTTGGCATGAGGTTGAAAGTCTGGCGTTTGAAGCTGCATCACGTAATTTTCCATGCCTTGAAGAAGCAAGATGTTCTTTTATTCTGTCGTAGAGCTTTTTACCTGATTCCTCTGTAACTATTACGCAGCAATATTTACACACTACAGCATTTTCGTCACATTTAAAATCTTAAAAGTCTGGATATTCGGAAACCCAATCCTAAGCATTTTTTCTTTTCCTACACTAAATTTAAAGAAACCATCAGAAATGTTAAAAATACTATGAAAACGAATGGCCTTATCAGACCACTCAACATAAACAGAGAGTAAATATTAAATACAAAGAAAATAACGCAACGCATGTGAAATATAGGACCTCTATCAAACAAAGCTTTGTAGAATATGTGGATTCCACAATTGACCCAAGACTCGAATAAAAACTATTGCATTATTGTAGAAAAAGTAACAAGTTGTAATTATAATAATTATGAAGACTCGGGCGACTGATGAGATATGATTTTTGGACGTGAATTGATTAAACATGTGAACTGGTAACATACAACTATGTCTGGAAGTGTTGTTGATTGCTGCCGCAAATCAATCAGCCTAATAAACAGCGAAGAATTCGATGTTGTGTCGTGTGGCGTGTAAAGGAAATTCCTAGTCTGTGATATGGTCAAACGATCAAGTTTTTTCTTGCACTAAAATTTCGCTCGTGTTTTTCTCCGTGAGATATAATGTCCGCATTAATTAATTACGTTTCTATTTCTGTCAATAACTTTGCGTTTTTGAAATAGTTATAAATGATAAACACGAGAATTTAAATAAATTACAGTCAAATTAATGTGGTTTATTTATATCAAATATGGAAGTGAACTGAAATTGTAAAGCGTTTGCATATTAAAATCTTGTCCGAAACTTTCAAGTCCCAAGTTAAATATTAATTATTTTATTACTAGTGTAGAATCATCGGGTTTATTCTGGTTTTTCCCCGAATTTTAAAAATTGAATCGGGAGGTAAAATAAAGAAAGACAAAATCGGGTTTAACCCGAAAAATAAATTTACTACATAAGAGCTAGGGAGAAAAAAATTATTTAACGAGATACGAGTATAAGTTTATTTAAGGGCTTATATAAAGTGGAAGTTTTAATTGAAGGATTCCGTGCAAAATCATGACTCGGCGATATATTTTAATAAAGATTACTAATACTTAGTTTTGAAAAATAAGTATATCGACAGACGGATGGACAGACAGACGGAGGAGACGTGCCTATAAGACTATAAGGCATTCCACTACTATCTCTTTTCTGGTAAAGAACGCTTAAAAAGAATATTTTCAACAATGAAAAATTCCAACTGCCATGGCAATGAGTCCAACCTTTTTAAATGGGATTCGGTATATATATATATATATATATATATATATATATATATATATATATATATATATATATATATATATAACAGCTTACGGAAAAGAAAAGGTAAAATGGATATATGGATGGTAACAAGATGTTGGGATGAGGAAGCCCAGTGAACACTCACCAATCAGACGACTTCAGGTTGGCGAGGCCCTGGGGATGTCAAAGCGACACACGCAAAAGAACACTAAAACAACATAGAAACATCTCAAACGTAGAAGCTTTCGGAGTTATTTCTTCATCAGCTACAGACAGAGAACTGATGGCAGTGACACTGGGTGGAGGCATGGGGGTGAAAGGGTAGTGCGGAAAGGTCGAGGATTGGAGGATACGGAGGGGGTTTGGGATTGGTAGGGGGTTGTGAGAAGACAAAAAGGGAGTGAAAAGCTATCGAAGGTTGAGGCCAGTGGGAGTGAAGGAGTTTAGGAGATGGATATGCGAAAGCTCCCACTGACGGAGTTGGGGAGCCGAAGCATTGTCGGGGAGAGCGCGAATGACTCTCACTGTGAAGCAGTTGTTAAACTTTAAATTATGCTGGTTCGCATGAACGGCCACCGGCAGCGGTCGTTTGAGAATGACGCTGTTGCGGAGGCCGTTCATGCGGATGTTGAGGGGATTGCTGGTGAGGCCAACATAAAAGGCGGGACATTGGGTGCATCTAAGGAGGTAAATGATATTGCGGGTGGTGCAGTTGGTGGTAAAATTTATGGGGTAGGTAATGTTGGTTGTGGGACTGGAGAAGGAGTTGCAGGGGGGGTTTATTGGGCATGTGAGACATCGGGGTCTACCGCAGGGGTAAGATCCGGCAGGGTGTAAAGGCGTGGGTGCAGGGGGTTCTTTCATAGAATATTTGCCAGATTAGGGGGACGGCGGAAGCAGAGCATCGGTAATCTAGGAAATGGAATCTGATGAGGGGAGGATGTTAGGATAAGGTGGGCGGCTTTTAGGATATTTTTCAGAATGTCGTGGATGCCGGGGAAATAAAAGGTAGTTAGGGTGAGTTGGGGTGGAATCGGTGGTGGTGTGGGTATTGGGGTGGGAGTTAGGGGTGGCGGGTGCGACTGCCCGCCGGATTTGGTCTCGGATCAGATCCGGCGGGTATCCGCGCTGTAAGAAGGCATGTTCGAGGGTGGAGCAGTGCTCGGACAGATATTCACTGTCCGAGCAGATTCACCGCCCTCGTCGGGCTAGGGCGTAGGGAATAGAGGTTTTGGTGTGGAGGGGATGGCAGCTGTCGAACTGTCATCAGTTCTCTCTCTGTAGCTGATGAAGGAATAACTCCGAAAGCTTCTACGTTTGAGATGTTTCTGTGTTGTTTTAGTGTTCTTTTACGTGTGTCGCTTCGACATCCCCAGGGCCTCGCCAAACTGAAGTCGTCTGATTAGTGAGTTTTCACTGGGCTTCCTCATCCCAACATCTTGTTGCCATCCATATATATATATATACAGGCATACCTTCCATAACGAAATTGATGCGTTCCTAGCATCATCTTCGGTCTCGGAAACTTCGTTGCCAGAGATAGATTTAACATATGGTAAAAGGGGATAGGTTCCAGTACTTCGTTACACATCGTGGAAGATGTATATGACTTAAAATAATAGAAACATATATGTACAGCAAAAAAGGCAAAAAAGCAGTTAATATCTCTTGCCAGGGATTTTACATGGAGCTTAAATCATTATAATTACCAACGTCTTCGCCGTAATTTGGCAAAGGTGGATTGCAGACCTTACTGAGGTTTAGTAGTGCTGGGACCCCGGGTTGATGGATCTGAATCTTGGGGCTGTGGAGTGGACAATTATCCTTAAGGAATGCATCAAGGGTAGATTGCCTTGATTTCTTCTTCCTTTCATGAAGCATCTCACGATAGCCTGCCTGCCTTTACTCG
This sequence comes from Tanypteryx hageni, assembly GCA_028673005.1. NCBI lineage: Eukaryota > Metazoa > Arthropoda > Insecta > Odonata > Petaluridae > Tanypteryx > Tanypteryx hageni. The sequence continues at coordinate 127,814,885 of CM054113.1, read as the reverse complement.
TCGTATCGCTTGCATTTTCTCAGCAAGTGAGATGGATTTTCGTTTCTTCTTAGGAGCACTAGGATCACTACCACTCGATGGTTGATTTGCTGACATAAGGTTTGCTGTTAAATTCACTTAATTAATTAAACCCTAAAATGTGGATTAAAATTCCAAGTATAGCTTTTGAGGATCGTAATAAACACTTCGTAAAAGGCATCTGAGAAAGTACGAAAGCAAAGCTCACTGCGCGTCGGACCACTTAGAACTAAAAGCAGACGATATTTTCCTTTGATATCAGGGTCTTCTTTGAAGGAAGAAATATGTAATATAATCACAAGACCCTTGAGAGTCTTTATGGCCAATAGAGCATTTGGAGACACCTGTGCATACATGCGGCGTCGTATAACGTGTCTCACCAAGTCCGTGCAATAGGGATTCCTATGGGGCATTTTCTTTCTTCACGAAAAACTGTCTCTCACTAAAAAAAGTCTCGAAGTAACCTCCACACTTTCGCCACCCGAAGCAGCATTAAATATCACAAAATACCATTTTTTCTCGTTTTTTTAGATTATTTTTCGTATTTCTCTAAAAGAAATGTGTTGTTTTATCGTCCTGCATAAGATTCACAACTTTAAGCTGCATAAAAATCATTCAAAGTTCTTAATAACAGAAAAATCTTTGTTTTCTTGTGCTTGTGCGTCTAAGTATTTTTTAAAACATTTCGGAGCAGATTTCGGAGCAAAGTGCTGACTTCGTAAAAAAGGAGCTTCGTTGCCAGGGGCTTCGTTAATAAAGGTATGCATGCATATATATATATATATATATATATATATATATATATATATATATAAATGGATGGCGACAAGTTGTTGGAATAAGGAAGAGTGAGCACTCGCCAATAAGACGAATACAAGTTGGCGAGCTGCTGGGAGTGTCGAAGTGACACACGTAAAACATACAATAAACACGAAAGCTGTCGGGAGTGCTTCCTTTGTCAGCACGAGAGAGAGAGACAACTGATGGCAGTTACACTGGCTGGAGGCATGGGGTTGGAAGTGTAGTGTGGAAAGATTGGGGATTGGAGGATACAGAGGGAGTGGGGAAATTGCCGAAAAGGAGTGAAATGCTAGCAAAGGTTGAGGCCAGGGGGAGAGAAGGAGTTTAGAAGGTGGATGTAAGAAAACTCCATTTGACGGAGTTGGGGAGCCAAAGAATTATCTGGAAGATCGCGAATTGCTCTCATTGTAAAGAAATAATTGAATTTTAGATTGTTTACTCGCATGAGCGGCCACGGGCAGAGGTTTAAAATGACGCTGTTGTTGTGGCCGTTCATGCGGATATTGAGGGGATTGCTGATGAGGCCAACATAGAAATTGGGACATTGGGTGCATCTTAGGAGGTAGATGATATTGCGGGTGGTGCAGTTAATAGGAGAAGTTATGGGGTTAGTGATGTTAGTGGTAGGGCTAGAGAAGTAATTTTATGGTGGGTTTATAGGGCAGGTAAGGCATCGGGGTCTATCGCAGGGGTGTGATCCGGCAGGATGCAGAAGAGTGGGTGCTGGAGGCTTCATTTTCCATAAAATATTATCCAGATTAGGAAGTCGGCGGAAGTGTGTAGGAAATTAAACCTGCTGGAGGGAGGATATGAAGATAGGGTGAGCAGCTTTTAGGATATTCCTCAGAATATCGTGGACGCCGGGAAAAAATAGGATACGGGTGGGACATAGTGGCCGTGGGTGCGACCTCCCACTGGATTTGGTCCCGGATCCGTCGGGTAGACGCGCTGAAGAAATGCATGTTCGAGGGTGAAGCAATACTCGGAGAGCGACTCTTTCTCCGAGCAGATTCTCTGCACTCGGCGAGCTAGGGCGTAGGGAATTGAGGTTTTGGTGTAAATCGAACTGTCGAACTGTAAATACTGAATGTGGTTGGAGGCCTTGAGGTGCACGATGGTGTGGATTCTGTTTTCCCGGATAGAGAGATCTTCATCCAGGAAGGCGATGTTGGAGGCAGAATAGTGGTAAGTGAAGGAAAGTGCGGGGTGGGGAAAGAGGTGCTGTAGAAAGGATTGCAACTAGTCAGGTCCATGAGTCCAAAAAAGATATATGTCTTCAATATAACTCAGCCATAGTAGTGGTCTGGTGAATACGTCAAGAAAGCGTTCCTCCCATTCACCTAAGAAGACATTGGCGTAGGAGGGCGCCATTCGAGTACCCATCGAGGTACCTTTTATTTGTAGGTAGTTGCGCCCTCCGAAAGACAAGTTGTTTTTATTTAAGCACCATTTCAGCCAGCTCCGTTAGGAAATGGGAGGGGGGTCTTGCATCAGGTGGTCTTGAGTCTAGTGATTTTCTTAGGGAAGACAGTGCTTGGTGGTGAGGATTGTTAGTATAGAGAGAGCAGACGTCTATAGTGGGCATGATTGTATGGGAGATGGGATGGAAGTGTTTTCAGGCGTTGAAGAAAGTGGTTATTGTCTTTGATAAAAGATGGGATTTTTCAAGTGAGAGTTTTTAGATGGGAATCAACAAAAGCAGAGATGCGTTCTGTGGGAGAGTTGAAGCTGGTAACATTGGGACGGCCTGGGATGTAAATAATAATTTTGTCGTTGCGTTTAGCGTAGAAATTGCGTCTCTCTGGTTTCGTCAAATTGTCGTAGTGGTCAAATAGTCGGGAAAGTTGGGCTGGGCGACTGCGTGAATATCGTAGTTAGCGTATTGTTGGATGGGGTGGTGGGAAGGAAGAAAGGGTGTATATAGTGTATTACTAATACTACAGAAAGTTTGTCTGTCCGCTAAAATCTAGAGCAATTTCGCTTCACCTAGAAGGTTGAAATTTTGCATTCCATAACTCATCTAAGGGGAAAATCCAAAAATTCCATATTTATTAGATAGTTTAAGTAGGACAAAAACATTTTTAATATTGGAAAATAGTTTTAGTTCAGTTTTTCAACTCTTGATGGCACTGATGGAAGTTTGGGAAGAAATTTTGAAAAATGAAGTGTGTTATTGTTTATTCTTTATGAATAATCATTTTATATATTTATAAAAATGGTTTAATGTATATATTATTAAAAACATGCAGTTGTGAATTTTTTGATGCGGCATTTACACATCTTTTGCCTTTAACCTGGATTCTCTTTTTAGCATTATGGAATTATTTTAAAATGGAAAATTTTCACTAATGTCATCTGGGAGTTCTACAAGCGCTAAACCTGAATAATGTGTGCCTCATACTTCTGGTTGGGTCTGGAAACTCTTATCACCTGCTTTCAGTCTTAGTTTTTAGTAAGAATCACTTGTACACGCACACACACACACCTGCTTATTTTCTGTGTACGTTTAACGTTACAAGCACAGGAGTAAGCAGTGGAAATAATCTTTATTTTATTTCGCAAAGTGGAAAGACCCTCGGCAAGCAATGGCGGATTCAAGGGGGTGGAAGTTCAGCCTCCCTTTGGACGACCCTATTGCCCTCCAGTGGGTGCATTCTTAAGTTCATTCCGCGCAACATTTCTTGTATCTACACCAAAGATTAAGTCTGTATGACAAGGGAAGGAAAGATGCTGATGTGGACAGGGATTTTCAAATTGTATGGTCGTCGGTAGAGACGGAATCAAGAGGGGAGAGGGACCATTGGGGCCAAGAGGGGGGAGGGGCCATTGTGGCGATCGCCCCTCCCATGGGAAGTTTCTGGATCTGCCCTTGTCAACATGTCTATAAAAAATTATTGTAAAATGTTTTAAGTTCGTTATTCAAGATAATTGAGTCCAAGGTATAGCAATTATTAATTAAAAATCAAGAAAGATTATAGATACCTGCCAACGAGACTTTAAAAGATATTAATTATAATTACTCCGAGCAAAGAACGGGCTATTCTGCTAGTATATGATATATTCCTCATTTGTGTATTAATCTTTATTCTACATTTCTCTCCTGTTGTCTTTTTCTCTAATCCTTCTCATCCACCCGTCTCCATTATCACCCTCGCAGACACATATCCCTCAATTTCCAAATTGAATTCTTCAACTCTTGCTTTGAACTTGGACTCACTTCCAAATGCCTTATAATCAGAATTTCTCTTTTCTCCACCTATCCGTGCGTCCCTTGCCATCACTTATCACCTCGTGTCGCTTAATATCATCCGTTCCACCATACACTATTACACCACACTCTCCAACACCCATTTAGCTAAATACTAATCTTTTGTCCTTCATCTTCGTCAATCATTGAATTCCACGGCCGACTTCGACGCCACTTTCCTTCAAGCGGCTAAAGAAATCACAGCATATCGCAACAGACGTATCCATAAATTTTTCTTGATGCGCGCCCGGTATAGCTCTGTTAAAAGTTTATAGCCCATGGGCAGAAACGCGTTTTGGTCTGGAATAGACCATTCTCGAAATGCGGGCTGCGCGGGGGAGAGGGTAAAATTCTGTCATTTTCTACTGAGACTCCGCGTTCCTTCGTTACCAACCTTACGATGTGCTCTTACTGCCATTGTTTTGTTATCGTAGTTTGTTTATTAGTTTGGTTATCCAGTGTTTGTTATTGCGTTTCTTTTTAGCTATTGTTTTCTTTGTTACTACTTATAGTTGATATCGTTATTTGTTATCGTAGTTTTGAATGCTGTTTTAGTCTCGTGTATTTAGTTTCCATTATTGCTTAATTTGTTTCGTTTTGATATTGCGTTTTCGTACTCGTTACTTTGTTTTCAGCTTTTATTTAATTTATTATTAACATGGATATCGATCCTACCACTCCTAAGTTAGGGAATATTATCATTCATTTCTACTTTTACTAATATTGTGTGATGAAATATTCCTCATTTATTCTTTAAAACTTGATCAAAATCCTAGTAAAGAAACAAAATATGTGGTCCTTATATGTAAGGAAGGACAGTTCGACTGAAAAAGGAAGCGGGCACGAGAAACTATCGGTGGCTAAATATTTATTCCCCAAGCGTTAGGATTCAGTTGGCCAAACTGTAGAGCTGAATCTCCAGGTGAATCATTTCCCTTCACTTTCCCTCCCCTTAAACGTCTTCCCATACAACACGTGGCAGTTCGCGCATTTAGGGACCGTAAGCTTTCAATATACATATACCTCCAACTAGGGCTACCCATTCCATTCCTATCAGCTGGCGTGGCCAACAAACCTCCTCCTTCCCCACCACTCCTCGGCCAAAAGCCCTGCCTTGCGAACCTCCTGGGATTCCCAACCCCACCCTCACTCATTTTCCCCTAAAAAGACCCGCATATTCCTAACCCGCAAACCAATGAAGCGCTCCTATTTTCCGCACGCCTCTGCCACCACCACCATCTCATGAATACTAGACGAAGTGGTGAACCTTTCTTTCCACGTTCTCACTCCTTCTCCTCCATCATGGGTTAGATGGAAGAACAGACTGTTTAATCTCAATCTCGCCACTATCTATCTGCTGAGAAAGCACTCCTATCCCGCGACCATTCTTTCTGTTCCACCAAAAAATTTGATCATGTTTGCCTTCTTGACGACATTCAGTCCTTTATCCACACACTCCATTTAAAAACCAGCCCTCCTAAAGAAGACGCTATTCCATCTGCCGACCCAAAACTCCCGCTCGGTTTTCCTCCTATCTATTCCGTTTTCAAACCTATCTCCCAATACATTCCACTCATCCTTCCCTCCCAACTCCCGGTCGAACAATAGCTCAACTATATCCTCCTCAGAATCCTCCAGCCCAACTTTTCCGATCTAATTGATCATGCAGACAATCTTACCAGACTTGAAAAACATGATATCTCTACCCTGAAACATAATGACAATCATCCTCTCAGCCGACAAGGACACCACCACGGTTGTGATAAACCGCCCCCAGTACAACGAGAAAGGCGAGCGCCAACTCTCTGTTGAAACCTTTTACCACCATCTTACCTCCAACCCTATAAGCCTCCTCCCAAATATCGTCCTATCTTCACTCTTCAGGAAAATAGAAATGCCTTTTTGATTCTACCATCGCTCTAATGATCCCCAATAAACTCCGCATATCCACATTCTGCCTCCTCTCAAAAATCCATAATATCACTGCCCGCCCCATTGTGACGAGCTTTAATCCCCTCACAGAACGCGTCTCTGCATTCGTGGGCTCTTACCTAAAACCTCTCATCCTTACATTCCCATCCTTCATCCAAGACACTAACTACTTCCTCCAACGCCTCAAACACTTCCCCTCTCTTCTCCTACCTAATACTATTTTGGCCACTATAGATCTCTTCTCCCTCAAGACATACATTCCCCACGACCACGGACTCTACCCTCGGAAAACTATCGTACTCAAGACTACACAACGCGAGACCCTCCTCCCATTTCTTAATGGACTTAGCGGAAGTGGTGTTCAAAAAGAAAAACTTCTCTTTTGGAGTGCGCCACTACCTCCAAATAAGAGGTACTAAAATGGTCACTCGAATGGCGCCTTCAAACACCAATTGCTACCTTGGGGAATGGGAGAATCACTTCCTCAACGTACCTCCCAGGCCACTTTTGTGAGATATATCGACGATATCTTCCTTATTTGGACGCAGGGACCTGACTCTCCTATCTTTTTCATCCTGATACCAAGAGATCCTCAAGATAATCCTCCATGCTGCCCATTCAATTCTTACTTATACCTCCCACCAGTTTCTCTTTACCAATATCACGGTTCTCTCCTTTTGCCACCCCTCAATTTGCGAAATATCCTGTGGAAGAAAGAACTACTCACATCCACCCCGCCACTTTCTATAGGATCTCACCCCTGCGGCAAACCTCTCTGCCTCACTTGCTCAATTCACCTACCCGCTTCTTCTTCCTCCAGCCCTTCCACATACATCACCTACCCCATAACCACCCATAACGTCACTTACCTCCTCACCTGCATCTTATGTACTGCATTTTACGTTGGCCTCATCAGCAACCCTTTAAACATTCGTTTGAACAGCCACCGGAATAGCGTCAATCTCAGACGCCCTCTCACAGTTGCATCACACGCCAATGTCCAAAATATCTCCTTCAGTAGTTGCTATAATGTAAGGGCTATTCACGCTTTACCTGACGACACCCCCACCCCCATTCTCCGACAGTGGGAACTAGCCCACATACATCTTCTCCACTCTTTCTCCTCCTCCCTGGCCTTAATCTCCGCTAACCTGAAAATTTACAGTTAAATGATTATTTTAATTCTTTAAAACAAACTTCTAAACCTTAGTAATCTCAAAAAATATATTTAGAGGTAAACAATTAAAATGTATCAAGTTTACGGAAAAAATTGGTTTTACGCTAGGCTCATCAGGAAGAATGGCAAGACGATGTGCATAGTATGGTATATGTGTTCATTTTAGCTGAGAATGCCATATGAATCTCCAGCAAAGAATTCCCTTTGAGAATACCAGAGAAAATGCCATTGTGTCAACATGCTGAGGCCATTTTCGCATTATGACCCCGTCCTTTTTGTTTTCTAGACCCGCAAATTAATTTGTCGAGGAAAAGTACATCCTTTTGATACTTTAATCAGCTAAACTCTGTAGAATTTGGCTTATTATACATTTGTAGGTCTTTGTTATTAATTTTTTCGAAGTTTAATGTTTCTTTTTGTCTTTTTAATAGTTTCTGTATACATTTGATATAAAGTCACATTGAGTTCTGTATGGCTAATAGAGATTCAACCTTAGCCACTAACCCAGGCGTAGGTGTATCTCCCCCGTGCATAACTTACATAATATACTTGTTGCAATTGTAAATTTAAATGTGCTCATTGCATGGTGCACCCTACGCCAAAGTATTCTGTGAAGCAATGTGAAAATTTGAATGCAACCGTGCTGCTGTAGTTTTGTATATCATTGCAAAAATGTACATATTCATCAGAGTTACCGATTAGCAAATCCTTAAGAAGCCATGGTAACAATTATTAGAAGAACGCTCTGATTCATTTTTTAAGAACACCGCTCGACAGCGCTGGCAGACAACATTCATATCTCCTATATTCATTTTATCTACCTCTTTATATCTCGCAGTTATATACTCGAAGTTCTGATTAATATCACGTTTTTTATCGCAACTTTGATGCGTCTCCTTATATTACCTTGTTATCTTACTTGCTCTAATCTTGCGGTGTCCATAATTTGAACGCTTTTACCTTTTCTGTCATCGCTTCGTTCTTGCACAAGATAAGTTCGGCAACGCTCAAATGATAACGTTTTATCACCTTCATATGCGCTTTCAACCGATTAATTGTTTTCTATATTTGATTAGGACCAAAAATCAAAGAGTATGTTGGTTGTATTAGAAATTTGTTTTTTCAAACATAGAACACCTTAGCGGCCTCTGCCCCAATACCAATAAAGTTTAGCGAGAAATTTCAATCATAATTTCGTTAGCCGCATTTCTTATGGACGGACCGAACAGAACCATATTCGCATAAAACGATTTAAAAATATCAGTACTAGAATTTTTAACAACGAAAGTCTCGTCCATGTTTGATGCGGAAGAACGTATTTTATTTATTTTTCTTCTGTATATTCATACTTAAGCCTATATGTAAACAAAAACGCTGCTAGCCTGAGTTACGTTTGGGGAAATTGAAAATTTGTATTATCACATAATAGCTATTAAAAACAAAATATATAACAAGTAAAGCTTCAATTTTTTTTCCTGAAACTTGGAAATTCTAATTAGCCGGTGTGATTCAAATGCGTCATTTTTGGCTTTTGCATTGATTTCAATCACTCAGACAGAAATACGGTTCGAGGAAATGCAGTAACTTCCTTTTGTATGAAACACGGTTGATATTACGTCAACATCAACGTGTTTCTTGATTAATCTGCAAATGATTTCTCTCGTTTTCTAGAAAAAGTGATTTACGAAGCCGTGATATTATCTAACTGTTCCTAAAATAGAAATAATTTTAGTAGCGTTTTATGGCAATTGATTTAAAACAATAATCTATGCGCAATGTTAAAAATATAAATTTACCACAAAATATTGTGCTATCAGTTACACAAGATGAAATAATGAATCATAAGTGGTACACCCCTCAGCTTCTCTGCAGCTTCCCTTGTGGCCAAAATACCTTTCCAAATTTGGTAATTGGTACGCGGCGAAAGATCCACAAATCGTTCACTTTTTGAAGTGATCACGCGATACTCATTGCGTTTTCCAATCGCTTTACTTAATCGCCCACGCAGTCGCTTACGGTGCGGATTACGCCAACTCCCCTTCCCGCTTCCTTTTCCTCTTCTATCTTTCCCTCTTCCCCTTTCTTTACTCCTCTTCCTATTTCCCCTTCCTATCCTAATTCCCCTTTCTTTTCTCCTCTTCCCACTTCCGTTTTCTCTTCTAACCTTTCCACATCCCCTTCCTCTCCCCCTCTTCCCACATCCCCTTCCTATCCTACTTCCCCTTCTTATCCTACTTCCCCTTCCTCTTCTCCTCTTCCCACATTCCATTCCTCTGCTCCTCTTCCCACATCCCCTTCCTCTTTTATCATTCCCAATTCCCCTTCCTATTATACTCCCCCTTCCTCTTTTAACATTCCCAATTCCCCTTTCTATCCTATTTTCCCTTCCTCTTCTCCTCTTCCCATTCCCATTCCCCTTCCTCTTCTAACCTTCCAACTTCCCCTTCCTCTTCTCCTCTTTCCACTTCCCCTTCCTCTTCTATCCTTCCCACATCCCCTTTCTCTTTTAACCTTTCCACTTCCCCTTCCTCTTCTCCTCTTCCCACATCCCCTTCCTATTTTAACCTACTCACTTCCCTTTCCTATCCCACTTCCCCTTCCCCTTCTAACCTTCTTACTTCCCCTTCCTATCCTAATTCACTTTCCTCTTCTCCTCTTCCAACTTCCCCTTCCTCTTTAACCTTTTCTATTTCCCTTTTCTCTCCCACAACTCCCTCCTTCTCGTCTCTACTACCAGATGTTCCTATCGTCGCGTCTAAACTCAAGACTCTTTTGGCTTCTCTCTTCCACTTTATGAACGAAGCTCTCTTCTCCCGCTGTCGTAGAGAAATTCGATATCTCCTCTCCCCTACCTTTCCATCGCCCGCTAACATTCTCTCTCTTCTACTTTTCCACTCGTCTCTTTCCCTCCCTCTCCCATTTCTCCTTCGTTCACCTCTTCTTCCCCTCCTTTCCCCACGCGGCGCTTTATCGACACCGCGACCGCCATGGCACGAGGTATGGAGCCGCGGGCGAATGTGATGAGACAGAGCTAAGGGGCGATGGAGAGAGAGGGAGAGGGGAATGGGAGCGAGGGGAAGTTGGTGGTGGAGAGGGAGGCGAGGGGGAGGGGCGGGGGAAGGGGCGATGTAGGGGGGCGGGGGAAGGGGCGATGTAGGGGGGCGGGGGAAGGGGCGATGTAGAGGAGCGAGGGAGGCGAGGGGGGCATGGGGGACGATAGCGGGCGCAGGAACGAAGGTGACCCTGCGGACCCCATCCCACCGCTGCTTTGATGGATGACCTCCGATGGGAAAGGCTGAAAGTACGGAATCGGCAAAAACCCGTACCGACCGATTAGCTCCCCTAATCCTGTTCCCTTGCCCTCTCTCAGCCACCTTTCCTGCGACTCTACCTTCTCTTCTCTTTTTAACTACTAGATAAGATTGAGTTGCCATAGGATAGTCGTGGTCACAGGCTCAAGACATCTTTACGTGTTTATTTCCATCTCTTACTATTTTTATCGTTTAAAGCCAACTCATCGATCTTTTACAGTTATATAAGAGCAACCACGACAGTTTTGCGGAACGGCGCACTAACTCCTTGGGATTTGGCGTAAATATGTTCCCTTATTGTTTACGAATTTTAACTTTTTCAAAACTTCCAATTGGTGTACATACATGCATGGTTTGCCAATCACTCGTTTCACTGCCTCTTAGATATCCATTGCGTGTAGGAAAGGGTGAAACAGCAGGGCGTGAAACATAATATCATTCCAAATCTAAAGAAATTGCGAAATTAATAAACTATTCGGAAGTGCGTAACATCAGCATAAGTCGTAGGATTTTTAGGTCATATCACACACGCCCGTAAAAAGAATCTTTGAATTTTTCTTCGGAGCGCAACACGTAAATCATTCTCATCACACATTCCAGCACTCGCCCACCTGCTGCATCATAATAAAGGGTCTGTGTCAACGCAGTGTTCGTTCAACTTTCATAGGCGTCATGGCAATCTATGGCGTGCGATCCTTGACGGAGTGCTAGACGGGATAGAGGGAGAGAGTGGATAGAGGGTTTGATAGAGGGAATACTGGGAGGGAGAGAATAGAGGGGTTCATAGAGGGGAAAGAGTGGTTGATATAGGGAACAGTGGGAGATAGAGTTTAGAGGGGTTGATAGAGCGTATATGGAGAGAAGGGAAAGGGAGAGAGAGAGAGGTGCAAGAGAGGGAGGAGTTGACGATGTGAAAAGAGGAGGCGCGAGGGCGCTTCTTCCTCTCTCCCTCCTCAAAATACTCAAAATTACCTAGCGCTCTATAACTGCAATTTCAGGGTTTCTAGAGGCAACATTTTTGTAGCGCATCTTTGAAAAGATAATTAACCTCTTATATGAATGTGGTTCTGGCTATAGAGTCGTCTAATATGCAGTAAAAATAAATGCATCGTTCATTGTATAAGATGTAATCATCGTAATAGTATTTATTTCTGTAATTTCTGATATAACAACATCAAAATATTCTATCGGAACAAAACAAGTCACCATAGAAGAAAATATACACGAAAAACGTGTGTTTTTCCATAAAAAATTATAAATAAGCAAAACGCATAATGACAACAGTTTGCACGTGTGGCTGCACCGATTCTTTCGAACTAAGCATTCTTAGTTATTTGACTACTACGTGCGCTCAATATTTGGATAAACCACGTTTTACGATGGATTCACGCGTCACCAGCGCACACATACTCAGAACAACCCGGCGTTCCGGTATAGGCCTACACTTGCAAATACTGCCTTGCGACCCTTTCTAAGAATAGGTACTCATTCGCATGCCCTCCTCACTACACGCAATCAGAAGACTAGTCTGGGCTGAAAACTGGCCTCCGCCGGTGTTAGAATTTAGACCACTGCATAATTGATACAGATAAGCAAATGGAGATTCTTTTTGCAAATAAAAAATCTATTTTTAAACTTTAAGCTTAGAAAAAAACGACGCAGTATGCATTGCACGTACTTCATTGTATCCTTACGATCCAAGTCCGTTCAGTGATTATAATGAAAGTACATATATATATATTTCCTCGAAGTTTGACTTAGAGCAACAATGTTGATGATGTAGTTGGCGGGAAACCGGATCGATTATACTGTTTTTGGGCACTATTTACTGATTTGTGAGACATAAATCTTTAGTATTTTTGTTTATGACATTACGCTACAAAGCTGGATGACATTTTATTGAAATCTATTCAGTCATTTTTGAGTAAATGGCATCTTGTGAAAATCTACAAGAAATAACAATACCATATTGTTGCGCGGTATAGGTCATTTCAATAAGTCTTCTATTTCGGATGATATTCATTACAAACGTGAGATTTCAGCAAACACTATCCAATCGTTTATCTCCGAGAGTCGCACACAGTTGACATAACACAAAGAGACGAAACTGCAAGATCTCCTTTTTTGGACTGAGAGAAATCTAAAAACAGCATTTTTATCAAAATTTCAAACATAATTATTTCACGATCACAATACCTTCCGTATATAGTTCATGTCTGATAAATTATAAAGTTGATTGACTAAATAACCTTTACGAAAAATATTCAATTACCATGACGACTCATTCGGTTGGATCAGTCGCCATGTGCAGCCATCGTGACTACCGTCTGACCACGATAACACTATTAAAGCTGGGGTTGTCGGCGTTTAGAAGCCTTATTAGATTATTCGTTGAAAAGAAAAAGCCGCATCGATTTCTGAAAAATAATGGCGTTGTATTTGGATAATCAAACCATCTGTAAAAGGCATTAAACATCATTGAATGGTACTTTACCAAATTCTGAGCAAGGTGTTTGAAAACTGCGATGGAGACTAGTATCGATTATTTCACAACACGTCATGCCTCCATATTACAAAACAATGAAAAGCATGTTACATCCACACAGATTTAAATAGCATAATTCGTGTTTCAATTTCATTTTCTTAGAATAGCCTCCGAATGCACTGATTAATGTTTTTCCCATAAGCACTGGAGGGTGGTATAAGTAGCTGCTGCTGATGCCTCTCGCGGAGTGTAATTCGGTGATTCCAGCATTGCATTTGTTTTGTTAAAATTGTGCATATAAAATATATAATATATAAAATTATCTGTGATTAATTTGATTTGCCAATTGTAAATTGGCTAAGGATTGAGCATGCTTGTGCTATTGCTGGAAAAAACAGTCATATAAAGTGAACCTCATCAATCCCTTTGTGACTGACCTCTCCTTTAGCTGATCCTTCTTGTAGATTAAATTTTCATGTTTTAAAATGCAATAGTTATGTTGTGGGTGGATATTGGTTAAATAATTTTAGAAACCTCTCTTACTCAAATAGTTGAAAAAATTTCTTCTAAATTCCTTATCGGTGATATTTTATTTATGTAGTCTGATCAGCGACCCAAAAATGCGAAACCACGGCATAAGCAGTTTGCTTACCACGCACTTAATCATTGTTTAAGTTCATGTTAAACCTGCTGCTTCTTATTCGACCGGATTCACGATTATTGCCACTCTGTCTGAAACGCTCGGCTAAAGAGAGAAGCCGCCTCCTCTTTTCCTTCTTGGAATGACTTGGTATTTTCTTTTCCGACAGAGCCCTCTACTCTATACGAGAACCATCATTACCACGAAGAATGCCTCCGCTGCAACTCCTGCGGACTGAACCTCACCGGACCCAACCAGAAGCGAGCGCGACGCTTCAAGAACCAAATTCTGTGCGACCTCCATTTTGCCGACGTGGCCCTCATGGAGTGCTCCGACTTCATGCAGCAGCTGCGCTCCTTCAAGCCGCAGAGCTTGGGATGCGCGGTGGCTCGCAGGAAATCCTCCACCACTCTCATCTTTCCCCTACCGCCACAGGCTTGCTCCGGTGAGTGGCAGTTTTTTAATTATTTAGAAAGAAGAAACGCTTAACCTTAATCTATCGTAATTTGCGATATTCCAAAGATTTACAATAGTGCAATTCCTTTAGGATATTAGATCGCGTTTCTCAGTTTATGAACTCTTTATTTTTATTCATCCTTGGCTACTGCCTTTTGTAATTTTGCGACTGTTTTTTGAAGGTTCTAAATATATGTTTCAGTCAAGCGTGTTGCCTAATTAAAATTCATTAAATGAGGGCTTTTAGAATATGTCGAATGAAAATGGATGGGTGGAATGGAGCAGTTTGCTCTGTTTTAAACTAAAATTTCAAAACTCTGTATCATAAAATATGAATTAAATTAAAAATTTTCTTTTGTTAAATATTGATTATGAGAATAAGTTAATTGATAGTAGCTCAACAACTTTGGCTAAGAATAATAAAGGTGAAATACTCCTTTATGAGAATAAGTGTTTCTTTTTATTATGTATATTCTAACTACACCTATGAAGTATGCGACGGATTTTGCTATTTTATTTCAAGGAATAATATCTCCATCTGCATTTAATATATTTAAAAACACTAGTGAGATTCCAGACAATGACAAGAAAAATTAGTCCCATCGATTCATTTCAAATGTGTAGGACACGGATCTCATCTGTTCATATATGTGACTAAACACCTAAAGAAAAATATGGCGAATTTATAATGTGCAGCAGGTGGTCTGTCCCCTTTGGTCCAATAGGCAAGATCAGTCCACAAAAATTACATTTAGCTTCTCACACCCTCTCGCGGAGAACTCATTGCCCATTTGAACTCGAGTAAACCCAGTCAAATCATACACAATTCAGGTGCCGCTGCCGCGAGTCGTATGGTGAGAGAAGTTTGTATTGAAAAGGGTATTGTGAAAGAGAAGGAGCCAAAGAAAGACCCTTTATCATTGATCCTTCGAGATGAGTGCGTTTGCTAGAGGAAAATTCAACCCCGGTGAGAATCCTCTGCGGTTTGGAGTGTGGCAGAGAGAAAGAGGAGTGGCGGTAAAGCGGAGGTGGGGAAAGAGGAAGTGAGGAAGAGGTTATTGGAACGAGGAGGCGGAAGAGGGTTAGGAAGAGGAGGGATAGGCAGGGCTAAGGTGTGAGCGAGAGAGGTAATACCCCAAGGCAAAGAGCGGCGGAGATTTGTTTCAGTTTCTTGTGATCTTTCTCCTATCGCAGATTTTTCCTTTCCTCTCGCTCTACTCACCTTTTACTCTCCAATTAATTCCCATATTTCTGTTATCCAGAATTAACTAATCACAAACTGTTCATTTGGTCGATCAGTAATATATTTTTAAGAATTGAGGTATAATAGAACATAATATAAAAATATTTTCGTTCTATTTAATAAAAAATGGAAAGAACATGTGATACGTACTTATCTATTTAGAAAGACTCTGCCTCCAAGTAAAATTTTGTAGTCATTTCTGGATAAAATATTTAATTGGATATAATATTGCGTCAGCGCTTCGAGTTCAGAAGCACTAAATGTTCGTAGTGGAATGAAAGAGATCTCAGAGAGAGTAATCGCGGATTCCATGGGTCAACAACAGAATTCTTAACTGACTTTCTAACTGTTGAAAAATAAAAATTTAAATAGTAATCATTCTAAATCACTTAATTACTATTTTTAAATGCAAATTCTTAACTTCAGATTATGTTTGTATCTCGATGAAAATATCGAAAGGATTTATTTTCACACATGCGCACTATAAAATGTGGAAGCAATCAAAGAATAAATAAATTTTTCTAACTTCGAAAAGTTGTATTTGGCCAATATTCTTCACAATCTGATATTTTTTTCTGCAATTTATAACCAGGACAAAAGTGCGTATAAATTAACTAGTGCCACGCCGACAGTTTCCGGTTCGATATTTTTCTCGAATTACTCATAGACATATTCCCGCATAGATTTGCTTGGGTTATGCTATAGCATCTCACACTTCTGTAATTTGTGTAGATTTACATCACATTCGTGTGAGATCTACTGAAGGATCAAAATTTCTGAAAACAATACATACGATGTCGTTCTAAAACCATTTACAATAAGATTCGTCAATTATTTAGAAAATCTAATTTTTCACGTGAAAATTTTGAAAATATCTCCGAAAATTCGATTTTTTAAATAATCATAATCAACTGAACGTAATAATGCATGCGAATAACATATAAATAAAGTGTTGCTAGGGTAGGGTGGCTAGACGTGCCGGAAAATGTGGGACATTCCCGGATTTTGACATAACGTCCCGGCGTCTCCAGAAAATTCATCGGGACACCCATTTTTCCAGGAATATTTCTTTCTGCCTTAAAAAATCCTTTCGCCGTTAAATTTTATAAATGTGTTCAATCGGAATAACATATTATTGGAAAATGCCAAACATGAAGTGACTCTGCGTCTTTTGTACTTTGTAATAAACTCAATTGTAACTAGTGTTCTTATCCGTAAAATACTCGACTCCGACGACGATGTCTTTGCTCGACTCTCCGTTACGCTTTTATCTCTCATCCGAACAATATTTATCGAATTTTATTACCTCGTTGCTGCTCCCATTACTTACAACTTGACTGGGATTGCACGTATGACTTATAATTCGCAACGCGTGATCTGTAGCGGATACTGGTTACTAGTACACCAGCATCATTCGTGTAATGCATATTGCTGCCCTTCAGTGAACAATAATGAATTATTGCTGAAACTTAGAGCCACGCCACGAGTAATATTAATTACAAGAAGAAATTTAAAATTTTTATCATGGGTGAAAGTAAGTGTGTTTTCAGTGACAATTTACAAAAAGAATGTCCTTTTATAAAGAAAAGGAAGCATGATGAGAAAGTTGAGTGTTCTGTGTTTGGTGCTGTATTTTCAATTGGGCATTGAGTACTATCGGATATTAATGATCATTTAAAATGGAATAAACACAAAAATTCGGTGCAGTTTCGAAGCTCCAGCCAAACACTCACAAGTTTCATTGTTACTGAGAAGCCAGATACTGAAATATAACAACTTGCTTGTAAACTACGCAAAAAAAATGATAACAGTTTGCAGGATAAGTGATTCTCAGCTGATGTTTTTTATAACGCAGTGCACTCTGAAGTCGAGAGATTGTCTTGTGATGTGGAAGTAGCAGTTGTAAAAATAATATCACATTCTTCAATATATACAGTACAAACCGTTCGATTGAAAGAAGTTTGTTATTTTGTAGATATACAGTATGGAATATTACTGCTTTATTAGAAGACTCGTTGGTTAAGTTTATATCTAGCGATTGAACAAATGCCGAACACATTTGAAGCTCAAAAAGTTATTAATTTCAGAAGAAAATCTGCCCTAATCTATTGTCATTTTCCATACAAGCGTATTTACATGTATAGTTGTACCTATTTTAATAAAAAACACTCGAAAAAAAAATCATAAAACTATATAATAGAAGTAATGATATGCGTAAAAGAGACGATTGATATGTTTAAAGTACGAAATGAAGAAAATTTTGTTATACTCAGTGTTAAAAAAAATGTATTGAAAAAAATATTCCGGAGAACAAATTGAATCATTTTAAGATGAAGTATATTTACTTAGTATTAAACAACCATGGCTCATCTGGAAAAAGGGGCTGAAACTTTAAATTTATTCAAGCACATGAAATGGAGGCTGTTAAAGAGCATTTTGAGAAGAAAAACAAACTGCGTACAAATAATTATAAAAGATGGATCTCATATAGATCAATTTGAAATGCCGATTAAACGTAGTGTCGAAAGATTAAAGACAGTGCCAGTGTAGCAGCTCCAAATTTTTTTAAAATAAAGAGATATTATTAGTAAATTCTGAGTCGCTCTTTCAAAATTTGTTTCTAGGCATTTATTTAGTTTTAATCTTAAAGAAAATGTTTCTAGTATCTCGGTTGAATACATAATTCGCCTAATGTTAGTTTAAATGCAATACATAAAATTACCTTTTAACCTACCAACTTTTATAAACGTATCATTAAGCCAACAAGCAAGAAAAAAGAATTACAATTTTCCTGTAAAATTTGGGTGACTCATGTTGTAAATATTTCGTTTTCTTCTCACTGCACATTGATATTTATCTGAAAAGTCATCCAACTTGTCGGTGCTTGCATACTGCAAGCGCTAGAAAAAAATCACCATACGCCAAGATCTAAACTAATCCCCATAATTAAAAGGAGTAATGTTTTTTATTTAATGTGGTATATCGTGACAAAATTATGACGTCACTTTATGTGTACGTTACTTTTGACCCCTTTTTATTTTAAAGCCCCTTAAGAAAGCTGTACAAGTTTCATATAATTTCAATTTAAAATTAAGATAGAAACTCGCGATGAAAACCATTCTTTAACTGTAAGAATGAGGTTTATTATTTTTGTAGACTAATTTCAAATCGGTGCCGAATTTCCGTAGGAATTTCTTTTTAATCGGAAAAAAGGAGATTTTCAACAATGAAATTTTTTAACTACCACGGCAATGACTACAATGCTTTTAAATGGGAAATTAGTAATATGTGAGTCGAATGAATGCTTTTTGAAAGGGAATTGATTTCAACCAACGACGTATACATGTGGCGATATGATAATTTTGAAACACGATACGTGGTATATCAATAATATGGTCAGGCTCAACCCTGTGTGATGAAGCTACGATCGTAGTGAAACCGGTCGTTTAAAATTAAATTTGTGGAAATAACTAAGTTCTTTTTTTCATAACGATATTAAGTAAAAAACACATTACTCTTTTCAATTATGGCGATTGAAAATCTAATATATATTATAATAGCAATGATTTAGTTCTTATAATGAGAATCATTGGACCATATTATAATACCATTGATTTTAAGCTACGACTTAAACTTATGCTGGCGTCATTATACTAACACACTAAATTTAGCAAACCCGGGAAAAAATTTAATATTGCGTTCGCGGTTTTTCAAAAAAAAATTAACTCTTTTCGATTATTAAATGCAATGGCGTCATACATATTTCGCGATTTTTATCCAAATATGTGCTTATGGTATGTTTATTGATGTCATAATCCTAACACAAAATATGATAATTTTTCCGCAAGTTTCAGTGTAGCATATAGACTACCGTCTGAAATGATGATCATTCTTATTGCTCAAACAGGGCGATGCGAGTCACAAAACTGGGAATACAAAACTTGGACACGAGCCGATTGTCAAAGAATTTGGAAATTACAGACAGTTACCTTAATTTCGTGGAACATTAGCTTTTTCTTCGAAAACTCATGAAATTCATTATCTAATAACTATGGAATGGGGGCTGGAAATGTTGAATTGGTATGAAGGGTGGAATGGAGGATAAAGCGGTGGAATGGGGATGAAGGGGTGAAATAGAAACTGAAGATGTGGAATGGAAGCTGAGAGGGTGGAATGGAAGCTGAGAGGGTGGAATGGGAGCTGAGAGGGTGGAATTGGGGCTGAGAGGGCGGAATGGGAAACGGATGGAATGTGTCTGAGATAGATAGATCTTTATTCGAGTAAAATTTGAACCCTAAGGTCCATTCTTACATTTAACACTTCGTCAATATCATGAATATTAAAAATAAAAGTAATACAATAAACAGTATATAAAATATACAAAACATAAAAAGATATAAGTGAAGACAGATTTACGTTTGTGGAGAAAACCTAGGTAAAAACAAGCTTGTTCTTCTTAGTAAAACGCACGTAGGAAAACACCCACGGAGAAGGGGGGGGGGTGTAAAAACCTGCGAAAATCCTACATAGTGTATATATCACAATGGAAAACTACAACAAAATATAGAAAACAGTAAGTACAATAGGAAAGATCGTAAATAGAGCATCGCTGTATACCGTCATAAATATACATATGAAGACATTTAAGTAATATACACATGAATATAGATAAATATACATAAAATATGCATGATATATTATCATCATCATAGGTAGCCTGCCTGTAGACAGGTCCGTGATTATTAATGTTTAACCAGGTTCTCCATATGCTCCTATTTTCCGCTCTCCTCTTCATATCTTGATAACTCTTTCCCTTTCAAATCGTCTATCACCTGAAACCTTTTCCCTTTTTCTATCTAGTTTTTCTTCTAGCACGTCTTTAATCATACTCTCTCTCCTCAGGTAATGTCCAACCCAGTTTGTCTTCCTCTTTCTAATAGTCTGTATAATCATTCGCTTCTCTCCTACTCTTCGTAGCACTTCATCGTTTTTCATCCAATCTGTCCATTTTATCTTCAGCATTCTCCTCCAAGTCCACATTTCAAAGCTTTCCAAGTATTTGATGTCACGATGTATATATATGTGTGTGAGTGTGTGTTAAAGATACAGAGGATAAAAAATGAATATAATAAAAAAGAAAGGAAATATATATTATATATATATATATATATATATATATATATATATCATAAAAAAATATGGTAGACACTAGGCAATGTAAAGGAAAGAGCGAGAGGGGTGAAAGAGGGGGTGGAATGATGCTGAGGGGGTTGGGAGGATTGGAGTGGGACTGAAGGGGATGGATGGGAAGGTGAACTTTTATGGAGACGTTCAGAGAGAAGAATGAGATGGAACAGAAAGCGCGTTCATTGCATCGGGTGAGTTTACGACTACGATAACGATCTTTGAACACGGCGGAGGCGAAGCAATGAACGAGTGGACATAAGACATTAACCCCTTCCAAAATAAAATAAAGATAGGTTTTATGATGAATGGAACACGAATATGTATGTACCACTGGTGATTGTAAATATTTACCAACTTGCGTCCTTACCTGAAAATATTTTTGGTATGAAGGAATAATGTATGAAATTAAAATTAGGATATCTGCCATTCTCCCTTCCTCTCTACTATTTCCCCCATCCTCCCTCTCACTCTTCCCTCAAAACGTTGGCCACTTCTCTGAGCATATATATATATATATATATATATATATATAACAACTTACGAAAAAGGAAAGGTAAAATGAATATATGGATGTCAACAAGGTGTTGGGATGAGGAAACCCAGTGAGCACTCACCAATCAGACGACTTCAGGTTGGCGAGGCCCCGGGGATGTCGAAGCGACACACGTAAAATAACACAAAAACACAGAAACATCACAAACGTAAAGCTTTCGGAACTACTCCTTCTTCAGCTACAGAGAGAGAACTGTTTCCTCATCCCAACACCTTGTTGACATCCATATATATATATATATATATATATATATATAATATAACTTTCCACATCCCTAGTTAGTACCAAGCTTCTAAGTAATTTGAAAATAAAAATGATTAATGTGCTACTTTAATCCCCGTGTTAATCAAATGGTGATTATAAAAACTCGTGGAATCTAATACTTCATATTATCTTTGACTATGATATCTCTAAATCCCCAATTCATTTGAGAAAAATCGTAGAAACCGTACTTATCATTCTCGAGATATTCTTGTTATCGAAACTCGCCATCGAAGTCATTACATCAGCGTTCAAAACAAACAGACTCCTGGTTATATAGTTAACAGAAAAATATGTTTTTACACATAACAATGTAAGAATGAGGACTAAACAGTTCCTAAGATCACATATCAGTTTTTATTTCGCGAATAGGTTCGTGTTAAATCCATTACTTCTCATTATTTGCCTATATTTATTGATAAATCATTGTTTTCCAAGGCTATAACCTGAAACCATCTCGTTTCCACTCGTCTCATACTTTCTTGTTTTCCTTTAATCACGTCTTTAATCATGCTTGAAAACCATCCCGCAAAGAAAACTCTTGCCAAGTAAGTATTTAATTTCCATTTTAAACCAATAATTGGTATTATAGGCCCAAACCATTTGTATTGATTTTATTAGACAATCAACAAAATTGTACATACAATTTTAAAAGCTCACTTTGTAGAGACATCAGTATCATGGATGATAAAGAAGACGTGGCCGATAGAAGTCGTTTCTTTACTCACTGAACGCATTATCTTCTTCAACATACCACACTATGGAGTTTCATATCTTATCTAAATGACAGATCCTCCGATTTTGCATCATAATGATTCTGAATGCAATGCGTAAAATCATATAAGATTTTTTCATAATGCGCAATGTGCTACATTAACATACAGCTCCTCGTCTAAAGCTTTTAAAAGGAACACTTTTACTACTTCAGGGATCGTTTTCTCAAACTTTAATTGACTTGACTATTTCCACCGTTAAGTAGCTGAAAGACGATATCCTGGTCCTAATACATGGAGTTTTGCTCTTAGGCATTCATGAGTTCTTTATGCAATCTTTACTTTAAATTCCTTATTAATAACGAACGTAATGTCTTCTTAGTTTCCCTACCTTATTTGCAAGGAAAGTTCTGCAGAGGGGTCATTTAGCCCTGGCGTGTGCGACATCAATAGACATTTGAAAATTTTTACTAGGATTGGTAAAAGTACTGTTTTCAAAATTAATCTCATTTTCTCCTCGTCATCATAAGCTGATTACTTTATAGAAATGCGTGTCGACCCAATATCCCTGGTGATTTTTCCCATTTATTAGTTTATTTATAAAGTATTATACAGACCTAAGTCTTCACAGTAAAAGTGCTAAAATATTCCGTATAGTTCTTTATTTTTATTGGTATGACTACCTAAATAATTATACAGCCATTCATAACATTTTTCCCGGTGCTGCATTCCCCCTTATTCGCAAAAATACGTCTCTAGCATGATTTGCGTCCCCACAGCTTTTATACAAACCGACGTACAAAGGCGTAGCCACTGAAAATGGGTCTGCATAAAAGTGAATAATGAGCCTTCGCTTGTCCAAAATACACCCAAAAACCGCTTTCCAACACGTTTGACTGCGGATGTGATTTCGAATGTACATCTACCTAGCGATTGAGGGCAGATGTGCTCCAAGGGCCTGATGGCGCTTGCTGAAAGCGGTTGTTTGCTGGAGTGTGTTCATGGATGGACGTATTGGAGTGGAGAGAGAGAGAGATGGAGGAAAGGCAGAGGAGGGCAGTGTACGAGTTGAATTTTATTACGTAGGCGGAGCCACTGATGAGAATTTTGCAGGAAGAGAGCTATGCTGAAGTAAAAACTACAACACAAAGAGCTGCGAGGAGACACGGGTTTATGATTCGAGTTTCGTAAAGATAAAATGCTAAGGAGTTTTATTTACTTCTGTAAAGTAGTGTTTATTCGACCAAATCTGAATTTAGGGGTTTGAATAACTGGACGTTATTAAAAATTCATTTATTGAAATGAAAAGAAGCCAAAAACGTGTACTTTCACTGCGCAATTTTGTTTATTTACACTGTAATTAGAAAAAGTACATGAAATGTTACTTAATGTGCAATACATAAAATTTCATTTATTATGCAAAATAACCGAATTATCGATAGTTGCTTTAATGAAGTTTCTTTTTTGCAGATACATCACATAAAAGATAAATGATGTCGTTTCGATAATTTTCAGCCTTTACTTTGCAATGAGAAAAACGAAAAATAGTACTAGGGGAGTAAGGAAATTAACATAAAAGATATTAAGTAGCAACACCAGTGGCAGAAAATACGTCAGGAGCTTGTGGACCTCATGAAAATTACAAATGGTTCCTCGGAAGGCGCCAAGATTATTTATAGAATAGAAGATAGCGCAATGGAAATGCTAAAGGAGTAGTAGAAAACTGAACAGTTGGGTAACCTTACATCGCTTTTATACAGATAAGCCGAATTAGAAGGATCTAGGGCACGGTAGGGAAGGAACGTTTTACGAGAGGGGAATTTCCAATCGCGAATGCTTAGGTTGTTGTCGAATGCAAGGTAGCCGCATTAGAGTTCACATAAAAATTGCTTGAGAGACTAAGTGGGATCTTATTGGAGAAATCATGAATCGATATTTTTATAACGATATATATTCGTTAGAGGAGATTTATGGTCATACTTTTTGTTTAAAGGTATGAAGTTAATCCGCATTGAATTTCTTGGATCGCTTTCATGATGGCTTATACGGCCTAATATGGCTCAAGAGTCGCAGTGAAGGAGTTTTTAGGAACAGAATCAAATTTAGATATTAAATAAAGTTATGTGAGTATTATTAGGTGCATATACATTGTGTTGCAATATTTGTCCAATATATAATTGGATCTAAGAATTGTACGATGGATTAAAGCTTTTAGCGACAGCACTCAAAATATTAAAATTGGAGGTCATTTAGCGAAGGTTGAAACTGGAGTTCCCCAGCGTTTTAGAGCTACTTATATTATTTATGTTTATAAATGAAATAGGTAAGAGAATAAAATGAACCATATTGCTATTTTGTTGACTAATGCATAATTCACAATATTGTAAAAAATGAAGAAGACTGTATTGGGATACAAAACGGCCTATATGAATTGAATTAATGGTTAATAATCAATAGGTAACAAATAAATTCAAGTAAAAGCAGAGAATTTCAATTCAACAGCAACAAGAGAAAATATACTCTCCATATCGGCAAAGAAATTGCTCCAGTCGAGAAAAATTATGTATCTAGGTGTAACCTTCATCAGAGATCTTAAATGGGAAACCACACAGAAAGCGTAGCTAGCAAGGCTTATAAAACTATAATTTTGTAGTCAAAATCCTAAAAAACTGTAACTAGGAGGCGAAGAAAAAGGGTTCTTTAACATTAGTTATACCAATTCTGGAATACAGGGCTTGTGTTTGGTTTCTTTATCAGGTGACTTTCGTGGGAAGATTAGAAAGAGTTCAAAGGAAAGCGGCAAAGTTTGAACTATGGAGATATGAAATGAAGGAGAGCACACCAAAAATTTTGAAAGAGATAGAATGGGATTGCTTGCACTGATGAATCTAAAAAAATGGAACTCACAATCGGCACTATTTAGAAAGGCACGATCACAGTTTTAAAATTAACGACGAGTGATGCAAATTTGCATCAAATTGGCTGAAGTTAGTACTGTTGTCTTTGTGAAGTGAGTTTTATACAGGCAAATATTTTTGTAACGTTCTTTCCGAAGCGCGCAGGTGCTGGTTCAAGAAATTTGGAAAAACTATACGCAGAAGTTGAGTTTATTATTTAAACGAGATGAAAAAGTACACTCCATAAATGGAATACACAGAGATTTCAAAGGCGTTCTTTATGGGAAATACGTATAAAACGGAATCGAAAGATTGAGCGGTTCTGAAATTATTTCTCCGAAACTATAAGTCGTAATTATGTGGTCCCGAGAACGTATTTGTGGTAAATGTATCCTCTATTCAAATACATTTTTTAAATTCATACCTCGCAGATCATATAAGAGCTTGGGAGAGAAAAATATGGAGTTTTAATTATTGTCTGCCGATAAAACCGTTTTAGCGATCGACCTAACCAAAATATGCGGTGTTATGCTTGGGATTTTCTCGAATTTTAATCTCCGAAACTTTAAGTTATGTGATCCCACGGACTGTTTAGTGGCAAATCTTGTCCTCTATCCGAATACATTTTTTAATCGATACCTTACAAATTATATGCATAAGGGCTAGGGAGAGAAGAATATGGTATTTAATTGTTGCTTGACGGATGCCATTTAATGAGATAAGAGTATAAATTTCTCTAAGTTCTTATAAAAAGCAGAAGTTCTAATTGACGGATGCAGTTAAAATCACAATTGGGCGATGAATTTTAATAAGGATCACTTGTCCAGCCCTCCCTAAGGACTGCATAACCTTACAGAGGTGGGAGGGTTTGTGTACTCTTACGAACCAAAGAGCTATGCCGGCGGGAGATAATTCTCCTGGTAGGACCATCCAAGCCGGAAAGGTCTGAGGGGAAGAGTCAGACTAAGAAGCAGTCTTGGGGGTTTTACATCCCCCTGTGCAAGGGCAGCAGCTTGCACAGTACCTCTGTAGGTGGTGATCATGTGGATCTGAACAGCTACAGATGGGTAATCACTCTGTGAAACTGCGATGAGGAAAGCAAGGGGAAACTACCTCATTATATTTCCCATGATAGGCTGAAAAGCTGAAATACCTCTATGGATCTTTCTGGGGTAAAATATTCCGGAGGTAAAATAGTCCCCCAATCGGATCTCCGGGTGGGGACTACCCTAGGGGATGCACAGAGGAAATTTAACATTAATAGGAAAGCAAGTGGTGAGAAATTAAGAATAGGCACATGGAATGTTAGGACTATGAATTCAGGGGGTAAACTAGAGAACATAAAAAGGGAAATGAGAAGGAATAATATAGGTATAGTAGGTCTTAGTGAAGTTCGGTGGGAAGGAGAAGGCGAGATAAATTCAGACGAATTTAAGATTATTTACTCAGGAGGGGAGAAAAAGGAAAGGGGAGTGGGGATTATAATGAGAAAAGATATAGCTGAAAGAATTAGCAAGGTAGTGACAGTTAATGATAGATTAATAGCCGTAAAACTTCAGATGGAGCCAGTGGAAATGCTTATAATTCAAGTGTATATGCCAACGACTAATGCTGGCGACGACGAAGTAGATGAAATGTATGAACAGATTATGGAGATATTGGAGGAGGAGGGAAAAGGAAGGATCACCACCATAGTAATGGGAGATTGGAACAGTGTAGTCGGAGAGGGACAGGAAGATAACATAGTGGGAAAATATGGACTAGGGAACAGAAATGAAAGAGGGGATAAACTTGTGGAATTCTGCCATAGAAATAGATTAATTGTAACTAATACATGGTTTAAGCATCACCAGCGGAGACTTTACACATGGAGAAGCCCAGGAGACCAGAGACGATACCAGATAGATTACATACTAGTCAATGAAAGATTTAGAAATAGCATTAAAAATGTGAAAACACTACCAGGGGCAGATATCGATTCTGACCACAACCTTTTGGTGGCAAATATACAATGTAGACTGAAGAGCGTTAAGAGAAACGTAAGAGTTAACAAGAAATGGAACTTAGAGGAACTCCTTAAAAACAAGGAGGCTATCATGACTGAGCTGGAGGAAAGGTTGGGGGAGAGAGATGAAGAAAATAGGAAGAATGTAGATGAGGAGTGGAGATACATCCATAGCAACATTAAAGATGTAATGGAAAAGAAGGTAGGAAAGATAACGGGTGAAAGAAACAAAAAACCCTGGATCACAGCAGCCATGCTGCAAAAAATGGAAGAGCGGAGAAAGTGGAAGAACATAAACACTGAAGAAGGCCAAAGAAAGTACAAGGAGTTAAATAATGCTTTAAGAAGGGAAACAGATAAAGCCAGAGAACAGTGGATAAATGAGAAATGCGAGGAGATTGTCGAATGTGAAAGAATTTGTAGAACAGACCTCATGTATAGCAAAGCAAGGGAACTATTCAAGAAAAAAGCAAGAAAGATAGGACGTAAAGGAATCATGAACAAAAGTGGTAAAATAGTATCGGAGCCAGACAATGTAAAGAATGTCTGGAAAGAATACATTGAGGTTCTGTATGACAAAGAAGGAAAGCCAAGAAATATTGAATTAAATGAAGAAGAGGATGTGGAAGAAGATCAGCTAGGACCAAGTATTCTCGAGTCTGAAGTTAAAAGAGCAATTGATGACATGAAAAGAAGAAAGGCAGTTGGGAGTGATGATATACCCGTGGACGTTCTTAAGGTTTTGGGGTCTAAAGCAGTTAAGCAACTCACAAAATTTTTTAACCAAGTATATGATACTGGTGTATGGCCTGAATATTTTTTAGATGTTGTGATGGTACCACTGGAGAAAAAGAACAATGCAAAATGTTGTAAGGATTACAGAACTATTAGTTTAATTTCTCATACAGCTAAAGTTCTAACCAGAATAATAACCAAAAGAATTGAATGTAAAATAGAAAAGGAGCTGCAAGATAATCAGTTTGGTTTTAGAAGAGGAAGGGGGACTAGAGATGCTATAGGATGTATGAGGATCATGATAGAAAGAGCGCTAGAAGTCAATAAAGATATGTATTTTTGTTTTGTAGATTGGGAGAAAGCTTTTGACCGAGTAAAATGGGATAAGATGCTAGGTATTTTAAACAAAATAGGAATAGATTGGAAAGATAAAAGACTGCTTAAAAACCTTTACTTTGATCAAAAGATTAGAGTCAGGGTTGAAGGAGAAGAAACAGAAAGTACTTCAATAGGGAGGGGAGTGAGGCAGGGTTGTCCTATTTCACCAGCGATATTTAATATGTATGCAGAAACAATAACAGAAGAAGCGTTGATGGAAGAGAAAGGATTTAAGATAGGAGGTGAAAGTATTACCACCATTAAATACGCAGATGATCAGGGCTTAATAGCAGAAGGCGAGAAAGAGCTTCAGAGGATGACAGACAGACTAGTTGAGGTTGGCCAACAATATGGAATGAAGATCAATACAGAAAAAACGAAAGTCATGGTGGTTTCAAAGGAACATAAAGAATTAAATATAATGGTAAATGGCCAAAAATTGGAACAAGTAAGTAGTTTCAAATATCTCGGCAGTATTTTAGCACAGGATGGAAGTAGTACACAGGACATCAGAAGTAGGATTGCAATGGCAAAAGCAGCATTTAACGAGAAGAAGGAGCTTCTCACAAGCAAGAAAATAAATCTAGAAACAAGGAAGAAATTAGCAAAATGCTACATATGGAGCATAGCTCTTTATGGTGCAGAGACGTGGACGATAAGGAGAAAGGAGGAAAAATATTTAGAAAGTTTTGAGATGTGGGTATGGAGAAGAATGATGAAAGTGAAATGGACAGAGAGGAAGAGAAACGAAGAAGTATTAGAAATGGTGGGAGAAGATAGGATGCTAATAAAAACAATCAGGAAAAGAAAAGCAAATTGGATAGGGCACATATTGAGAAGACAGTGTTTACAAAGGACGATCTTAGAAGGAAAAATTAGTGGAAAAAGAGGAAGAGGGAGAAAAAGAATAGGAATATTAGATAATATAAAGCAGGGATATACTACTTATAGAGGTATAAAAGAGGCTTCTAGGGAGAGAGAGAAATGGAGGCAGCGATTCAGTTAAAACCTGTCTTCGGACAGAAGCATGATGATGATGACACTTGTCCAGCGGTTTAGGAGATGAAAGATACGATAGACGGACGTGCGCATAAGGTTCCGCTATTACCGCTTTGCTGATAAAGAACGCCTAAAAACTTATAACTGTATTTTCTAAGTTTTATAAAGTCTAATGATTTTTACTTTGTACCTTCTAATTTCAAAATTGTCTTCATAAATTATGTCGCATTTTTTCGTCATTTGGCAATTTGAGCTATTTTTATATACAATATGATCTAGTAAGTGTTATCATAAGCTTTCTTTCATTTATCAGCCATTGCTATTGTCAATAGTTGTCTTTTCTATCGCCGGTATTGTGAATCACTTTAAATTCAATGAAACTCAGGACATAAGAATTGATGGAGTTGCTCATAGACTCATGGTTGACAAGTCATGATAGCGGCGTAAAAATACAAAGGTAAGAGGGTTGATAAATTTTCAAAATGTAATTTCCATTTTTATCTAACTAAAGAGAAGAACTATTTTCGTGAATTTTTATGACTATAAGCCAATCACCTCTCCTAACCCAAAAAAATGCTGAGTTCATCAAAATATGTCTGCTGTCGGAAAAATGTATCAAACCGAAAAATAATTACAAATTTTACTTTTTGGATTTCTTTTGCTTTGTTAATATTTTTCTTTATAAAAAGAATAAAAATGAATTGGAGAACGTGTTATTTTACAAAACAATTCAGCCACTGAGGGTTTATTACTTTCGCTCAGATAACTAATATTAGCAAATATTCGTTTTTGAATAGAGGAATATTGGAATGAAAAATTTACCTGAGATAGTTTTTGAACGTTTTTCTTTTAGTGAATGTATTTTAAGAACAGATTGAAGAAAAGTGTGTGACATATGAAATTGATTGTGTTCATAACTTTTTATGTAGAAAATTTGACCCCGTATTGAAAAGTTGAGATTACGTAGACTAGTATGAATGAGCAAGATTTATGTTTTGATGTTCTGAAAGATTTTTATAAATTATCATTGATGTCATAATTAATTACATTATAAAATATGCAAATTTGCACATGTCTGGGTGTAAGTGACGTAGGGTATGGGAGATTAATAAACTTTTTTTTGTACGGAGAACATATGGAATTCCTTCGTCTTATGAGAGCGTCGTTTCCTTTGACGGAAAATTGGGGAAGGCGATCCTCTGGGAGCTGATATGTGAAGAATCGAACGTCCAGTTCTTTCGGAATACTTCTGATAGTCAACACTCCATCGGTCGGAAGAAACCCTTCGTGCTTCTACATGTTATTTACATGTATTTCACAAAAAAGCTGTGTGGCGTGGATTAGGATAATACCAATATCTCTGCGTGTTTTTATCGACTGAAAATTCTGCCGGCTGAGCAGTTGCCACTAAATTCCCAATCTCCCTCAAAAATGTGGGTAGTCGTTATTGAGTTATTGGAGTGTTGGCTTTATACGCAGTGGCCCCGCATTCAAGTCCCGGTGGTGGCTGTTTTTTCAACCCGGTCTTGTGCGTTGCGAGGAAGAGTGGCGTGTCGGCGATCCGTTTGACCCCTTGATGAGTCTAGCAAAGAGCAACCTAACGGCGCCACCGAGTTTCCCACCTCCCGTGTGCATATCAACTGAAAACCACGTTGGCTGAACAGTTGTAACTAACTTCATAATCTCCTGTATGATAAAATTATTAGCTAGAATCATTTGGTTAACCTCTGACCGCAATCATTGTTCGTTAGCCCCAAGGCCCGTAGCTGAGCAGTCATTATACTTTAACACGTACACATAGCTTTGTTTCTCATTCCCAGATTTGTCCTATATGTTGATGCAAAAATTGAAAAAGGACGCTCGGAGATAGAAAGCTGGCTCTAACTTATTTTTCAGGTGATTTTAGCTGTCTTTCTGCTCAACTTATTAATGATTTCTGGAAATTCATTAAATACTACAGACAAATAGAGTTCCTGTCTTCACTTGTATCAATATAACGTCCAACTGAGGAAAAATTTAAATTTGACTGCTTTATTGGCAAATTTGACGATAATTTCAACTCCAGAAATTCATTTTAAAAACTACACTAACTTTGACTACTTTTTATATCTAGTCCTGCAGTTTTTCTTGAAAGAAACTGAAAGCAATACTTATGTCAAACTTAGGAAATAAATACGCCGCGAGACGACCCCATGGCCTTCTGCGGAAAAATTTAAGGGCGATGAGAAAGACCAATGGCGGAATAATTGAAAATATCCGCCATCTTTGGATTTTTGTTTGGCAGTATAACAAGTAAGCGATTTTTAAAACGTCAATCCTCATTAACTGCATCAATTGAACTTTTCTCTTGCTCTTTTCCTCTTCTCTGGCTTACTTACCTTTTATCTTCGCCTAGGAGAGAGGAAGGGAGATAGGAGAAAGTGGGAGGGAGAGAGAATGTAAAGGAGCAAATAAATAATTACAGAGCTAATGCCCGATAGCTAAATAGGAGACAATTGATTCTATTGATGTCCCTAAAAGAATTTATTATAAAAGGCATTAAATTTTCTGTTTCTACTGAAATGTCCTTTGTAGTGTAATTTATTCAGGCAAGAACTAAATAATTTTTTGCAGCGCTATAATCAATTATCTGAATGCCAGTTTTATTCCCGGTCACCGCAGATTTATCTATTTCTGTTTATTATTAATACTTTTTTGCGTAAAGGATCCCAAATGCTTTGAAATCCATCAAATGAACATAGACTGTCATCACTCATCCGTGTATTCACCTCGTATTTTAATTTTAAAATAGCGTATTTACTAATCAACATTCAGGGTAGTATTTAAGGCAAACCTATACTGTTAGTGGACAACGTCCGCGGATTTTCTCTCACCTTTATTTACAGATGTTTCCATTCCTTACGGTCGGCACTAATTGAGATATATTGTTTGCCTCAGAAAGGCGTACTGAATTTCATACTGCAAAGGCTGGAGAGGACGGAACATAATATTTCGTATGGTAGTTGAAGATTGATCGTGTGGAATTTTGTGGCCAAGCAGTTCATGAACCGAGATGATCGAAAAATCCTCCAATGAAGAAGAAAGGAGCCTGTCGAGCAGACCTCCCTTTAGGAGTGGAGGAGGCAGAGAAATTGGGGGAGGTAGACCATCTTAGGAGGGACCAAGTTCATCGTAATGATCCTAGAGAACTTTCCCTTGGCTGTCAGTGCAAAGGTCTCCGACGTGCTCTATCTCTCATCATTATATTCGAACTCTATTGCAGCCGAAATCGGGCGAGGGACTCTTTATATGACAGTAACGAATAGCGCCAAGAACGATGAATTGTTTTCTCTAATTCCATTCAAATTTTCAAATAAAATAACAATATGATAAGGGTTGAAATATGATTTGACTTTTACGTCAAGTATTCTTTCGGCCAAAGCCATCATATCAATAGCTTTCTCTGGATCACATTCCATCACGAACGGAGTGAATAAATTGGTTTTCGTGAAAATTGTAATTATAATGAGCGTGATGAAAATAAAACTTAATTATTGCTAGGAATGGGCTACAGATTTCTCTCTCCAGTAGTGGTTCCCTTTAAAATGTTCCGATTAGCCAGTTCCTCTGTCATTTCAAACTTTGTGTTAATTCCTCTAAAAAATAATCAAATGACTACTGTCATCAACACCGGTACTCCCATAAACAGCAAGTAATAAATACTCGAAATCCCTAGCTTTATTAAATATGTATTTGCTTATCTAAATTTCGTCGACGATCTTCGATTCGTCTCGTAATGGTGCTTGCAGATATACTTACGTTTTCAGACAAACTTTTATTAAAGACAAATTTCCTTCCCTATTGGCATTGTACAGTTATTGATAAATTCACCAACAGAAAATGGTTTGCCTTTGACTGCTGCGACATTTTCCTTTGTGCTTATCTTGAAAATGTTTTCTTGACGAGATAGCATTCTTTTTCATATTCGACAGAATCTGGTCATGTAAATTTCCAGTAAATACTGAATAATTTTCCTAATTTTTGTTTTCAATTTCTCTTCGGATATTATACTCTTTAAAAACAGAAATTCTTTCATTGAATAATAAACATACAACACAGCGATTGCTCTTAATGCAAAAGTAATCCAATCCCATATTTAATTGAAAACGCTGTATTCGCTATCAATTTTTTGCTTTTCAAATGAATGCACAAAAAATAATTTGTCATCAATAGCTAACAATTACACAGCTGAATGGAGTCAAAGTTTAGCATAGCACGAATTCATTGTTGCTACCTCAGACTTGATTGTAGTCATTATGTCGTTATGGATATCCACTGTATATTTATGTTGCTCTAATTAATCGGGATAATCCTCCATCGAGGCAACTCACCCTCCTAAAAATTAGGCATTCTTAGGTGTCCTGCTCCATTCATTCTTCAGTCTTAGCACCATGAGATCGCCATCACTTAAAGTTGAGTTAGTAGAAAACATTCTCGCCGTCGATTGATGATAATAGCACTTTAGGGCCGGTGGGCCCAAATTATCCTACTTTAGCATAAATTAGAAAATCAATGATTTTATAAATATAAAATTTCATTTGCATACATAATTTTTGTTACACATTATCATATTATTATTATCATTACATAATTTATTTTCTTACATTATGAAAAAAGCAACATTCTTTCAAGATTTCTTTTTCATAACTCGTATCATTTTTATTACGCCTATAGCCGTTCTTCGTTTTCATTTTTAAAACAATTCTACAGCCTATTCAATGTAAAAAAGAAAAAATCTCTCCCTCGCCTTTTAGTGCCTCATGAAGAGTTTTGAAAAAATTGCATTAACTTTCTCTCCTAGTAGAGGTTACTCGTTTCATAAACTCCGCCAAATGTTGTTCAATGACAGATTCCTGATATTACTTTTCAGCTCATAGTCACAGAAAATCTTAACCTATTTCTCTTTTCCCACCGTCCTCTATATCTGCAATGAGAAAGTTGCATCATAAAAGTGGTTTCAGATCCAGTCACTGTCGCCTGACACAGATGGTAAGTATTCTCGGAATGTTTTGTAGTCCTTTTAAGTGCGCAGTTACGTTGAATTTGTTGCTCTCATTTTTATTGTTTTTCAAATAACCTTTCTACAGCTACAACTTCTTTATCGCCGATTCTCGGCCAGGCACATTAAACATTGTTATATTGAGCTCTTTAAGAGATAAATTTAGGCCATTGATCCACGAAAGAAAACCTACTAAATAAGGTAAGCAAAATTTAAGATACACTTGACGAGTTGGAAGGGCTGTTAAAATAACTAGAATTTAAACTCAAGTTTAGACAAGCGCACAAGAATTTTGCCCGACGAGAGTACATAACAGACAATTGAATACACTACTCATTTTTTTACAAAGTGCCTTGAATATCCTGAAATTTATTTTATGAAATTCACCATTTGCACTGAATTTTCCAGCATCTCTCCGACATGCTTGTCTATGGATACAGCAATGAGCATTGTTCGATCAGAATATTTAATATACTCCTCCGACATCGCCAATATATTTCAGTTTCTTAAAAATATGTATCAGTTATATTTAAGATATCTCGATCATAATAAATAACATCGATGGCATTCAGTTTTTCATAGTCAATGCTCTAATTTTTACGAAAATAAAAATGAAAAATCTATAGTTTTAAATGAGGGCATCAAACCGAAATTTTTTTCTCTCCAAATTCCATTCCTGTTCACAGAAAACAAAAGATTTAGGTTCGGTTCCGGTTTAACTCCAGCAGCCACCATTGAACCGGTTCGAACCGGTTTTTTTCTCCCCGACTGAATTTTTTGGGTCAAATCTCAAGAGAATTCCAAAATAATCTTTATTAATTTGTTATTTTTTTATTTAAACCAAATACGTCTTAATTATCGCAAGTCAAAAAGACAAAAATAGATATCCGCACGCAACATCGCGCAAGCGCCCCAACCCATCATGTCACGTACAGTAAAGCATTGTATGAATTCCCTTCTTGCATTTTTCGTTATTCAATTTGTAAACGGATCCATTTATACGACTCCGTCTAATAATGTTCTATGGAATTAAAAATTTTTTTTTCCTTTTTAGCTCATATAAAAGCTTTTAAACATGTTATTTATTTTTTAGACTTTAATTTAATGTAAAACGTTTGTTATTCTTTCAAAAGGCAACATTTATTTGATTTTACAGCTCCATTGTCCTAGATTCCAATATTAGCAGATACTCTCATTATTGTGATCAATTTACTCCAGCAGTGCTAATGCAAGTACCTGAACAGGTACAATAATATTTATTCACATTTGAATGTAGAATGAAAATCGTAGAGAGTTGTTCAAAGAAACAATAATTCAGATGTTAATATTGCAAATACCATACACTATATAATTACATCAATTTTCTTAAGATGATAGATATGTACATACAGTAACATTTACTCCAAGCAACAAAAATTCGACTTCATTAATAAAATGTTCTCCAATACATTATCACTGAGGTGATCTCTATTATATATCAAGATATATTTTAGCCCCAAAAACTCCCTCTCTACACTGACTTGTGTTGCTGGTACTCCCAAAACAACTGTGGCTAGTTGATACGTGTGGAAAATGTTGCTGATTATCTTCCCAAAATTGCCTTTTTCCCCACTAATCTTTCCACCCCATTAAAAGATGACAAAATCTTATCAATGTCGATACCAGCAACATGAGTCTGTAATTGACAATCTTTCTCATTCTTTTTTAATAAACTCTCTAAGAAATCATCACAGTCATCATTTGAATTTAACGAGTCTCTTGATTTTCTTCCTCCAGTTTTACTTCCCTCTTTAATATTGATTATCATTAGCCAAATGCCTTTCAAGTATTTAATTGAAACCATGGAATGGAATAAGTGATTGGTAGGAATAACGACGGGAAAGAAATAGTAATCAAGAGCAGTAGGGAGAGACTTGGAGGAAAGGGGAGTGAAGAGAAAGAGATAAGGAGGAGGCAAGGGATTGAGGAAGCATTGAGTGAGAAGGGATGATTTGAAACGTTATATGAATATTTATATAGGGAGTTAAATGTAGTAGCTATATACAAATAGATAAATATATTAAAATTGATTTCCGTTGCCGTCATTTTGGACGAGTACTTGCGATATCACCTATTATAAAACGCCTGATATCTTAGTCTGCGCGACAGGGATACATCGCCGGCTCGCCGGGGATGTTTGCAGGCAGCCTTGGTTGGTCCATGTCAAGCTCTTAAAATGCGAATAACTCAATCATATCTGCAGATATAATCTTGAAATTTGCCATAGATAATCTACTCGAATATGAAAATACTGTGATTAAGAAAATTTACAAAAAACCTCCAGGGTTCGACTCCAGTGGATAATTTGCATTCTCCATAAGAGAACAGGTAAAAATCGTGTTTTTGACGTGCAGGCTTATCTTCTTTTTGACATTAAAATTAGAAAACATTGACTCAGGACCTATAAATCTAAACCATTTTAATGAAAAGATTACAAGGTGTCTTGTTTTTTTTCATCGTTTTCCGTTTACAATTCGAAATTCCTCATGTTAAACGTTTAATTCGCATATTTTGGGGAAATCTTGCCATTTTAACGGGATGTTGCCATGCCTACCAATTACAATGTTAAACCTCTAAATCCTATCCTATCCTTATGGGTTTAAGCGTGCTTTGAAGGCTTTTAATACGAGGAGAGAAAGACGAAAGGAGGAGGAAAATATTTTCATAGCAATCAATGTAAACTACATTCGTTGCATTATTTACGAGGTATACCTAAAAACCAATACTATTTAAAATTAGATTAAAATCGTTATGATGAGCTAAATTCAATATTATTGAAATAGAAACGGTACGAAAATCGGAGGTATTTGCTGGAAGTTTTAATAAACAAACCGAATGGAGTACTTGAGGACGTTTTTGGAAATAGGGAGAGAAAGAGAGGTTTAAAATAATAAAAAAAATTAAAAAATAATAATAAAAGGCTAAGTTTTCAGTCCGTTGGTTTGAGTGACAAGCTATTAAAACGCGAATAACTCGATTAATTATTTGGATAGAAAATTGAAATTTTGCAGAAATTTATATAATGAGCTAATCAGAATTTTTTATTTAAGGTTGGTATGGTAATTAAAGAAATTACTATCCGTTTGCGGCGCTATTTTGAGGGGGGATATATTGCACTTCCTCCGTATAAAACAAATTAAATTTTAGAAGAAAGAGAGGAGAATGGGCGGGAGAAAGATTGAAGATGGGAAGAAGAGGGGGTAAAGAATAAGAGGGAGAGAGGGATGGAGAAAGAGAAGAAGAAAGAGGTAAAATATGAGGGCGAGAGAGAATACAGGGTAGAGAGAATAGGAGGAGAGAGAGGGAGAGAGAATAGGTGGGGATGGAGGGAGGCAGATAGAGAAAGAATGGGAAGTACCTTAATTTTAATACATAATCTGCACAAACCCGTCATATTTGACGGGCAATTGCGCTAGATCTGTAAATAATAGGGAAGTTGTTCGATGAAATTCAACGGGAATCAACCGAAATAGGTATAGAACAGGAGAGTAGTCCATAAAACGTTTTAATGAAGGAGAAATTCAATGAAGTTCAAATATAACAACTGCATTTATTATGTACAAGCCTAGAGTTGAATAGTATATTATATTCTCTTTCTCATTCAGCTCATTTGCATTCCCCTTCCTCTCTCTATTTATTCCGTCGTCCTTCACAAACCGAAGAGATTCATCGATGACGATTAGGATGATAAGAAAAAAAAGTTGCTTTTTTAAATGTATGCATGCTGAGCAGGAGAATTATGACAACAATAGAATACAACTGTCCTGGTTATCAAGGATCTAAAATGATAAAATCAATAAAAACGTGAATTTTTAAGAAACGCGATTGATTAATAAAATTCGATGATAAGAACATTAATCTACAATCTTTTATCTTTATATTAATGCAAATATTGTGCCAATATCTAAATGTTTTAAGGTCATAACCAAAAAGGTTTGCATGTCAGGACATTGATTTATACGTCTTTCCATGGAAATTGAAGACGAAACCGAATTTACAACGCTATATTAAATATACTCTTGAAATCGAACACACACAGAGAGAGAGAGAAAGAAAATTAGACTTACATATTCAATGCGTCATGAAGTGTCTTTCATCAAGCGGAGTCTCTAATGGGCGTTTTAGTAGTCGGCAAAAGACTTCACTATAAATAACAAATTCTTATTAATCCTTAATCCCTCGATTGTTTTAAGCAACAAATGCTAACATTTTGTTTAAGATGCACTATCTAAATAGAAATTTACTAACTTGTATAAAGGGATAACAGAAGTAAGAATACCTCTAAAGCACGACTGCAGAGCGATCCTTCTTGGACAAGTTATAAAGTAAGACTACCAGAAATTAAGGACTCAATGCATATGGAGAAAGAATGAAAGTTTATGGGGACAGCTACCTCAGACTTTAAGCAAAATCCAAGTTAAGAATCGTAAAACGTTTTTACCTGGAACACTCTACGGGGTAGGCTCAGGAGGAGGGTACCAAGATAATTAACTGCTGTCTTCAAAGTACCACTAAGTTCCTTTTCATTAACCTCGTTCAACAGGGTTCTGAGAAACCTCAGCAGGATGTATCCTTGACCCTCTCTCTGTTTATTGAGATGCCCATGGAAAATCTCACCATTAAACCGACATATATTATCACAAAGATGCATCTCTCCAAAGGCTCAGGAGCATGTATTCTCAAAAAAACCATTAGCCTTTGCCATATACGGTGTTGAAAAATGAGGCGTTCAAAAAGACTCCTTTAAGCAAAAGGAAAAATCTTTCTTTCGCTCTCACTGTTTATACCAACCGAAAAAATGGAACGTAATAAATAACGGTTTTCATTTTCGGTTCGGGTTCAGAAAAATATTTTTTTTCGGTTCGGGTCCGGTTAACTCCTGCTGAAATAACGTTTTTTGTTGGTTTCGGTTTTCAGTTCGGTTCCGAGTCGATGCCCTGGTTTAAATGTCTTACTAAAATTATCTTAAGGAAGCGCTGAAATGTATTATCGTCTGAGATGCCAAAACACCTAGTGCCGCTTCCGAATGGATTTATATAAATGTGTATAATTAATGTCATCATTCATTAAAAACAAAGTCATTACATGTTAACTTAAACGATTAGTCTTTTAAATTCTGTTGCGAATGGGTTCAAACGAAATTAAAAATTGGAATGGAAAGAGACTCATAAATAATTTTAAGTGCGATGGAAGAAGAATAAAAGTAAAAAATCTGATGTGTCCACCACATGACTTTCTCTATATACCTGTAATAACTCTAAAAACTCTAATTAGGTTAAATGAAAATAAATATTTTAAGGGACCGCGAGAAAAATCCAAAGCCCTTACAAAGAATAGGCATAAACTCATACAGTAGCCTTCTGATATTGGATATGACCGCCATGCTCTAACAATCTCTTTAATAAAAGCCATACTCTGTGCCTAACGCTGATGTCATTCATGACACATTTTAACTTGTTTTAACCAACTTTCCGATTAGGAGGAAGGTTGAAATTTCGCAGGAATATTTGATTCAGATATAAAAATCAAATGATTTTTAAAAAATACGAAAAAAGACCCGGGTTCGACTCCAGGGGATCGATCTCCATTTCCCGTAAGATAACACAAAAAAAGCGACATTTTAAAGTGCAGGCTTTTAGTCTTTTGGACATTCAAGTTAGAAAGAATTGACCTACGATCTTTAAATTTAAACTATGCTTTAAGAAAATTAATGAGGTTTTTTTATCTTTTTCGTCTTTTTCCGCCTAACGTTCAAAATCTCTCATACGATTTGGCACCAAGTGACACATAACTTCCGTTTAATATTAAAAGAAGACAGTTTCCCGCTATTCCAGAATTTGTGACAACAGTAAACAAATCACAAAGACAGACTTTTGATTATGTGGAGATTTATTTAAATGAACCTGTTTTTGCGCATGGGCAGCTCTCTATATAAAAGTATACATACATGAGACTGAAATTAAGAGAAATCTTTGTAATAATTTAAAATATTTCACAAGAAGCGTTTGCTTTGGGGAAAGCAATATCCTGTAGCGAGGTTCCACAAACACCGCAGCGAGGAAGATTTCATTCCCCAGAAAAGCCTCCTCACGTTTCTCCATTGATTCAATAATATCTTCAGTGATACGACAGCTGATTCGCCGCAATGATCGTTTTAGGGCGCCCCATTCCTTCGTGAAGATCCCAGGAGTCAAAAAGTCTCCTCTTCAATTGGCATGTGGAGCTTCTAGCAGATCCTTCAGTTGCTGTAACTGTACCCATAAAGCATGAGAGATGGAGATCCGGTTAAACACCATCCCAAGATCTTGAACTACTCGTACTTCTTGAAGTTCCAAAAAGCGCTTAATCATTTGGAAAGTGGAACCCCACCTTGTGGCCATGTGCAGCATTGGACATTGGTTGCAAATTGGGTTATAATCGGGTCTGGAATATGATAATATGTGAATGTCAGTGAACTTAAAATATTTTAACCACATTAAACACTATTATTAATCCTGTTATTGTTAAACAAATAATCAAAAGAAATACATATTTTCCTATATAGCTAGGAAAACACCGATAGTGCCATCCCTGTTTTTATGCTTATAGCTGGCATGAGAGCTAAAAATGATTTTAAAAAATTTCATTAATTTTGGCACGCGGGCTTGAAAAGGTTCGCAACCACTGTTTTAGAACATTCTGTCATTCTAGAGAACAGGTCTTTCGAAAATGAAGGAAACGATTCCCTCGAAGGCTCAAGTGCTCGGCCACTCGAATATACACAAACTACATGCCAATTTTATTTTTATTTGTTTGTATAAGTTTCAAAAAATGACATTTGTAGTTTTATAAAAAATTATATAAAATTTTTTACACACAGATTTTTAAATATAAAATAACATACAAAATTTTATGCATAGTGCATATGGTTTACTAATAGATATTTAAGCCTTGTCTAACAATATACATGTGAAGAGGATGGGTAATCCATTTTCAATTAGAACTCGTTAACTCGATAATTTATTGCGAGTTAAAGTTCAAGAAAAATAATCGAGTACACCGAGTTCGAGTTAAAGTTTGAGTTCGAGTTCGCAGCCCTGCTCTTGAGCAAAATATGTTTTGAAAAAAAGTTTTATTTCAGTATGTTTTTACATTGATCAAGTATTAAAGCAAATATTTGAAGGAAACGGATGTGACGAGAGTAAACACCCACTTTCGTTTGACCGATTTAATCCAAAAACTAATCAGCTCTTGACAATTAAATACAAATGTCAAATATAAAATTCCACGTTGATCTGATTAATAGTTTTTTTGAGTTACAGCACTCACAAATTTCTTATCACATCACAGAGACATCATCGAGAAAATGGTCAAACCGTGTTCAAGGGACCTTTAACCGTGTATTTTCTTTTAAATTTCGGAATCGATTTCTTTTCACAAACATGATACTTTCCTTTACTATGTATTGAGGAAATAAAAAATAAAATAGAAATTAGGCAACACATTTGGAATTAATGGTTATTTTAAAGAATCATTTCTCTACATGGCTATGGACAATTGTGCACCACGACGCTAATATTTTTATCTGTTATTTAAATTCTATTTACATATATATGAAATATTGACTACATGCGGTACTGTTAAAACTTCAATGTGAATGTATTATTTTGCAAAATCGACTGTCTCGTAATAAAATTTGGGCGTAAAATGCAAATGAAATTTTTCAAGAGATTGTGACATAATAGTACATTCAAGAAGGACTTACAAAATAGCCGCCTCAGGTATTTCCAATAGCCACAGCAAAGTTGTAAAAACCAGATACATATTTTTGAATTTTAAAAAGTTCTAAAAGAACTTTAGAATCTATTTTTAGTGAATTACCATTTAAGACAGCAGCTATGTAGCCATAATGCGCATCTGGTTTTTATAACAACTTTGTGGATATTGGAGATATCTGAAACTAAGTATTTTTAAGTGCATATTTTTGAATTTTTGAGCCATAAGACGAGGTCGATAATTCCCGGTTGAATTAGTGTAAAAGTAAACTAAATAAGATAGTCTTGAGTGAAATCCTATTTAGCGAATTAATCTATGATAAAAACATATCATTTTTGGACTAGTTATTATGAAGTGTTTTAGCAAGTAAATGTAACTTCAACAGAATTAAAAACTTCATATAACCGTACACATTTATGTCCCCGGCGTGGGTAACTTACTAATTTTAAGAGTGCTATTTTCGCTGGGATAGCAACGTGTTTGATCATCAACCACGATTTGCTACCGCTGGGAATTTCAAATTCGATGAGCACGCTATATGATTACGGACAAACAAGCACTAAAGGAGCGGTGCTGAGAAATCCCTGGAAGATTCCGATAGCAATTTTCTTCGCTCGTTCGTGCTGTCCATGGAGACGAGGGTAACCACGAGTTTCATATCGATCGGAATGACCCATGCTGCCGAGAAGGGCCATCGTTCTCGAAGGCTCACGTACGCCCAACGATTTTATCTCTCGCTAAACTCACATAGTATTCCAGTGGAATAATCGTTCCGAAGAGATACTGTAGTTCAAATATTGGATTCCTGATTTGAAGGCTCATGCTTCCAAATAAGTTTGCATTATTAAAGGCATCGACGGCTTCATTGCGGTCTTGAAGCCGGGTGCTGTGTTTCCCGCTACATTCCGAAACCATCTCTAGCAAGCTGAAATTTTATTTATAGAAGGATTGCAGATGCGTGCTTATCCTATAGTTATGGGAACTAGACTGAGAGAGAGTGGGGAGTGAAATAAGTAAGATAATGGAAGGGGTTGAGGTAGTGCAGGAAAGCGAAAAGGAGAGGAGATAGAGAGACATGAATAAATGTGGTGGGGAGAATAATAGGGAAAAAAGGTGGGAGACAGGTCGTGATAAAGGGAAGCTATGGTCAAACGATAGGGAGAAATACTGAAGTGGAGTAGAGTATTGAAGGGAGGAGAAGAAGATAAAAAGTAGAGAATAGGATTGAAGGGAGGAGGGGCATAGGATTGAAGGGAGGAAGAAAGAATTAAAGGGAGAGGGTGGAATGTAATATAAAGGAAGGAGAAGAAGATTGAACGAAGGAGGAGGAGAGGGTTAAAGGAAAGAGTATTAAAGAGAGGAGAGAAGGATTGAAAGGAGGAGAGGATTGAAGGAAGGAGGAGAAGGAGAGGATTGAAGGGAAGAGGAAGAGAAGATTGAAGGGAGGAGAAAGAGAGGATTGAAGGGACAGGAAGAGAAGATTTAAGAGAGGAGAAGGAGAGGATTGAAGGGAGGAGGAGAAGGAGAGGATTGAAAGGAGGAGATGGAGAGGATTGAAGGGAGGAGAAGGAGAGGATTGAAGGGAGGAGAAAATTAAGAGAAGGGGAGAGACTGATGGAGGGAATACAGAGACGAATATAAAAAGAGCTTCACTTTATAAATTTTAGCAATAGCCGCGAAGACCTAATTTATATTGTTTCCTGTATTGAAAGTTCGACAGAAAACTTTCTAAAATGTATAAAATGTAACATAGGGTTATTAAGAATATACCAACCAAAATCTACATTTATTCATTTGAAACATTGAGTAGGATATTTTTTATACAGCTAGATTGGAAATGAAACTTATTAATGCGATACGTCACATTCCTCCAAATTAATTTCATTCGGGTGAATGTTTAGTAAGTATTGTAATTCTAACTCACGCGGGGGTTATTAAACACTATTAATCCAATAGACACAATGGACCTCTCCGACATTATTGAAAGCTTAGTCAAACAAGATGCGCAATCTACCATGGGGAGTCCACTGGAGAATTATCGTGCTCGTCTAAAGGCTGAGAACAAATGCATAGTTAAGCACACAAATATCAAAGAATTTTAAAATTGCTAGTTTTCTT
Organism: Tanypteryx hageni; assembly: GCA_028673005.1. Classification (NCBI taxonomy): domain Eukaryota; kingdom Metazoa; phylum Arthropoda; class Insecta; order Odonata; family Petaluridae; genus Tanypteryx; species Tanypteryx hageni. The sequence continues at coordinate 127,770,897 of CM054113.1, read as the reverse complement.
AGGTATTTCCAATAGCCATAACAAGGTTATAAAAACAGCATACGGATTTCAGCTAAAAAATATTCTTAAAAAGAATACGTTTGTACCTATTCTGGAATTATTTCGGAATGTGCATCGCAGCATGCGTTGGAAGGGAGGATAGACTCTTGAAGAAGTTTTAATTCATTTGACTTGATTTTAAAAGTGAAAAATAAATTTTAATTTATTAGACTTGATTTAATACTTCTGTAATAGTTATAAGTACCAGAGATTTTCTCGCTGAAAATCAACGGAAGTGTTATATCAGTTTCAATTCACCTAGAAAGTGAAGCACTTGAAATTTATTGCGTTCAAATACTACTACTACTTATACTACCGAGTATTCGATAAGGTCATTGTAATATTCTGGGATGTCAAATTATGTCATCTATACACCAGGAGAGACCATACGATCATCTTTAGAAGTTGAAGAGCCACGTGACATATTCTGTGCTCATAAATTTATGAATAGTAAAAGGAAACCTGTATTCGAAGCAATTCAGATATAATACACTTCCCTTAGGCATCCCCCAAAATGTCTCAAGTCTCAATACGTCATGGTGTTCTGCAGTGAAAAAAGTTGATACGCCTCTGAATGAAAATTTAAAAGAGCCGCATTCTAAGTTACAAGTGCCGCATGTGGCTCCTGAGCCGCGGTTTGGCCAACCCTGCTATATACCTTGCTCTTTTTCTTATGACTAAATCTGCCAGTTTCTGGATCCGTTGTTCTTCGTTCAACGAATGGACCAAAACGACGAACAAAAACAACAAAAACACTCGACAACCAAGAACGCTCAACGAACGACGAACAAAAAACATCAACCAAGAAGATTCAACAAAAGGGCGAAAACGGTGACAAACGAAAATAAATGTACAACAAAAACCCCAAAAGAACCAACAATGACAAATAACAAAAAAATAGCAAACAATTAAAGACAAAGATAGAACAACGAAGATGAACAAACAACAATAAATGAAATCAACGAAAAACGACGAACTCAAAAACGTTGAGAGTGCGACAGACCGATCTCTATAATGCACGAGTAGTACAGATCTATTGAAAGCTTATGGCACCTAAATGCGCGAAGAGTTACGTGATGTAGGGGAAGGTGGCTGTGGAGGAAGAAAGCTTAAGGGGAAGGTGGGTGTGGAAAATGACTGATTACCCTCACCCCCGCGTAGCTCGCTTTCGAGAATGGACTCTTCCACGCTGAATTCGTGTTTGTGCGCAGGTGCCATAAGCTTTCAATAGATCTGTACGCTGTGGAAGTACAACTGGTAGCGATATGTCTCACTCCCTTCTACCGCGTAGGGCGCTCCCTTCCTTAGCACTCCTTCACCCTCTCATTCGCGCAACGCACTTCCCTCTTCCGCGCAGCTCACTCCCCTCCTTACCGCCCCTACCACCGTGCGCCTGGACATCGGACCGGAATGTATTGCATTCTGCAAATTATATATAGATAAGTTTTAAGTTAAACTTCTTACACTTTTAAAATGCCATATATCCTTTGCAATAGTATTAAACCAAGTCTAGTAAATCAAAATTTAGTTATCACTTTTAAATAAGGTCTAGTAAATAAAGATTGGTTAATTTATTAAATGTTATGTAGTTATTATTTCCCTTATTCCTTTATGGTTAATTTCACAAGACTTTTATTTCAAAAAGGAAATTTAAAGAATTATAATTTTTTTGTTGATGTCTAATTACACAGCTTTAGGTTGTGTGTAAAATGTAATTAAAACTGAAATTGAAACTACTTCTCGACAGGACAATGATAAGATAGTGGCAGAAACTGCTTTGTGAGATATTTATTTCATAATTTACGATTTCTATGGCCGTGAAAATTCATTACATTTTATTTCAATATTTCTCTCTTTTATTTATGCGGTGATAAATCTTATGTTAATATTTTATCTCATTAAATAATATATGCTTATATTCCTTAACTTTTGTGAATTAAATGTAATCTCTTCTTTAAATGTCATTTTGAATTGTAACAAACTAATGATATATTGTATAATAAATGTTTTTAAAAGGTTTCGCTGATATTATTATTTTATAATTTAAAGACAGATGATAAACGGTAACATTTGTATTATAAATGACAAAATGAAATCTGTTACACATGCGAATCTTATAACAGGCTTTCTAGTTTGACTAAATTCATAATGAATTTTAAGTTTGTAATTTTAAATAAACCTCAATAAATAAAACGTGCTTTTTAATATTGCGTCAGCAAATGCAGCTGAAAGTTTTGAAATATTTTCCCGTAATCCGTATCTCGTTCCATCCTCTTTTGTCCGTCATTTCAAAGGAATAACGAACCGTAAATATAAATTTAATTCATCAAACTAAATAAATTGAGAAGACGGTTACATTTTTATGGGTGATACTGTAATAGTAAATTCATTGTCTTATTGAAGGTTGATGAGGCTTCTTATCTAATGCATGTGGCGGGGAGAATACATTTTTATTTAATGATAAATTAAAAAATCTTTTTTTAAATAGTACTTAATAATGAAATTGTCTTTGACGAAAAGCATTCTGTAAACTGCATCACACTATATAAATTTCAAATTTTCCATAGTACTATTAAAGATAGTAATAACTCTGTGAAAACTATCCTTTTTGCATTAATAATCATATTAAATAATTCATCCAAATGATGTGTTTTTGGAATATAACTGAGTATTGCAACATTTTCAGGTACAATCACGCTAGTATACTGTATTTTATAGTTGCATTTGTATTTATCATCGATTGTATAAACTTTTCACTATTTTTGTTATTGCTGTCACTTTTCGCCTGTTTCCTTTGAAAGTAATCAGTGTGAAGACGCACACCACCCGAAGGGCACATTGGATGCGATAAAACGACCGACCGCATGTGAGAATGCACGGATCTCAAGATGGAGCCGAAGGACGGTGATTCGACGGTGGAATAACGTGCTAGAGGCCACTCACTCTAAGATTGAACACCAAGCCATGATATATGATTCGTTTGGTGTTCTACCTTACAGTGAGTGGACTCGAGCTGCTCTCCCGCAATGCAAGAAGACTTCGATCTTTGAATCCAGATGAATCGCGTATTATTTGTTCGACTATTTGGAATTGAGTTGGTTTATTTTTTCCCGATGGAATATTAAATGTGTGTACAACATTCAAATTCAAAATGCAATTTTCGCTCATTTCTGTTTATTCCGCTCCCTAATCATCACTTTTCTCATTTCCTTTGGTTGTAGTTATCCATCACGCAACACCGAATAACTATAAAAGGGAATCTATCGAAAAAATCCTCGTACTTGAGTTATTCCTTAAAACGGCGGCTTTTAACATTAACCACATCGTATCCCTTAGGAAATGTACCGCTTCGTATTGGGTGTATTTTAATTTTAATTTTGAATAAAATAAATTGGTGGAGGCTCAACTTTATAATGAACCTTACTGTAAAATAAACTTATGCAAAAACCGTTATTTTCCCTTTTTGTGCAACGCTGGACGAATAACTTAATAAGGTAAGAATGATGTTGTCGCAATATACTAGGATATACCTCTTCTTCCATATGGACATGTCACCTTTTAACATAACATCATGGATTCGATTCCTGGAAAGTTTATTCTTTCCATTTGATTAACAACACTAGGAGTGTAGCATATAAATCATTTGCATTTAAACTACGTAAAATCATGTTACGATCTTGGTATTTGATCGGTTCTATGCTTGAAAGAACAAAGTTTATTTTATAAATAGAGAATTTGAAATCGTGCCAATTAGTGTAAAAGTGGGTAGAGAATAAAGGAAAAAAACTTAATTTCTTCAGGTTATCAACAATGAGAAATGTAGTCTATCATAGCAATACCCATTATCGCCGAAATAGAGAGTCCAGTACTTTTCTATGTGGAATAATTTAACTCTAGGTATGTTTACCTAGTGTGTATGTTCTCCCTTCGTCGTCTGTTTTTCTAAATGCATACTCCATTAAATTGACAGTATCTTACGTATCATATCAAATGGATATATGCTTATTTTGTGTGTGCTTTCCGTTTGTCGAATGTTTTCTTAAACTCATTCTCTATGTAATATTTTACGTATACCACGCTTAAGGGAAATGTTTTTCAGGAGAGAATGAGAAGGAGCGAGAAAAAATGGAAGAGAGATAGGTAAGAAAATGGAAATTGGTATAGTTTTAGTATTTTATTCGTGCTTACCTGTCATTTTTTACGGGAATTTACTATAGTGACAGTTTTTAATTATGCAACCAGCTTTGAGGTTACTGAAAAACTTTCCAGGAAATATGATAGGTTTGGGGTGAATGCCCATATGGAGGTGGGTAGAGTGCTTACAGTGGGCAAGAGGATGATGGGACTATACGGAGCAGTGAATGTTTAGAGGAAGGTGTGGAGGAGGGTTGAGAGTGTAGAGGGGGTGGTGAAGGTTTAGAATCAGTGGTCAGGATGTAGAGGGAAATTGAAAATGTAGAAGGGAGGTGAAGATTTTTGAAGAGAAGGAGAAAAATTCTGCCTACACCGGGAATAATACCCGGGTCTTCCACTTGCCGGCTGGATATTCTGATTCTTGAAGAAATCACTGTGCGGCAGTGGATGCCTTCAAAATTTTCAAATTAGCATTCTTAGCAAATGGTTATATAAAGAAAGCTGAAATTTATCACTATTCGTGTCACCTTTAACGCCATCTATAACACTGCAGAATAATTTTATTTGAAAACCTTGCATTTATGTTATCGCACTTCACGTCAACCCAAAGCTCAACAATATCCGTATCTTTGTTTAGGGTTCTCATCAACATAGGCTGCAAATTCGGATTTAATATGTTCATATTGGCACAAATATTTGGTGAGTATTCCAATTAATCCTTTCAGCCCATTTTGAAACTAAGTTATTAGTAGACACTTTTGTTTCATTGTTGTTTTCAGTAAAATATAGAACTTAATTAAGCTTCTTCACTTAAGTCGATCCACTTGCATGAAGAGGATGAGATAAAATGCCGCTAGAAACATAAGGTGCACATTATGTGACATCCTATCTTTCACTGTGACCAAAACAGAGCAGTGAGCATTTCTGTCGCCGTTCCCTCTGTCTCTCTCATCGCCATCTCTTGTCATTCACAGACGAATTCTGCGAAGAGTTCCCGCACAACCTCCTTCCCACGCCCGGTTACTGGATAGAGTGCTCCCGGCAGAAAATCGCCTCCGACAACCTCTGGGACGAGTCGGGCTCCGAGCACGAACTTCTCAACGAAGAGGAAGAATTGGAGGGGCAGGAGGGAGAATCGGGTGCCGGAAACGGGGCTGGAGACGGGGGTGGAGCCACTGCCGCCGAGGGGGGTGCGGCAGAAGGCGTCCCCGGAGCCTCCGGAAGCAGCGGAAGGAGGATGCGGGATCCCGGAGGAGGCGAGAGCAAAAGAGGGAGAAGGCCGAGGAGGAGGCAGAGGATGCGGAGGAGGAGGAGCAGACGGCAGGAGAGCAGGGGCGAGAAGGGCGAGAGGGTAGGGGGGGAGGGAGGGGAGGGAGAAAAGGGGAAGGAAGGAGAGGAGGGGGAGGAGGAGTGCAGAGTGGGGTTCGAGGACGAGGAGGAAGAGGAGGAAGAGGAAGAGGAGGAGGAGGAGGAGGAGGAAGAAGAGTTGCTGGAGGAGGAGGAGGGATACGAGGACGAACTAGAAGACCTCGAAGCGCAGAGGAAGAAGACCGTCATTGAGGAACAGTGGGAGAAGAACCAGTGCTTCGAGTTGACATCGGTGGAGCAAGAGACTTACGAGAAGTACTTCTACGGGACTGAGCACTGGAACTACTTCACCAATGACGAGGACCTCGGACCGGTCATCTTGAGCATCAAGCAGGAGACCCTTAACAACAGAGACCAGTTCCGGTGAGTACCAATTGCTCTTAGTCATTATAGAGTTGGGGAACTTATAACAAAAAAGATTCCTTCTGCCGATGAGCAATTTAATAGGTGGGAACGCTTAGAGAAAAGGTAATTGGTCTGAGGTACTTTTTTAAATATTAGTATATTTGATTCAATATGTAAATTAATAGTCGAGACTAGGAAGAAAATTTTGCAAAACAAAATTATTGATTATATTCATGGTTTCGTTAATTTATCCTGCGATTAGTTCGATCTCGTCATGTAAATAATTAATATTGGGGAATTATTCTTAGAAAATTTATGTTATTTTTTCCCAAATTGTCGTGCATCTTTTCTTCTGAGTTCATCAACTAAATTTCACTTCAACTTCCTCCGGATTACATTTTTCCGTTGAAATTTTTTTTACGAAACTCAGGTATTTACCGCTATTATGAGAGCAAAATAAGTAAAAATGGAAAGTTTGTTTTACTGCCATCGATTTTCGAATACTCCTCGAATCAATCAACAAATTAGTTTTAACGCCAATATTTGACGTATTTTTACGTGTAAATCTTTCGTCGTCTAGGTGATTTGCATTGGTCTCGGTTTCGTATAATAATTAACTTGGATTGCACCTTCTCCTCACATCTATCAACATATTCACGAAATTTCGACATTGTTTTGCAGTTTAATAATACGTTGTTGTAATCAATATTAGGACGGTAACGAAAATAAACAAATATTCAATTTTTAATTGGTATACTATATTGATATCAGATATAGATATAAAATTGCTGTATTTTTAAAAGTCTTTGAGGAAAACTTCTGCCAAAGCAGAGTACCTTTTTCATCTTTGGCTAAAAACAGAAAAATTAAATTTATATAATTTTATTTAAATGAAATCGCGTTTTATATGCACTAAAAAGTAAACATAAATCTATAATTCACATAATTGAATGTCCCAGGATGTGAAAATTGTTTTGGGAATATAAAAGTTGTCTAGCGTAATGTTTAACAAATTAATCTTCAAATAATTCCCAGTCACGAATTTAGCATTCCTAAGACAATTGTTACTCTCTGAAACATTCAATTGAGTAAATTTTATACCCATTGTTAGTTTTTAGTACATATAAAAGTTGTTTTCATTAGGTTTTATCGATATTTTTTAAATTGCTTATGTATTTCGTTCATCCGTCCATCTGTCCGTGTACAAAATAATTCAAGCATAATATAAGTTACAAACACATTTAAGAATGAATAGTTTTATGTTATCAATAGATATGATATAAATGGTATGATATAAAATCAACTTCTGAGTTTAAATCGGAAACAATTGCAAAAAGTACATTCTGCTACAAATGTAGGCAATCAACAATACATCGCATCTGTGACTAGACTACGACGTAAAGATAGTAGTTGGTGAAAAAAGAACTTTATTTAATTTGCCCTGCAATTCTTCCCTCACTTGTTTACATTCATTTCACTATGATGAAGTGACTCTCTCGTCTTAAAAGAAGTATATCCAATTATATTCGCTATGGCATATATGATAGGCCCAAGGATATCATCTCTGATGAGAGCCTTAGATTTGACGCATCAAAGAGGGATTTTGCACCGATTAATCAAATGTAGCATTGACTGTCGGTTCTACGGCGCGAATCAGGGTCGAAGTGATAAATAGAGAGAGGGCTACGAAACTTCTAAGGGTCCAATTCGAAATTTGTGAACATGAGCAATAATTTTAGTTCTCAATTTCTGCGTGTATCTCTCCATAATCCATTCTTCCGGAACATGTCGACAGACTATGGAAGCCCAGTGAGGCGTTGTAAAACGTGATCATGCAGAAAATGACGAAAACGACATATTTGAACCAACGACGCATATCCTTTTTCCAACAATTTTAAGGGCTGATGGTGAAATTTTCCAATACGCATTACGTATCCTCATTTATATATCTATAGTAATCTTTCAGAGATATATGACTATTCCGTCATATCGTTCATGGAATTATGATCAACACGTCGGCGCTTCTGTAAAGTTCTACGTATAGTCCCTGTCATAAAAAAGCACCACGAATAAATCGTACATTAGATAGAAGATTCAATTTAACTGTATTCATAACTGCAAAGACGATTATTTTTTTGTGCTGACATAATTTTATTTTTTTTTTAATAATTGCTCTAAAGGAAGACGACTTGACTTAAATTACCAGTCGGTATGGTAGTCACTACTTTAAGCCTCCAATATCATAATGAAGTTAGTTTTTGTTTTCATATATATGTACGCAGGTATATTTTCGTTGATGTGCAACCCCGCTTCTTTTCGACACCACGAGCCACCCCTGATGTCACATGAGATTTTACAGATCGTATTTCTTCACTAGGGAGCCGTTCAACTATTACGACAGCAAAGGTTCAGTTATTTTTGACCCCTCGTCCTCCATTTCAGTAACCGTGGGTAATTGGGTGACCTCTCTCACATCTTACGTAAGATTTCGTTGCACCCCCTCCACTTTTTCGGTAAAAATTAGAAAATGCATTATTATACATGGCAATACTTTCTCATTCCTTCTTGTAGTTTTAGACCGCATTTAATGCTCTTTAAAGCAAACAAGATAAAGTTGTTTACCGAAAAATCAGTTGAATATGGAGAAAAGAATTCTAATATCGGGCGAAACGCGGATAACGAGCAGGTGGAAGCTTGCTGCGGATGAACTGTCGAGACACGTTAATCGCACATAAAACGTAAAAAATTCTTAAATAAAAAATCTTGTGTGAGGGAGAGGGAATTCTTTATTAATATATAGGCAATGATAAGTAATTCAGCCTGGAAAATACCATATCCAATTGGGGGGCTCCATTTTATTTGCTGTTGGGGGCCTCCAGATTTTCCGATACGCCACTAGATGTTATTTCCCCTAACTTCCAATCTTTGGGGAAGAAACATCGCGAAAAGGATTTCCCGTATCGCGAGATTTGAAAGGTTAATTCGTGCAGGAATTTCTCTGCGCAAGGGAATTTGCTCGAATTGATCGATTCGAGTATTCGCGCGATAGCATTCACTCAAAGCAAACTTATATGTTAGTATGAGTACTTCCGACTAGTTAAAATCAACAATAAAAGACTCCTGTAGTTTTTGTTTAATAAGTTTGTTTTCTTGATACTCATGATAAGTCTACGCAATCTCATTTCGCAAAGACGATAAGGCAGAGCTCCTACCTTGAGCATATCTGACATTGCACCAGAAAGTTCATCTTTCAAATAAACTTGAAAAACTTTTTCTTTGAAAACACTCAACTCCTTACCAGGGTTGCGGGGCCCGGGGCGATCAGAATTTGCGGGGCACCTTAACAATCTAAAATCATCCAGCTATAATTCACGCAATAAAAATAATTGTAAAAAATATTGTATATTTTTAAATATGTATATTTTATTGCATAATTTAAATATACATGTATTTCTTAGTCTGTTTATTAAATGAGGAATCGCTTTGGAAGTTCATGAACAAAAACAAGTCCTTCGTTAGGAAAACCAACAAGAATTTGATCATTTAACCTGATTCATAATGACCTATGCTCATTATTCTGTCGTAGTTTGTAACCTGTAATTTGGATATGAATATAAACACAGAAATCTCAAATGAATGGCAACCTATAATACGTGAGGTCAACTTAATACTAAAGCAGAATAAAAACTCACTGTTTATTGTTCTGTCTACTTCCAGAAATTCAACTTCCTCGACTTTCTTGCAGCAAACTCCGCCATCAGATCATTGTAATCCAAATTGAGGCCATTTTTCTCTCGATAGACAGTATAGCCGATCACCTCAATCACTCTTGGAACATTGCTGTCCTAAGATAGTTTTTTATTATTTTAAGTTTCGAAAAATTTGCTCCGCTGATGCCATTCTGACCGAAAATGTTAACAAAATCCTCTATAATACTCCAAGTGAGCAATCACATGTCAATCATCTACGCTATCTCTGTGTTTAGGAAGGAACAATTTAATGACTTGAGAAACCTAAGGATTTCAAATGCACTCTTCGTTCCTTGAGGGATCAACTGTCGAAACATACGCAGTTCTATGAAAAGGTCTGAACTATCGATGTGTTAATCTTTATCACTCTATATCTCCGCGTTTTTTAAATCTTATAGGAAACCGAAATTACTTGCATACTCTTCCATTTGATCGAAACGCGTTGTCAGTGATATGATCAACGATGACAAAGAAGTAGTTAGTTTCAAATGCCATTTCAGCCGGACACTGTGTGTATCGTTCGCGCTTAAGCCCGCTCCACACATTCGTTATTCGCAAAGTGCCGAGCCACGAATATTCGTCACTCGCCAGTTATCTAGTAATGCGGATGGAACAATGAGTACCGATGTTCGTCACTCGGCCAACCACGATTATTCTCCGTCTAGAGTCAGCAAAAGAGCACGAGTCAAATGGACGACTATTCGACAAGTCGCGATGTTTTTAACCCTTCCACGAATTCGTTATTCGCCGACTAACGAATATCTCTCCGCATTGATGCCATATGGTGGGAATTTTACCTATTTGCGGGAAATTTCATTAGAATCTGACAGCACCACGTCTTACGAACCAGTACTCAGTCCCGCCAGTCAGTCGTAAAGTAAGAGGAGAGAATAACTATGTAAAAATTCCATTTTATTCAGGAAAAACTAAAAGCGACCGGTTTCAGCTATGATCTAATTATTCTCCCCTTCTCATTTATTATGGAGTTTCACAAAGTAAAGGCTCCGTCGATTTTATCGTCAAGTGTATGTCTTCTTGTCTGCGGTTTCTTCTTTTCCATCTTCATTTTCAAATAGGCGCAGCTCATGACAACAAAAGCGGCACTTGCAGCGACAACACCGTCCAAATCCATCAGAAAATTTTCAGTACTACGAACATTAACACCTTTTCCCGCAAATCAATACGAATATTCGGGATTCGGCGATGGACGATGTGTGGAGGCAGTTGCAAGTAGCAAGGAAAATATTTACTCGTCACACGGCAAGTGATCACAAATGTTCGGCACTCGGCCAGTAACGAATGTGTGTAGCCGGCTTTGGCAGCAATCTTCATATTGCTGCTTAGCCCGGAGCCCCTTTGACTAGAGACCCAGGTCGATCGCTCCGACTAGCCGTTCCCTAGGGGCGTCCCTGCTTCTTACGTATGTATGCTCTTGTTGTGGAACTCGCCACCCTGCACTACTGCGTAATCGCTTCTCTTGTCTCATCTGTGACGTTCGGTGATGTATTAAGAGTGGCATTTTCTCTTATGTGTGATCGTACCCCCTAGGATCATTATTATCATGCCTACATCTGCTTGGCTTATAATTTTCAATTTCTTCTCTAATTGCTTTTCAAAGATCCTTCAATGCTTCTGTTAATAGTTGATTCGAGAAATTCCAAACTCATGTACGACTTGAAGTTGGAGAAATCGTCTCTGGCGATTGTACATTATATTATGTTTGTTTTGATCTATTTCGTAAGTTGAATTATAACCGTAGCATATGCAGCCTTGCGGCCGCTTATTTTAGTGTATATTCAAAACATTGGACAGTTTTTGCAACCCTTCATTAACAATATTTTATAAATAGGTTCGCGATTAGTCGCATCCCATAATTTAAGGGGAACAAAGAAAAAATAATAAACATCCAAGCGATTCGGACTCAACAAGTGGTTTGTCAAATCGTGAACCATTGAAGTCATACAGTGGTTTATGAAGCACATGCCCAAATGCACCTCTTTAACGGGAGTACTATTTGCAAAATGAGTGAAGATATTCGAATCCTTGGTTTTGAGAGGCGAATTTGTTGCTAAACAGATTTCAGCAGCTATACAGTATTCGGAAGATAGCTATTCAAGATGGAGATGAGGCAGCTGCCAATGAATTTCGTATCAGCTTTCGGAAATTTCTTAAACAAAAAATGTTCACTTGGAGCTAATTCACAATTTTGATGAAACGAGATTGTATAGGATATGCCTCCCAACAAAAACGTTTGCTCTTGATATTGAACGCGGCCACAAGTCGAGCAAAGAAAGGAACATAGTAAAGTGCGACTGGTTTACATAAAATTAAGCTTTGCGTGGAGGGGAAAGCAAAAAATGCAGAATTCCGCAAAAAATCAAATATGCTGGTTTCTTACTACAATCAAAAACATGCCTGGATGAACCATTTGATTTTCATAGGCTGGTTCAGTAAGATCATTGAGCCACAGGTGCACAATAATTTCAAGCCAAAATGTCTAGAAAAGGATGTGTTAACTTTAGACCGTGCACCATCCCATTCCAATGAAAATACATATTTTGAAATCAGGTGATATGCAATTTTTTGTGAAAATTTCACCGCCTAATGTGGCAGAATAAATTCAGCCGATGGATCAGTGAGTGATGGTCGCAATCGAAGGAGCCTATCGAGCTTCTCTAGAAGCACGTATTGCCTTAAAATGTTTTGCACTGAGCTAATATAATTAGAGGCCTTTTATGAAGTATCATGCGCATAAAATATGGCCAATCCAGGTACAATACGCAGATTGTGAGAAAATGTATAACCTGGGAATAAAGAGGAAGAATTTTTCGCGTTGACCTGATAAATAATTGCTGTAATGAGAGCTTCGCGAAAGTCATCATTAAAGCCTCGAACGACTCACGTTCTCTGGCTTCTGGTTCGAATCAATAATGATTATAATCAACTGAATGCAAGTTGGAGACAATTCCAATTATTGCAAATTTGTCTGCATATGCCAAACTAAATAAAACCAATAGATTTTCAAGGCTGTTGATCGCTGAAACATTCGTGTTTGGTGATCTCAAAAACACGCACATGTAGGCATTAGGAAGCATTTCCTCCAAAACTAAGACACTTTCTCCTTAGTAATCGCATAGATATGGTATTTAGTATCGGCTATAATGAAATTTCCCCTCGAGTACGTGCTCACTGTGGGAAATTTCCTAACTGAATATATCTACATTAAGCCATATTTCGGTACCCAGAAAGCAAACATGTTTCATTATCATTTTCACAAACCTTTTACTGAGGATCGTGAACCATGTGAGGAACTCATTGTAATATATTAGAGCTATTCTATGAAGCCTCGTTTTATATATTTGATTCGATTAAAAAAAAGTAGTTCTAGAAAGAACTAATCCTCCTACTTTCCTTTCAATACAGTTTTAATATATGGCAAGTAATAGACAGGTTTTCCTTGGTATAGAAGTGCTTTTCGACAAATTCGCCGTAGTATAATCGTGTACTAACGTATTTCCTTTGAAATCAAAAAATTAATTCTCCTTATATTGTGGTAGCCTTTCTTTTTTGATCTTTTTTAAACATATTAATCTCGTTTTCCTATTCTATACTCGCCCTACAAACAAAATTTCTTTAAAATCCGTTCAGCCAACACCTTCGAAATTCATATTAACAGAAAAATTCTAGCGTTTATATTGTGGTAGTCCTGTGTAACGTTTGAACGCATCACACCTGTTGAGTTGACCCGTATGAAATATGGTATTTTGGTTATTTATTTATGATTATGAAGAATATATATACCATATTGGGTTAAAATCCATGCGGTCAGTTCTCTAGAAATACGTGCAAAAGAAATATTATTTAACTTTTTAATGTGATAGCCCTGCTCCTTAGCTCCCCTATAAACATCTTGATTTCATTATTATATGTAATGCAAATCTTATACACAAAATTTAATTGAAATCCGTTAAGCCAATTCATTTGAAATCCTTAATAACTGAAAGAGTTTAATTTGTAACTGTGGCACCCCTGTATGCCTGATTCGATTTAAATATGCCAATATAGTTTTGTATATAAGTGTATGTTATAAATATTAAATTTGATTAAAATTAATATATACGATTAAACACAAATACGTGTAAAATATTCTTTTAATTCCTTGTTTTATGGCAGCCCTACTCTCTATATCTACACTAAACATCTTGATTTTGTAATTTTATGTTTTACGCCTACTTCATACAAAATTTAGTTGAAACCGCTTGGACCAATTCCTTCCAAATTCAAAATCACCGAAAAGTTTAACTTTGCAATTGTGGAACCCTGCTGAGTCGATCCGGTCCAAATGTATCATTTTGTTCATTAATTTATGTGTATTATATGTACCAAATTTAGTTGAAATCCGTTCATTCATAAAGAAGGGGTTAGGGGGGGGGCACACACACGGACACCCGGGCAATCTTATAGAACTACTTTCCATTTTTTGGAATGTAGGCTAACAAGAAGTCCAAACCAGGACTAATGCAGTCTGGTTTCCCAAAGTTGACGTCCCAAATTGTTTACTTATATTGACAGGCAATGTTTCAGTATGTGTTAGCCATTCTATGGAATTCTCATACCATAAATACCATTTGTAATTCATAGTTTATTAATGACAGAGAAAAATTGTAAAACTAAATAATAGAACATTATCAGGTTTAAAATACTAAAATCATATAAAATATATCTGACGTTATATTTTGCATGTATTTTTTTTAAATAAACGAATTAAATAAATGTTACTGTTTATATGGTAATATGTATGGATCATCTGTCAATTGCTGAAGGGTAGTCGAGTGTCTTGATTTCATTATGATATGTTGAACAAATCTTATATACATAATTTAATTGAAATCCGTTCAGCCAAATCCTTCCAAATCCTTAAGTACTGAAAAAGTTTAATTTGTAATTGTGGCACCCCTGTTTGACTGAATCGGTTTAAATATGCCAATATAGTTTTGTATATAAGTGTATATTATATATATTAAATTTGGTTAAAATTAATGAGGACAGTTCAACACAAATACGTGTAAAAATAATTTTTGTATTCCATGTTTTATGGCAGTTCTGCTCTCTATATCTATACTAAACATCCTGATTTAGCTATTTTATGTTGCATGCTTACTTAATATAAAATTTCATTGAAATCAGTTCGGCCAATTCCTTCCCAATTCATGATTACCGAAAAGTTTGACTTTGCAATTGTGGCACCCCTGGTTTCTTGATTCGGTCAAAATATATCAATTGGTCATTAATTTATGTCCATATTCTTTGTTCTAAATTCAGTTGAAATCAGTTCATTCATGAAGATGTTAGGGGGGGCACAAACACATACACACGCACGCACACATATACACACACATACACACGGACACCCGGGCGATCTCATAAGACTACTTTCCATTTTTTGTAAAGTAGGCCAATAACTCATTTGTTCACTCGTCTATGCTCAAGCCAAGTTCGGTAATAATCGTCTCCGTGGCAACAATCCGATAAAATGCGATTTAAAACGCAAAAACGCTGTTTTAGTAAAAATTCAAGAAAATACGATCAACTGTCAAATTTCGGTGATAATAATTAGAATCTACATTCTTTTCCTCTTTTAACATACAAACCTCGCTCTGATATCACAATTTTAAGATATTTTAATGCATTAAATAAAACATCACTGCACGATGGATTTGAGATTTCCAATGTTAAACAAATAGGGAAAAAACTTTCCTGGAATCGACCTCGGGACTTAAATATTCGCCAACTTAAATATAGCCCGGAGGTGGGCCCTGGCAGCACGAGCCCCAGGTTTCATGAAAATTGGTCCATTGGTGCAAAATTTGTTAGTATGGGACACACACACAGGACCATTTCATTAGGCTGTTTCCTTTGGAAACCAGCCTAAAAACAAATAAAACAAATATCTTGGGTCCGAGAGAATGCTAGTGCTAGTATATGATGAGATAGCGTTTCGAATCATGACTTACTCGAAAATTATATTTGAGAAATCTCGTATGTATGGTGTCGTTCCTAAAGACTGGAAGTTAGCTCACATGACGGCGGTAAAGAGAAGTCAGATAATTACAGACCTATTTCTTTGACTTCATGATTGGGCAGAGATACTCGAGGATACAATTTAGCTCTTGCTGCTTGCGGTTTTAGTGGTTTGCGATTCATTTATTGTGGGAAAATCCTGCCGTTCGTGACGCAGATGCTCGAAGGTTCGCGAATCGTGATCTACTTTGAAAATCCCTCCCCACTGGCATAAGTTGTTTTATTAATTCAAAGGCGTCTTTTTCAATCGCACTCGCATAAAATTCCATTATTATGAAAACTTTTTATTTAATTGAGAGACTGTGCAAAGAAACAGGTTAAGACGATATTATTACCTAAAAGGATTTCGGTTTTGTTTATAATATTAATATTGATGAAAGTTCTTTGTATTTTATCATACAATCGGATTATAAACAATATTTTGTGCTTATTCGGTATGAATTTTAATCCTCCCAGTAATTGTGCTAAGTTTTATTCTTTTGGCTGTACACGTATCTCAGTTCCATGCTCACATCTCAATTCTAACCATTGATAAATTCAACTTTTAAGATTTAATTTCTACGGAATATTATTCATACGGTAAATTTTCAAATATGATATTTTTTCGGATTTTTTAGTCCTCTTTACCACGCCAAGTTTCAGCGTTAATTTTCAGCTGCAAACGAATGAATTCTCAACCGTGACAGAAAAGAATTACAAAATAGTTTTATGTTTGACTAATCAGACAATTAACCATACCTGTTAAATTCATTATACTGAAAAATCCGAAAACATTAACAAAATGGACATTTATGTTATCATTCTAGATTTTATTTTTCATTTAGCAAATAAAATTTATCTTATATCTTTCGTTTATTTTACCAACCATTTTAAAATGTAGACACTGATTAAATTATACATGAATCATATTGAATGAAGTATAAATAAGTACTCAGCATAATTAAATCAATTTTCTCCTTCGCAAACAATTTATACATCCATATAAATAATAATAATGACACTTGTCAAATGAATTCGCTTATAAGAGTTAAAAAAATGGAGACCTAACCAAATAAACAAAATTCAAACATAACCCAATCCACGCAGTCACAATGGAGAAAGTTGCCACGGCCACTTGGATAATGCTTTATAATGTTAAAAAATACGCCTATTCTCACTTTCAAAATGATATTAGAAAAATTTTATATCAGCCATTGATGTCTTAACGTGACTTTAAAGTCAAAATTATTCAAAAGCAATTGAATCTTAATCGAGTGGTTATGCAATGGTGGAAGCTGGTCAGATATAAACTTCTCCATGACACGTTTGCCTGACTTAGTCTCCGGGGTTTCTCTATTTTTGTAAATTGCACTAGAGATATGGTAAACGTGATTATTTTAATTGTAATGTAAATATGTGATTATTTAATAGGGTGTATGAAATAGCTGCAACTACATGCAGGCAAAATCAACATTTCTACATTCTATATCAACGAATATCATTGCACAGTAACGAATAACGTATAGCAACGTATTAAACAGTGTAAAACAGCGCCGATTGCAACAATTCAAATCGGTCGTAAGTGCGCGTAACCTATTTCCCCTAATTCCCCTCCAGTGCATTTTGTGAGCTCTTCCTATTGGCTCCTAAGGCGGTCCTCATTCTGTAAACCAAGCCCGTCCCCTGATAATAGAAATTTTGCCTAATTATATGACCGACGACGGATATTATTTTAGTTCGTTGTTTGTTTTCTTCAATTAAAGGTTTAGATCTTTTTCTCAGAGTTCGATCGAACGTTGTAAGGCTAGTTTCATAATCATAGTAAAAATCTATTTGCACACAACAATCCATACGGTCAACAATAGATCGAATCGTAATTAAGTATAGAAATCAGCGAAATAATGAGTTAATCTTAGGAGATATAGTTTGCTTATTTTTTATATTTTATAATTATTTGCGTAATTAAATAATTACTGGCGTTAATCTCTATCAAAATGAAGGAAATAAATGTATTGTCGATACTTTTTTCCAATCTTATTATTTTATTTAAATTTATTTCATTTAACAAAAATATATTTTTATAAGCAACAGACCCTACTAATGGATCCAGGACAAAATGATCCCGGACAAAATGTCCCCGAACAAAATGTCTCCGGACATAATGTCCCCGGACAAAATGTCCCCAAACGCAAAGTAGAACAAAATCTCCCCACGCACCGGAATAAATATTAATTATTCCTTCTCAGATGTTGAAATACTGTTCAAAATCAGTGAGATTATTAATTATAACGCCTTTAACAGTTTTTGGTATTTATTTTGTTCTGAAAAAGTAAATCCTCCATATAGACATTTATATATATAACGTGTTTTTAACAAATATCCCGAACAGGAAAAAATTTTAAATTTAGCAGAAAAACTTCAATCACGCATTTAGGTTAAAGACAATAAAAAGATCTCCGAAAAGGACCCGGATTCGGCTCCAAGATATAATTTCTTTTTCCCGTAAGATAACACGTAAAAACCGATTGTTCGACGTGCAAGCTTTCATTCTTTTGCAAATTAAAATTAAAAGAAACTGACCGTCGATCTTCGGACGGGGACTGTTTTAAATAAGAATGGTTCAAGTTTCTTATTCTTGTCATCTAATTTTGTCTTCCATTGAAATCGCTCAAATTTATCGTTTAAATCACATATTTTGGAAAATATTGCCTTGTAACCGTTTTCTGCCTTGGAAACTGTTGTTTTTAAAACCCAACCTTCTGTTGTCAATCCTATTATACGTACGAAAGAGTGCATTTCGATTTAACTCAAGAACATTTAAATTCATGTCCCGTCATTTTTGACGGGCACTTAATCTAGTATTTAATACTATCTCAGTTAGTTATAAAAAGATATGTTTTATGAAGTACTGCCAAATTTGAGAGAATAGTACATATACGACATACAGGGCCTCGCAAGAATGGAGGTAGTAATTAGAAGGGAAGACTCCCTAACCCTGCCGAATTTTCTTTTGCCCCTATGACCATATCTGAGAGGAGAACAATGCGAATACGCATCGTGAGGGTTCGGAGGTGTATTTTTCTATCGCTCTGGCATTTCCAGCTTTCCCTTCCATCTGTCACACATAGGTGCTAAAATGTCCGAAATAAGAGGGCGAACGACATGCTTCTTCAATTCGTTGTCTGACAGATCAGAAAGCTCTATCACTATTAAAAGAGTAAACCAGCCAAGATCTATCTAAAACTTCATCACTGAATATTTTTCTAGTATAACAATTATTAATCAAACTTATTATCTGAGCAATCATTGCTGTTGGCCCTTGATGTCAAATTATTTGTTTATTTTTACTTTTGTTTCCAGGAAGTTTTTTATAATTATGATTAAATTAAATATTTCCTGAACTGAAAGTTGTAGAAAAACATCATTCATAACCCGTCAAAAAGACGGCACATGAACTTAAATGTTCTCGAGTTAAATCATAATGTACTCATTCGTTCGTAAAATAGGTTTAGACAACAACATGGTTGATAGAATGAAGTGACCTTAAGATCCTATGCAGACAGACATGTAAAGTGGCGAATATTTTTGAAATGAGAAAAAATTCTGCCATGACCGGGAATCAAATCCGGAACTTACACTTGCCGGGCAAATATTCAAACACTGAACTATCGTAGATTATTAATTGCAGAGGTAGCATATACGCCCGGCAAGTGGAAGACCCGGGTTCGATTCTCGGTCATAGCAGAATTTTTTTATCGTTTAAAAAATATTCCCAACAGCATGGTTTCCAAGGTAAAAAGGCAGTTTTTTTCCAAAATATGTGATTTAAACTATAAATTTCAGCGATTTCGAAATGAGGACAAATTTCGATGTCGAGAATAAGAAAGCGGTGAATTTTTCTCGGGTTTCCAGCCAGGTGAGAATGGTGTCTTCCGACGTTTCGGCGCCTTTCTCTTGCACCATCTTCAGGGAACTCCTGATTGCTGTGCCGTTTGTCCGTCCATGCTTATATATCCACGTCGGAAGACACCATTCTCACCTGGCTGGAAACCCGAGAAAAATTCACCGCATCCATTTGGCGGGAAAGCATCAGATCATTCTACAAAAATAAGAAACTTGAACCATACTTCTTTAAAGCAGTCCCCGTCCGAAGGTCGATGGTCAATTTCTTCTACTTTTAATTTGCAATAGAATGAAAGCTTGCACGTCGAACAATCGGTTTTTACGTGCTATCTTACGGGAAACAGAAATTATATCTTGGAGCCGAATCCGGGTCCTTTTCGGAGATCTTTTTATCAACTTCGTAAATGCGTGATTGAAATATTCCTGCTAAATTTCAAATTTTTTCCTATTCGGGATGTTCGTTAAAAACACGTTATATGTAAAAACGTCTATATGGAGGATAATGTTACTGATTTGTCAGAACTAAATGAATACCTAAAACTGTTAAAGGCGTTATAATTAATAATCTGACTGATTTTGAACGGTATATCAACATCTGAGAAGGAATAATTAATATTCATTCCGGTGCGTGGGGAGATTTTGTCCTACTTTGCGTTTGGGGATATTTTGTCCGGTCTCCCCCAACTAACATGACGTAGGACTAATTGGCAGTTTAGTCATTGAAGTTTAAATTAATAAATCTCCGATAATTAATTTGTGAGACTTTTTTGATGTTGAAATTAATCGAAGAATTTCTTCATTTTGCCTTGAGGCACGTAGAATTACGTGAATACCAATAGTACGTGGTTTAACTCAAATGAAATTTATAATTTTATAATTTATAAATAGTAAACTGTATTTATAATAGCAGTTAATTAAAAATATTTTATTTACGTTAATGTCTTCGTCGTAGATAGTACATTTTTAATTACTGAACGCTTTGTTTGCACAGAAATAACTTAAACGTAAATAATTTATTTAGCGTGCCAAATAAATAATTATCTTTATTCCTTTTCATTTGATAGAATACTAATCATTTCTTTCACTGTTATTCGTTGATTGGCACTTCCAAGGCAACATAAATGATTATATTTATTTGAGATAATCGAAAGAAAATATTTATATTGCGATTGATTCTGATTATTATTGTGGTTACACGACAATGTTCGACGTATGTATTTCTGTTTTTTTATATTACGTATCGTTTAGTGTTACTTTATCGTGAGATGGCCTGTTGATATCGTCCGTAGTGGTAATTTTGGTTCGTTCCCTCCCATCGTATGATTTAACTTCGATTTTGCAAAGGTGGTGGATCGTAAGGATATGTTCTAAGTAAGACAAACATCTGAGTTAGAATTTCAAGCAAAATTGGTTCAATTCAGAAACAAATGCAAAAAATTTTTATTCTAAAGTTACGATAATGAGGTAGTTCAATTCCTTGTTGCCAGCGGCAGGACTTGCTTCTCGGCAGCCAATCGCACTCCGAGCAGACAAACTCACACTTGCTCCATTATAGTATGAAATGAGATGTACACAGAAAAAATTGAAAATGGTTTATAATATACAGTGGGCAAAGTGGGTCGGAGAAAGAGCGGTTAAGTTCAAATGAATTTATTTGTCGCAACTGACTCGCAATTTTTATTGGAATATTTTTTGTGGAATATTTTTAAAATGGTTTTCGGATAATTCCAATTTTTTAATCTACTACTCTAATGCAAATATAAACATTCAGTTTGATTCATGGCAACTCTTTTCCTTAACCAATGTCTTGAATGTTGGCAGAAAGTTTTCCAAAGCACAAACAAGCCCAAAGAAAACATCATTATTTATAGCCTGTCCGTAGACAGGTTCGTGGTTATTCCTGCTTAAACCCAATTCTCCTCAAACTCCTGCTTTCCGTAATCTTCTTCATATCTTGGTACATGTCCTTCTCTATCACGTCATATATTGGCTGAAACCTATTCCTTTCTCTTTTTCCTTCAAGTTTTTCTTTTAACTTCTTTAATCAGATATGTTGTATTAGTTCATTACCAAATTCGCCTTTATTCATATTTTCTTTTTAATCGTTCGATTTTCTCCTACACTACTAATTATTTCCTCATTTTTAGCATTATTTGTATATTTTATCTCCAATATTCTTCTTAATGCTCACATTTCGAAGCTTTCTGGGTATTTTATATCATTATTTCTGAGTGTCAGTGATTCTGCTTCATCCGAAGCGATACTCCATACATAGCATTTCATCTATTTCCTGCGTATATATTACTATATTCTACCCGTTAAGAGGAGTTTCCTTCTAATGAAAGAGGTTATTCTTTTCGATATCCTCGTTCTTATTCCATCCATGCATTTTTCATCACTTGTTATTTACAGTCTGATGCTTGTACTAATGGCTTTCCACCAAAATGCAGTAATACCTCGTTTAACGCTACCCCGTACAACATTGATTCGTTATTAACGCTATTTGTTCTCGGGCCAATTTTTACTGTCTCCATACGTTTTTGTGACCGCTCTAACTCAAGAACTATTTCAGAAACGCATCTCCATAAGTGCTATAATAAAATGACCCCGTATAACGCTGATTCAGCTAGCGCTCTAGTTTTCTGGAACACATCCACAGCGTTAAACGAGGTACGACAGTATATGTTCGAAGTTATTTGCCCCGTATTCGTATAACCTTAGATTTTTCTGTATTTATTTCAAAACCGTATTTTCTTCCTTATATTGTCTATCTATCATTCAGAGGAGTTCCATTTCATTTCTTATTAGAAGCACTTGATCATCAGCGTATTTTACTGTTCTCCACCTTGAAGTTTTCTCTTCCTTTTGCACTTGTTGCAATTGTCTTTCTTCATATATATTGAATAGGACCGGCAATAGGCAATATCCTTATCTAACTCCCCATCTGGTATTTACTCCGCTGGTGTCAGGATTCTCCAATCTGACCTTTACAACTTACTTTATGGGTTGATATCTTTTCAGTATTCTTTTTGTCCAATGTATATGTGTATATAACCTTTAATATCCTCATCTACGTTACCCAACGTACTCTACAGAAGGTATTCTGCCAGTCGACGAAACCTACGCAGAAATATTGGCTGTAATATATTGCCCTTTCTGATATCACTCTCATTATACTGATAGCATCTTTAATTTCTGTTTGTTTTTTCTGGAAGCGAATAAATTTTCTTCTGGCTTTTATTAAACCTTTTTCTTTTTCTATTAGAAAGAATTTTTGCGATGATTATTATTATGATTTATTCTCGGCAACAGCGTCCTCTAGAATAATTATTGGTAATCAAACTCGTGATTAATTTTTACACAAAATAAATTTCAAATTAAAAATTCTTTTTCACATTGAAAAACTATTGGTAAATAAAACTTTTATTTAGTGCTGAGGCGCGATCAAAATTACCATTGGCAGTTTCTGTTTTACCAGCACAAAATTTCAGCTCATAACGTTGAATTGTTTTTGCTTGAAGCTACGGACTTCAATTTCTCTTGCTATGGAATCTCTCATAATGTGTTGTTTATTGAATCTTTAATATAAGTATAATTATTATACGTAAGAAATAAGTTGAAGCGAAAACAATAAATGACACGCAGTCCACTTGCCGTGTGCGTTCGAATGCGAGCATTCGCCAGTCGGTCGTAGACGTCAGATGCAGAGAGAGAGAGAGAGAGAGAGAGAAAGGATGCCTTTCGCTTCCGTTTCCCTCTCTCCCGTTTCCCGCTCCATACTCCATGTGACGTCATCCGCCTCCGCCATTGCGAGTCACTCCGCCCACTCCGCGCATTCCACTCGTCGATTTTCTAGCGTTTTTCGACGCGTGGATGCCCTCGCAGTCGCGGAATTGATTCTACAGGGAATAAAATCTATATCGCCCTCGCAGAACCCGAGAAAAATTCGCATTTACTGAAATTCGATAACCACTTCTACGAATTTTAGACTGGCAAATAACAACCCGTTGCCGCGTCTACATGCCGAAACTTGCATTAAAACTATAAAATAATACGTTTGAGCGTCTCTAGATTCGCGCCGTTTTTACTTCGAACGCATTTTTCGAATTCGACTTCGTAAGATGGAAACTGCGCTACGTTACGTTATTCCATTAGAAAAGTTCAAAATGGTCTCCTTTAATGTGCTGGCGGGCTCTATACGTGTGGGAGAGTGAAAAGAATAGGTGTTATACTCTTCAAGATCGCTCGTATTACTCCGTTATGATCTGCGACTGCGCACATCTTTTTCTCTCCATGGTTCATTGCGTGTTTTGCTGTGACTAGAACATTCTGGCGCAGTGGCAACCTATGTTCCTTGTGTCAGTGGTTGACCCGCAATCACGACTTGGTTAGCCCACAAAGGCAACATATTTAGAAGGGTTTATGTTCTGAAACAAAAAAAATAATTCATTTAGTAAATATAGTTTTCAGAAACCTTCAGGTCTGATATTCTTTTAATACTATTTCTTTAATCGATTTATCGCATTTTCCAAAACTAATAATTGATCCACGATCAAAAGAGGTTGTCGAACACTGTTCTAGCGGTTTAATTCTCCAAGTTGTCTTTAAGAAAGTGGCCTTAGGGCGTATTAGGAAGACTATAGGGAGGCTCCGCACATAAGGTGACCTTTAATTCATAAACCGCGTAAAATATACTTTAAAATAATTGAAACTTCTCATTTTGATTTCAATGCATCTGATTGGTTACTCTTAATTTCGAGAGCAGTGACATAGAACGATAGAGCAAATACTTAATTTGGGAAAATATGCGTAATTTCACATTTTTCTAGTTTGTGTTTATATTCACTCTCGTTATTATCTCTTAAGAAAATACTTGTCGATAGATTTGAATAAATTTGCTTTCTCGGTGAATGCACCATTCTTCTCACTCCTCCATTAGTTAGTTTACCCAAGAAGCGGTCCGACTCTAGCGATCGGTTATTTCAAACAATCTTACTTCTTTGATCTCCACTCAAATCATATCTATTTTCCGATTAATTTCCTGGGCGCTTATCACCAATGAGTTCTGTATGGTATTGAAAATTTTTTAGTTCTAGGTTTTAACATTTGCACCACCGACATTTCTTTAATGATTAGATAGTGATCCATCATATTCAATTCATTATCCTATTTTTTCTGGCTTAGTCAGAATCGATTCAATTTTGATTGACTAGAATATTTGTAAATAATTCTGTATATCTTAAATGGCGAAGAATAGAGTGTAATTATTTGAGTGCCATTTTCAACTTCTGTCAAGAGAAGCGATGATACTGCTGTGATTACATAATTGCGACAGTTGCTCAATCCTTTGATATCATGCAAAAATCTTGGAGTAAGTCTCGCTCGTAAAATTTCATGTTGGTTTCAAATATTTTTACTAATAGTTAATCCCTGCAACTTTTCTCTTCTTCGTACCATTCCGTAAGAATATTTACAGCTTTTACAGGAATCGACTTATTTTCCCCGTTTTCTTCCTTTTCGGATATACAATAGTTGATGGCGTGTAACTTCTCGCCTTTCAAGAATCATTTGAGTGCTGTTTAAACTATCCGCTATAGATCTTTGATGATAAATATTGTCTTTTACAGTTAAAACGGAAAGCTTATGGAGTCTCTATTGCTTCATCTAGTTTTTACGATCAGCTATTAATTATATTTCTGTAATATATTTCGCAATAACAACCCTCTGAGTTGTTTTGGCTGAGAAATACATCTGCTCTTCCAGACACTTTTTGTTAAAACGAATCACCTATATCATAACTTTTATTTTAACCATAGGGTGAAAGTTCATTTTTTATTTTTAAATTAATGAGATAATCATCGATTCCTCCATGTCCTCTCACATTCCCTCATTGCTTTCTCTATTTCTTTTTCACCCGCTCCGGTGTGTCTTTCCCAACTATCTCTTTCTTACTAACTTTTATATTAAATTAAAAAGTGGTATATATGTATATGACCGGTCTCTTTTGGAAGAGAATACCTTCCCATACCTTCATCTCAAGAGAAGATAAGCGCGCTTCTGACTTTAAGGCGAGTAATGAACTTCTCACGTTGCTCCCGAGTGATGTAATGCTACAGGAGATTTAAAACTCAAGCCTCTACTAGTCTACAATTTCAAAAACCCCAGGGCAATGCAGAGTTACCTTAAAGACATTACCTGTCATGTGGATGTCAAACAGGAAAGCCTAGGTGACCATGGACATTTTCAACAAGAAGTTCAACATGTACTTTTACCCTGCTGTGAAGAGATACGCAGAGGTAAGGGCCATGGAATCACGTGCATTATTAGCGCTTGATGATGCCCCCGGTCACCCACAGACCCTAGATAAACGACATACGGATCTCTCAGCGGAAGTCCAACGGACCAAGGAGCGATAGCGGAATTTAAGGCTTATTATCTGTGCCGTCACATTTGCCAACTTTTGAATGGAATTAAAAATTTGAAACTCCTGAACAGTAAATTAACCCAGAGAGGGTCCCCGTAGGCCATCATCGTCCTGCAAACTTGTAAGTATAATTTTAATTTTTCTTATTTCTTATTGACGTGTGAGTGCTCTCTGGGTTAATTTACGGTTCAGGAGTTTCAAATTTTAATTCCAATCTGTACACAGTAGTCTCCAATTCCTTTTTTAGCGTCAACTTTTGAATGATACGGATGGACAGGATATGCAGTATATCAGGGACTGGTGAGATGGTTATAATGTCCTGAATACCATTAATTATATCGAAGAAGTATAGATGAAACAGCCCTGTGGTGAACTTTCATGGAGCTGCATAAAGCACATTTGACAGAAGCATTTGGCGGATGTAAACGACTTCGCTGGGTTCGACTAAGAGGTCTCCGCCGTCAGGTTGTAGGTTGTTTTGTTGGCCAATGTTGCTGGATTAGACGAAGTGGACGCCAATAATGTAACTGGTGGCGTCTCACGCAGAGACTCGGACCAATGAGGAACACCAGCAACTTGATCAGCATTACACCCTGGTAGCAACATGAGTATGATCTTTCGGAGAGTGCCCTTAACACCAAAATTCTCCAATATGCCTTGGGCGAAATCAACAGCGGACTGAATGAATTGGAGAAAAACGACAAGAACTGAGAGTGATTTTCAAAGGCCAGAAGATCGACTAATCAACTAATTTGCTTTCGTGTTACCAACGAATTCTACGAGATATAAAACGAAGGGCACGCCAATCGACTCTAGAAATGTTCTTAAAAAGTCCACGCACTGAAAAGGCTCAGCCAGGGCCTTCATATCAAGACTGACGGAGAAGACTAAGCTCCTCCTAGCTCTGGCCAGCATTAGTTTTTCTTTCCATTCTCCTCCACCAATGCCTGAGGATAATGTATGTGAAAGCGTCGATGAAACGGAGGCACATCGTGATGAAGGATTTAGCTCCAAGATACTCGACTAGTAATGGTTGATTTTTTACAGTACAGTATGTTAATTTGTTAATTTTTATTTACAAGAGTATATTTTGTTAATTTATTGTTATTATTATTTAGTTCTATTAAACTGGTAATATACCCTTAATTTATAATAAAAATTTGTAAATTATGCGATATGAACACTTATCCATAACAATACATATATTTAGTGTACGCTGAATTCGATATACGCGCATTTTCCAGGAATGCACCCTTCGCGTATATCGGGGTATTACTGTATAGGTATTACATATTTTTGCGTGAAGCTGTGTACGTATGTCAGTATGTCAGTGCTCATGAAGCCTCCGTTTATTCTATATGGTAGTTACTTTAACGAGAAGCAGTTCAGTATAACATAAGCGTTCAACAATGAAAATCCATTTAAAACAAATTTATGGCGATAAGAATAGTTTATATCGTTGCTATCCCTTTTAATTCAATTCTTTGGAATAATTCTCTTGCATCATTGTTCTTCTATTACTAATTAATATGATTTTTGAAAAGATTTCAACAAATAAAATTCATTCAAAATAATTTTTTAAGACAAAATTTGTTTATACCGTTGCTATCAATTTTAAATTTGTGGGAATGTTCAGTTTCTTGACTGTTTTTATGCGCTCTATGAAACCATTCTGCAGGCCCATAATAATACAGTATAAAGAATATTCAAGTCTCAGAAGAAAGAGAGATAATCATTTTTAAGGAATTCGCTAATAATAATACACATGCGTAGAGATAAAGGTAAATGTTTAATGGTTTTCGTGATGATTTTTGAGTTAAATTTTCGTTTCAATAGCCGTTCTATTAATAATCAATGCGCCATCATGAAAATATTCCATAATGAAATTAATTTATAATTAATTAAAAATAAATTAATGATGGTAAGATTTGTTTATATAGCTGCTACTATATAAATGAATGATGTCTATAAAAGTATAAAGTAAAATTATATCAAATTTTTTTTATCCAACCCACATTTAAATACGTTTATGTGCACTAAACAGCAAAAAACAAGGTAATAATTACAACTGTCTGTAAAATTTGGATGAATTTTCAGCTAAATATAAATGTACTTTTACATGAATATTGTAATATTTTTTTTTTGCTTCTCAGTGCACATAAGCGTATATAAACGTTGTTCGGTTAAAAATTAATTTTTATACTCGTATAGTTTTATTTATCTTCTTTTCATGAAATAAACTCATCATAGCGCACATTCATATTTGCCAAAGCTGACTATTCAGGATTCAATTCGTGGTTTTGAGGCTTAATCCTTTTTCATGAACATTTCATTAACGGGTTAATCCTCCTCTTACGTCTGGAAATTACAAACACTTTTAACAACCAAAAATGAAATTCGGATTCCTCTCGTGCTGTACATAGGTCCAAAATACTTCCATTACCCTCAAATGTATCTTAGGCAATCAAAAACCCTACAAAGAACATTTATGAAAAAGCTTATCATTTAATCAATTCAAATGTATATTTGATAAAGGTATTAATATTTTAGTTCTACGGTCCTGCTATTGTCTAGCCTAAATTAATAGCGACTATTTCTTCGCCGTTGGTAGGAATAAAAGAACTCTTGAAAAAATTGTACAATTTTCTCCTTTTGAAGTCATCGTTTATCTTAGGCTTGTAAGTATAACATAGATGGCATTGTTATAGACGCAATAATCATTAACATTATTGCGTACTAACGTGCGGTGCAAGAGTCTGTAAAAATTCCCCGAACCCTTCACTATACCCTTGTCTGATTTTACCCTCAAAACAATCCCCAATTAGCTCAATGTGCCATCACAGTTTTCGCACAGTGCGTCTTGTGTTTATTGTCGAGCTTTGAATTTGTGGATTCGTTGTCTATGTGACTGGCGTCCAATAATTGAACGATTTTGATCTCCATAACACACATTTGCCATTGCTCCATTAATATTATTAGCACACTTCCGGACCTACGGACCATCAACTCCAGCCTAGGACTTGGAGGCCTTCGGCCCCGGTTGGTTAGCCTTTAGGTTATAACTCTTATCTTTATGCAATAGTAAAAGGATTTCCGAATTGACGCACTTATTTTCACTTTCTCTGTATACGAAGTATTGAGAAAGTATTGTTTTTATGAAAAAATATAATTCGATATTTCTACGGAATTACATATTTTAAGGTCCCCTGCACACGTTTTGATTATTTCCTCAATGATGTCTGTGGGTGTGTCTGCGACCAGAATTTTGTGGTTGCTCGTAGGGATTGCAATACCGGTAAACCGGTTTACCGGTTCATCGGTAAATGACACAAAACTCCTTGACTGAATTTACCGGTAATTCGGTACTAAAAGAAGAACGTATTTAATATATGTTTTTAATATTTTTACCTGTAAATTATCTTTGTAAAATATATTTTTAAATAGGTCTAAACATCTAAATAATAATTTATTATGTTCAATAAAGAGATAAAATAGATACTAAAATTGATTAGGCACACTTTAACATACTTAAATAAAATATTTAAAAAATCATTATACGTCTTACTTTTATTAATATGAACAAAAATTTATTTACACACCTTATTTATTTAGAACTATTTTATTTTTACCCTAATTTATTTTAACAGATAGTAATTAAATAACAATAAAAGTAATATTCCCTTTTTTGAACAAACCTCGCAGAACATTTGTTCACACGCGCCAGTACCTTTATGATTCCACGAAATCGAATGATGAAGATAACGGAATTTTTAATAAAACCAGAAAATATACAATAACGAAGATAATCGTGGAGCTAGTTGAACGCGTTTCTAATAAAAAGGAAACAGATAATACAATTAAGTCAACTGAAGTCATTGATTCCGATTCCGAGAATGTTACAACTTCAGTTCCTTCGACATCGGCTGCGTTGTCGATGAAGGAAAAACTTCAATTAGCGATAAAGGAAAAACTGATGTAGCACATGAAGATCTAACTGAAAAACATGAAAGACTTTACACATGTCGTGAGAAAGGAAATGACGTATTTTCAAGAAGAATAATTAAGAGGAAATATTTTTAAATTGCTTTCGATTTCGTTATAACTGTTCGACCAACGAATCAGAAAGAGCGTTTTCTACGGCAGGGTTGATATGCGCAAAAATCAGGTCGCAGTTAGGAGACCAAAGTCTGGATAAATTATGCTTTCCGCAAGCCTATTTTAACAACCAGAGAGACAACAAATTAAAAAGAATCAGCGGGAATACTTTTGTTTAAAAATAAAATTTTGGAGTTTATTTCATGTTTATAATCAAAGGTTTCTTTTCGATTTTTGTTAAAAGTTTGTTGTGTTTTCCTTAAAGCACTTATCTTTAGAGTTAATAATCGAAGGTTTATTAACGATTTTTGCTTAAAGTTTATGTTGTGTTTTCCCCAAAGTACTTTAGTCTTTAAAGTTTATTTCATGTTTATTTGATCAAAGGTTTATTTACGATTTTTGTTTAAAGTTTATATTGTGTTTTCCTTAAAGTAGGTACTTATCTTCAGATTTTATTTTTTCATGTTTATTTAAACAAAGGTTTATTTACGATATTGTTTCAATTTATGTTGTGTTTTCCTTAAAGTGCTTATCTTGAAATAATTTTATTTATTTATTGATAAATTACCGGTAAACAGGTATTTATGAAAACATTTATCGAATTACCGGTAATTGAAAAAGTCGGTAAATTTGCAATCCCTAGTTTCTCGGACTTAAAAATTATTAATCAAGTCAACGCGAAATTTTATATTTGACATTTTTGTTAAAGGTTAAAGAACTGACAGTGAGTAGCTTTTGGGAAAAATTGGTCAACCGGGATTGGGTGTTTACTCTTTTCACATGAGTTATTTTGAAATATTTGCTTTAATATTTGATATATGTAAAAATGTACGGGAATAAAAGTTGCAGGAAATTAAAATTTCTACAACCTTTGTTTAAAAATATTTTCCCATTGTTTAAGAGATCTTAAAAATTAAATTGTTTAGCTGCCACCACACCATCTATTGGCGACTATTGTAAACACTTTACGATTAGTTACGCCTTACGTTAGTAACGCTCCTTTTTATTTTTTTAATTGATGGAGCTTCGTGGTTATATGCAATATCAGAAGGCTACGGTTTGAGTTTATTTCAGGTCTTTGTAGTATTTAAATGTTTCTCGCAGTTCCTTAAAATATTTATTATAATTTAACCGATTTGGAATTTTTAGAAATATTGCAGGTATGGAGAAAGTCATGTGGTGGCCACATCAGATTTAAATATTTCTTTATAGCAGACACTATTCGTGTATTTTCTATCTTTTCCCGAATACGAAACCTTCTCAGCCAGAATGCTGATGGCTTTTCCAAATCCATCACTCGAGTTTTCTATGCCAGAGAAGTTGTGACTAAATATTAATGAACGCAGGAAGATTCCAGTTTCTTCGAATGTTTGTTTAAAACAGTTAATTCCAAGGGAAAAATTTTTATATTTATTTGATATTACCGGAAGCAAATAATTATGTTTCGATTGATTCTGAATAATTCTGGTTACACGACAGTGTGCGGTGTAAGAATACATGGTTTTTTAGTCTATCGTCAAGTATTAGTTCGTTGCAATTGCCCGTGGAAAATGTCGGTTATGAGTGAATTGAGTGCTACGTAAAAATCTGATGTGGTCACCACTTTTTCCATACCTGTAATATTTCTAAAAGTTCCAAAGAGGTTACATAATAATGAATATTTTAAGAAAGCGAGAAAATTTAAAACTTACAAAGAACAGAAGTAAACCCAAACCATAGCCTTCTGATATTGGATATAGCCACAAAGCTCCAACAATTAAGAAAAGAAAAAGGAGCGTTACTAAGATGTAACTAAGCGTCAATTGTTAGCAAAAGGCGTCGGTGGTGGCAGAAAAATAATTTAGTTTTTAATATATCTCTTAAACAATGCATTATATGGAAAAATATTTCGAACAAAGATTGTAGAAAATTAAATATTTTACAACTTTTATTCTAGTATGTTTTTAAATATATCAAATATTAAAGCAAATCTTTAGAATAATGGATGTGACAAGAGTAAACACCTACTTCTGGTTGACCGATTTTCACCAACAACTAAGTTCTTGTGACTGTCATCAAAATGTTAAATAAAAAATTTCGAATTGGCCTGATTAATAATTTTTGAGTTAGAGCACACACAAAATAGTGTCACACACACACACACACACAGACATCATTGAGAAAATGGTGTAAACGTGTTCAGGGGACCCCAAAACGTGTATTTCCGTTGAAACCTCTAAATCGATTTTTTTAATGAAAATAATACTTTCCCCTATACTACGCATGGAGAAAGTAAAAATTAATAAAAAATCAATAAAACCAAATTTTATGCGCACTGAAAAGTAAAAAATAAATATAAAATTCAAAGCATTGAAAGATTGAAAGTAAAAATAGATTCAAGCAAATAAATGTTGTGTGCTAAAGAAATATTAATGAAGGTTTATTCGTAAAATATTACGTTGCACAACTTTTATTTGCCCAAAATTATTTTTACTTAATGAAACATTCAAATATGTGAATTTAAAAATTATATTTTTAATGCATACAAAATGTGATTTAATTACAATAAATTTAAATCAATTTTATTTTTCAGTTTTTAGTCAAAGATTAAATACGTACGAAGCTTTCACAGATATGTCCTCAAAGTCTCAAATATTCATCCATTTTAATCTCTATACCTTACTTCATTAACATTATTTAGCGTGCAATATATATATATATATATATATATATATATATATATATATATATATATATATATATATATATATATGTATATATGTATATATATATATATATATATAATAATCAGAAAAAAATTCATCTAATTTTTATTTTAAAATTACGATGATGACAGATTTCAATTCTTTGTCGCCAGAGGCAGGGCTGTCGCATTTCGGCAGCCGACCAGATTCAACCAGACAAATCACATTACTCCGTTTAAGTATGTTACGTACTACGCGTCCAGCCGGTGCAGCTTCCCATTCCAGATACAATAAGGTTTGAAAGAAAGAAATTTAGGAGAAATAAGAAACACGTTCTTACGAAAGAGATTTCAGAGTAATACTCTTTTGCTTACATGAGATGCAAAAATGCTTGTTTTGGTGAACAGCAAAAACATTTTTCTCATATAAAAATGCGAGGTACCGATTACAAAATTTGCCAGGACAGAGAGTCAGCAAGAGCAAGCAAATACGACTAACAGTTTCGTACCAAAAAGTCGAGAGAATCCAAAACCATTTACCAAAAAGAGTCCTTGGGGCCATATAATTATGAATTACAGTTTCGAAGATAAACATTCAAGAAACGCCAAATCTTTAGTTATCGTTTTATACGCATTTCCCATAAAGAACGTCTTTGAAATCTTTGTGTATTGCAGTTATGGAGTAAACTTTTTCTTCTTTTCTTTTAATCACAGCTGTTATTGCAGCATCTCTTAGCTCCGAGGTCGAAGTTTTAACGATCAATTTCTTAGCGAAATGCTCTCTTTAATAACTTCTTTATATCAACTGTAACAACGTCGATTTAATTACGAAACATTAATAGTTCGAAACTTCGACGGTAGGGAGACTGACAGCGCCGGGTGGTTGAGAGGAGAGGAACCTTTAAGTGGTTTAATGCATGCTGAAATTAGCAACAATGCGATTTCCCTTGACGACGAAATATTAACCCAAAATACGCGGAATTTTCGTGTCGAAAACAAATCTGTGGACCTATTCGCGCGTATTTAAAATTGATGCTAGGAAACTGAATTTTGATTCTGTTAGGCCTTTTTGGTACAAATCCCATATTCGTACGATTCTAAATAATTTTAAAATATGATTGAAAGTAATGCGGTGCAGGGTCAAAGACAGCTTTACAAATGATGATTATGAGCATGAGAATTATTGTTGATGATGATCACCATTCCGTTTTTAATTTATGTAGAGAAATAGAAACGTAATGCATTTCTGATGGGAAGAAATATTGAAAAAATAATCCTTTCATAACTATTCCAGATTTCAAGATTTTCAGAATTTTATTGATGCTTTCACGCTATATATAAATACCCGCCATTATTCATATTCTCATCTATTACGCATTTACCACTTTCACACTGGTGTGACGCATGCATGCACGCAGCCACACTACAAAATTAATTTTTACTATAGTGAATAAAGTTAACTTAGAAAAGTGACCGAATATGAGCTGCTATTAAAACAATATCAGGTGTGGTTTTGTTGGATGTGAAATTATTTGCTTCTGTCTCGTAAACAGCACCTTTGGTGTCTTTCGCAACAAGTATATCAACAATAACGAAAACCATTACATACAACCTGGACCTCGGGAGGACGCAAAACCTCTGCCTGATAGTATTAGACACGCTAACAATCCATCTCCCAGAGCCGTGTCTCAGGAGCATAAAGCAATTAAAATCGTGTGACTGAATGTGCCCGCAGTTTATGATGATTAGCTTCGTTGCGCTAACTCGGCCTTTCCTCCTATAAAGTACTTTCATTGAACTCTCTCTTCGAATTGTTAGAACAACCTTCATTCAATTTTTTACCTCTCCCGCCGCCACCAAATTTCGTGTCCATAACGATGTTTTGAATTTCAAGTGACGAATGAGTGAATTCCATTCAACTTTTCGTGGATTGCTGTGACCAAAAAAAATTTGTTACTGACCATATTTGGCTATTTGGAGCCTTTCATTGGTTATAATTTCAAATGTATTTACAAAGTCAGAGTGAATGGGTTTCGTAATACAAAACGTGAAATATCTAAAAACTTAGGGTTTATCTAGGACAGAAACGGGACGGCGAAAGGAAGCGGTATCTTCTATTTAATAACATGAGGAAAATACGATAAAAATATACACAATATGAGTCAGTTTTAGTGCAATTAAACATTATTTAACGAATAATGCGCGCAAGCGTTGCCATGCGAGTCCTGTTTGTGTGTAAAGAGAGATTGATTGATTGATGCAGTCTTTATTTGGAGCGAGATTGAGACTAACAATGAGAAGTCCTATTTTCCACCAAACTCCTCGTCATGAAACATATAGGTACTGTAATGCATAGAACATTAGCAATGTAAATATAAGTAACAATAATAATAAGAGGGTTGGAAAAGAAAATATGTAATTTTTGAGAAAAAATAAGGACTGCTGAATAATGAAATCAATGTAAAAACCCACTGCACCCACACAAGGAGGGTGTGAAAAACCTACTGACCTAAAGACACCAATAAATAAAATTTAGATCAAAAGATATATAAATTAAAAACTTAAAGCTATAGATCAGGAAAATTTTGGCACAACACGAATAGATCATTAATTAAATAAACGTAAACATTACAAAATGAATAGATATTAGCAGTGTTATGATAAAACAAAATAGAGGTAAAAACAAATAAATGAATAAAATATTATAACAGTATAAATCATGCACAATAAGTATTGTTTTGTCAAAATCAAGATTAAGAAAAATTGAAACATTAAGCGTGTTTAACTGGTTCTTTGAAAGGATAAGAGAGATTGATAGCAGTGTCGTTTGAATGAGGAGAGCGAGTGCGAATTTTTTATTGTTTGGGGAAGTTCGTTCCGTATTCTGCAAGCAGTTACAATGTAGGAAAGATAGAGGAGAAGGGAGCTAATTTATGTAATTAACTTATTTTTTGTTCAATTTTTTGTCTAGATGTTTACATGAAAACCTTTTTAAAATTTAATAAAAACACTAAAACAAATACTAATGTATAATAGGAAACATAGATTTTGAAAAAAACGGGTTTAAACGTAAAGTGTTTGTCAATATTTTACTAAGATCGAGTCAGTAAAGGAGCGGGTGCTGATTGATTCGAGGCTGCGTGATTCATGTACTCACCGGGAATGGTTTTCAAATTTTGATTTAACGTGCTAGTTACGTATATCTGCCTGCTAAGTGCTTTCGTTGCTTCCCACCCCCTCCCTAAACCCTCACCCTCCACCGAATCTCCACTCTTATCGGTCTCTCCCCTCCCTCCATCCCTCC
The DNA here is from genome assembly GCA_028673005.1 of Tanypteryx hageni. Taxonomy (NCBI): domain Eukaryota; kingdom Metazoa; phylum Arthropoda; class Insecta; order Odonata; family Petaluridae; genus Tanypteryx; species Tanypteryx hageni. Next base: position 127,734,793 of record CM054113.1, on the reverse strand, counting down.
CTTCCTCGCAATTCAAATCAGCGGGAGCATCGATCCACGAGTAATCGATTCTCTGCTCGTGGTTCGTTCATTCACCTTTGACGCTTACTCGGACGTTGAGCGAGAGACCAATGTCCAATGGAACTCGAGAAGTGGAAGCTTATATCGAATGACAGCGAAGGAGCACAATGAACGGCGTGCTAGTCCCATTGAGGATGGTTTGGAATTATGAACGACTTGCATTCCCGAAGGAGCACGTCTTCATAAGATGTCTCCTGGATTACCGCAACTCGCCCCACTTACTCAAACCCATACACGAACTTAATCGAAATATCCCTCGTCCCCTCGTGAGGGTCAATTGCTGCTTTCTTATTCTTTGCCTTCCTACCTCTTTTCTCCCTCCATTCTCCCTCGTTCTCTCTCCCTTCTCTCTCCCTCCTCCTCTCTCACTCTCAAATGTAAGAAGGGGCTACATAGTCTCAATTTCGCCCTAATAAACTCGTTTGTCTGTCTGTCTCTGTCCTTCTCTCCCCCTCATTCCCTCCCTCCTCTCTCCCTCCTTTCTCTCTCCTTTCTCCCCCATCTCTCACTCCCCCATTCTTTTTCTCTCCCTCCTCTCTCCCTAATTCCCTCTCCACCCTCTCTCCCTCATTCTCTCTCCCTCCTCTCTCCCTTCTTTCTCCCTCCTTTCTCCCTCCTTTCTCCCTCATCTCTCACTCCCTCATTCTCTCTCCCTACTTCTCTCTCCCTCCTCTCTCCCTCCTTCACTCTCCCTTCTCTTCTCTCATTCCTTTCCCCCTCTTCTCTCCATACTCTCTCATTTTCTCTCCTTCCTTTCCCCTCCTTCTTTCCCCATTTTTTCGCCGATCTTAATTTCGGCAGTGCGTCCGTGTAACTGCAAGTGAATACTTTCGGCTTCATTTCCTCTTTCAGCTCCGTTTATGTATTTTCCTCCTCTGCTTACACTTTTGTTTCTAAAGAAAATTCTACTGACTCCCTCTTGGTTATTTTTTGGCTTTTTCTTTTATATAATTATTATTTTGTATAAAATTTTTCACTCCTTGAAATGAATTTTGTCCTTCAAAATTTTCACTACATTATATTATTTTTACCTGAGTCATACTCTACCTTATATTATTGCCCCATCGTAAGAAAAAGGATTGATCGGAAAGTGACACGACGAGACCTGTGTTTCTGATAGCAATTTATTTAAAACTTGTCACACAAGTATTATGTAAGAATGTATCCTAGTCTACTTTTGCACATAGTCACTATAACGCCTGAGATATCTATACCTTCAAGGCCGACATCGTAGCATTTTTTGTCCTTCCTTCTCTATCCAACTGTATTTTGAACAGCGGAATTTATACATTGTGTCTACGGAAAATAATGATCCACTTTTCGTCGCGAATTCAAGAAACAACCTGACATATAAGCGGAGACTGCCTGTTGTATATACGATACATACAGACGCACACACAGGCAGTCCCAGCTATTACATCAGGAGACGTTTCTATAATCCGCGACGAAAAGTGGATCACTACTTTCCAAAGACACAATGTTAAAATGAAGGGTTTCGTTCATGACCAAGGACACTTGACGCAACAATTCTCTGAAATTCCCATTTAAAAAGAGTGTAAGATAAACTTACAAAGGAATAGATGGAATACAATTACTGCAGACACAATTATTACTTCATATTTAAATAACACGCATTCGAAAATCATTATTAAACAAAATCATAGATTTAGATTTTCATCGTCATGCAGTTTATTAAGACGTGCAATAATAACCTCGTACGTAAAGAATACATTTTAACAAGAATCACCTCAGTCGACGACAAATTTGCAATCTTCACAACGTTTACTGGAGACGAATTATTAAATAAACACAGATAGATAGGTAAAGGTAGATACTACGGGGAAATTGATGTTAAATGAGAAATCTAACTCCTTAACCGTAAACTTTACGGTTAAGGAGTTAGATTTTTTATTTAACAAATAAACACAGGCACAAATTAATAATTATTAAAAAATCAAACGGTATTAGATAAACAATAAGACCATGAAGTTAACTATGCATCAACCAAACTATCAAGAAGGTACCATCAGATGGTATTGCATAATACTCAGCATCTTTCAAAACATTGAGATGAAAAACCAGTAGAAAGGGTGTAGCCATACTGAGATTCACAATAGTTGTTACTCGCAAACGTTACTTCGGCACAAACCATACAGATGAATTTATTGATACAATTCATTAACTATAAATATATAGGATAGATTAATGAAGAGCTATAGAAATAAGTTCACCAACAGCCACTGTCATTATGCAGATGCGGTATACTCTCTTCATGTAAAACAATAGATCTCTTTCCATTTCAGACCGGATTGAATGCTCATACTGTTCATTAAGTACCATTCATTTTTAGAATACAGGTTAACAAGCATTAATTCAAATTTGGCCAAGTTGTAACTCATTAACTGGTACCGAACAACGAAAAGCGAAACGACGGAAAGCCTCATTGTGCCGAATCATGAGGACGAAAGTATGAAACAATATTGTCAATTAGGAACTGACGTATGAGCGGAAGTATGAGCAGCTGAATCTGCCTGTGTGGGTATATATATATATATATATATATATATATATATATATATATATATATATATATATATAACAACTTACGGAAAAGGAAAGGTAAAATAGATATATGGATGCCAACAAGGTGTTGGGATGAGGAAACCCAGTGAGCACTCACCAATCAGACGACTTCAGGTTGGCGAGGCCCCGGGGATGTCGAAGCGACACACGTAAAATAACACAAAAACACAGAAACATCACAAACGTAAAGCTTTCGGAACTACTCCTTCTTCAGCTACAGAGAGAGAACCTCTCTCTCTCTCTCTGTAGCTGAAGAAGGAGTAGTTCCGAAAGCTTTACGTTTGTGATGTTTCTGTGTTTTTGTGTTATTTTACGTGTGTCGCTTCGACATCCCCGGGGCCTCGCCAACCTGAAGTCGTCTGATTGGTGAGTGCTCACTGGGTTTCCTCATCCCAACACCTTGTTGGCATCCATATATATATATATATATATATATATATATATATATATATATATATATATATATATGATTGGTAGTTTTCGACGTTTATATTTCTTAAAAAGAGATCATTAATATCGTTTATTTTTCCTAAAAATCGAGGACGAATATCAACGCTAATTTTAATACATTTTGTCCATTTTTATCAATAGGATTTACTGAAATTGGATCTTTCTAATTAAATTTTATTAAAACTTTATATATTAAAATAAGATTTCTCGCATGCCGGATTTTTTGTTTCTCTCTAAACATCGGTGAATGTTGCATCATGTCAGTAAGAAAATCCAAATCTTGAAGTCACTCAGGATCTGTAAGCTTGGGATTTTTTCTGTGATTCTCTACATAAAACAATTTCGCTGGTTTCCGCAGTTCAAAAGAAATGGAAAAGAAATTCGCCACTCGAGTGCCATCAAACTGCGAAGCCTATTGGCAGGAGTCGTCTTCGTGTAGATAGTAGTGATGCACCGAAGTTCTGCTTCGGCCTTAGTATTCGGTCAAAATCTATTGTTCGGCTTCGGCCTTTAGAAAGGCCGAATGTTTTCTAAATCCAAATTTTTTCGATATTTTTATATTTTAGTTTATAGTAAAGGAAAAAATCTGTGGTATAAATTATTTTAATTACAATATAAAGTGATTTTGCAAATTTAAAAATAAAAAATATATAAAAGAAATTTTTAAATTATAAACTTTTTTATAAAGCACACTGGAAAGTATAAAACAAATGTTTGGGTCTCGGAAAATGTCTGAATCTTAAGAAAAATTTTTATTAGATATGATCGTGAATCTTTTTAAATGATTTATGGCATATGTTGAATAAATTGTTCACTACAGTCTGAAAAATTCTTCTCTACATCTTTTTTAAAGAGATTAATGATCATATCTAAAGATAATGTTCCAGATATATTCTGGGTCGCAAATATTTATTGCATACTTTTCAGTGCGCTTTATATAAAAGAGTATGAATTTTTAAAAAATTATATTATTATTTAATTCTATTTAGTGAAATGAGTTTATAATTATGGCAATGAGATCAAATTGCAATGTATGAATTTGCATCAAACATTACTATTCAATACAGAAATGAATATTGTAGCTAATATTGATATAAAAATTTTATAAGCATATTATTTTAATAGTAACATTTTCGTTACTTCTGAATCCACATGTTCATCGAACGTTTTGATAATAATCTTAAAGTGGATATTTAGGTTTGATGAAAAGAAATTTCGATAAATTCATATAGTCCTTTCATCTGGTATAATTCCAGGTTTCATATTGTTCCAATAAGCTTTTGAAGGGCATTCCTTTGGATTACTTTGAAAAAATGTTTTACACCAGTTGCATAACAAAAGTTTCTCTGGCTCTATCAGCTCAAGTGGCAATACGTTAGACAAATTAATTCTGTTATTTCTACACTGGCAAAGCTTGCACAGAAATATCTTCCTTCGACCTCTATTGAAAGCGAGCCCCTTTTTAGGCGTTCTTTACCAGCGAAGTCCGTCGTAACTTTCATCTCCTAAACCGCTGAACGGATTTTAATTTAATTATGTATGAGAGATCATTATTAAAATTATCGCCCAATTGTGATTTATACCTGAATCTGTTAATTAGAACTTCCACTTTACATAATTACTTCAATAAACTTATACTCGTATCTCGTTAAATAGCATCCGTCAAGCAACAATTAAATATAAAACTTTTATCTACCTAGCTCTTATATGATCTGTAAGGTATAGGTTTAAAAACTTATTCGGATAGAGAACAACATTTACTACAAGAAAGGCTGCGATGCCACATAATTACGAGTTATGGTTTCGGAGATGAAAATTCGAGAAAATCCCGAGAAAAACGTATATTTTGTTTACTTCGATCGCTGAGACGTTTCTCTCAGCAAACAACAATTAAAAATCCATATATTTTTCTCCCATTCTCTTATATGATCTGCTGAGGTATAGATTAAAAAATTTATTTGGATAGAGAACAACATTTACTACAAGATAGTCCCCGAGATTATAGTTTCGGGGATAAAAATTCGAGAATCACCTAATCTTTCTATACCGTTCCATCCGTATATCCCATTAAGAACGCCCTTGAAATCTCTTTGTATTCCATTTATGGAGTATGCTTTTCCATCTTGTTAGCATTGTGTTCAATACAGTGATCGCAGGAGCAATCTGGCAGCAGACAATACAGAGAAATTATTGTTCCTGCACTATAATATAAAATTTCTTAAATTTGACTATTAATACTTGAATCATAAAATTGCAGTAATAATTCAATAAATAAATAGATTTTTTGATAAAATTTCAGATTTCTTCTTGCATTCTTGAAGTTAATTCTATGACGGTGATATTCGGCTTTGGCCTCTGCCGAATATTGGTTTTAACATTTGGCATTGGGCCAAAATGTATATTCGGTGCACCACGAGTAAATATTGGCATTTGTGCGAATTAAATTTACAGTTTCCAAGACTTTTTTCATGGTGTGATCTATTTTGAGATTTTTATACCAGTTGCTGTCGATGAATAATAGAGAGAAATGCCCAAAATTTTGGAAAATTCTCCTTTTAGGAAGCCACACTAATCTGTTTGCAGAAACCCACATGGACGGAGCCCCGTCCCTTGCAATGGCAATTTACTTCCATCAAGGAGGTTGTTTTTCGCAACTATTGACCTCAACGCCTACTTAATATTTCGTCCCTGAGCTCTGTCATTTAGTTACACGACAGTTGCAGTACAGTCGTCTGACACGGCGAGGGAAAATATAGATTATTGATGCGAGTCTTGTGCACCGCTGCACCTATCCAAAGTTATGCACAAATACACTGCTGAAATTGCAAGGGCACTCTCAATAAATGCCATTGTTTAAGTCGGAGAATCCGAGTGCTGTTTTGAGGGTTGAGAGCTGCAGATTATAAATTTTCTTATATAGATTCTCGTTCTCTGGTGACAGGATTGACATCACATCATTGAGGCACGTTTTTATAACTTGCCCTCAGAGTAGGAATTTTCCGTACGCGATATGTGCAAGGCAACATAACAGGAGGCATAATTTACAGCCTGCGAGTAATTTTAAAGCAAAACAACGCCGTAAGTTTCAACGTTTCAGTTGGGAGATTCACGTATAGCAAAGAAGAAGCAAAGCCTTTCCATTACGTTCCGCGAAAACAAACTTTTTTCCCACTCTTGGTTGACACCACGAGTGTTATCAGTAATTTTGTTCTTCATCCACCCTTTCGTTCATTGTGAGATATTTTTCTTAGAAATTCGTTGATAAAATGTTTGTAGTGGTACAAAAAGTATTGGCACTTCCACTTCAGAGCCCAAACTAAGGTTTCTGACCTCGTTAGTGCTCGACGCGAGCATTCGCATGGCTTTCAGTAGTTTCTGTATCTTAAAAAATAAATAAAACTAGCACTTAACACTATTTCCAGTCTTCTATGTCAACTTAAACCAGATGCGAACTCTACCGTCGGAAGTATTTACACCAGCATTCATAGTTTCCACTCCTTGTGTTCGATCCGCAAGGAGATATTTTTCTTAATTATGTAATGGGTATTGAATGTAATTCTGCGAGGTTTGGAGAGCATAAAATGTCGCATGGAATATCGACTGTGCGAAATACATTAGCTTAGCATTTCCTTTAGAAGGAAAATGCGAAAACGGAAGATCTGGTTTCATCAAATGAAATGGCAATTATTTTATCTGATAGTTCGCTCCACCGAGAAAAATCGCCCGCAATACAATTTTGGGATTATTTCTCTACCCCTTACTTTGCACACGGAATTAGTATCTTATTGCGTAGAATAATTAGAGCCCGTGGCCTATTGGCGCTTTGATCCGAGCATCGGCCTCTTTCTATTGCATTTTCCTTAAAAAATATGGAAGCAAATGTTCAAAATATCAAGTGCCGCATATTAACGTCGGAAGATTCGTATGCGGCTCAAGAGCCATTGTTCGCCCATCTCTGCCTTCAAATTAAGATTTGCATTTTCTATCGTATTTATTGACTTTTTCATCTCTGAGATGTAACTGGTGGTCGTTGCTCGTACCTCATAGATGACATCCGTTGGGAAAAGTTGTTACTTTTGAAAACACGAAAAATTGGTCTGCCTCTATAGAAGTAGTGGAATATCCGCCTGGCAAGCGAAAGACTCGGGTTTGATTCCCGGTAAAGGCAGAATTTCTCTCCTACTATCCACCATATTTTTTCATTTAAGGCGATTGAAATTTCTATTTATGATATTGTATTTTCATCACAACTTGAGATTCGTATGCAATTCATTCTGAGATCCAGAAAATGAAGGATTGGCGTACAAAAGTGGCGCAGGTGATTGCGTCGGATGACGCACTAGGCATTCTCTATCCGTGACACGGGTCGATGAACAGATGGCCGTCATCCGACGGAAACAATCGTAAACCTATTTATGGGAAATTATTCGCCATTTTGTAAATCTGTTGAAAATTTATAAATTCCGTCAACGACAAAAGTTTAAACTTCTTTGTACCAAATATTTATATTATATGTATTTTAAATCTATATCAAATGTTACCGAGATAGAGTTCGGGGGTCTTGGCCAAAAGGCCGACATCCAAAAGGCCGCAAATTGGCTTAAATACCCAATGGGCCAAATGGCCGACAATATACTTTAACGGGTAATCTGGGTGTGGGAGAGGAGAATGAACGGTCAGAGGTTAGAAGGTTGATGATTAGAGATGGCCGCTGATGGAAGAATAACAAAGCCAACCCTACCACACCCAACCCAACCACCTGAAAATTTTCGCCAAAATTTACAATATGTGCCAATACAGAAAAATAGTTCCGAACTCGATATTAAATTTTATTTTTCGATTCTAATATTTATATTTTAAATTACTAGAAGTTTCTACTTGAATAATTTCAAATCTTCAATATCCTAGAAAAATATATTATATAATTATTAGTTATAATATTTCTTCATTTCCCGTCAATGGCTGGGCTTGAGTGTTCCGTAGACCTTGATAGCTGCACTGGCTGGGGCATTTTCTTTCGATTAGGTCACCCATGTTAATAAAGTCAATAGATCGGAACCAGACTAAGAGTAGTCCTTATAGCATCTGTATTTCAGAGAGACAGCTGCAAAAGGCATACGTGCGTGTGTATTTTTGGCTAATCAACCTCTTGTATTATTACAGACAAACCTCTCTAATCCGGCAAGCTCGGGAAATGACCGGAGTCGGATTTTGGAATTTGCCGGATTACGGAAGTTACATAAAGCTAATACGAGTCAATCTCTTCACAATATTAGGTTTTTTAGTATTGTAGATATGAACATAAACACATGAATGTTATGTAAACATTTATTTATAATAATAAAATAATAAATAAAAACATTTAAGGTACCCACGCGTTTTATTTTATGGTAGTCAGTACCTCATATGCTGTCTTAATTCCTATTCCAAAGTTACCTGTGTAAATATTGCATATTTTCATGCTCTAATTAAACGGATATTACCGAATTGGACAAATAAAATCAGAGTTTGCCATGTATATTGGTTTCCGAATGACGATTTTGACAGATTCAGTGTAATCTCAGTTTATTTAGACACTTATAAAACTAACAATTTAAAAATGCCACTGCAAAATCGGCCCATTAAAGAAAAGGTAGCGGAAATTAAGTGTCAGTCGGGAAAGATAATTTTAAGTACGAGCATTACACAGATTTTTATTTTTTTTTTCAGATAATATTAAAAAATAATGGTGTGGAAATTACAGAGTACCTTTAGTTATACATAGTAGCTGAAGTTCAGGCTATTGGGCTTTCGATGGTCACTTTTGATGTCTGTTTTTCTCTCTCCAACGCTATTTTCTTGAATACGTCCAGAAAATTTGCTTGCTTCGTGTGTTTGGGTTTTTCTCCAATTCGTTTTGCTTGTATCATGTACACATGCATGATTTTATTCTCTGTGATAAAGCTATGCTGCTCGAGCCCTGCTATTAACTCAGTGGTTAAACGAATATACTCATCAATAGATGTTTTCCTTTCCACTATTCCAACTTCATCCTCATCATTATCACTTTTCCCTTTATCAGTGTTAGTATTTTTCATCATTTTTTACATTCTCTTCATCAGTAATTTGATAAACGACCGCGCATCGTTGTCTATCTCCATCCATTCTTCTAAATTTTCGGTGCATATGTTTTTCGCTATGGGATTGTTGATACTTTTGCTTATTCCAGCTTCTGATTTATCAGCTGTTGTTTATGTATGAAAGAAACCCTGAAAAATTTTCCTCAGAATCCGCATCATCTTCAAACATCAAGGAAGGCCATAATGTATGCAAAGAATATTTAGGAGTTGATTGTGATATATTATCCCAGTCATGAGCCAGTGCCCAGATACCATCCTTTAAATTAAAATCTTTCCTAAAATTTTCAATACATTCCTCCGAATTAAGTGCACTAAGGAAGCATCTCATGAATTATGAACGGTACCGGCACTTTAGAGATCGTAAGATACCTAGATCTTGTGACCGAATTAAGGATGTGCAGTTAGGTGGTAAAAAAATAACATGTGCATTGTCTTACACTAAAAGTTCCTCACTAGGGTGAGTCGAACAATTATCTAAAATAAGCAAAATATTTTGCAGTTTGGACATAATTCTACTCTAGCACAGTACCTTCTAGCTACAGTAACAAAGTAACTACCAAACCAATCTATCGTAATCTCACGGGAAACCCAACCTCGTTTGTTGGCACAATAGATGACAGGAAAAACTTTTACCTCATTAAAAACTCTTGGATGCAAACTTTTACCGATCATTCATAATTTATACCTGTGCGTACCTGCCACATTTGAACACCCCAACACAGTAACCCTGTCCTTAGAATCTTTCCGGCCCGTAGGCGCCTCCTCATCTTCAGTAGCTAGTGTTTTCTTCGACATACAACGCCGAAACAATGCCGTTTCATCTGCGTTTAATATCTGCTCTTGGTTTAATCTTTATTAATCTCCGATTCATCGAATTCTCTAACAAATATATTGGCAGCTTCCTAGTTGGCAGAAAGTAAAGTTTTCAAACAGTGTAGAGTTTAATACCATGCCGATTCATAAAGTTATGAAGCCAATCTTGAGAATAATTACAATCATAGGTAAGCCTAAGTTCTGCATGAAAGGCTTTTGCTAGCTCCACTAACATATCGCCAGTAATACTAACACCTTCACTCCGGCGTAACCTAAATCACTGCATGAGGGTGCGATCCAAATCACTGCATTTTCCTCCTTTCAAGCTTTTTCGAATTTCCATCTCTTTCTTTGTGTCACTTTCTGCATAGAACTTAAGTAGCTCTTCCTTCTTTTTCTTTATGTCATACACTGTTGATGATCCAGCACTAAAAATATCACATATACGCTTTACTGAAGTCCCTTCCTCGAGTTTTTTCAATAATTGTACTTTTTCATGTTTACATTTTGTTGATCCACCAACACGGTCACTTTTCTGGTCTCATTTTTGCCATAATTAGGGGTGTAGTGTTTTAGGAATAAGGGTGAAATAGCTCAAATGTATAGTGAAAGTACAGGAACGTTTTTTCCACTCACAACATCTATCACCGACGAAGGAATACGGGAATCCCCTTCTTACGCGTCCTCACTCAAGGAAACCCCCGAGTAAAGCAGCGTAGACAACCTCTCAACATGTAGAACGCCGTATATCGTACCGCGCACTTCCACCTTTACATTTTTCCTTAGTGAATTTAGTTTTTGCCAGAAATCAAAGATATGTAATGTAATATGTTCACGAGGGATATTCACCATACAGTTAGTGACGCAACGAAAATCACTTCGTACATTATAAATGTTAATGCTATCTTAGAACGAGCTTTTGAAGAATAATACGTTAGGGAGAAAGATTAGGAACGTATTTTTTCTCAGCTGCCAATTCGGCCCTATTTAGGAGAAGTAGATTGGAAAACCCGAGAAATTCGCAATCGTAAACATTACCTAAGACTGAATGGTTAAATTATGCAGTTTAGTGGCTTGGGGCAACTTTAAAGGTTCGCAATGGACAATGGTTTCTTCTTTACTCAACTTCTTTTACTGCTCTTTTCAATAATCGTATTTGTCGATCGAAGAATGATTGTTTTATGCTATTCTAAACAATTTCTAAAAATATACGGGATTCTGCAATGGTGGACCTTTATTTGAACTTACGAGCTACATTTTAATTTAAAATCGTTTTAATTACACTTTTTATGCATTAAAAGTCGTTGTTTTATCGTTCCTATTCGAGCCTTCTCAAGTATTTGTACCTGCGTCGCGAATGACGATCGATAGTTATGGTCAAACGCGTTTCACAGGAATAATGCCGAACTCGGAAACTATCCCAGATTAGAGGAGTTACCGGAATACGAAATTGCCGGATTATGGGGGTTTGACGTATAGGCACAAGGCATCTATACCCTATGGATCGGCCTAATTAAGTGAAGGTGCCACATTAAAATTCTGTTGACGGTGTGTTATTTACGATAAGGAATACCTAAAGAGCTGAAATATAAATTATAAATATTTTAGCTTTTGAAATAACATTGCCTCATATTTGTAAATGAAGCTTATCTTATGACAATGGTTTTTCTTTTTTACTCCAGTATTCTAGTTCGAGCAATCAGTTATACTGTACATGGACTCATCCCCGCTTCTTGTGTCTTCGCCGACCGTTACAATAGAGAAGAGGTGGTTCGTTCTCTGGGCAAAGAAGTCAACCTCAATCCTCCGCTCACTCTTGGACAGTTGCCAGACACACCGGAGGAGTTGCTGAAACTGGATCAGGTCAGAATATAATCATCTCAAACCAAAACTTTCTGAAAGACATAAATGGTTGTTTACAAAACTATTATTGATGCTTAGATCAAATGAAACAATTGCAGATGAACGTGATAATTAGAATTAGACTTGAGATACGGATTATTTACGTGTTTTTAAGTAGTATGAGCGTTATTGCATTTGTTGTGTCCCTGATAAATTTCAAAAGAGTTATTTTATCCAATTAATACAGCATGAAGAGATGGCTTGAATGTTTTAATGTGAGCGTTTAAGAAAGGTTTATAGCAGAAAGGTCCATCTGAGTCCAGTGACCTCGATGGGAAGATTGTGGACAATGCCTCTGCAAGCACTCTTCTTTAATAGAAATGCACCTGTCATATTTTGTTAGTCAGGCTTCCTGTATGTATATAACAGGGGTACACCATTAAACAGAGTCTCTACCCTAATTTCTGGGTGTTAGGAGAATGCGCTTCGTCCTTCGGAAGGGAGGTTAAGCAGTTGGACCCCTTGGTGCCCCTCATAGGAGTAGTGGCACTATTTCCCTTCTCCCTTTTATATAGAGTCCTGTAAGTTATGGCGCTAATAGCACAAGAGTTCAATTCTGCAAAAAACAAACACACTTCACTGAACAGATATCTATAAGTACGTATTTATAATTTATCTATATTATGATAATTTGTTGAACCTCCATCACGTATACAGTGCTAAATGAGAGAATAAGAAAACCTCTTATAACCCAAAAACTTTCGATTCTTTTATAACAAAACTTAGAAGTATTGACTGGCAATGCCAATTTTAAATTTAGAGCTACTCACTGTCTACATTGAAGTCATGGGTTTGATTCCAGAAACATTTATTAACATGGGGCTGAGTGTAGCATTATTAGCCATTTGCATATTAAAATTACTGTATATGTTTGTGTATAAGTCGACCTTTGAAGAAAAAAAAATTCCAAAAACTTAAGTTCGACTTATGCGCTGAATATAAAATGTGACCCCTAAATAACAGATTAAAAACATTGATATTTACGAAAACATTTTATCTTACAGCATAGGTGATCGCCATTTTGAATCAGTTGCTCTATTGTTTACATATTCTGCCATTTAGTTTGGGAGATTTAAGATAATTATTTTTAATAGTTAATAAAATTAAAATTTTAACTTTTGTTTTTATTACGAAATATAAACGATCTATTTGAAATTACAGGAATGAAGGATAAGTAGAAATACATTCTGCCAATAGATGGCAATATGGTATATGACTGCTCCTCCTTAAATTAAAAAAATGATTTAATAACTCAAAAATCGACACTGCATTTTTTGGAAAAGGTTATATTATTTTTAAAAACCATAAAATTCCTCGTATTCTTCATTCGAAGTTTTTTTTAGCGAAAAAGTAGGGGGTCGACTTATACGGCGAATATATATCTAGTCGTGTATTTACAATGCAGAAAATCAAGGTCGACTTATACGACGGGTTGATTTATATGCCGGCATATACAGTACTTTGAATCATCATAAAAGTTAGAGACTTGAAAGAACTAAATTTGGTTTTCTTGCCCTAGATGTTTATTCATGCGCTGGATCAATCAACAAATTACTTTTTAATGCAAAAATAAGACGTATTCTTCTGTGAAAATTTTTCATTGTCAAGGTGATTTGCATTGTTGCCAGTTTCATGTAATTGCATAATATTGACTTGGATTATAATTTTGTGTCGTATCTATTGATATATTCCCAAATTTTCAAAGATGTTTTAAAGGGTTCCATATCCTTTCCCCCAAAGCACTTTACCTATGGGATGTTTCACTCAGAGATACTTCTCCTATGGGTCACCCATGCCTTTTCACTCATAGGGTATTCACCCATAATCTAGTTCACCTACAATTCAGTCCACCCACATAAGGCTTCACCCTAAGATCTTTCACCCATAATTGTTTTGCCAACAGTTCAGTTTACCCAAATACTTACGAACATAACTAATGTAACATTACTAATACAAAAGAAGTAATCGCATAACAGAATACCTTAGTGTTTGTGGCCGTAATTTCACTTTGTAAACAAATATTGTATTATTTTCATAGAAATGTCACGTCCCAAAACCTCTAAATAAAACATATATTAGCAACTGTTGATATTGTTTCATTCCTAATTTCATCCTGTAAGGCCATAACTATATAAGAAAAGAATGGGTGATGTGACGTATGGGTTTTGTACTTGTGAAACACTGTATGTCAAATGCATTAATCATTTCAATCCATGAAAAGATACAGAAAGTTCATTACTCTAAAAATAATGTCCATAATGTACTTCAATTTATTAAACAAATAAATAATATCATATAAAAGATAAAAAGGTTTTGTTTTGTTAAAATCGGAATAATCATTCTATACTTACTAGGGCATCAATCAGTCTGAAAATTGAGTTTTTTGTTGTGTAATAGGTTTTGAAACGTTTCTCTATTCAGAACTACAGTCTAATTATCCCATTCTAAAATGCAGAATATAGGCATATCACAAAAGAAGTGAGAAACAATTATATTTTTGCAATATGAACGAACTTCCTTTGTTAAATAAATATGAATGTGATAATCATCAACAATGTGATCGTCACAGTATTTCTAACACATCAAATGCAGTAGTTCTTTCGAATAACCTTAATGAGGTCCCTGATTCTTGATTTCAATTTTCTGGGAATAGGAAGATGTGAAGTGCTTTGGGTGAAACGTTCGGATACTTTATTAAAGTTTAAGCAATACGATACCCTGGTTGCGATGAATACGACGCAATGAAAATAAGCTAATATTCAGTTTTTCTTCGATAGTGTGCTAATGAAGTTAGATATAGAAATTTAAATTGTGGTGTTTTTGAGTCTTTTGGGAAAGTTTCTGCGAAATCAGATAACCTTCTTACCCTTGGATGAAAACAGAAAAATGAAATTAAAATACCTTATACATCGTGTATAGTTCAAGGTTTTAAGATAAAACTTTTAGCGAAAAACACGGGGGTTGACTTATACACGATAAATATATTCGATAGGTTTACACCCATGACTTTATTTGCCCTGCAGTTATAAAATTTTGATGGAATTAACATTCTTGTTTTACTTTTACTGTATCGATTACTATCGAGTATTTAAATACCGATGTATAGAAAGCATAAGTTACTATATAATTTGGTGAACCTAAGTTGATCCCTGATGCTTTGCAAATAATTAAGCAATTTTGGTAAACCTACTGTTCGGTAACGTGACGGCGGTAAGACAGAAAACTGGCAGCAAGACAGATGCGCAATATGGTAACTCCGTAACATGTAAATAAAGAAATACCTCATCGGTGATTCGCGGAACACCTACCTCTAAGCGTCGCAGATTAAATTAGTATCGCCGAAGTATTTATGGTATAAAAATTATGGTGCTGTGCGCATAACCGGGGCAAAGGTAAACAAAGCGACGCCTGCAATGGCGACGAGAAATGGAACAACCAGGAGGAAAAGCGGAAAAACGGAAGACAATCGTAAATATAAGATTTCGAGGTTTTTAATGTAAGGAGAGATATTTACTGTAACGTCGGTGGCGCTGGCGTTGATTTGTTTACCTTTCGCATCCTTCCACGTTCACATTTGCCCTCACCAAGATATTGAACTACGCACTCATACCTACATATTACGGATATTTGAAACTTAAGAAATATCACACTTCCCCACAGGGTTGGATTGGTTAGGAGTTGTCTTGGTTTTCCTTCCACGTTCACATTTGCCCTCACCGAGATGTTCTACCACCTACTCATACCAATATATTACGGAAATTTGAAACTTGCGAAATATTACGCTTCCCCACCGGGATGGGTTGGTTAGAGACTGGCTAGTTGTTCCTCCAACGTTCATATTTACACTCTCGGAGGGGTAAGTTCCTCCGTTCCTATTCCAAAAACGTGCGAAACACGGATTTTCTAGGACCACGTAATACATCTTTCCGCCGATTTATCGTCAATTTCGGCGCCACCTATCCCCCGCGGTCCAATGTCAGTTTAGTTCCCTGTTCTCCTTTACAAAGATAGGTTCCGAATGAACGCCGGGACGAAGTCTATCCCGAGTCATTCGATTTATTACAAAGGCGGATACAATGTAATGACTTTTGATGTTATGCAGTGGCGCTGGGGGAGACATCAGACTGCTTCGCTGCTACTTTGCACAACGTAGTTATATCGGACTAAAGGGAACTTAACGTGGAACTTAATGGATCAACAAGTATTGAATACAAAATAAACGGTACAATATACATTGCACAAACTTTCTCATATATGTACGTACATATATACGTTTGGTGGACTGTGTACGCTTATAAAAGAAAAACGTTTATAAATCTAAGTTAACCGTAGTTTAGCGTATATTTTAATACCACTGAACGATATATAGTAATTTTTTGGGACATATGGCTTAATTTGTATTATTTTTGACATCAGGCTGTACGATTGGATGGATTTTATTCGAAATCCTTAGAACCATTTTTGAGTAAATCGAATTTTGTTTCAAAATATCCTAGTATCATCCTAAGAATACGCAATATCGTTCATCTCTTCAGAATATCTTTTATGAACAATATTATCTAAAAATATAAGATATCATTCAATTTCGTTTAATCGTGAGGCTGTATAAAGATTTTGAAAGGATCGCGGCGGAGGTGTGACGTCAAAAGGCTTAGGTAAGGTAGCTTAGCGTACATTATAATGTCACTGGACGTCATAAAGTGACTTCTAAGTACATATAGCGTATGCCGTATTATTTATGACATCGGGCCCTACAATTGGATTGATTTGAATCAAATTCTCTGAAGCCATTTTTGAGTAAATCAAATTTTTCAAAAAATCGCCAAGAATAAACTACCATTTATTTTTTAGCAATATCATTTTCATGAAAAAACTATCTACAAAAGATGATATTTTGCGTAAATACGAGATATCATTCGATTTTTTGTACGCGTTTGGGCCCTAAAATGGCGAACAGACAGACAGAAAGCTTGGCAAAAACCACTTTTATGGACTCAGGGACACCTAAAACGTGTATTTCCATCAAAACCTCGAAGTTGAATTTATTCACGATTACAATACTTCCTCAATATACTACGTACATATATGAGAAAGTAAAAATTCATTCTGCACCTGAAAATCTGGAGTCGACTTATACACGAGATATTTAAAAAAATTCAAGAAAAAGTCGGGGTCGACCTATAAACGAGATTGACTTATACACGAATATATACGGTGATTTAATTTTAATGATAAAATGACAGTATGACAGTATAGTATAAGTATTATATGCAATGAAAAGTAAAAAATAATTTCATGTCCACATATTCGCGAAATTTCCACGGTGTTTTTAATTTAAAGAAAACAATCAACTATTCAATTATTCATTGATAATGCTAAATTTTTGAAGGTATTTTAGAACATATGAGAAAAAAGAGACTACGGTGAAAAATTGAAAATTTACAGTTAAATAAATTTTAACAAAAATTCCTTTAGCTTTTATTTTTGTATTTTAGGACATTTCTGAGACAGCTATGATTTTAATCTTCGACTAAAAAATAAAAAATAAATTTACAATTATTTATTTTAATGAAATCACGTTTATATGCACTAAAAGTTCAAAATAATTTGAAAATTCATATAATTGAATGATCCAGAAAGTAAAAATATTTTAGCAGGACGGCATTGTTGAGAAATATATCTAAAAATTGTTTACAAAACAGATTATTGTTTATCTATGTTAGACTGTTTCCTTAACGCGAATCCTTAAAAATATCTCATTGAAACACTTTAAAACACTTCTTCTATATCTATAAAATTAAGTGTTTATATGAGTGTGATTCTATAACTCAACAACTACAAAACGTAGAAACAAAAAGAACCACAAAAAGAGAAAAGTGGTGTGATAAAGTTTTTAAACAGATTTTATTTTCCTTATTAAGAAAAAAAATATATTTTCTTTTTTTCCTCCATTAAAATAACATGGGAGAGGGTATGCCATAATTATAGTCTGCGTTTTTAAATTATTTGTAGTCATCGTACGAATTAGGGATTTGAACCTAGAAACGAGAAAAAGAATGAAGTTTTATTTGCTTACCGTAAACCTTAGAATACTCGCCGATTTTGTCCAAAATTGAGCTTTTAACCACAAAATTTCCAGTTGTTTAATCAAATTCTTTTTTCGTTTTCATGGCAACCCAGTTGTTGATAATTTAAGAATACTGTAATCCAAATTACATAGAGAAGAGGGATACACATATTAATTATCTAAGTACATAAAACATAGTGTGAAATACTATTTCTGGAGTTTCGAATATTAAAAGACAATAGTAGCTAGCTCGAACACTTTGGCTTCGATTACTGCAAGCAACCTTGCAGTTGAACCCTGTTCACTGCCAGGTCAGGTTCTCCCCTGAGGATGCCCACTTGGTGGGTGAAATGCATAGGGTTTTTCCTATATTTTTCCTATATTATATATATATATATATATATATATATATCGTGTGTGTATGTTTCATACTCTTCATAAACAAAGTTAGCTAAATGTTTAACAGCTAAGTGAAAAACAGTTTTGTGCATTTGATTTAAAATCTGCCCTCTCGAAGAAATTTTTATAACAATATCATTTAAACGGAGGACAGCAGAAAGAAAAATTAAGCATCTCAACAAATATATGAGTATACTTAAAAGGGAACAATACAGCTGGTGAATTCACGGAACTATTGTGGCAAATAGGTCATGGGAATATTCCTGAGAGAAATGGCGAATTTGAAATACCAGAAAAACAAATTGATGTGGTAAAATAGGTTGTTAAACTGGAATCAAAAGTTTGAACATGAAAATCTTACGTTTTTAGGCCCGTTTTTCTTCCAGCATGAGTGCCTATTATCTTCGTTCTGTCCGTCTGTCTTTCCGCATGTTCGTTCTCGGCTTCTGCCGAACGGATTTTCATGAAATATTATAATAAAGACACAGTCAAAGACAATAAGAAAAACACATAAATGAATCACGTAAGCTAATCAGGGGTACCACTTTTCTCGTGACGAAAAATAAACTTTCCGCCATATCTCGTAAAATATTGGTCATATCAAAATATATTTCAAATAAAACTTGTAGAACTAGTAGAGTATTTCTTTTCCTATACATTTTTATTGTAGGAGTAGCCGTTATCAAGAAAATCAAACAAGAATGTCTTAATTCGAGTTAAAAATTTCTTGCGTGGTTACTTCATTGTTGTTGCTAACGTAAATAAACAATATCAAGTTCTAAAACTTTTATAAATCATTTCTTTCAAAAACTCCATTGCACGAAACGCGCCAATTTGTGATACGCTGTACATTTTACTAACTTTTTTTAGATGAAAATCATCGATGGCCATAGGAAACCGCATTATTGCTGATTTCTTGAAATTACTTAATCACACTATATGGGAGCAAGTGTGATTTGCCTGTCCAGATTCTGATTGGCTGCTGAGAAGCGACAGCCCTGCGGCGACAAGGAATTGAACTACGTCATCATCAAAATTTTAAATTAAAATGTGATGTATTTATTTCTGAATTCAACCGACTTTGTATAACTGAATTAGAGCATATCCTTACGATTCATCGT
Organism: Tanypteryx hageni; assembly: GCA_028673005.1. Lineage (NCBI taxonomy): Eukaryota > Metazoa > Arthropoda > Insecta > Odonata > Petaluridae > Tanypteryx > Tanypteryx hageni. The sequence goes on along the minus strand of CM054113.1, from coordinate 127,715,279 downwards.
CTTTACAAGATCGTGGATAAAACATAGGATTGGAGTGAACGAACCAAAATTACCGCTACGGAGGATTCTCACAGGTCATCTCCCGACACATTAACACATTACGATACATGTTATTATATAATATACTACGTTTGTCCCTCACGCTTGACTGTGGCGCCGCTCTTAAAAAGGCTTTATAAAAGAGCGGGAGAATCGAGAACTATTTACAATGGACTGTAAAGGTATTTTATCAAACTTTCCGAGTAGGTAGAAATTTGAAATTTGGTAGGAATATTTTATTCTCATAGGAAAAGCTATTTACGAAAAAAATCCTCAAAAATTATCCGGGTTCGACTCCAGTAAATAATTTCTATTTCCCAACAATCGATTTTTTGACTTACATAAAATTAGAATTAATTGGCCTATGATCTTCGGACCTAGATCGTTTTAACGAAAATAAATAACGTCTCTTATTCTAATCGTCACATTTTACCTACGTTACAAAATTCCCCAAGTTTTACGTTTAAATCATGTTTATTGGAAATTTTTAAAATTTTTAACGATATGTTGCCTTGCCGACCGTGTCATTGTTAAATCTCGAGATTGTATTGTCGTTTCAACCCTTATACTATCCTCACCCTTATAAGAAAAAGCTATGTTGGTTGATTGGTTGGCCCATGTCAAGCTATTAAAACGAGAATACCTCGATCGAATGTGCAGATATAAACTTGAAATTCGACAGATAATCTCCAATATAAAAATGCAGTGACGAAGGAAAATTTACGAAGAACATCTAAGGTTCGACACGAGGGGATTATTTGCATTCCCCATAACATAACATGTAAAAATCGACTTTTTTACGTGCAGGCTTTTATTCATTTAGAGATTAAAATTAGAAAACATTAACCCACGACCTTTAGATATGAACCATTTCAAATCACAAATTACAAGGTTTTTTATTCTGTTCATTATTTTTCGTCTACATTTCGAAATATTTTATGTTAAACGTTTAATTCACATATTTTGGAAAAATCTTGCCATTTTAACAGGATGTTGCCTTGCCTAACAATTGCATAGTTAAATCTCAAAATCCTATTGTTATTTCAATCCTTATGGGTTTAAGCGTACTTTGAAGGCTTTTAATACGAGAATAATAACAGAAATGGAGAAAGAGGAAGAGAACGACGTAGCAATTGCATAGAATTGAAAGGAGCTGAGATACAAAAATAAAATAATAATATAATTCACTATAAACATTTCATACGATCGAATCATGTGCCATTGCCAATTGGTGAGATTTCATAAAACTAAACAGTTATTTTCAATGGATTTCTTTAAATGATAATACAGTAAATATTTCGAACCGAATTTCTAATAGGATTGAAAAATAACATTTTATGACTTTTATTTAAATTTCTTTAATTAGAGCAAATTTTCTGAAAAATATTCAAAACTATTATAGTTAAAAGAAAAGTGCGATCTTAAAATATAGTTAAAACTCATTGAAGTTCATATAAGTATTTATTTCTCAGTAAATTACTACACATTTTTGCTTTGATGGTAAATTGACCGTTCCTTCACATTCCATCCTGTTTTTACGCGTAAGAGTAAAACAATTCAATTATTATGTTAAATTCTATACGTTTTCAATAACTTATAATTTGCTCAAACATTTCAAGTAAATTTCTACAAATTCTTTATGCATTATATCTTATTATTTAGATTTTCCTCTAATTTTCAGCAAATATTTATAATCATTTGACCTCTCGGATAATAATTTTTAAACAATAAAATTAAAATAAAGATAACTTTCAATAACATTGATATGATTATACATGAAAGCCAAACCAGATCATAGCAAATATTACTGATTTCTCATAACGAAATCAAATATCTTTGGAATAATTTTATGATGCTTTAATACGAGAGAGGAAGAAAGAAAGGAGAGAAACAGAGGGTGAGAGAGAAGGAGTGAGAGACGTAATTAAATGTTCCATAAATTGAAAATTGTTTGGGGCATGTAAGAATTGTACAGCGTAATGGATTTCTTTGCCGTACAATTTCTATTCTCCCAAAAACTATTTTTACTCTCTTAAACACTCAATTATGTTAATTTTATATTTTCGAATTTAAACTTTGTTTTAGGAAAATTAATGAAGTGTCTTATTCTGTTCATATTTCTATCGTTCTAAATCACTCATATTAAACATACATATATACGAATGCATAGATTGCCTTAAATTATCGTAGGATTTTTCGCGAAATTACGTAATCCTAATGCGACTAGTATTTAGTTTGGATTATATAGACTATATTGATGTAAGGAAGGGAGAGGGGGATGTGGGGAGGGAGATAGGAAGGAAGGGATATGTATGGTTTCAGTAGGATGGGTTTTTCAACCATAGAGTAACTGACACCCGTCATATGACGGGCAATACAGTAGCGAGTAGTACCAGACGTTCATCAAACAAAACTCTGAAATTGAATCGAAAGAACCATAGCATAAATGGTAACTTTCTTCAGCAATACATCATTTGAAGTAGACGTTTGTATATTATGGAAATAAATACAGCAAAATCCAAAGTCATTCGAATATCGGGCAAAGAAGAGAATCTGAACATAAATATTGGAGGAAAGTCTTTAGAACGAGTTTCAGACTATAAATACCTTGGAAGCACTATAACAAGAGAAGCAATATGTACGGATGAGAATAGGAAAATAAAAAGCGGCTTTCAGAAAAAAGAAATACCTACTTATTGGGAATAGAAGGGAAGATATCCGCAAGAAGTTCATAAAATGCTTTCTATGGAGTATAGCTTTATATGGGGCAGAAACATGGACGCTAAGGATAAATGACAAAATACTTGGAAAGCTTTGAAATGTGGACTTTGAGGAGAATGCTGAAGATAAAATGGACAGATAGGATGAAAAACGATTAAATGCATCGAAGAGTAGGAGAGAAGCGAATGATTATACAGACTATTAGAAAGAGGAAGACAAACTGGGTTGGACATTACCTGAGGAGAGAGAGTATGATTAAAGACGTGACAGAAGGAAAATTAAATGCAAAAAGGGAAAAAGGTAGGAAAAGATTTCAGGTGATAGAGAATTTGAAAGGGAAATAGAGTTATCAAGATATGAAAAGGACAGCAGAAAATAGGAGTATATGGAGGACCAGGTTTAATCATGAATAATCACGGACCTGTCGACGAAGAGACCACCTATGATGATGATATTTAGTCAATGATCTGAAATATAATATACTAAAATTAAAGTATTTATTATATAAATCAGTTTTTTCTTTTGTAAAGGCTACATTTTCAGTAGTGATAAAATTAAAACTTTTTTAGTAGCCGACGATTCTAATTCTGTAGACCTAGCTCAACTTCTAATGTAATGTAAAAGGCCATTGACGTTCAGAAAATATGAGGAGCATATAAATTTCGCGTTATTCGTCGATTTGTTTAAAATCACGTTGAAATCGAGTGACATATTGGAAAACCAATAATGCAGGTTTCCATGGAGGATGGCTATAAAATTGCATAAAATCGGAAAATAATCTTTAAGCAATTTCAAACTCTGCCAGATGGATAAGAAGCTTTATTTAATTCTCCGTAGGATGGTATAAGCATCGCATTGATAGCTCAATTCTATCACGTTCTAAAATGCTAATAAAAAATTTCCTACACTCTGAATTTGAGGCATTGCCATGTCATTCAAATGGAAAACAAAAATAATTATTTAAACCTTTCATCCAGCATATTCCGGTGAAAAAAGTAATGCAATCGGATAGTACTAGTATAAAAGCCCGTCGATATGGCGGTAAGGAATATATTATTTACGGGGTACTTAAATATGAATAATAAAAGCTGCAATTGTTCAGTAAGATCCGGTACAAAATCTGTCAAAATAGAGATTCGAGAGAATTTATTTCTCATTCTTGTTTTCTCCAATATTGAACCCCTTGTCAAAAATGAAGTGATAATAATAAATAAATAATAATATTCACTCCCTCCCTCTCGCCGTCCCTCCCTCTCTCCCTCGGTCTCCCTCCCTTCCTCTCTCCCTCCCTCTCTCTGCCTCTCTTTTCTCCCACCTCTCCCCTCTCTCATTTCCTCCTGTCCCAATCCATAGCTCTCCCTCTTTTTCTCTTTCCTCCCATCCTTTTCTAACTCTATACCTCCCTTACTCTCTATATACCTTCCATTCTATATCCCTTTCTTCCTATCTCCCACCCCACATCCCCCTCTATCTTACTCTACATCTATATAGTCGTTTAGGTAAAGAAAATAATCCAAACTAAAATACCAGTCGCATTAGGATTACGCAATTTCGCGAAAAATCCTACGATAATTTAAGGCAATCTATACACTCGTAAATATTACACGTATGCGGATTGAGACAACAATTGATTCTCGAAGTTTAATAATGACCTGGTCGGCAAGGCAACGTCCCGTTTAAAAGCCTATATTTTCCCAAAATATGTGATTGAAATGTTTAATATGAGAGATTTCGAATGGTAGGCGAAAAAAGACGAAAATGATAAAAAAACCTCATTATTTTTTCTAAAGCATAGTTTAAATTCGAAGATCATACGTCAATTCTTTCTAATTTGAATGTCTAAAAGAATAAAAGCCTGCACTTTAAAAAGTCGCTTTTTTCGTGTTAACTTACGGGAAATGAAAATCACCCCCATGGAGTCGAACCACGGTTTTTTTAGTATTTCTTTTTGTTATTTAATTTTTATATCTGAATGAAACATTCCTGCAAAATTTCAACCCTCCATTAAATCGGAAAGTTTGTTTAAAACGTGTTAAAATTGCCGTTGATGACGTCAGCGTTATACACAAAAACATCTAGGATTTTATTATTAGAAATTCGTAAAAAAAAACGTGCTTTGAATATTTTAATACCTGAGAAAGAAAGAGAGAGAGGAAGTAAGAAAGAAGGAGAGAGGCAGTGAGAGTGAGAGAAAAGGAGAAAGTGAAGTAGGGATATGGAGGGAGAAAGAGGAGGGAGAGAGAGAGTGACAGAAAAGGGGAGAGGGAGAGATAGATATACAATGTTCCTTATTATGGCACGAGTGTGACTAAGAAGTATATTTTTCCAGGAGAGAGAGAGAGAGAGAGAGCGGGAGGAGGAAGAGACAGACAGAGAGAGAGATAGGAAGGAAGAGAGAGATAAAGGGAGAGGGAGGGGGACAGAGAAGGAGGGAGATGGAGAGATAGGCAGCTAAAGGTCTTCATTTGGAAGGAATTGGGACTAGGAAGTCTATTTTTCCAGAAAAAGAGAGAGTGAGAGGAGAGAGAGAGATAGAAATGAACAGAGAGATAAAGGGAAAGGGAGGGAGAGAGAGAAGGAAGGTGAGGGAGAGATAGGTAGATAAAGGTCTTCATTAGGAAGGAATTGGGACTAGGAAGTCTAATTTTCCAGAAAAGGAGAGAGTGGGAGGAGGGAGAGAGAGAGAGAGATAAGAAGGAAGAAAGAGAGAGATAAAGGGAGAGGGAGGGAGACAGAGAAGAAGGGAGAGGGAGAGATAGGTAGATAATGGTCTACATTAGGACGGGATTGGGACTAGGAAGTCTATTTTTCCAGAAAAGGAGAGAGTGGGAGAGGGAGGGAGAGAGAGAGATAGGGAGGAAGCGAGACCGAGATAAAGGCAGAGGGGGGAGATTGAGAAGGAGGGAGATGGAGAGATAGATAGATAATGGTCTTCTTTAGGACGGGATTGGGACTAGGAAGTCTATTTTTCCAGAGAAGGAGAGAGGGGGTGAGGGAGGGAGAATGGGAAGGAGGAGGTTTTGAGAAAGGAAGAGAGAAAAGGAAGAAGAATGGGGAGTGCCTTACATTTAATACTTAATACACGCATACACGTCATATTTTACAGAAGTTATGCTTGTAATATAATAAAGCATGAATGCTTGCGGACAAAATTGTCGTGCAACCAAAATTATCTTTAGAATCATCATGAAATAATTACTTTCTATCGACTATATAAAATAAATATAAACATTTATGTTGTCTTGGAAGTTTCAATCAATGAATAACAGAAACAGATATCATTGGCATTGATACCAATAGGCAGTAAAATTAAAATAAATATGGACAATTATTTATTTTGCGCACTAAATAAAAAATTGTTTATAAATTAAGATATAGAGATTAAAATTGATGAATATTTGAAAATCTTTGAGGATCTTTTCTGCGAAAGCTTTTTACGTCTTTAATCTTTGGTTAAAACACAAAAATTAAAGGTATTTAAATTTATTGCAATGAAATCATGTTTTATATGGATTAAGAAGCAAAAAATAAATCTAAAATTCAAATATTTCAACGTTCCATATAGTAAAAATAGTTTTAGGCATATAAAAGTGTTGCAGCGTAATATTTTACGAATAAATCCCATGTAAACTTATGGGAAAATATAATCGACTCCTGGAGTCGAAACTGGTACACTTCTGTAAACAAAAATAGTTTTCTGGAGTTTCCTAGGTTGCATAAACAAAATGGCATCTACAAAATTTCTCTATGACAAACTGTTCAAGAGATTAAAGAGGGGACGGACAGATATTGAGTAATTGAAGCATTTAGCATCAGGACAAAAATGAGCTCGAGTTTTGACAGTTATATCGTCAAGGCATTTATCGTTAAAATTGTAATATTTCTCCTAAATATGTGATTTAAACGTTTATTATGAATTAATTCGAGTTGTAGGCGAAAAAAGATTAATAGAATAAATAACTCCACTGACTGTTCTCTAAAATAGTTTAAATCGGATGATCGAAGGTCAGTTTTTCCTAATTTAAATTTCCAAAAGAATAAAAGCCTGCACATCGAAAAGTCCACTATTACGCTTTATTTTATGAGAAATAAAAGTAATTCCATGAATTTTCCCGAATTCGTTTTGTCAATCGCTTTTAATATTTGAATCGAGCATTCCTGGGAAATCACGAACCATCATCTCTTCCAGTTTTTTTAGATATATTACACAACGTGAAATCATCATCAGCCAACCAATATTTGTGTATTACTATAGAGATGCTTCTAATTTTTATCTCCAAAATTATGAGTCGTAATTATCTGGTCTCGCAGGCTTTTTTATGGTAAATGTTATACTTCATCAAAATAATTTTTTTAATCGATACCTTACAGGAAAATATGTCATTTAATTGTTTCTTTACGGATGCCATTTAACGAGATACGTGTATATGTTTATTTAAGTGCTTGTATAAATTGGAAATTCTATTTGAAGGACGCAGTTCGAAATCACAATTGGCGATAAATTTTCGTGCGGACGGACGGAGGCGACGTGCCCATTAGGCGTTCCGCCACTACCGCTTCGCTGGTAAAGAACGCCTAAAAATCTCATCATCATCATCATGCTTCTGTCCGAAGACAGGTTTTAACTGAATCGCTGCCTCCATTTCTCTCTCTCCCTAGAAGCCTCTTTTATACCTCTATAAGTATTATATCCCTGCTTTATATTCTCTAATATTCCTATTCTTTTTCTCCCTCTTCCTCTTCTTCCACTAATTTTTCCTTCTAAGATCGTCCTTTGTAAACACTGTCTTCTCAATATGTGCCCTATCCAATTTGCTTTTCTTTTCCTGATTGTTTTTATTAGCGTCCTTTCTTCTCCCACCTTTTCTAATACTTCTTCGTTTCTCTTCCTCTCTGTCCATTTCACTTTCATCATTCTTCTCCATACCCACACCTCAAAACTTTCTAAATATTTTTCCTCCTTTCTCCTTACCATCCACGTCTCTGCACCATAAAGAGCTATGCTCCATATGTAGCATTTTGCTAATTTCTTCCTTGTTTCTAAATTTATTTTCTTGCTTGTGAGAAGCTCCTTCTTCTCGTTAAATGCTGCTTTTGCCATTGCAATCCTACATCTGATGTCCTGTGTACTACTTCCATCCTGTGCTAAAATACTGCCGAGATATTTGAAACTACTTACTTGTTCCAATTTTTGGCCATTTACCATTATATTTAATTCTTTATGTTCCTTTGAAACCACCATGACTTTCGTTTTTTCTGCATTGATCTTCATTCCATATTGTTGGCCAACCTCCACTAGTCTGTCTGTCATCCTCTGAAGCTCTTTCTCGCCTTCTGCTATTAAGCCCTGATCATCTAAAAATCTAGTCATAACAATAAGAATACCATAGAAACGGCAGAAATCACGCGGAGCGTATGGGTCGCCTTCAAGATCACTTGGCTTGTAGTGCCCCTAGGAAAGTGTTTCGCCTCCCCACCTGACCCAATGACCCCGGATAGGCCTCTCCGCAGACGCCCTCGCCTCCTTATGCATAATTGCTCCAACCCAATCGCTCCAGCGCACTCGCTGCCCATCCCTTCTGCCCCCTACTCCCTTCCACCTCCTTCCTCTATCAAACCCACCTCCACCCCCTTCCTCCCCCTCTAACCCCCTTTCCGCCCCCTCCACCTGTTGCCCCGCACTCCCAATTCGACCAGCATACTTCGTCATGTTACCACTCCCGTTACGCTTCCGCCGAGCCACGTGCAAGATCACGTGATCAAAACTAAGCCATTCATGGAACAGTCAACTCTCGTACTGGCTCACTTAGAGAAAGGTGTTCGACCGCGTATCTTGTAAGTGTTAGAAACTAGAGAGACTCTGACGCTTCGCTGTCACATTAAGTTGATTTTGATTTTTTTTCTAATTAATTTGATCAGACGCATTTATTTGACAAAAGATGTAAACTTTTTCTTCGTAAATAGAACAGAGGATTATATTTATTATTAGCCTGTATTAGGATTAAGGATAAGTTTAATTTAATTTTTATTTAATTTAATTTTTTAATTTTCCAAGTGATGTGATAAATAAAAATAACTGAACTTGGTAAGTTCTTTTAAACTTCTTTCTTCGTAAATATTACAGAATAAACAGGCTCAACTATGCTCAACATAAAGACATAAATCAACAAATGTAAAGAAACAAAATGACGTAATATCATCAAGGGGCTCTATTTTAATCTTATACTGTTAAAATGTTTTTCACTTTGCTTAAAGAAATTCATTTAATTAATTTTTTAAACGATGCTACAATAACCAATAAAATTGTTCTTTGATTCAAAGGGGAAAGGTTCACTTATTCTTCAAAAATTTTCGAAATCCATGTAAACAAACAAAATGACGTAATATCGTCAAGGGGCTCGCGAGTATACACCCAATTTTACCACTCGCTCAAATGAGGTGGCCATGGTAACTGACAATTCTCATTGTTTAAAAGTCGTGTTTTTTCGTATTAAAAACGAATTTTTCAGGAAATTATGAACCTAATTGAATTTTTACGATAACCAAAATGAACTTTTTTCTATTTCCAACAAAATCGTTTGGGTCCTTACTTCGTATCTTGAGTCTGACTAATTTTAAAATGCGATTTTATAATGCCCGAAACGGATTCCAAGTCTATCCACAGCCAGGAAGGCGTGTACATGAGTCATTGGAGCTTCATCCCACACTATTAATTTCGAATCCATCAGTGCTTTTGCTTCAGGTGTGTTCGGTTTTATATTGCAAGTAGAAGTAGCATTCAGTATGAGTGGTATTTTAAATATCGTGTGAGCAGTTCTTCCCCCGGGTAACAAATTTGCTGCTATTCCAGTTGAAGCTACAGAGGTACCTTGATGTCCCTTTCCTATTATTGTGTGTATTAATGTTTGATACACAAAAGTTTTTCCTGTGCCGGCAGGTCCGTCTAAAAAGAAACATTTCGGCCTGTTCCTTTCACTTTCATATATTGCATCAAGAACTGTTTCAACAGCCATTCGTTGCTCATCGGTAAGTTTTTCTGTATTTGCACTGGCTTTTGCTTGCTCTTCTAAAATGTCAAAGGAGTTTAAATTCAGAATAGCTGACTGTATATTTATAACTGGCAGTTTAAGTTACCTTAGATTCAGACCATGAACCTTGAGTACTTCATCGATTTCTGCAAGAGCGTATTGTGATCCAATCTCTTCAGAATATCTACGCATAAAATCTTCACACATGTCATCTCTATGTCGAGTCCAAAGATTCAGAACGTTTTCTGGTTCTCCATATGCACAGATTATCACGAATAATAATCTTATGTTACTCGGCATTTGTGTATGAGCCTCTTCGGTTAGCGTATCGTGCCAAATTCTATCACCTTCAAGAAGTCCAAGTTCTCTACACGCCTTTTGAAAAGTCTCAAATTGTGTCCCATTGACACTCTTCAGACTCGCGAAACTAATTGCACCCTTATTTCGTGTGAGTAACATCCTCAAATAGTATCTTTCGCAATTTTTATACTAACTATTGGCATTCTTCCGATGACTCTTTCTCCTCCTCTTTGGCGTCTTTTCCATTTTGTACTATTCTTATCAAAAATATAGTAATTTGGTATATCTGTATAAGTGTAGTTATTTGCTTGTTCATCAGTTTGATTAAGCTTGAACCAGGCAGTTAACTTTGTTTCTTTCGTACATGCCCTTGCAATTGCCTGGTTTTCTTGTCCTACCTGATAAAATACTTGTTGTTCAGGTAAATGAACTGCTAATCTGATTACAGTGTGACACTTTTCCGACACGGCGAACTCATTTATTCGCCACATGGCTTCTGGAGCACTAACATATCTTCCATCAAGAAATTATAATATTTCATCGTGATTAATTACTCTAGGACTATTTTCCTTTTCAATTCTAACTGACGCGGCATAATGTCCCTTATAGACGTATTTGTAGAGGTAGTTAACAATTTTAATAGACTTCGACATTAATATGTGCGTTGAATTTCTTTAATAGCCATGGATTATCGGAACTACCCATCGATTATCGATTTTATACTTTCCAATTTTAACAGGAGCTTTGGATCTTCTTCTGTATATAAGGTATCCATTAACGTTTTCTGCAGTCGAATCTCTAAACTTATTCGGAAAGTTTTTACAACTACCCCTTCCCTCATGCAAGGCGAACAATGATTAAGAGTACCGCAGGGTCCATGTATTATACATTTTGTTACAATCTCATAGAGTCTTGGATTAACATTCTGATCTGGTATCTCGGCACTGACATACTTGTCGATATCATCATTTGTGCGTATTTTTTAACCTGAATCTAACATCAGTAGAATGTGAGCGTGAGGTAAACCTCGCTTTTGGAATTCAATTACGTATATGTATGCAATAACAATTCCGAAGAGATTCCGTTTTAAAATATCATCCAAGAGCTCTGGCAATTTCATTTTAAAGACCCGGTCTATTATGTCTGGTCTATTATCAGGTCGTTAAGTCCCTTGCATCGCACTTTGAATCTCAGGCCAGGTCGGGTTGCAAGTGAAGGTAATAAATAGATCCGGCCGTCAAAACTTTCTGACTATTGCCATCGCGTCCTGATAATTTTGTTGCATATACTGGGGACTTCCCTGAAATGTTGAAGTTAATATTACCAACTTACCTGCACGTACATTCTCAATTTGTGCTCGAGACTCTATCGCATCTAAGAGTCCTCAGTATAGTTCAACCCGTAAATCTTTCTGATTCATTCGCAAATAGTTCAATCGGGCTCCTTCAGTTTTCACATAAGCGTCGAAAACGCACTGCTGAAATAATTTTCCGCTACTGTGTAAGAGACTGAAACCGCTACGCACAGAAAGTCGATAAGCGAAATACTGTGATTGTGTGACTCTAACTCGCTTAGCTGATCTTCTCTCTTCCACATGTTCCATTCCCATATGCCAACCACAGTCGCCTCTCTGGAAAAGCAGAGGGTAGCCCATCGGATCACTACAACGATTCATTGGTGAAATGTTCTTGCAATTATCTCCAATCGGATAAATGCAAATATCTCTTTTTGCTGGTGGTTCACCGTCATCACCAACAAATATTGCTGCAACTTCTGCCTTCGAATTAGGCGCGTTATATTTCCTCAAGTCTAAATTCGGATCTTTCATAAAAAGCATTTTAACTTCTACTGTTTGATTAGCTTGTGTTATCTGATACATTTGTTTGTAAGATTCGGCAAACGGATTTATTCCCCTTAACATCGAATCTAATCTTTCCATAACAATTCGTAAACAAACTTGGTTATTGTCCATACGTTTGTTTATTGCTTCACTCGTGTCAAATATATACAGTTGTCCGTATCCCGGTTTGTTACAATGGAGAAACCTTATGGTAAATTTGTCCATGAATACGAAAACAGTAGGATCTTATTCCCGGAGGTGTTTCGATTTCTGCTCCCATAGAAGCGAAAGCTAATGCAGCATTGTATTCTCTTATATGTTCTCGATAATTTTTAGCTTCACTTATGTTTTCTGTTAATAATTCTTTCAGTAAGTCAGGCGTGTCCGATAAATCTTAGAGTGAAACTTTTCCGTCATGACAAGAGTTTGTGTATTTTTTAGCAGTATTTACTTCATTAGGCCAGTAAAGCGCACCACAGTAATTGCACGTCTGCGTAATATTTCCGCAATTATGTTTTTCAACTTCAAGTTGAGAATTATTTGCATCAGGTGCGCGTTCATTTAATCTACTTCGTTTAGCTTGCCTTCGCTTGCGTAGTCCATTTTCTCTCGATTTCAGTCAGAGATCAGCCCGTCTTCTTCTTCGTTTTTGATTACGTTGTTCTCGCTCTTGTTCTTCTTCATTGGCTCTTCGATCTCTATCGGATTGATTTATTTCAGTTCTTCTTCGATTTGCTTCTTCAAAAGATTGATTGGCTCGTTCCGCTCTTCTTCTAGCATTTTAATCAGCGTAACATGTTGCCGCTGAAGCCATTACTTTTATTATATATATTGTTTCATATGAGCATTATCTAAATGGTTTTAACTTTATGTAGCATGATACGGTATTTCAATGCGATATACAGAAGATTTTCTTCTCGTTGCTAGAGACATTGTTTATTTGGTTGCGATATTAATACGTAAAAGTATTATAATGTATTACTTCCAAAATGGCGTATATATTTGTTTTTTATTTAAATTCGCATAGTTCTACTAATTCTAATACCACGTTTAAGTATATTTCACCAAATAAATATATTTCGTAAGTACGTACCTACGTATTTTTAAAATAAACATTCAATTTAGTCCAAATTAATGAGAATAAACTTTAAATGCAAGCGATTTCCGATAGAAGACGAAATAGACTGTAAGAATGAAAAACCTTGATCATTCTTCTTTAAAAATATGCAGGTCCGAGGTTTGTATGTCAATTTGACGAATTTATATAAGCAAATTAACGATAGCCGATGTGTTTCAGTTTCAGCTGTTTATATATTGTTGCTTAGCAAAAAAATGTTATTGTATGCCACGTACCGCCTAAGCGTTTTATTATAATAGATAAGAAATTATCAAGAGAGAGAGAAGGGAGACGAATAAAACGGAATCTTCGCTGACGGAATGTGGCTCGCTCCTTCCTCAGTTCTTACCAGGGCATCGAACCGAAATTTTATTCGCTCCAGTTTCCGTTCCGGTTCACACAAAACAAAAAATTTCGGTTCGGTCCCGCTCCAGCAACCACAATTGAACCGGTTCGAACCGGTTTTTTTCGCTCCGACTTTGAATTTTTTGGGGAAAATTTCAACAAAATTCCAAAATAGTCTTTAATAATTTATGTTATTTTTTATTTATACCAAATTCGTCTTTACTATCGCAAGTCAAGAAGACAAAAATAGATATCCGCAAGTAAAATAGCGCAAGCACCACAACCCATCATGTCACGAAAAGTAACACATTGTATGAATTCCCTTCTTACATTTTTCGTTATTCAATTTGCAAACGGCTCCATTTATACGACTCCGTCTAATACTGTTCTATAGGAATTTAAAATGTATTTTTTTTCCTTTTTAGCTCATATAAAAGCTATTAAACATGTTATTTATTTTTTAGACTTTAATTTGATGTAAAACGTTTGTATTCCAATGGTCTAGATTCCAATATTAGCAGATACTCTAATTATCATGATCAATTTACTCCAACAGTGCTAATGCACGTACTTGAACAGGTACAATAATATTTATTCACATTTGAATGTAGAATGAAAATCGTTGAGAGTTGTTCAAAGAAACAATAATTTAGATGCTAATATTAAAAATACCATACAATATATAATTACATCAATTTCTTAAGATGACAAATATGTACATACAGTAACACTTACTACAAGCAACCAAAATTCGACCTAATTAATATAATGTCCTCCAATAAATTATCACTGAGAATATCTTTATTATTTACCAAGATTATCACTGAGGCTATCTATGTAATCTATCAAGATATATTTTATCACCGAAAACGCCCTCTCTACAATGACTTTTGTTGCTGGTACTCTCAAAACAGCTGTGGCTAGTGGATACATGTGTGGAAAATGTTGCTGATTATCTTCCCAAAATTCTCCTCTTCCTAGCTAATCATTCCACCACATTAAAAGATGATAAAATCTTATCAATTCCGATACCAGCAATAATAAATCATCACAGTCATCATTTTAATTTAACGGGTCCCTTGATTTTCTTCCTCCAGTTTTACTTCCCTCTTTAATATTGATTATCATTAGCCAAATGCCTTTCAAGTATTTAATTGCAACCATGGAATGGAATGAATTTAAGTGATTGGTAGGGATAACGACGGGAAAGAGATATTAAAGGAGAGCAGTAGGGAGAGCCTTAGGAGGAAAGGGGGGTGAAGAGTAAGAGATAAGAAGGAGACGAGGGATTGAGAAAGCATTGAATGAGTAGGGATGATTTGAAATCGTATATGCATATTTATATAGGGAATTAAATGTACCTATTAGTAGGGCTCTGCGAAGCTTTGAGATTCAAGTCGAATTCGAATTGCATTTAAAGATTCGACTCTATTCGATGTCGCAAAAAACGATTCGTAAATTTCTAATCGGCAGGTGATATATCGATCAATGAAAGTTTGGTCTGTTCTTATTAAATTATTGTTCTAATTTTAACCCTCATATAGTAATACTCTAAATATAAGGTACTGATGTGGGAAAGTTCGTCATTTGGATCCCTTCCCCCTCCGCCCAAGGTACAAACACATACAGAGTGGTCGAAATATGAGCCAGTGTCCACCTTATGGCTGCAGCATTTCTTGATCCAAGATTTAAACTCGTCTTATTCACGGAAAACCAAGCGAATACTATAAATCATTTTTGGAAGAATTCACTTCAGATTTAGGAGATACATTCCGGCAAGAAGGAAAAGACGAAGAGCAAATTGTTCTAATACTGGATGTGTAAAAAGCAAAGCAGAAACGGACAACCTTTTGGGTACTTTATTTTTAAAAATTAATGACTCGCAAAAAGAAGCGTCGACAAAAATGGACGATATGTCCACACTTCAGAAGAAAATACACCAATACACAAAGCAGTCTGTGATGGACCGCGACAGTGACCCATTATTTTACTGAAAAGAGAACAGTAGATCCTACCCATTTTTGGCAAAAGTTGAGAGAGATTTTTCGGAAATTCTGGCTACAAACACTTCATCAGAAACGGTAAATTCGGTGGGTGGCATAATATTATCCGACTTTCGAAATTCTCTGTCTAACCATAATACCGAGACATTGATATGAGCAAAGAAGAAAGATTTATAATTTTAAATTTAAAGAAACGTAAAATGTATGTTTTATTTTCAATAAAATGTACCTTTTCTTGTAATTTTTGTATTATTTTAACCTATATATTAATTATTATGCTATGTATGCAAAGCCTAGTACAGTTTTTTCTGATACAACGTGACGAAAACATCCCTCCACCCTGAGGATTATTTGTTTTGTGTACTGTTTTTAAGTTTTCTAAGTTTTTAGTGTGTGTTTTTAAGATTCTCGACACAAAACAGAAAAAACAAAAACTGGATTGCTAACTAAAGAGTGATTAAAAATAAAATACTTCAGCCTAGAGAGACTTAAATATAAAAAAACTACCCGATTCGAGATTCGAATACTTGACGACGATTCGATTCGATTCGTTCCATAATTTGAGATTCGCAGGGCCCTACTATATTGATAAATGTATTAAAATTGATTCCCGTTGCCGTCATTTTGGACGAGTACTTGCGATATTATGTGCATAATAGGGAAGATGTTCGCTGAAACTCAACGGGAATCAACCGAAATAGGTATAGGACAGGAGAGGAGTCCGTAAAACGTTTCCAAAAAGGAGAAATTCAATTAAGTTGAAATACAACAACTGCATTTATTATGTACAATCCTAGAGTTGAATAGAATATTATATTCTCTTTCTCATTCTGCTCATTTGCACTCCCCTCTCTCTCTCTATTTATTCCGTCCTCCTTCACAACTCGGAGAGATTCATCGATGACGATTAGGACGATAAGAAAAAAAAGTTGCTTTTTAAATGTATGCATGCTGAGCAGGAGAATTATGACAACAATAGAATATAACTGTGTCGGTTATCCAGGACCTATAATGATAAAATTAATAAAAACGTGAATGTTTGAAGAAACGCGATTGATTAATAAAATTCAATGATAAGAATATAAATCTACAATCTTTTATCTTTATGGTCATGCAAATATCGCGCTAATGTCTTCGATATTTTTAAATAATAACAAAAATATCTGCATTTCAGGACATAGACTTATACGTTGTTCCATGGGAAATGGAGACGATACCGAATTTACATTTACATCGCTGTACTAAATGTCCTCTTGGAATCAAACACACACACACACAGAAAATAATTAGACTCACATATTCAGCGCGTCATGAACTGCCTTTCTTAAAACTGAGTCTCTAATGTGCGTTTATGCAGTCGGCAAAA
This sequence comes from Tanypteryx hageni, assembly GCA_028673005.1. Taxonomy (NCBI): domain Eukaryota; kingdom Metazoa; phylum Arthropoda; class Insecta; order Odonata; family Petaluridae; genus Tanypteryx; species Tanypteryx hageni. The sequence goes on along the minus strand of CM054113.1, from coordinate 127,698,520 downwards.
TATTTTTGGCTAAAGCTCTTCAGTGTGGGGGCAGATCAAAAATATACCTGGCTAGAGGGGATTAACCGGAGTTTTTGAAGCACAATAGATACTCGCGGTGAGTTTCGACGCTTTACTCTGGAAGAGTCGGCTCGAAAGCAACCCTCTCAGCGGGAGGTATGATTACATCTACATCTACATGCTACCCTGAAAGTCACCTAATTGGTGGGTGGCAGGGGATGCAACTCACCAAAACCTACCTAAAGATTCTCTATTTCAGGTTGATATTTTCTATGGTGATCTCGTATTGTCCTCGAAAAGAACGAGCCTAGATAACGCTCCGTCCTACAATCGATCTCACGTATCTTATCGTCACGGTCGTTCCTATCTATATACGTTGGTGCTTCAATTATTCCTAAAACCTCGTCTTTTAGACATTCCGATCTATATTGCTCCAGAAGCGGCAACTTTGAGTTCAATCTACGATCCTCCAGTGGTACCCAGTTCAAATGAGGGGACGCTTTCCTTATGTTCGTACTTTTGTTTTACGAATCTGGTTGCTCTGCGCTGCACTCTTTCTAATTGAATTATATGTTCCTTCTCGTACGGATCCCATATGCATGAGGCGTATTCCACTTGTGGTCTAACCAGTGATAAGTAACATGTCTCACGTACTTTTTCTGTAGTGTTCTGTACTATTCTGCCTGTGAAATCCAGTTTCTTGTTTGCCGCGCATATAACTCGACGAATGTGCATGTCCCACGAAAGATCTCGACAAATGGTTACTCCTAAATATTTTACATACTCGGCTGCTTCAATATTTATTCCATCTATTTATACTCGAAATCTACTTCTATGTTCTTATTTTTCCAGAACGTAAATGCGGCACATTTAGGATAATTAATTTCAATTTGCCATTCTTTGCACCACGCTGAAATGGGTCTTAAGTCTTCACGCAGCTTACGGTCCTCCTGGTTTTTTATTTCATTATATATAATGGTATCATCGCCAAAAAGTCTAATTTTACTACAAACTACCGAACAGATATCATTCACATAAATTAAGAAAGGTAGAGGGCCCAATACACATCCCTGAGGAACACCCGACGCAACTTTAACGGGGGACGAGTTTTTCCCATCGATGACAACTATCTGTTCTCTATTCGAGAGAAAGTCTCTCACACAACTGACAATTTTTGGATTGATACCATATTGTCTTAACTTCGCAATTAATTTCTTATGAGATACTCTATCAAAGTTGCTTTTCGTATGATCTACCTCTCCGGAATCCGTGCTGGCATCCGCTAAGCAATGAGTAACTATCTAAATACCGCATTACAGAACTAAAGATTATGTGCTCAAGTATCTTGCACCTTCCGTAATGAATTTCTTGAATATAATTTTCAAATACGGCGCGATATCATAAGCTAACTTCCTCAATACTCGCGCGGGTATTTCCTCCGGCCCAGGAGATTTATTTGGTTTAACTGAATGAAGTTGGAGCGAGATGGTATTTTCAGAAAATATCAAATCTTCCATCGAGTCGCCCTGATGCATAGAAATAGGGCTTTCACATTCATCGTCATTAGGAGTAAAAGCTTTCTGAAAGTGTTGATTTAATAGGTTTGCTTTCTCCGCACTATCGTTAACTACATTTCCCGTTTTCGATCTCAGTGACGCAATAGTGGGGCCTCTTCCTTGGGCTTCTCTGGCGTAAGACCAAAATGCTTTCGGGTTTTTTTTCAAGTTATCCTGTAAAACCTTCTTTTTGTAATTGTTAAACGCATTACGCATTGACACTCTGGCTATGGAGCGCGTCTCCTTGTATTGCTGCCTTAACGTTGCAATCTGTTCTACCGTATCTGTTGAGGATGTGTTACTTATGCGAGAGTGGAGTTTTCTTTGCCGTCGGAGAGTGCTTCTAACATCCTGGTTGTACCAAATTATCAAATATTAAAGAAAATATTTCAAAATAACGGATAAGTGTCAAGAGTAAACACCCACTTTCGGTTGACCGATTTTTACCAAAAACTAATCAGTTTTTGTGACTTTTATAAAAATGTTAAATGTAAAATTTGGCGTTGATTTGATTAATAGTTTTTGAGTTAGAGCACCCACAAAAAAGCTATCACATACACGCGCACGCACGCACACGATTTACGATTGTTTATAAAATAAGTCAAGATTCATTCTACGATCGAATTGCTCGACATGTAGCAGAATCTTTGGCAAATCGATGAAAGATTTTTGGTTTTTATACTGTTTTGTTATTTGGTATAATATTTTAAATGTAATTAATATAGCATATAGCAAATGTTCACACCAAAAATCTATGCATTTCGCAAGTTGTCGGAATTTACTGCCAACTATAGCCTGTAAGGTTTTAGGGTATATTATATTTAATTCAGTGATCCATGATTTAGTTATATATAGTTTATAAGCTAATAATCAGCATGGTTTCGGGAAGGGTAAATCGTGTGAGATCCAATAAGCGCTCTCCGCAAAGGACATTTTAAAATCCGGTGAAATAAATACGCAGTGGACACTTTATTTTTAGATTTTAAGTAAGTTTTTCACGAAGTTCCTCATGATAAGCCTATTCGAAAATTGAAATAATACGGCACTTGTATGATGGATAAAAGCATTTTTCCATGATCGAGTGCAGGCAGTAGTCATCGATGGACGTCGTTCATATTCCGTGAATGTCCCCTCCAGCGTTCCCGGTGTACCGTGAATTCGTCGCGGCCATTTCGTCGCACGTTAATTCGTCGCATGGCAAATTCGTCGCAAGATAAATTCATCTCAAATTCAGGAAACGTTCAGGATATAGGAAATATTTTTGTTATTTTCAAGTCGTCGGGGAAATTGGATTACTCTTTGTGTATTTAAATTGCGAGCGGTGATGGTCGGTATATGGCACGGGATGAATATTTTTTCAACAAAATCATTTTCTGTAATTTTCAGGATTCGTTAAAGGAATAGGATTACTCTGAATATTAAAAAAATATTTTCAGGAATCTTTGAAGAAATCGAATTCCACTTTATGTATTAATATTGTTATCCGTCATGGTCGTTGTATGGCGAGGGGTAAATGTTTTTACAAAGAATATATTTGTTATTTTCAGAAATAGTAGAGGGAATAGGATTACTCATTGTGTATTAATATTGCGAGCCAACCTGGTTGGTGTATGGCAGGGTGTAAATACTTTTTTAGCCAAATATATTTTCTGCCGTTTTAGCTAATCGGGTAAGTTAATGGGATGTAATTTTCTTCATTAATCCTGCGGTATACCATATTTAGTGTATGGGAGGTTTGACGATTGCTTTATAATCAGGATAATAATAAAAGGCTTATTTTATTCTTCTTGTCATTTTGTGTATGACCTTTATTATACGTTGTTTAACAAACATCCGTTTATGTAGAAGATTGAGATATGGCAAGAATACTTCAGTCTCGCATTAAAACTCAATGACGATAAGAAAATCCGAAAAATCTCCCGAGTTTCAATCTAGAAGCGTTCCTTCTTTGTTTGATTAACCAGGGAAGAGCTGAAACGTAAGAGTGCACGACTTTTGTCGTTAAAATTTTAAAATATCCTTAACCCCTCATGCCCGGAGAACGTTTATTTAAATCCCAGCCTGAAAGATATTTTTTAATGGGCGATTCAGGCGCAATAATCGCAAAAAAAAATAAAAAATATAACTTTTCACCTTTTTATTGGAGTTTTATGAAAATTCTTTTAAGAATCACGTCAAAAATGATATTTTAAAACTGTAACTTTTACGCTTGCTTGAAATAAGTGGAGATTCTTTGCAGGAGAGAAGGAGTTTGCCTATCGATCCGTTACCTATCCAGCGCGTGCCCGTGCTTTCGTATAATAATCAATGTCGCGAAAACTTTTGAAGTTATTTGCATGAAATCTTATTCAAATATTGACGCGCGACGAATTTACCGGGATGAATTGCCGTAGATCTAGTGTTCCCCAAGGAAATGTCTTAGGACTCCTACTTTTTCTCATTTGTATAAACAATCTCAGCAGAATTGTAAGCAGTAGTTGTAGGTTATTCGCGGGCGACAAAGTGCTTTATAGAACAATTTGTAACGAAGATGATATTCAGATCCTATAACGTTTATCGGAATGGTGTAAGCGGCACTTAGAATTAAACTGCTATAAATGTTCCTTTGTTAATTTATTGCAGAGCAGACAGAAACCAGTTATCAACTGTGAGTAGTTTCTCGAAATGGCCCTCATAAAAACGGTGCAAACTAAGAAATATCTTATTATCCTATTAACGAAAAATTTATGTTGGAAAGAGCATATTCGATGGATAGTAAGAGCAGCTCATAAAAGGCTAAAATTTGTCCGTGGAATATTAAGGGAAATATTTATGAAAAGTCTCGTGAGGTTTGTTATTTTTCTCTGGTTAAACCGCTAATTGAGTATTATTCAGATTCAGACGCATACCCTCGTTCCTGCACCGCACGTGGCAGAACCTCGATATGCGCTTCCCCATTCCACTTCGCTCCACCCCCTTCTTATATTTCTCCATTTCATGACCGCCTTGACTCATTTACCATGCATGCAACATCCTAAGGGATCGTCTAATACACGCGATTGAAAACTTTAATCAAGCGTATTTAAAACAGAACAGTCGGTGATCATTTCTATCTGAGCGCAAGGACAAGGATCTTCCATACGGTGGGTTTACCTCCGCTTCCTAGGGTACTCTATTTTTCTCAACCATCGCTAATCGCACTTCTTTTGTTTCCATCCATCCCAGTTCAGCATCCTTTCACTTTTGCAAACAAGTAAAACGGAATATGATTGCTTCGGGTTTTCGTGGATATTTCGGATTAAAAGTTTGAGTATCTCCCCCTTCTTCTACCTTACCTCCTACTCTTTAACTTGCATACGCCCTCCCCCAATCCCTGCCCCACGCCCATGGCCACACCCTCACCAGCGGAGTGAAGTTTTGGGCGGAAGTAGCGGCAGATTTAAATGCATCAAGTACAATACAAACTTCCATTCCATTCTTTTAAATTCTCAAAAAATTGGCTGGTAGAAAATTATAAAGACCTGATTAATAACTATTTAAACATTAGTATGGTTTTCTTGCTCCGTCACTATATAAGTAGGTTTTCGATGTGATTCTTACTTCGTTTGATTACTTTCCACTATGCTTGAGCCGTCTGTCTACACGATCTACATCTTCTGTTGCGACATGTTTTCGTATTTCATGTAAAAAGTTTCATTTGCACCTTCAATATCAGTAAAAAATCATATGTAGTAAACAAACAGATTTCACTACTTTATCTGAATTGGCTTGTATCTCGGTTTTCAAAATTCACCATTTAGCGATTAGTATGCCTAAAGCGCACTAAAATTACTTCTCCCGCCCGAGATAATCTCCAGTAAAATATTATTAAACAAAAACACAAGAACTCGTATGCAATTCAACCAGGTCATCACACGAAGTCGTGCGAACAAAAATTCGGATGAATTCACATCCAATGTAACTACAGCCTAATAAACCTCCTTCTCTGCTCGAGCGATCGTGACGAAAAAAATTAGCGGGATGACAGGTCATTGGGCAAAAGCAACGGAAAAAAGCATTAATTCCAAAATATTTCATTTATTTTCGACCTTATTGCCCCATTTCCATACCCCATAAGAAAATCATTTTTAAATTAGTTACAGTTGAGACAGGAACTTGGGACTAAAACAGTTCTATAGCTGAAAAAAATTGTTTATTTTTTAAGTTTAAATTCAAATCTATGCCAAATGGGCGTATAAATTAGTTTTTAATTTGAAACAAGATGATCCAAACGGAACTTATGATGCCTACTTTGCATTTAATCATTTATTTAATACTTAAACTGGCTTTAATAGCTTTAAAATCACCGCGGATATGTAGCTCTTTGTTTTCCCAAATTTCATAATTTAGCTTTATAAAATATTACAAATAAATTCGAACGGAAAATTAAATTGACCACGCGTATTTGTGCGGCAAAAATAACGCGTGTGTGTACTAGAATATACCAAATCCGAGTCCAGTTGCAGTGGCAACACTCTCGTAATGAGTGATAAAAACTTCAAAAACGCCGGTATTTATGCAAAATTCGAAGAAATACGATCGATAAGTAATATTCTACGATAGAAATAATAATTTTCATTTATTTCCTCAGAAAATAGTACAAATTTTGCTCCGATATTACAATTCTAAGATATTTTAATATTCAAGAGAAAGTTACCCTGTGCAATGGATTTCAGATTTACTATGTAAATCAAAAGGGAATTACAATTCCTGGAAACGAACCCGGGACTTTCAATCTTCGCAACAGAAACTATCCTAGAGAGTTGTACCCCGGAAGCAGGAGATTTCCACCAAGTTGCATGAAAATCGGCCCATTGGTTCAAAAGTTAATAGGGAGGACGGGCAGGCAGACATCAGACAGACAAACGACGAAACTATAAGCCCATTTCCAACCTGGAAACTAGACTAAAAAATGTGATTTTACCAATGTAAAATATCAACTACCATGGCAACGAGTGCAATTGTTTTAAATGGGAGGTAGCCTGCCCGTTGCAGCTACGCTCACAATTTATGTGTACTCAGAATTAACCAAGTAATAGTATTGGAAGAAAAGGGGCGAGGAGAATTTCATCAGGTTATAGGTCTTCATAGTGTGAAAGAAGGAGGAAAGAGTCAGTCTGCGAGAAAAAATTTCATTTCATTTCGATAAATTAGCCAATCATGAAGCTACTAGTATAGCTGCCCGTCAAAAATGACGGGTGAACATTAATGAAATATTACATTTAAAAGAGTTTAAAGTGTATAACTTAGCAGAACGCTGTTTCAAAATAGCATGTTAAACGAACAGTGATGCCGTTATTATTATACTTTGGCGATTTAAAACTTGATTAAAGTAACTTACCTAATTTTACAAACTTAGGTTTTCATTTTTCTCCTATCGATTTCTTTGTCTCCATCTATCCTTCTTTAGTTTCCTTACAGAATATGACAAAGAAGTGTGCAAAATTCTTCCTCATCCTATAGTCTTTTTATAATTTACCAATAATTTACTTTTGACTGTTCTGGGTAATTCTGAAAATTGACTAGTACAGATATTTTTAAAATGGTACTGCCCTTGTTAAAACTGCATTGATGAAATTTAGGAAAAACATGATTTATATTGCTAAGACCAAACAATTAAAAATTAAAAGAAATAAAAAGGAGACTTTCAGTTTAAACAACTTTTATATTTCATCGCATCAAAGGTAAAACACTAGTCTGATATGATTATTTTTTTGTTTCATTGCCATAGCTAATAACTCAATAACCGAAAACAATGAGCATACACTGTAGTGTACATGAAACTTTTATAAGATTACTGGCGTAATTGCCCGTCAAGTATGACGGGATTATCATAAAAGTATTCCAAATATATGATTTCGATATGAAAAATCAGTAATATATGCTATGATCAGGTTTGGCTTTCATCATTGTTTTTGAAAGATATCTTTGCTTTAATTATACTGTTTAAGTAATTATTAGTAGAGAGGTCAAACGATTATCCAAATATTTTCTGAAAATAAGAGGAAAATCGAAATAATAAGATATAATGCATAAAGAAGTAGCTGGAATTTACTTGAAACATTTGAGCAAATTATAAGTTATTTAAAACATATTGAATTTAACTTAATAAATGAATTATTTTACTCTTATTAACTCGTAAAAACATGATAAAATGTGAACGAACTCTCAATTTACCATCAAAGGAAAAATGTGTAGTAACTTACTTACTATTAACTAAATACTTACATGAACTGCAATGAGTTTTAACTATATTTTGAGATCACACTTTTCTTTTAAATATATTAGTTTTGAAAAATTTCCAGAAAAATCACTTTAATTAAAGAAATTTAAATAAAAGTCATAAAATGTTATTTTTTCAATCCTATTTGAAATTCGATACGAAATATTTGCTGTATTATCAGTTAAAGAAATCCATTGAAAATTACGTGACCTATATTTAGGTTTATGAATTCCCACCATTTGGTAATGGGGCATGATTCAATAGTATAACATTTTTTATAATCAATTATAATTTATTATTGTTATGTTTGTACTGCAGCTCCTTTTAATCTTATACAAATGCTACGTTCTCTTCCTCTTTCCCAATTTCTGCTCATTCCCATTTTCTTTTCCTTCCTCCCTTTAATTACTTAATAGATTCAGTAAATACGTTATACCCATGTATAAAAGTCTGATCCGTGTTAAAGCACTAAATTTGTGCATTTATTATGAGGCCAAGAATAGAATTCAACAATTGGGACAACAGTGGCCCAATATAAACAAAATGCGTGAGAACGTGAAAAATCGTTTAAAACGTAGTTTTTGGAGATTTACGAATGAGATTTAAATTTTCTCTTCGCATAACTAAGTTAAATACCTGAGCCTTGAAATATTTTAAAATGTAAATTAAAAAGCTCTGCATGTCAAGGAATGGCTTTTTGCGTGATTCATATATGCGATGCGAATTTATAACTCCGGTTAATTATAAGATGCACAAAAAACTATGAAAATAACTGTAAAATAGTTAATTACCAAAAATTTCGATAGGAAGTTAACTGAAAAGAAATGAATGATTAAACACGATTCTCTTTCTCGTACTAAAGCATTCAAAGCACACTTTCCTTGCACATATAGTATAAGGACGACACTACAATCTCGAGGTTTAACAATGACATGGTCGGCGCGGTCTTTCAAAAGCTTAAAATTTTCCAATAAATGTGATTTAAATGTATAACTTAGCAATTTCGAATTGAAGACAAAAGTCGACGATAAGAATAAGAATCTGTGTTTATTTTTCTTTAAAATGGTCCCAGTCTAAAGATCGTAAGTCAATTACTTTTAATTTAATTTTGCAAAAGAAAAAAGCCTGCAGTTGAAAAAAGGTATTTATAAATATCCTCTTATAGAGATTTCTATAGAGCGTTCCGGCGGACGGACGGAAGAACGGACCAACGGACGGGCGGATAAAATATGGATAGTATGTAATATAATTTACATTAAAAATGTCTTTTTTTACTTGTTGATGCGATAAATGTAAATTTTGTTAATACTGAAAATATTTTTTATTTATCTTTATTAAATATCTCATTAAAATATAATTTCTGTAGGTTAGTTAACTTTGTGCTAGATTCATAAAAATATTTAATATGTCACAAATATATGTTGGAGTTCAATGACAACCGAACCTTTATTTTTCAGGTGTTTATAAAATCGGAGCTTAAAGTCGGAGTTATATACGTTAAAGAGGGCCAATACACGGAGGAAGAGATTCTTGAGAACAATGACAACAGTCCGCTTTTTGAAGAATTTCTACAAATTCTTGGAGACAAAGTGCGGCTTAAAGGTCAGTTGAAGAATTGACTTAGATATGATCCTATTTTGATAGCAATCTAAATCGAGTTGTTTTCTATTTAAATTGTACAATTGTTTGAATTAAGGTTCCTTTACCAAACCAGATACAATTCCTTTAATTCGTAAAATTTTGATAAAAATTATGCATTACGGTTTACATATTTTGCCTTATGTTATCTCTGCACAAGTTTAGTGTACATTGGATTGTTTATAATTATGCTCAATTTTCAAGTCCATGATTGCAAGATTGAATTCATAACATCGTTTTAAAGAAATATAAGATTCTCATTTTAATATCGAAGTCATAAAACTTTTGACCCCTATGTATACAAATTGGCACTAGATATCACCTATTCCCGCCCAAATAAAGTTCCTAAACAAGTAGATAGTTCCTAAGACAATGTTTTCTTTCTCTCATGCTTTTCTTTCCCAACTTTAAAAGGACCCATTTCTTCCTCACCGCGCTTTTCCCGCTTCATCAATATTTAATATGACCATTTTTAGAGAGACATATTCGCTCGGTCTCTCCACAATCGGTAGTTCTACTTTGATGCGGACGGTTTGTTTTATATTCCGCTGCCAAAAGTACGATTTTGTAGCAAATGCCTCCGAATTTGACAGCATGCCGCGAATGGAGAGAAGCTCGCTAAGTAGAATTTTACCAACTCCCCTGGCGGTAAAAATCTTTCCTTGGCTTGGCAATTTTTTTCAGTCGCCTATTGAGAATTGAGCCGCTACATATGAATTTCTCAAATGTAGGAGAACTTTGGAATTTCTCTTGTTCTTTTATGCTAAAATTTTAATATATATTTCTTAAGTTAAATAAATTCACATAGCAATAAATGCAGTACTATTTACTTAGGTTTAACCTCAATGAGATCTCTATATAAAAGTCCTAACGTTTTTCTGGTTGTTTGTACTCAACGCTTAATATATCAAGAATGATTTGCACGATTTCGACCATTTTTATTGTACTACACTACATCTAAATCCTTTTCCGTTCAGAAATATTTTCGTTTATCATAAACTCACGGGTTTGATTCCAGGAGCATCAAAAGCGGCAACAATTGAGTTGTCATATTTCCCATTTAAAAAAAAAACTGAAAAAAATTCACCTTTTTCATTGTTCCATGCGCATTTTTACGCCGATTCTAAACGGATCAGGGGGGGTCCAAAGGTGCCCGCACTATATTCTTTATTGAATTGTGTGAAAGTGAATGATTAAAATCCTTCGCAGATTTTGTAATTGTCAATTATTTTGTTCTGTAGATTTTAAAGGAAATATCACAAAAGGTATTTTGGCAAAAAATTATAAAATGAAGCAACCACTCTTAAACCCCTCTTAGGTCTGTATTTGAAATAATAATCCAAATCAATTCCTGAGTTTTCGCAAATTAAATCGAGGTATATAATTAATGTTCTTGATTTAGACCTACAATTCGTCATATTTTTATTCATTTTAAGGTAGTCTCCCGGGGAAATAACTTCACAATTCTCTTATGTAGAATTTTTCAGGTTAGTCGATTAGCAACTGTATCTCAGGTAACTTTGATTTCGTAATAACCCAATGCCATTTTATTACAAATTATTAGCAGATTTCTGTAAAATATATTTCCATTAGTGTTAGCGTCCCGGGTTCGAAACAAGGATATAATTTTTGTTTTACCATGACTCCGTATCTCATGAACCGTTTGTCGTAGAGGAATGATGCAAATGCCGTTTAGCTTTTACTTGGAAGGAGATGCTCGAAAAACTAAACATCTGGACGTTAACTACCCTGCTCGATGCCAAGCTGTAATTTTTACCTGCTTGAGTCCGTTGACTTAGCTGCGATTCATGGAAGTGAATCGTCGCAAGCAAAAAATTGCTACAGGGAAGCAGTAAGAAAATTGAGTGAGCTCTGTAGATCATGGGTTCTCAAAGGATATTTCGCCATGATCGTATTGTAAAATTAATGTAACAGTAATAATTGGTTTAATCATCACTGCGTTTCATATTCATTTCTGTATACGTTTCCATTATTTTTAAACCAAAAATATAATACCATTTGTAGTCGTAATAAACATCGCCTGGAGCCTGCATGTTATCAACAACGCTCTATATTTACTAGAATTGGTATTTCACTCATTAAAATGCGACCGTATACATTTTATAACGCAGAATATTGCATAAAAGGCCTTGGGAGAGGTTCATTTCAAGATTGTTTTGCATTGCTGCGTGGCATATTCAAATTTGCTTATTAGCGCACAGCAGTAGGCATTTATAAGCACCATAGCTAAGCGGCTTATTTACTCAAAACTTGTTTTAGTGGATGAAATGTCTTTAGATCCTAAATCTGGAAAGCCACCTGTCACTATAGTCTCATACATTGCTCGTATGAAACCGACAAAAACTTCATTTTGTTGTCAACGCAACATTGTGATGATAAAGTGGACGACACAGAAAAAAAGAAAAGTCACATCAACCTTAACTATAACTCAAGAAAAGGAGTTGTGGATGCTGCTGATTAGATGGCAAGGCAATATTCTGTGAAAAGAGGGGCAAGGAGGTGGCCTCTCTCCTTATTCTACACGCTTGTGGATATTGCTGCTCTAAACAGTTTCACAATATTCATTTTCAATAAACCTGATTGGAATCGAAAGAAGGTGAACAGAAGAAGGTTATTTCTTCTGGAACTTGGTGAGGAACTTGTCAAACCTCTTATAGAAGAATGAGCAATCAACATACTAGGATTACAAAAACATACTATATTAGCATTGGAAAGCATTCTTCAAAGAGCTCTGCATATAAATGTACTGACGGCGGCTTCAACATCAACAGCCAAAAGAGGGTATTACCACTGCGTGCAAGATTTGCCATCGAAAAGACTAATGGCCGGTTTCACCAACCTTCGTTAAGGATTTAACGAGCCGTTAGTGTACTTTAACGATTCGTTAGCGCAAACCGTTGTTCCACCAACGTCTGTTAAGATTAACGATTCGTTAAACTCTCGTTATTTTAACGCGTCTAGCTCGGCCACTTAAAGGAATTAACGAATCGTTAAGTCTAGCAAATATGGCGGCTGATAATTTCGATGCTGAAGTTCTGTATTTGGAATTTTTGGAAAATATTCGGAGAAGGACTCGCCGTCCAAGATATATAGAAACAGATCAATTATAAACATTCGACGACAATAAATTCAAAGAAAGATTCAGGCTTCGCAAAAATGTTGTGCTGAAAATTGTCGAAGAAATAGAAGACAAGTTTGAATATTTCATCAAATTGTCTAGTTTATATTAGACAAGGAAGAATTAATGCTTCATGAAGCACTTGGAATATTCACGGTATTAGTAATGTAAAATTAGTTGGGTTATAGTAGTTTTTGTCAAGTTAAGCATCATTTAGCTGTAAATTTGGCAATTTCATCTTGTACTTGTTTTAAATATAATTTATAGATAATACAGGAAATAGAAGTGTATAGAGTTTATTTATTAATTAAATACTAGGTAACTAAATATCAACCCGAGTAGTTTGATATTTAGATTGTAAAAAAATGTACATACAAATGATACTCGCGAATAACCTAACAAAAGAAGGTTTGCAACAGAACAAATAAAATAGACGATGCATTCATTCAAGTTAATTAAATATTTTTATTTTCAAAATTAGTTTTTTCTTCATTCTTAGAACCTCAAATTTTGATTGGTAATACTCTCGCTTCGCTTGGTACGCTGCTTTCTTTTCCTCGAGCATTTCCTTTTTCAACAGAAAAATAACTTCGTTTTGTTTTTTTTTATGCAAGACTCCCTTTCCTCCGTGCACAGCTTCTTCCTTTCTGCGGACAATTCAGCAATGTTATTCTGAGCATCCGCCATCTCAGAAATCTTCCTCTTCAGCTGCGGCCGATTTCTTTTTGCCCACGCCGGTTTCGCTGTAGTCGATGATTCTGAATTGGCACTACATTTTCCCAATTCATTTTCATGAACCACTGTAATTATGTCCGGTGTCATCTCTTGCCTCTCATTGTATGCTATTATTGCATTTGGAGTCGCTACTTCATTTGCAATAATTACTAAAACGAATAAAAATTGTAATGGACAAAATGTAAGTTTCATGAATTCCAAGAATTTGTTTTCAAATTTGAAAGACAACTGAAGAAACATACCAATCTCATGACATCCCTCATCTGCTTCTTCCAAGACAGACGTATCAATTTCTTCAGAGACATTGCCTAAGAAAATTAAAATCAGCTTAATGCTCATACAGCAGATATTGGTAATCACAATTAATTACAATTCCCTCGCGTTTTCATAGGCTTCATTTTAACCATGTAAATATTTACGAGCTTACCTAGATATTCTGCATCAGAGTCCTTATTATTTTTCAAAGGCTCCGCTTGGTCCTTTATTACAGACCACAATTTCTCCACCGTTGGGTCTGATTTTGGGTCGAAAACACCTCCCGTTTTGTAACGATTTACTCGATCGTCCGCTATATCCTTCTTCACCTTCCTCTTAAAATTATCATAGAATGACTTGATCTGTTTCATATTCCTATGAGACACATTCACGTGGCTGTTGAACTCATCCACTACTTTTTGCCACACATCTTCCTTTTTCTTAATATTGGTTCCATCTGTTCTTTTGTCTTCTATTATGGCACTATACTTAGAAACCACGTCCACGATGACATTTCTTTCATTTGGCGTGAAGTTTAGGCCTCGGCAGCGTTTCTTCTCCGAATTCATTTTTACAAGTTCAATTTTGTATTCAAACAAATTCACGATGTATTCGCGGATAACGTACTTCATTTGTTCTAAGGCTGAACGGATAGCCAATCCGGGGGCTGCGTAGCAACACTAGAGAGTATGAAAAATCTTGCGCTCACCTATAACGGGCCGTTAAATAACGACTCGTTATTTTACTGAAGCACTCCTTGGTGAAATGCTAAAGAAATTAACGATCCGTTATTTACTAACGACGCGTTAGATAACGGAAGGTTAGTCAGATTTTAACGACTCTTGGTGAAACCGGCCATAAGAGACAATGTAACAAAAAAAAATGACATGTTTAAAATGTGGAAAAATGTTTGTAAATCTCATTCAAAAAAAGAAGTTGTATGCGAAAGGTGTAATAATGATAATTAGTACGCGTAAAAAAGAAATACTTAACACAATTTATAATGTAAATATAGCAAATAAATACTTTTTATGTATTAATATCATTTTAAATTAAAATAAAATTATTTAATGAAAGATAGCTGCTTGTAAAAATTTGTAGGAATAAAAAATACCGCGGGCATTTTTGGACCCCTCCCTGGACCTGCGCGTAACAGATTATACGTTGGTCTTTCTAGGGTTAATCAAATGGGAAAAATAAACGCTCCCTAAATCATGATTTCTCCCTTCGTGTGACATAGCTCGAGAACGGTAAATCTGATAACTTTTTGGCAAGCCAACGTTTATGATAGGAATAATGGGTTCAATTCCAGGAGAATGAGAAAATAAACTATTATGACATCAATTTCCTCGAATTTGAGATTCCAGTGCTCTTATAAAGGGAACACTTCAAAGTTACGTATTCTTACTTTGCATTTATGTTTACGATCGATGATTGTTTTTAATAGTACACAGCTACCATTAAATAGTGTCTTATGCACTATGTTTATGTTTTCCTCTCGTCGTTTTTTGGCGTTCTATGCAAAAAGCAAACATCGCGACGGGACCATAAGGCGTTCTTTGCGGACAGACAGACGAACGGACACGACGCGTCGTGTCCGTTCATATGTCCGTCCGCATGTTTCATCTGCAAAACTACTGTGCGAATATTCATCAAATTTAGTATTTATGACATAGGGGCAAATAAAATGATATAAATGATTTATGTTGCCTAATCGGGAGTGCCACTTTACTGGTGACAAAAACAAACTTTTCTTTACATCTCCTTCCTTAAAATTTCCTCCTCAGTTGCGGTTGAAACTGTTTCACCAGAAAAAATGGAGTGTGATGATTAAAATGCCAACATTGAAATTTTCCATTTTTCACATACAATTTAGAGACACGAGAATTATGCTAAGACATTATTATCCTTGTAAATACGGCAATTATATATCGCAAATATTGAATGATTAAATTTTTGAAAAATAATCAACGCGTAAGCGTGTTGGATATGTAAATGATCAAAATGAATAATTTATCTTGATAAATACACATTAAAGATTCCTCGGTTTTTTATTTTTTGTTTCGCTGCGAAACTTAGCTGCGTTTCATTTTTATAACTCAGGTTTTATTTTTTTAATTACACTTCAAAGTGAATAATATTTATTTTCAAAAGAGCATTACACAATTTTCGGAAACTCGTATCCAAATATGTTGATTTTATTTTCACGTTCGATTAACCCAATCCTAAACTGAAACTAAATTTGTAGTGCTGCTACTTCTACGAATTTTTTTATCATCATTTCTCTCTGAAACATTTTTAATGGCCTTTTGTAGGAATGAATAAATTGATGTTTATATGGAAAATAAAATAATGAACGAAAGCGGAATTTAAAGTGTTTCATTAAGAAATGCTTCAAGTGAGCGTTTAAACCTGCTATAGAGGCTCACTGGACCGTGAAATGCGTCATTAGCTTTTCAGTCTCGGAAGAATACTACGCCCCGCACACCGTTCCGTAGTTCCGAGAAAGTGGCGCAGGTGTCTTTCGGTCGATCCTGTTATGGCGACGAGCGAGCGTAAGGTGTATAGAAAGAGTGCGAGACCGTGTTGCGGGTATCTAGATGGGATCGGGGAGAGCGGATGTCTCTCAGGGAGAGAGAAAGGGGAGAGGAGGAGAGTGCAGGGGCGCTTGCGTGCGCCGGTAGCTCAAGTCGTGTGCCTGGGAAAAGAGGGAAATGGAACAGACCGCGGGGGTGGACGACACCGGCGATGAGAGTAGCGAAGAGAAGCAGATCGGCGGCGGAATCAATGGCACGCCACCGTGGGCTCCGGGGCGCCTCCGTCCACCCCTCCGGGACAGGAATGAATGGAAGGCGCCGGAGCGATGGCCAGCGCCTCTGACGGATTGCGGCACAACTAACCTCCTGTGCAACTTCCTCGCCAGGGATTCCATTCACATCCTGACGTATGAAAGATAGGGAGGGGGAGTGAGGTAGAGGAAGGGAGTAGTGAGGTAGAGGAAGGGAGGGGTGAGGTAGAGGAAGGGAGGGTGAGGTAGAGGAAGGGAGGAGTGAGGCAGAGGAAGGGAGAGTGGGATATAGGAGTGAGGTGAACGAGGGAGGAATGGGAGATGTAGGCGGGTGGAAGAATAAAGCCAATCCGGGAGGGATCCTCCTCTGAGTTTGAAAAGTTTTATTGATATTCTGCGTTTGCACAACTTAAAACGAAAATTTGTTTCCCCAATTTGAAGTGTAGCACTCTTTAAGTAGATTGCAGACGTTCTTATACAGTACAAATCTAGGAGTAAAGTTTCATTTTATGAGACTGTTGAAACCTTTCATAGTAGACATTTATGTTTACTTAAAAAGTTTCTCCACATGTTCACGAAACATTCAACATTTTCCATTGGCTTTTGACAGTAAAACATGGAAGAACAACACGTTAAATGTTTCCCTATAACCGTTTCCATTTTTACTATGCATTGCCGTCTTATGACGCTCGTTTTGTGTGTGTATGTATATATATATATATATATATATATATATATATATATATATATATATATATATACACTTACAATCATTGTTGATGGTGGCTTATTAGCTTATTAAAACTCAAAGGTTTTGTATTACAGCATCACTTGTATAATCATTAAGTACTAGTGAAGTATTTTAAAATAAAACTCAACATAAATGTTCTGATAATAGCGATTATTTTCTTTTACTAGAATATTTTTCCAAATTAGTATACTATTGTAAAATTAAAATTTACCAATTAAAATTAAATTTGGAAAAATCTGAATCGTAAGCACAACTGGTACAAAACTGTTTTCTACCCTGAGAAGTGTGAAGTATTTCGACACATTCAGCGCCCGGTAAGGAGTATGTTGGCCGTTTGATGAGATCCACTTTAAATGGCTCTCCCCTTTATTATCTCGAATCGGTCTACTTGGCAACGGATCGCTTCTTCTCACCCCTCACGCTTCGCCCTCCCCTCTACACCTCCCCCTCTACTTCCTTCTAACCCTTCCCTTCCACCATCTAACTCATCCTCCTCTGTCTCCCCACCCTCTTTTTCTTGCTTCTCTACCTATTCCCCCTCTACCTCTCCCCTTCTACTTCTTTCTACCCCTTCCCTATAGTACGCCACTCCCTTCCACCGTTTAACTCATTCTCTTTTATCGGCCCTCCCTCTTCGTCTCTCTTCTCTACACCCCCCCACGCTCCACGCTCACCTATTCCCCCTCTACTTCCTACTACCTCATCTGCCCCTTCCCTTCCCCTTCCACTATCTCACTCATTCTCATTTATCGCCCACCCCCTCTTCGCCCCTCTCCCCCACACTCCTCTCTCACCTGTTCCCTCTATACCTCTTCCCCTCTTTTACCCCATCTTCCATTTGTCCCCTCCTCCACTCCGTCCCACGTCATATCCACTCGGGAGATAAACTTCCCAAAATTTCGTTCTAAGCACATCCAAAATTTCTCGATGTCTGGCGTGAGCCTCGATAATGTAGCTGAAGATTGGAACAACACTCTTAATGATGAAAGTGTTGCACTCAAGCGCCTCCAGCTCCCAACTGCTATCTCTCGCATCATGGATGCCTGGAGCCGCTAAAAGCGGTGGCAAACCGAGTGTACCCACCCTGCTTGGCGACAATTTTTGAATGGCGACCTCGTCACCGAAACGGATAAAGGAAAATTTTTGTTTCTACGAAATGCGCGAATCATCGCCAACAAAATAACTAAATTCGCGAAAGATTTAATCGTTCTGTCCAATATAATATCGAAGCCTGTTTTTTTCCGAGTGTTCACCTCTCCCTATACGACATCCTCTCTCGAAGCGTTTAACGTGAACGCGTTCACCATAAACTACGATACTTTCCCTAAATTTACAATATATGCAATTGTTTTCGCTGTCGTTCACTTGAAATAGAAAGAAATCTAATTGAAAAAAGCTCTACTAATTTTCCAGAGCCAACTATAAGTTTGTAAACATAAGGAAACGAAAGTGGTGAAGGAAAGAATCCTGAAATAGTGTATGCCGAGCGCCGTTATCATCTAAGGTGCAAGAGTTATAAATGCGTAACGATGCATTCTGCAGTTGAGAACGCATGACCTCACGGCTTCCATTGAACTATTACTGAAAAAATAATGTTATTGCGAAAGAGAGGGATACGTAGAAAGTCTGTATTAAAACTCTTTAATTAAATGGTTCAAACCAAAGAAATTTACGGTACGAATTCCGCATGAATTATTTTATTAACATTTTGCCAGAGAAAGAAAGACGGAAAGTGGGATAATCCTCCACCAATCACCGTGAACCTCTTCCCGATAATAATTTCCATCGAGTTTCTCTCCACCTCCCTCCTCTTTCCCCCCTCCCCCACTCTCAATTTCCCTTCCTATCTCCTCCCACACCTTTTTCTCCTCTCTCTTTCTCCCTTTCTCTCTCCCTTCCGCCCTCTCCCTCTCTCCCATCCATCCTCTCCCTCCCCTCCTCTTCCCCGCCTCACTATCCCCCCGCTCCTTCCTCTCTATCCTCTCTCCCTGTTCTCCCTCTATCTCTGCCACTTATCCATCCTCCCTCTCTCCCTTCCCTCCTCTCTCTTCTTCTCTCTCTCCCCTCCTGTCTCGCCTTCTCTCTCACTCCTCTCCCCTCTCCCCACTCTATCCTATCTCTATACTCCCTCTTTCTCTTACCTCTCTATATCCACCTCTTTACTCACTCTTTCTCTTACCTCTCTCAATTTTCCCTCTCTCCCTCTTCTTTCTCTCCGCTCCTGCCTCTCCTCCTCTCTCTCCCCCACTCTCTCTCCCCCTCCTTTCTCTCTCCCATATCTCTCTCCCCCTCCGTCTCTCCTCTCTTTCTAGGATATATATATATATATATATTCATGCTCCTCTGCGTTGTTTTTGGGCGTAATCATGTTCCATGTTTTTCATACATAATGCACTTGTTACTTCATTCAGCTGGAGAGACGATGCCACTTTTTTGTAAATATTTTTGACAAAACCATGTATGCTGTTCTTTGTTTTTCAGTACATTTAACGCAGAAGAAGTTAATATGGAGTCTGTTCCTTTTCGTAGTCGATAAAGCACATACAGAGTGGCAACTCATAGACTTTAGTCCGAAAGGTTAGCTCTCTGACAACATGAAAGTGGTCCACCTTGTTATAGCCACTGCGAGATCCGGATCTCTGGGTAGGTTCAAGTATTCAAATGTAAGGTACCAAATCACTGGCCTGGACGCTGCGCAACCAACGCTTTTTGGAGAGTTTTCCGCATAATAACGAAAAATTGGCGCATTTGAAATATGATCTTTAATTGAAAAACCGCGTAATAACGAAAACGTGTGAACCGAGGAGTTACTGCATTCAGCGTGCCGCATTACGTAGTGAATCTTCCGCATAGTAACGGCTAAAATTATAAATATTACTTTTTTATTTTCCAAATCTATACATTTTTAAGAGCACTAAAAAGTGAAAAACAAGATAACTATTACAATTTTCATATAAAAGTTGGGCGACTAACAGAGGTGGATGGTGGATTTTCGAGGCCTTGGGCTAATTATTTTTCGGGGCTCTCAACATAAACATAATAAAAGAACAGTAAATAATAATAATAGATGATAACAATAACAATCACACATCTTTCTAGCAGCTCTTTCTCAAACGCGTCACGTCGTTGCTGATCAAGTTTTTTGGTTTGGCATGGAATAAGACGGAAATATTTGGAAAGTAATTTAATAATTGTGGTTTAACATACTAAAAAAAATTAGAGTATTTATTGAACTATACCAAAATATAGAGAAGTTTTTCATTTCAAATTAGATGCAAAAACAAAACAAAAGTGACTTTTGGGGGCCCTTAGACAACCGCGGCCTTGGGCTACAGCCCAATTAGCCTATGTATAGATCCACCCCTGGTGACTAATGTAGTAAATATATCGTTTTCTCCTCACTGTACATTTATAGTTAGCTAAAAAGCCGCCCAATTTCTTCACAAAAATTGTAATTAATTTCTGGATTTTTGCTATTTATTGCAATTAACATGCATAAAAGTTGGTAATTTAGAAAGTAATTTTTATAGTTTTATTATTAGACTTCATTCATCTATATCGCAGCAGTTATCTTACTATCATAAATTTTGTTAAATGAGAAATCTAACTCCTTAACGGTAAACAACATTTATTCCAATACGTTTTTACATGAATCAAATATTAAAGCATATATTTCAAAATAACGGATGTGACAAGAGTAAACACCCACTTTCGGTTGACCGTTTTTTACCAAAACTAATCAACCCTTAAAACTTTTATAAAAATATCAAATATAAAATTTTGCGTTAACCTAATAAATAGTTTTTGAGTTAGAGCACCCACAAAAAATCTGTCACATACACACAGATATCATCGATAAAATGGTCAAAACGTGTTCAAGGGATCTCAGAACGTATTTCCATTGAAATCTCGAAATCGATTTTTTTCATGAAAACAATACTTTTCCCTATATTACGTATGAAGAAAGAAAAAATCATAAAGGAATCCATTAAAAATTTATCTCCACACGTTTAACTTATTATTAACGAATTCATTTGAAAAGAATATTTTTCCTCCTATTGTTCTGAGGCCTTATTATTCTTTCTACAGTTTTATTATGGGGCTGTAGAAGGATTTCATAGAACGCACAAAAATAGGTAGCTAGGATGGCCAAACTTACATATCCTTGGAGCCGCATGCGATAATCTTCAGAAAATTGAGAGTCGCATGACGCATTCTGTGCTCATAAATTTACGAAAAGTAAAACAACCTGTATCCGAAGCAATTCAGATAGAATGCAGGTCCCTTAGGTATCCCTAACACGCCTCAACTCACACTACGTCATTGTGTTATGTAGTGAAATAAGCATGAGATTATCATCCGGAGAATTAGTTTTGGGTATGGCTACCAAAAATAGAAGAATATATATATACTCGTAGTAGTAGATTTTTAATCTAACCAACCACAAAATGAGTTATGGGCGAGTGGATTTTGTCAAGCGGAGAGTAGGATATAGTTATACTCAGGGCCGGCGTGATTATTTGCGGGGCCTAGTTCGATAGTGAGCGGGGGTGGGTCCTAATATATTACGGGCAAATTCCAAAATGTGGGCACATCTAGAATTGCCCGGGAAAATCTAGATGTGCCCAGGTATTTTAGGGAAATCCCGAAATATTTTTAGAAAATGCACTTTTTCGAGATTTGTCCTGGCAATTCGCGATGTGATCAAATCGTTTTGGGTAAATCTAGATGTGGTGGTATCTGGAATATCTTTTTCGGTACGTTTAATTACTGATTTGGTTAATTATAGTAAATTAAGCAACAGTTCCTTCCATCTTCAGTTCGTATTGTCATTTAAAGATAAAACTCGACCTATCAAATGCGAATAAATACAAGGATAGAGTTACCAATCAAACCCAACCCAACCCGGAATCCACCTGAATGGAACAATTCGGCGCGACCGTTTCGGCGCTTGAACAATTCGGTTACGGGACAATTCGGCGCCGGGACGATTCAGCGCCCCAGGTTGGGTTAAGTGTTTGGGGATTTGGTTCGTTCTATTTTCCTCTCCCGAGTTGGGTTAAGTGGTTGGGGGAGTACAATTATGATTAACTTTTTTCTTGAATTTTAAATAAAAAGTTGATTTAAAATACTGTCATTTCATTGAAATATTACCGTATCAGTAGATAGTCAACTTAGACAAATTCACTTAATAGTTGTAATATCTTTTTATTATCACACCATTCCCGTCAAATCATGCTGGTACTGTGCCAAACGTAATCTTGTTGGCGCCAAACTCTCCCGTCGCCAAATCGTCCCGGCGCCGAATCGTCCCTAGCCGAAACGGTCGCGCCCAACTGTCCTATACCCGAATCTACTATACATTTTGAGGTCACCTATATCTGTCCAAACACCTGTCGGCGTTTCGTTATATGCCCGGGCAAACTTCTAATCTAATTAAGTGAAAAATGTTTGTGTTTTGAGAGAGCGTCAGAGAAGAGAAGGATAAGCATTCTCACGTATGGGGATTCTGGTTCTGTTTATGCTCGTCTTAATTTCACAAACAATGAGAGTCTTAACCACTTTCCTAGTGGAGAGGGGGATTCGGGGATGAACCAGGAAAGAGAGACTGGATTCTGCTACTGTTATGTGATTAGCAGCACTCTACACACTCTACATACTCTACATTTAATATAAAAAGTATCTGGCGAGCCACTTAGGAAATATACATAATAAATATAAATTTTAAATAATACAGTGGAACCCCAACATACAAACGTAATGCGTACCATGAAATGTGTTCGTAAACTGAATGTTCTTAAGTTGAATTTGTTTTTCTATTAGAAATAGAGTTAATTTTGTTAATGCGTTCCTGAATCATTATCAAAATCAATTTCCACCTATAAGGAGGGTAAAAAATTGCGCTATCAATACGGGAAAATTGAGCCATGTGTGGTATTAATTCAGTTTGAGAAAATCTTTCTTTTTGCATCTTGGAGGTTGTCTGCAAAAGTCATAAGACTTCTGAGTAAATTGAGTGTTGAGGCTGATCTTATCGTGTAAGCGACGTAAAGCGTGTAGGGATTATCAGATATGGTTGAGATTAAAGACAGAGTGCGATAAACCGATCATATTGTTTTGTCCCGTACCCGTGTAAGCTCAATATGTATCCTTAAGACATAAGGGATCCTAAAAAGGGTATGGAATACCGAATGAAGTGTCTGGTATGACAAATACCGATTTTCTCTTTGGCTTGACGTTTGACGCTAAAATATATTAAATTTGAGTGTGATAACGCAAATTTAAAAATCCGGACAAGTAATTTCATAGAAACCTTAGTAGTGAAAAATTGACACTTATGGACGAAAGTTCATTTTTATCGATTTTGAAATGTTTACGAATTCGATGATTATCTACGTTTAAACTGATTTAAATTGAATTCTACCAAGCCTACTTATAAGGCTTAATTAATCTAAATATTTGTTTTCACAAAAGCTGTAGAGAATATCATTCTGTACAACTTTTGTTTGATCAGTCTTTTTAGAACGTATTATTTCGGAGATATTTATTTATTCCAAAATTTTCTGTTTTTGAAAAATATATCTTTTAAACCTTCATAAATGCAAATTTTGTTCATTATAAAAATGTTAGAGAATATTATTTTCCACAACTAAAAAATTATAAAAAAATTACAAGACGTGATTTGATTTTACTGAACTATTTCGGTATGTAGCAGAAATTTTTCAGCCAAAATAACTGAACGATGAAATGTGAACAAATTCTCCAAACATTTGGAGAATTTGTTCGCTTTTCATCGTTTATTTTTGTCGTGGAGCTCGATTCCATATAAAAATAACCGAAAACAACTGCAGAAATCGTCAAATGAACCACAGCAGAAACAGACAGAACAACGAATGGTTTTGTTTACATATCTCACGAGATTGGACACCTATTAGTGGTATTAGGCACTGATCGTTAGAGGGAATCTATTCAAGTTCGAGAAAATTACAAAAAAATTGCGACAGTTATTATATTGCAGGATTTCTGGTGTGTATCAGATCTGCTACATTGCACATTTTAGGACTAATTATTTATAATGCAGATTTGAGAGTATCAGAGAGAAGAGCGGCTATAATTATGATATGAAAATTGGTAATAAATTACGATTTTAGGAAAGCATCTCTATAAGTACTATACTATCGTTAAAATGACCCCGTATAACGCTGATTCAGTAGTCCTCTCGTTTTTAGGAACGCTTCCCCAGCGGTATACGGGGTATGACTGTACTCGTATCTCGACAAATACCAGCCGTTAAACAACAATTAAGTACCATATTTTTCTCTCTCATGCTCTTATATGGTCTGTGAGGTTATATATATCTGAGATAAAACTTCGAGAAAATCTCGAGCAAAACATCGCATTGTTTGTTTATATCGATCGCTAAGACGGTTCTATCGGCAAAAAAACAATTAAAAATCAATATTTTTCACTCCCACG
Organism: Tanypteryx hageni; assembly: GCA_028673005.1. Taxonomy (NCBI): domain Eukaryota; kingdom Metazoa; phylum Arthropoda; class Insecta; order Odonata; family Petaluridae; genus Tanypteryx; species Tanypteryx hageni. Next base: position 127,673,941 of record CM054113.1, on the reverse strand, counting down.
CTCTTATAATATGATCTGTGAGGTATGGATTACAAAATTTATTCGGATATTTAGATTTACCACAAAAACATCCGCGAGGGCATATAATTTCGACTAATAGTTTTGGAGATAAAAATTCAAAATCCACCCAATCTTTCCAAACTGCTTTATACGTATAAAGAACGCCTTTGAAATTTCTGTGCATTCCATTTATGAAGTATGCTTTACTATCTTGTTTCTAAAATGCCAACAATTATAGAATAAAATAGATAATTTATTGCGTTTGGATTCCTAAGCTATAACAGAATTTATAACAGAGCGAACCAAAAAACATAACATAATAAATCAATTGTATTAATTGTAATATTTTTATTGGAAGTCCTTTTTTTAATCTCTTAATATTATCAATCTTGAAAAACATCGTTAAAAACCTTGTTGTTTGTCACTGTTAGTTCGTACACAGTTTTACCTTGTTTTGGAATTTTAGTTAATCTCCAGGACGGTTCTTGAACAACCAATGTATATTTGCCCATGACTGAAGCACACTTTAAATAATTTCCAGCGTTCGTCCTTGGGATTTATCGATGGTCATGACATAAGATAGTCGAATTGGAAACTGTTGGCGGGTGATAATTAGTGGAAGAGTAGAGTCATTTCTTGGAATGAAAATACTACCAGCAACTGCTTCATCAATCATTTCACATTTTAATACATTTTCCAAACAATCTCGTATTAATATTCTTCTTCCATTTCATACTCCCTTGTGGGTAGACAAATATCTCAAGAGTATTATCACTGTTCCTTTTTTTAACAGTTAATTCATGCGCTGGTGGATGGATTTATGCTGTTTAAAAATTCTACGGGAAAGTTGACATGTGCATTCTGTCATCAACGTCACAATTAACCTTATCAATGGAGAAATAGATTTTTGATGGTCCTTGTAATCTTTAAAAAACTATTTCATTTATTTTTCTTGCACCTTCATTCTAAGGAATCAATACTCCTGTTCTGCTTAATATGTGTGCATCTTCAGTTGAAAATTGATACATCAGTTACCAAATCATTGCTCAGATATATTTCCGGAATTTCAATTGATTGAACAATCAATTACATAACATATGAAATAATATATAACAGAGCATAAAATAGAGTATATCGTAGTTCATCTTTTCCAGCGGTTAATTCTGTTAACAGAAATTAGATTGTGACAACAATATTTCTAAAATATGTCAATTGGATTTCTCTATAGGCGCGTTTACACTATGCCTCGGAACAGGACACGGGACTTGCCTTAAGGCCAAGTTTAATTTTCACAATACCGAGAACTACATATATGGAAACGTGGGCGCGCGCTCGACAGATAAGCGATCGGTGTGCTACGTCTTTTCTCCAGCGATTTGTGCCTGACGTAATATTATATATATATATATATATAAATGTCATGTTTTTCGCATATCCTCCAAAATTTCATATAAATCATTATAAAGAAAACACTAGAAACGATCGCCAAAAGAGGTTTCTTCCATCGTGATCGAACAGAAACTGGGCGAAAAGTCTCGGAATCGAGAGATGACGTGTGAACAATGGACTTGCCTGCGGGGAGTGTTTACTGATCTCAGCCCGCCAGAACTTGGCCTTTGGCAAGTACCGCGTCCTGTTACGAGGGATGGTGTAAGCGCGCCTTATTAGTTACGAAAATTGAAAATGCTTTAATTGCTATTTTTATGATAAATTGATGGAAATAATTGCAACAAATATCACCCTGTCGACAAGCATAAGCTGTAAATATGGAAATAATTGGAGAACAGGAGAAACGCGAGAATTAATCTGCAACGATAATTCAATGGTAGAATATCCGCCCGGCAGGACCCGGGTTTGACACCCGGTCATGGTAGATTTTTTCTCCTGTTTTTACATTTTAATCTTGAACATTTTTTTATGATATCATTTATACAACTAATGATTTTTCTTCTTTATAAGTTACGTTAACAGTAACATGAAGAGTATTCACGAAACTTAAATGTGATTGATGGAGTTTGAACTAGTGGATAAGCGTCTTGCAATGTGACGACGGAAACAAGATTGTAATATAGATTCATTATTCATTTAAATTGTGTAAATAAAATCTATATAAATTTATTTTAATAAAATCACATCCTGCATTTACAAAAGAGTAAAAAATAATTCTAAAATTCACATCAATGTGTGTTAAACAAATTAAAAATAATTTTAGTCATAAAAAAGCTGTGTAGCGTTATGTTTAACAATTGAATCTTCATTAATATCTCTTTGTTACATACATTTTTTTCCCCAAAATTATTTTTTAACATTCAGTTTTGTGAATTATATATTTGTTTTATGGTGACGTTATAATTATAGCACAAAAAATATTCTATTTATTTCAAAAAACGCATCTCTGATAGCTATACACTTCTTGCTGAAATGCCAGAATGCAGACGTTTCTTTGTAAGCCTGCAACGACCTCGGAGCGGTTATCCACGCTGACATTTTCTATTGTTTTACGTATACATTCAATCCTTTCCTTGTTAAAATTCTTTTTTAATGTTCATCTAAAACTGTATTTCGTTCCTCTGCTGCTCATTCATTCGTTTCTCCGTCATAGTCTGCCATCACGCGCACCACATGAATGATGCGTTGAGCGTAACATTCCGTTTCAATGTCTCGCTCGCTTCATTAACTTTCTTCTTCCCTTCCTGCCTCATCTCCCTCGTTTTATTCATTCGCCAAGTTTTAGCGTTTTATTTAGTGCACTCTTCTTACTCCATTGAACCCTAGCCTCAATGGTTTCCTCTCATATGTTCACATCTAATAAAGCGCATCAGAACAGCATTTTGGATAGTCTGTGCGTTGAAATAAGTGCGCCGTGGGATAATTATAAAAGTGAACTAATATCTGAAGCTTTTGCAGATAAAGGATTAATAACAAAACGCTAGTACTGTAAGGAAGAACAAGTAGAGATGAAAATTTAGGCAAATAAAACCAACTTAATATGCCCTGAGAGCTACATTTGCTACAACATTAAACCAAAAATTGAACATTTTTCCTAACTTCTTCTAAGGCGAAATCCTTGGTTTTCCACGTATCATACATGTTATTTTTTGTTTATATTTTCAGCTGCATACTTCGAGGGTTTTTGCTCTATTTGGAAAATATCCGATATTTTTGTATAGATGATGAAGAATGATAGACAATGACTCAACAAGTGGTTTGCTTCGCTTGAATACTGGGCAGACGTCAATGTCTTCACACAAAACGGAGAGAGCATCTACAGTATTGTGATTTATTTAGGAGTCTTTTGAAAAAGATAAAAACAGGAATAGAAACAAAGAAAACTTCACTTGTATAGCTATTACATCTTTATCGATAACATTAACAGGACCTAAACAAACATATTAGCGTCGTTACATTTCTTGTTTTTTTATTTCTTAAGTTTTTAATACATTTTACTAATTATTTTCGTTAAACTTTAATTTTAATTATTTAATTAATTTATTTTATTACAAAAGAATTCTCCTCTTAAGTATCCAACTTCGTAAACAATCACTTCTCTTATAAATTGTACGTGGCTTCTTAATTAAAGTTCCACGTTCTGCGTGAAAATATGAATACACCGCGGCGTAGTTAATATAAAATTCGTGTGAATTCTCAAGAAAAATATTGTACAATCATTATAATGTAACTAGATTAACATCGCACCGAATATATAATAATATATTTTATTTATAAATACATTTACTTAACAGAATGTTTACTACAATTTTTGTACCTCTACGATAGATGATATACGGACGGTATGGCAATCAAATGCATCAGTACTTCTCAGATACTTCCATTATACGATTTTTTCCTTTGCAGGCTTCGACAAGTACAAAGGAGGCCTCGATACCGTGCACGACCTAACCGGTCTCTACTCCGTCTACACCAACTGGCGGAGTATTGAAATTATGTTCCACGTCTCAACCCAGCTGCCTTACGAAAAACATGATCCTCAGAAGGTAAGCAGATGGAAACTTTCTTTTTACACTCAATGCAATTTTTGTGATATGATTTATCCTAACTTCACCATGTTAACCATTTCGATACTTAAAATATGTCCGATTGCAATCAAATTATTTGTCATCTGTTTTCTCAAAATTCTTTTCGGACTTCCTTATGGGTAGAATAGGATGATTATCGAGGAAATGTTTTGTGTCATATTAACCTTCGCCCTGAAGAAGCAACAGTTTGCGAAACGTCGCTAACATCATGTTCCGGACGCAGCAAGACACCGAAAGCCGATATTAAATCGAACATCATCGCTGCGAAAACCTTTGATTGAAATTAAGCTTCTCAATTAAAAGAAATCCAATAATTTTTCGTCTTTAAATATTATTTCCGAGTCAGAAGTCCTTATTTTCAACTACTTCATGAGTCGAATTCTCTCACCCTTTTCAATTAACTCCATCGTGAGCTTTCTTGATATATTTCTACTGTAACCGTCATTGACTTGAACTGCATTCTTCGTCCTAAACTTATCCGTAGTTTTTGTATCATGTCTAGAATATAAGGAAAAAATCTGATCTGGCCACCACCTGACTTTCTCTATATCTGTAATATTTCTAAAAGTTCCAATAATTAATATTTTAAGAAACAGAGAAAATTTTTGACTTTACAAAGAACAGAAATAAACTCAAACCATAGCCTTCTGCTATTGGATAAAGCCGCAAAGCTTCAACGATTAAGAAAAGAAAAAGGAGCGTTACTAAGACGTAACTAAGTGTCAATGTTAACAATAGTCGTCGGTAGGAGGCGTGGTGGTGGAAGCTAAAAATATAAGATATCTCTTACAATTAAACAATGCATTATATGGGAATATATTTCAAACAAAGGTTGTAGAAAATTAAATTTTCTACACCTTTTATTCCAGTACATTTTGACATTTATCAAATATTAAAGCAAATATTTCAAAATAATGGATAAGTGACAAGAGTAAACACCCACTTCCGATTGACCGATTTCAAAAACTAATCAGTTCTTGTGACTTTTATAAATATGTTAAATATAAAATTTCACGTTGACCTAATTAATAGTTTTTGAGTTAGAGCACCCATAAAAAAGTTATCACACACGCACACACAGACAGACATCATCGAGAAAATGGTCAAAACGTGTTCAGGGGACCTCAAAACGTGTATTTCCGTTGAAATCTCTAAGTCGATTTTTTTCATGAAAACAATACTTTCGCCTATACTACGTATGGAGAAAGTAAAAATCGGCTTACAAGGCCTCCACACGTTTAGTTTGGCATTGATATCAATTTTTCTGTGAAAATACTAAATCACAGCCCACAGACCACACCCGGCCCGCGCAACATTGATGAAAATGCAATCAGTGTGATTTAATACAGGCAATTTCGTATTATTAAATGAAATTAAGCATCTCAGGCCTTTCCGCTGAAATTATACTCGATTATAAAAGTGAACTCAATAATTTTGCATCCAAACTCTGTTGAATCAATTCCGATATAAAATCTTATCCTGCCCACCAGAGATCTCAAACTTTTAAAGTGGCCCGCCGAGGCCACCGCAACTACGAATTCAACGGGCCACGTAAATAGGTTGCATATCTCGGTTTTAAAATCATTTTAGAAGATTTCATCGAATCTTTACAAGCCACTCCTGCATTTGATGCGATGCCACAGTGCGTTTGAGAGAGTTTCGCGGGAAATAAACGAAGTGAAGTGAAATCACCTGTCAACATTTTTTCTACCCATCTACTGATAGGTGAATCACCCTCCAATTAATGAATATACGAAATACTTCCCGATATAAGTATCATACTTTAATGCTCTATATCTTGTATATTCTCATGTCACGGAAAGGAATATATTATTAAAACTTGCTTCATTAATCACTATTTCAAGGGGACGGAGTTTATCGTGGCAACGGAAATGAATACCTTTGCATATGAAAAATACACAGCCGATTATCTTAAATCCTATAATTATAAATAGGATATATATATATATATATATATATATATATATATATATAGCAACAAGGTGTTGGGATGAGGAAACCCAGTGAACACTCACCAGTCGGACGACTTCAGGTTGGCGAGGCCCCGGGGATGTCGAAGCGACATACGTAAAATAACACTAAAACACAGAAACATCACAAACGTAGAAGCTTTCGGAATTATTCCTTCATCAGCTACAGAGAGAGAACTGATGGCGGTGACACTGTGTGGAGGCATGGGGGTGGAAGGGTAGTGCGGAAAGGTCGAGGATTGGAGGATACGGAGGGGGTTGGGGATTGGTAGGGAGTTGGGAGAAGACAGAAAGGGAGTGAAAAGCTATCGAAGGTTGAGGCCAGGGGGAGTGAAGGAGTTTAGGAGATGGATATGTGAAAGCTCCCACTGACGGAGTTGGGGAGCCGAAGCATTGTCGGGGAGAGCGCGAATGACTCTCACTGTGAAGCCCAATAAACCCCCCTGCAACTCCTTCTCCAGTCCCACAACCAACATAACCTACCCCATAACTTCCACCACCAACTGCACCACCCGCAATATCATTTACCTCCTGAGATGTACCCAATGTCCCGCCTTTTATGTTGGCCTCACCAGCAATCCCCTCAACATCCGCATGAACGGCCACCGCAACAGCGTCATTCTCAAACGACCGCTGCCGGTGGCCGTTCATGCGAACAAACATAATTTAAAGTTTAACAATTGCTTCACAGTGAGAGTCATTCGCGCTCTCCCCGACAATGCTTCGGCTCCCCAACTCCGTCAGTGGGAGCTTTCACATATCCATCTCCTAAACTCCTTCACTCCCCCTTGCCTCAACCTTCGATAGCTTTTCACTCCCTTTCTGTCTTCTCCCAACCCCCTACCAATCCCCAACCCCCTTCGTATCCTCCAATCCTCGACCTTTCCGCACTACCCTTCCACCCCCATGCCTCCACACAGTGTCACCGCCATCAGTTCTCTCTCTGTAGCTGATGAAGGAATAATTCCGAAAGCTTCTACGTTTGTGATGTTTCTGTGTTTTAGTGTTCTTTTACGTATGTCGCTTCGACATCCCCGGGGCCTCGCCAACCTGAAGTCGTCTGATTGTTGAGTGTTCACTGGGTGTCCTCATCCCAACACCTTGTTGACATCCACACACACATATATATATATATATATATATATATATATATATATATATATATATATATATATATATATATAAATGCAGATACAAAGTCAGATCGTGCACCGTACAGTGGAAAAACAGTGAAGTTTATTTTTCTTGCAGACAAAATTCAAATCCATGCTAAATTTGCGTAAAAATTTGATTTTAATTATAAAATTATGAAATTTTTTCGTTCTTCGAGAATGAAAAATATTAACTACCATATCAACGACTCCAATGCTTTTCAATAGGAATTGATTTTCCATACTTCAAGAGCATTGATTTAATGCTTATACTGCATAATAATCCATTTGATTTCAGTCAACAATGTATACATACGATGACGTGATAATTTTAAATTAATTTTTTTATCCGGATACGTACTAAAAGGCACGAATGATGACACCATAATTCGTAACACACAAAACAACCTAATTTTTACATATAGTATTATTATGTTATAGTATTGCTGAAACAGTGATCTGAGCCATGAAACTCGAAATTCGAAAACTTGGACGAGAACCAATCGCCAGAGAATTTATAAATTCCGGATAGATGCCTTAATTCCGCGGAAAATGAAATCTATTTTCTTATTTATATGGGCTCTGCGTAGTTTTAATGCTGTCGCGTTGGTTTATTTACGAGTTTATATCTTGGTGTATGGTGAGTTTTTAAGCGCTTGCAGTATGCAAGCACCAACAACTCGTATATTAATAACACAGTGAGTGTCCGTATTAACAGAGTTACAAACCATTCTAAATTTTGGAGTGTGCTTTTATAACGATACGACTCTGTGTTCCGTTTGTTATGCCCTGTTAGCAACATAGTAGCCGCGTAAATTGTATAAAAATGTTGATAACCTTATATTCTATGTGAAAATGTAACTGGATATATAGCTACAACATACATAAATATCAAGTATTATGTAGATTGGCGAAGACATGTTGGCGTTAAAGCATCAGTGCTGGACAACTATTGTTGTGGGAAGTCAGAGGCCTGTGGAAGCTGGGCTTAAAACTCGATGTATTATAATGTTGCTCGACACTATATAATGGCTTTTGAGAATTATGACTAATGTAGTAGTATTTATGGCGCTGTAACCATAACTGAATGAATATTAATCAAAATCGTAAGAGCCGTTTTAGAATAAATCGACAGAAAGTTTGCTTTAATCAACAAGAATAAACTACACTCTTTTGTTGAGCTGTATCGCATATCTCTCCATAATATCTGTTCTAAATAATAACATTCCCGAGTACTAAGTAAAATTCCATTTCGTTTAACCGTTTAGGCACTAGAGGCGCGCACAGACGACATGGCAAAAGCCACTTTTTTGGAATCTGGTACACCGAAAACGTGTGTTTCCGTCAAATTCTCGAAGTACAATCCTTCTCCATATATTTCTACGTAAGAAAGTCAAAATAGAAAAATTCGATGAAAGGGTATTTGAAAAACGGAAAGTTCGATTTAAAAACATCAACGTCGATAAGTTTTTCTCGGATTATTGAATGTTACTTCAAATTTTCTGACTAAAACATTAATTTGATTTAAGACAACGCAATCAATCCTTAAGCGTTTAAATAAACTTCCAATGATGGTTTTCATCCTTTGTTTCAGAATAAGAGAAATGTATTTGTTGGTCCATATTGTTTTTAGAGCGATTCATTTGTGAACGCCCTTTACGTCGCAGTTGCAGAGGAAGAGACACATCGGTAACGACATCGTGTGCGTTGTCTTCCTGGAAGCGGACAATACGGCCTTCTCGCCAGCGTGCATTAAGAGTCACTTCCTACACACGTTCATTTTGGTGAGGACTAGCCCAAGGATACGGAGGAAGCCAACCAGATACGAGGCGAGTTATTTTGAATGTTAGATTGCGATTCCCTATTTGAAAATTTATTCAGCCAAAGTGCCTTGAATTTTTTCACAATCTGGGTGGTAACTAATATCCATAGAAATTATTGTTGCCATCTTTTATTCCAGATATTTTTAGCCCTCGCATGATTCTCTGTTGTTTTAAGTTTTTACGTTTGTAGCAAGGTTCGTTTTTCCTCAGTTAATGAAATTATACGTTTTAAAACACAATTTTTAATGCTTCATAAATCCATTAATTTTATATTTGAAACTGAATTTAATTCCAATAAATATTTTTTTATTCGTAAGATTTGATTCATAAAAGAAAAAATTAAAAAATATATTTGAATGCAATTTATGATACTTATTTCGGTTACAGAACAGCCACAGTCATGATAAAAGGACCAAATGGTTACTTTGTGACCAAGATAAGTATCAGGAGTTTTATTAAAGCGATTTTGGTAATGGCTAAGTAACGTAAAAATTTAGCAGTTTAATCTCAAGTTATAAAATTTTGCCTACTTGCATTGCCCGCCCATTGTTTAACTATACTGGAGTTACGCTATTACGTTAGTGTATGCCTCGTTGTGTGTGTGAAATAATTAATGCAGTAATTTCTTATTCCATGTGTTTAGGTACTACGTCAGGTTTTACGAGAAATAAACTTAATTTTAGTTGATTATCTCATTTTGATACATAACTGTTTTTGCTCTTGTAAACATCGTTAGTGTAACGGTATGCATTGAAAACTTTTCTGAAAAATGTCTTTAAAATCTAGGTGCAAGTTATCGACAGTGTACAGAAAGGTTTATTCTCATTTTAAAATGTCTTGTTTTTTTAGCAGTCCATAAAAATAACTTTTCCTAAGAAATTTTAATTTATTTCATAATATTATCTTCAAATAACGCACAAAATCATACTATTCCAAAAACGACTTAGCTCCTGAAGACTGATTTTGATGTCACATAATTGCATTCAAACTCATGTTTTTATTTTTCACACTTGTCCATATTATTTTATTAAACTATATTTTCCATTAGTATTCTGATAGAAAATTTCTTTCAAACTATAATTCATTTTTATATTATAAAATAATACATTCTCAATGTGCAGCTCTTAAACACTAATAACTCTCTCAGTCCCATCGGTAACTTTAAATTAATATTCAATGCACGTTATTTCTTTCATTGGAGTTAATTTAGATAGCCTTATTTCTTAGGTGTCAGTAGTTACTAGAGATGAGGTTGGAGCTTACAAACCATACCTTTGGGAACAATCTGTGTTCGACAAGGGTCCCATGTTCCGCGAGTGGCTTCTGACCAAGGTAGTGAACGGCGAGAGGGCCTCATACTCCGCCCCGAAGTTCGCTCGCATGCAAGAGAGGACCAGAAGTCAAATGCTCGAGGACATAGTCGCAAATTTGCAGAACCACGCCGAAACTGGTCAAATACCGAAGCCGTACAGGTGAGGAAGCGATTTAGTGATTTTACTTATCTATCTATCGAGCTGAACTTCACACTTTTTCTCAATTTCTACTGTTTAACCAATTAGTTGATACAGATGCCGAACAGAAGTTATTTTACTGATTCCAAATACTCATTTGAAAATCATTTCATTTAATCTGATAAATCTTCACTTTGGTATTTACACATTTTCAGTACATTAATTTCGAGGCCAGAATTCTCACAAAAAAATTGAAAATATTTTTTAACCACATTTAAAGTTTTCTTACTTAATCGCCAAAAACGTTAAATTCGTCAACGTCCTCACCTTAATCCCTATGATTTGACTTACTGAATTCTCTTCTCTGCTTCTAATACACAAGTGAGAAATATGTACTTCATTGTTCTCTAGCCATACATTTAATATTTTGAAGTTATTTATACATATGTAAAATACATAGAAACCAAATAACACAAAGGAAATATAAAGGAAGCAAGAAGGATGGCTCCTGCTTATATTACTTGAACGCGTATGCTAAATCAGAATATAATAAAACCCTTATCCTCTTGGTCATTCTGTCCGTAACGCTCAATATCTAAGCCGTTTCTTCAGCCAGTTAAACCGAATTTTGTAGGATTGCTAAATTATAATTTTATAATAAAATGATCTAATTTGTTTTTTATATTGTTTGATTACAAAGCTCGTTTTAAGCGGGCTAATTCATCTAATAAAATGATTAAACGTCACGACATAGTATAAAATTGTATTATATGAACACCATCAATACATGAATGTATAAACACAATATAAATGCCATGAACGACCATCGCAACAGCTTGTGCCTAAAACGGCCACTACCTGTGGCTGTTCACGCAAACTATTTATAATAATAAGACACCTGACTGCTTCAGGGAGAGGGCCTTCCTTTCTCACCCTGACCATGTGTCCACCGCAAACTCAGACAGTGTGCACCTCCCCACATCCACCTCCTTAACAATGTTTCTCATCACTTTCACGTTTCAGACCCAAACCCTCGTCTCCTCCATTTCTCGACCTCTTCATACTACCGAGTAACCCTCATACCTCCACCACGGTGTGTCACTAGAAGTATGTCATGTTCTCTACGTGTCTGAAGAAGGGTCTTACCCGAAAAGGTTTTCTACTTACGTCTCTTCGCGTGTGTCTTTTCAACATCCCCCGAGGCTCTCCAACCACGATAGTGTAGATTGGGGTTCTTGCGACACTCATTTCCTCCTATTCAAGTCCATGTGTGTGTGCACGTGCGTGCGTGAAGTTAAAAAAATTAATAATAATTACATTTAATCTGGATCTCATTTTCGGAATGGGAAAATATTTTAAAATCATTACTTCTCATGGATACAGGTTCGACTCTTTTGTTATCTTCATTATCTTAAGGAAACTTTTAAGAGTTACAACTAATGTAGGTATAATAATGAATATTTTAAAGGATGAGAGCAATCGTCCATATTAAAATCAATAGTTATATCGTTTAAAATACTGTTTTCAAGCACATATTTTCTATTACCCGTAAAATACAAGAAATTGTTTAGTGCTATTGTTTCTTTTGCCGATAAAAATCTTTGTGATTGTAAGATGTGCATAGACGTGACATTCCATACAATGACTTAAAACCTGATTCGTCTAAATTCATTTATGCAAGTAGCTACAAATGTCTCCATTAAACGGAATCCGATCGAAAGCACTAACTCATTCTATGTAAATAGGCGGGGATCGTGGCGGCCAATCGGACACATGAGGCCTTCCAGTCCTCTCCTGGATTCCGTGCGGGACCAATTTGAGGACTATGACCAGCTGGCTAAGGATTTCACGCGAGTCTTCCTCAACGTGCCGGCGTCTCTGGGAGGTGCAGACGCCAACAACAACGCCGCCCTGTTCGACGTGTGCTTTCTCGTAGGACAGAGCAAGCAGAAAGTGAAATTCATCGGAGTGAGGGCTATATTGGGAGTAAGGAGCAGGTGAGTGGGTCTTGAACAATTTTTCTTATGTCCCAATGGAATAATCAAGAAGCATGATAAATATATTTTTTGTATTCATATCTCACAAAAATATTTTCTGCTGTGAATTGATAATATCTACATAAAAAGCGTTGGCACTCGAGGATTATTCCCCTAAAGTATGTCTTACAAAGGATGTGGTTTCTTCCAACTCTATTAAGAATGAGTCAATTTTTTCTCTAATTCTGAGTTTTTCTTTTGGGTGATTCAAGAGAAAGAGAAATCCCCCGCAGTGCGAGTATTAGGAGCCCGCTGCATTAGATCGAATAACCGTTTGAACCTCAGTAGTATGATCGAAGTGTCTGCTTTCCAAGCTGCTTCATAAATAAAGTATTCCATATTATTTACAGGCTAAGAAAGCCGTTATTCCTAAAGCTAATAAAACTACCTGTTTGTTAACATACTTATAAAAAACAATTTTCTAGGGTTTCGTTCAAAACAAAACACAAATTTGTAGCCATGATTAAGCAATATGGTAAATTTAATAGTTCTTCCCTTCTATTTAATAAAATTCTCATTCGCTATATTTCGTAAAAGTACGTCTGGCAATAAGAGCCTGTTCGATACAAGCAGATCAATGGACATACAGAATAAAAGAAGAACTTTTCTTTGATTTTGGGTTTGGATTGTCCTCGTCCCCTTTTAATACAGCGCGTATTTCTCATATTCCGCAAACCTTCAATCCTTAAGTGTGCTCTCGACAACGTGTTCATTTTCTGGATAAAGATGAAACACTTCAACTGCCTCATCACGCAAACACGATTATTATGGTCCCTTCCGTTCACTCTCGGCAATTAATTGATACAAAAAATTTTAAATTTACATGAAACAGTCTGTTCAAATAAACCTACTAAAATAAAGAACACCTTGCGGCTACCTGTTGCAACTCTTCTTGCAGGAAAAGACAAAAAAGATGGAAAGAATAAAAATTAGGAAAGAAAAGATAAACGCATGGCAAGACTTACGAAAATGATTCAACACTACTGCTCTTTGTTTAAATGGGTTTCGGAGAAGATTGTTTTGGTGAACAACAGTTAAAGGCCATTTTGCTATCCACAGTTCTTATATGATATGCGAGATATTGATTGAAGCATTTCCGGATAGCGGACAACATTCGTCACAAAAAGGTCAGTGAGAGCATTAAAATAGGGCTCATAGTTACGGAGATAAAAAATTCGAAAAAGTTCCGAGAATGTTTTACACGTAAATTCCGTAAATAAAGGGGATATTACTTCTCGACTCAAACCCAGTTACTTTTGAGTAAAGCTCGAAAAAAGGAACAAAACAGCATTAAAAATCGGCCTATTCGATAGACGCTTCGAAAGTGTAGACGCTTTCTTCCTTGTCTCCCCACCCCCACTCTCCCCTCCTTTTTCCATTTAGAAGCATTGGACACGTTTTCATGAAGTCAGAGTTTCTTATTGTTAAAAGATATTGAAATTTTCCCTTTTTTAAAGCTAATGAGTTAATATAACTTAATAAAATTAATAACAATTTTAATATGAAAGTTGTTCATAAAATACTGTAAATTTTCAATATTTTAACAATAAAAACTATTTATATACACATATATCATTATATATAGACGTTCCTTACAGAGGAGGAGTAACATATATATAGGAGGATACTATTGTTTAGAGACTTCCAGAAGAGCGGCAGAATCGAAATGTTTTTATTGGCAGAACTATGCGCAAAACCGACTAGAAAAAAATGAAAATCTTAAAAAAAGTTCAACAATGCCGCCGCTAAAATTTAGAAATTGTTTTAAAAAATTTCAAGGTTTATGTATTTTCGAATGTGCTACGGAGCTGAATTTTTTTTATTAGGTAGAATTTATAAAAAAACGAAATCGGGATTATACAAATTTTTATATTTTATTTTTTTTGGCAGTTAAAAATTCTTAAAGTTTAAACAAATAGGTAAATGTCTAGATACTACCGGGCGAGATAGGGAGTTGAAATTTTTAAGTAATTTAGATCTTAGTCTATATAAACGAATAAACATTTTAATGTATCCATGAAATTCTTATTGCGGCCGTTAAAAATTATTTAAACTAAAACAATTAGATAAATGTTATTTCACTTCTAAATGTGATACAACTTCAAAATTTGGCAGAAATGTGTGCCATTATTAACCAAATGTGGAAAAAGTATAATATTCTTAAAATTTCAAATTTTAGTGATTGTTTTACTCCATTATTGTTTCATAAGGAGAAAACGAAAATCGGTGCAGAGGAGAAATATTTTGAATTAAAGAAATATTTCCAATGATGAAATATCTCTCTGAAAAATGAATGTTTTTTCAAGGTGAGATGAAATGCTTGCAGTATGCAAGCACCTTCTACTAATATATGCACATATATATATATATATATATATATATATATATATATATATATATATATATATATATATTAACTAAAGGAAAAGAAAAGGTAGTGATGAGGGTGGCAACAAGGTGCTGAGGGAAGCCCAGCGGACACTTACCAAGTTGAGGACCAAGCTGGCAGGCTGCTGGGGGCGTCGAAGAGACACGTAAAACACACGAACACAAAAACACGCAAGCTTATCGGGCCTATGCCCTTCTTCAGCGAAAGAGTAACGTAAAGTGACACACTGGGCGGGGAATGACAGGGTGATGTGGGAAGGTTGATGATTGGAGGAGGTGGGGAGTAGGAGGGGTGGATAGCCAATAAAGAGGGAGTGTGGTAAGGGAAAGTGCGAATAACTACAATGTAACAAGGAGATATTATAAGGGGGCTAATAGGGTTAGCGGAGGTTGAGGCCAGGCGGAGAGAAAGAGTCAAGAAGATGGATATGTGCTAGTTCCCAGTGTCGGAGAAGGGGAGCAGGAGTGTCATAGGGTAAAGCACGAATAATCCTAACATTGTAGCAACTATTGAAGGGGACATTGTGGGTATTAGCGTGTAATGCAACTGGGAGGGGGCGTCTGTGAGAAACGCTATTCCGGTGACCGTTCATTCGGATGTTTAACGGATTGCTGGTGAGGCCTACGTAAAACGCGGGACAAAGGGTGCAGGTAAGGAGGTAAATGACGTTACGGGTGGTGCAGTTGCTTCTGGAGGTGATGGGGTAGGTGATGTTGGTGGAGGGACTCGAGAAAGAAGATGATGGTAGGTGGATAGGGCAAGTGAGGCAGCGAGGTTTTTCGCAGGGGCAAAAAGGTTGATAAAGAGGGACTGATGGGAGGAAGAGGTAAGAATTGGGTGGGCAGCATGAAGGATTGTTTTGAGAGCTTCGTGGATACCAGGAAGGAAAAGTGTCGTAAGAGTGAGTGGAGGGGTGGATGCAGGAATAGTGGTTGTGTGAGGATGAGATCCATTGTGGGTAGGCGTCATCGCCCTATGGATCTGTTCGCGGACCAAGACTGGAGGGTAACCACGTTTGAGAAGAGCATCCTCGAGGACAGAGTAATTCTCTAGAAGGGATGCTCTATCGGAACAAAGCCTCCATCCTCGACGAGCAAGGGCATAGGGGATAGAGGTTTTGGTATGAAGGGGATGGCAGCTATCAAAGTGGAGGTATTGGAGGCTGTTGGTGGGTTTGATGTGAACACAGGTGCGGATTTGGCTGTCTTGAAGGTAAAGATCGACATCCAGGAATGTGATGTGGGAGGTAGAGGATTGGTGGGTGAAGGACAGTGAAGGATGGGAGGAGAGACGCGAGAGAAAGGAAATGAGGGAGTCAGGTCTATGCGTCCAAATGAGGAATACATCGTCGATGTATCTCAGCCACAAAAGTGGTCTGAGTGGAACGTTGAGGTAGAGTCTTTCCCATTCTCCAAGGTAGCAATTGGCGTATGAAGGCGCCATTCGGGTGCCCATCGCAGTGCCTCTAATTTGAAGGTAGTGACGACCATCGAAAGAGAAGTTGTTCAATTTGAGCACCATTGCTGCCAAGTCTAATAAGAAATGGGAGGAAGGTCTTGCGTCGGGTGGTCTTGAGTCCAGGAGTTTACTAAGGGCAGAGAGTCCATCATCGTGGGGGATGTTTGTGTAGAGGGAACAGACATCGATAGTGGCCAAAATGGTATTGGGTGGGAGAGGAAAGGGGAGGTGTTTGAGCCGTTTGAGAAAGTGGTTAGTGTCTTGGATGAAGGAAGGGAATTGACGAATGAGAGGTTGTAGGTGGTAGTCAACGAAGGCGGAGATGCGTTCTGTAGGGGAATTAAAGCTGGAAACAATGGGGCGGCCGGGGATGCTGGGTTTATGGATTTTAGGGAGAAGGTAGAATGTGGGTGTGCGGGGTTTGTTGGGGATCATTAGAGCAATGGCGGAATCGGAAAGGCCTTCCTGTTTTCCTGAGGAATGAAGATAGGACGAAATTTGGTAGGAGTGGTGGTCTGTGGGGTTGGAAGTAAGGTGATGGTAAAAGGTTTCGTCAGAAAGTTGGCGCTCGGCTTCCTCGTTATATTTGGCGCGATCCATCACAACCGTGGTGGTGCCCTTGTCGGCAGGGAGGATGATGATATGGTCAAGATGTTTTAGTGTAGAAATGGCATGCCTTTCACGTCTGGTGAGATTATCTGTATGGTCGATAAGATCGGAAAAGTTAGGTTGGGAGATTCTGGAAAGGATATAATTGAGGTATTGTTCGACCGGGTTTAGGGAAGGAAGGGTGGGTGGAATGTATTGGGAAGGAGGTTTGAAGATGGAAAAGGTAGGTGGGAGGCCGGGAGGGAGTTTTGGGTTGGCAGAGGTGAGAGAGTCTTCTTTGGAAGGGTTAGTTTTTAGACGTAGTGTGCGGGCAAAGGACTGGACGTCGGCAAGGAGGCGAAAATGATCAAATTTGGTGGTGGGACAAAAGGAAAGGCTGCGTGAGAGGAGTTCATTCTCGGCAGGGGTAAGTACGTGGGAGGTAAGGTTCAAGACTTCATCTGGTTGGCAAGATGAATAGGTGGTGACAGGAGTGTGCGAAAAATATGAGCGCTTCAAAGGTTTGCGGGTTAGGAAAGTGTGGGTCTTTTTCAGGATATGAAGTGATGGTGGCGTTGGGAATCCCAGGAGGTCCGCAAGACAGGGAGTTTGACCGATGAGTGGTGGGGAAGGAGGTGGTTTGTTGACCTCGCCAGCAGTTATGAACGGAAGGGGAAGACCAAGTTTGAGGTGCCGGACGCAAAGCAGAGAGATTTTACGGAGAAGTCTGTTGCGATGTGCGGTGATATCATTAGCCGCTTGAAGGAAAGCGGCACGAAGGTCGGATATGGATTGCGAAAAATGACGAAGATAAAGAACGAGAGATTTACAATTAGCGAAGTGGGTGTTAGAGAGGGTGGTATAATGGTGTATGGTGGAACGGATAATGTGGATAGAGGCGAGGTGATACGTGAGGGCTAGGGAAGCGCGGATAGGGGGAGGAAGGCCTGAAAGAGGAATTCTGATGGTGAGGCATTTGGGGGTGAGTCCAAGTGCAAGGCAGGAGTTGAGGAATTCAATCTGGCAGTTGAGGGTAATGTGTCTGCGGAGATGATAACGGAGACGGGTCAGTTCCATGGTGGAAGAGAAAGATAAGAGGAAAAGACGACAGGAAAGAAACGTAAAGATATAGACAAAAAAGGAGAAAAAAGGACGTATATATTAACTAAAGGAAAAGAAAAGGTAGTGAGTGTATATATATATACCGTAAAGACCCGCGTATAGGACGCACTTTTTTTCCAAATTTTCGAAGCTAAAAATTAGGGTACATTTTATTTCATGGACAAATAATATTTCATATTTTTCTCTCTACGAAATGTTCGATAAAAAATAAACGGCTGCAAACTAATATTTATTAACCATCAAAGTGTTTTAATTAAAATAAAACTTTTTAATATGAAAAAAGATTGCACTTTTACAAACAATATTGTAAATACAAGATATTTTGACTTCATTGAAATACCTGATAACTAAAATTTAAAAATCAAGCGTCTGCTCATTGAAAAAAATCTTCAATCAAGAAAACAAATCAAACTTTTCAAACAATATCCCAAAAATCCTAGAAATTCGCCATATTCGGAGTCATCGGCAATATGGAACTCGTCGTGAACTTCATTTGTTTCTGAAACTTCAGATTCGTCTGATTCTAATTTTGCGGTCGTCCTGCCATTGTTGTCATCATCTTCCCATAATATGTCGCCTCCACTTCTATCTAAAGCATTATTTATGCAACATTTTTTTAATCCCTTAATTATCGTTTCTGAGGGGAGATTATTCCATGCTTCCACGACCCACTGGCAGATTATTTTTATATCGACTTTATGAATGAGTCCACCTTTGGTGAATGTGTGTGTGCCATTCACCATCCAATCGGTCCACTTCTTCTCCAGTGCCGATTTAAACAGCTTGTTAACAGCAACATCTATAGGCTGCAGGATTGATGTCATTCCCCCTGGGATAATCACCAAATTTGTCTTCATTTCAAGGAGTTTCTTTTTTACTTCGCGACGTGCGTGGCATCGGAATGCGTTTAATACCAAGAGAGATCTTTGACACATTCCACCAGACCTTCTTTTCCAAACAGTCTCGATCCAGTCACTGGTGATGTTTTCATTAAAACAACCTTGCTGTTGCACTCGGACTATGATGTCACGGGGGAATTCGCATTTCGGCATTGTTTTAAAAGCTACATACGGAGGCAGTTTCATCCCATCAGCCATACAGGCAAGCATGACAGTGAAGCGATTTTTTTTGTTTCTCGTTCCTCTCATCGTGATGGTTCTTGCACCTCTCTCATTTACCGTTGTATCAGACAGCATATTAATGTTAATGGCATTTGGTCGGCGTTGCACTAAGTGGAAAATTGAATTTCTTTCTTAATTGTATTATATAGCACTGGTATGCAATTAGTTTCTCCTCGTGATCTTTGGGTAAACGTTGACTTATCGTAGTACGTCGGCGGATTGATAAATTGTTTTTTTGTAGAAACGACGACATTCGACATATGTAGGTAAATCTCGTAATTCTCGTAATTCAGTAAATTCGCTTTTTAGATCATTCTTAGCAGAAAGTATATTCGACGGAAATCATCTAATAGAATGGATATGAATCTTTTATTGCGACTTATTGTTTATTCCTAGAATTTTAAGATAAAACTTTCTTGCGTCCTATACACGGGAACAGAAAATTCTCAGAATTTGAGCCGAAAATCTGCCTGCGTCCTATACACGGGTGCGTCCTATACGCGGGGTCTTACGGTACATATGTACACACACACACAGTAAAACCTCACCTAACGCGGATTCTCGCAGCGCGTTTTCAGTATTGCGCGGATTTAATTTTTACAGTAATTTTCTTGCTACGCCGTGTATTTTCAGGCAACGCGGAAGGTTCCGAGATAAACATCCAAAAAAATTGAGTTATTTTAATTCGGCGCCCTGAACAGCGCGGACAAAGACCTTGCCACAATTTCCTTTACCTTTGTATTCTCTCATTACCTATCCCACTCCTCGTGCTTCATGAAGAGAACCGAATCCCAGTCTATCGCCGTCTCTCGGCCAGTGGATTAATCTTCCAAACCACCAAAACGATTTCATAAAAAAGTCTTATCGAAAGTATTTGCTCTTTGTGTGTCGCGGTAGTTTAGTTGGTAGACTACCCGACGCGAAATTGGGAGATCCTATCTTGAAATTATTATGTGGCAAAAGTATTCATATAACTTCCCAAAATCTGGGAGCCTAACCCTATTTTTTCCATAAATCATTACATTCACGCAGCGCGTTTTCTCGCAACGCTGCCATTTCAGAAACGTCACTACCGCGTGAGGGTATACTGCATATACTAGTATAATAATAGCGTGTAGTTGGTTGGCTCGTGATCATTAATTAAATCGTTTATATCTCAAAAACAGTAATAGATAATGGTTCAAAATTTTCCAGGATTGCTTGATTCACATATAAAAAGTGATTGACGAAAAAATATTTGGCAAAACGACCCGGGTTCGACTCCAGGGAAGTATTTCTATTTCTCATAAGACAACACGTAAAAATGGACTTTTCGACTTGCAGGCTTTTCTTCTTTTGGAAATTTAAATGAGAAACATTTGATCTTCGTTCTTCAAATCTAGACCATTCTAAAGAAAACATTTTCAAGTTTCTTATTCTATTCATCTTTTTTCGCCTTAAGCTCAAAATCGCTCATGTTAATCGTTTGAATGGTATATTTTGGAAAAATCTTGGAATTTTAACGGGATGTTGCCTTGCCTACCAACTACATTGTTGAACCTCGAAATCCTATTGTTACTTCAATCCATATAGGTTTAAGCGTGCTTTGAAGACTTTTATTACGAGAAGGAGAGAAAGATGTGAGGAGGGGGGAATGATGTTCATAGAAATCTCTGTAAACAACATTCGTTACGTTATTTACGCGATGGAATACCTCAAAATCTGAAATATTATTCAAAGAGATTAAAACTCATAATAATTACCTAAATTCAATATAATTGAAATAAAAACTTTATGAAAATCTGAGGAACTTACTGGACGTTTTAATAAACAAACCGATCATGTAAATATTTTATGGGGTGAAGGATTTTGCGATAGGTTACGGGAGTTAGGTAGAAGAATGGAGGGCTTGAGGACGGTTTGGGAAATAGGGAGAGAAAGAGAGGTTTAAAAGAATCTAAGAATCACAAAAATAACAATAAAAGGCTATGTTGTCCGTCCGTTGATTTGAGTGTCAAGCTATTAAAACGCGAATAACTCAATCATGGATGTAGATAGAAAATTGAAAAGTGGCAGAATTAATCTATCCAAGTATAACAAGAAGTCCAAACCAGGACTAATGAAGGAGGGTTTCCAAAGTTGACGTCCCGAATTGATTACTTTTATTGACAGGAAATGTTTCAGTATGATTTAGTCGTCCTAAGGAGTTCTCACACCATAAATACCATTTGTAATTCGTAGTATGTATCAATGATAGAGAAAAATTGGAAACAAATTAATATCTCTTTCTGACATTATATTTAGCATGTATTTTTTTAAATTAACGAATTTAATTAATGTTACTGTTTATACGCTAATATGTGTGGGTCAACAGTCCATTTCTGAAGGGTAATCGAGCGGAAAAGAAAATAACTCATTTGTTCACTCGTCTATACTCAAGCCGAGTTCGGTATTAATCGTCTCCATGGCAACAATCCGATAAAATGTTATTTAAAATGCAAAAACGCTATGTTTTAGTATAAATTCAAGAAAATATGATCAATTATCAAATTTCTGCTATAAAAATTATAATCTACATTCTTTTCCCCTTAGAAAAGTATAAACCTCGCTCCGATATCACAATTTTAAGATATTTTAAAGTATTAAAGAAAACATCTCTGGAAGATGGATTTGAGACTTCCTATATAAAAAAAATTGGAAAAAGTTTCTTGAATCGAACCCGGGACTTGAATCTTCGCCAAATAAAATATAGCCCGTATGTCAGCCCTGGCAGCTCGAACCTCATACCAAATTTCATGAAAATCGGTCCATTGATGCAAAAGCTGATAGAAGGGGACATACACACGGACAGGACCGTTTCATAAGGCTATGTTTTTTTGGAAACCAGCCTAAAAATGCGTTGCCAAAAGAAAACTCACGAAAAAATTTCAGAGTTAGATTCCAGGGTAATATTCCCATTCTTAGTATGATAACACTCAAGAATCGACTTTTTGTCGAACAGGCTTTTCTTCTTTTGGAAATTAAAATTGGAAAAACCTGACCTACGATTATCCTATTTAAACCATTTTAAAGAAAAATTAATAAAGTCTCCTATTCTTTTTTTTTTCGAAGTTGCTCATTTGTTTATCTTGACAACCGACTGCAGTGAGAAACAAAATCAATATAAATAGTGATTGTTAAAATGATTTATCTAAAGTTAAAAATTTTAATTCTGTTTCTTATGAATTTGAACCCGTCATATTTGACGGGCAATTGCGCTTATATACATATACACACACACACACATATATATATATATATATATATATATATATATATATATATATATATATATATTCTGATAGAGCTTCCCTTCCACAGTACTACTCTGTCCTTGAGGACGCTCTTCTTAAACGTGGCTACCCTCCAGTCTTGGTCTGCGAACAGACATAGGGTGATGACGCCTACCCACAATGGATCCCATCCTCACACATCCACTATCCCTGCATCCACCCCTCCACTCACTCTTACGACACTATTCCTTCCTGGTATCCATGAAGCCCTAAAAACAATCCTCCATGCTGCCCACCCAATTCTTACCACTTCCCCCCACCAGTCCCTCTTTACCAACCTTTTTGCCAATCCCCCGCTCCTCTCCTTCCGCCGGCCCCCCAATTTGGGAAATATCTTGTGGATGAAGGAACTTACCACTTCTGCCACGCCTCTTGCCATAGGGCCTCACCCCTGCGGCAAACCTTGCTGCCTCACTTGCCCTATCCACCAACCCTCATCTTCTTTTTCGAGTCCCTCCACCATCATCACCTACCCCATCACCTCTAGAAGCAACTGCACCATCCATAACTTCATTTACCTCCTCACCTGCACCCTTTGTCCCGCGTTTTACGTAGGCCTCACCAGCAATCCGTTAAACATCCGCATGAACGGTCACCGGAATAGCGTTTCTCTCAGACGTCCCCTCCCAGTTGCATTACATGCCAATACCCACAATGTCTCCTTCAACAGTTGCGCCAATACCCACAATGTCTCCTTCAACAGTTGCTACAATGTAAGGATTATTCGCGCCTTACCCTATGACACTCCCGCCCCCCTTCTCCGACACTGGGAACTAGCACATATACACCTTCTTGACTCTTTCTCCCCGCCTGGCCTCAACCTCCGCTAAACCTATTAGCCCCCTTACAATGTCTCCCCTGTTACATTGCAGCTATTCGCACTTTACCACACTCCCTCCTATTGGCTATCCACCCTTCCTACTAGCCGCCTCCTCCAATCATCAACCTTACCACATCCCCCTGTCATTCTTCGCCCAGTGTGTCACATTACGTTGTTATTCTTACTCTTTCGCTGAAGAAGGGCATACATAGGCCCGATAAGCTTGCGTTTTATCTGTGTGCGTGTTTATTTACGTGTGTCTCTTCGACGCCCCCAGCAGCCTACCAACTTGGTCCTCAACTTGGTAAGTGTCCTCTGGGCTTCCTTCAACACCTTGTTGCCACCCTAATCACTACCTTTCCTTTTCCTGAAGTTAATATATATATACACACACACGCATGAATTAAGTGCATGACACATTCTGTGCTCATAAATTTACGAACAGTAAAACATAGCCTGTATCCAAAGCTATTCAGATAGAATGCAGGTCTATTAGGCATTCCTAACACGTCTCAAGTCATATTACGTCATTACTTTCTTCATATACAAAAGTATAGAGAAAGTATTTTTTTCATAAAAAAATCAAATTCGAGGTTTCAACGGAAATATATATTTTAAGATTAAAAATATTATTCGGATAGAGGACAACATTTACCACAATAAAATCTGCGAGACCACATAGTTATGATATACATAGTTTCGGAGATAAACATGATAAACATAATCAATGTTCTTGTACAATGAAAGACAGAAATACATTAACTTTTTTGATTGTATATTTTGACCAGATTTACCCAACCCATCAGGTTAAATAGGGTTGGTTTTGGGGAAAATCGGGTCACGTTCCTTTTTCAAATTTTTTAAAGACACACAAATGTTTTTTTCCAAAAAGAATTCACATAACACTCATGGTACCATTTCTTGCAAGTTTGGCACTGAATCCAGTCACCCATTTTGGCACTATTGGGATCTGAATATTTAAGTTTGCAGAAGCCACAAATATCTTCTTTATCACTCTTAGCAGAGTTTGTACTTTCGTGGTATGTTTGCAATTTATTTTTTTTGTATCTTTTGACTTAACTGTTTTAGTTTATTATCTTTATCAAAGGAAACTTCTCTGGAAGATTTTTCTTTTTTCCCCAAATGTGCTTTCTTCTTGTTGCCTTCTTTTCCTTGGTTTTTTCTCTTTCAAATGTGCAATGTTTTCTGGTGATGTGAGTGTTAGCAACCCCCTAGATATATGAGTTTTTCTCTTTGGGGGTTCCTTTGCTGGTGAAGGCAACAAAATATGGTTCTCTTCTTTGGCAGTTTTGTCTTCTGTAATTTTGTTGCATGTCCGTGTTTTCTGATTGCTAGAAAAAACGGCGTTCTGACTGCATAAAGGAATGGACTGAAGGTGATGTGAAGAGGAATAAAAAAGACTGTCTTGATTATCTCTAGGTGAAGGAGACAGTAAATCTGAGATGGCATGGAGTTGGAGAGTATGTGAAGATTGCGAAACAAACTTAAGACTTGGAATGCCTCTTGGGTTAAGGGGGTAAATGCCAGTGACTTCAAACCCTCTCATTCCATTCCCATTGGGGTGCTGCCATGAAGTTACTTGCTGATTATAGTATGTTTTTAGTGGTTTAAAAATGCACATGTCAAGTGGTTGCAGGGCATGAGTTGTATGTGGAGGTAAAAGCAGGACTTCTATATTGCTTTGTTCGAAGATATCTACTGTAGAAAGAGAAGTGTGAGAATTGTGTCCATCAAGAATGAGAATAACTCAACCAGGTATTCTATGCTTGTTAAAATGATCAAGCCACTTGCCAAAAGCTTCTTCATTCACCCACCCAGATTCTGTCATACATACTGTAGTTCCAGTTGGCATGTTAATAAGAAATTCGTCTCTTTTTCTCTTCCCTTTGAAAATAATGAAAGGAGGGATGTATGCACCAGTTCCCAAAATGCATGTAATCACTTTCACACTTTCTCCCCTTTCAACAATCGTTATAGATAATACCTTACATGAGCCCTTGAGTGCCACTACATTTGCTGGTTTGTTATTCATTGGAAGACCAGTTTTGTCCTGATTGTAGATACATTCAGGTCGGCCTTCTAAGTGAGCCAACAATAATCTTCCTCAGTTCTTCATAAAATTTGTCAACATTCTCATGCACCATGCCATTAATTCTTGCTCGAGATAGACCCTCAGCTTTTCTGATTGTGAGTTCAGGATGTCGTTCCATGAAGAGCTGGAACCAGTCTTTGCCGGCCATCTCATTTTTGGTGTTAAAATTGTGTTTTAAATTACGTTCAGTCACAAATTTGTAAGCATACTTGTGTACATCTTTTGGCATTAGTCCAAACCCTCTCCCAGATAGATGAATTAGCATTTCAGCTGATGCTGTTTCAATATCAGGTGATAACACTGGCTTACGTCCTATGCTACAAATAGGTGCATCCTTAGGAGCTGATGTTCTTCTTTGGTGAGAGGAAAATGGTACACCATAAACATCAGTTGCACGCCATATGGAATAGGTTCCTTCTTTCACTGAATGGATTGCTTCCATCATAGCAACAGCCGACCGCAATCCATGCCGAGTGTTTGGCACATTATTTTGTGGCATCTGTAATAAGAAATAGGTTTAAAATCTCAAACACATTATGATTAAAATGCTATTTAATTCATAAATGTATTACAGAACTCTTTATAACCATGATATATTATAAATAAACATGACCCAGTTTACCCCCAATGGAGTGACCCAATTTCCCCCATAATAAGAATTTACAAAACAACACACAAAAATAAAACAGTAACACTTATTAGCCAATACTTGACTAAGCAATGTAGAAAAAACATTTGACTAGCTAAATACAATATAAAATAGTTAATAAGTTGCAAGCCTGCTTAATTAAAGCTTAAGGAAACATTGGCTGTACTTACGTTGCATGATTTGTGGCACTGGACACTTAGGTCATCACGTCTACAATGGTAGTACACAGTAAACTGGTGCACTCAATTCAACAGCAATACATTTCAGTAGTCAGACGGAAGGTAGCAGCACCTGTTTGTCATTCCTAATTGGCCGTAGTACATTTTTCCCTCGCTAGGTTCAGTAAAGTGTTTACAGTGACTTGGTTTACCCCATGACCCGAGTTCTCCCGGTCTACCCTACATCTTTTTATACTTAATAATTTTAACAAGCTTTATAAGTGATAACTTAATAAATAATTTTTTGGAAGTAGTCATTCATTACCCTGTTGTGGCCCTTGGCTACTGTTTTTACACATTTTAAACTAAATCTTTGGTAAAAAAAAAACGATAATGTGCTCAACATTGTTTTCCATTGCAAGCAATAGTTGGTGGGAGGCTGGACTCTGTAACATCTCAACTAGTTTTGATGCATGGACAGAGGAAATGTGCCCATAAGGCATTCTGCTACTATCACTTTGCTGGTAAAGAATGCATAAAAAAACGAACTTCTTATCATGTTTGTCTGTACATATGTTTTATCCTCAAAACTAAGGAATGGATTTTGATAAAGATTAGTACTCAGGAGCTTTTGGGCAAAGGGCAATAAGAAAATTATGTAAGTGGTTTACACAACCAAAGCTAGGGCACCACCATTACCTAAGTAGTGGTGTCACCTTTTTGCGAAGAAAATGAACTTTATGCCACATCTTGTACAAAAAATTATTGGTCATCAGAAAAGCATTCTAATAAAATTGCTAGAGCTAGTTATTAAGCATGATTACATAATTCATAAAGAACACCTCTGCCTCGCATAAAGTGTGCATCTTTCCTCTCTTGCTAAAAATACAAATGATTGCTGCTGTATTAATTTTGGAACAACCACTTCTTTTCTTTTTAATACTGATTTTGTGACTTTTTAATTAGATCGTATCAGAATACAAATGATATCTATTTAACATTTATCATACAAATTAATTTTGAGGTCTCGCCAACATTGCATAACATTTCAAATTGAAGTTTGGCTGGCAAAAACAACAAATTACAATATACCCTATTGTGGATTCTGTCTGCACTTTAGCCTTGGATACAATCCGCATTTGTTTAAAGTGAAACACAAAAATGTGAATACTGTGAAATATATCAAATCACATATATTTAAATCTTGGGATCACTATTATTACAATAGATATCCAATGACTTCACACTGTCATTATGTTCACAGAGTGTTCCAGGAGATGCTGTATGGCATATCGACTGGATTTGGTTCACCCCAGGTACCTGTGGCAGAGCTTCTGGCGCGGGCGGTGCCGACACTTCATAGCCCCCAGCAGAGCAAACCAAAGAGCAGCAACTTCCTTCAGGTCCCGGACATCGAAACGCCAAGGTGGGTGGATAAAGGTTCATAAAGGACATTGCCCCTGGAAAGTAAACATGACACATCATGCAAAGGTCAAAGAGCAGGATCAAAAAACAGTTCATTACAATCATTGCTACTCCTCATAGTTTGAATCCTGTTGACAATCTAGGTTACTCCTGTAGCCATTAATCTTCTGAGTAAACAACATATGCATTTCAGCTGCATTGTAGCCATCTTCACCATATGTTTTCTGGAAATATCGAATATTTTATTGCTGCTGAGAGTGACTACAAGGTTGAAATTCTTGTTTGATTTACTCAAGCATTTATGATTATAGATTCTATCTTTGTCATGGATTCCTACTCTACAATAATTTCCAATCAAACCAGGATAACAATAAGTCATTTACAGGTTTTACATTGCATGATAGATAGTACAGCAAACAGTGTTATTCTTCTACACCATGAGTTGAGAAAGAAGAAAGACCTAAAGAGTATTTTATGCCATTTGAAGAAATAATCAATGTAGTATAATTTGCACATGCTTTCTCGGATAAATATGACTCTAGTTCATACAATAATGTAACTACTTATATCATTACATGTGTACTGATGGAAAATATTTTACCCCAATTTGCCTTGCAGCAGCAGTACTTCTTTTAAAAGTGGTCCTCTATCTATGGGGTGCCCTCCCCATAGACAAATTTCCTTTTCAGGGGAGTGCTTAGTTAAAATGTTTGACAACTGCTGTTCTAAGTGTCACTTGATGAGTTGGAGATATTAAATATGGGAGAGGAAAGACAGATTTTGATCATGAGACATCTCATTATGTCAGAGGAATGGAGCAACAGCAAGAGTAACAACATTGCACTGAAACAAATGTACACACTTCAAATTTTCCTCATGAAAGATCATGACAAAGTTTACTTTGGAAACATTAATGGCAACTTTCACTACTTTTTCTTCAATTTGAGCAAACTGAACAGTTAAAATGTTCCATAAGCTACAAAAAATATATTTTTTGGAAAGATGAAAGATACAATTACAAAGTATGCCTTTTTACCATTTGTTGCTCACATTTGTACCAGAAATGCCTAGATTTTGTATAATAAACATTTGAAAATGGCAGAAAAGTATTTTCCTTTTTCAACTATGTAAATCTCCGGGTAACAGATGAAAATCTCTGGGTCATTGATCAATTTGAGGTGTCAACCATTACTACAAACAGAGCTCCAATGGGGCAGTTGTAATGTACAGGCACACCCCAGGTTACGTAAACCTCAACTTACATAAACCTGCGCTTATGTAAGTCCCATAAATTATGTACAAAAAAATTTGTTATGCCTGCGTTAGCAGTTTTCATAAGCAAGCTCAAACTAAATCTATATGTATGTATGCAGAGAAAAAATGCAAGGTGTGGGTTGTAATGTGATATCCCCACTTTGTTACTCAGCCAATCTTGTCATTCTAGTGAATTTTTAGCAAAATGTTGGGATTTTGGTTTTGAATTATGCATGAAAAAAGGCCACAGTGGCTACCTACCAATCAAGTGAATCAATGTAACAATCTACCTAATTCTAGTGACTGACTACAATGTGGCATATATCTGCACTCATATGAATACAATAATAGATTAGATTGTTGTTACATGTCTATGTGGTAGTGTGGTTTCTCTCCCAATCCCTTCAGTCTTTTTCCAATCGTTGATGTGGGTGCTTGATCTCTTAATGTGTGTTCACTTTTGCACGAATTAACGGAAGTGTGGCCCTTGTAATCATGGCTGATAAACATTTAGTATTTAGCATTTTAGCGAACAACTCTTTTGGAAATTCTCCTTGAACGATTAAAGTGACTTTCCCATAACTTCATAATATGTAAATGGCTTGAATTGCCTTTGTTTTAGAATGGAAACTAACAGCTTGAAAAAATTAACACTTTACATTTTGTTTACCAAGAAAATGTCTATTGGATGCTGCAAAAGCAAACTGCACTTAGTAAAAACTGATGTTTAACCTTGCACAATATATTATTGATTTACATCGAGAATTCATCTATTCATCTTTCAATTCTCACAACATTAGTCTTAATATTTTTTTAAGCTCCATTTTCTATTAACTATCATTATATATCGACGTTTCTTACAGAGGAGGATATAACATAATATATAACATATAGGAGGATACTAATGTTTAGGCACTTCCAGATGAGCTGGAGATTCGAAATTTTTTTCTTAGGTAGGATTTTGTGCAAAACCGACTAGAAAAAACGAAAATCTTGAAAAATTGCAACAATGCGGACGCAAAACAATTGTTTAAACAAATTTTCAAGGTTTATGTATTTCCGCATGTGCTACGGAGTTGAAATTTTTTTTATAAGTAGAATTTGTAAAAAAAAAACTAAATAGGGATTATACAAATTTTGATATTTTAATTTGTTTGGCAGTTAAAAATTCTTAAAGTTTAAACAAATAGATAACTGTTTAGACATTACGGGATGAGCTAGGAAACTGAAATTTTCAAGTTATGTACAGAGTATTGCATTTGCACAAATAATTATTCGAATATCTGCATAAACATATTGCGGCGGCCGTTAAAAATGTTTAAAATTAAAACAATTGGAAAAATATTATTTCACTTCTAGAAGTACTACAACATTATTATTATTATTAAAATTTGGCAGAAATGTGTAGCATTAGTACCACATAATGGAGAAAGTATAAAATTCTTAAAATTGCAAAGTTTTGGGATTGTTTTAATCTATTATTTTTACATAAGAAAAAAACGAAAATCGCTCCGGAGGTGAAATATTTAGAATTGAAAAAATATTTGTAATGATGAAATATGAAAAATGAATGTTTTTTTATGTTGAGATGATATGCTTGCAGAATGCAAGCACCAACTACTAATATTCTATACTCACATTAGCCAATTCATTTACATGCCTTTATTTTAACCAAGTACTTGTACCATACTAATGCTACAAAAATTATACATACTTTAATTTTCAGAGATCGCTTTTTCGAAACAGCTTCGCGTGCTGAAAAAATGCCTTTGGGGACTGGATCTGACCCAGAGGCTGTATTTCCCTACCTCTGCTGTACTTTCCATGGTAAATTTCGACTTATGCAAATTTTGAGTTATGCAATGGATGCAGGAACATTTTACTTATGTAACCCGGGGTTTGTCTGTATACTATTTAGTGCCTGTGTGCACACAGCCATTTGTGCATGAGCACTTGTATACATTCATTTGTTTCAGGGCAATAAAAAACCATTAACAAGCCAGTTATGCTCCAGAGTCCAAGTGATAGAATCATTGCTGGAGAAAGGGTTGACAAATTTCCTGGAGAAAGTTTTGTAAATCATTGTATTTGAAGCCATTTAGAAATTATAAACATGAAATCTTTAGCTAGATCCTATAAGTGATGGCCAAAAGTAGACAAATCCTTAAATTCCTCCACCAAATCTTTTGTATCATATCTAGTCCTTGAACAAATACCCAGCAGGGCACCAGTCAAAGCTTGGAACTGGCCAGATAAACCAAGACAGAGACTGCATATACACTTAGCTGGGCCATTTCAGAATAAAATATTCCAATAGTGGTGCATAGTTATTTCATATGGCATGAGGTAAATTAATAATGAAATGTGGGTATTTAGGAAATAATATCCCAGATAAGGATTTTATTTGCTACGTTTGGACTTCCAGAGAAAATGGCAACCAACTATGGGTCTCCTTTTATGTCAGCAGAATTCAAACTGTTTTGCGAAATGAATGGTAATGGACAAATTATTTTTCCCATCACCAACCCACAAACAGGGCAGCTAAAAATTTGATTCAATGTTCAAGTCAAAAATTGAAAATTTCTTGCATTCTAGAATTTCTTTGCAGATAGTCTTATTGAGGTATCTATTCAATCTTAGGATCACACCTCATATGTCTATAGATGAAACTCCAAGCAAGTTACTGTTAGGTAGGCTACCTAGATCATGAATGGCCTTAGCATAACCAAATTTAAGAGAGAGAGTCTGCAGATGACTAAGAGCCCAAGTTAAAATGCAGGGAAGTTATGCTAAGGTATAATTCACAGAGGGTGACAGTGTGATGGTGAAACAGTTAAACAAGACAACAGAGGAGAGTTAGGTTACACAAACTATTGTGGTAATTCTTGGATCTTGGAATTATAGAGTTTAAGAAGGAGATAGACATGTGTATCACATGCATGTCAATCAGTTAAGGAGGAGAGGTGAAGAGTGAAACGTCCAAGGGATCATATGTATACATGCAGAAGAAAAAAGAGGTGAAGGATTTAGTTGGACCTTGAGATCTAGTGAAGTGTAATTTAGGCATTGTACTGAGTGGGAAATCTGAATTGAGAGATGTGGTCAGTTGTGGAGCAACACATGCACAGAATGATAGTGCAATGGATGACCAAGTGGATGACCAAGTGGATGATACAAAATGAGTGGACACATGAAGGAGAGAAGAAATCACTGAGAGATTGCAAAAAAAGAATGTCATCCTATATTCAACCAACTGATGATTGTTAATCTCTATTGTACAATTTTTTTATCAGAAGGGAATAGATGTAATGCAGTCAATGTGGTGCCTGCACAGGCACAGCAATTTGTGCACAAACAATTGTTTATATTCATTTGTTCTAGGCCAATAAAAAGGGAACTGGTCACCATTGGCAAGCCTGATGTACTGAAAGTGAAACAGCAAAAGTAGTAGTTTCCTCCTCATGCTACAAAATGAATAAAACTGATTTAAAAACAACTTATTTTATCCACTGAATATTACCTTTCATCAGATTGTGTCTACCACTACTTTTCAGTGCATACAATATCTAATCATTCCATATTTTTCATGCAGGCCTAAGAGCGTGCCAAACTCTCCGATGGTGAAGCGAGCCTTCTCCAGGCTGGGTACCATCACGGCGGGTTGGGGCCGCAGCATTCGGAAGCACCACCAGCAGAGCCAGCAGCAGTCATCGTCCTCATCGGCTGGAGGTGCGGGCAGCTCCCGGGCCACGGGCTCCTCGCCTGCTACTTTAACAGTCGAGGACAAGAAGAAGTGGTCGAGTTCGCAGGATTGTTCCAGTGCGTTCATTGGATCGGATCCAAATTCTCTCAAAAAGTAGCACGAGATGGAGAAAGAATACTTTTGCGAAATGTCTGTGATATTATTAATTGCGTTCAGTCTGCCTGGCAAATATTTTTAACTGAGATAGTTCATTCACAGCAGTTAAAGAGCATAGGATCTTAAAAAATGGAGGAAAATTTTTGAATTCCCAGTTATGCAAACATTTAAGTTTTATATGCCATATTACTATCACAAAATAAAAACAAACACAAAAGGACAATACCACCTGCTTGGAATATAATATAGAATCAGGATAATGATTGAGAGTATTTAAATTAAGTATGATCTATTGTAGTAAGGTCATTGCAGAAAGAAGAAAGGATGTACATGAGTTTGATACTTTTTTGTTTTCTTAATTATATTTCCACCACAGGTAACCCCCTCCTACTTATATTTCTTACAAGCATTGGAGTTGGAGTTCACTTTCAGGTACAGCAGTTGCATATGTTGCTTTATAGGAGTGATGTTTCACTGCCACTGGCTTCTTCAGACAAAATCTATTGGTGTCTTCTCCTGTCCTATAAATACCCCATTCACAAGTCCTGCCACTTGATCATTGCTTCCCTTCACTTTCTTCAATACAAGCATCCCTGAAAGATTTTTCCACATCTCCAAGAGTTTTAACCATCTTCCCTATTGTAGCTTAGCAGTCTCTTTGAAATTTCCATTGCTTCTTTTGATTCATAGGAAAGTGTCTCCTTATAGAGTATGCAAGTGTTTTGTATGGCGGAGAGATTCCACTGTATTTTTTTATGGCTCTAGAATGTTCTCTTACCCAGCATTCTGTGGAATGCATGGTCTGATTGATGAATACTCTCCCACAGCTGCATGGAAACATTTTGACCAGTAGGCAATCTTTTGCACTGGGAATTACATCTGGAGTTGTATTTAATATATTATCTCTCAAGATAAACCCATACTTTTTTAATATCCTTTTAATACATTGGGTAGTACCTTCAAAACAGGGCAGTGTCACATCTCCTGACTCATTCTGGGTTTACTCCTTTTTATTTTCCTTTTTTGGCACTTAAAAGACTTCTCACATACCTGATAGAGGCATTCCATAGAATACTGTGTAAAGGAATATTCTGGAGCCATCTTGAAAAATCAGTGCAATCTCTTGACCATTGCTGAGCATATCTGTGTGCCATCCATCCATAAATAAGATCCCAGGGTCCTCTCCTGAGGCATTATTTCCCATGCATAATAAGAGAAGCAATGGAATTTACTAAAATACTGCAAAAATTCAATAGGAAAGATGGCTGTAAGCTATCCAAGACATGGAAAAAATCTTCCAGAAACGCTTCTATGAAAAAAGTGAAAGAAAGCAATGGTCAAGTGAAAGGACTTGTGAATATGGTATTTATAGGACATAGGAAGATACCAACAGACACTTTGTCTGAAGAAGTCAGTGATATTGATGG
Organism: Tanypteryx hageni; assembly: GCA_028673005.1. Classification (NCBI taxonomy): domain Eukaryota; kingdom Metazoa; phylum Arthropoda; class Insecta; order Odonata; family Petaluridae; genus Tanypteryx; species Tanypteryx hageni. Next base: position 127,639,758 of record CM054113.1, on the reverse strand, counting down.
TCAAATGTTGCTCCTATAAAGTAACATACATACCCAAAAACAAAGCATAACATGAAACCCTTGCTGCAAAAGCCTTCAATCCAAAATTAATGCAAACAAATTAATAAAACTGAAAATTTCAAATGGAAGGAGCTTAAATTGGAAAACTCATATCTTCCTGTTTTGGACCCAATTATAATGTACAATACAAGGCATGGGAGATGCAAAAACTCTTGCAATCTTCCAAAGCCCTGTATTGTTTTGAGTTAGGTGAGAGAAAGAGATAGAAATTAGAAATTTTACTCTTTACCAGGAAATGTAACTGTCTTCCACATGATAAATAACTGCTTTTTCAGAACATTATATATACTTGCTGAATGCCACCATTCCAGAATTAGTAATGATGTCCTTATTCTGTTGCATTTCTTATTCCTCTTATTTCCAAGGATGTCAACGATAGCAGCATATCATAAATTTTAAGGAAAGTTAAGCACGAAGTGCATGTGAGCTTTATAAATGGATAATTAAAGATAAACAGAGATTCATAGTTGAACTAAAATAATATAAAGGAAGTGTTAATTCATGCCATACATAATGTACAAACATTATGAATTCTGTAGCTTTTAACAAATCATCTTTTTATTTATTGGGTCTGTGGGAAAGTTCTGCCATTTTTTAAGTAAAAGTTTCGGTTCAATTTTACATTTTTTTTAATTCAGCATTAATCTTTTATATAATCTCCATTATTATATACAACTGTCTGTCATCATGTAGAAAGTTTTTTGATACCATTGGTATAGAAGTTTTTTGTCCTTGGACTTGAAGTAGTCACCAACAGCCTTGGAGACATCCTCAAAAGAACTGAAGCACTTGTGATTGAGATAGTTTAGTAGCGACCTGAAGAGATAATAATCAGATGGTGCTAGGTCCGTGAGTATGGTGGGTGACTGAGAACTTTCCAGCCCAAGTCATTCAGTTTTTGCTGATTCATCATTGCAGTGTGTGGTCGAGCATTGTCGTGCTGGAACACAAGGCCCTTTCTGTTGGCCAGTATTGGATGCTTTTCTTTGATGGCCCTGTTCAATCATCCAAGCTGCATGAAGTAGCATTTGGAGTTAATGGTTTCACCAACTCTCAGCAGCCCATAATACACTTGTCCCTTCTTATCCCACCACAAACGAGTATCACTTTTCTTTGGTGGAGTTCTGGCTTTGCGATAGTTGGGGTGGATATTCCTGGCTTGCAATAAACTCTTTTCCTTGTTACATTATTGTACAGGATACACTTTTCATCTCCAGTAATCAGGCAGTCCAAAAACAGGTCAACATGGTGACGGACGAGAAGAGATGAACAGATCCTTACACGGTCGGTTAATTTTTTTCAGTTAACTGATGTAGCACCCAAATGTTATACTTCAAAACAAATCCAAGGCATTTGATATGCTCCAAAGCCATCAAATGATGAATCCTAAGCTTCTTGCCTATAGCTTTAGCGGTTAAATGCGGATCTTCTTCCAACATTGCCTGCAAAACGTCATCATCAACCTTAGAGGGGCATCCGGCACATGTTTCTTCTTCTATATCCAGATCACCACATCAGAATTTGGAAAACCATCTTTGGCATGTGCAGGCTGTCACAACATCCTTCCCAAACACACTACACAAGTTTTGACTAACATCGCATTGTTCCCTTTTTGAAACTCATAAAGAATGCAATGCCTTAAATGCACCTTGTCTGTCGCCTTGTTGTTTGCTCCAGATATTATAAAAAAATGAATAAGGGATCATACAACTGCATGCTTTTATACTCTAATCCACATAGATAAAAACAAAAACAATCAGCTATTCATTGCTAGTTGTATTAGTGTTTGGGAGATAAGTACAGTTGTACATAAACAAAAAATGACAGAACTTTCTCACATACCCAGTATATTCTTCTTTAGGAAATACAAAGAACATTAGATAATTATTCCATGGAAAACATTTGGAAAAAAGGCTTCTTGACTTATGCTATACAATAATTTAAATTCTTTAAAAAATATTTTTAATAAATGAATGATTTTTAGTGCATTTCGTCATTGCTGAAAAGCACTATTATCTTCATGATGTCCATTCGTATGCATATATCAGGGAAGAATTGGCTAAACCGATTTCAACCAAATTTGGTAGATAAAATATACACATAAATAAATTTACCAAAATGACATATTTCGACAAGATCAACTAAGCAGGTGTGCCACAATTGCAAAATAAAATTTTTCAGTAATTTCGAATTTGGAAGGAATTGGCCAAACCAATTTCAACAACATTTTCTATGAGGGAGTTGTCTAACATAAAAAACAAAATCAAGATATTTATTATAGATATAGAAAGAAGAACTGCCACAATACAAGTAATTAAAACATTTTTACACGTATTTGTGTTGAACTGTCAACACCAATTTTAACCAAATTTAATACTTATAAACATATACAGGGCGATATAAAAATACTTCCGAAAACTTAGGGAGCTTGTTAAGCGGTTACAAATAAAGAGAAAACTTAAATAATTATATATCCATAAACGGACCGTTAACAAGTGAGTGGGAGTTGGGGTCATAGAAGGAATATTAGGAGCAGCATTGTAGTGCCTAACTTTATTAATGTTCTTAACAATCCTATGAAGTACTTAAAAATCATAATAAATGTTCCAAAAGACCAACTTCCGAACGTATGCACGCTTTAGTCCTTCGTCTTAAGGATTTTCTAATACGCTCAAAGAGGACAGGTTGTGCTGCAATGGTTTAAATCCTCTGCCAAAGCTCCTCTCCTGTGTTGACGTAGTCAGGCTAAACCATGGTTTTTAGGGTCCCCCAAATGCAGAAATCACAGGGATTTAAGTCTGAAGATCTAGCTGGACAGTGCGTTGGGCCTCCTCGACCAATCCACCGAACTCCGAAGATTTTATTAAGAAGTCCTCGTACCATACTGGTGTAATGTGCTGGAGTGCCATCATGCATAAACCACATTGTGATTCTCATTGCAAGTGGAATGTTTTCTGGGAGAGCTGGAAATGCGTCCTGCAGAAACTCACGGTAACTTTGTCCAGTAAGACGTGCAGGCAATGATATAGATCAATTAAATGATCGCCTACAACTCCTATCCATACATTGACAGAAAATTGGTGCTGATGGTGAGCGTGTCGAGTTGCGTGGGGATTCTCGTCTTTCCATACGTGAGCATTATGGGAGTTGAAGATGCCATCCCTGATAAAAGTTGCTTCATCGGTGAATAGCACTCTCGATAGAAAGTCCTGATCCATCGCGCATTCTTGAAGTAACCACTGACAAAAAACTTTACGCTGCTGAAGATCAGCTTCTAGCAAACTGAACTTGCTGAAAGTGGTACAGATAAAGCTACTGCTCATAAAGAACTGACCAGACCTTGAAGTATGATGCATCAACAGCGGCTGCTATTTGTCTGATGCTGGTCTCAGGATCGACTTCAATTCTTCTCAGAACTCGTTCCTCCATTTCGAGAGCACGATTACTAGATCGTCCCTTGTCAATATTTCTCGGAGCTAGTATATCCCTCTCTCGCAATCAGCGATCCACTGACAAAAACGTTTTGTCAGTAGGCGTACGGTGATTCGGAAACCTCACGATATCGGCGAACTGCGGCTGATGCATTTCCTACCATTTCACCGTACGTGCATGTCTGCATACTCTTCAAAAGAATAATCCATAACGAAGACCCTTCTCTTAAAGAGTTCACGAATGTACGAGGACTATCCCTAAAGTAATGAGACTGGAATTCTTATGTACGATGCGGCAACACTGCCCCCTCCTACCCCTTACCATTGTTTAAACAATGACAACAGTTGCGTCTTGTTCCGTTTATTGTCAACCGTGTATTTGTTAACTATTCAAGGTCGTTTTTGTGCATCTCGCAACGATAAAAATGGAGCGGAATATCAAGCAACGGTACGCCATTAAAATTTGCTTCAAATTGAATGAAACTGCTACGGAAACGTTTGAAAAGTTAAAAAGAGTGTATGGCGATGAAGTTTTATCCAAAGCAGAAGTTTTTCGGTGGCACAAGGCATTTAAGGAAGGAGGAGAAAATGTGGAAAATTATCATCGCTCGGGAAGACCTTCTACGGTGAAATCAGATGAGAATGTGGAGCGGGGTCAGGTCTTTCATTGCTACAGACCGACGGTTGTCGGTTATATTCATTGCAAATGAGCTGAAAATTAATAAAAATGCCATTCATCAAAATTTGACAGACCGTTAGGACATGCGAAAAGTTTGTGCAAAAATGGTGCCCAAAAATCTGACAGACGTGCAAAAGGAAAATACGCAGAACTTCTGCCAAGAATCCGTGTGATTTCTGAATTTGGGGAACCCAAAAAACCATGGTTTACACTGAATACGTCAACACAAGAGAGTAGCTTTAGCAGAGGATTCAAACCGTTGCAGCACAACTAAACTAAACTAAAGCGTGCATACATTCGTAAGGAGGTCTTTTTAGACATTTATTATGATTTTTAAGCACTTCATAGGATTGTTGAGAACATTAATAAAGTTAAGCACTACAATGCTGCTCCTAATATTCCTTCTATGACCCAAACTCCCACTCAGCGGCATGGACCAAATGGAGCTGTATCTCGTAAATGGTGCATTTATTGATATATAATCATATGAACTTTTCTCTTTATTTTGAACCACTTAACAAGCTCCAGAAGTTTTCGGAGGTATTTCCATATCACCATGTATACAAAACCGTATTAGAATATTTAAACCAAACCAGCCACACAGGGGTGCCACAATTACAAATTAAACTCTTTCAGTAATTAAGGATTTGGAAGAAATTGGCTGAACGGATTTCATTTAAATTTTGTATATAAGATTGGTACAACATATCATAATGAAATCAAGATGTTTAAAGTTGAGCTAAAGAGCAGGGTTACCACAACTAAAAGTAAAATAATATTTCTTTTACATGTATTTCTAGAAAACTGACGCCATGGATTTTAAACAAATATGGTATATATAATCCCCATATAAATAGTTAACCAAAATAGCATATTTCAATCGGATTGACTAAACAGAGCTATCAGAATATCAATGTTAGAATTTTTCTGTAACGACGAATTTGGAAGTTATTGGCTGAACCAATTTCGTCTTTAGGGCAAGTATAGAATGGCAAAATAAAATAAACATGTTTAGAGCAGGTCTAAAAAACCACCATATAAGGAAAAATAATTTTCTGATTTCAAAGCAAATATATTAGTACACAATTATACTACAGCGAATTTGATGAAAAGCACTTCTGTACCATGAGAAACCCGTGTACACCCCTAATTATTGTGTGTTATAGCATCATCAGGTGACCAGTGACTTAATTTGTCATAAAGTATTAAAAATGAAGATGGAGAATTTGAACAGTATTTGTTATAGTGTAGATAACATCAAATGAGGAAGAATGGTAAGGATACGAAAAGGAAAAGGGGAGCGCAAGAAAAGTGTTAGTGGTTAATGATATATGGAGGAATAGAGAGAGGATGTTGCAGTTGGCAGAAGAGAGGAATGGACAAGATAAATACATCCATAAAATTAATTAATGTATGGAAGAAACATAAAGAGATTTCAGTGTGATCATGAGTCAGTTGCTAGAGACTCTGATTCTGAAATTGTGAAACTCTTTTTTAAATTAAATGAATATATTATAAGAAATTATATTTATTTTTCTAAATCTATATATTTTTCACAGTTTTCCAGTCACAGCATTTGGATTCATTAAAATTGTTGACAGATAATAAATTTCTAAGTTAAAGGTTTGCAAATATATCTATTTACTTACATTGTCAGATATTAATTTCATTTTGACCTCATTGAAATAATTTTTCATCCTAAATTTCCATAAAATTTCAAAACCACTCTTTGTAATCTAGGATATTCTGCTTATAACTATGATTTGTTACCTATTTTTGTCTTTTTGTCAAAATGATGAACATAGGAAGCTAACTTTCTCTCATTATTTCTTTTCACTGATATTATCTGTACAATTCTTTTAAATGGTGAAGCCACAGCAGCAGAATATTAAACATTTTCAGTACATTTATAATCTCATTGAACAGGAAAGGATGGCAAAGATGGAAAGGGAGCTGGTGGAACAGGAGACAAAGGACCTGGCACTTCCTCGGGTGGTGTACCTCAGCTTGCTGTGCCAAGACTCAGTGTTTGTGCTGATGCCCAGAAAGTAGATCGTGCCAAGCTGGCTCAGACAGAAGTAAGGAAGCATAATTCTAAAAATCAGAATGAGGGTTACTTTTGAATCCATCTGCATTAAATGTGGCTTCACTCATCCAATAAAAAATCAATCAATGAATGTAGAATATTAATAATCTGGATTTTAAAATAACATTGAAGCATGGCAAAAGCTCAGGATTTGGATGTTTTTGTGCTTGAAAGAACAGTTTTTATAAGAAAGTATTCAAATCTGCCTCAAATAAACATAAAAATGTGTATAGAATAAAATAATTTCATGTTTTAAACTATGAGAAATATAAGCTACAATGACAACTCCCATTGTCACCACATTTAAGAGACTGATACTTTTATATGGGGAATAGTTGAACATTATGTAAAATTGCTTTGTGTACATCTTCCATTCATACTCTGTCTTTTTCAAGTACATAACTACTATAAAATAGAAAGTTTCTTACTTGCTGCATCATTCATATCTTTGCTTGATTTGTTTGTCAGTTCATTTGTTTGTTTTAAAAAAGCATTATGTAATTAATATTTTATATTTATCAAGCTGAGAAAGATAGCTAAAGTTTTGAGGGGAGAGTGAAAAGGAGAGAGGGAGGAGAATAGGAGGGAGAATGGAAGTGTCTTAATTATAATTTAATACTTTATTCATATATATCTGTCATTATTGGTGGGAATCAGCTATAGTATTTAAATTTTGAGATGCTTACATGATTATAACTCAGGGGAAGCTTAACATTGCATTTTTTCTGCTTTCTATAGTTCTTCTGGTGAGAATCAGTAACATATTTGACAGCACAGTTTTTCTATATTTTGAAGTGCCTGGTCTTATTTTGATTACATTTGGTATCAGACTATTATTTCAATCATGCCCCAGTCTACCGGAAATATTGATTTATCAGCTGGCTAGTCGCTTCAGTATCATTTTTCTTGTTGGCTTCTCAAACATAAGTCTGTCTTGATGTTAATGAAACATATTATAAAAATCATTTAATACATTTCTTCTTTGAAAAACATTTAGAAATCTGTACACTTTTACTCTTAAAGTTTGTTAGCAGAATGGCTCTACAGATATCATAAGCTGTCAAGCGACAGCCATAAATATCTGGCTATAATTATCCAAGAGGTTGATCAGTATTCCATACAAACAAACAAACAGCCATAAATATATTGTATATATTGATTAAAGTTCTTTTTCTTTTGCAATAACGAATTAATTGATGTGTAATTTAAGCTAGCTAGCATAAGAACTAAAATGAAAAATAAATAACAAATGTGATATTTTAAATGTGAGCTGTGAGAAGAAAGGTAAAAATCTATTTGAAGGGCATGGGTTGGTTTTTTCTCAAATAACTATGGTTCATAGCCATCAATTTGAAAGATCTTAAAATTTCTGTTGATGCATAAAAATCAACCCACCAAAAGTGACCTATAGGTTGTGTGCAGGGCATTTTTGATGATCCTAATAGTTAACCCTATGATCTATTAAAATGTTTCTTCTAGAAGCTGTAAGATGATTGGAACTAATTAAAATTATGCAGTTTGAATCATCATGATTAAATTTTATTATTTTTCCTGATCAATGAGAAACAAAGGATACAACCATCTAGCATCTAGAAGAGGGTTTTCATACATAAATTTTTCTTTCATTACATGGCAATGGCAGTTCTCAATCATTGAGTTTGACTCAGAAACATTTCGTATTCTGCTGGATTATCTCCATACTGGATCCTGTCCATTGACTTGTGCCAACATCCCAGGTTTAATATGTGCAGCTGAACATTATGACCTTCCAGAGTTGCTACAAGCTTGCTTCCACCATGCAAAGCAATTTTTAAGGACTGAAGTTGTAAGTTATTTTGTGCATAATTTCTGTTCCCTCCTTTAAATGAGTTCAGAATTCATGGTTTTTGCAAACAATTTTTTAAAACATGATTAATATTTTTAATCCTCAATCGTTGATAACTTTCATTTTTAAGGTGAACATGACAAATTGATCCACAAATTAATATTCAATGCAAAAATGACATTTTTACATGCAAATCAGTCATTGTCAAGGTGATTTTCATTGTTGCCATTTTTGTGTAATTGCATATGATTTGCTGGAATAATAATTTTGCATCCCATCTCTCCACATATTTAAGAAATTTCATTGCCATTTTTAAGTTCAAACAATCTCTTGGTAGCAATAATCAATACAAAGCTAATGAAAATAAATATTCCATTATTCATCTATATTGTGTTAATGAGTGTTCCTAAGTTAGATATAGAGGTTTAAATTGCTGAATTTTTAAAAGATTTTCAGTACTGAAAGTGCAAAAGCTGAGTAGTTTTTGCATAGTTTCACTTCATTAATCTGTGTACTTTTTGTTATATTTGTTGTTTTTATAAATAAAATTTGTTTTCCTATTAAAACTTATTACAATAACTCAGCCAAAATAAAATTACATAAATAAGAAAGTACCTAACTCACTGCCTTCCCACCCTACATTTTTTGGTGCACTTGGACCCTGCACTGAACTCTGGGCTAATGCCCCTCAAGCACTTAATCCAGCTCTGTATATGAATTCTGCTATTCTATAGCAAGTGAGGGAGTATCACCTAACCATACTTACTCAACCTGGGGGGCCGTGGAGGTTGTTATGCCATGGAAGAGAACACTTAAAGGAAACCATAACCAACCAATTACCCAACCTGGGAGTTGGAGTATGCTGCAGGCCGAGTAGTCATATGCCATGGGCCGAGTACACATAAGCCACGCCACATACTAGTTCCATTTCTCGTCACTGGTGACGTCACCTTGTTTACTTTTTGCTGCCCCCCAGTTATGTGAACAGAACCAAAACTTTGTCTAAAAAATTAATAACAGAGCTAACAGCCATGTGTTGATGAAGAATGTTTTTTTTTGCCAAGGGAATAAATATACTGTCCCCATATTTCTTATAAATGATACAGTTAGCCTTATGAGATAACAAGTGCTCTTTGGTCCTTCCAAACTTTTTTGCCCAAAGCATATATTCTGCTGTGTGTGGTTTCAGGTTCATTGGCTGGGAGAGGATTAAACTCTGGCCTTTGGCCTTTGCTCTACTTGTTTGATTTTTTAAATTTCTCATGTCAAATTAAAAGTTTCTGATATTTCTTGAAAGGGCATCATCATTCTCACTATGGCATTGCATACTCCTGGATACTTTAAATTCTGAACTTGTGGCATAAATCTTCTTTAATAAGGGAAACTTCTCTTTATTCTCTTTCTGGAGAATGCAATATGATTACTTTAGTCATTATTTATTTTCATTGGCCTAAGCCACAGGTGCATATACAGAAACTTCTTAAGGAGAGGTGGGCAGTCCCCCCTCCCCCTCTTGAATCCGCCTCTGCCGACAACCCTATATTTTGAAAATTCCTACCCTCTCAGAATTTTTCTATCCCTTGCCATGTGGACTTAATCTGCAGTGTAGAAACAAGGAATTATGTATGGAATGAATTTTAGAATGCACCCAGTGCAATAGGATCATCCAAGGTAGAAGGAGGGCAACCACCCTCTCGTCTCCTTTGATCCACCACTGCTAAGCCAATAAAATTTATTTAAAAGTTATTGATTGAGTTTTAGATGGAATAAATGAATCATATGATTTTAATTTAATAATTCTTTACATTGGTAAAGAACCTTATTCCTTTCTCCATGTACGAAGTATAGAGAAAGTATTGTTTTCATGAAAAAAATCGAATTTGAGATTTAAATGGAAATACATGTTTTAAGGTCCTCTGAACACATTTCAAATATTTCCTCAATGATGTCTGTGGGTGTGTCTGTGTGTTTGTGACTGAAATTTTGTGGGTGCTCTAACTAAAAAACTATTAATCAACTCAGTGCAAAATTTCACATTTAGCATTTGTATTAGAAAGTCAAGAACTGATTATATTTTAGCAAAAATCGGTCTACCAGAAGTGGATGTTTGTTTTTGTCACTTACCCGTTTTTTTTATATTTGCTTTTATATTTGATGAATGTAAAAAAGTATTGGAATAAAAGTTGTAGAAAATTTAATTTTCAACATTTGTTCAAAACATTTTTCCATATAATGTATTGTTTAAGAGGTATTTTTAAAGCTAATTTTTTAGCTGCCAATACCATATCACCCATCGGCAATTATTGATAACACTTTACACATAGTCACATCTTAATAATGCTCCTTTTTATTTAAATCAGGTAATTCAACTTAACCATTTAGTTTTCTAAATTTATTATGTACCTATTTAGGTATATTTTTGGCTGTGTTTGGCCCACAAGTAGTGTAGAAGTAGGCTATGTGGCACTCAAGCTGAAAAGTTTCAGCACCATTGTCTTAGTCTTATTTTCTCTGGCTAATTCTTTAATTCTTGCTATATTTACATTTTCTGTTCCCACATAATTTCACACATGCTTCAATGCTAAATCTCTTGAAACTTCTTCTAATTTGTTTTAAACACATTTAAAATGAATAGGAATATGAGCTGCATTGCAACCCATTCCTCAGTTTCTTCTTCTACACTTAACTACTGCATCACATTCCCAGTTATTTTTTCCATCTTCATGAACTTTATTTTCAATTTTTTGGAGCTCCTAAGACTCATGTCCACTTATACTAGCTGCCAGTGACTTAATTGACAATAATATATTTATAATGTCTGAGAACAGTATTATCAAAATTAACCAGACTGTTGAAGATGATTTGGTATATAGTCAATATAAAAATATGGATAATCCAAAAGTATACCCAATATAAAATACTAAAATATCCCTAAAACAGCAAATAAGACAAATTACATTGTTTTTCTCAAAAAGTTATCATCACTAATAAATGTTTTGTATTTTTCTATTAATCTAAAATGTCAAAAAAGTCATATCCCATTAAGAAAGAATTTCATTATTATAAGATTGACAGCTATTAGCTTGTTTATGTTATTGCTTACCATGATTGCAGTGTCACTGTAATTTGATGTTTACTTTGGCTCACCTTTCCAAGAGTGAGTGTGTATATGTTCAACATAATCAAAATTTATCTTTTTTATAGGTATGCATAATGCTTTGTTCTTTGGAGAATTATTATTGGAGGTACACGTCTGCCTCAGAACTAGTAAACATGATTCTTGCCTTTGTGGAGACACGAGCACATCAGGTAAGAAATTAATGAAAAAGATTGATTTAATATCATAAATGTTGCTATATTTTAAAAAATATGGTTTTCATATCATTATCAGATATCAAAATAAGAGTGCACAGTCATTGCAGTAGATAAATATATATTAATATTTGTATGTAAGAATATGATGTTGTAAGAATGGTTAACAAGAGATGGAAAAAATAAATCTCTCCACAAAGTGAAAGAGTTATCAAACAATCCATCAAAAATAGAATGCCATTGTCCTTGATGGTTTGCTTTAGCTATTTTCACTTTCATAGAGATTTATGTGAAATTTATTGCCAATCAAGTAGAGTGAGAGGCAGCAAGCGTGGAACAAAATTGTCAAATCAAAGTTATAAGAGTGTCACACAAGCAGTTTTATAGGTTAAAAAGTGTGGATTGTTTCCAGAAATTCTTATCATTATTCTTAAATAATTATGCATCTTTTCAGTAGTATGGCATTTTGATGCAGGATGTTTCTTAATTTTTATATGCAAAAATCCTTTGTCTGCACTTACCTTCGTTTTTTACCAAGGCACCTTCTTGCCCTGTTAGGGTCTGAATATAATATGGGGCAAGATCATATTCTATGGAATCTGTGCTTCAAAATGATTTGTTTGCATGAAAATATCTTGAGTAGTTGAGGAGTTATACACTTTTCCCTGCAAAGAATCTTACCTAACCCAACCTCAAAAAAATCAGAATACCTACTTAAAGAAAATGATAAAAGAGAGTTTATTTAAGAACTCCAATAGGCAGAACCACATCAAGGGTGCATGATGCCTGGATGAAAAACATTTCTGTGGTGCCCCCCTTACCCTTACATAAACACTAGCAAAATTAATTGTTCTATGTCTGATTTTGCTGGGATGTTTTCAATTTAATAATAATTTATATATATAAAATGCTATGGCAATGTGCGGCATGCTGGAGGTGCTGAGCTATGAGAAGAACTTTGTATTGTTAAACACAGCTGATACAGCTGGCATTGAAACATACTAGATGTTTTTATCATAATGATAGTATTGTATTGTAAAATCTGATGATAAATCTGAGATAAAGAATTAGAAAAGGATGGGAGGAAAGAGATAAAAAAAGAAGACAAAAAGAGGAAGAGCTATGGATTGTGACAAGAGGGAATGAGAGAGTTGGGAGAAAGTAGAGGCAGAGAGAGAGAGGGAGAGAGAGGGAGGGGGAGAGGAAGGGAGGGAGAGAGGAAGGGAAGATGGAGGGAGGAAGGGAAGATGGAGGGAGGAAGGGAGAGAGAGAGAGGGAGGGAGGGAGAGAGGAAGGGATGGAGAGAGGAAGGAAGGGAGACAGAGAGAGAGAGACTATTATATCAGAAAATCAAGAGATCACAAATTGTGTGCATAAAGAAATTTATGATACTGAGCAATAAAGTACTAGCATGCAGATACTCTGTATGGGTAAAGTTAGTTAATGAATAATTTTTTGAGTTTGATTCAAACAAATCAGTGTTTAACTTTGCTACATTTGTTAACTTATAGTTTTCCATTACAATGCCAATAAGCGAAATTGTGAGTTTAACTTCTTCTTCTTTTGAACACTTTCATCATGGGACAACTACTTAAATTAATGATAAAGTATGATAATTTAAGACAAGAATTCATAAAATATCATGTTATTTCATTTCATTCGTTCGTGTTTGGAGTTCCTGGAATCCTGGAGTGGTAAATGCGTTGCAACCATTTTGCTGGATGCTAAAAAGCTATTGAAAATAATGATTTGATAAGCAAATGGAGAAAGGAAAGCTTTTTTTTATTTATTTTGGTCCAAAAACAGCACATTGGCCTTTACATTGGATACACCCAAAACAATATAAAAATAAATATATATATATATATATATATATATATATATATATATATATATATATATATATATATATATATATATATATATAACAAAATACCTGTACATATCAAAATACATATAAAAACAGAAATTAACACACATAAGATGGATGTAATGAGATTTAAAACTGCAGAAACAAGACAGCTTTTCAGAGACATTCGCCACCCATTGAGGCACAGAGGAGTGAGGACCTACATGAAATATCCAGCGAGGGTGCTACCTTTCGTAAAGTATTAAATGAGGTAGGAATGCGGTAAAAAAGCGACCTTTGGAATCTAGATAGCCGGAAAAGCGGAAGATGAAAGAGAGAGCACAAACGAGTGGAACGTGATGAGACACGTAGAAAAAAAAAGAGCAAATATCAGTGGACCTGTAGAGACCATTCACCGTAGTGTGAAGGAAATGGAAATCAAAATATTGCCGCCTGAGATGCAGAGGACGCAGTTTAAGAGCAACGAGAATACCTTGTTTACTTAGCAAATGGAAGGCAGGAACACGGTTCCTCGCGATCGCAAGGAAGAAATTCAATGGACGATCAAGACACTTGAGTGTAGTCGGAGATGCTGTGGCCCACATGGGAGAGCAGTAGTCCAGGATTGGGAGAAGGAAGGCTGAGAAAAATGATTTAAGTGCTAAAGGATCATTTATCTCCTTAAATCGGTATAGAAGACTAAGAATAGACATGGCCTTAGATGTGTTTTTATCAATGTGGAGAGAGAAAGATAATTTTGTATCAAAGATTAAACCAAGATCTTTTTGAGAGAAGACCTTCCGGATTGGAGTGTCACTAAGGGAATAGAAAGTAGCAATAGGCTTTTTTCGTAGAGTGAAAGAGAGAAGCATACATTTATTAGGATTTGGTGTTAATTTCCATATTTGACACCAGTCAGAAATCTTTGAAAGATAATTTTGTAGACAGTCGCTATCGTATGAATTATTAATTTGCTTAAAAACCTTACAGTCATCAGCATAAAAAAGGATGTTACACTTTTGACCTTTGATAGTATTAACTATGTCATCAATGTAAAGTGTGAAGAGTATAGGTCCGAGAACACTTCCTTGTGGTGCACCTGATGTTACAGGGGAAAGAGATGAATAAAAACAATCTATTACAACTCTTTGCATGCAGGATTGTAAGAAACTAGTGGTTAGGGAAAGAAAAGATCTATGAATGTTGAAACGATGAAAGAGTTTGTACAGAAGAAGAACATGACCCACAGTATCGAAAGCCTTTGCTAAATCTATGCAACAAACATCCAGTTGGGATGATTTTTCAAAAGTTTCAGTAATATTATAATGTAAGACAGATAAATTTGTTAAGCAGGAACTCCCAGGTAAAAATCCATGCTGTTCAGAGGAGATATATGGGAGAGTGAAAGAGAGAAGACATTTGTAGATGATTTTTTCAAAAATCATGGAAATTACAGGAAGGATGGATATAGGGCAATAATTTTCCACTTTCAACTTACTACCGCATTTCAGTATTGGTGTTATATTGGCGGATTTCCATTGATCGGGGAAAATTCCAGCGAGGTAACACTGATTAAAAAGATGGGCTATTGGATGGCATAAAACATTACAGGTTCGCTTTAAAAAGAGTGCACTCACATTGTCACATCCTGTAGCCTTATTGGTCTTCAAGGAAGCAAGGATACTATAGACTTCTTCACTGGTAGTCAAGATTGATGAAAGGGAATGTGAGGGCACTTCTACAAGATGAGGGTAATTGATAGGCTGAGATGGGGGTGTGAAATTAGAGGTAAAGTAATTGTTAAAGGCGGAAGGCCTTGCCTCGGATGAAAACATTTGAGCATTATAAGTCACACTGTTCGGAATCCTTTGAGACTGGCATCTAGTGTTTAAAAGCGTCCAGAAATGTTTATTATTTGTAGAAATGTCACTTATAATTGAATTAACATATTTATTATAATCCCGCCGGAGCAAAAACCGAGAGTGGCACCTGATATTTCTGAAATTATTTACGGTGTGGGGGTTTGGGTGCACTTTATATAACTTCCAGCAGGCAAGTTTGTTTCTGAGGGCTAGAGAGGATTCAGCAGACATCCAAGGAGGCCTATTCTTGGTGAGATGGCGGGTAGGGACAAGATCGTCAATGGCCCTGAGAACAAAGTCATAAAACAATGACACAGCATCGGCGAGGTAACCAACCTCGAGAAGACTCCAGGGCAAGAGGGAAAGAACGCGGTTAATTGCCTCCCAATCTGCCTTCTTCCACACTTTCACTGTCCGGTTCGGGAGTGGGGAGGGTGAGCCAGCGGGAGTACCAAAGGTAAAGGTCGCCTCAAGGGAATGATGGTCGGATTTGATGAAATCCCTTCCCAGGATGACCTTGCAGGACTCAAACAACGTCATGACAAAATCCAGTGTTGCCTGATTTCTAGTTTCATACATGTTACACTGAAAAAGTCCAAGGCCAATGACGAAGTGTTCCTTGAAATATTTATCCATTGGTTCAAAAGCTTCACATTCTTGAGGGGATGACCATGTTAGGGATAAATTGAAGTCTCCCAACAAAATAACATCACCATATGATCGAGCGCAAAAAACTGAATCAAAGCAGTTTTCTAAAACGCAAACACCACTACTAGGCAGACAATAAAAACAACCAACCAACACTTTTTTATACTTAAGAGAGATTTCTGTCCAGAGAATTTCACAATTGGTTTCTAGGTCCGTTTGCCTAACGGCCCTCAAATTAGACTTTACTGCAATCAAAACACCACCACCACGAGAATTCCTGTCTCTCCGAAATATGCTAAAATGATCACAGAAAGGTAATTTCGAATCGGACACATTCTCAATTAGCCAAGTCTCGGTGAGTGCAAGTAAATCAATCTGATTGATTTCCTGGAGGGAAAGGGTCAAATCACTGATTTTCTTCTTAATGCTATGTACATTTTGATAATACAATGCAATCTGGGATGAACAAGACCCCGGATTCAGCTCAATGTCCCCGCAAAGCAGCAAGAGCAGGAGAAAGTGGAGGAGACAGCGATGAGGAGAGGAGACAGCATGCCGGCGAGGAGGGCAATCATTGCCGGGGACACAGGTTGGAGAGAAGCGGACAAGGAAGAAGCCTTTAAATTGAATTTCCTTGGAACTGAAGGACTCCTCACCAGATGAAAAAATATTTACACGACACAATGTTGAAAACAATGTCGACTGGCACAAATTAAATACAATTAATATCAGAATAACCGTACAAACTGCAATATATGGCAGAGCACACGAGAGACGTGACTGCCTTACCGCAGCCATATTGGATATCAAAATCTTCATAGTCATAGGCTCTGCAACCCAAAAATTACATTATTTGAATTTACTTAGTTAATCCTGAAAATTTGATCGAAATCGGATGGGATTAAAAGAATATGAAGATATATCTCAATGATTGGACACATGCCTAATAAATTATTGGTGAAAATATAATCCTGAACATCACAAACTGCCATTCCGGTTTTAAATAACCTGAGTGATATTGAGCTCATAACAGATATCAGGGGTGTTAATGTCACATTCTTTCCTAATAATATCAGATAATTTAGAATGTAGATCTTTTTCTCCTTTTTATGAACTGTACATAAACCTGATATTTTGTTCAAAAAATGAAATGCATCACTAAGGATTCCTAATAATTTGAATCTTTTCTGTAAGGATTTAACAGTTGCATCCAATATGACAAAGTAAAAATTTATTTTGTAATTTTTTCAGGATCCTGCATTGTCTCATCCTTGTGTTCATACTTAATTTTTTTTCTTTTATGTCCGAATCTGTAAAATATATTTCATATCAGCCTCAACATTTTCCATAATTTCTTTTGCAACATTATTAAATCTATAGTCTGAATGACACTTTTTCAAATATAGGTCAATTTAATATATTCAAGTACCATCTTATAAAATTATTCTTACTATATGTAATCAAGATAATATGTTGCACCAAACTACTAAATGATTTAATTTTAGGAGCCAAAAATTGAGATGTAAAAAATGTGCAATTTATAAAGCCTGAAAAAATCATGCACCACTTGAGGTGGTCGCCTCTCAAACCTACCTCATGCAACGGCTCTGATGAAAGCCTCCTAAATTGAATATAGAAAAATAAACACTTTGGAGGTTCCAGATGCTGCACAATTCCTTATGTATGAGAGTAGATGTCTTCAGCTTTCAAGAAAAACAATTATTTTTCATAGAATTTCCTCAAACGTCTCCATCGCATCTTTTTTTGAGAGAGGCGTAGAACAATACGAATTGTGGGGTTCAAAGATAAATTTTTCCTGGAAGATTTTATATTGCTCTGGTATTCCCACCTTTCCCTTCCTGCTAAAATGTTTGAAATGTTAGGGTGAAATGCATTGCCCATTCAGTATGTATGACTCGCATCCCAATAATATATAGATCAAATATGTACCTTAATTGAAAGGCATCTTCTGAGTTGGCACAGCCTTGCCACCAGGTGGCATCTTTTGTATCTCAAGAATAAAACAAGCTACAGATGAGCTGTGCACTTACCCAGAAAATGCACATTTCCACCTCACCTTTTATTTAAATTTACAGTCATTTGTAACATAGTTTGGAAAAAGTATGATGAGTAGATGAATCATTAATATAATTAATAATGTATTAGAAGTGAATTAAAACTAATTTATTAAGTATTCATTAACAGTAAGAAGGTATTAATTTTGTTTAATTTTATTTATTCCTTAATGAAATAGTTATAATGTGATTTAAATGATGTTGTACATAACAAACAATATTAATTTGTCTTCTTTTTGGTGTTACAGTTATTCAGTGATCCAGAATTCCTTACACTATCTGAATCAATGGTACAAATGATAATGTGCCGTAATCTTGAGGTAGCTGAAGTGAGGAAATTTGAAGCTATGTTGCAGTGGGCTCGAAACCGAATCCGCGTCCGTTCAAATACTTCATCTAAGCTTGATGCTAAATTAGAGTTCAAGTGTATCATGGAGCGGCTTGCACGTGACTTGAAACTCTACAGAATATCACCTCAAGAGCTAATAAAGGTTAGTGTGGCACATGCAGGACCAGTTTTAGGCATAGGCAAGGTAGGGAACTGCCCAGGATGGCATTTTTTAGAGGCAACCAAAAAAACTGTCATCAACATTGTGACATCTATAGGAAAATAGGAGTGAGAGTTATAAATTCTGTTATTCCCTTTTCAACATCGAGTAATTAAGATAATATATTTCAGTATTTTTGTTTGGTAGAATCAAATACTTTATTTTATTCATGAACAGTGGCAGATTTACACCTTCTGGGAACTGATAATAAACAAAAAGAGGCCCTGCAATCTAACATCTCCTAACAACTACCTTCTTATGTGTCCTCTCTTGACAATCATTTTTCTATTGATATCTTAGACAGGTTCCACTGATTTTTATATTAAGATATTTAATATTACTGAGAGTATATTTTACAAACATTTTTTAGTATCCATTAGTTCATGGGTGTCCAGTCACATGCTAAGTGTGATCCTCTTTAAATCCACCACTGTTCATGTAATATGTTGTTTATTTTGGGGTGTACTGTTTTTTTTGAGAAAGAAAGAGAATTCTTTGATGAACAAATGGAAGCATTTTTACCCTTGGTGACCCAATCAAGCCTACAGTCAGAGAAATACAAGGAATACAAAAGGTCTGTCTCATTTTATTAGGCTGGTTTCCAAAGGAAACATAGCCTCATGAAATGGTCCTGTCTATGTGTATATGTGGGTCTTCTACTAACAACTTTTGCATCAATGCACAATTTTCATGAAACTTGGTATGCAGCTCATGTTGCCAGGGCCCACCTCCGGGCTATATTTTATTTGGCGAAGATTGAAGTCTCGGGTTTGATTCCAGAAATGTTTTTCCCTATTTATTTTACATAGGAAGTCTCAAATCCATCATGCAGAAATGTTTTCCTTATTACTTTAAAATATCTTAAAATTGTGATATTGAAGTGAGGTTTGCAATGTTCTAAGAAGAAAAGAATGTTGATTCTAATTCTTATTACAGAATTTTGATAATTGATCGTATTTTCTTGAATTTCTACTAAAACATAGCGTTTTTTTTATTGAAATCGCATTTTATCGATTTGTTGTCATGGAGATGATTATTACTGAACTCAGCATGATCATAGATGAGTGAACAGATGGGTTATTTTCTTTTCCACTCAACTACCCTTCAGCAATGGACAGTTGATCCATACATATTAGTGTATAAACAGTAACATTTATTAAATTCATTTATTTAAAAAATACATGTAAAATATAATGTCAGAAAGAGATTTTGACATTGCTTTTAATATTTTTAACCTGATAATGCTCTATTAAGTTGTTTTCCAATTTTTCTCTGTCATTAATAAACTATGAAATACAAATGGTACTTATGGTATGAGAATTTCTTGGAAACATACTGAAACATTCCCTTTCAATATAAGTAATCAATTCAGGGCATCAACTTTGGGAAACCAGCCTGCATTAGTCCTGGTTTGGACTTCAAGTTATACAATGAATAGCATTTTTAGCATGTGCTGGATTTTGCTTATACATATTCTGTAGCAATTTAAAGTGTGGTTCAATAAATATCATTGAATGGTAAATTTTTCATATAGTGAATATATCATATTTTCAAAACCTGATAAGTTTTTCCAAGAAGAAAATTTGAAAGTGAATATTTATGAGCAATATAACCAACAATAATATAATAATAATAATATTATAATAATTTATTTGTATTACTATTCTACTCTACTGCATTTCTGGGTATGGAACATATGACACATGTTAATTCTTTTACAAATGAAAATTCCTCATAAAAAAATAAAAATAGGTTTAAATGAAAAACAAAGTATTTCTTTTGCTAGCATGTGCCCAACTCTTAGAATTTTCAATTTTAAGTGTATTTTTGACCACCTCAATTGGAATTAATTTCCTATGTTATTTTTTTCCCATTCATATATATTCTTCATGATATGATAAATTTCATCCTTTTTTAATTAAGTAAATCTCATAAATATTTGTAATTAGAGCCATCTTGTATAAATTCCACTTCCTGAAATTAAATTGATATTAAAAAAATGAGATACAGTGGAACATTGATTATCTGGGTTAATTGGAGTGGTGGGAAGGTGGATAATCCATACGAGTTTATTTTAAATTATTAACACTTTGTTATAACACAAATAAGATGCTATAAGAAGTATTAGACATATTAATTGCATAAACTCAAAAATGTGATAAATGTATGGACTTAACTAATTACTTAATTATAGTAAAACCTCAATTATCTGACCCTTGTTTATCTGACTTTCTGTTTTACTGACCAAAAAATAGATGAGCTGTCTAACCATAGTCAGAAAGCATATGATGGTTGCATTCACCAAAAGTTGATTCATGCAGGAGATCATTACTGCTAATTATTTAATCTAGTAAAATAAAATTATGATTAAATATTCATTAAATGTCTTCTAATCAATAAACAAAACAAGTTTCATAGCTTACATGAAGTTTTTTAATTTAGAAGAAAATCTCAATTAACTTCTTATGAGGTGTCAACTCTATTGACAATTGATTCACTCAGGAGAACACTGATAATTTAATTTTAATATTTTTGTTAATAATATTTTACTATATTATTTTTTATTTTAAATTTCACTTCTGAGCTGTATGTCAAATACTTATATAAATACACAATGTTCCTAAATGAGCATTGTTTCCATTATTTACCAATTATCCGACATTTTGGCTTATCAAATGGTCCTTCTGTCCATATCAGTCAGATAATCAAGGTTGTACTATACTTGAAAAAGCTTGTAATTTTAGTATGTTTTCTTTGTTGCCACTCTTTTATCTGGATTCCTCCGATGTACTCTTGGATGTTTACAATGCCTGTAAAGTCACCATCATCTTGGTTTTAAAAATATACTAGAAGTGTCTCTGCTGGTACATCTTTGTTACTCACATGCTGAGTGGATTGCAGTTCATCATCACTTTCCGCTTCCTCTAATATTTCTTCTGCAGTGTGTTCAACTACATTTTGCAGTAATTCTTCTTCATTCATGATTTGTTTCTCATTGATTCTTAACCACTCTTCAATACTAGTTTTATCAACTTCTAAACATCCTTCTACATCTTTTATCAGTGTTAACCCTTAAGTGGGCATGCTGAAGCATGGAGTGCACCAATGCATTTTGAAATGCTGGCAATTTGTAAGTTTTGCTTCATATAAATTGTTATTTTATGTAACCTATCAGCATTGCCTGAGTAGTTGAACAAGTTGTTTGCAACCTTTTAGCTATTGTTCTTGAGGAGTAAAACAGATGCAAAACTGTTTGCGCCGCTTCTACTGTGCTGTATACAAATCGAGATTTTCCAGCAAAAGTTTAAAGATATCAATGATGTCATTTTTTAGCATTATTTCTTCTGTTACAACTTTTAGCCTAAAATGGTACTCATTTTAATTTTTTATAGTAATAAATTTTTAATACTATGTCATATTGCCCTAAATATTCATGAAAATTTAGCTTGCATATGATTTCTTGATGTTTGATGTTCTTACATCTTCCAAGCTTTTGAAACAGAGAAAATTGCATCCTTTATACCAAGCATTCTCCAAAATGAAAGCAGGTGTACATTTTTTGTTATTGAATCCATCATTAACCTTTTTCTGTAAAGCTTCATCATTGTTTCTATAACTCCTTGGTCCATAGGATGAACCAGAGGGGTCACATTTTGTGGCAAAAATATGTGGATATTTCTCCATCATCAGATACTAGCTTTTCTGCAGGAGAATGAGAAGATGCATGATCCTGTGTTAGTAATTTTTTCTGCAGAAGATTTTTCTTATCAAATTATTTTTTGGCATGCAAGACAAAAGAACTTTTCTGCTAATTTTCAAATATATCTTGTTATCCACGCAGATTGGTGTTGGAAGTACTATACTGGTAGCTTGTTCATAATGTTTTTGAAAGTTCTGGGTTACTAGGACTTTTCAGTAACAGCAAGAGGAAGTTTATTGTTGCCTGTTGCATTAGCATAGCAAATGACTGTTATCCTGTCTTTGCTTCTCTTATAACCAGTTGATTTCTTCTCATGAGAAAAGGCTAAAGTTTAGGTTGGCATTGCTCACCAATATAATCCTGTTTCATATGTGTTATAAATTTGCTCTTTCACTTAACCTTTTTTCTGTATTAGTTTATCAAGTTCATCACAGAACACCACATTATCACCCATGTTTCTGAAGCTCTCTGATCCCATGTCACTCTTTGAATCTTTTTAGACATCCAGTTGAAGCTTCAAATGTCCCTTCAATACTTAGCTTTTCAAAGAAAGCATTTACTTGATGCATGCACATTGATCCAAAAATTGGCATTCCAACAACCCATTTTTGTAGAAACCACTTTATCATAACAGAGTCTAGTTTTTCATTTTTAGTCCCTTTCATGCTTTTTTCATGGCAGAAACACGATCACAACCTGGAAAATCGACGTATTACTGTAAATCTAGAAGTGCCATTGTGAATATCTAAGTTACACAATCTAATCACCCTGGCACATAAAAAGATGTAATACATATTATGAATGGAATGTCATAAAATATGGAAAATTTTAATGTACTGCATTAATAGTGAATAAGACACTTTTTTCTGCAAATAATCATATAGCATTGATGTGCATCTTATAGGCTGAAGGTATCCCAATCACAGAGCTCCCATAAGAACAGTATAGGTTCAATAAGCAGGAGAAACAGTCTTTGCTATTGATAAGTTGCACAATGCAAAACTGCTTGGTCTAATAAATTTTTTAACTGGACTTGTAGAAAACATATGGAAATTGTGTGGCACAAAAAAGTGGCTTCTTCATTAAATTCTATTAACAGGAGGAGTGGAAAAGGAATAACACATAAAATAAAAGCAAAATCACTTTACTTAAACCATCTACAAAGTAGGCATCATAATAGTAAAAGATGATGGTGGTCTCTTTGTAACCAATATACATATCAAATGATTTTGGCTTTTGTTTAGGAATCCTAAGCATAGCAAAGAAATTTCACTCTTGATTCTCAAGCATAAATATTACACCTTGGATGCACAGTTTCAATTTCTTACCTAATGATTCCTAATGCTAGGAGTGTAAAACATTAGTGAATAATACATTGGTGTGTATTTCAAAGTTATGCAATGCAATGCCTAGTTTTATGTAAGCTTTGAAGTTATATGGAGGTGTATGATGGATAAACTTTGTTTTTCTTGATTATTTTAATGCTGTAAATTAATTTTTGGTTCCCATAAATCAGTGATGGCCAATCTATGGCCTGTAGGCTGGATGCAGCTCATGAAGGATTTTGGTGTGGCCCAGGGAGCTATGATGAAATAGCAATCAGAAAAATTTAATGCACATATTCTTACATTTTTATGAAAATCATACTAAATATAAAAATAATTGAGTGTCTGAGGAGGTGTCCAGTAAAGTATAAGTATATATCTATAACTCAAAAACATAACTTAGAGACAAGTGGAATGTGTCATTCTAACTGAAATAAAGAGTATATGGTGGTAAGTTGGTTTTTAAACCAATCCATTTGACCAGTTTATCTTTTCTTTATATTTTCTGTTTCCATTTTTTCCCATTTAAAAACATGGAGATGAGTGTAGACTATTTTTCCTATGTACATTAAATTATTAAAAATCATCATACAAACTCAGAACTTGAACTCCAGATTAAAGAAAATAATGAAGTTTCATTTCCCTATAGTGAAATTTCAAATACAAATCGAATTTTTTCAAAATTGAGCTTTAAACTACAAAGTCTCTTCTTTTAATGAAAAAGTTTTTCTTTCCATGGTTACCGATATTGTTGCCAAACTCAATATCATAAGCTTATTGACATTGAAATAAATTCCAGGTCAGTTAATTATCCATGTAAATAAGAGATGGCATAATAAGTTATTTCTTCTGTTTCAAATATTAAAAAACTAGCAATGGGAAGTAAGAGAGAGAGGGAGGGAGAATGGGGAAAAGAAGAGAGAGGAAGAGAGGATGGGAGGAAGGGAGAGAGAATGGGAGGAAGGGAGAGAGAATGGGAGGAAGGGAGAGAGAATGGGAGGAAAGGAGAGAGAATGGGAGGAAGGGAGAGGGAGAGAAAATGAGAGAAAGGAAGAGAGAGAGGGAGAGAGAATGGGAGGAAGAGAGAGAGAATGGAAGGAAGGGAGAGAGAATGGGAGGAAGGGAGAGAGAGAGGGAGAGAGAATGGGAGGAAGGGAGAGAGAATGGGAGGAAGGGAGAGAGGATGGGAGGAAGGGGGAGAGAGGGAGAGAGAATGGGAAGAAGGAAGAGATGAGAGGAAGACAGAATGGGAGGAAGGGAGAGAGAATGAGATTGGAGAGAGAGAAGGAGAAAAGAAATAGAAGTGGATAATGTATTTATTTGTTGTAAGACATTGTAACTAAATGGTTTGTCACACACTATCAACATTTGACTGTTCTTTTTCTCTTAATTTGTTACTGCTTTTTTCATTTTTGTTTATCTTCACAGTTTTATCTTTGTACTTATTTGTTTGTTATTCATTTTTTCACTCTCTCCTAATGTTTGATTCTTCTTTTCTCTTCATTCTTGGTTTATAATATTTTGCTGACATTTCTCAAAATTTCCTGCAGTAGAACTGTGGGCTCTCAACTAGTTTTGATAAAAAATTTAATATTGAAATTTTAACCATAAAAACCTTATTTGGAACTGATTTTCACTTATATGGCACCTCAGAATATATAGGTAACTTCCAATTTAAACTTTAATCTGGCCTGCCAAAGAATTGGCAACTTCCAATGTGACCCACTGAAGGGTTTGCAATTTCTAATGCAGCCTGCTATGTAATAAATAATATCATTTTAAATAATTACATTTAAATATTTTAATGAATATTTAAAAATCTTCTTAAAGTCAATGCTGTAGCTGATCCTTCTAGATGATTTATTTTGAAAAAGGAACAAAATTGTTATATCTACATAAAATGGGACTGTGAAGACGATAATTATGGTCATTTCAACATTCTTAGCATATTATATATATATGTGTGTGCGTGTGTTGTTAATAATGTTAATTAAGTACTTTCATAAGCTTCATTAGATTAATTCATTAATTTAAAGGGCAATTATTGTTTGGTAGAATAACATCGACCAATTAAGAAAAGCAATAATGCAAGACCTTAAAAATGGATTAAAATTTTTCTTTTTTACAGGTGGTGCTTCCAAGCAAAGCAATCAAGAATGAGCGTATTTTGGAGACTCTAATGTTCCAGGCTAATTCAGGAATGTATCGTATTCAGGACAGTTATATAGAGGCCTGTCAACAGAGGCTGCAGAAGCAAGACTCGAGATTTAGTGAATGGGATTCATTTGATTACGGTCTTTGAATTAAGGAAAATATCTCAAAAGAGATTTAAGAAGCAATACTTAAGCTTTTTAAACTTAAAAAACTTTTAATATTAATATTTCAATGTGAAATGACGTCTAACCATCCAGGTTTGTAATGGTTCAATTTCGCATTTTTGGTTTTTTCAATCTGTAGAAATTTACTGCAGATTCAAAACATCTACCTACAGCAAGAAATGTAGCACATTTTTTGAGCAATTACATAAAACAGTTGAGCTTCTTAAATGAAGTGGTTAAAATCTTCATGGTGGAGAAATGGCTCCTCTATAAGCTAGAATAATTTTCTCGAAGAACAGCTGAAGGAGATTCAGTGACAGCTAGTCATCAATACTCATCCAAGAATTTTGATGAAAATCAATTAGGTCCAAGTCTATGAATGCACAAATGGTTCCACCAAAGTGTTCCCCCTTCTACTTAACAAGTGAATGCTAGAATGTTTTTTAATGATTTTTTAAAAATGGTTAGTTAAGTAATTCTACAGAGAGCAGCACGTGTGAATGGCTGATCACCACCCTGTGGTGTGTCATCCATTATAATGGATGATCAGTGAATTAAAAGATAATTTTTAAACATTTATTATTTTTGCAAACCAAGGTCAGGAAATTCATATTTCTAAGAAAGAATTGGCTAAACATATTTTTCCAGTTAAAAAGTGAATATAAATAAACAGGTTTTGTGATCTAAGATAGAGCCTGAATGTTTGACAAGTTTATCATGTTTCAAATTGAGTACTGTATGAGGAATAAGATGTAGTATTAATGAAAGGAATATAGGCCATATATACTGACATCTCATTCTTAAAAATAATTTTAAATCAATTGAAAGAATCATTTTAGGTGTATCTTTAAAATTTGCCAGCTTTTTTGGAAAATATACCATGACAAGCCATTTATAAGCTTAGCTTAGATATTAATGATTCGTTATACGATTGAAATGGGACTCTGTGATAAGAAATGTAAAATGGAAAATATAGAGCCATTTTTTCACTCAGATATCATTTCATTAAGAAGATGAATCCTTCTATCTGACAAAAATAGTTAAATTTCATATTATGAAGAATTGCCTTCTTGGAATGCAAGTAATATTTATATAAATAGTGATGATAATTGCAGATTAGTAAATCCCTCAAATATTTTGAAACAAATACATTTATGTTAAACAAAACAGTATTTGTGTTACTTTGATATTCAATTACTAAAATTCTTTCTATGTTTTTATAGAAAAGGCACTAGCCATATCTTCTGTCTGCTAAAAGTAGCATCAAGTTCATTAAACTTTGTTATACTGAGTTGAGCATACTATTCTAACTCATATTTAAGAATTAAATTTCAAGACTAAAGTAATGAATTGGATGTCACTTTTACAATTAGATTATTTTCTGAAATACTAATTTAGATTTAAACTTTGTCAGAATTTTTCAATTTTTTAATAAGGATTCATTTATTTGTCTGACATAAACTATAATGCACTTCATATTACAATAGTAGATCATTTAGTAATTGACTAACTCAAGGGGAAAGATTGAAATTTACTTTAAGCTTACTTCTGTTGGTAGAAAGTTATTACAAGGTGCTCTTTCCGTAAATCTTGGAACTCCTAGCATTAAACAGACATTTTAAAGTCCGCATCTATTTTCTGTACTTTCAAAATTGTTTCCTCTGATGGAGGTGTTGAGGGGCCTTAAAGAATTTGAAACTTTATCATATAAAAGCTGAACTAGTCCCATGCAAAGCATAGGTTTGTGGAAAATTGATCCAAATTGTGTAAAATAGGAGTTTTAGTTATGTATTAATAGGTGAAATATGTAATGATTGTGTGAGCTGGAGCAATGTTAGCGATTTCAAGTGTCTTGTTGAATGCTTTTTCTCTCAACATTTTACTGGCAGGAAAGTTATTTGTAAGCACAAACATCAGCCTATAAAAATATTGTATTTCTTCATCAAAGTTATTATCAGTATTGATTTTATTCACAGAATTCATAAATAAAAAATATTAATGCTAGTGCCATGCTTCATGGTTGAGTTGATATGATAATTAAAATATTTTGAGATCAGTGGTTTTGCCATCAAAACTCTAATTTAAGTAAATATGGTCTAGTGTAAGAAATGCAAATTTAACATCCTTTTTAAACCTGATATAATTGAATATTCAAGTTACTCATTATTAAATTCAGTTTCTATGAAACCAATGAGGTCATTTTAGTATAATTTACAAACTGAAAATATTAGCTAATGTGAAATAAACACGACTCATTTGCTAACGAAATATAATTGTTTTATTTGATAGCTTTATGATATACCTGCTATCATTTTATTGCTACATGAATATAAATCTATTTTGTAATCAATATTATGTATTAAGTGATAAAGTTTCCTATCATTGATGTTCAAACGTTTTGGTACTCTTTCCATAACCAGGTGAAAGGTAAACAAAGTGACCGTAATGCTGTCAATGGCAAGAAAGCAACAAGAAATGGTACTACAATGGAGAAAGGTGAAAAAGCAGTACTTCAACGTCATACATAAATATTAGAAGCATTTCAAAATAAGGATGCTGAGTAATATAAATAAAGATGAATGCAACCCAACCCAATCCAAAGGGGGGGCCACAGTGAACATGGGAAGGAAACCAATACCACCTAACCAACATTACTCAACCTGGGGGACAGAGTTGGCATATGCTGTGGGCAGAGTAGGTGTATAGCGCAGGCAGATTAGGTGTATGCCGTGGGCCAAGTAGGCATATACCACATACTGGTAACATTTTAGTACCATTTCTCATTGCTTTCTTGCCATCGACAGCACTACCGTTGCTTGGTTTACCTATCATCCAGTTATGGAAACAGAACCAAAGATTTTTTTTAATACTAGCTGCCATAACTTTTTCTTTTTGGATAACAATGGAGTCCCTGAAAGTATACATATATCCACTTTTACCTTTATTCTAAGAAACAAATATTAAGTGTGTGTGTGTGTGTGTGTATGTATGTGTGTGTGTGTGTATATATATATATATATATATATATATATATATATATATGCATAAAAACAAAATTAACTATCTACCAGGTTGCATTATACAATTTTTTTTAAAATTCTGATTCACTTCTTATGCTACAGGATTTTTTTGCAACACTCAATTTCAACAGTTCCAAAATTTCTATTCTAACATCCAGTCAGATACATGCTAACATTAAAGGTCCTTATCTGATTATGCATTGAGTTAAAAAATAACCAATCCATAATTTATGTAGTTTAATATAAAGTAAAATTTTATGTTTTGAGATGAAGAATACAGCATTTTTTTAAATTTATTAATCAAAATATGTTCTGCTGGACCATAGGCCAGCTTCATATGTTTTCCAGCCACTCACTTGAATATCCAGGCAAGTCAAAGACAATTTCACTTTTCATCTGTCTTGCATGATGTAATTTTAATTAAAGCTATGGAAAATTGTCCTTGGAAGTAAAAAACTTGCAAATCTGGGTTCAGTAGTTTTAGTAAGTTTCAGTTGTAATGAAAATCTTATCATATTAGTAAAATTATTTAGATGGATTTCAAAGATTGAAATGGACACATGTGATATTAGTGCATAGAATGAAGATGCTTAGACCATGGTATTTTTAAGATGGATTTAAAATGCAAATGTTAAACTGTACTTTTTATTTCTTTTGTTGAAAATTTGAGTAACAATTTGAAATAAAAACACCTAAATAGTAACTGAAACTTAATTAAACAAATTAATGCTGATATCCACTTTTATCAAGCCTCATTTTTGATTGAAATCACTTATATTGTGTGTCAAGATGCTACACCAGTTTCCAGCAGTACTAATTTTTTAATAACTAATTTCTAACAAAAAAATAACTGAATTTTTACATCATCCCGCATAATATAATACCAAGCACAGCAATCATTTTTCCATTTTTTGACAAAGAAACATTTTATAATACTAATACACTTTGCATGAAAATTCTAAAACATTGTGAATGATAAAGTTATATGTTTATAATTTCACATTGTAACTATTTTTCAGATTCAACTACATCATCTACCTAATTTTGCTGTGGTTCTGCTTTAAATTAATCCCTTAAACCTTTGCACGCATTGCACCCATATCTTGGATTTCCTAATGTCAGACCACATGTTAACTAAGCAACATGATTCATCTAAAATTACCTAGTTTCTATTTACTATTACTATTTACTTGAAATAAAATCAAAGGACTTTAACTGTGCCAAATTGACATAAGGTGTCTAGTCCTCACTAGAATACAAGTGCAAAGGTTTAATCTACTATCACTTTATTTCATTTTTATTTTACTATCTGCTATATGCCATCTTTAAATATATTTTCCACAGATTATACAGGCTATAAACATAATGAAATTAATCTCAAGGAATAATGAGTTCCAAGCTCTTCCAAAAAAATCTCTTATGCATCTAAATTTTAAATTTAAATTGGTTTTCCATATTATTATTATATTATTATTTTATCTTTCATATTGCTCTCAAGATTATATGCTCCATCATATGATTTTCTCTGAATTGTTTATCAGTACCTTCTAAGAGCACCTTAATTTCCTTTGCTCTCATTCATATCTAGGATGATTTTTGGTATATTTTCTTTAATTACTGCAAAATTCATTTTGATTTATATGTTTCCTTAGAGAAATTTTGCTCATTGTTGTTGGTGTAAAAATGCATACGCCACAGAAAATGGAAATGCGTTAGAAACATCCTACAGAACTTATGCACATATTTATAAAATCTAACATACCATCAGGGGTGGATGCAGAAACTTCCCAAGGGGAGGGAGGGTGAGAGCACCAATGGCCCCTCTCCCCTCTTGATTCTGCATCTGCCAATGACTATACATTTTGAAAATCCCTACCCCATCAGAATCTTTCTTTTCCTTGTCATACAGACTTAATTTTTAGTGTAGAAACAAGGAATGTTGCGCAGAATGAATTTAAGAATGCACCCAGTGAAGGGCTATGGGGTCATCCAAGGAGAGGGCGATTGCCCTCCCCTTGGATCTGCCACTGTTTACCATATCTACAAGTGTAATACCTGTACTTTATTCCTAAAATAACCAGTCAAAATTTAGGAAGAGGACGTAACTTAACCTTATGTGATTTAAAAAAATAAAGAAATACAGTTTAATACATATACATTTCAAAAGTTATATTAAGTTATTAATATTCTAAAATTATATTAGGTTATTTACATTCAAAAGTTAGATTATTTACATTCAAATTGCTTAGGTGATTTTATACAATAAATAGATTGTTTTAACATAATTTGCATTCATTTTTTTAATGTACTCTTCTTCACTGTAGGAGCATTTTTAGAAGAAAGATTTTACTTCTTTTTTTTAAATACTTATGGTGTTGATAATTTTAATGCCACTGGGCATTATACAGTGGCCGCTATAACAAAACCAAGGAAATATTCAAATGTTCATTTGTGCAATTTTACTAACCTCTAAATAACTTTAAAATTTCAGCTTCGTAACTTTGCTGATAATGCCTAAACATTTACCTAATTATTTAAACTTTAAGAATTTTTAACAGCCAAATAAATTAAAATATCAAAATTTCTAAAATCACTACGTTTTTTATAAATTCTATCTTTTAAAAAATTTCAGCTTTGTTGCATATGCAGAAATACATCAACATTGAAATTTTGTTTAAACATTTGCGAATTTTTAGCAGTGGCATTGTTGAACTATTTCAAGATTTTCGTTTTTCTAGTCGGTTTTGCACATAATCCTACCATCGTAAAAAATTTTGAATCTCCAGATCTTCTGAAAGTGCCTAAACATTATTATCCTCCTATATCATATATATATACATACATATATATATTATATATATAATGATACTTGATAATTATGCAGATGTGGTATTGTAATATCAAAATACAAAAACTGCAGTGTGAGCATTTTTCACCAATTTTAATTTTTTCCAGATAAATCGATCAAAATAGCAGATGCTTATATATCATGTGCGGGTATTACATGAGCGGGTGTGGTAATTTTAAACTTATTTTTGTTGAAAAACTTGTTTTTTACCTCCTTTTATATGGCTATCTCCATGTTATAATGTCACCTTTCATGAACAGAAAATTATTTAATATTCTGCAAATTTGAAAATTATTTTTATTTTATGACCTGAAAGAGTGAGAGCAAAATCTCTTCTTTTCTCTACAAAAAGCATATCAAAGTTGTGCCCTCAACTTGGAGACAAAAATGTCTCAGTTACCAGATGTTAACCAGTAATATATTAAGTACCTTCTCATATGTTTTACTTCTTGTCCTAAAAGTTTTCTCATCAATAGATATAATTTTTGTATTAATATATAATCAGAACAAACTTTTTTCTATGTAATTTTATCTTGCCAAACTTTACAAATAGATAAAACATTTTTATACCAACCAAAACATATTTCACTACTACTTTTTCAACATATGTATTTATATGACTGTCATACTTATTCTAATGTAATGAAAACAATGGTTTAAATATGTTATTTTCAATAAATATAAAATATTTTCCAAACCAAACTTATGAGATGTTTTAAAATTTTTGTATAAGTTATATTCAAAGTTTTCCATAACTTTTATTCTATTTTAAAGTATGATTCTTGATTATGTCATAAAATAATTTTTAATCCTCAATTAGTTTGTCAAAAAAAATTCGGAATTAATGTTGCTTTCAGTGTTCATTCATAAAGTATTTTACTCCTGCTGTCATTATATATATATAGGTATATACACACACATCCCCAGTTCATATATATATATATATATATATATATATATATATATATATATATATATATATGAACTGGGTGAAATTATTATTATGGACATCAATGAATGTTTTTGCAAAGAGAATTTGTAACAAGTAAACAAATCTCTGAATCAGTTCGCTGATCATATGTTTTATATGAAATAGTAAATGAGCTCAATGGTTTCATACAAACTCTCATCATTGGCATTGTTTCTCCAACTATTAGTAAATTGAAAAATATAATTGCATTTCCTACATTACTGCTGAAATGAGGTAACTTTTAAATTATATTAAAATATTTATAATTTTATATAGAAATATAATGAATTTCATTGCAAATAAAATATAGCAATGACTTGTGAAACTAACTGTACTGATGACAGTTTCCTAATTTTTGACTCTTTCTAGGACAACCTAACTGCATATGTACAGGTATCCCTTTCAATTATTCATTATTTTTTGTATAAAGTTATGGAATTGGATAACATTTTTTGAAGAAATTATTTTTGTCACAAATTGTAATTCCAGAATAGTAATTTTCTCATTTTAGGTCTCTGTGTATGATTATTGTAATTTTTTTCAAAATTCTACATGAATCTACCAGCTTCTTAAAATGATGTACATTTGCTGAATACTATAGTAATAGGGTGTAGTTATAATATGCATGCATACACACACATATGTACACAAATATTTTCATCTGAATTGTAGAATTGATCTATTTTATTCAGCAGAATGATTATAATTTTAAATAGGAATGGTAATGTGATGATTCTAAAGTTTTTTGTACAGTATATTAATATATTTGAAGTTTATTAGTATGCAGTTCTTCATTCTTAAGCAGTCAATTTATTTATTTATTGGCATTGAAAAACATTTGGTTAATTTATTTGGCATATATTTATTCAAATAATGGATTGATCTACTTCAGGATTTATAACTTCTGGTATATGCAGTGTCTGCGCCTTATAGATAAAGTTCCCGATGTCACAGCATTTGCAACCAGAAAAAAACAACACAAATTAGATCATGTGAATAAAGTCAAATAAAAGAAGAGTCAAGCTGCTAGTTATTCAGATTTCTGTAAATTTAAAACATATGTCAATTAAGTTCTGGTATATTTGTGAAATTAAGTGATTTTTTTCTCTTTTAACTTTTATCACAATATGAAAATTATATTAACAATTGTGTTGAATGAATATTTACTACGAGTACAAAATATTTTAAAATTTCTATTTTAATAATATCAGAGGAAGAAATCTCTTCAACTCCTGTCTTCTGTTAAAATTTTGTTGAAACCTTTAGAAAACTGCTATGATCTTGTTTCCTTTAATTAGTACATAATTTGGGAAAGTGTTGATCATTGAGATTCTAAGAATATATTTGGATGATCCATTACCTCAAGACTGAAATATTATTGTTTAATTACATGTACAAAAGATTAGTGCCATCTTAGCTGAGTACATAAGATGGAAACTTTTAAAGTCAAATTTTCAATGTGAAGCTAATTACTAGTTGTTTTAGCTCACAGTTCAACTTTGGGTGTAGCTTTAACTGATTTGTTATGAGAATTATGGATGCAACAGTTGGAAAAATAATCATTAGGACCTTGGTATGAATTATCTATTTGGTAAATGTGTACTTCCATTTTTGTTTGCAAGATGGAAGTGAAAATGTAGTTAATATATTGATGTATTATTGAGGACTGCTTCACATCAACTGAGAAACTGTGAGTAGCCTTAAATTTCCATTACTGGATGTCATTCCTGGAGCATTTGAGTAATACTACTATACTTAGTGCTCCCTTCTTGATTGTGCAAAAAACCTGCTCATATGGTGTGAGGTCAGAAAAGTGTGTTATGTCAAAACACATTGTCCTTGTGAAGAAAAATAAGTGTCTTACGTCCATATGTCAAAAGACACATGGCTATTGTTGTTCTATTGTTTTGTCTGTTTTGCTGTGATGTATATTGTTTGTTAAAATTTCCAGCAGCCAGAAACTTTTCTACCGATTTCAAAATCTTTGTAACATAAACTTTTCTAGGATCACAAAAATTCAGAGAAGTGTGCTATCTTTTCCTACTAAAAATTATGAGTAGGAACTGTGAAATAATGTATGGTTGTATTGTGGTGATCAAAATAAAGTTTATTTAGATTAAAGTTTATATATGGAGGATTTGACAAACAAGGAAATACATTATATTAAGTAATGGTTGTTTCCTTGAATAAATTGTGAAAAACTGCAAAATAATCCGTCACCCCATCACTGCTCAAATTATGAATAGGTTTAGCAAAAAAATATAATGAAAGCCAATTTTTTAATTAGATGTTAAATCCAAATCATTTTGAAAAATTATCTATATATATTCTATTGGCAATATTAGATCAACTCAATTTCTATTTCTTGTTTATCTTAACTAAACTTACTCTCTTTTAACTAGAGGATGTTAGATAGATTCAGGAAAAATGCAGTGTCGATTTTTGAGTTATTAAATCATTTGTTTAATTTAAGAAAGATCAGTCATATACCATATTGCCATCTATTGGCAGAATGTATTTATACTTATCCTTCAGTTCTGTAATTGAAAATAGATCGTTTATATTTTTGAGATTCAGTAATAAAAACAAAAGTTAAAATTTTAATTTCTGTTAACTATTAAAAATAATTATCTTAAATCTTCTAAAATATATGACAGTATATGTAAAAAATGGAGCTGCTGATTCAAAATGGTGATCACCTATGCCGTAAGATCAAATGTTTTCGTAAATATCAATGTTTTTAATCTGTTATTTAGGGTCTCATTTTATATTTGGCATATAAGTCGACCTTAAGTTTTTGGAATTTTTTTTTTTAGCTTCAAAGGTTGACTTATATAACCAGGGCCGGCCAAGTACTTTCGGGGTCCCGGATGCAAGCAAGTTTTTGGGGCCCCCCTATTTTTTAAAAAACCTGCCTTTTTGTACACATCAATGTTACAGCTTAGAGAGAACATGTACTTATAATTATAAAGTAACTATAATGATAATTAATTTAATAAAAAAGCAAAAATTTGTTTAAAGATGTAAATATATTATTTATACTCAACATTTGGGGAGCCCTAAATATCGGGGGCCTGGATGCCTTGCATCTGCTGCACCTCCAACTTGGCCGGCCCTGTATATGCCAGCATAGACACACACACACACACACACACACACATATATATATATATATATATATATATATATATATATATATGATGCCTATCTTTTCTAGTAAAATTATCTTCTTTAAGATGACAATTCTCTGACCCAAATCAGATTGTTCAAGACTTAATTTGCAACCATTGGTTTTTCCCAAGCTTTTTGTATTATTTTTCTGTTTATACTAGCTCTTTGAAGTGTACAGATGCAATGACAAAAAATGAAAATTTTGAATTTAGCAGTGCAAATGAAAGTTATGGAAGATTCTGAAAAAGATATCTCAATTACAACAAGCAGAAAAATACAAGTGGAAAAAACTAACTCGAAAGTTATTAAAGACAAAGATATTTTAAAACAACAGGTGTTCAGTAACACAAACAAAAGTGTTCAATGTGAATCTCATCAACCTTATAAAGAAATGAAAGAGTTAACCCATTCTTGGTTCAATGGTGCTTGTGTAAGACTTGTATGACCACCTATTAGTGGTCATATATTACAGCAAAAAGCATGGTGCTTTGAAAAAACTTGAAATATCAAAAACTTTATTACCAGCAATGGATGGCTTGAAAAATTTTGCTGTTGCAACAACATCATTTTGAAATTTATAGGTGGCAAAAGTGCAACAGTGGGTGATACTGATGTGATGGAGTGGATTTCACGTTTACCATATTTAATTGAAAAATATGATCAAAGAGACATTTATAAGGTCAATGAAACAGGAGTTTTTTATCATGCTTTACCTAATAAATCATTAGTTGGGAAAGGTTCAGTGTTTTGGTTTTAAGAAAGTTTAACAAAATACTCCTGTGGACAAATGCTTTGGGTCAAAAAAAGAAATCTCTAATAATAAAACTGATATGAAACTACTGTGGTTTTTAAAACAAGACCATGGCAACAATATATATTGATTGGTATGCTAATAAAAAAGAGTGGATGATAACTAAGATTTTCACCGAGTGACTTGAAAATTTTTACGAAAAAAGAAAATAGGAAAGTTCTATTTTTGTTAGATAATGCTTCATGCCATCCAAAAAACTTATTGTCTAACAAAAATATTGTTATTTTTACCTGCCAGCAAATTCAGCATATTACAGCTGTTAGACAAAGGGTTTATTCAAACATTCAAGTTATTGTATAGACAACCTATTTTTAACTACGTTACTAGCAAAAGTGGACACAGCCTAAAATGTTGAAGAACTAGTAAAAAATTGAACTATAAGATGTAGAATATACAACCAAAGCATGGGATATAGTTTCAGAAAACACTATTAAAAATGTTTTTAGAAATGTAGAATTGAATGTGATGGATCTGAAGAAAATAATAGTGATCTTTTCTCAGTGCAGAACAAAATTCTCCATCTTGGAAAACAAGCCAATTTAGAAATACAGTAGTCCCTTGCACAACAGAGGGGTTATGTTCTTGGAAAAGGCTGTGCTGCACAAATTCAACACCTTTTGGAAAAAATCATGTGGTCACAAGTTACTCCAATATCTCTACATAACAAAAAAACGTAATGGTGATCATTGTGTGTAATGATGTGTATTACACTACACCATATAACATTCAATCACATTTTAAAATTATTAGAATCATGATACGAATATGGGATCTGTACCAAACAATGCCTAAAAGAATGGAAAACTCAGTTTCCTACCGTCGATTTTTAAAT
Source organism: Tanypteryx hageni (assembly GCA_028673005.1). NCBI lineage: Eukaryota > Metazoa > Arthropoda > Insecta > Odonata > Petaluridae > Tanypteryx > Tanypteryx hageni. The sequence continues at coordinate 127,602,388 of CM054113.1, read as the reverse complement.
GCACATCAAATCAGTCCACAGATTCCTTTTGAACACAAAAGTTCCATGTATTTTTCAGATTAACCCTCGAGTATGGTCGCCTGGGTGTTTAACACCTGGAGAGTTTTAGAAATGCAATATTTTTCAACTCATCCACATTGTTATATCCAAATCTATAGTAGCTGCATTTTTAGGCATTTAGTGTATATTGAAAGTAATATTAGCATGATTTAATTTTTTCTGTAGGGAAAAAATACATTTTTTGGAGCTCTGGGTGTCGGACACCCACCGACCGTACTGATGTGACAAACTTTGTCTCTCCATTAGCCGTGCTCTCAGAGTCCCCTGCGAGAGTCTAAGTCTATGTGTTTATTCTGTGATATTCACATATGTTAGGAACATTCAAATATTTATTGTGATAATTGCCAGAACAAAACATCTGCCCGAATGGAGATTTTAGAGAGTTCAGATGATTGATGTGGATCCATCACATATTTTTTACACAGTTTAATATAATATCATGTGTTTAATATAAATATTAAAATTAGACATTAAGTAAAATTTAGTTAAAAATAAGAGTTACGCTCATTAAAAACAAAGAAAAAAATATGCTGGGTGTCCGACACCCAGCGACCTGAATCTTGTTTGTAAAGTAGATGACTGTACTGGAGGGTTAATCTTTTTCCATCAAGAGAAATCACATTGTCGCTAATTTCAGCATACAATGCATCACTTAAAGGTTTCCCTCCTCTCCGTCTACCGGCACTGTCACCATCAAATTTACGAACTATTACTATTTTGTAATTAAATCAACATCGTTATTGTTGATGAAAAGAAAGCATTGCACTAACAATAAGAAGTAGATCATTAATATTTTGAACTCAGGGCAGAGAGATGCTGTGATAACTGTTGTGATTAAAAGACAAGAAGGAAAAGTATACTCCTTAATCTCCTGAAATCCAAGAAAAAATCATGTAATTTATGTTGAAATCACCAATAGTTTACCTTGAAAAAAATCAGGAAAGCCCAAAAATTTTTTTTAAAAATTCCATGCATGAATTAGTTACAGTGATTGGGGTTAAATTTAACACACCGGGTCTCAATGACTATAAACCAATGAGTAGAGGTTACAAATATATTTTTTTAAATAAAATTAATACAAATAAAACATAATTACGTATCATATATTCATACAGTTTCCATATTAACCATTACTCTGTGTGGTACTCAGAGTAGTGGTTTCTTTTAGATTTGAGGCAAAGGAACGTTTTGAACCTGGTGCACTCAGCATTAGTCTTACTTCTGCAACCCTGAAACCTACACCTCTTGTAGATATTGTGGTGTAATTGGGGCATATGTGATGCCTTTGACATTCTATCCTTCTTACTGGGTTGAGGCACAGGTGTTGTTGTTCTGGAGTGGTCATTCGGATGACTCTCCTCTGAGCTCTCTGAATCATCTGATTCCTGTCAACCACTTTCTATCATGTATTTACAGGCCCGGACATAGAGACCCAGGGCCCCTAGGCAGTTAATTTAGCAAAAAACAAACTACTTTTATTTTTTTTTATTTAACGTACTTTGACTTTAGAAAATAGACAAGCAGACTTAGAAATGAAATAGACAAGTACCAACTATACTTTTTTACACATTATAATTTTTACATCTACATATAATTACAAGATTACATTGCCACGCGACGAACTTTCTTCTCTGCAAAGGAACGGATGACCTCACTATAGTCCACAGACTGCGTTATTTCTGACTCTATGTACAGCACAGAGAGTGAATTAAGCCTGTTCTCTTCTGTGGTAGATCTTAAGTAATTCTTTACTCTCTTTAGCACTGAAAACGACCATTCTGATGAACAGTTTGACCCTGGTGTACACAACAGCATCCGGAGCGCTATTCCCACATTTGGATAAATGTCCAAAAAGCCTTTTTCCAGGATGTACTGGTATAGCTCCAGTGACGATAACCCTTTTCCCCCTGTAGCCTCAGCGGACAACAAATGAGCTCGCAGGTGCAGAACATAGAACATTCAACACTTTTCCAGAGTTTTCCAGGACTTTCGAGAACTTTCTATATGCATACAATATCGAAATATCTAGAACCTTCGAGAATGTTCCTGTACTACCATTCACTAATCATTTCCGGAATATTCTATCTTACGGGATTATTCTATAAAATCTTAATACACTATACACTAGAAAATTCTATCACATTCTTTAGCTTCCGTCGCCAACACTACTCGTATCGTAACCTTAACTAACCTCAGCAAATTCGCGTGGAAGATAAAACCTTTCAGCCGCAAAATTGAAATTGATACAACTTTCTGACACACAATTTCAACGCGAACTGACAAGTAGTGACAAGTTATAGAATGAAGTCAGGTGCGATGCAAAACAAACAAAGAACACAAACACAGTGTTGCCACTTGACTTGTCAAAAAATTAACTATGGTCAATTATTTTCTATTTCGTTCGGAAAAATTGTAATTGTTTTCCGTGTCCTGTGACCTCAATATGTACCATTTCGGCCCCTGGTTGGGGCCCCCTCCGAGGTTGGGGCCCTAGGCATGTCAACAATAACCTAGTCCTGTTTAAAATTTACCTTAATTATACAAGAAATAAAATTTCCAGCTCTGAAAAATAAATAATGTACCTACAAGATAATCTACTTTTATATCATTGTAGTGAATGAGAATGGTGTAAAAATTAACACCAAACATTTTGCATGTGTATAGACAACAGTATATTACTTCTTATTGTTAAACATTCATATTCTCCCATTATTTTCATTACTATCTAACATAGCAAAGCCATTTTTTTAATTATATATTTACTGTTTATTTCCTATAAAAAATTCACTTACCAGGATCTAGAAATTGAGCATGCCAATTATTGTGTGTTGGCATCTTGCATTTGCAATAAATCCAACAATAGCCAAAAGACAGAGGCTAGAGTGCCAATGTCTGCATAGTGCTATCACCAAGGAACAGTTTGGTGTACTTGATGTAATCACCCAGGCTGCAATGACAGTATTGGAATATTAAAAAAAATATGGGTTCTTATTGTTGTCCTCTATCTGAATACATTTTTTAATTTTTACCTACAGATCATATAAGAGCATGGGAGAGAAATACATGGTTTTCTAAATTATTTTTTACTGATAGAATTGTCATAGCGATTGTTGTAAACAAAATATGTGATATTACGCTTAGTATTTTCTCAAATTTTTATCTCCAAATCTATAACTCTTAATTAAGTGGTCTCACAGACTTTTTTGTAGGTAATGTTTTCCTCCATCCGAATAAATTTTTTAATCTATACTTTACAGAATATATAAGACCTATGGAGAGAAAAATATGGTATTTAACTGTTCTTGATGGATGCTATTTAATGAGATATGAGTGTATATATGTTTAGTTAAGTGCCGCCATAAAGTGGAAGTTATAATTAATTGATGAAGTCCAAAATCACAATTGGGTGATAAATTTTAATAAGGAACACTAATAATGCATTTAATTAAAATCTTCCAAGTAGTTCCAGAGGTGCGGATGGACAGAGGTGCTGTGCCCATAAGGCATTCTGCTACTATTGCTTCTCTGGTAAAGAATGCATATTTAAAAATTTATATTTCAGAAAAAGTACATAGGAGAAAAAACTTATGAACCAAAAATATGTGCCTTGATAAGAGCTATCCTAAAAAATCATTTTCAGCTTAGTGAGCCGCATAGCACCCAAGTGCCTAGTGTGTGCAGAGGATAGGATTTACATGCCTAGGACCCTAGTATTATAATTTATAATTAATTTATAGTTACATTATATATAAAACAGAGTTATATTCTTAATAATTAAGCATCGTAATAGGTATGTTTCAATGCACAGCATAAAATTTGTTATGATGTCTTGGGGCCCCTCACACCCGGATCCCCTGGGGCAACTGGCCCTTTTGCCCTTATGTTAATCTGCCACTGTGCGTAATACATGTCAATGCTAATCTCCAACACTGTTTGGCTTCTTCATATGCCATTCCTTTTTCAGCTTTGATCGATGAGGAATCAAGAAAAGAACGTGTTGTTTACTTACCATTTAGTTAACAATATATCTGTTGATTTTTTATACTGATAAATTATGATATACTTGAAATTACCCATTTAAATATCCCATATTTCCCATAATTTGTAATAAGTAAATTTTACTAGTAACAATTATGAGGCATTACATCACTATTCTATACTTTTTTGTTTATCACAGTGCCTTTTCCACCCTATCTACATGGGTATAAACAAGGATTTATGATAAATAGCATTTGGCTACATGACATTTTTCATCATATTTTCAGATGGTTGGATACAGATGTTGATGCTTCTTTTTGTATCCCAATATCGTTAATGGTTCAGTCATATTGTATTATATGACCACACATATTTCCTACCCTAACTATACAGATTTAAACAATGATTTATCTGAAACTGCTAAATCATAATTTTTGTAAAGGTAGAAATAGATTTCATTGCTTACTTCTTGTCTGGATATCATATACGATTTGATTCAATCACACGTAACTTCACGAACATTATACAGGTATACCTCGCAATATGTTTTTTGCAACATGTTTATGAATGAATGAATCTGGTAAAATTATTTTGGATTTTCTATCCCTTGCAACCGCATTCAGTAATCATTTCACTAACAAACCTTGTCCTCTGCAGCTAATTAACGCTGATTTTCCTCATATTTCAAACTTTTCAAAGTCACTCTATCATTCTCCTTGCCTAGACAATGAACTCAAGTTGATTGTATTTAATTTAGGTTAAAAAAGAGATCAGGTATTGATGAAGTACCTAATCTTATTTTAATTCTGTGTTTTCATATAATTAAGTCATCTCTTTTATATTTAGTGAACTATTCCCTCGAAAGGTGTTTTTCCATCCTTGCAGACTTTAAAAGTACCACCTTTATACGAAAAGAAAGGAAGTATATATGATATCAATTCAAATAGGCCCATATATATGTAGAATCAATTATCTAAGATTTTTTAAAAAGTTTACTATATGCATTTAATTTCTTTCCTCGAGTCCCACAAACCCTTATCCTTTTCTCAGCATGGTTTTTGTAAAAACAAGTCAACAGTTTCTGCAATATTTGAAGCAATAAATAGTGTTTTGAGTGCTTTTGATAATAGTAAGGAAGTTGCGGTCTTGCTTTTTGATTTTTCAAAAGCATTCGATCTGGTTAGTCATGGTTTACTCCTTAAGAAATTAGAGTTGTATGGAATCAGATGTATACCCATGAAGTGTTTAGAATCTTATTTATGTAAAGATTTCAGTGTCTTACTATTAATGTCAATGGATTGAAAAACATATCTATACCCAAGGCTGTAACCAAGGGAGTTCCTCAAGGTTCTATTCTTGGACCTGTTATTTTTGATATATTTTAATGAGCTTCCTCAACAACTCAATAAAATCCCTGGTACAAAGACAATAGTGTATGCATATGATACAAATGTTGTCCTTTCAGCTGACTCAGCTATGAGTTTGAGTCACTATGGTAACTAAATCTCTCTTGTGTTTAATAATTGGAGTCTTAATAATGTTCTCATGGTTAATGCTAATAAATCCCAGTCAGTATATTTTGCCAAGAACAAAGCTAGTGTGAATCTACCTTTTCATATGAATGGCATTCAGATGTCCCAAGTTCAAAACATAAAATTACTTGGTATGTATTTAAACTCAAATCTCTCTTGGGAGACTCACATTTCAAAACTAGCTAGTAAACTTAGTTCTATTTGCTTCTTCATTAGAAGCATAAGACTCACAGTTTCTATGGATGTGTTGCTTTCCATTTACTATGGTCTATATTATGCACAAATTGTTTATGGTATACTTTTTTGGGGTTCTTCTACTAATGCCCTCACTATTTTTAAGATTATAAAAAAATCGTTTGTCTGATGGCATGCGAAGGTTATAAAGCTACATGCAGACCCATTTGTAAAAGATTTAACATATTACCCATGCCATGTGTATATATTCTAAATTTAATTATTTTTATGAGAAAGAATCTAAGTGATTTTTAATGTAACTCAAATTTTCATGTTAACTATGTCAGAACCAGAGGTACTTTCCTTGGCCCCAGAACAATGGGGGTTAAATCTGCCAAGTTTTCTTAAGGCCCCTTTGACCCTTTTTATGTTTAAAATGAAGGTGAACTAATTTTTATTACATAAAATAATAATAATATAATTTATTTCACCATTGTAAAATACATTTGCATGGTTTCGTCACTAAATATTACAAAACAAGACAGGAGGGGGGAGGGGGAAGAAAAAAATACAAAGCAAGATACAAGATCGATAACATACATCAGAAAAAATCAAAGAAAAGCAAAAAATTTCACACAATCATTAAAGTATTCACAAACACTATAGTAAGTTTTCTTCAGAAGGAACTTCTTAACTTAACTTTTGTACAATTTGTGGGATGAAACTGATTTTATGTCCCCAGGTAATTTGTTATAAATTAAGGAGGCTGAATGGTGAGGGCCTCTTTGACAAAGTACATTATTGTAATCATTAATGTGAATGTCAAATAATGAACTAGCCAGTCTGCAATTACCCCAAAATAATATTCCATAGCTTAACAAAGAATGCACTTAAGTATAGTAGAGAGATAGTAAGCTTTCAATAGGAAGTATTGGGGCCAACTTTCTTATCATAAAAACACGTGGCAACTTTTTTAGCAACTCCATTAATGTGATCTAGCCAATCCAACTCTTCATTAATACGTAGCCCAAGAAAATTAGTTGGTGTGTCTCTAGAGATGCTTTTACTGTTCATTTTAAGAAGGGGGCTACTGGGTGGGATAGTTTTTTTTGTGAAATAGCAGGTAAGAGGTTTTATTGATATTTATGTCAAGATTGTTTAGATTGCACCATTTCAACATTTGGTTGACTGATATACTAGCAAACTCTGTCAGAAGTGGGAAACTATCAGCGGTTACCAGGCAGGATGTATCATCAGCATACAAGGTCAGAGAGCAATCTGTAAATTTGTTAGGGAGGTCATTCATGAAAATTATGAATAGTAGAGGTCCAAGAATTGATCCCTGGGGGACACCGATGTTGACCTTTAGAAGTGTAGAAAAGGCAGTGGTAGAGCCATTTCTAGCTCTTTGGGAAAACTTCACAATCTGATGACGATTACTTAGAAAAGAAATATCCAATTATAGGGGCTTACCTCTGATGCCCAAGTTGCAAAGTTTTACCGAAAGCATTTTGTGGTCAATTCTGTCAAAAGCTTTACTGAGGTCACAAAATATACCTAAAGTATGCTTGTTGTTATTGATAGCTTGGTATATTCTGTTGATAAGGTTGAAGGCAGCAGTAGATGTAGACTTTTCTTTCCTGAATCCATGTTGATTAGGAGTAAACAAATTGAAGGAATTGAGGAAAAGCAGTATGCGATTAAAAAATGATTTTTCAAATATTTTGGAAAATACAGATAACATAGAAATGGGTCTATAGTTCTCAGAATCAGAGGGTTAACCTTTATTTAGTATTGGAGACACACGAGAAAATTTAAAATTAGTAGGGAACTGGTCAGAGCTGAAGGATAGATTGATTATGTAGGATAAAATAGGTGCAATGATATAAGAGCTTTCCTTAACAACAATCATAGGAATATCATCTATACCACAAGAAAAGGAATTTTCAAAAGATTTAATACCTATTATTTCATAGGGGTCAGTGGAGTGAAGAAAAACAGAATGTGTGAAAACCGAGCTGTTATTATTGGAGGGGTACTAAGGAGAAGATGCTGCATTAGTATTAATATTGCAAAATTGATTGTTGAAATTCATAGCTATATCTATTGGGTCAAAAACTGATATCCCATTGAATTTGATGTAAGGAGGACTTAGGCTGTTGATTGCAGCATTGGAATTTAGTAAGATAATGTTCCATGATGCTTTAATAATATTTTTGGATTTATTTACGTAGTTAACATTTGCAGCTTTACCTCAGCTAATTAGTGTATTCTAAAGTCCTTTAGGGCATATAAGTATGCACCATGAAGATTAGAGTCAACAAATTTATATTGAAAATATAAATCACAAACATATTGGGACCTGATGATGAGATGAGGAGAGTATAGCTTTCTTTTAAGCATTGTTACATTTTGTTTGATTTTTCTGACAGGAAAGGCTGCATTAAAGCAGAGAGTAAATATTTGCATGAAAGCATTAAATTTAGAATCGACATCAATTGCATTATGAACATCATCCTAAGATTCATGTGAAAGGTGGTAAAGAAATATTTTAGTAGAATAGTCATCAAAGATACGTTTACATATGTACATGGGGTTCGTTTGAAAGAGAGTTTGATTTAATTTAATGGTTATTTTTAGGCCCAGATGGTCAGAGAAGCCTGTAAAGGTGGTTTCACAAGTGAAGGTATTAGGAGGTAAAACAGAAATTAGATAGTCAATAAGTGATTGAGTTTTGGGTGAGATTCGGGTAGGATCGTCATTCACTACCTTCAGTCCAAAAGTGGATAGAAGATTTATGAGATCAGCCTTTTCAGAGGATTCATTCAATAAATCAATATCGATGTCACCAATCAATATCATGCCGTTGATATTTTTCATTGATGTAAATATAATGGCATCATGTAGGCATGTAAAAAAATCATTAGTATTACTGCTGGGAGAACGATATATGGACAAAAGAGCATAACAATAGGTATCAATATTGATTAATGCAACTGAGCATTCAAAAGTTTTTTCAATGCTCTTGTTAAAACTGAGGCACTTCATATTTACAGAGGGTTTGCTATAGATGGCCACTCCTCCACACTTGACTTGCTGAAGACAAAAGAATGTTATTAGATTAAAATCATGAATATGGAACACAGATATTTCATTTGCTCTTAACCAATGTTCAGAAAGTATCAAGACATCAACATTAAGCTCCTGAAGTAGGAGCTCAAGATTAAGACCTTTATTCCTCAAGCACTGAATATTTATAAAAAACCAATTTAATAATATAGAATTGGAGAAAGCACCCTCACTTGTACCTTGTCATAATTTCTTAGATCTAACAATATCACTCTGACCTCGAGTAACAGGCCTATCGTTGGGTTTTATATCTATCGTTAGAAACAGCATCGTGGACTGGAGCATTGGGAAATGGTACGGCGTTAGGAACCGGGACATTGTTAGGAAACGAGATGGCATAAGGCTACGGAGAGGCTATGAGGGCCGGGACGACATCCTGGATGGGGACGACGACTGCGCAGACCGGAAGAACATCGCGGACCAAAACAGCATCGTGGATCGGAATAGCATTATGGACCGTGCTATTACTAACCATTCTAGAGAAATGATTTTCAATTTTATTATTGGAGGCTGTTAATGAGGGGGAAGGATTGAAATGACTTCTCCTTTTTCCTTGAATTCTGTAATTCTATGTATACAACTTGATCGTATCTTTACATAAACATTAATGTTAAATAAAGTAATAAAATTTCTCAGTAGATATCGTTTTCAGATGGGTGAATGCAATATGTGATCTGTTATTCATCGTTAATAAACTGCAATACATTCACACTATGTTTAAATTAATTATTATTATTAATTATTAAATGCTCACCGAATTTACCTTTACTAACTATTTCGCGATTTATACGTGTTTTTCTGTTATCCGTGTCTGCACTAGTCCCAAATGACACAGATAATCGAGGATTTACTTTACATACATTGTGGGAATACCCTCATTTTTTACTCAATTTTGGGAACGCATTTACTTTTTAGAATTTTATTCTTATGTAAAAATGTTTCGCAATACGCTCAGAGTTTTAGGAACTCTTCCCGAGAGTATGGCGAGGTATACGTGTACCTTACTATGTTGTCTGCAACGGCGCCTTTTCCACATAACTATACAGGTATAAACGAGGATTTTTGTTATGCTACACTTGGCTACGTCACGTTTTTCACTTAATTTTCGCAAAGTTGGAAAACGTTTTAGATGCTTCTTTTTTATCTCGATATCGTATACGCTACGATTGTATCGACACACGCATTGACGTAATAGAATTTGTCAGATCAGTTCATTTCGGCGTGCTGCCTTCGGTGGTTAGTTCGTTCAGTTTTGGCATTAACAGGTAAGGAAATCTTTGGGCATATCTAGTTGAAATTAACATCAGATTGATATAATCGGTTCGTTCTGAATTATGACACACGGTTATTTTGGATTGACGCAATTGTATTTTTGGGTTGTAATCTGTTTCAACAGACCAAGTGTACTTCAGGCGGACTTGGGAAAGGTGAGACATGAATGTGGTAATCGAGCAGTCCAAAGTTTTTCAAAATTATGGCAGCGGCGTAACGTTGGGATGCGAAACGCTCAATATAGGTCCAGCCAAGATATATTGACGTGAAATTTAGGCTAAATTGTTTCCAAGTTAATCAAAATCGATTAATGGGATTTAAAGGTTACTATTGGATAGTATCGTTTTAATTAGAAATTTTTGCTTGCGTTTACATTATTTTACGAGGTAAAATTTTGGTGTCGAAAAATGTATTTTGTATTATTACGGGACTCGAGACCAAAGTTTAAAAAACGCTGGAGTAGTCGAATGGATCTGTAAGCATGAGGTAGGCATGTGAAAGTGGAATTCAATCGCATTGCGAAAGTATAGTCTAATTTCCATCATTACCTACGTGTTCGTATTAAAATCAGACGGACGAATGATACATTTGTGTTATAGGTCGCTGTGTTTATCCTGAGGCTCCTTTCTTGATTATACCGATGCATGGTAGCATACTTGTGCTTCATCAGATTGATTTTTTAGCGTGCAGATATTTTTCCTGAGCGCTAGAGGTGACATTTTCTTATCGTGAGAGCATTTCATTAATTATAGCATGTAATTCTCGATCGAGAAACTCGTCAAAAGTCACAATGTATTCAGTTGCACTTTAGTTAAGTTGTGAAGTCAATAATTGGTAGTCTGATGGTTTTGAAAGAAGTATTAACTTTAACTAAGAGCCTTATGAAAAATAATTAGCATGGGGAAAGCGGAGACATATAATGCATTCAAGGAATTGTTGATATTATTCAGCATGAAAATACGTTGTGCAAGATTTTTGATTTGATTCTCTTATTGTTTCAGAGGCGTGTCAAAGATACTTTCCTGTTGAAGTCGACCACGCAGATGACATCTTGTAACTGATCGGCCATGTGGCGACATGAAATATTGGCGGTGAGTAATATCAATGCGTTTTAAGAAGTAATTCAATTGAGCTTTTATGTATAGCATTTATCAGATTTTTAAGTAACACTTGTTTGATATTATCTCAGGAGCATCATCACTGCATATTAATGAATACCTTGGATCAATTTAGTCATGAAGCCATGCGTTAGTTTTTGGAATTTAATTTCTTTTAGCATATTTTCATTTTTACTTTCTCCATACGTAGTATAGGGAAAAGTATTCTTTTCATGAAAAAATCGATTTCGAGATTTAAACGGAAATATACCTACGTTTTCAGGTCCCCTGAACATGTTTTGATCATTTTATTTATGTCCTTTGCCGTCTTGATGCTGCAGCATTACATGGGGTGTAGGTCTCTTACCTTTAATTTGTATTTTGTCCTCAAAAATTAATCGAGAAAAATGTTTTGTCCTTGATTAGATCATCCATGAGATCCTGTGACGAATCCATTTTTGAAAAACTTCTAATCATTTTTCATAACAATGAACCTACAAAGAAATGCATGAAGCGCACAAATATAAACATCTCCACTAAGGCTCTATAAGGCTAGTCTTCAGGCTGCTTTGGGCAAGTCACGAGGCTTTCAGGCAAACACGAGCTGAGTTAGATCTTTCCTTCTCCTTACATGTCCAGACTGCTTTGCGCATGCGTGAGGTAGGCTGACTAGCAAGAGCCTTCATTTCGATGCATTCAACTCAGCGGCTCCGATTGAGTATTGAGGAGCGTTTATAGTTTAGAACTCTTATAAATTTAAACAGATGAAATGGAATAATGATAAATGGAAGTCTGTAACAGAGTAATTTAGTATTTCATAATTTAGGGTAGGCTGAGCCTTACAGCCTTAATGGACACTTTGCCTCTGCCCCTACTTTATGCCCTAAAAATTTGGTCTTCGAACTGTGCCTTATACACGAGAATATACGATAATTGATGAAAGGGAGTTTGAATAGTTATTAAAATTTGTGACGGGCTAGGGTTTCTCGGAGAGGAAAGGGCACAAATGAAAGTTACGCGTAATAACACAAACACCTTTAATCGCCTGGGGCGCACACTACACTACGTAAGCTTCCACAAGAGAGGAGAGAACTGGCGCGCACCCTGTTGGCTGCGTGCAAAAACAAAATAAAATGAACAGCAAAGTCCGTTATCGGTCTGGTCTCGTTACAAATTGTAATTCTGAAAACAATATGATATGCAATAGGAAAGAAAAGATGTTTAAGAATTGGAATAAATTATTTGGACTGTTAGGTAGATATATGCTTTACATGCATTAGGATTAGTTTGGAGTTTGAAGGAAAAGGTGGGGCCAACAGTTGGTCTAATTTTGGAGCAACATTCAGTTATAAGAACAGAAGAGGATGCCAGGAAAAAGTCAGGGATGAGAAGATAAAATTAACTTCAGATATTTTTCAGAAAGCAAAAAGAATTAGTACAGATTATTTTCGGTAAGCCAAAATCACACCAAGGGGTAGAAAACTTATTATGGTTATTTATTAGGCGACCAGATGTCCTGTCTTTTATGGGTTATGCTATTTTCAATTATTTCCTGATAACATTCATCAAGGCAGTATTTTTTGTCCCTTAATCATTTTAAAAGCAACTTGACAATGCTATTTAAACAATTAATAATCAAAAATATATTTGCTTTACGATGCTTAATTGTCTAGGGAATGGAATAGTAAAATTTTATTCATAGCAAGAGTAAAGATAACGTGAAAGTATATGCTTAAGCTTTGTTAGAAATAATGGGGTTCCTATGTACAATAGTAGATTCTTTCTTAATTATGAGTGGTTTGTTTTTAAGTTGCATATCAATCTGAAAAGGAATGATAATTTAAAGCAGGGTTTCTAAACTGTTGGGCTGGAAATGGATATTAAGAAGGCTACAAAAAGGTTTTGCTATTAGTTATTGATCCAAAAACTTGTTTTTAAACTCATTATATAAGAAGAATTTTTGGGCTTGGAAAATTTTTTATTATGTTACTAGTTGGGACTCGGGAGATTGCTTGAAGTTCATTTTGGCTGTGATATTAAAAAGGTTTAGATATACTGATTTAAAGTTCCAACAATGCATTTAACTGGCTAAAAAATTTCCCTATTACAGAAACAGAATTTGTGTTATTCCATTTTTATTTCTTGGTTTATCTTATTTTTGAATCATAAGAGGCTCTTATCACCCTTTGCACTGGGTCTTACTATATTCTGAAGACATTATATTGACGTGATAATATAAATGCTTGAATTCTTTTATATTAACTTTGCTTTTGGACCCCGTCTAATCTGAAAAAAATCCAAAGCTGTTTGCGGGGTTCGAACCACCTCACCATCGCAGATGATGAGTGATTTAGTCACTTTGGCCACCATATCCTTGATTTGGTGCTGCGATAAATGTGTATTTGAATTCGCGTGGTAAGATAGACAAGCGTCAATCATAGCAACGAGATTAAACAAACTATTATCATTGTTGGTGGTGCTGTAAGAGACGTCTCTTTATTTTAATGTGCATTTGTATTGATACTAGCATTCCTACATTTTTTGAAGGGATATTTCTGCTAATAATTGTCTTTATTTATCATAATTATTATTGATAGTATTTTTTTATTTATCTTAAAAACTTTTTATCTTAATTCATTTAAGATTATTCTGAAAACTGTTTTCCCTATGAAAAGACCATTTAAAACCTCTGTGAATTGTAATTGTTAATATTACTGATAGTTTCATTAAGAATTACTTCTGGAAAATCAAGGTACATGTAAGCTTTTGATGAATTTTATTATTATTATTAAATTATTATCAAATTCTTATCGCTCCTCTTATAATATTGCCTTATACATGCATTTTATTATTATTTCATTATAATCATATTCGTATTGCTCTACTATTAATAATCATAAATGCGATCTTCTCGGAATAGTTCATATTGGAAATACATTTGAAAACTACTTTAGATGACTAGATTTGTTTATGTTGTTTGTGCCATGAACATCATTTTATTCTTTGGAACTGTTCACATGGCTTATTTTTTACTGTGGATGAAATCTTTTCTAATTATAGACCTTAAAGACCAGTTGTTCTTGCATTTTTCTAAAAGCCCTCACATTTAAGAGGCATATTCCTTTTTTCAGTATTTAACACTCTGAGTACGGACCTAAGTGGTTTCACATCGAGTCTGGACCCGGGTCCTAGAGGACCCAGCTTCTATAATCATTTTCTCACAATAATATTTAACATCCAAGTAATAAATGAATGAAAATTGAATAAGGATAATGATTTATACAATAAATAGTGTTATAATGGTATATATTTGCAAAATTAAATACATAATTAAGCATATAAATAAAAATGAAATAATTTTCTTTTTTTAAGGATAACATTTAATAATACCAAAAAATTTATTTTTGAAGGTAAATTCATTTAGTTTGATTCAGTTGATTTTGTTAGTTTGATTTATCTGAGTTGGAAGTGCAATTAATGCATAATATTTTAGTCTCTTTCATGGAGTGTTTCTTGCATACAAAATTGTTACATTTGTCACATTTTTAAGTATATTTATTGCCCCCTCCAGTGCAGAAGCTGCACTTACCTCTCTTCTTTCTTTCACCTCTAGTTTCTTCAGGTTCCTGTCTTACCAAGAAACTTTCCTGCCTGTCAACTCAATACAACGAAGAACGCTTTTCTGATAATTTTTCCCACTTGTGTCTTCCATTGTCCTGGCTCGTCTTTCAATGTTTTCTTTGATCAATGCCATTCCTAATGTTTTCAAAAATAATTTTCTTATCTTCTGCAAACCTGCTTCCAGAAAATTATTATTTTTTGTCCAAATAACGAAAGTGTTGTATGCTGCTATGTCAAGAATGTTAAAAAAAGTTGCAACGGCCATCTTCTTACTGCTCGAGTGCAAGGGTACTCTCGTATAAGCTTATCTAACATATCCACACCAATCTTGTTATTATTGCAAAACAAATTTATTGAAAGCTTGAAACTAGTTTCCTCGCTTGAAATATCATGTTCATGATGCATGGACGACAAAAGTACAACACTTCTTTCGTTTCGGCACATACGAAACCAGGGTGATGTCTTTGATAAATAAGAACTTAGAAGAATTTACTTCTCTGCCACAAGTTGAAGTCAACGATGGGGGCAAGCCTTTCCTATTTTTTCTAACAGTTCCAACCATTGTTATTTTCTTTTTCAAAAGCTCTTCTGCTAGAGACAAGTTCGTAAAGAAATTGTCAGTGGTGGCGTTATGGCTACTTCCATACCAAAACTCGCATAGCTGCTTCACTACTCAATGTGACTTGTTTTTCCACAACATTTCCAATCTTTCCAAGGTAAACATCAAAATTACAACATTAAAAATTTTCTGCATTGCACAAAACCCAAACTTGGATGCCATACTTCTTGGGTTTGTTTGGCATATAGACTCTGAAAAGACATTGTCCACGTAAGGACATAAGCTGCTCATCGATGGTCCCAAATGCTGACGCATCATAAGCTTTTCGACAATTCTCTGCAAACATATTGGATAATTCACAAAAGGGAGCAAATTTATCTTTTTGACTTCACGTATTTAGGGTGTTGGTATCATCGAAACGAATAAACTTTGTAATATCAATGAAGCGATCCCGGGACATGCCAGCTGTATATACGGATCTTATAAATGGTGTTTTTGTTCCACAAGAATTTAATGTCTTCACTGGATTCACGAAATCATCCTATCAATAACAAAATTCCAATCAAGGCTTTGACTTCAACACTGTTGACATCAGTCCATGCCCTTCTGTATGCAGCTGATTTACGAAGTGTGCTCTTGCTTGTATGTTTGTTTTGGCAACTATCAAATTTATAATTTCATCATAAATAAATAACTCAAAAGTTTCCAAATGTGATGTAGCATCTTTGCTGTAGTCAGTAACTTGACTAATATTTCGAACTAGATTTTTGGGTTTAGTTCTTGCAGGTTGTGGAACAACATAACTCCAAAGCCTTCCTGCTACTTCTTCATTATGTTCCACTGTCACTTCTTCATCCGTTTCACTGCCACAGTTCACACCTAAATCTAATTCGTCCTCAGCATCACTCACCTCTATTTCGACATTATCTTCACCTAAATCACCTCCATCACTATTACTGTCAAGGTCCTTACAAGCTTCTTAATTTTCCTGACGAACAAATTCTGCGAAAATTTCTTTTTCACTTCTAAATATTCTATCTCCCATTTTAGAATAATAGTCACAACAATAAAAAGTATATTACAAAAAGTATTATGATTCAGGAGGCAAACGGAATGATGTGAATAACAGAGACAAGAGAAAACTGAAAATCGAGACTTCGATAATAACTAACATGTATTACAATGTCGTGCTGAGCAAGCTAATTTTGTCCGGACTTTGATCTGCCTGGTCATAAGAGATATAAAAGTTACATGACGTAGAGTATGAAACCGGGTCCCCGAAGACCCTCACATTTATACATTCCATGAATCCGATTACTTAAGATATAATTTTATTACTGATTTTAAACTCCCAACATGATCCACTAGGAATACATAGTATCAATTTCGGCAAAAAAAATTTTAAAGAATTATTTTCGAAAATATACCTTTCGGGTCTCCTGAGACCCGAGGTCAGTACTTAGAGCATTAATATAGGTAATACTGTTGTAAAGGATGTTAATTTGAACAAATTTAAATAAAACATTTTAAAGTGTAGTTTTGTAGCTTAGCAATTCTTCAGCTAACTATACTTATGCAATGGTTTTATATGGATGGTTGGTGATGTTAAGAAAAGAACATTTTATTATTTTTGTCATTTAAGTTAGGTGACTAAAATATGAAATATTCAAGTTTCACTCTTACTAGTATCTAAAGCTGAATTACTCTGAACTAACAGTATATTTTCATTAAAGCAATATGAATGGATAAGTCTGTATTTTCATTAATGAAACAAAAGATACTATCAAACTTCTTACTACTTATATACCAAACATTCTTACGTTTGTCACTGAGTTCTCTACATGTCTGCCATTCTTACAACTCTAAAAAGATTCAAGTTTAAATAGAGAGACCTCCACATCACTCAGCAGCTGGTAGACACTTTTGCAATTTTTTATGCCCATGCAGGCAGATATGTTATCATAATTATATTATAGACTTAATTCTTATTAAAGTATTAACTATATAAAAGTTGGTTATAAAAATTCTTTTTTATATCTTCACTTGTTTACTCTTTTAGGTGCTCGCACTTGATGCAGATCCAGAATAGACCAGGTTGAGCAGAGCCATGTGAAGATCCCTGGTGTGCAGCACCCATACTATAAGCATCTGTGTGTGGGAGTAAAGAGGAGATTTGGCTGGAAGATATGGGGTGAGGGAATGTTTTTTCTTAGTGGCTGCAAATTGTGGTTTGTTCACAATGGCAGACAATAGTGATAAATGGGATGAGAATGAGTATTCATTAAGAAGTGTTACATTTGGATTAAACGACCTTTCCTAATTTTTAATTGCTCTTAATCACTTAAATCATTATACTTGTTAAAGAAATGTGAATACAGTGCAACCTCAAAAATGTTTCATATCTAGGCATTGTGAACTCTATTATTTTGGATGCATATTTTATTTCTCAGAATATAACACATTAATTTTCTATTGGAACTTAGGCAGCTCGTATTTTATTAAATTGATAATTTGAGTAATCAATTTCATTGTGTGTATAAAATTTACCTAGCATCTTTCTATAAATTGAACTTTTTATTAAATATGAATTTGACTTATCATTTACAGTAGTCTAATATTGTAATAAGTTTCATAGGATTACAGAAGACCATAAAAAAGTCAAGTAGATTCTCCAAAATTATATCTGGAATTTAAAATTCTTCAAATTATTCTAGATGTCAAATTTTCACATTAGATTGACTTTTGTGGTGGCACTGTATTCACGCTTACAAACTAGTGCATTTCCATTGTGAGTAGTGATAGGCAAATTGGATGGTGGAAAGAATTACAATTTAATATTAGTAGGTACAGTTGTCAATATAATGTTGAATAATATTTTGGGTAATAATTTTCATTATTCCAAATTGAAATTTTCTGGGAATGTTGTCATGCTTATTATTTTCAAACTATGTTTGGTAAATGTTAAAGTAGTATGGAAAAAAATGCCATATACCTAGTAAAGTTAACTCTGGGATATGCTAAGTTATCAAAACAGATTTGGAGATTAAAGTGAGCAAAATTTCAAGTATACCCTGATTTACATCAGGGTGCATTCCTGAAAAGTGCGACGTAAATCAACAAAGTTTTTCCCATAAGAATTGATGGTATGAGGGGGAAATGCATGCAGGAGTTAGGGCAGTTCAGCACAACTGATTGTAGTAACCCTTCAATGTTGGCCATAGGTAGTTGACAAACTGAGTCTCAGATGGAAAAAAATGCAGTTAATGGATCCAATGGAAACAGTATTAGATGGGCATGTGGGTGAGAATTTCACATTCGTGTAAACAGTGCTGCCTGCAGCTTAGTCACCCGCAATAGGATCGATACTGCATTTCTAATCCAAATTTTGGACATATTCGCCTAGCCACATGAGATGATTCTCATATCGTAAGCATTGTTCTGTTTTCAGGAAACATACATCTTATTCAGGCGGTGCAACCATACCTGGCCCTGTGCTTTCGAAAATATATTTGTTGCCCTTATTAACTGCAACTAAAAAATCAGGAAAAATATGAATCTGTCACTGTGAGAGGTTGCTTTATTTATTGGTGATCAGCTTGTGCATGGAAAAATTACTCTGCCCGAGCATTTTGCATCCAAATTTGCCAATTTTTTTTATTACTAGGCTCCCTTGTCACAAAACATTTCAAATTCAACAGCTTAAGAAATCACCTAGTGGTCATTGGCCAGAGTAATAAATTTAGGATTGTTTATTTAGTTGTTAAATTATGGAAAGTCAATATTTAGATAGCTGAATGACCTCTTTAGTTAGTATTTCAATCAGATAATTGCTTGTGGATATTGGCAACAAAAATTATAAAGAACCCTAGAACTCACAACATAGTCAGAATGATGTAACTCAATGCACAGGTTTTAACTGATATGCAATGTAACTTCGAATCAGTATAATCAGAGTATGGCTGTAGTTTTAAATTCTGATTTCAAGCAAAGGATGAAATTTCAATCAAATTTTCTTTTAATGAGTCGTGTATTGAGAGGAAGTTAGTCAATTTTAACATTATAAGTTCTTTTAAAATTCCATCCATCAAATTTGCTAGGTATTTTTCTTTGTAAATATTTTTCATCTTTTCCAGTTATAATGAGTTATGATTGAGAGCAATTGTGAATTCTGATGTTTTTAATCCAAATGTACCAATTCTTCCCATTTGAATTGCTGTCATTTTTTGTTTTATGGACAAACCAGAATTAGCAGCACCTGGGTCTAATCTTCCCTCATCCCATCCTTTCTAGGGCTGTACACTGACTCTTAACTCTCACACCCATGTTTGGAGGGGATGAAGGGGTGAGGGATTTTTTCCCTCGCCCCTTTCTGGAAGAAACAACACATGGAAAGAATTTTTCTTGTATTTACTGTCATGTCAATTGTCAAATGTTTCCTGGACTCCAGTAGTAAAAATTTTAAGTACAGTAAAAATTTTAAGTACAGTAAAAATTTTAAGTACAGTAAAAATTTTAAGTACAGTAAAAATTTTAAGTACAGTAAAAATTTTAAGTACAGTAAAAATTTTAAGTACAGTAAAAATTTTAAGTACAGTAAAAATTTTAAGTACAGTAAAAATTTTAAGTACAGTAAAAATTTTAAGTACAGTAAAAATTTTAAGTACAGTAAAAATTTTAAGTACAGTAAAAATTCTAAGTACAGTAAAAATTCTAAGTACAGTAAAAATTCTAAGTACAGTAAAAATTCTAAGTACAGTAAAAATTCTAAGTCCAAAGGAAGAAAAGATCAAATTTAAAATAAGTGTCTTTATTGTTTCTTTTTGACTTGTACAGGTACAAATTCAAAGCAATGCAATAAAGAATATAAAGCAAACATCTGTTTCTCAATTTCTTATCAATAAGTCCATGCAATTGTCCCGGCCACTCTTTTAGGTATGTTGGACTTAGGGTGATTTTTTTTAGGCACTTTTTTTGCTGGAAAATCCTCCCATTCGCCCCCAGATCACTGCTCCAGCTGAATTTCTTGCCACATTGCTGTTATGCCTTCATTTCCTGACTAATGCTGCATCTCTTCAGGTTTCTCCATTGCTTGGAACATGATTTATTTCACCTGCTAACAAGCAAATTATTTTGAGATAAGAAAACACTTTCACTACTATAATAGCCCCCCTAATGCTAGTGCCTCCTGTGGTCAAGAGAGAATTGTAGCCAATTAATTACACTTATGAGCAGTGTTCTCTATGAATAGAAGACATAATAATGCCAGCAGTATTCGATAAAAAACAAATTACACAATGTAATTACTGTACCCATAAACCAAACAAATGCTGGGTAATAAATTATTCCACAAAATTCATTTCCTCAATCCTGACATAGCAATAAAGAAAAATCATTAACACCCATGACACAGGAAATAAAATTTTAATATCACTTCTAAAGTTGACTGCAATATTTGAATGTCAAGTCCATTATTAATAAAATGCAACTATTTAAAGTTAAAGCGTTTTTCATTTAATTTTTATATCTGCAACGATTGAGCTCGCATATTCAATAGATTATGCAGAATAATCTTGCTTGCATAAAAAAAATTTAGACCAATAACTGAGCGGTCAATGTAAGAAGAATGCTATACACAATTACAAATATCGGTGTATTTGTTCTTACATAAAATTCAGACAAGTGATGTGCAAATTATTTGAATATTAATTAAGTTATATCCAGGTAAATACAGTAAATGAATAAAATTTAATGCGACAAATTTAACTACCATGGAAATAGAAATTGCATTGCATAACACAGCTGGCATTATTAGGTCACCATTCACAGAGTACGCTGCCCCTAGGATGACTTGTCTTTCACAGCCAAATTGTTAATATTAGGTAAATCAAATAATTTTCATTATTAAAAGTGACCAAGAAATGTGAATATTTTTGCTAAAAATTGTTAACTATATATACTAATAAACTAGCATTACTAAATATTTTTAAAAAATTTGGAGAATTGATAAACTAAAGTATTTCATGGAACATTTTGATATAATTGAGCAATTTAATATAAAATTTAAGATTCCCTTCTCAGAAAAGCTGAGAAAAAGACAGTGTTCACCAAACTGATCATTCAGCATAAATAAAAATTTGAGATATACTACTAGAATGTATTTTTCTAAGTCTCTAAATGTTCAGAAAAGATGGTAGCATACAAAATATGGGAATTATAATGGTAGGAATAATTTATTGAAAAGTATATCACACAATGGCCATGAAAGAGCTAATTCATCCCAATCACATATCAACCAACAAGAGGCATTAACATCAACGATTTAGAATTGCAAAGCGCCTCAAATTGGAATCAGATTTATTTAGATTTATTGATGATACCAAGAAAGAGTGAATGAGCTTTCCACAATACATAAAACCAAAGAGCCTCACAATAAGATTTCAATAGCTCTTCTGAACAAACTCTCCATCCTAATAACAGCTTTTGGTTTAATATGTGAATAATCTAACTGGTTAACTATTTAAGTTCCTTTATAAATCAGTAAGCAGCAGTAATAAAAAAGTATTTGCAGACAGACTATTTTCTGTTGAAACATTTTGCCTTGACTAATGTTAGGTTAAACTAAGGTCAAATACGGTCGAAGGATCAGAACATTTTTAACAAACTGTAATATTGGGAGCTTGTTTTACTTTGTGCAAAATTTCTAGCCCATCTAAGTTTATTTTGGGTAGTAAATTTTATTTTACATTTACAGAATCTTAATGAATAATAATGCAATAGATTCCTTCATAGGCATGGCCTTCATTTGGGTGGATATGGCATGTGATGTTTTTACATGCATAAATTTGTGCATTATTTAAAAGGCATTATATAAAAATTTTGCCTTCAAAAGCATGCATTATCAACTTTCATCAATTATCCATGCCAATCAACATGGATAATCAGGACTTGGCTATATTTATAAATTGACAATGCTTTGTAATAAATGCATGTAATATAGTGTTTTCTGCATAAGTGACAAATATTAGCCATAACCCTTGAGGTAAAAAATACCCAAAGCATTGTCAAATGTGAATAGTGCTTTGTAATGTATGGCTGCTAACTTCATTTGCCTAGTAGCTGAGTTTTGAACCATACTTTGTATGTCCCTCTATATTTCAGTCATGCTTAGTCATTCTGTGTGGTAAGACGGTACTTGTTTTGACAGATCTGGGTAATTTTTACCACCATCTTTTATAATTCCAAAAAATCGTCCAATCAATTCAACATCATTTGGCTTTCAAAAGAAAAATTACTATTTTGTCTTATGTGCCAAAGAAAAATAAATCTTGCTACTATCATCATTGCTTCATGATGACAAAATCACTGAAACTGAAAATCAATTACCTCAAGTTATTACATTCTACAACTCAACTAAATGTGGAGTGGATACTACCGATCAGTTATGCGCCTACTACAGCATAGCTCGGAAATGTAATAAGTGGCCAAATAATTTTGCTGTCTACGCAGGAGCTACCATTGAAATAAAAAAGTCGAAAATTGTTTCTAAAGGATATTTCCCTAAGTCTTATTCAACCACACATCAATCACCATGCTCAAATTTCAATTCTATCATCTTCGTTGAAAGTTTCATGTACTCAGTTTTCATTTATTCAAATTGAAGAAGATGAAGGTATACCTAAAATATTAAGACTATAATCAAGTACGTTGTAAAATTTGCAAATCCGATCAGAAGACTAAAAGTGCATGTATGCATTTTAGATGTTACATTTGTCGCAAGCATACAGCATTGATTTGTGGGAAATGCCCTGAAATAATTCGATATCAAGAAACTGAAATTTCAGACACTGATGTACAATAATCTTCTTGAAGTAATCAATAAAAATCTTTAGACCCAGTTATTTATTATTTATTTTATATTGTTTTATTTACCTCAAGTATTATTCAATATCTGACCTATTCATGTTGTCCTTCTAATATATATACCTTTAGTGCTCTATATAAGGGCAAAAGTTACGTCGGGTATTTTTTATTCAACGTGAGCGAATACGTTACTAATATAGATGCGAGTATTCAAGGGTTGTCTCAAAATTTGGAAGAGATACGAATTTTTTGGTAAGACTGCAAAATGGCTTCAGGAAATTGCCAATGGGGGCTTGGCACTCAAAGGATTAATACTTCATAATATCATTCACCCTAACCCTCAACTTAGAATACCACTTTTATCTCCTGAATATCCCTGGACTCAGATTAAAAAAAAATGCCATAGAATAAAGAACCTGAAAATCGTTACTTTGTATGAATCACAGATATGGCCCAGTCAACTCTTTCAGCTACATCAGTTATATATATGATCTATTGATTTCAAGCTCTAAAGTGAGTTGCAAGATTTATTTAAGCATATACTGTTGATTACTCTTGCACTTAGTACTATGAAACTGCTATTTACACAACTTTCACAAAAGGCATTTTCCTTTTGCTTATTAAACATATATAAACTTCCAGTGAAGGTATGCCATCTAGGCAAATAATTTGTGCATGGCCAATTAAATTCGTAAATAGATGATGTATACTTAAATGTAGAAACAAATAGTCTCAGAAAACTTTAGTATGGAGGATTTAAGGGAAGTATGAAATTCATATACAGGTAACTCCTGCACTAATGCGGTTTCACCATGCGCGGATTTGCACTAATGCAGTAGAAGTACATGTGGCATGGATCATGACATATGTGGCTCAATGTTTGCAGTAGCATGGTATATCTGACTCAGTAGTGCTATCTTATTAGTTAAGGTGACCAGACGTCCTCCTTTTTCAATCGCTGTCCTCCCTAAACCTTTTGTCCTTCCATCTCCTCCTTTTTGAACATTTCTCTGCCTTTGTCCTTCCTTTTACTCAAGTCACGCCTTCTTTTAATTTGTGTATTCTCAAGTCAAAATAGATGTAGAAGTAATCCTTCCACAAATATACTTACATTTTCATCGTTTCACTGTGAGTAAAGAGTCAAACTAAATTTTGTGAGGTCGCTTCAGTCGAGCATAAAAAATTATTAGGTTACTCAAAAACCAGGTGGTTGGCTTTAACGCCTGCCATTGAACGTGTTACTCAATTATTTGAACCATTAAGTTTTTATTTTTTAAGTTTAGATAAATGTCCCAAAGTTCTAAAAGATCTTTTTGAAAATCCATTAGATGAAATTACTCTGCATTTCATGCCTAGTAAGGCAACATTGGTTCAGTCGAATATAGAGCAAATTGAAAAGAACAAAATATGTGCAGCTGAAGTAACATCAATTCCTCACAGTTTTAATGATCAATTGGAATTCAGATAAAATATGAAATTTCTACCAGTAAATGCAGATAATTTATTGAAGACACTAGAAGTGAATAATCCAACAGTAAGAGGGGCATTCACAGATGAGGTTCAACTATTTTATAGAAATTGCCTTGATTAACCCTTTGAGTGCCACGCCGATTTTGGTGGGTATGTCCAAAAGTGCCATGGCTATTTCAGCAATTTTGCATCAATCTCGAAGAAAAATCACATACACGCAATGTATTCATATTCTTGCCTGTTTCTTTCAGTAATTGCACAGATGATTACAAATATTAATTATATTAATACAGAATACTAAGTATTCTACATAATTTTGGATGATAAATTAAAAATATTTCAAGATTGATATAAAGTTACGATAAATTTTTTTACGAAAAAATGAATCCACTCGCTTTTTATGTTCAAAATCTGCAGATAAGTTGGCAATATTGAATGAAATCTAACACTACTGCGATGCACACTCTAAAACACCAGGCAAGCTACTGACGAAAAAATAGCCGAAGACGTTGCAGTCGAAATAAAATTGAAAGACAATCTTTCCATATGAGACTTAATACAATGTTGCAGGGAAAGCTTATCAGATGTTAATTCAGTGGTTACCAGAGTTATCTAGACCACAAAGAAACTACAATGTCAGCGTAAACAAGCGCGACCGACAGATCGGCTGGTGGCATTTTTCGCACATGTAGCGAGGGCCGATAGATCAGCCGGCTGGCACTAAAAGGGTTAATTGATCAAATGGACAAAATTTCTGGATGGAATAAATGTTTTTCATTGGACTGTATTAAGAAAATCAATGGAGTGGGAAAAAGTGGGAGAATCAATGAAATTTGCTAATAAAGTGTCTCATTAAGATTGATGACAATACTCTGTTTGATGAGGTTCGGAGACTGAATACTGCTCAGCTAAGAAGTTTTCTAAATGGTCTGAAAATAAAATAGAAGTCGACAAAAGATGGGTGAAAGTATTTCAGTTTTTTAAAACCGAATATCTTCCTTTTATTAATTTAAAGATATTGGTTGAATTAGCTTTATGTTTACCTGAGACAAATGCAAGTGTAGAGCGTGTATTCTCATTAATTAATGATGTGTGGGACAGTGTAAAAAGCAGGCTTTCTTTGGAAACATTGACCCCAATCATAATGATAAAAGTTACCATGAATTATGGCTGCGATCAATTCTCAGAAATGTTAAATAAAAATTATGATCTTTTGAAAAAGATTCACAGAAATGACAAATATTTCAATACAAAGCCATCATAAGTCATTATTAGAATAAAAATACTTCATTTTTAAAAAACATTACATATTTCAGCCTCTTGAGAAAAGATTTGTTTCAATAAATATATATATTGAATAAATATATTTTCAATACATATTGGCTCATATAAAGTAATTTTCAAGCAATCAGGACATAATTTAGAATAAATAACAATTTGTAGGATTGAAGTTATTATTTTCAATTTTAATTGCACTTGAACTTCATTTAAACTTTTCTGTGTTGGGGTTTATTTTTCTCGAATGTGTAGAACACATGTAATTAATGAACACTTAAGTTTAAAATTTGTGCAATTCACCTTTGAGCTTCTGAAATTGACATTCGTTCAATGCGATTTGTCATTAAGTAATTGGAGTGTTTTACTGTGAAAAGTGGTCTCTAAAATTATGTAGAGGCACTCGTTATTTTTCTTGAAAGATTACACCATTTTTTTAAATAAAAAATTTCATGTCATGTTCTTTTACAACCTTTATTTTATTTGAAAAAAAATATGAAATAAAGCAAATAAACAGTTATTTTTGTCATGAAATGTGTCCTTTCTTATCCTTTCCTCAGTCCTTCCATTTTGTAAAAAAAAACAGAATCTGTCCTCCATTTTGGAAAAAAATATCTGGTCACCTTATATTAGTACATAGTTGTTTATGCATGATTGTGTTTCTAAAGAGTCATCGCATTCTCATTCCAAGCAACTTTGTTATCAGAGGCAGCTCTGTGGGCACTATGAAGACTCTTGATCAGTCAAAATTCGGTCCCTCTCTAAATTGTAGCTACTTTTTTGATTACAAGGTGTTTTTTGTTGTGTATCGAATAGCCTCTTTCAGCTCAGCAGTTCTCAGAAAGTCCACCTCATTCGGCTCGAGTCTTTGCTAGTAACAACGTCAGTATGAGAGTTTAAGAGTTGAGTAAAAAGTGACAACATCAGTTTGTGTGTTTTAGAGTTGAGTAAAATTATATTTTATTTCAATAGTAACCCTAACATAATGCCTTCAAAGCATGTGTCAACATCAGAAAGTGATTCAGAAAAGAAAAAAATCAAGAAATATTCTGTCATTGCATCAGAAAATGATTATTTTGGGAAAAATAGAGCAAGGAAGAACATATGCATCTTTAGCTAAAGAATATAAGTGCAACGAATCATCCATACGAACAATTAAAAAGTGTGAGGACAAAATTAAAGCAAGAATTAAGTTGACAACAAACCCTGGAAGTGCAAAATCCACTTTTGTCAGTCGACGTGATATGCTTATTGAGAAAATAGAACAATTATTGAATGTTTGGAGACCAAAGGAATAGAAATGTGCCTCTCAGTCCTAATATGATTAGATTCAAAGCCCAAAGTATTTATCATCACATAAAGTCTCAAACTGCTAGTGCAGATGGTGAATCAAGTTTCAGTGCATCCAAGGGATGGTTTGATAGTTTTAAAAAAAGAACAAATCTGCACAATATTAAAGTTGTCAGTGAGATTGCTTCTGCCGATGTGGAGGCATCAGAAATTTTTTTACCGGAATTGAAAAATGTAATAGAAGAGGGAGGTTACATGCCAGATCAGATTTTTAACTGTGATGAAACTGGGCTTTATTGGAAAAAAATGTCTGGCAGGACATATTTATCCAATGAAGAATGAGTTGCTCCCAGATTCAAAGTGTCATAGGACAGAATCATTCTCCTCTTTTGTAGTAATGCTTCTGGTGATTATAAATGCAAGCCGTTATTAGTGTATTGTTCAGAAAACCCAAGAACTTTGAAAGACAAAAATAAATCCTCTCTTCCTGTTTACTGGTGATCGAATAAAAAAGCATGGATGACAGGCTCCCTGTTTAGTGACTGGTTAGAATGCTGTTTCGTACCTGAAGTTGAAGGATATCTTAAAAATAAGAATTTATCATTCACAGTGCTTCTTATCTTAGACAATGCTCCAAGTCACACAATGTCACTTCTAGAGCACAATCCAAATGTAAAACTTATGTTTCTTCTACCAAATACAACATCAATTTTACAGCCCCTGGACCAAGGAATCATTTCGACTTTTAAATATTATTATCTATGTAGAAGATTGGCATATTTTGTTGATAAAATTGAGAAATTTCCAAATAAAAACATGCACCAATGTTGGGCTGAATTTACAATACTAACAGGTATTGAAATATTCTAACAGTCATGGACTGATATGAAGAAGTCAACTTTGAAGAATTGTTGTAGCAGGAAGTGACTCACAAGACCTCGGAATTATTCAGACGGAAGTTGAGAAAATTATTAAACTTGCAAGTATTACTGAAGGTGAGGGATTTACTGATATAGTGCAGGAAGAAATTAGAGAACACATTCATTCCCATCAGGAGGAATTAAAAAATGAGGAGCTAGAAGGACTATTGGACTCCAATAAAGATGTTTGTGAAGAACAAGAAGAAGAAAATGAAGAGCGGAAGAAACCTGAACTAACAATCAAGGGAATATCAGAGATTCTAAAAGCAGCTGAATTCCTGAAGGAGAAGGTTATGCAGGAAGATCCTGACTTTCAAAGGAGTATGAAAATTAGGAGGAGCATTGACGATATTGTAGTTTCTTATGTTGACATGAGAAAGAGTATGACAAAACCGAGACAAACCGAAATTACAGATTTTGTGAGTAAAGTCAACTTAAACATCTAAAGAATTTTCACCTTCTGCTAGCAGTTCCATCAATTAAACATTTCTTCCTGTGTTGGTAAGTCATTGTCATTTAAAAGTCTTACTTCATTGTTTTGTTTTTCTCAGCATGCAATTTTATTTTAAATTTAGGTAGGAACTCATTTTGATTTCATAATCGAAGTGTATACCTGACTAAGTTTCTATTGTTTTAATAATTGAGTTTTGATGTTTTGGGGGTTTTGTTTTCTTTCATCGTGTTTTCTTTTGACATAGGGGCCCTTTTACATTTACTTTAGGGGCGCCAACTTGCTGTCACTTTGTTGGATTTCAATGGAATGTGTGAATGCTTTCTAGATGAGAGATTACACGGAAAGTCAGCCTCACCATTCATTTTTTAAAACCCCATTATAGCAAAAATTAGCAAAGAAAAAAATATTACCTCCATATATTTTATGAAGTTTTTAGTTGGAATATGCTTAAAAATATGAAATTAAATTGTTAATCTTCTTCTAAAAATAAACTGTACAATTTGTAACACAGCTTTTTGGTTTTCATTTCCTGCATAAAGGTTTCAGAACCTAATCCCCGTTTTTCTATAAAAACAGTACCCCACCGAATGTGGAATCACCATGTGCAGACATTGGTCGGAACATAACCCCCATGCTCAGCGGGGGTTACCTGTACTATTTCACACAATTTCAGAGAGAAAAATATCCAAGTAAGCTGTACATTTTGTCTGCCAGTATTGTTTGACAGAAATAATGTAAGATTGGTACTTTTGCAATAACTAGGAGAAGTTCATGGCAGCGACAAGAAATGGAACTATTACTACTTTGTTGGACCAGGGAAGGAAAATTTGAACATGAAGGAGCATTGTACTCAGCCCCACTGGGTTGGGTAAGTTAAGTGAAGTGTTTCTGGTTCCTTCCCATGTTCACTGCGTTACCTCCCTCAGGTTGGGTTGGGTAGCATTCATCTTTATATATATCACTTGAAATGCCTCTAAAGTACCACAAACTGTCAGTCGGTGATGCCTTCAATCAGATCATTAAAGATATTGCCGACTACAGTCCTCCAAATATTCATTCATGATGATTTATGTACCTTTTCTATGCCATTCTGTTCAAATAAATACTCCTTCATATGGCCCCTTACTGAAGTTGTTCCATTAAATATATATCCCATTTTCCATGGTGTCACCCAGTTCCAATGGAGTAGTAGCTCCATTTTTGTCACTGCCAGAGCTGGCATCACTGTCATGACCTTCTGGTTATTGCGAAAGTACTGTAAGATTTGCCAACTCACAATTTTGCCAATCATTTGAGTAACATTTGTCAAGGCTTCATGAACTATCATCAGAGAAAAACTAAGCAGCCTGAATCACTAGTTAAAATTTACTGTAATGCAAAATAACAGGCTTCATATTTACTTTTACCAGCATTAGGAATAAACGGAGTTCAGATATTTTTATTTAATAAAATTCAATATTACTTTATCAAGTTGACTTGAAGTGGAAAATAAACCATCATTTCTCAAAAAATTTCCAAATTGATTCAGTGTTATCCATCTTTACAACAATTTTTGAAATTTGTTGTATACTCATGTTCTTCAAATATACATCGTTAGTTTGTAATTCAAGACTATACTGCAGGTGTATATATAGATGAACCACCAACGGTTTATACACATCTAAGATTCAAAATAATGATTGTAATATTTTCCATTCAATATTTTATTTGCTGATAGCATAAGTCCTAAGTTATCACAACTACCTTGACTGAATAGGGAACTAAAAAATTTCCATGTCATGATTATATTATTTAGTACCACTATTCACAATAACTGCAGTAACTTATCTCAAAACCAGCATCTTACAAAATCCAAATTTGTGATAAACTTTTCATAAAAAAATGCAGGATGAAATAAAAGTATAAATGCTGTAATAGACTGTCTCACAAAACAATTTTGTTAAAACTTTGTCAATTAATATCACACAGATCTATTTTTACTGCACCCTTGCATATTCATGACCAGCAAATTATATTGCAATTGACTGTTGGCAAACATCTTTCCTCAAAAATAAGTAACATGTTACATTTCATAGAGTGAACGTATTACTAGCTGCATTTACCAATACTTTGCCTAACTTCTATTAATGCAGCATAAATGTTTATTGCCTTTACATGAATAAAGAGATCAAAAGGACACATTGGAATGTCATTTGACACCTTGAAATACAAACAGGAATATCAAATATCAACCTAATAAATATTGCATGTAAAGTGAGAAGCTCATTCCTTCTAATTTGTAATGAAAAGTGATTATACTCACCAATTCTTCCTTGGTTTCACAAAAGCAAATAAGTCCAGGAACATCCAGGATGACAGCTGAGTGGTAGACTGCATGTCCAGAATTGCCAGTCCTATCTCTTGGAGCCACACTTCTGAAACAACAAAAGAATCGGATCGGAAATCTTACACCATAGAATGTCACGCTGATATTAAGGAACTTAATCTTACTTTCCTCATGTGAAATCATTCTATCATTTTTCAGAAATAAATTTCATGTTACTCTTTAATTTGAAGATTTTAAATGACGAAATGGAGTAAAATTATCTATTTGTACATTTATCAAAGCATCATTTCTAAGTTGCTCAGGTTAAAAACACACTTGAATATTTATTGATTAGAAACCTTCATATCAACATAACTAATCACATGATTGATATTTATGAATTTTTCCATAGATAATTATGTGCATTAATAATTTATGAAATGCTCTAAGACTAATATGTCATTTCTAGCTCAGTAGAACAAAATCTGTGACTAAAAATTCAGAGAAAATCTGCCTTGGTGAAGATGTGCGATGATGCATCCATTCCAAATGATGGTCTATTTTAATTAATACAAAGCAATGGTATGATCCCATTAATATTCACCTCTTATTTAACATCTCTGCTTAACCAAGTCTATTATTTCCAAAAGTTAAGAACTCTTCTCAAAACATTAAATCACACTACAGTAAAAAATTATTTCTGGAGGCATTAACCTAATAATATACATCGAATTTTGCATGGTTAGCATTGCAGTAAAAAGTTGTACATCCAGGCCAAGATGCAACAATGCTGCCTTAGATTTTGAGAGTTATAGGAATAATTATTGCATCACAAGCCAAACAGGATAAATTTTATATTTATTATTGCATGTATGGAAGTTTCAATTCCAGAAGAATATTTGATGAAATATCAAAGTATCACCACTCCCTAGCTACAGATGAACTACACAGGATGAAATACTGACCAAACTTTCATTTTGAAAATGAAAGTAGGTGTTTGCAGCAATCAATCAAATTTTCATTTATCTAACTAATAATGAGAAAACTGATATAGAGTTAAAATTTAGAAAAGTTAGAGAATTCAATCACTTTTCCCCAAGCTAGTGTGTGGATAGGAATAAGAATTTAGCTAACAGAAGGAAGCAATCACAGGAATTTGAACCAAAGAAATTTTACTATGAAGAAAATTCTGAATTTAAGGGGATACAATTACTCTTCTTGAGTAATACAAAAAAAATATTCCTAAAAGCAATAATATGTTACTAAATGACTTGCCCACTTTCTCTAAATAACCCCTTCTAAAGTAATATTACTACCAAGGAGAACAACTAACTTCCATCAATGAAGATCGGCAACGTATTTAAAATCTGTTTCTACGACCAAATCAAGAGAAAATATTTGTTTTAAGTTAAGGGAAATTAAAGTAATTAAATGCTTTTAAATATTACTCAAAATGTATGATGAAACTATCATATTCAACTATCACTTATTATTTAAAATGAAAACAAATATAACAAATGAGATGAGAATCAGAGATTTTTTTATAAAAAATATTAGAAAAATTTGTATGTAACAAATAATTTATTTCTTCAATATACTTAAACCTAGCCACTACAAGCTTATGATAACAAAACAAAGATGTTAACATGTTGATCATAAGGTAAAAAAAGCTTTGCCTGAAAATTTGATTACCCTATCTTCCATATTTATTGAGATATTATGGTCAATCTGATTGATGGAAAGATAAAATGTGTTCATTTACATAATATTTAAGCATTTGCTTAAACTGCTTATAAGTAAAAGCAAACTTTTATTCACTCAAAATAGAGCTTGTTCTTTTAGCAATTGCTTCTGGTGTTTTCTTTCACCATTTACTAAGTTTTTATTCTCTCTGCTCAATGGGTAAGAGAAGACCATAAATCTAAACTCCTAACAAGCAAAGTGCAAAAGGTTGGTGTAATGTTTGGGAGGTATTAAAGTAAATGCAGCTATAACTGCAAGCAAGATTTCTCTTTGCTTAGTTTTGCTGTAAGTGATTCAATATTATAGCAAAATAATCAAAATCCACTTAAGCGAGACTAAATATTAATCGCATGGGTTTCCTTGCTGCCTAATAAGCAAATGATCTGTTACACCTTCAGAGCTCACAAAATACTGTCATACAAAAAATAGTTGCATGTCCACCATAAACATTTCAGTCTCAAGAGAAAAGAAAGATCCCAATAAGAATGGTTTTTACCTAACAATGTAAAGCAAGTAAGCAAAATAAGGAATCTTGTAAGGACATCCACACCAATGTATACTATAACTCCCATATTCAATAGTAAATTGCAATTGCTTCCAGCAGATGCCATGTCTTCCACAAAATACAGTTTACCTAATTTACATTGTAAAGAGAAGTTAGTTAAGTTTCCTTACCTGTACAGAGGAAAATCCTTCAGTGGTGGGATATCACTCTCTAGGGTGCTAGCAATGCTTTTCTTAAGATGACCACCCCGGACATGAATTTCATCACAGAACAGCTGTATCACAGGCACAATGAAGTTAACACAACTGCAAAGGTTCAAGGAGTAATATTGGACATTATTATAACATTCTTACTAGCCAAAACCTTTTGTAAAATTCAACAAATAGCGATAATTTTTTGCGTTGTCTTTTAAATATGTAACCAAGTAAATACAAACTAAAAATATTTAAATGCAGTTGTCAACATACCTATAACATTAATACTCGTAATAGAGAACGCTGCTTCCTTTGCGCCATAGCTTTTCACCAACGGTCACAGTTACGTCTCGACGAAGAATATGATTAGTACCTTCCGCCGACCATAAGAGGTCGCTAAGGACAGACACTAAAAAATTGGAAGGAAAATATCAAATTGCTCTTAAGACAAAGCTGACCTTGTCAACTGCGGTCAGTTTCGCGGTTTCCAACGTTACGCGTGGCTTAACTTCGAGCTTTTATCAAAACTGATAAATTTGAGGCATAACCCAATTGTATTTAAACGATGAATCGGCAAATACAAAAGGATAAATAATCGGTAATAGGCGATGAAATACGTCGCCCTTCTTTGTTCTAGGTTTATACGATTTAAGATTGAAGGTTCACTGAAAACACCAAAACCACGAGGATCACAGCAGGTGTGCCTCTAGTAAAGGTTACGGTATGGATGGGTAGGATTTAGGGAGGAGAAGCTCTGATGGTTGTTCGTGAAATCGCTGGGAAGGAAGACGCGTCAGCGATGCCGAGTAAAGAGCAAGCCAGAAAACAAAGAAGTACGTGAATCATTTATTTTTTCTATTGCATGGATCGGCAACCTTTTTCACAAGAAGAGCCACTTTTCTGGATTGTGCATATAGGTATAACACGCAACAAAAGAAAAACCCCAGTCATTGGCAGATCCACGGGGGGATGTGATCGTCCTCCCCCTCTTAAATTACCGTCGTTTTACTTGTTGCGATTATCTCTGTAAAACAAACGTTTCTTATAATAATACGTCCATACCATTTATTTTTTACAATTTTTATTAAAATAATTTACGAAGGTAATTTCGTTCTGGGAGCTTTTAGGTGTTTTGACGGAGAGTGGCTCTCAGTAGCCGTACGCAAATCCTAAAACAGTCACATACGACTCAGGAATACTTCCGGTGAGGTAAGAATGCTGGAGTGGCTTATAAGTGGAACGTGGAGGAAATATTACTATATCCGACTATAATACGCGAGTTCATCGAAAGTTTTAAGAATAAAGCATATATTTCTGTGATTTTCTTTCCCACATTCTCAGCAAATAATTATAAATACGGAATAAATCAGTTCTCGGAGAGGACACTACAGCGAGACAGTTATCTCGATCACGGCATTCTAAGTCGGCAGAAGACGTCGAAATGGTAAATGCAGTACATACATACTCATGAATAGAGAAATATATGATTAAAAAGCAATGATCGTGGTAATTGATCTTTAAAGATATTTACACTAGCAAATTGCGTTACTTTGTAAGGTTTAATCCGATGAATAGTTAAATGTTTATTTGAAAACGTCTGCAATAATAAACTAAAATTTTTTAACATTACACATAAGGAAGGGAGATTAGTGAAATTACATAGCATAGCAATGCATACATTTATCCCTTTATTAGGTGTTCACCCTTTAAAATTGGCCAAAATAATCACCGGCAGCGATCGATAGCAAAAGAATTTTAAATATCTAACTTGCGTATGATTCAAGGCAGCGTTGGTTGACTTCAACATGATCTGTTAAAAGACGACAAGCAAACCAAATCTCCTCTTTTATTTAACCTCCTTTCTTTAACAGTATAATACCTCCCAAGGTATAACCAAGGCCGGATTAAGGGGCTCGAGGGCTTTGGCGCATAATTTTTCGCAGGCCCCTTCCTTAACCACAAAGTCTGGAGCCTCCGTGGGGTCCCTGTTATAATGGGACCCTGGCGAGACGGCGCCACTGCGCTCTGGTTAATTCGGAGTAAATATATCTCGCATTTCACCGCGTAGGGTAAAACCTGCGTTGGACAAGGGTTTACTGTAGATATCAATTTCGGGGAGAACATAGAGATGATTGTCAAAAGCGAGAAAAGAACTCAACGAACAATTCGAAAAAATAAGATTTTTTTAGATACATGTATTTTCAATTTTTTTTTTAATCTAAAATAATATTTAGAAAATCATTGTTTTGGTATATATTGCACGTTTTCATTATCGAATTTCTAAAAACTTTTTAAAAAATTTCGGAAAATGTTGCTCGAAATTTTACGTTTAGAATTTTATTTTCAAAAAAATGTTTTAGATTTCTATTATTTAAAAATTTTCAAAACTATTTTGGAAATTTTCAAACTTTTTTGGAATGTTCTTTTGGAAATTTTGTCTCGAATTTTTATATTTTTTTCTTATATTATTTTTCGTACTTTTTTGGAAATTACGTTTTTAGTATTTTTCTGGAATTTTCTTTGGAATTTTTAGAAATATTACTGGTAGGTATGGAGAAAGTCGTGTTGACCACATCAGATTTTTGAAATCTATTTTCCAAAATTATCTTGCATATTTTTTAATTTTTATAACTTTTTCTTGAATTAAAAAAATGTTTTTGGAATTTCTACTTTCTCCATACGTAGTATAGAGGGAAGTATTGTTTAAAAAATAATGGAATTAAAGATTTCAACGGAAATGCACGTTTTCAGGTCCCCTGAACGTTTTGACTATGTCTGTGTATGTGATAAGAATTTTGTGGGCGCTCTAACTCAAAAACTATTAATCAGATCAACGCGAAATTTTGTATTTGACATATCTATTAAAGGGACAAGAGTTGATTAGTTTTTGGTAAAAATCGGTAAAACGGAAGTGACACTTGACTCAGTCTTTTTTGTTTTTATCGATTCACTCCATTAAAACTTCATTATTTAATATAACATTAAATTTAAATGTTGTTGATAATGTTATTCTGTACCACTTTTGTTTGAAACTATTTTTCCTCGACTGCATCGTTTAGGAATTGTTTTGATTTATTCGGTTTTTGTCAAATATCTTCTCTAAATTTCATTTTAAGTAGGCTTATCATATGTCCCAGTTTGACCGGGATTGTGCTGGTTTCGAGGTCTTGTCCCAGTCAGTTTGTTGTTCTGTCCCAGAAAATAAATGAGCCGAAGTCAGGGCTAGTTGTAAAAAAATTATTCCTGAATAAATAAAGGGTTCCTAGTGTTAAATAATTTTTTTTGTAAAAATATTTAATTTTAAATTTAATACTGTAATATTAAATCATTTCTGGGTTTCTTTAGTTTTTTATTACCCTCCCTCCTTTCCATGCCTCATCCTACAATATCCCGGTTAGGTTGTTTGAAAATATGGTAAGCCTATAACTATTATAATATCGTATTGCCACCTGTCAGAAAATTCCCAAAACAACATTTAATAAAAACTGACGATGAAAAGAATTTCGGTCGACTTATTAGACAAAATAAAAATATTACCTTCAAATTCCATTTGTGAATATGTATATCTTATATCTCTCCAGCAATGCATTATATGGAAAAATGCTCCAAGCAGAGGTTGTAGAAAATTAAATTTCCAACGACTTTTATATTGGTACTGTTTTACATTCATTAAATATTAAAACAAATATTAAATAAACGTAATATCTCCTTAAAAATGTATTCTATGAAAAAATGTTTCAAACAAAAGTTATAGAGAATAATATTATTATTTATGAAGTTTATAATATATGACATTTATATTTATAAAGATTTAAAAGATTTATTTGCCAAAAACAAAAATGTCTCGAGTAAACATCCACTTCCGGTTGAGCAATTGTTGCCAAAACCGAATCAGCTCTTCATTATATAGTAAGTACTCTTTCTAAATATAAAACTTGGTATTGATACGAGTGTAAGTTTTTGAGTTAATCGCGCCCACAAAATCCTTATCACATAGAGACAGACATCATCGAGAAAATAGTCAAAATGTGTTCAGTGGACCTTAACACATGTATTTCCGTTGAAAAGTTGAATTAGATTTTCTAAAAATGGTTTTTTGGGATAGATATTTTTACAAAATAATTTCAAATTAAAAAAATCTAATGTGGCCATCACGACTTACTCCATAGGTACCTGTAATATTTCTAAAAATTACAAATAGGATAAATGATAATAAATATTTTAAGGAACTGCGAGAAAAATTTAAAGACTTTACAAAGAACAGAAATAAGCTCAAACCGTAGCCTTCTGATATTTGATATTGCCAGGAAGCTCCAACAATTAATAAAATAAAAAGGAGCGTTACTAAGACGTAACAGACTGTCAAGTATATTTAATGGTTTCAGGTATCACTTGGTGGAATTTCTTCATAATGTAAAAATAAAGAGACATTGTCATTCCACATAAATTTTATTCAAACGACCTAGGTTTCGTTGCAATCAACAAAATCAGGTGAAGTAAACTCAAAGCCGGTAGCAATTTATAGTAATAGGTACAATGGGTGGGTTGGGGAGGGTGAGTTGGGGGAGAATAAAGAAAGGAATTGTGGAGCAAATGATCATTGGAGGAAAGGAGTGAATGCATGTTCGTGGGAAGGGGAGAGGGAGATATCGGTTGAGCTCAGTGAAGTTCAATAAGCTGGATAATGAGAAGAAATGGGGATAATTGGTAGGAATAATTATATTAATAGGAGGTCGAGAAGAGGAGAATGAAAAGTATACAAAATATCATTTACAACTTCAGTTTTTTGAAGCCACACACTATAATTTCCAATTGTTCCAAAATATCAAGCCTGGGTCCCTTTCTTTCATAATGCAGGATTTTGGGAATAAAGTCACTGTTGTGTCCATGTTCTAAGACATGTTTGGTGAAGAGAGAGGTTGTTTTACTATTTATGAAGCAGGAATGATGTTCTTTAATTCTCTTTGAATTTCCATCCTGTATGTCCTATATAAACTGCTGTACAATCTCCACAATGTAATTTGTAAATTCCACTTTTTCCAAATATTTAATTTTGTCTTTAGTACAGCATAAAAGGTTTTTTTAGTTTGATCTATAGTAAAAAGCGTCTCTTAATTTTATTTTTGGGAATGAATCTATTAATTTTAAGGAAATATAGTCTTTGCTATTGTGGTTTCAGATCGTCAACAGGGATGGTACCATATATGAATCACTAACTGCAGAAAGGGAAGAAGTCCTCAATTTCACAAAATGGAGTTATGGTCATCTTGAGATGTTCCTAACATTCTCCGATCATTTACTGCAGAAAGGCATCATGTCCCATGCTTCTACATTGTGTGACGTCACTTCAAAATGTAGATTTATGGCAGAAAGGAAACAAGTCCTGGACTAGTTACCTTTCTGCAGTAAAGCCAGGGGACAGGCACTCCATCTACAAATTGAGGACAGTCTTAGGAGCCAAGGGGATGAAGCCTCCAAAATGCACTGGAGGGGAAGTAGGGGAAATAAGTTGTGCGTGCTTTCGCTTGGTTTGAATCACTGTCGGTTCCAGCAACTGAACTGAGTCATTGTCTGTTTTACCAGTTGTAGGGAAAAGAAGCTTGCTCGAGTCAGGTAAGTATTTTGACATATAGTAGCTCACAAAGCATTCAATGGGTTGCCTTTAACCATCATAGTAAGAATATGATGCAACAATGATTCTTGTTATGACATCAAAATATCATATACATGTAATTTTTTTATTTTTAGTTTTACGAAAATGGCTTATGGTGGTATGCTCTGCCAGGAGATGCCATCCCTACAATCTGGAACCAAGTAATTCTGCTTGCTACTGTGGCTTCGTTGTATCAGAAGGAATGAAATCATTGCCTCGTCATCATCTTGAGCATATCCATTCCTGTTTATACTATGCCAACCTTGACTTGTGCTATATTTGTTGTTACCAATAATTATTATTATATTTTGTAAATTTATTTGAGTTCATTTTTTATCAATAAATATGTAAAGGAATATCTGTTCTTTTCCTTCAGAAGTGTGTAGGTGTGTACCAATTCTACAACCTTATTAAGTACAGGAAATTTTCATATAACCCAAATGGGAGGAGGAGAATGAGGGAAGGGAGGGAGGAGGAGGGAGGGAGGAGGGAGAGGAGAAGCGACTGCTGATGTAGTCTTGTTGCCTGGCAACGTCTTCAACCAATGGGAATGTACACCAAAATGCACTGAATCGATGGAGGGGTTGGACGGGTAATGTGACATCACATTTAGACAATTCTCGTTTTCTAAAGGCCTAGTTCCGCTAGTGTGACAGACACATGCATCGGCTGCGTGCAGCGACTGCTGCAACCACCGCAGGCAGTGACGGTGGTTCAACAAGAATGGCGGCAGCATGCAGCATCAACCAACGTTGAGAGGGAATTCTTTTGAGCCTCCAGTTCATTCTGAGAATTATAACTCTAAGCATGAAACTTGCTGTAGTTCTTCACATTTTAGAAGAAGAATGGGACGAAGAAATTATTCATCTTTAAAAAATGTATGGTTTTTGGCTGTCTCATTATATGAAAGTATATATCTAATATATACTTTTTATTCGTTTACGTGCCACTTTTTCCGTCCAATTGATACGGTATCTCCTTCCACACGTTATCCTACACGTCCTATAAGCATTTGTGGAAAGACAAATTCTATTAATGCCATTTCTTCGTTGCAGCTAAATTTCTCACTCATTTTTCTCATTATAAAGCACTCCTAGCAAACAGTCGCGACAGCGGCTGCAGGCTGACTGCTCAAAGCAGCAGTCACAGCAGCCGATGTCTGCAACCTTGAGTGACGAACGCTTCAGTTGAAACAGTGTGATTCATTTTCATGTGCTAAAGTCAGAGTGATGGTCACAGCAGTCACTGCATGCAGCCGATGCTTACGGCTGTCGCACTAGCAGAACCAGGCCATAACATTTAGTGTCGCGAACCTGAGTAAAGCCATGACTGCATTTTGTATTTCTTTTGTTTTCTTTCAGCTGATAAACAGCATAAACAAACATTTTCAGTTTTTCAAGCACACATGAGTAGTTCGGAAGAAGATTCAGTACAAGTGCCCTCAAAATGTAAAAAAGGTGTGGTGAATTCTGAGAATTATAAAAGAAATCAAATTAAAAAAGCTAAACTGTTGGGCAAAGCTCACACAAACTGGGCCAGCAAAAATCCCTGGAAGTACTATTTGTCAGTATCATCTTTAAATTATAGATTTATTGAGTATTTAATGAGATTCTTGCAAATTACGATGTAAAATACATGTAGGTCTTCATGTCAAGTGGTCTTATTATTGTCTGATTTAACCAAAATTGGAATCGGTCGACAAGTTTTAGCAAAACTCCCAAATTTCATCGAAGTATGTCCAGCAGTTCCGGAGTTTAATGCAGACAGACGAACGGAAGTAAATGACCTCCCCTATACGCATTCACTTCATGCAAAGACCGCATAATAATTTTTTAATATCAATATGGACCTAAAATGCCAGATGTGCTTAGTTAAGATAGGTTTAGCAATGCTGCCCTATCTATCGCTGGCCTTGAAGCTTACATTTTCGTGTCCCTTACTGTAGTACAAAAGCCCATCAATATGACAAGTATGTGTGGATTAAATATTAAATTTAAGGCAATTCCCATTCTTTCTCCTTTTCTCTCTTCCATTCTCCTCCCTCATATTTTAAGTTTATATTCGATTTTTTCCGATTTTTCAATGTTTCATAAAGAGCTTGCAATTAAACAAAATCATGAAGGACAAAAACCGATTGAAAATTTATGTGAAAAGTTTCATGTAAATTTAAAACAAATAAACATCTAGCGTAAAAACTTTGTCAGAAACGACTCCAATGCATTGAAATGATGGACAACTCAACATTTCAAATAGGAAGATACTTCACGCGTACATTGAAAATATCTTTTTGTTTGCAAATTTTATTGGGCAGTTTAAAGCAAATTACTATATTGACAATGATTATGATTAATTTCTTTCAATAATCAAGCAAGATATTTAATGCATGGCTTGCGCATTTATAGTAATTACAGAAAATGTATGAATTAAAAAAGCTACTTACTAAGTTCTTTCATCATCAAGGTAAACAAAACAAAAAGCGAATTAAAATATTAGCGGTCGTATGTTCGATCACATTTCTTCCACGCACTGCAGTAAACAAATCGATCCCTATAATTAAGCCAACATTACTTCCCTTTCTATTAAAATGCATTCAAAATATATAAGAAGAGTTCTCACAATTGATTTCAAATACAATATCAAAGTTCATGTCATTGCTTTGAGATATAGACATAATATTCCTAGTTCAGCAACAATGCTGTTGCCCTTGATGACGAATTTTTGTTTTCTAAAATTTAGCCAAATTTTCGTGTTAATAACGAATTTGTGAAACAATTCTATGCATATTCGAAAATCAATGGCTGAAAAATGAATATCCGTTCTTTTAGGTGCCATTTGGTGCAAGTCCCGTATTCATATCGGAAATCTAAGTGATTTTAAAATGCAAATGAAAAATGTGCTGCAACTGTGCAAACACACAGAAAGGAGGACAGAATTCTCTTTAATATATGTATTAGTTTACCAAAATGCATACCACTCAATTTATTATGAAAGATAATAACAACATAAAAGAAATTTAATTTTTATTATTGAATTTATCACATCCAGCTTAATGAAACAAACTTTTCAGAAATTTTTTAGACATTTCAAATTATAACCAGAATTGAAATTTTACAATAACAATTGCTATTCAGCTAAATTTATTTAACTAAAATTTAATCTTAAAAACTGGTAATTTACAAACATAATGAAGAATTTGATAAACTTCTACTGAAGTTGTCATCACACCCAATAAAATACAACACTTTTCAAAAACTTACAGGAAATCCTTATTACAGAAACATCCGTGAACAATATTTTCTAGTAATGGACACATCTCATATTACACCCTAATTAATTCCATACACTTAAATGCTTACACCGAGAAGTCATTTTATTCGCACTTTGCCACAGCCTGTATTAAACTTTTGGGAAAATACATTAAAGCTAAGAAAACTCCAGTGTGTGTTGATATAAATAAAAGCAAGCTTAAAAGCTGTTCTTCAGAGTTATCTTCATTCTTAAAGATTTTTCTAGCATAAATACAAGAGTTCTTACAGTCAAATGAAATTCTGCTGAAAAATGTGTTACATTCTAATACCGACAATAATCAAACTATTTGATCATGTGTCAAAAGAAAATATCAGTATTGTATTTACATAAAAATGACAGTATAATAGCTAGAAACTAAGAGTTCTTACCACAAAATTAATCACCTGATCCACAAGCACTTACACAATTTGGGGATAAGAAAGAACCATTCTAAAATTTAATTCGGTCCCAATGTAAGAAAAAGCACACCTCCGCACATCTGTATCACAGTGACTTTGACATCAATTCCAGGTATTTCCATTTTTCAAGCAATCACAAGTGGTTCGTCATCAGAAAAGCCACGAATTACAGGAGAATCTTCTTCATCTGTAAAATGCAAAGTTAAGGTCAAGAGCAAAAGACATAATCATATGTACAGCTAAATTTTCAGACAGAATGTACAAAATATTAAAAATACATTCTAGGAATTCTAATGCAATAGAAATTTAATGACAACTTTTTGGTTTTAACAAATGTTTTTTAGTATATGACATTTCTTCATATCTCACTAACACAGCCCTGCAATTTTTCATTAATCAGCTGATTTTCAGTTACAATAACCATAAATAAAATTATGAAACTTGACAATTAAATTAAACACATCCCAGTAAAACAATGTTTTAATAAGCAATCCAGGATTAATTTTAACTTCACTTCTGGAAATACATTCTTTCTTTGTCCACCAAATTACATTTGAGAGATCAAAGATAAAATGATTCTTCTGGAATTTTCAGGACATCTTTCCAGGTAAAAATAGCAGATCAAATTCTAGTGGTATATATGAGAAAGAGAAACAATAAGGCAGAGATGATGTTCCCCATGAATTAAACCAGAGGTGAGCAATCTTTTCAAAATAGCAGGCCACATTGGTGGTTGCAAATTCTTCTGCAGGTCAGATTAGATTTCAAATCAGAAGTTGTCTATATACCGCATTTACTCGCATAATTGCCACACCTTTTCATACAATCTTGTTACACTAAAACAAGGGTGGAGGGCAAATACGCAATTTTCCTCTATCATATGAAAGTGACCATATGGGAAAAAAATAACGTTTTATTTCCTCCTCATAGTTCAGGTGGGGAAATTACATAAGTAAATACAGTATTCAGAGGTGCCATATAAGGTTTTTATAGTTAATATTTAATATTAAAAGTTTTATTATGAAAATTTTCATAAAAATGTATGAATTTGTGTATTCATTTTTTCATTATACCTTCATTGGACATCTCTGAATTAAACTATAATTTCCAATAAGAATTGAATTTTCAGATGGAATCTAAACTTTCATGAGCACATACAGAAATAACGCAAGATCAGCAGAATAATATTAAGCCAAGCAAATATCAGAGCAAAACCATAAGAGATAATAAGTTTATATCTAACAATTACTTATGCCATATCAAATACTAGAAAAATATTAAAGTAAGGATATTAAAATGTATATTGTAAAACGGTTTCTTTATAGGGAACAATAAGCTGTTTTCTTAATCAATCTAACATGCATTACAACTAAGAACCAGTAATGATTTTATGCATAACAAATAAAAATTCCATAATCAATAACAGTGCATCTAGACTCCAATAGGTTTAAATTTCTAAGGCTAGAAGTGCTTTAACCATTTCCGGTCATCTGTTCAACTGAGTATGACAGCTATTTTCCTGTTCCAGCCAGGCGTCTAACCCAATATGACATTGATTTACACCCTGCAATTGCCTGTTTTACTATTCTTACTTTCTGCTTGTCTTGATCTGTAACACTGCTAACATTTTAACAATGTATTAACCAGAAACATCAAAAAATATTAACATAATTCTGTTGCATAATTTATCCAAAACCTAATGGCATCCCATAAAATTAGAATGCAAATATATCAAGTAATATATATATATATATATATATATATATATATATATATATATATATATATATAACGAAGGATGAGTAGAAACATTACGCCAATAGATGGCAATACGATATATGACTAATCTTGCTTAAATTAAACAAATGATTTAATAACTCAAAAATCGACATTGCATTTTTTGGAAAAGGTTACATTTAGGTTTTAAAAACCATAAAATTCCTCGTATTCTTCTTTCGAAGTTTTT
Source organism: Tanypteryx hageni (assembly GCA_028673005.1). Classification (NCBI taxonomy): domain Eukaryota; kingdom Metazoa; phylum Arthropoda; class Insecta; order Odonata; family Petaluridae; genus Tanypteryx; species Tanypteryx hageni. The sequence goes on along the minus strand of CM054113.1, from coordinate 127,557,624 downwards.
TAGCAAAAAAGTGGGGGGTCGACTTATACGGCAAATGTCCAGTCGTGTATTTACAATCCAAAAAATCGAGGTCAATTTATATGCCAGGTCGACTTATATGCCAACATATATGGTGTGTGTGTGTGTGTGTGTATATATATATATATAAATTTGATTTTGTCCATACTTGTTCCATTAATATATACTAGAAGCTGCTGCGATGCTGTTTCAGCCTAAGATACACACTACCGTTGAACAAAATTTGTCACCAAAATTCTGACAACTCTTTCCAAATATCAAGAATGGACTGATGATTATAATTGTTATTCATAAATTTACCAATATTTACAAAAACATTTCAAAGAATTTATATGGTTTTGAAAATTTAAATTTAATATTTGCACATTAATTTCATATTAACTGCAATGTTACGTAACATCTACATTGTTATTTTCCACTTAGCCACAAATTAAAGAGTAAAATCAGAATCAGCATCAATCACAATTATGTATTTCCATTACAGGATGCATTGTATACATCCAGGACTAGTCAGCAGGTCAAGGCCAAAGGAGGGATTTGATTGTCCTTGTCATTTTTGTGACAACTTCACGCTCAATCACATTGATAGAGAAATCATTCGAGGAGAGGGCTTACAAAGCCACACCTGAAACCTGAATAGGATGCCAATATTTTGATTTGCATTTGGGATCAATGGAATGAAATCAGCCTGATGATTAGATATCACGCTCCAAGTCTGTTGACAAATAACTTTCACTGCCTACATTTCCTCATTTTGCTTCTTGGCCACAGACTGCAGCTTAGTAAAAATATTGAGAAAAAAGAGAGAAGTGCTAACGACAATGACATCTATGGCCAAGATTAGGATTGCCAACTGCCCCGTATTATACAGGATTTCCTGTATTTTTACTTTTTATTCCTGCACCTCATACAAACTCTATACAGGCCAGATCTCAATCAATCAGTTTTAGCAACATGGATTTGACTTTCTTTCTTTCCTCCCTTTCATGAAAATAACAAGAATGTAAAGGTGTACTCCATGTCAGAGTACACAGAGTTTCCAAATGTGTTCTCTGAGATTTCACAATCCTGAAAGTTCTAAATTGTAGTAAAGTTTTTTAAGGTACTTGAAGAATAGTAGTTCATGTTACTTACTTCATGGGGTATCTGTTTACTATAACTAGCATTAAAATTTATTATTACAATTGAGGAAAAAATGTTTGGTGAGCTTTGGTGCATTTTTTGCTCCAGTTGCCTGTATTCAGGGTCCTCACATCGCTGTCTTTTTCGCTCAGCAATCATTTGTTTTCTTCCCTCCCGACAGAGCTTATGCTCTTCTACTGCTAGTTCTTTCTCTTGGGCATAATCAACAAAATTGTTCATATAATAAAACGTTTGGAAAATTAAGCACAAGAAATGGTTTATTGTTTCCAAGTAAACAATCTTTGTTGCAACTGATCTAAACAAGATTAGCTATAATTACGTTAACTTCCTTTTGTGCACACCAACGTTAAGTGAAAAATGGATTATGTACGATGAAGAAATGAACGTAAAACTTTTTTTTTACTTTTCATGCACAAAAAAACTTTTAGTGAAAAAAGATGAACCAAACAGAACTTATGATGCCTACTTTCCATTTAATCATTTATTTAATACTTATATTGGCTTTAATAGCTTTAAAGTCATCGCATATATGTAGCTCTTTGTGTTCCCAAATTTCATAATTTAGCATTATAAAATACTACAAAAACATATGGAGAAAGTATAAATTGGTTTGAGAACAAAGAGCATTATAATGACTCACCGTTGTAAGGGGCAGCGTTCAACGGGGTATTCTTGTAGTCTCCTTTCTCTCATATATATAAAGTGAAGTATGTTTCAAATAATTTTCGACTGTGAAATGATCTAGACACGATCGTTTTTTTATAGGCACAATGAACAAATTTTTTTCATAGAATAAATCAGTAAATTACCGTCATATGCTACAAGTACGGAAACACGCTGATTTTCTTTTGTGTATGCACGGCATTAAGTAAGTGAAAAGAAATTTTATGCCTGATTCTGTTAACTATATGAATGAATGTGAACCTAAAATTAAATCACAACCACTTAACTCATGTGGGGGTAATCCAATAATTTTCAGTTGTGAACTGTGAATTTTTTCATAAAATAAAATGAAATTACCTTCAGAAGTTTGAATGCTTGAGCACAACAAAAGTTTTTATGATTCAACATATATCTTCGTAGCAACTGATATAAACAAATTTTCTATAATTACATAAATACGTTTATTTCTTTTTCTTTAAATTTATCATAAACCTTGTTTCACGGGTAAAATTATTTGTCAAAAAATGTATTTAATTATTTTATTTAACTTTGTTCTCAACATTTTTTGCTCAGATGAGTATTTAATGAGATGCTTGTGAGGTACATTGTAAAATACATGTAGGTCTTCATGTATTGTGGTTGTTATTATCATCTGATTTTAACCAAAATTGGAGTCTGTTGACAAATTTTAGTAAAACTCTCCAACAGCAAATTTCATCAAAATAGGTCCAGTGGTTTTCGAATTGAAACATGGATGGATGGACAGAGACGACCTCCCCTATATGCATTCACCCCGTGCAAATAACACCAAAATAAATATGAAATAATTGTATCAACGTTTTAAGAAGTCAAACGTCAACTGACATGGAAGTAGACAATTTTTTATTTTTATCTTCAACTAATTTACTTACTTCTGCTTTTGTCTGGAAATGAATGTTTTTAAAACACTGAAATTAATATTATTAGCAATTAAAATTGCGATACAATTTATATTAGAAAACCATAGTAGTTATAAGTTTAAAATATGAATAGTATCATTTCTGGAAGTACAATAAAATATATACTATTCAAAGGATTAGGCATCTTTTAATTATTGACAAAGACCATTCATTCCTACCATAATTTATGATGGTATACTAGTTATAAAATATAAGAGACCGACAGTGCTCAGCTGCAAAAACTAACAAAGATGATTAAGAAAATTGCTCATGCTTCACAAAATGGCATGCATTTTAATATTTTATGGCTATCATAAAATTTGAGTAAAGCTTAAAGGTTTGTTCTTCTGCTTACCAATAAAATCTCCCACTGAAACATGAAAGGAAAACAACAAGAAAGAAAATGATAATAAGAGATTAAGCCAATTCAGCTACCATTTCTAAATTGAAAGGTTAATAGAATATCACAAAAGAAATGTTTAAAAATAAATAAGTAGTTTTGTTGGATATAATTATCTCAGGCATGACTTCACAGAAGTTTTTGATATTATTCATAATAAAACACACAGATATAAGATATACATCATATGATTCAATAGAAGATGGAATCACTTATGAAATTAGGGAAAGGTGTTTCCATTAAACAATTAAGTGAAGAGTTTTGGGTAGGTACATCTACGATATATGAAACAGATGGAACAGTTGCTGAAAGTTGTGCACCTAAATTAATGGGCAATCGAAAAACTTGACAACAAGCAAAGACTGCTGATGTGGACAAAGTGTTGCTTGAATGGATTAGGCAGCTTTGGAGCAAAACGTTTTCACTCAATCACTTTATTGTCATAGACGATGATTTGATAAGTAATAAAAACAATTTCATGCTTTGATTTTCATACTTTATCTTGAATTATAAGTACACCCTTGGCCTAGGACCAGAAATCTGGCTCGGGTCCCAACCTTCTTGGATAAGCGGTCTGGTATCTGTATCATCATAATAAATACCATCTCCATCTCCTTCAAACTTCACAGAATGAAATTCGACACTCCATAAAGAGATAAAAAAATGTATTCCATTTTCAGTTGAACCGGATCATAAGTTAGCAATTAAAAACTACTACATATCATCTCTTGATTCATTGGTCATAGAAGCATCAACTCAACATGTAATTTAACTTGGTACTCGAATTTAAGGTGAACCTTGATTTTAGAAGGTATAAATTTGGAAAAAACTTCATCTTGCAATTGAGTAATTAACCTTTAAAATAAAATGTGGATATAAATGCCCACAGATGTCCAGGTGTTGGATTTATTTTGGGGTATTTAAATAATTTTAGTAATAATTTTAGAAAAACTGCATATCTCAAGAAGTACTGGTCATAAAAATGTTCAAGCATTTTATAGAAATTTTTTTAAGAATAACACAATTTTGACTTCTCGAGGAAAGAAACATCAAAAAATGTATTGGCACACTAAATTGAAATAACATAATAAAAATGCTACTACAACAGCATTTACTCATTTTTGGTGGCATGGTTCCTACTCACTCCCATAGCTGACACGACCTGGTTGTTGAGTTTTACTTGCTAATCATCGTCACTTTAACTTTCCCCCTAGTAAGCATCCAAATCAGAAGCAATTTAAACCTTCACATCAAATATCTTACATTTAAAACCCATTTCTCCAAATAACAAACAAATATTTATAAAATAACAATATAACAATAGATAATAATATAATAATAATATAATAGTAATATAAGAAATATAACAAAGAAGGTATAACAATATAATGAAGACAAAATACAATAAAATTTCACTTGCCTATCATCGCTATAATTGGTTATTCACAAATGACTGAATAACATGACTCACAAAACACAGATGCCCAAAGAGAAGTAAGGTGAAATACCGGGAGACCCTTACAGCTTGGAGCACCTTCACTTTTATTGCTTCTCCTTGAGATACAAAAGCGGGTCTGAGGCCTAGGTCTTGCATCGTAAACTCTCTCAAGTTTTAGTTAGCTCTTTTTGTGAATCTATCCTCCCCTAATCCTTAAACTTTGACATGTACGCCTGGGCCACCAGTGACATCTATCTTCTAGAGTGATCTTTTCCCACTCACCCATTCCACGACAAAGAAAACATCTGTAAGCAGTCTTGGAATTAATGGATCCCAAATAGCACTGCCTGACAGTGATCATACACATTTTAGGGCACTAAACAGGCAGATAAAGGTTAATGTAAAATGGTTATGAGGCTATGGTGGCTGATATTCAACTCCTACTACAGTGTTACTCAAATATGAATAGGTAAATTGAAGTCAAAGTAGAGAGAGGGTAGTATGTTTTTGTTAGGTGAAACCTGAATATTTTATGAATTAAGCAAAAGTTATAAAAGTATTCTTTTGTCAATATGGCTAATTCACACGTAATGGTCTTCAAATACAAGCCTAATAAAAAGTGGTCATAGGCTTTATTTGTAGAATAAGGGAGATTAAGCAAAAAAGAATTCATTAGCTGATGCGTAACACAAAAAAGGAAACAAGCAACAATTAAAAGATAGAAACAACTTACCAAGGCCATCTCCACCTGAGAAGGTGGCTGCTCCTGACCGAGTGTCGTAATGGCTGTTTGCAAATGAGACAAAAGAGCGTTGAAGGCGCCTGTGGCGATACACAAGGAATGCAAGAGTGGCTGTTAAAGCAAGAACCACACAGACAATAGGCACCACAACACTGACTAGGTTTCCAGTGGACAGTACAGCTGACCATGGGTCTGTGAAGTTAAAAGAACAGCAAATCAGTATCATCAGTACAAGGTCTATTTATGCATATAGGCACGCTCATTAAATTATCTTTAATATTCTATAGGCATCAAAACCTTTTGTGGTAATAAAAGTAATCATTATGAGATGTGAGAGATGAGGTGTTGTTCCGAAGGGATAAAGTGAGATCTAAAAAGTTCGGCAAACCATTGGTTTCAGATTCAAGCGTGAAAGAAATAGAAGGGTGGAGGGAATTTAAAGGGTTAAACGGTTTGTTTAACTTTTTAGATCTCACTTTGTCCCTGTGGAACAAAACACCTACCTTTACTATTTTTCGTAAACCCACTTACACAGATCAGGTCATCCCCAATCACTCTTCACATCATTTTTCTCACGAACATGCTGCTTTTCATTCTATGCTTCACCCTCTTTTTAGTATTCCTCATTTAAAATCCAATTTCCATATAGAACTTAATACCATTAAACAGATCGCTATCAACAATGGCTACAACACTGGTTTAATCGATAAAATATCATTTAAATATGTTTATCTATTGCTTCCAAAAAATCATTTATTTTCCGCCTAATCTCACCTCCAAACCTCTTAGTTGGTGCAGACTCCTATTCTTAGGAAACCTTTCTCATAAATTGTCCAACCTTTTTCCTAAATTTAAACTTAAATCTGCTTTTTACTCCCCAGTTACCTTTTCTAAATTATTCCTTAATGCTAAAGACCCGATACAGATGTCCTTAAGAAGTGGTGTTTATAAACTTTCTTGTGATGATTGTGGAGCGGTCTACATTGGCCAACTGGGAGGAGTTTTGAAAAGAGGATTCACGAGCATAAGCCATAATTCTGGTTAAATAATTTGAATTCTCAATTCGTGAAACATCTATTAAACTTTAATCATCAAAGTTCTTTTAACCCTAAATTTTTCCACTTAAAAGTAAAAGGCTGCAAATTGGATGCTCTAGAACAGCTAGAGATCTAATTGTAAGGATATGTTTATCCTAAATGAATTCATTTTTCACAATCATTCTCCTCTGTTAAGTGTACCGAAAGATTCTGTACATACTTAGTAACTTTTTTGTCTTTGGCTCTTTTTACCAAAAAAATTTTTGTATATACATTTTGTAACTTTGTTTTGCTTCCACTTTCCTTTTCAAACCCCTTCCTTTTTCCTAACCGTCTCTTTAATTGCCATACCATTCGCTGTGTAACCCCTCCTTTCTCCCTATATATGGAACTGTTTTACATAACGTGTTACCTGATGATGCTACGATCATAGTGAAACCAGTCGTTTTCATTAAATTGCGTGGAAGTGACCAAGTTTTTCATTACAACTCATAATGAGCAAATTCCACGAAGTTGAGCCTGACTTTATTAATGATAAAAGTAATCACTTCATAAACAAGCTTTATTTTGAAAAAATTGAAGGCTACATCAAATAACAACTGTGCCAGTGTGATCATTCAAAATGCAATCTGAAATTAACTGAATATTGGTTGCTATGGCAACATTCTTATTTGCAGTCATTCCATACAAGTCATTATTCACTGCTCAGCATTAAATATTAATAATTGAGAATTATAGGTTAAAAATACAACATAAACAAGATTTTTCTAATTATTACCTATCTACTGGCTAAGACTTTTAATAAGGTAATCCAAAAAAATTTAATACTAAATTTTGCAATTTTAATTTATATAAAATCTATATCGTGCCAAAATATTTTTGTTATTTTCGATCTAGGTTTTCAGTAAATAACTTATTTACTTACTTAATTATTTATGCTTTAAGGGGTCGAAATTTGATCAAACTCCACAAAATGGAAATGAGTACAATTTAAACAAAATTAAATAAACTGCTAAATCTGTAATATTTCTATGCATATACAAGGAAAAGAAAAGAAAGAATTCCTAAGCCAATACTAGAATTGTTTTATAAAACTAACAATATGTGTTTTATTTACAAAATAGCCATTATCATTCTAAAGGAAGAAAATGGTCATTTTAAGATTGAACCAGTGGTGTAACTATCCTTTCATGGGCCCGGGTGCAAAATTGAGAAAGTGGGCCCCAAGCACATTAATTTCTAATTGAATTTAAAAAAACAAAACCTTTTCGCTGCTATGGACTTTAAGCTTCTGCATCAGCCATGTGCGCCGAATTCAGTGACCTTGAAGCACCCCTGTGCTGAATACTTTCCCTAGAAGCTCTGCGTCTTCGTTCATTCGTTCGTCTTTTAGTCTCTTTATATTTTAATAGTAATTTTGTCAATCCTTTACATTCATATTGATTATTAACCATCTCGAAAAGATATTTTCATCTTTTTTGTTGATTCTTTTTATTAATAGCAAAAGAAAACGAAAGAAACTAAACGTGACTAAAAAAACTTGGTTTGAGAACGGGATATATTACGTATGAAAGTTGACACAGAACTGAAGATATTTCTGGCTTTTTTCCATCTGTTTTAGACCTTTTAGGGCATAGGGGGTGAGAAAAGTGATGGCCAAGGGATGAAAAAGGTTTTATGAGGGTGCAAAAAGCCTGGGGAAACGAAGTAGAAGCAGCCTTTTTCATCGTCCAAGGTTAGACTAAAAACAGCTTGAAAATATATGTCTACGCCATCTACAGAGTGCCTAACACATCTGTTAGTACCACAAAAATCCACGGCATTTCGTTAGCATCGATACGACTGAATGCGTTTTGAGCAGCAAACGAAAAAGCTTGAAATGCATATATGCATCGTTAGCAGTCAGGGCACCGCTCTGCAAGTCCGCATATATGCGTCGATAGCAGTAGCGGCTGTGCGCTACCTCAACGCATATATGCATTGATAGCAGCAAAAGGGTTAATAAAAACGAAACACATTTTGCTTTATAAACGTTTCATAACATTATATAAATACAAAATTACATTAAAATATAAAATGTTTTTGCACATATGAAAAATAAAACAAAACCTTTCAATGAAGATGAAAAATTTTGCTTGATATAAATCTTGTATGAATTTTTGAAATAAAGCGTTACATTAAAATATGTTTCACTTAAAATGTTTAAATATTTTTTCCCTAACCTTTTTATTAGCAAAAACCTCTACAATTTTCGAAGTATTAAATTTTCTTGCTGTTTCACTTTCAATCGAAAGAACCGCTGAGCCATTTAGTTGTTCTTCGGATATAGTACTTATTGTTTGTAAATAACTTTTTATTATTTTCAGTTTCAAAAAACTTCGTACATTGTTATTCGTCGTTACTGGCATTGTTAGGAAAAGCATGGATATAGTAAATGGATATAGTACATACGTACATCTGGAATACTAGGGGCTAGTTCACTGTTATCAATGAGAAGAATGCCTGCCATTTCTTTAATATTTGTAATATTTTTAACTCCTTTTCAAAAATGGTTTTAAAAGACACCAGTTGAGACCCTAGATCAGGGGTGGTCAAACTATGGCCCGCGATCGCATTATAAAAGCAAACTGTAATATAAAATACAGATGATTTAATATTTGTAGCTTCAAATTATGGCCGAAAAATCTTTTTCAGTTATGTTATGGGGATAATATATTATTTTGAATTTCACTAACAAGATCCCTCGCATGATCTCAAATAACATATGATGTGAACCCTAAGGAGGCCCGCGGAAGCATTTTCATCTGCTAATGCGGCCTGCCTAAGAAGCTGCGACTGACTGTTAATGTGGCCAGCCACATAAAAAGTCTGCCAACCCCTGCCCTAGATCTTGTGATAAGTCACTTTTGTATTCTTCTACTATCTTTTTTGATTCTGTGTGAATCTCTTCTGTTGTGCTTGTTGATAAACGCTTTGGTGTTATTATTGAAAAATATTCCATGATTGTTCTCATACCTTCAGATCTCTTTTTTATTTGTTCTGAAAATTTGTTTAGGGTATATTTTGTATTTAAATTTATTATGTTTAAACGTAGGATTTTCCAAAAGAGCACCATTTCGAACTGTTTTAAATTTTGACGTAATTCTCCAAGACATGTTTCACTTTCTTTAATTTTATGGAACTCCTCATCCTATTTCATTTCGGTTAAATGCTCTTGCAAAGTCTGAAGAAAATCGAAAGCTTTTTGTAAATCGCAAGATTTTCTTGCAAATACTACCACCATCAAAAAAATTCAAACCTACTAATTTGTTTTAAAAGTATTTTTGATTTACTGCGCTTTAGCACTTTCCAGTATGATCACATTTAAGGATTTCACTACATCAACAAATCTATATCTTAAAGCCTCTAAGCTGTCTTTTATAGAGGAAAAACCTGTAGCACATACACGCTTAAGTGATTTTAGTGGTTTCTGAGAAATTGTTTTGTTAATTAAATTCCATCTTATTACACTGTCACTAAAAATACATAAACTGAATCAACTACATCAAAAAAGTTGTTTACTTCTTCCATATCCGATGTAGCGTGTTTTAAAACCAGATTTAAATCAAGATTTTCGCTATATATGTATGGTGTGTTTGACCTGTATTTTTTTCCATACTCTATTGCAGTATTTCTCAACTGGTGGGATGCGAAGGTCTTCTAAGTGGGATGCGAAATTTTGACGGTAATTAATGTATACCTTTTTTTCAACAAAATTACTCCATTATTTAAGGTTTTTAAATATAAATATATATATATATATATATATATATATATATATATATATATATATATATATATATATATATAACAACTTACGGAAAAGGAAAGGTAAAATAGATATATGGATGTCAACAAGATGTTGGGATGAGGAAACCCAGTGAGCACTCACCAATCAGACGACTTCAGGTTGGCGAGGCCCCGGGGATGTCGAAGCGACACACGTAAAATAACACAAAAACACAGAAACATCACAAACATAAAGCTTTCGGAACTACTCCTTCTTCAGCTACAGAGAGAGAACTGTTCTCTCTAGGAGTAGTTCCGAAAGCTTTACGTTTGTGATGTTTCTGTGTTTTTGTGTTATTTTACGTGTGTCGCTTCGACATCCCCGGGGCCTCGCCAACCTGAAGTCGTCTGATTGGTGAGTGCTCACTGGGTTTCCTCATCCCAAAACCTTGTTGACATCCATATATATATATATATATATATATATATATATATATATATATATATATATATATATATATATATATATATATATATGGATTAATCTATCAATGACTCTTCTCCAGTATGAGGCTTCTTGTCTTATTTTGCAATCAATTTCATCAGAAATTGTTTTTCCTTCACTCCACTGACACTGCACTGCACTGTTTGTGATCAGAAGATTCTTCATGACGTTGAATTTTTCGAGATAAATGTTGCCAATCTCTACTTCCATACTGTTTGGGTCTTTCTTAGAGAATAACCAACATGGTTGACAGTAAGCATAATTCTTTATTTTAGAATAACATAGCCGATCTCTTCTAATATGAATCCCAGCTTGCGTGATTTGAAAATAATAACATTCATTGAATAATCTGTTATTCTATTCAGGATCTTTAGGAAATGGTCCTTTTGGTTGATTTGGTCCACATACAATAATTCTTTGTCTTTCACTTTCATTCACATCTTCAGAGTATAGAGTTTTATCTTTGGGGCATGTAGATTGTAAATAAGTATCATCAGGTAATTCAACATAATTTCTTAACTCATCTAATGTATCCATTTCTAAAAGGCCTTCGAATTCATTCCCTACTGAAAGAAAGGAATAAATCTATGAACAAATATATGGGAAGCCAAAACTCGTGAGGAAAAGTTACTTTTCGTTGTGGGAACTAGTTACATTTTGAACGATATTGGTTAATCTGGATAACTTCCATGTTTAGCAAAATGATGTCCCTAAAAACCTAAACCGGTGCCCAAGTCCTGGCGATGCCAGTGAATGGGCCCAGGTGCACTGCATCCCCTGCACCCCGGTAGTTACGCCAATGGATTGAACTCTGCATTAGTATTTTTTAAAACGATTAAAGTGTTGGTTCAACAGTTCTAAAAATAACTTATATATTTTCATACATGAATGACAAATGTAAACATTGTATTTTGGGTGGACGGCCTGCTTTGCCACCCAGTGATTCACCCTGGTAGTGTATCATATTGATATGTGTTACACACTTTGTAAAATATACTGGCAGCCCCAAATTTAGGCAAGGGATGCATTCTTAGATGACATACATGCAATCAAACTCAACTGCACAGCTCTCTAAAAGAATACTTTCCTCATTTAAAAATATTTTAGAGATCTGGTGTGATTAGGTTTAATTTATTAAGAGGTAACTCTTTGATTGGCAGAGGTGCTGGCAGAGGATGAGAAGGATTGGGCATAGGCAGAAGTTGATGGCCTGATGAAATCTGTAATTTGGGTTTGCCTTTGCTCTTCATGCTTTTATAAATATGCACATAGGAATATCATAAATAGATCTCTTAATTTTCATTTCATTTTAAAGTCAGGATCTTCCTGCACAATCTTCTTTGAAAACTGCTGCTTTTAGGATCTCTGTTAATTCAGGTATTTGCTGCTCTTCATCTTCCACTTCCTCTAATTCATTACCAGTTTCACATCAGAAGCCATTAATTTTTTAATTCCTGGTGGGACTCAATGAGCTCTTCAACCTATTCCCCTTTCATATCACTAAATCCTTCACCTCCAACAGCATTTACAAGGGTAAAAATATTTTCAACCTCCCTCTGAATGCTGGATAATCTTTTAAAACCACAATTGCAGGGCATAGCTTCTCCTAGCTAGCGTTCATGATTGACATGCCTTTCCAATAATATCAACTGCTGTTAAAATTGTAAATTCAGCACAACACAAGTACATTTTTATTGGGAATTTATCCATGGCGTCAATGATATGAGCTAAACTTCTCGATAGATAGTAGGACTTAAACCTTTGGTCCGTTGGCTGTAACATTCCCAAGCAGATTAAAGTATCATATTACAGCCAATCTTCCTTTCCCTCCATCCCTCTCTCTCTCTTAATTTTTTAGTGGCAAGGGAATGCTTGCAATGTTTTAGTAGTAGTTCTCTTTAGTGAAGCACTGTGAGTGAATCCCAAAAATAAAAGTTCGAAATATCTATTAAACTCTTGACATTCATATACAGTGCAATTGTAGAATTAATCTAACAATAAAAGTTCATTTTGAGTTATTGGCGATGTTTGGGCTTTTTCAGGCGCGGCTGCCATGTAAAAGGCAATTCCACAAACTGTGCTAATGCAAACTGTATGTCACACACAGCGATATTGATCCCATATAGTTCAACCTCGTTATTGCAATTCTGTGCCCAGTAATCCCACGCACTGTGGAGTTACCCATATTTGTTTATTAAAGTTGTAGAAAATATAATTTTCGACAACTTTTGTTTGAAATATTTTTTCATAAAACATTGTTTGAGAGATATTTTGATTATCTATATTATATTTTCTAAATGCATGCTAATGCATGGCCAAGCTGAGCATTTTGATTGGTTGCCGAGGAACAGCAGCCCTGCCTCTAGAAGCAAGGAATTGAACAATATTATTATACTGGCATAATTGCCATCTAATATGACGGGTTAACATGGATTAAGTATTAAATTTAAGGCACATCCTATTCTTCTTCCTTTCTCACTTCCTCTCTCCAAACCTCCTCCTTCCCATTCTCCCTCCCTCTTTCCTTCTCTGGAAAAATAGACTCCTAGTATCAATCTCACCCTAATAATGACCATTATCTATCTCTCCCTCTCCCCCTCTATCTCTATTCTTCTTTCTTTCTTCCTCTCTCTCATATTAAAGCATTCAAAGGACGCTTTCCTTAAGCATATAGTATAAGGATTGAGACAACAATACAATCTCAAGGTGTAAAAGTCAACCTGCATTGCAGCAGGCCATGTTCGAGAAAGTTTTATTGTACTCGATATTTAAAATGAAAATAAGTGCAAAAAGAAAAATAAACATTGCAAAATATATTTATCATGGGAAAACTTACGTGCTGCCATTTTGACTGACTTCACTTCTGACATCAGGGAATTATAACCATCTGCTGTAACTAACTGTACAGCAACAGAGTAATTACTACCATCCTGAATATCATTCAGAATAAACGGAGGACCAGAGGTCTCATACTGTTTGGCTGTAGAAATGTTGATATTAAGGCCCTCGGAAACATACACCTTATATTTGTACCTGGAAAAATAAATAACACGAATTAAGAAAGTTTGATAAATTATAAAACAATAATAGTTATAAAAAGATTGATAAAACCATGTATGGTTAATTGAATGGTATCCATCAAGAATAATTTTAGAGTTAAAACAGCCATCTTCATCCTTCCCTTTCTTGCCAATGGCATCAAGGAAAGAGAATATATAAGGATGGGTAATTGGAAAGTAAAAATACAAGTTGTTTACATAGTTAGGATGGGAAGTTATAATACATGCTCCCATATAGTCCTGATCTCGCCAAGTAATTACCACTTGTTTGGACCTCTTAACCCCTCAAGCATGGAGGACGTTTAATTAAATACCATTTCTGAGGTCAGACGAATAAAAAAAATTGCTATTTCGATTCCTGAAAATTGAAAATTTTATAACTTCTTTCATTTTTATTGGATGTCTAAAATTTTTTTAGGATTTTAGTAGAACGACAGATTTTGATTATTGGCTCAGGAATATTGGGATACTGAGATTGAAAAGGCTTTTATAAATATGAAGTCTTAAGGAAGTAGCAGGAGTTGATGACCTTCAACTAGAAATATTAAAGGAATTAAGTTAAAAGGGTGGAGTGGTGGTGGTGCAGAGGCTAGAGTGCATGCCTTCCACTCTGTGGGCCAGAGTGCAAATTGAACAGAAATCAGTTTTTTCTCAGCTTACTCCCTCTCAACTTGTGTTGTTGCTGGTTTGTATTTCTGGCTAATTTACCTCTTCGATTATTATAGCCATAACTCCTTCCACACCAAACATACACAAGGGAGGAGAGAAAGCAGGTGCCAACTTCTTAACATCCCTTCTGAAGGAAGGAGTGCTGACTTACACTGTCTCCTCAAATCACACAAGTAGGGGACGGGATGATCCCAGGCTGAAAAATTCTGGCCTCCGCTGGATTTGAACCTGGGACTGCTCTGTGGAAGGCCAACACTCTTAATCACTCTGCCACTGCCACACCTCAACTTGTGTGTCTTGAGGAGAACAAGACAAACCGGATTTCCTTATAAGACTCCACAATTAGAGATGTGATTAAAGGAAAACTTGAATGCAGAAGAGGAAGGAAAAGGTTTCAGCTGATTGGCAACTTGAATGGAAAAGAGTGTATCAAGAAATACAGAAGACTGCAAAGGACAGGAGATTATGAAGAATATAATATAAACATATATATCACAGACCTGTCTGCACTGTGATGATATAGACCAGGGGTCACCAAACTTTTTACTGAAAGAGCCACATGAAGCTTCATGATCCACTGTGCAGGCCACATATGGCATTTCAAATGACTGATCGGGCTGTGTGAAAATTTCAATGAGCAAGTTTTGAGAATTTTTCAATTCTGTAATATGTAATTACCGTATTAGTCCGAATATAGTCCCACTCCTCTATTTCTGAAGCCTGTTTTGGAAAAATGTTTGAACCCCATTACAGACCTCACTTTTTAACTTGCTTTCCAGAATGAAAATAAGCTTATAGTTTTGTCGTTGTGTCTGTCTTTCCTCCCCTATTAACTTTTGTACCAATAGACCGATTTTCATGAAACTTGGTGGAAATCTCTTGCTACATGGGCCAAGCTTCCGAGGATAGTTTTTGTTGCAAAGATTGAAGTCCTAGGTTCAATTCCAGGAATTATCCTTCTCATTTGATTTGCATGAAAAATCTGAAATCCACCGTGCAGGGTAATTTTCTCTTGCACATTAAAATATCTTATAATTGTAATATTGGAGCAAGTTTTGTACTATTCTCTGAGGAAAGGAATGAAGATTGTAATTTTAATCGTAGAATTTTTCTTATCGATCGTATTTCTTAGAATTTCAAGTAGATACTGGTGATTTTGCAGTTTTATCACTCATTACGAGAGTGTTGCCATAGCAACAACTATTGTTGGACTCAGATTCGGTATATTCTAATATGTAGACGCATTATTTTTGCCGAAAAAATATGCGTGATCAATTTAATATTCCGATTAAATGTATTTGTAGTATTTATAATGCTAAATTATGAAATTATGGAACACAAAGAGCTACATATCCACGATGACTTTAAAGCTATTAAAGCAAATATAAGTATTAAATAAATGATTAAATGGAAAGTAGGCATCATAAGTTCTTTTTGGATCATCTTGTAATATTCTAAAGAATGAGTTTTAATATGTAAGAGGAATTTAGTTACAGCTATCAATTTACAGTAAACTCTCGATAATCCGGCACCCGTAATGCAAGGTTTTGCACAAACAAGCAAGAGAAATCGTATATAAAGTGTATCAGTACTCACAAAGAGGGGAATTAGATTTATTACGATAAGGAGCATCTATGAAAAATGTAATGTTTGATTCTTGTTTGATTTTCCTGTGATGTGTGTTTTGTGTTACGATGAAATCCATGACATCTGTGCTAAGTTATTTGCAATTTGTGTTTAGAAGTTTAAGTAAAAAATTGCTAAATTATGACGATGCAGTGGTATTGTAAACAAAGATGGGTAACTGCATTTATTTCGATGGAAATGGTCATGTAAATTAAAGAGAGAGATTTCTTTTGCCGAGAACGTTGAATCACATGTCGGTTTTTTTGAAACTTTGGATTGGTGAACTTTAAATAATAGGGGCTGACCAATATTTACATTAACTTTGTTAATTATTTCTAGTTCATGAAGAATGATAGCTGTCTCCAATAACCTCTTCCAAATGAAAACCACAGAGCCTGGTTGATTTCAACAATGCACTATCAAAACTACTTCTGTTCCTTCACAAAACAAATGAGTTCATGCGGACACCTATTCCAGCATAGAATTAACATTAATTCTATGACTGTGAGTTAAGCTACCGCAAGGAGTTAGCTAAGTCTGTCTGAAGGAAGATCAAGAGAGACAAAACACAGATGAACTTAAAAGCATACGAAATATTTGAATGAACGAATTTAATGTTATTCAAAAAGTACTACGGAAGAGTAACAAAGCACATATCTTACGTTATTATAGCGTTATTTCTCCATAAATCTTCAGTCACCGCATTTGCTATTTCTACAGAAGCCTCCCTCCTTTATAGTTATTTAATTCTGCTATGGTTCAAAAATTCAGATAAGTACCTAATAAATGATGAACCTGGGAATGAAACCTATGATATAACACCTAAATATACACGTACGTATGTGTATGTATGCAGCATGTAATTCCCTCACACATTTAACACATGCACCGGATTTAAGTGTTCATGGTCATTTTTTGTTATTTATAAATAATTTACATAGAATTTGAGGGTGGCAAATGAAATGTATTCCTCAAGTTCGACAGCTATGCAAACTAGAGTCTGATCAGCTGACAGAAATGCCTATGGCCCTATGGATCACTACGGATTGACGGGTAACGAAGATAATTTCTTTCGTCGTAGTGACATTTTCTCTAAAATAACAATAGGTTGTACCACTACATATCAATATTTGCATATTTGTGACTTAGGGAAGGGATAAAGTTGGCCAATCAATGCTTTCAAAGCAAAAATTTCTGAAATTCCTGCTATTATGAAAATACGAATGTTAAGGCAAGGATTCCAAAGTGTGAACAAAAAGAATTGTTACTGAGGCATATGTATCAAGAAATTCTCCGTAAAACAAATCAAGTGAGGACATTAATTGTTACCTATACTTACTGACGGCGGTGATATTTTCATTTGGTAATTTTTTGGGTGCGAATATAGTCCCTCCCCTTACTTTTCTTTCTAATATTTCGGCTAAAAAGGGGGTATATTCGGACTAATATGGTAGTTTATATTAAAAGTAGATTTCACCCAAGTACACAGAAAATGTCGTTTAGATATCATGAATGATATCTAATGAATACTCTAGCTGATAAGACGGGCCAGATCAAATCACTGCACGGGCCGTAGTTTGGGGACCCCTGATATAGACCAAGACATGCAAATATCTAAATTAAGAGCATCACGCTGCCATAATGCCAAGAGGTAGTAATCAAGTACTTACTCTCCTTCTTTCAGCTGCAATGTTAAGTCTTTGTTTTCATTCCAATACACTATATAGCTGCCATTCCTTCCAGGCAGCACTAGAACTTGGTGAGGTGGCAGTATTGCTGGTGCATTGTAATGAAACGGTTTACTGATCACCGATGTTAGTCCAGATTTCTCGTCGCTCCAAGTCGGGACAGTCCGAATCCTAAATTCATACTGTCCCCCATAATGACCCTCAAGACGTCGCTCCATTGCTGTTTCTGCTGTTGCTGTCAACGTCAAATATGATGTTTTCTGGAGATTCAGCTCTTTGACCGATATCTATTAATTTAATGGAATAAATTGCCTTTAAATGAACCAAAATTAATACTCTTACAAACCAACTATGATAAATAACATTTAAAAAGCAAGCCAAGACAGAAAAGGTGTACATTAAAACCAAAGGATATTTATTCCAGAAAATTTATCATTTTCTCCTGTAACATAATGCTAGGGGTTCCGCTTCTGTCGCCTTCAGCCAGTGACCCCTCTGTCCTCACTTTGCTTGGATTCCTTGCTATTTTGGGCCTCAACTTTACGTTCATATACATTAACCTAGGTTACATTATTTTGTATAGCTGCTTATAGTGATAGGTAAGAATAGATCAACATATGCAGACACACACATGAGTAATCAGTACTTGCATTCTTCAAGCATTATATAGTCATCTACCATACACCAATATCTCAACTTGCAAATAAATAAACACGATCTCCAAGGCAACAGCAGTTGAGCCACATGGAGCCCATATATATGAAGCTCTAAAATTGCAAGAATACTAGCAGAATATTTCTCATTCTCCACGAAATTAAGGCACCTACACAGAATTTCCAAATTCTCTGGCAATCAGCTGATGTCCAGGTTTTCATTTATCAAGTTTTATGACTCAGATCGTTCTCTATTAATAATAACAATACATAATCATCATTAAAACAATATGCTACTTGTTGCACTAAAATTTATGGAAAAATTAGGATACTTTGTGTTACGATTACAGCATCACCATCACCTTTTAAGTATCTGGATAAAGAAATTGCAAAATACATCTATCATATATCATAATATCCTTTGTTACTCTGTAATCCTGTCAACAAAGAGTTCAATGTCATGCTGTAAGGTGGTAAGTCAATCGATTGTGAGAAAAGACAAAGAAGGATAGATCGAGACGAACAAATCGACTCCAGGGGATTAATTCTATTTCTCATAAGTAACATGTAAAAATAGACTTTTGGAAGTTAAAATTAGAAAAACTGACCTACGATCCTCTGATTTGAACTATTTTAAAGAACAATTAATAAAATTTCTTATTCTATTCATCTTTTTCTGCCTACAGCTCAAAATTGATCATATTAAATGTTTAAATTTTATATTTTGGTGTAATATTTCCATTTTAACGACAACTGCTCTGATGACAATGCAATTGTCAAAACTCGAGCTCAGATCGTTGCCTCAAATTACATCAAAATTTATCTTGACAACCAAC
The DNA here is from genome assembly GCA_028673005.1 of Tanypteryx hageni. Taxonomy (NCBI): domain Eukaryota; kingdom Metazoa; phylum Arthropoda; class Insecta; order Odonata; family Petaluridae; genus Tanypteryx; species Tanypteryx hageni. The sequence continues at coordinate 127,538,441 of CM054113.1, read as the reverse complement.
TGCTACATGAATATGTAAAATCACTTTAAATAGTGATAGCTAAAATAATTTATTATCAGCTAAAAATTTAAATTGTTTTTTATTAATTCAAAACCTGTCATTTTTGATGGGAAATATACTAGTATAGCATATAATCTACGAAATTAGGCTCAACGTTGTGGTAAGTGATAATAATATTTTAGAAGAAAAGAACAACTATGTAATTACCACACAAATTTATTTGCAGGACCAGTTTTGCTAAATAACTCATCATCTGGTGAGGCAAGCACTCAAAAGTATTATATAAGGGAAAACAGGGTTATCAGCAAATGGTTGAGATGATAACAGTTATGGACAATGTAATGGACAATCCAATGGTGGTGAAGGAAGCAGCTGAAAGGTGGGAGAAGCAGGGAGGTAAAGGGAGGCAGAAAATTAGTATGTTTAAAGCTGAGTCAATTTGGGTACACACAGTTTGGAGGAGGGATTTTGAAAAAGAAACTTGTTGGTCAGCAGACTATTAAAAGTTTGACCATTATGTGAAAATTAAGAAATGTTGTAAATTAATCAGCATTGCAATTAAAAAATAATTGTGAAACTTGAATGTATGGGCCTTCACTTGGATTTCATCTTAAAAAAACATGACAAAATTAACTTTTAAAACAATAAAATTTTTATTTAGAACACCGCCAAAATGGGTTTTGATGCTTAGCATCATCATTAATAAATATGAAATAATCTGAAAGGAAAATCATTTCAATGAAAATTGTATTACAATGCACTCCTATCTAAAGAAAAAACTAATACAACAATAACAAGAAGGAAAAGTATACTCCATAAATGAAATGAACAGAGATTTCAAAGGCTTTGTTTATGGGAAATACATATAAAATGGCATAAAAAAATTGGGGTTCTTGAATTTTTGTGGTTAATGTTGTCCTCAATCCAAATAAATTTTTAATTGTTGCTTTCCAATAGAATCGTCAAAGCAATCGATGTACACAAAATATGTGATATTATGCTTGGGATTTTCTTAAATTTTTATCTCTGAATCTAGAAGTCATTACTATGTGATACCGCAGACCTTTTTGTGGTCAATGACCTCGATCCACATACATTTTTGAATTGATACCTTATAGATCATATAAGAGCTAGGGAGAGAAAAATACAGTATTTAATTGTTGCTCGGCAGATGCCATTTAACCAGATATGCGGGGTATTTTTGTTCATTTTATGGAAAAATCACATATCTCATGAATTATTGGACTAAAATGTTCAAACAAAAAGCATTTTATTGCAAAAATAATGAAGAATTACATACTTCTGTTTTGTAGGGGAAAGAAACATGTGGAAAATATATTATGAAAAATATACGTCCGTGAGCTATTGCATTTTGTGTTGCCATACGGGCACATTCAGCATTTAAAGGTTAATTGCTTACATAAAGCGGAAGTTTTCATTGATGGATGCAGTGCAAAATCACAATGCGGAGATAAATTTTAATAAGGATCACTAATACTTAATTAAAGTCCACATAGCAGTTTCACAGGTTAAACATGCGGATAGACGGAGGAAAAAATAATTATGATAAAAAAGGAAAAAGGTTCTGAGAGTATTTTGCAACATACAAGATAGGTGTTTGTTTGTATGGAATTTTTGGCTAATCAACCTCTTAGATTATCATAGCCATTACTGCTTCCACAATGAATACACAAACAAGGGAGGAAAGAAACCTGGTGCTGGCATAAGCCTACTCTTAATGAAGTGCACCAAGGGGGCCAACTGCTTAACATCACTTCCAAAGGCAAGGTAAATGATTCAAAGGATATTATAAGCACAAATCTCCCCAGTTTGCCATACATGAAGTATACTAGATTTACACGGGCAATGCTAGGTACTTCAACTAGTATATAATAACAAAGAAATCTTCCAAAGTAATAACACGGCACAGTGCAGCATAAAGACAACAAACTAAGTAAAATACAGTAAAACCCCGATTTAGTGTTCCCGCATTTAGTGAAATCCCGGATTTAGTGAAGATTTTTTCAAGTCCCGACAATAGCTCCATATAAACAATGTATTATTTTCCCGCATTTAGTGAAAACCGATTTAGTGAAAAAATATTATGTACTCGTAGTTCAATTTTTATTTGATGCTTCCCGCATTTAGTAAACTTTTTCATGTGCAAAAAGAAATCACAAAAGAAACATATTGCACGTAAAAATTACGATATACGCTCAAAACATTGTGAATGGCTCATCACGCGCAAGCGGCTACATTGTCTGCTAAGACGGTAGCGGCCGCAAGGAAACGTAAATCCTACAATGTAATGAATCCTGCTCGTATGTTCCTCATTTCTGGTATCACGCTCAGTTACCTGTTGTCATAGTGTGCTATATACTCGACGTCGTTTACGAGAAAATGCCCTTTGAAAATCACGATCCGAGAGTCATCGAAATAAGAACATTAAAAGTCCTTTCCTAATTTTCTTGGAGCGTTGGTCTAGGGGAAACGAGTTGGATTTCAAATATTTTTGCCGGGGTTCGATTCCCGAAGGGACCAATATTTTTTTCTCCGGTTTTTTAAATTTGTTCGCAATTTCCAGCATATCATCGATAAAACATGCAAATCATTTAAAAAAATGTATTCAATGCATTATAACCACTATTTTCTTCATCGTAATTCTTCACTTAACGAACATAATTTTACGGATCACCCATTCGCTTTACCATCTCGTCATGTATTGACCATGATTTAAAGTTCTTATTTTGATGACTCTCGGATATTCTTTGTGAAATTCCAAATATATTTTAATATTTTCTATTTAATGTTGTATGATGAAGCTATTTAAAGGAGGGATGAAAAATTGTTTCAAGATTTATGTCAATTTTGAAAATACTTTTTAAATTTTGAAATTATTTTTTGTAATCATATGAATGATTCATTACAGAAATTTTCATATTCAATAGCAATAAGGCTTGTTTGTCACTGGAATTTGTTTATAAATGTTTATTTTAAAAGTATTAATATAAGTATTGTACATACAAAATTGAAAAATGGATTTTTATTATAGAGACCATTTTCAGTGGCCTTATTCTGGCATTGTATAATGGAACTAATACACAAGCAAAAAAGATAAATTTAACTCATTTTAATTGAAAACCTCCATTTAATGAAAACCTCGATTTAGTGAAATATATTCTAATCCCCCAGCGATTCATTAAATAGGGGTTTTACTGTATATCTATTTGAAAAGTATGCTCCACAGAACATCCAACGGGTGATTGGTCTCTAAATTGTTTAAAAATGATAGAGAGAGAGAGATTTTGATTTGGATTTACAACCATCTGTATAGAGACAATTTTAAAAGTTCAAATAGTTTTAACCATAATACCTCAAATTCAACATTATCTTCTATCATTTCAAGCAAGCACTCATATTCTTTCAATGGACTCAAGAAAAGACCTTAAATAAGGACAACTTCATACACACCATATATCCAACTTTCCCAGTCATTGTTGGGCAAGATGAACTCCATGACAACACCATCACAGTTTCATTTTTTGAGTCAGCAGTCACCCTCAGGTTCTTGGGAGGGGCCAACTCATCAAATTGCGTGATCAAATTACGGGGAAAACTGGAAAGAGGGCCATGTCCAAGTGGCCCCACTAATGCCACATCAAAAATATATGACTCACAAGCTTCAAGTGCCTTCACGGTTAAGCTCAATTCTGATGTTGTATATTTTGGTCCTGTAATTTCAAATTTAAATTTAGCATTTCAAAAAATATTTATGAAATTGAACCAAAAAAATGAAAAGATAAAACATATAAGGAAAATTTTTATTAATTTGAATTGCAAGGGAAGACATTTATAATGTAAAATAAATAAGCTAAAGGCAGAACAGTCCAACAAGTGCTTATATTACTGTATTAACCCGAAAGGAAGATGACTTCAAATTTAAGACAAGGAAAATAAAAAAAGGTCTATTCAGGAAACAATTTATAATACGAATTTTGAAAATAACATATGGTGGTAAGTATGTGCCATCCGCTAACACTGCCAACATTACAGTAATGCACATGTTTTCATTCTCCATAGTCTTTATAATAAGGTGTTTGCACTTTTTTCATTAACTGTGTAATATAAATGGGTGTCTCATCTGCAGTACCCATTTGGCTCAGAAGGTAATGGTAGGTTTTCTGCAATGCAATTACCATATTTCCCATTGATAATGCACACCTAGTTGATACCGCACATCTTTATATTTTAGCACTCATTAAAATGTATACATAATGCGCAGTCAAACATTTTTTGATGATTGGTAAAGAACACCATGTAAATATATCAACTCCCAAAGAATGATGATTAACTTGAGAATGGTGTAATTTATTTAAACCATTATTTCAGCTTTAGAGATTAATTCCTAAAGAGACTTTTAGTTAATTACCATCTACAGAAATGGACTGGGTTCTGCAAGACCACATAATTATAACTTATAGTTGTGTAGATAAAAATCCGAGAACTGCACCATCTTTTGATATCGTTTCAAACATATTTCCCATAAAGAATGCCCTTGAAATCTCTGTGTATTCCATTTATGGAGTATACTTTTCCATCTTGTTGACTAATGTAAAATCTGTCCGTAAAAAGTTCTGAACTTGAAAATTTTTTATTTTTGGGAATGAGATTTAGTAGAATTACGTATATTCAGGCCTTGAAACTGAGCGAGAGGAAATACTGTGAATTTGTCAGCTAAAGGACGTATGGAATCAAAGAATCATAATACTAGGCATACATATTTTTTAAAAGCCAGTATTTAAGTATTCACTTGTTTTTGTATGTATAATGCAGTCATTTTTTCAAAATTTCATGCTTTTTTGCATAGACAACGCACACAGTATCTACTGAAAAATATGGCACATGCTTCTGGCAATCAATAAGTTCATGTGTGATCAAAAGGTAAACATTTGCAAAGAGAAGTTCTTTGTCACAGGCTAAAACCATTATGACGGATTACCTGTATGCACCAACCATTACTTGCCTTGAATTATGGATGTGGGATGTTTAGTGATCGTGATAATTCATTAACTTTTAGTTATAGATTTTCCACTGGTTATCGATCCATTCTTTGAGTATGCTCAAATTTTAGTTTCTTCTTCTAATTCATGAAATCAACCTCGTTTTGATTTCCATGTTGAGTTCAAGTTTCTGTTTTTCTTCCTTATACCTTTGCACATTTGCCTCTGTCACATTACATTTTCTCCCAGTCTCGCAATTGTTAGTTTATTCGGCATAATGCACCACCATTAGCTTAAAATTTATATCAAAACTCCATCATATACTTTTTACAGAGATGCCTTTTTTTTCTCTGCACATTGTCATTTCAGCCCAAAGGCTTGGAGTAACTTATTTAAAATGGCTACAAATAATAACTAGGCCTCACTTCACATTAAAACTTGGTGAATTTTTTACCGTGTGCTCTCATAGAGGTTATACTCATCAAACTGTGCGTGTACTTGTCATCTGCCACTGGCACAGAAACCAAAAAGTAACAAATATGTTTACATTGTAAAAAGACATGCATGAAACGCTGGCAATATTAGTGGAGTCATTTTCAAAATTTTATGTATCAAATTTCCTACTAAGTCTGACATAGGTTTGTTAACATTCCCCTTCCACCAGTACCTATGATGTGGAAAGCCACTCGTTTGCCCCTTGTGAACTTCAAGAATATGAATAAATGTATTAATAAATTAAATGCAATGTATTATGTATATATATATAAATAAATGCATTTTCGTGGGGACAGAATCAGCATCAGGGTTTTCAATGCAACGTTTATAACTTTGTTCTCAATTTTAAGATGATCCCTAATTTTTTAGTGAAATTTTAGAAAAAAAAGCTTCATCTTTTTTTTGGGTTAATACAGTATATTTTTCCTCTGTCTGTCCATCTGTGAAATCAGTTAAATTAAAATAGCAAGTAAAGGATAAGAGATAGAAGACTGAAATTTGCAGGGTGTATGTGGTCTATGATGCCATTTTTTACACTGCCAAAGAAAACTTTTGGAGAAATCGTTGGGTGGCAGGCGATGACTTCAAAAATTTCAACTTGAGATTACATGCACATGTGACTTAGAAATTATGTCACAGATAAACATAAACACGTGGTGGGCTAATGAGGACACACACACATACACCTTGTAAAAAAAACTGCAGACAAGAATGAGTTGAACAGGATGAAAGGAGCAAAAGAGGGAGAATAAGACCAATTACTACATTTTAAAGCAATCAGATTAAAAAGTTTGCCAGCAGGGAAATCCATTCCTCTCTGAATGGTCACACCACTTGAAAACCATCTAGAATTTTATGAAATTATAAAGTCATATTTGAAATAATCAGATATATATATATATATATATATATATATATATATATATATATATATATATATATATATATAATATTAAGTAGGCATGAATGTATCAGGAGTATATTTAGATAAAAAGGTCACAAGGGTCTACTTTAAATATAAAATTCAATTTTTATCAAAGAAAAAACAAAACTGCTTACCCATTAACAACTCCTTCATGTTAAGACCATAATAGATCCCATAAACCCACTTCTCTTTCCTGCTATCCTTTGGTGGATCCCAGCTCAATTTCACCGTAGTACCTTGCGATTTCAGAATTTCTGCTTTGAGACTAAGAATTGCAGGAAGAGGAAGGCCTGCAATAAAATTAATTAAATTTAGGAGGAATTTGAATTTCCAAGTATTTAATAGTAAGCTTAGGTGCTGAATGGCATTTAACTCACCATCAGTTGTCACGGCTATTGTACTGATAGGACCGATGAAATTCTTCTTATAAGCATATACCTCAAAGGTATATAAAGTTCCTGGAGCCAAGTTTTTCACTGTGAAAAATATTTTAGTTAGAATTTTTGTTCTTTAGGAACCATAATGATCACAGAGGATAAGGTGTCATTAATAAAAAAGAAACTGCAGAATGGATCAGTTTCTTAAAGAGAATTAATCATATAATCACAAAACAATTATGACAAAAAGATAAATTAAATCAAAGAAAAAAAACATTAAAACTTAAAAAGAACATTATTTAAATAAATCTAACCAAATGATTCACAGATAAATAGATGCTTATGGTGGAGCTGGAATGTCAAACCTATGGCATGCATGGCCAAGTGGAACACAAAATGAATCTGAAGGAATCCCACTGCCTTCTTTTATTAAATTAAATTGTAAAATAAATGTGCAATATCAGATAAAATCATTTATTTCCCAATACTTATATTAAATAGACAACAAAATCCAATTTTGGCCCCAAGGGATAGAACTGAAAATTACCCTCAGCAGTCAATGGTAAACTACCACACAACCACTGCATATCTTACAATATAATCAGTAATAGAGTGATAAAAGGAAATGGTTATAAGGTCTAGGAATATGGCAAGGATACCTGAAAACTTAGCAATATAGGAAGAAAAATTACTCAGATAATTTTTATGTACCAAACACAAGAAACGGCATATTCTAAAAAATGCACATTATGTATCTGCATTATTCCAACAATTTTCACTGATAATTTACCTCTAAAACAGAGAGAGAGAGAACTTAATAATTTTTCAATTAAGCGCAAATATATGCTATACTAGGTACTATAAAAATGGCCTCACCTGTAATTTTATTCGATGTAGTGCTGCTCTCATTTAACTTTGGATATGGAGGAAAGACTTTAGGATTTACATGATAACCGTCCACACCTGTCAACTTGTTCCATGTTAAAGTAACACTCTTCTGATCTTTCTCTACAACCTTCAGCCCTGCCACCACATCAATGATAGCATTTCTGTCAAATTCCAAAATGACAACCTTTGAACTATTGCTGTCATACATAGCATTTCTTGCTGTAACCTATAATAAAAAATAATTATATCTAACAAGTGCAGTCAATGAGGATGAATCTATGTAATTCAGGCAAAACTAATTCTGTAGCAGTTATAAAGAGCATTCATGTATGTTGATCCTTCCATACCAGAAAAATCTGTTTAAATTTTAATGAGAAGTATCACATTGAACGGCAAATAAAATTTTAGGCTTATTAACCACCAATAAGATGGCCAGAAAGATGCAATTAGCCTCAATTTTATGCATACATACCCAAAATGAATAATTATATCCTTCAAAAAATTCAGAAATCATGGTAAATTTGGTCCGTGAACTGTGAAGACTCTTCTTAATGGGTGGAATTGGAGGAGTCATGCTCACGGTGTAGTCTAAAATGTGACCATTGGGCTGAAGTGGAGGACTCCAACTAAGTTCCACTTCTGATGCACTCTTTTGAATAACCGATAAATTGTATGGTTCACTGGGAACTATGTTAATGAGAAAAGTAGAAAAAGAGAAAAACTAATCAATTGCTGACATTCCATCCTGTGACATAAGGGAAAATAAATGATATGGCCTTTTCATTTCTTTCACTGCACAGAGCATTTTCCATTAAGTAGGCTACTTTTCTAAATTTGTTAGCATTAACCCTTATAGTCCATGCAGATCATGTATCCTGGTAAATGTATTTGTTGTTCATCGTGTGGAGAACATACGTACATCTCAGTGAGACTCGAGTCAATTCTAAGAAAGTTAGTTTCACTTCCATCATAGAAATTTGCATGATATTTTTTTGGACGTACATCACTTGATATTGTTTCTGTTGATGTTGTATCAGTAAAATAATTCCTAACTAGGCCTATGTCACCAAATGTGGGCAAAGTTGCAATGGAAACCTCTCCTCAAAAAGTCTCAAGATTAGAGCTCTTCTGTGGTAAACATATTATGCTGCATTAGTTTGAATATAGTCTCCCCCCCTTTTTGACCAAAATATTAGTAAGAAAAGTTAGGGGGAGGGGACTATATTCGCGCCCAAATAATTAGCAAATGAAAATATCACCGCCGGCAGTAAGTATAGGTAACAATTAATTGCATTTGATTGTTTTACAGAGAATTTCTTGATACATATGCCTCAATAACAATTCTTTTTGTTTACTCTTTGAAATCCTTGCCTTAAGGTTCATATTTTCATAATAGCAGGAATTGCAGAATTAGTGGTGGCACCTATCGTTATTTTGGAGAAAATGTCACAACGACGAAAGAAATTATCTTTGTTAACCCTCAATCTGTAGTGATCCGTAGGGCTGTAGGCAATTCTGTCAGGTGATAAGACTGTCCAGCTTGCGCAGTTGTTGATTGTATATAACGCAATCGCATTATAAAAGTATTACTTACGTAAATCAAACCGAGGTGTTGAAGGTGTTTCAACTATGTACAGAATGTATTCCTCGATGTGATATTCTGAGGCATAAATCTCAGAAGTAACAAAAATATGGGTAAAATAAATTATGAAAAGAATATGTTAATTAGAAATCTGGTGATAACTACTTTTTTATACATACATGATTCAAACAGCCATCTGAATGATACGAATGGAATTTAAATAACATTCATAAATCAAAATTTTTTAATTTAGTCCAGTAACACTGATACATATTTAAATTATGCCTGCAACTATAACACGCAAAACGTGATGTCATTGTTTCATTTTAAATTGATAGCTGTCACTAAATTGCTCGTCCATATTAAAACTCGTTCTTTAAAATATTCCAAGATGATCCAAACAGAACTTATGAGGCCTACTTTCCATTTAATCATTTATTTACACTTATATTGGCTTTAACAGCTTTAAAGTCATCGCAGATATGTAGCTCTTTGTGTTCCCAAATTTCATAATTTAGCGTTATAAAATACTACAAATACATTTAATCGGAATATTAAATTGATCACGCATATTTTTTCGGCAAAAATAATGCGTCTACATATTAGAATATACCGAATCTGAGTCCAACAATAGTTGTTGCTATGGCAACACTCTCGTAATGAGTGATAAAACGGCAAAATCACCAGTATCTACATGAAATTCTAAGAAATACGATCGATAAGAAAAATTCTACGATTAAAATTACAATCTTTATTCCTTTCCTCAGAGAACAGTACAAAACTTGCTCAATATTACAATTATAAGATATTTTAATGTGTAAGAGACAATTACCCTGCACGATGGATTTCAGATTTTTCATGTAAATCAAATGAAAAGGATAGATCCTGGAATTAAACCCAGGACTTTAATCTTTGCAACAAAAACTATCCTCGGAAGCTTGGCCCATGTAGCAAGAGATTTCCACCAAGTTTCATGAAAATCGGCCTATTGGTACAAAAGTTAATAGGGGGGATGAATAGACAAAACGAAAAAACTATAAGCTTACTAGCGTAATTGCCCATCAAATATGACGGGGATTATGATAAAAGTATTCCAAATATATTTGATGTTGATATGAAAAATCAGTAAAATATGCTAAATGATGGGCCCCTTGTCAAAAATGAAGTAATAATAATAAATAATTAATAATATTCTCTCCCTCCCTTCCTCTCTTTCCTTCTCTCTCTCTCTCTGCCTCTCTTTAATCTCACCTCCCCCTCTCTCATTCCCTCCTCTCCCAAACTATAGCCCTCCCTCTTTTTCTCTGTTTCCCTCTTTATCTCTTTCCTCCCATCCTTTTCTAATTCTATACCTCCCTTACTCCATTCTATATCCCTTCCCTCCGATCTCCCTCCCCACATCCCCCCCTCTCTCTCTTACTCTACATCTATGTAGTCATTTATATAAGCAAAAGAATCCAAACTAAATCCCAGTCCCATTAGGATTACGTATTTTAGCAAAAGATTCTATGATAATTTAAGGCAATCTATGCACTCGTATATTTATACGTATGCGGGTTGAGACAAAAATTGATTCTCGAAGTTGAACAATGACGTGGTCGGCAAGGCAACATCCCATTTAAAAGCCGATATTTTCCCAAAATATGTGATTTAAATGTTTAATATGGGAGATTTCGAATGGTAGGCAAAAAGAGATGAATAGATGAATTTAAAATCAAAGGTCGTACGTCAATTTTTTCTAATTTTAATTTCCAAAAGAATAAAAGCCTACACTTTAAAAAGTCGCTTTTTACGTGTTATCTTACGGGAAACGGAAATAGTCACACTGGATTCGAACCTGGGTCCTTTTTCGTATTTGTTTTCGCCATTTAATCTTTGTCTGAATCAAACATTTCTCCGAAATTTCAACCTTCCACCTGATCTGGAAGTTTGTTAAAACGTGCTAAAAATGCCATTGATGACATCAGCGTTTAACACAGACAGAACAGGAAAACTGTATGTAAGATTTTCATTCTGGAAAGTAGGCTAAAAAGTGAGGTCTGTAATGGGGTTCAAATATTTTCCAAAATTGAGGCTTCAGAAATAGGGGGAGGATATATTCAGGAAGGGACTATATTCGGACTAATACGGCAATTCACAAATAAAAAGGTCTTAAAAAATCACATGCATTGAGTTCGGAGTTGTCAGACCAGTAGTAAGCACTGTTTTCTTAGACTTTTGCTTTAGGAGCTTATTTATGAGTTTTCTTTTTTTAAATTTGTTTTCAAACTGTTTTAAAATGGATAGAAAACCTGAGGAATTTCATTGGATTGTACAACGGTTTTCCTAACTAAAGTGTTTTATATGAATGCTTTATTGTTTACAGCTCTCAAGAAATGCATTTCAATGTGAAATGATGTAATTTACATAAGCACTGCATTTAAATACCCGACCATCAGGATATACGTTTCTGAAATTATTCAGTCTTTGAAGGGTTAGAAGTAATTCATTGAACAAGAATGCACTTTGCTGCCCTTATATATCCCTAACCACCACACAACAGCATTTGGCATTGCAAAAGGTATGCCACAACCTGCCAGACTTGTCCAAACAAACATTCAAGCTTAAATATCTTTCGAATACTCTTCATATATATTCAACTGGTTTTTCTCACAATATTCTTTTATTGCTGTTCTATATTCATGTTGCTTGCTATTTTTTAAAAGTGAAATCAATCCTATTTTGACATGATTTTTATGTTTTTATTTAGCAATTGTGTTTTAGTCTGTCAAGCGAGATGAATTTTCTTACCTCTTGTTCACTTTAACTCCCTTCCTTTACTGCTCATGAATTCAATATTCTACCATTGATACTTTTGGCATAGCAAAGTAATTATGCATCACCTGCATTGGTTATCATCAGTGGCAAATCCAAGGAGTTGTTTACGTGTTTAAACACCTCCTCTGAGGCATGAAAATAAAAATATTTTAATTTTGCCAGTAAATAGCACCCAAACAAAAAATGAGTTTTTAATCAAAGTGGAAAATAGCAGCATAGTAGCTGTAAAGATTTAAAAAATGTTATTGGGCAATTAAAGGTTTCTAGTGATGCATGTGAGAATTTAGGCTGTTTTTCTATAAAGAAATACTTTGTCAATCCTGCATCCATCAAGTGAAAAATATTTCTCTTGACAAAGTATAATCCTATTCTTCAATCCAAGATGAAAAATAAGCAGTAGCTCTAGGGATTAATGTAATTTTTATATGTATTTGTATTTTAGATAGCATCCATTGCCTTGAACAAATAAATGCAGCGATAATGCAATTGTTGTTATAGGCACAATTTTTCATCTATTTCATCATGGATTCAATTTCTCTCTTTGACCAAAATAAATTTTGTTTATTTATGTGTAGAAGCATCTGTATCAATGTTGTTGTTTGATTTTAACCAATTCTTATAATGACACTTAAATATCTTTTATACTCAATCCTATATTAATAAAATGTATGAAATAAATGCTCCTTAAATTGGATCTGTGCCATTATTGCAGATGATAATTATCTATGCAATGACATACACTGGGCAAATGCTTAAAGATTGTTTGAAATCAAAATAGCCGTTTTTCACTTATTCGTGTCCATCAATAATAATTAATTTACTAGTCAAGTCTGGGATCATCAACATCACCCTTAAAAAATCCTGGCTAGATCACTGCTCTTCATTAAATAAAAAAACTCACGTCAGTAGATAATACTCTAAGTTCTAAACATTGATATGGAACAGTCAACTATTTCACCACAACAACGGTCTTTACTAGCATGATTTACTTTGCCTGAACTGAATTTTTGCATAATAACATTCCAACAGCTCTTATCCACTGATCTAATATCTAATTCATACAAAAATTTCAAAAATGTTTGTGTTAAAAGACTAGATAAATTATGGCATAAAGGTGAAAGGAAAAAGCTTAATAAGAAAGCAAAATTAAATGAACATGCTGCTCTACCTTTTGCACAACCCCATTAAGAGAAGTTCTTTACATATAATGCACAAAACTACATTACAATTGTTATGATAAAAATAATGCTGGTAAACTTGATGCTACATTTTAGGTTTAGCAGAGGAAGGACTTTGATAGAACTGACCTCCTTCTCCAGTTACAGCAGTGATGTACTTTGCTGGTGGATATACAGCATCATGTCCCACAACTCGAACGTAAACTGTCATATTGTAAGTGGTAAAAGGTCGCAGATTACCAAATCTAAACTCTGGTTCTACAATCCATGTGGTATGGTTTTGCCATTTGTTAAAGCCAATTTCTGCATAAGAAGGCAGATATTCAAACTTGGTGTTTAATGGAATTGGAATCCACCAATACAGAAGAAGAGAAGTGGAGTTGATGCTCCTCTCATCTACACCCATTTGAAGTACCTTCAAAACCAATCAACATGATTAATAAAAGAATTAAGATCAATGTTAAAGCTATGAAGGTAATTTACAAACCTGATAGACTCTCTTTAGGTTTTTGCCACAGTCTGATTCATCAAAGCCATCGACACAATCTTGGTTGCCATCACAATACTCAGCTAAAGGTAGACAGCGGGTACCAAAGTCACATTGGAAAAATCCTGGACGACATGCAGTAGGTGCTGGAGTTGTTGCTGCAAAATAGAAAGTTTTAATTATGAATTTCAAAGTCCTTGAAACAAGATGAATTGATGAAAAATCAAATTCTAATGCTGAAAATTGCAATTGCCAGAGAATTTAGAAATTCCGGATTGATGCCTTATTTTCTGGAAAAATGAAAACTATTATCTTATTAAATGGGCTCTGCATAGTTCAAAGGCTATCACGTTGGTTTATTTACGAGTTTAGATCTTGGTGTATGGTGATTATTTAAGTGCTTGCAGTATGGACATGCACCAACAACTTTTTACAGTAAAACTTTAAATCTACAGACCCCAATCTAATGGACTTTTTCACAATTTAACTTATGAAAACTAACCTCCTTAGAAAATTACTGTTGAAAACACTTACAAGATTTACTTCTTCCTTCACATCCTGCTTCGTCAGATTGATCTGAACACTGTACTACTCCATCGCATACTTGAGTAATTGGAATACATGTCCGGTCATATCGACAGGTGAACTGGTGTCCAGGATGGCATCCGACTACATCTTTACAGTTTTCCTCATCTTCGCCACGATCACAATCTTTGTACTGGTCACATACCCATGAACTATCAATGCAGTCACCTTTAACACAGAAGCATTTACTTTAATCACATTAAATTAAAATGTTTTTAGCAATGAATGGTAATGAAGTAATTAGAGCAAGAAAAATATTGTGGCCACAACCATAACAACAAATTTATCACTGTAAAAGATGTTTTTACTCCATAAAAATGAAATAGAAGTTCAAATTTTAACAAAATTACTTAACTTCAATTCACTGTTAACACAAACCCCAATGAACATTTCACCATAATTTTGTAGCATTACCTAAAATGAATTTCCACCGATCCCAACCATTCCTGGAGAAACATACCTGAATAGCAGCGGAACTGATCCTTTCTGCACGTGTTTGATGCTGAAGTGGTAGTTTGTGGTGGGGCCACAGTTGTGTCATTCCTGTCAATTCCACAACCTATTTCATCGCTGTTATCTCCACAATCATTCACCATATCACATTTCCACCAATAAGGTATGCACTTCTTATTACCGCACATGAACATCCAATCTGAGCATGAATTCTAAACAAGGAATGAGAATTTACAAATATAATCACTAATATCAATATAACACAGGCTATGAAGATAGAATACTGCAAAACTACAAGAAAGAAGCAATAAAAGGAGCATTCTGCTGTGTTTTAGTGTAACTTAATCCCTTTGCCCTGCTATTTTTGTTACATACAAAAAATTTTGTAATATGTAATTTTGAAAAGAAACATTAATTATCCTATACTATTTCAATAATAAAAATTTAACAAAACGATTTTTTCCCACTTTATTTTTTATAAATCTCCAAGACAGGAATGTGTGAAAGTTCATGTGATGATTGAATCGAAGTGTACATAGGACAAAGTGGAATAAGTGTAAAATTTCATCAAAGAAAAGAAACATTTTGATGACTCCAACTTCCCATTTTGCAAGAAATATATGAATTTGATAATAAACAACAGCTTCTTCAATCACAGGATACTCAATTTTGATTAAAATGAATTCAACTGAATTCTTTGGGACAAGTTATAATTATTAATTTTGATCTGACAGTATAATGTCTTGATCAGTACTCTGGTCTTTTAGTTTTCTGTGGTAATCGTTTGAGTTTGGATTGTTTTTTCTAGGAGAGTGCTGCGCTGTACAATACGGAAATCAGCGCTTTTTTCTTTGTGTGGATGTTGTTCATATTTTATTCTGAAATTATTGTTACTATCTATAGAACTTTTGTTATTTCACATAATGAGATTGTCTCTTAATAGTTTCCTCACTGATCGTCATCGTATAATGTGTTATTTCCCGTAATTGGAGATCGCATTTCAACAGTTTTTTCTCTGACTCTGGTCATACAAGGTTTTTTATAGATTTTTATTATTTCATTGCTAGGTTTTTGTTTTGATGCTCCCAGTAGACTGTTTCCGACTGATATTTGACTGTTATAAATATTACAGTGAACTGCATGAATATTCAAACTGAAAAATTAAAGCAAATACAGTTTTCAAGGTTTTCCTCTCGTGTACAATAATTATTTGTGTTCTATTGCGGGATTTTTCCTCTCGTGTACAATAACTGTTTGTGTTCTATTGTGGGATTTCCAATTTCTTTAATTGAACTGACGATATTTATAAGTATATTCCTAAAAACTGTCAACTGACTTATAGATTGACATCTGAAAATATTCATGCAAGTGTACCTTAAGACTTTTTCTTTTCGAAATAGATTAATAATGAAAAAATCATTTGGAACTTCTTAAAATTCACTTATGATTATAAAAAGAACAAAATAAAGAATTAATTGAATAATAGTGATAATTTTATAACCAAAAGAATCTGTGAGGTGTCAGGAGCACCCCACATGAATACTGGTGGTTCAAAAATGAATGTGTACTGCAGTTAAAAATGCAGATTATCTGTGTTCTTCAAATATCCATGCCTAATAAGTCCCAATTAATGCAGATCATCAGGATTTTACTGTACTAATCAAAACAACCAACCTGTCAACAACTGCCTCCCCTTCTGAGGTCATCACTTCATCCTCTCTCTTCCCTCTCTCTTTACTTTCATATTTAAAGAGCTTATTGAATCACTTTTTACTTTCTCAAATACAAAGTATATGAGAGATTACTGCGATCATGAAAAAATTTATAACTTAAGATTTTAACCCTTAAGAGTGCTAACATGACCCTGAGCGATGCACATAAATCTGCTTACCATATATAATCAAACGCAAGCCGATCCCAATTGTAAGCCAACCCCCACTTTTCACAAGGGGATACAAGGAAAATTTCTTGTAGGGTATACAACAGATGTATAAATGCTTCTCTTTTTCTCTCCTCCAGCATCTCACATTGGACTCGACAATCCTGTAATGCCATTTTGCAGCAAGATTAGATGTTTCTTCCACAAATGCGATCACTTTCCTCTTAAATTTTGCAGAATGTGTTCGTTTCATAATGAGTTTATTGTAAAAGACTGAAAATCTCGCCATGCTGAATGACTGAAATTTACGTTTGCAAAGGCATGAGGAAGTGACGGTTGGCTCAGGGAATCCTAGTATAAACATACTAGACACACTGTATCAACATAGTAAACAATGTAAATGTTTCAAAAAAGTAAAATGAACCATTGTGTACCTACATATCTACAGCAGTCAGCAACCTATGACCCACAGGTCAATGAGTGACCCGCTATCACGATTTGGGTAACCCACAAAGGTAAACATGGTCAGAAGGATTTACGTTTTGAAAATTAAAGAGTAATTCAATTGCTAAATACAGCCTATATAAACATCCAGGTTGGATTTTTCTTTTTATTCAATTTTTTAATTGACTCATCGCATTTCCCCAAAACCTTTAATTGACCCGCCATCAAAAAAGGTTACCGACCACTGATCTAGAGTACACAGCTTCTTATGCATAAGAGTGCTAGGTATCACCGCGATTTTGGCGACTTTGATGCGGCACACACTTTTTACATAATTTATTTTTTTGTATTCAGTCATTATGATTCTTTTTTCATACATTTTAAGTAGATTGTTTACTTCCACTTTAATACACATACCTTGAGTTATAATAGAACTACGGGTATTTTGCTGCCTTTCCATTCATGGTAAGCAAGATGTTTGCTGCACGAAGAAGGAGAAAAATGATAGAAGATATCCCAAAGTGCATTGAACATATCAGAACGTAATATAATAGAGTACATATGCATCTATGTTGAAATGATTTTAAAAATTGTCTTCAAAGGTGCTTAATGCTCATCCATATTCATTTGTTTCTCGCGTGCGTTCTTCTGCATTAGAACAGCATAGGGTTCTTGCGGCGCCAACTTTCTGCACGTTCCACACTACCGTTCTTATGAAAATGCCCCATAATTAGGGTTGCCAGATGTCCGGTTTTGAACCTGATTGTCCATTATTTGGGCAGTCTGTCCAGGAAAAATTAGAGGTAACACCGGACATATACGTATATTTTCTCAAGCACTTCGCAACTTGGACACCTTTGTCCGGTATTTTTAGAGAAGCCACCTGTCAACTCTACCCTTAATGCATTGATTACTTTCTTTTTCATTCATTGATTTTTAAGACACTGATTCTAAGCTGAATGGCAATTTCTAAGAAGGAAAAAAAAGGTCGGCTTACAATCGATTATACAAAATATGTTGCCAGCATCGCTCATATTGACTCTTAGTTTTTCACCACGAACTCTAATATATAGCCAATAGAAGTGTTTGTGAAAATACTACAGGGACATCTGGTGATCCAAGTTCATTTTTCAGTTAGGTAAAACCTTTCTTGGACCTTCGAGGAGGTTTTATCACACAAAAGATACAAGAGACATCCCTCTACTTCTCTGGAAACACAGAATGGTGGTTGGTCATATCAAGAAAACAAGCCAAGTGCATAGAAATGATTGGTCCTAGTCAAGGGTAAAAACAGTGCAATAAACCAAGCATATTTTGTTCCTTACCCTTGCCTTTGGTCTATATGGCAGCTCATTATGGGCCCTTAAAACAATGGCCTCAGGGACCTTAAGAAGGCGAAGTGTACGGAATTCCAAATGAAGTGATGTCATCTGTTTTACAAGGAATGAAACCTTTGCTATAACTGTGGACTTGCAGTAATATTACATCATGTGTAGAAACAAATATTACATGTGGTAAACATAAGTTCAATTCTCAAAGTAAGACTTTTGGTGCCCTCCTTGCATCTCAAGTAGGACAGAAGATATTCTTACTCTTCGTAGGATTGTCCTACCAAAAGTAGGCTGTTGGCAGCCATACTTGACACTCCAAGGGTTAATAACTATGCACATTTAAGTACCCTTTAGTCCAAGAATGGTGTTTTAGCAATTTCGTCTATAGTCTATTGTTGGCATCTGGATTATGATGAAATCTAGTACAGTAAAACCTCTACCTTACGAACCCCTTTATAGCGAACACCTCCGAATAACGAACAATTGACGGGGTCCCGCCAAACTTATATACAAAATCCCTAATTATAACCTCTTTACTACGAACTTCCGTACTACGAAAACTTCCGAACAACGAAGGAAAAAAGTGGTCCCTCCCGTTTTTATTTACCTCTTTAGAACGAAATTTTGCTCGCTAAACATTTTTTTCAGTTACATAAGTACGGAAAACTATTGAAAACAGTCGCCAACGCGCCAATTAGCGTTAAGCTTACAACAAGCCAATCATAGCACGTTTTCTAGCATGATGACGTATTTCCTGTGTTTCCGACATTTTCGCGCCATTGACCGGTGTGTCCTAGGTGAGAGAAGGTGTAAAAGTGCGACAAGTTATTGAGTGAGAAGAAGTGCGTTAAATATCAATTCCTTTTGATATTTAGTGCTTAACGGTGGTTCACAACGCTAACTTTTAGCTTTTTGCTTGCTGCTCTCCATTGTCGAGTCGAGTGACGTATGCGCAGCACTGGATGTAGTGGAAAGATATTTACTCTCATCCGAGAGTTGTAGTGCTGCAGCTATGCACGCTTTCAGGGAAGTGGAGACTGCCATTTCCCGAGAATTTACGAAGAATTTAAAACAGAAAAAAATAGACTCGTTTTTAAAAAATGTTGATTTATTAATAAATCTTTTAAAAAAGTGTTGTATTTGAAATCATTCCCGATTAAATTAATCCCCTAATCCTTTTAGAGAGAATTTCAACAAAAGATTGCAGCAATTAGGTATGTATCATGGTGAGGTGGTTCCTATGCACTTTTTTGTGATAGATAATTTATTCGTCAGAGACGGAGCTGGAGTGTTGTTAAGAATGTTAGTGAAAAATATTGGAGTCTTGATTTGGAGTGCCAACGACAGTTAGTGCTTTCTTATGGGGAAAATGCTGCTTTCTTTCATTTCGTTTAGAAATATTTGCAACCCGCTCCGTGGTGGTCAAATAGTAGTTTATTAATTGGCGTTAAGAAGTGGCGTTGCTGTCAATATTTTTTATAAACTTAGCGACTCAACAGATGCTTTAGGATAGGCTCAGCGAGTATCATGCATTGCAACCTCGAAAAAAGTCGCATAATAAAAAATTGCAGAGGATGTTTTCGTGCAGAACCTGCCAATCAATGCTAGAAAAAATAACATTGCATTTCCGAGTTATTCGGTGCTTGCCACTGTCAAACATTGCAAAATGAGATGAATGAAAGTGGCCCTTTTTCCCATAAGAAAGCATTGTGTCGTCGGAGCTTCAAATCAATATGGCCGATTATTAAACATGAGGGCGCGTTTTGAATATCGTCCACTTATGTGATACTTTTTCCTGAAAAGATGTAATGGACATAATTTAGTAAAGTTACTCCGTTTCTGAGCATATGCCTTCATTTGGATAGCCCCGTTGCTCCCGTATAATCTAACAGGCAATGTGCCCCTGAAGTTATGCAACGCCCAATAACCTCCGATCAACGAATTTCCGAATAACGAATAGACGAAAAATTGGGTCCCTTGATATTCGTTAATGAGAGGTTTTACTGTATTTATATATCATCTGAAATAAAAGCCTTGCTGCAACAAACCATATTACGCAAAAATGGAGGGTAGTACTTACATCTCTATTTTTACAAAATACTGATTTACTCAAAAATATCTGCAAGGATAAGTACATAGCATCCAGTGACATTGAGTTTTATGTGCGGCTAACACAAAATTCTTCCCAATAATAGCAGCTGCATTGTTACTATGAGTCAATCAGCAAGGAAATATGCATTAATTCCTTAACTGTTTTGCTACTGACTGCTTTCCCTTAACGCTCAGTTAAAATTTACATAAAGTAATTTTAAAATACTTAAAAAATTATATTTAAGATTTTACCACAATTGATGGATTACCAAATTTTTTAATAATATGAAACTTTGAAATACTGTGCTTACAGTTGGAAGGAATGGAACTTGAGTGGTTGTAGGTGTTGAAGTGTTGGTCTCAGTACAATTCAGTTCATCTGAGTTGTCTTGGCAATCATCTTGTCCATCACACACCCAAGACCGGAAAATGCAGCGATTGTTTTTGCACTGCCAACAGGATAAAACAAAAATGTTTATAGAAAACATGAAAAACAGCTGGAACATTATAGAAGGACTTGAATTTTGTTTTTATAGGACATTTGCTGAAATTTAAACTCTATGAACAATAAACTCACTTGTAATGCAACAGTTACACCATTGAAAACTAAACACAAAAAATTTATGATATAGATTATTAAAAGAAGTTTCTGTGTGTTCCTGTTTAACGACATATAAACTTCATAAGTGACCAAGCATCAAGCATAAGTTGTTGCTTTTAATATATGCATAATCTTATACTTATTAAATTAATCATGGGTGTATACTTGCAATGCCATGTGTTTTTATAAGAGAAAACAATCATATTCAAGGAAAATTTTATGATTTTATTTTCCTTTCAACTTAGGATCTTTCTGCACTCTGTTCAGACAAAAAAATTAGAAGAGTTAGTCAATGGCTCTATTAAGAAAAATGTTTACTGCAGATCAACTTTTTCAGGTCTCCAGAAAAAAGTTTGTGGAAAGAATAATGTTATTCAATTTTTTTAAGGCGTCTGATTAACTTTCATTTGTCATTAAATAATCATTACATTCTTTCAAGAGGTACAACAAAATAATTTGTCCCTATTTTATCAGTAGAAACCTATATTATGATGTTGTATTTTCAAAAAGAGATAAAAAATTAGGGTGCGAAAATATTTAGTTTCTCAAACTTTTAATAATTTTTCATTTTCGCACCCTCCAATTTCTGAGTTTGGGCCAGCACTGCTGACACAGATTATTGATTCCCTGTATTGTCATTTGCGCAATTTGCGGTGGAGACATTGGGGCCAATCGTTACACATATCATTCGCGATATGTACTCTCAGGCTACCCACTTTGATTTTTGAAAAACCATCCTTTTCCATGGAATAAATCAACGTCATTATGAAAGAAATGTACGTCTTACCACAATATTCACCCACATATGCCATGCAGAATGGTCATTGATTGATCAGTGATATTGATTTTTTGGGGTCGATAAAAACGGGACCGGCTGACAATCAGGTAAATAAGCTACTTTACCCTCTTATTTTTCTTTCAAAACTTCCAATAACAACTCATAAACATAGCCATAAAAATTAAACAAGTGAGTGAAGAATCCCAAAGAAATTTATTTAACATGCTTTATTCATTTACTGCTATATTTTCATTGGCATAACGAATTGCAGATGTGATGCATTGTTGGTTGCCTAAATTTGTAGTAGCATGTACTTTTAGCAATTTTCTGATTATTCCCAGCAACTGATCCTATATCCACCAAATTTATACCATATGTAGCTCTAATGTAGATCTATCTTGGCATTTTTAACTCGAGTCAGTTTTGTGTTAATTTGTACATGGAGAGATGTACGGATGAACTGAATACATAAGCAATATTGTTTAGAAACAAGTTAGGAAAGTGTACAATGTATCACAAATAGGCATGTTTCATGCGATGGAGTATTTGAAATTAACAATAAAATTTGAACATTTCATGCGATGTAGCATTTGAAACTAACAATATAATTTGAATGCCATCTTTAACCGATGAAACCAAGCCTGTATTTTTGCCACATAAAGTGTTTTGTTGCAAAGTGATTTTTCTTATTTTAATCAAAAATTATTTGAAACATACTCAATTGAATTGAATTACTGTAATAATGTACCTGCCCGAATACAAGCTGATGTTTTTCGTCAAAATCTACAATGAAAAAATCACCCCTAGGCCTAAATGCAAGTCTGAGAATAAATTTGGGGTTAGGGTTCTCGTAGTCACCCCTATATGGCAACACGTCTCTCATTGCCGTTGTGTTCAAATGATAGCACTATACTTTTCGTAAAGTAAATATTTGACCTACGATGAATAGTAATGAATAAATAAAAAAGCTAGAATATTAAATTTAGCAGTAACTGTGTTTTGTCACCATTGTTACCTGCTATGCAGACAATTATGCAAAGTGCGATGATGGCTTTTGATGCGCAACTGTTTGAATTTCGGTAAAACTTTACATGAACGTATATAATTATAAAAATGTAATTTCTTAAGACAATGTAAACGCTAATTTCATTGGAAATAGACTTGGATTAAAAATTATCTTGGCGAGGTCTTGATTGCTTTATTTGACCTTTTGTGAAAATGAAGATGAATCAATTATCATCACTAAACATGGAACATTATTCAACAACGCGAAATTATTAATTGGAGTAATATTTCAAAATGCCAACAACTAAACCATTTCCCACTCTTTTCTTTGATCTCGAATAATGTATTCTAGGCTGTGCATGCATGCCCAGCACACTTCAGCATAAAATCTACGAAATTTACTTTTTTGTCAAAAAATAGTGAAAACATTTGGGGGGTCAGCTCCTATTCCGGCAGATATGGTATGTATGTTTACATTCTTTTCTTTGTCGTAGATAATCCATTTCATTTCATTTACAAAATGCTGTACGTGATGTAATAATGTTTAATGTATTTTCGTAATTATATTAGATATTATTTAATTCGGTTACTGTGAGGATTGTTATAGTTGATAACAAGTATCCATGCATGCATTTTTCGAAGTTCCAAGTGAATTACAACTTTCTTGTTTGATTTTCTTGAAAATGACTACTCCTATGTTAAATATGTATAGGAAAAGAAATAATTTATTTGGCAAGTTCTATAAATTTTATAAGACTTTTCTGGTATGACTAATATTTTACAAAATATGAGGAAAAGTTCCTTTTTGTTTGCAGTCAAGTGGCACCCCTGATTGGGTTATTTATGCCATTTTTTTACTGTCTTTGGTAAAAAATCCTAAATACCTAATTTCATGAAAATCCATTTGGTAAAAGTCAAGAACGAATGTGTGTACAGATGGATAGACAAAATGAACCTAATTAAGTCCTTTGTTGGAAAATAAACCAGCCTATCAAGTGCTAAAAAACATAAGCCATTTCATAAATGTATTTATTTTCAATTTAAAGTTGAAATTAATGTAAAAGCAGTCATAGCCCAAATTATTTGCAATATTAGAGATGCCTAGTTGCCCCCACAGGCTGCGATATTGGTTTATGTTTTCTGGGTAATCAACCTCTTGGATTATTATAGCCATTACTCCTACACCGAACACACACAAGGGAGGAGGGAAACCCGGTGTTGGCATTAGCATACTTTTTACGAAGAGTACCAAGGGGCCCAACTGCTTAATGTCACTTCCGAAGGATGGAGCACTAACTTGCCCGATCTCCTCAAACCACAGAAGCAGGGAATGGGACAATCCCAGGTTGAAAAACCCTACCTCTGCCGGATTTGAACCTGGGACCACTGCGTGGAAGGCCAACACTCTAACCACTCCACCACTGTCACCCCTGTGACATTGGTGTTAGTTCAGCTATGGCCTGCATGTGCACTTACTTGGAATTACATTGGGAGGACATTTAACTGCTGTATACAGTTCTGGCTCAGGTTCATCCTTTCTTTCACATTTGTTAAAATTTGGGTATATGTCTGAGTTTTGCATTGTATAAATGAGTCCTATCTAGCAATTACATCAAAGCAGTTTTGGGCAGCATTTCAATAGTTGCCCTAGTCCTATTAAAATTCCTTATAACTATCCTAATATCTCTCTATATATTAAAGTTGTATTCCATTGGGGACATCATCAGGCTGATTCCCAGTGCAGATGGCATGAGAGGAGAATGTCTCAAATAATGTCGAATAACTCAAGAATGGCTGAATATTTTTTAACCCCTTAACTGCTAAGTTTATGAAATGGGAGAACTGGGGATATGCCGAGTTTCTTAAATTAGAAAATCACATTTAACAATATTAAATTATAACAATACATGTAACTATATTTCATACAAAATGGTATATTTTTCTTTGTTAGTCACTTTAAAGATGTTTTTATTGTGATATAACGTGCGAGTGATACTGAAGACAAAAAAAATTAAACGCGTAAATGCATTCACAGCAGTTAAAAAGGTTAACCATTCTTACCGTGAATTGCCACTGCTCACAGGTGTTATTACCACAGTTAGATTCATCAGAACCATCAGGGCAGTCAGATTCACCATCACAGCGCCATGATGTAGGTATACAGTGATTCTGTTTCCCACAGCTGAATTCACCAGCTGGAAAAGGAATAAAATAAATCTAATGAAACATTTTATGATTCCCAAAAATGTAATGGGGAAAGTATCTACCCTTTGCATAAAGTTAAATTATCATAAAAATGGAGGAAACAGATTGATATTATACTAGCACAGAGGAAGAGAAGCAAAAGGTTTAAACATGGTTCCTCAATTCAACATTGCAAGAGCCAGCTAATAGCTTTCATAAAAGTAATGTTAAATATAAATTAACTCCTTAACCGTAAAATTCAAAATTAGAGACAAAATGAAAAGAGGGGAGGAAAGGAAGGAAAAGCAAAAGACAATAAAAATTATAAACTTACAGGTTTAGAGGGTGTTATTCCACACCAGGGACCTGATGTCACTCACACATTCACTCCCTCAATCGCACAAGCACTAATCCTAAAGGTGGAAAAGGAAACGGGACCGGGTTTGCGAGAAATTACTCTGCGCCAGGGACCCAAAAAAACACACCGTTGCTAGGTTTGTGAGTCAGTATGACCGCGACAGGGACCTACTAAGCAACCACAGACACACGCACACGTCAAGAGATAAAGGGAAAAATAAAGGGGGAAGGAAAGGGGAAATAATACTACGTTTAGAGGAGATTAAACCATACCAGGGACCTAGTATCGCACACAGCGACCTGTAGGTTTATGTGCCTTCCGGCAACGACAGGGAGCTAACATACAAAACAATCACCCATGCAAGCACTTGGAATACACGCACACAAGATCTCTAAAGATGAGGTAAACGTACTAAATACGTATTTTGGGAGCAATGCTCTCATCATCAGTAGCTGATGTGTAATGAATGCATGTAAGTCTATAATTTTTATTGTCTTTTGCCCTTCCTCCCCCCTTTTCATTGTGCATCTCTAATTTTAAATTTTACGGTTGAGTTAATTTATATTTAACATCAATTTCCCCATAGTCTCCATCTTTACTTATTTATCATAAAAGTAATGAGGCAAAAATCCCATACCTATCAAACATCTGATAGAGCAAACAAATGACAAATTACCACTGACTATTACAACTTTACACACAGTTAAACTGTCTCGCTGAGCCATATTATGGCTACAGGGGTTGCATGTATCATTGCCATGCCTACCCAAACCAAAGAATGAAAATTATTAGATTTGAATAGGTTTACTATGTCAATCACTAATATAAATGATCCTCTATCTGAATGCCAAATGACTAAAACATACCCTGATCAACTCTGTATGCAAAACACAACTAAAATGTTTAACCCTCTCCCACAGAATGTGTAGTCAAACGTAGTTGTACCCATGACACAGCAATTTCCAACTGAATTCCATTCTATGCAGTCATAAATATGACCTCGCATAGTAGTCGGTAATGAGGATATATTGCATGAATTACAAAATAATTTATCTCTTAATAGTGATGATTTGAATTATTCAAGTGAAAATGCATTAGGGGAGTTTGATAACATTTCTACAGTAAGTGTTAATGAAGGTGAAGAAAATATATGTGATAAAAGGGATAAGGAAAAAGTAGGGATGTGCGAACATCAAATTTTCAACTCGAGTCAGGTTCAAGCCAAACATTGTCGAAAAACTCGAGTTTCAAGTCAAGTTTGAGCTTTATGTTTAAAGACATATTTAATGATTTTGTTAGGTAGAATAAAAGGGCTTGAAAGGCCTTTTTTAACTCAATATTAATTACAGGCGATGCTCGATTTACGCCAATCTGATTTACGTGCTTTTAATTTTAACACCATTTATAATAAACATACAAATAACATCCTATTTGCGCCTTGTGCCATCTTGCTCGTTTCTACACCTCCTCTACCTTTGAATGTTACATTGTTAAGTCTAACGCGCATCCTATTGCTCGCTGAGAAAGTATACAATGTATACTATACATACTGTTACATTGGGAAGTCTCACATTCATTTTCTTTCACCGCAAAAGTAGACAAATGTAGGCATACATATACAGTTGGCAGTTTAACTGTTGTCGTC
Source organism: Tanypteryx hageni (assembly GCA_028673005.1). Classification (NCBI taxonomy): domain Eukaryota; kingdom Metazoa; phylum Arthropoda; class Insecta; order Odonata; family Petaluridae; genus Tanypteryx; species Tanypteryx hageni. The sequence continues at coordinate 127,511,338 of CM054113.1, read as the reverse complement.
TTTCGTAGCGCTAACGTTTTACATTTAGCTGTCATTTACCTCTGTGATTTTAATTCTTAATATTCTTTAATATATCCCCTTGTGTTAAAATGAGCTTCAAAAGAGTTAGCAGTGATTCTAACATGGAAAGGAAGGATGTGAAAAAATCTAGCAAGTTTCTTTCCTTTGAAATTAAAATAGAGGTTCTTAAAAGGTTTGAACGTGGTGAGAGAAACACTGACATGTGGTATGAATTGGGACTTTGTGATTATAAGAACAATTTGTGACTTTAAGTTTGGGAACGATACTCCCTTAATTTATATGATTAGCACCAGCTCGTATGCCTTTTAACTGGTGGGGACATTTTGTCATAATTTTGTGTACGCACGTGAGCGTAATTTTGGAACCCCTAGATTACTATTTCCAATTTTTTCACAGGACAATCAACATATAGATAAGTTTTACAATACTATCGCTTGCATGATAAATTTATAACACCTTATTTGCATTGATAATATTCAAGGAATATTATTAAATAAAGGAAAAAATTAATTACTGAATTTACAACACCATAAAGGAAGATGTTACTGAGGTTTAAAATGTTTTGGTAGGAATGAATCTCACTATCACTTATGGCAGGACTATGGCAAAAAATTGAGTATTTACAACAAACTCCTATACTGTTCGAATCTATGGTTTAGGAAGTTGTTGTGAATTCTCAAAATATTGTTTTGCTCAGGATTTTCTTGAATTATTATCACTGAAACATAACTCATAATTATGTGGTCTCGCAGACTTCTTTGTGGTAAATAAAGTGCTCTATCTGATTATTTTTTAATCTATACCTTATAGATCATATAAGAGCTAGGGAGAGAAATTTATGGATTTTTAATTGTCAATTGCTGAGAGAACCAACTTAGCGATCAATGTAAACAAAATATGCGATATTTTGCAAAACATCGCACGGTTTTGTTATTATGGTTGGAGTTTTTTATCCACTTAAATTTATTCTTAATAAAAAATAATAATAAGGGAAGTGGGGTGTGTTGATTTAAATGGGAATATATGATTTGCCTGAAATTTGTATTGTACAAAAATGTACATTATGTCCCGATATTTTCATCTATCTCATTCCAACTAAAAGGATTTGTTAGACATAAAACAGGATGTAATATATAAAGTAAGGCCCATTCTTCACAGAACGTCAACTTTTAATGATAAGTATAATGCAGGTAAACTTTCGATTGATCTAAAGGAGTTACTGTATGCAATTGGGCGAGTAAAATATAATTTTACGTAATAATCTAGTACCTGGGTTCTATTTTAACAATTTCATGGAAATCTGATGTTTAGATGATAAGTTATTGCATTTTAAACAAATGTAGTTTCTGATTCCCATGTATATGGGATTTAAATTCCCTGAGAGGGCATTTAAATACAATTTAAACGATAGATAATTTGAAAAAGATAACAAAACTGAAGAAAAAACAAAAGAAAAGTTATTTGACGGCACACACTGTAAAATTAATGGTTAAAACAGAATCTTATGCTACTTTTTCTGAGACCATTCAACCTTTGAGTAGTTATAAATCATACTAGGGACTCCACCACTGGTGCCGTAAACACCTAAGCTCATGCCTCACTTCACGAGGTGAATTCACTCACTGCAAGGGCACATTCCCAGAACCACTTCCTTACAGTATAAATTTGAAATAAAAAATTATATCAAACCCAATTATCTCAATTAAGGCATGATCAAAAATATTTCTAAAACTCAAGAACGTTAGTAATACCAACAGTTGGACCACATTCATTCAAGAACTTTTTTCAGAATATTACATTCGTCAATATCTAACCAAACCCAACAATTTTGAAAAACTTCAGCCTTACTTGATGAAGGCCAGTCCCTTGAGGTTCTACCTCTTGCAGGTTTTACTGTATCCTTATCCTTTATGAGTAAAAATTTTCACACTGGAAAATGGCCTTATTTTTAAAGATGTGTATTATATACTGAAAAATACAGTACATAGCAGTAATGAGACACTTACGTTTACAAGTAGATGGGCTAGCTGACGGGCAAGCAGCTTCATCTGAGCCATCACGGCAATCATCTTCCATGTCACACACCCAGCGACTTGAAATGCACCTCCCATTGGAGCAAGTGAATTGCTGCTCAGTGCAGCTCACATATGCTAAAAATAATGATATGTTATAAAAGAAAAACTAAGCTGAAGGATAGACAACATTATAAGGATAACATTAAATATGGGCTCTTACTGCAGTTAGCTTCATCACTGCCATCAGAACAATCTTTATCAATGTCACATTTCCAATATGGAGGAATGCACTTGCCATCAGTACATCGAATCTGATTACTGGGACAAGTAGTCGGGCTGCAGTTTCGCTGTAAATAAATGGTTTATATGAATTTCAACCAAGAAAGAATATCCATACAGGTTCAAAAAATTATTTTACATTATTGATAATCTCATTGAAATTCAATTGATTTCTTAATGACCAAATGGTACATATTTAAATCTTCATAATGAATAGTTTGAATTAAATTCAACTGCCAACAAAATGATATATCTCATTTCTTTGGCTGTAAGGACATGCAATTTCAAAATTTGAACATGTTCCAGAGAAACTTTAAATATAATCAATTCTGATAACTCCTTTTGAGAAGAATAAATGAAGAAAAGACTAAAATATGGCGGATAAAACTTAAAAGTAGAAAATTAATGCAGAATTCAGAAATGCATCAACCACTTCAAATCCAGCATGAATATGTTATCTTATGTTCCTATCCTGAAAATTTCTCAAGGTTGCAGGATTTCAGAGATATTGCCCATACAGATAGGTAGGTGGACAAACAAACTGAATGCATCAGCAGTTTTTCAGAAAATGTGCAAAAAAAACAGATCTGCATACTACAATTAAAACTCAAGGGAAGGGTTGAAATATGTATACCACTAAAGTGCAATTGAACAGAGACATCCACAAATGTCCCCAAACTTGAAAGCTGGATCTGGAGTAACATTCAAATTTGTAACACAGCAATTATATCATACCAATAAGTATACACATAATGTCCTTAAAACCTAAAATTTGCAAAGCAATATAAAGAAAACCTCAAGTGCATGTATCATTGAATATTAAATTCAATGATGAAAATATTAGAATGAAAAATAAAGGAGTGCATACCTCATCAGTATTATCACCACAGTCATTGTCTCCATCACATTTCCAAAGCATTGGGACACAAAGCCCATTTCCACATCTAAAATATTGTCCGGAACATGAATGAGACACTATAAAAGAGAGAATTTTATCGTAAGTGATAAGACAGTAACACTCAAATTACATCTGTTCGTATCACAATCATATGTGACATTATCGCATCATATTGAAAATTAACCCTTTCTGGTCAGTCAGCATTCCTAATTTTCTCCCAAGGTCATTCGTCGATCAATGATCGATTTGTTTTTTTTTGTCATTGCAGATTGTATGTCAAATATATATTGCTGCATAATATATATGCATACTAGAAATGTTTCTCCCAAGTGTACTGCCTTCTAACGTACTCTAAATGAATTTTTTATGAAATGTAACCAGTTGATTCTACATCGAATATAAAGAGACCCGTGACTTAGGGTTTTTATGAATGGGCCATTGAGTTTGAGAAATCAGCCACGAAAATTTACAAAAACATCGTATGCAACTTAATAAGCTTCATTGTTGAACTGTTGATAAGAAAGGGAATGGTTGAATGGATAGCGTGCCTAGCTTTTAGAGCATAGGCCCAGGTTTGATCCCAAATGTTTTCGTTTTTTAGCCTACTTTCCAAAAAATGGAAATTAGTCTTATGAGATTGCCTGGGTGTCTGTTTGTGTGTGTCTCCCTCCCCTAACATCTTTTTCATGACTGACCCAATTTCAACTAAATTTAGTACATAGAATATGCACATAAATCAATGACCAAATTGACATATTTAGACCAAATCAACACAGCAGGGGTGCCAAAATTGTAAAGTTAAACTTTTCGGTAAATAGGAATTTGGAAGGAATTGGCAGAACCGATTTCAACGAAATTTTGTATGAAATAGGCATGCAACATAAAATAACAAAATCAGGATGTTTAGTATAGATATAGAAAGCAGGGCTGTCACAATACAAGGAATAAAAAAATTATTTTTACACGTATTTGTGTTGAGCTGTCAATATTAATTTCAATCAAATTTAATACTTATAATATATGCTTGCTTATATACAAAACCATATTAGCATATTTAACCTAAAACAGTTATAACTGGGGTGCCACAATTACAAATTACACTCTTTCAGTAAATAAAGATTTGGCTGAACGGATTTCAATTAAATTGTGTATATAAGATTTGTACAACATATCATAATCAAGATGTTTAAAGTGGAGCTATGGAGCAGGGCTACCACAGTAAAAAGTTAAATAATATTTCTTTTACACGTATTTCTAGAGAACTGAACTAAAGGATTTTAACCAAATAATGTATATTTAATCCTCATATAAATAAATAACCAATATATTATATTTAAATCGGATCGACTAAACTGTGCTACCACAATATCAAGGTTAGAATTTTTCTGTAACTATGAATTTGAAAGGTATTGGCTGAACAGATTTCAAAGAAATTTTGTGTAGGGCGAGTATAGAATGGGAAAACAAGATGTTTAGAATGGATCAAAAAAGCAGAGCTACCACAATATAAAGAAAATTAATTTTCAGATTTCCAAGCAAATACATTAGTATACGATTATACTGCAACGAATTTGACGAAAAGCACATCTGTACCATGGGAAACCTGTGTACACCCCTACTTGTTATATATTAAAATTGTATTGAAAGGAAAGTAGGCGGATTAGTTCTTTCCAAAACTACTTGTTTAATTATCCAAAAACTAAGGCCTATTCAATCAAAAGCTGATATACAGGTCTTCTTATTTTAAGTATTCTACCACCCAAAAATGTTTCGTCGAAATCAACAACCCAAGGTACATATAAATATGGAGAAATACACTCGGCAAGAATCCCATGATCACTTCTACAGTTTGACCAAAGCCAGTAAATGCACAGATGGAAATTTTGACAATACTTAGTTTATCTCATCCATGCTAATTTATCTTGATATCTAGTCAGAATGAGTTTGTCAAGTTTCGAAATTACATCTGCACAAAATACATAAACTTAGAAGATGTTACTATTACAAGACAAGAGGCCTTAAGTGATGAGAGACGAGGTTATACCAGAACTACCTGTATACTTATGATTATCTCTTATAAGTCTTATTTCTTAACAGAAAAGAACTATTTAAATTTCTTCATTAAACCTTTTACACACTCATATTAAATGCAACAAATAGAGCAAATTTTGCAAACAGAGTTTCAGGGACACTCAATTATTCATAAATAACATTTTCAATTGTCAAGTTTCAGAAATGACTCACATGCTGGACAAGTTCCATTGGCATATGGCTTCTCAAAACCTGGGCAAAGGCACTCGTTATTTCTTGAGATCATTTCATCTGGGCAAAGGCATGCATGGCCACCATGCGGCATACCCACACAAATATGAGAACAAACTGCTGTCCCATTTGAGCAGGCATTGGTACCTTCTTGAATGCTATGCGCATAAATCTAATTTACAAAAAATATGAATATTTAAATCTCTAATTGTAACACTTAAATCAGTTCAAAATAATCTTAATGGAAGCTCATATCATGAAATAGAGTTGGTTACAAAGAATTTCAGAGATGATCAAAACAACATGACGATAGAACATGAATTTTCTCCATCACCAGTTTATTTATATGAAATATTATATGATATAATGACATTAAAAAGATAGCTCATTTAATAAAATTGTATTCATTCCTATAAAAGATTATTTTTCAGCCCGAAGATTGACGACAACACAGAGCTAATCGATCACCTTTAGATCCATCAATCCTGGCAACTTTTCAGCAATGGCAGTAATTCCAACTCCAAGGTCTTTATCAGCCATGTAAATAGCATTCTGTCTCCAATCATCCCAATACATGTTGTCTTTGAAGACAGCAACAGCAAATGGATGGGAAACACGACCCTGATTAAAAAGAATACATAAACTAATTGGCACAATAGAATTTTACTTGAAAGAAAGCATTTATAGGGCTTTAATCATTCTCAGAAAAATAATATAATCTTCTTATATAAAAGTAATTCCATGACCAATTCTGTCGGCCAGTAGCTGAAACATAGCATGCAAGTCTTTTTCATTACCATTTTAATAATATGTACATACTTATAACCATCATACAAACTCGGGACTTAAACAAAAAAAAGCCTACGAGAATGAAATTTCATTTTCCTGGTGCAGATTTTTTAATACTAGTCAAATCGGTCCAAATATCAATTTCTATTGTAATGTATTTTAATGTGAAAATCTTTGGTAGTAGCAGTAATTAATTTTTTAGGTGCAAAAATCTTTCGTTGTCAAGCTGATTTGCATTGTTGCCGGTTTCGTCTAATTGCGAATAAATGATTGGGATTATTAATTCGCATTGCATCTGTTCACATATTCACAATATTTCGAAGCTATTTTGAAGTTTAAACAATACCTTGGTAACAATAAATAATACAATGGTAACAAAAATAAATAAATATCCCATTATTCATTGACATTGTGATTATATGTTTATAAGTCAGATATAGAATATAGAGATTTTTAAAACATCACTCACGGACGTGTATTTTGTATATATTTTCATTTTTTTGTCCACTAATTTACAGAAGCATGCAAATCTTCAGTATTTGTACTTCAAAAGGCTTTTCATTTGAGCATTTCAATACCAATAGTACATGAGATATACAATTTTTTCCAAAAAAACAAGCAAAAATACTCCAAAATAAAACCAGTATTTTAAGGTTAAGTAGCATATGACCATGGAAGGTTCAGATCTCTACCTAAAATGAGTTAGCAATTGACACCTTGAGCAACCCTGAACTAAAGGATTGGACAATATTTGGAATGACCCAATGTATACAAGAGCATAGTGGTGATTTAGGGGTAGTTTTAGCTGGTACATGCACAGCATTTAAGGGCTCAAGGATGTAGCCAAGACATAAGTGAGTTAACGTAAGTATAAAAAAGTTATTTTCAAAAATTTAATAATTATAGGTTCCAAAAATGTCTTAATCCTTAACATTCATTAAATAAACATGCAGTAGATACCTACATCATTAGAAATAATTTTTCTGAATTTATGGCCGTCAAAATCAGAAGAGGATATGTAATCTTCCCTTGCATCCACCCAATACAATCGTTCAGCAATGTGATCAATGGTAATTCCATTAGGCCATTCGACAACAGGCTTCGTGAATAGTTTCCGCACATCACTTCCATCCAAGTTTGCTCGACTCACGCTAGGTTCACCAGGAGCCCAGTCAGTCCAAAACAAATACCTATGCAAGAATAAAATATAGGAAAATAAAAATCCTAGCATCGCTCTAGTATTGCTTAGCTCTTAGTCCATACAATGAAATGTAACAATTCACATCATTTATGGGGAAATTTTGAGAAAAACAAGTAAACGCACCCTTGCATCGGATGAACAACAATTCCTCTAGGTTTTTTGAGCACATTTGAAGATAAAATAGTTTTCCTCATTCTGCCCATGTGATTGGTATCCGTTCTAATCACTTCTATCTTTGACCTGACCCCATCAACAAAGAAAAGGAGGTTGCTGATCCAATCCAATGCCATTCCTTCAATCGAAGAAAGATCATGCTCAACCAGTTTTTCAGGTAGCTCTTTCCCATCCGACAAACACTGACGCTGTAATAACAATCAATTTATTTTCCATAATGCACAAACATTAATTCACTAATCAATATAAGTCAACTTCATACCCCAATCACATCATCTTTGATATCAGCCCAATAGACACAGTTGTTCTTCATATCAAACTCAATTGCAATAACATTCTTAAGGTCAAAAATAGGAAGAACTTGCAGTTTTCTTTCTTCAAGTCCAATGCGAGCTATTTTTTGCCTCTGAGCAACCAAAAGAAAATCCTTTTTCTCTCTATATTTACGCATAGCAAGAAAAAAATCAGGAAACATTAATTGAATCTTAAACATAAGGTAGTCACACTATCCACAGCAAAAAATAATGATTTATCCACAGCAAAAAAATAATGATTACTTGAAAGGGCATGGCAAAACGTCTGGCAAGTAATGAGATTCATATCCTCCTTCACAGGTATCACCAGGCACTTTAATGTATCCCTTAGTGCGATTGTACGTTTGACCAGGAGGACATGAAGCAGGAACAGCATATGGGTCATAATGAAGTATTTTGTTTCTTATGCATTGGTGAAAATCAAGGTTGCGTTCAAACCCCACATCACTGCAAATAAAATACATACATGCCTACATAAAATTTCACAGGAAACAAGGAACAACAGAGAAAGAGGTTTGCAATAATTTTGTAGAAGTAAACCTCATTAAATGCTATTAAGTAGGGATATACAAGCACAAAATTAAAATTTCTCATTTTGCTTATTCAGATTTCAAAATAACATACTGTATTTAATTGATTGTAAGCTGACACCGATTGTGTTTTCACAAGGCCATGCAAGGAAAAGAATTATTTTTTAAAGTGCTTAGACAGCAAATCTCAAAATTTCACATGTATGAATGCCTCTGATTTTCAGTTCATAATTAAATAAAGAGTATTAACTGATATTACAGCGACATAAAATACACTTGATTCACTTATTCATAACAATTTCTAAGAAAAAGTAATTTGACAGCGTTATCCCATGAGAAATTTATCTGTGAACAAAAATAGCCCCGATTCTCGTAAATCATATATGGACACCATATTACATAACATCCATTAGTATTACACAAGTAGTGCTGCAAGATTAGACAATTCTTCTGCATATGCTATCACCTTCCTCTTAAAGTTCGTAGAATGTGCTCATCCCATAGTGGAGTTATTAAAAAAAAACAATCTCACTACACTAAATGACAAATTGACACTTGCCATGAGGAAGTGACGGTTCACTCGGGAAATGTACATACGCATACTAGAAACTCAACACACTGAAACAAGATAGGTAGAGGAGAGGGGGGGGATAAGAAAGGCAAATGTTTCAATCCACAAGTAAAATGAAACATTGTGTCCATATCTAGCTTCTTACCAATACAAGTGCTACTGCCGCCTTTTTTACGACTTTTGAGGTGCCACATACTATTTACGTAATTTATTTCTCCTTAGTTGTTCAATCATTTTGATTCTTTCTTGCTTACTTTAAAGAAGATAGTTTACTTCCACTTTAATACACTTATATCTCGCGTTATATTGTAAATACGGACATAAATTAATTTACTTCTTTTTTTACCCTGATTCTAAGCTGAGTGGCAATTTCTGAGATGGTGAAAATGTAACAAAAGGTTGGCTTACAATCGATTAAATACGGTAAATACATCTAATCATGTGTGTTTTAGAGATGCAAGGATCTGCAGGTTTGAATTAAAAGGTAACTTGGCCATTTGTTTCCAACCATTGGCTTAACATATTACAATAAGGTTATTTGCTACTGATAATTGCCACATTTTACTGGAAGAAATTTAGTTGTCAAGAAAAACTTAGCTCCAAAATGTTTTTTTCTAATTTTCATAGTTGTTTGTACATACCCAACAAAAAATATTACATTTTATTACATGCCAAGCAAAAATAATTTAAAGTTGACACACATTAAATTAATTCATTATTATACAAAACAGACAATAATTTACTATAGAAATAACCAGAATCAAAGGTTGAAATATTTTTAACAGTGCATAATGATAAAAAAGACGCTGAAAGAAAAACCACAAATCCCTCACCACTGAAAATCTTCAGCATCACATTCACAATTCTCAGTTTTTACAGGACGATCAAAATCTCTTCCATTGAAGCAATTTGAATGGGAAATTCTCCTAAGATAGACATCTTTCCTTCCTAAGAGACAAGGCATTTTAGGTCCATCATCACTGCTGGGAGACCAATACTTGTAGTCATCTTTCGTGCATGCATAACCTGTGTGAGAGGAAATTCAATTGGTATATCATAGAAAAATTAGAGATCACTGTGACAAAGAGTATCACGAATATGGATTGTTATCACATTTACTCATTGGGAAGGTAGCTTTCATTCAGAAAATGTTGATGAAAAAGAATTATTTTTATAGGTTCTGTCCACCTAGCATGAACCATACCATGTTACATGAATGCATCACTATCTGCATATCCCATTCACTCACTTGCTACCATAAATTGGAAGAAACTATTATGACATATTCTGCCTCACTGGAGCACTAAGCAGTAAGATCATCTTCCAATAATCGATTGCAATATACTGTATACAATGCCTCTTTTCTTTATGAACAGATTCTTAATTAATGTGTTACTGTATTACTGTAAAGCCATTCCTCTGTATTCACGAATTCAACACTCATGGTTTCACGACCCCAAGATTTTCAAGGAAAACAGGAAAATACAATAAAATCCAGAAACTTGCACTATATAGCGGCAATGTATACACAATTTGAAATAGTATAACAACATCAGTGGGACTACCTGGAAAACCTCCAAAAGTATAAATGTTCAAAACCATAAAAAACATTGTGCTATATTTGGGATAATACAGTATATGAAAATGTATGTCCATTCTTTTATGCATCATTTGGTTCAAGTCCAAAAGTTGTACAACAATAATAGGTAATTTTAAATTGCAAATTAAAAATGTCTTACATTCACTTAGGTTTTAATCGTATGTAGAATATATATAAGCCTGGTATCACACCCATTCTTTTGTAGCAAGAGATAATAGATTAGATGTTACAAGAACACGATCCAAACGGAACTTACGATGCCTACTTTCCACATATATTTGAAATAAAATGAATGTTCATTAGCTATCAATATTATGAAAACTTTCAATGACTAACATAAAATGTAACGATGTAATATTATAAAGTATTACAAATACACTCAAACAGAAAACTAAATTGATCTTGCATATTTTTGTGGCAAAAATAACACATGTATGTACTAGACTATATCAAGTTCGAGTCCAACAATAATCGTTGCAATAGCTACACTCTCATAATGAGTGATAAAACTGCAATAAAAATATGTGAAATTCAAAGAAATATGGTCGATAAGCAAAATTATATGATAAAAATTAGAATCTTCATTCCCAGAGAAAAATACAAATCCAGCTCTGATATTGCAATTCAACGATATTTTAATGTGTATGAGAAAATTAACCTGCAAGATGGATTTCAGATTCCCCATGTAAAGCAAATGGGAAGGATAGTTCTTGGAATTGAATCCGGGACTTTCAATCTTCACAACAAAAACTATCCTCGGGAGATCAGCACCAGTAGCAAGAGATTACAACCAAGTGCCATAAAAATCACTTTTGGTTTAAAAGTTAATAGGGAGGGACAGCCAGACAGACAACGACGAAACTATAAGCCTATTTCCAATCTGGAAAGATGACTAAAAATCTAGTAACTAAGTCGATGTGGGAAAAGTAGGGCATAGCACGATGGGATGATGTATAGTGGGACTTCACAGACCTTGGGACCACTTCGATAGCCATGAAGGCCTTCCAATAACCCTAAAAATTTTTACATTAGACTTTAACCCTACACTGGTAATGGAGTAGCGGGTTTGGATTCAAGTGCATCGTAAATTTCATGATGCATTACCATTCTAGGATTAAGGTTATTAAGGGTAATTTCAAGAATCAAATAAAAGAAAAAATAAATTTCATTAAGCTGGCAGAAGGCATGCTCAATTCTGGAGCACAGACAGTCGCACAGGGTAACTAACCCCATTTTAAATTACATTTTCCAGCATAATTATTCATGATTTTTTACTATTCTTCTTTTTTGTATTTTTAGATTAGTTAAGGAAATAGTTTGGAAAATTCAAATTTATTTTAAACCCATATAATTTACGTTTGTTAAATATATCTCTATTGTTCAAAACTCCTGATTAGCTTACTTGCATACAAAAAAACTTGTAAATAATAACAATACTTGTGCATAATAACAATAATTACTTAGATAATAGTAATTATGATAAGTTATTGTTTTAACATAATATTATGAATAAGATGATAACAATAATAAGAATTCACTTCACTTCTCATTGTGTTATTCGCTGTTATGTTTCATACACATCGACCTCGCACATTTAGAACAGGACGAAGTTCTTTTCATGTCTTGATTTCTTGAGCATACAACACAGCGTAATTTTGCAGGTCTAGATGGACCGGGCTCTCCAGAAACATTTTCTTTTCTAGGCGGTACAAATTTTTGCCCCAATTCCCTTAGTTGCTTTGGTAAGGTTTTCTGTTGAAATGACTGCTGGTTTTGCTAAGGCCTGTCCGAGTTTGTTTTAATGACACTACTTCTTTGGAGCACTGTATTTGGGTTATTTGATAGAAATATTACGTAACTATTGAGAAGAATTTCACAGATTTTCTCCAAATCAAAACATACCCCTGCCTAATAAAACGTAAAGATAGGTTAGAAACACTGAACTGGTCAATTGTAAAGAGATTCTATCGATTTATGAAAATTACAGCCAGATTTAGAATAAAAAGCTTACCATGACTCGCAATAAGAAATGTAACGTGGAAGGGCGTGGAGTGACTGAGTCACCCCAGAAAGATTTTTGAAATAATCTGTTTCACAGACTAAATGCTACTGAGACCTAAAAGTGATATAAATATGCTCAAGAGAGTTCAGAAGAAAGGTACTGATTATCTTAGGGAAAAAACATGTCACGAGTGATTGAGTGTATAACATTGGTGGGGTGACTCAGGCACCCCACATGCCTGCTTGCATAAATTTTTATCTTTGAATGTTAAGTGTGTATGTTAGTGTGCATCCCTAATTGGACACTAGCAAACAGCTATGTGTAAGAAACACCAGAATTCTGGTGTGGTTTCATCTGTAAACCAGTGTTTTTTCATAAATATTCTTATATATGTGTATGTGTACATATCTAAATTTCTCAATTTACTGCAAAGGAGTGTTGTCTCTACCAGCACTATAAAATGACAACAGTGTGAACTCATACCAAATTATTTTAACATAACCCACAAAAGTTATTTAAAGAGAAAATATAACATCATAAAATGTTACTCACTGAATGCATTTCTAAGATCCACTTTCACAATGAGCCATTGGTGATGACCTTTAGCTGATCCAAACATTGTGAAAACTGTAGTGTTTTCCCCAGGTTCTGTCATAAGTCCATACACTCTGAGGTCATCTTCAAAAAATTGATATGACAGCCACTTTTCACCTTCATCTGTTGAATATACAATTTCCCTAGTCTCTCCTTGAGACTTGTAATACTTAACAGCTACCAAGACTCCACCATGATCACCAAAGCTGAAGAAATTATGGCCTTTCAATATCTGTAACAATAAATACAAAAATTATATATCAATCAAAATAAGAACAAATAACATCATGTTCTTTTATTTATTCCCAACTTAATAAAATGATTATCTTATTATACCAATGCTCCAATTGTTTAAATCATTTATTAAAGCTACAATGAAAAACATGAAGAATGTCACCAATTGGAGTCAATGGGGTGTCAAAAAGTAAGTATCTCTGATTTTTTTATTGCAAGTGGGTTAGATCCAAGTGAACAGGTGGTGGATATAGGCAAAGCCATAGGCTATTTTTCAACATTGTCTCCGTGCTTGTTCAGGCATTTGTTGCACCAGTCGATCGAAGTATGGAAGCAATGGTGATAGGGCAATGGTGATAGGACAATGTGTCTGACCTCCTCTTGGATGGCCTGATCAGATGGGAAGCATTACCCTTGCAGTTGTCTTTTCAAAAGTGGAAAAAGGTGGAAATCCAATGGCACTAACAAGGAGAGGACACTGTAGTGAGATTACAGATTTTTATGAAACTTGGTAGGTGTATAGCTCTGGATTCCAGGATCACTGCAAACACCCCTTTTGGGCATATATGGCCAGTAGTTTTTCCAAAAATCACGATTAAATGCAATTTCACGTCAACTGGTATAAATTTCTTAATACACACATAATTGATCAAGTAATTGTTGGCGGTGAGCATATAGTGGGTGTCCGAAACGTGAGGGTGCGAGTTCAACTCACTCTTGGCTAGCTTTTTTTTCTCCCATTCCTCCTTTTACAAAACTTTTTTCGTATTTCGCATTAAAGTTTAACTGGGCAGTCACATTCATTTTTTTTTCTATGTTGTTATGTGGTGGTCTGGATTTGTTTCTCAAGTCATTCAACGCACAATTGTTTCAACAAAGTTTCAATTATTAAACCGCATATTTTTCATTGATCTCGGCACACACTACATTTTATATTGATGCTTACAATAATATAAATAATTAAAAATATATATCTTTTATGAATCTGTGAGTGATTTCTTTGTCTGTGAAGCTTCATCATAGTCTTTGGACACATAAATCTACTGGCAATTTTGGTGCGATCTGTGTATCTTCATTTTGCATGAATTTTATGGAGTTATTTTTCAACAAACAAGCAAAATTCGAAGAATATTTTTGCTGAGTCTAGGATTCTAGTATTTTTATTGATTTTTCAAAATATCTTGTACATCGGTCAACCTTTTACAGTTCGTTGAAAAATTAATTTGGAACTTTTAGGATGGAATCTTTGCAAGATCCAACTTCGGCAAGATGCATCCCACCAATCGATGATGAAAATTCAGGGAATCTTGTATATCTGCTGAGGCGCTTAACTTGTGTGCCAACCTTCATTGCGAAAGTGGTTTAATTTCTGATCATGCTATCGTCATCGGTCATGAGATGTACGATCGTATTATGGGAATGAAACATAAAACAAAAGTTCTGTTACCTGTCGATGCATAAGCAAATGAATGTTTCTCTTCTAACTCTCCCCAACATTGCTCCCGATGATGATTGGTGGTTGTAGATTATTAACATTTTTAATCAATTAATTAAATTTCTGAGGGATTCATAAAAGAAATATTATTAATAATTTACATTATTGTACTTTTAACGGACTTCTCACCAGTTCATTTTTCTTTATACTTTTAACGTTACTTTGCCTGATATACCTCCGCCTAATGGGTCTATGTTAAGTATTCAGAGGAAGTCTTCGCAAAAATAATTTCTGAGATCCTTTCCATGTCATACGTATCAATATAGGATGTAGCGTGTGCTGAGATCAATGAAGAATATGTGATTTAATAATTTAAACTTTGTTGAAACAATTGTGTGTTGAATGACTTGAGAAAAAAGACAAACCACCACCTAACAACATAGAAAAAATTAATGTGACTGCCCAGTTAAACTCTAATGCGAAATGCGAAAAGGGATCTGTAAAAGGAGGAATGAAAGAAAAAAAGCTAGCCAAGAGGGAATAGAACTCGCGCCCTCATGTTTCGGATGCACCCACTTGCTCACCGCCAACAAATACTTGATCAATTATGTGTGCATTAAGAAATTTATACCAGTTGACGTAAAATTGCAATATTTAATCACAATTTTCGGAAAAACTATCAGCCATATACACTCAAAAGGGGGGTTTGCAGTGATCCTGGAATCCAGAGCTAGACACCTACGAAGTTTCATAAAAATCCGTGATCCCACTTCAGTGTCCTCTCCTTGTAAGTCAGGACTAAATGGAGAATGGGAAAGAGTCTCACAGTTCCAAGCATTCAAGAGGGCCAGGGGTCTCCAAACTATGGCCCGCGGGCCACATCTGACCTGCACAGTGATTTCATCTGTCCCACCATACCCCATATATTTCTTGAAGGTTTGTGTATTTAACAACAGGAGTTTTCATTTAATTTCCTTTATGATATCTAAATGGCATTTTTCTTGTACTTGGTTGCAATATATTTTTAATATAGGCAATTGGCATACAGTAGTCACCCACCAATTTTCTGGCAATCGCTGATCCGGCACCACTGCTGGTTCAGACAGATTTCTGTGATGACATTTCAAATTTTCCACGATCACTTAGAATAATTCACTAATCCGCTGCTGTTGTTGAGGTAGTTTTTACCCAGTGTATTTGTGTTTATTTTCCCACATTTCTCTTAGTTCACTCTCAAAATGTTGCCAAAGAAAGATGCAGGCGTTATATTTGTTGTGCGATAAACTAATCAAGGAAAGGCCCAGATACATGAAGCAACTTCGGTTGCCAGAGATTTTAAAAAATATAAGCAAGAAAAATGCGGCACAACCCTTGACAATCCAGAGCAGTTAACTTCAGCTGTCCCAGATATGCCACTTTCAGTTTCAACAGTTCCTGATGTAATTACTGTCAGCAGTCATGATGAAGCAGACAACAATTCTGACAGTTTTCCATTTTGAGATTTTCAATTTCAGTAAACTGCAGATATGTATGTACCTATATATTGAACCTACAGTTTGCACTCAGTTGGTGTATCATAATAAAATT
Organism: Tanypteryx hageni; assembly: GCA_028673005.1. Classification (NCBI taxonomy): domain Eukaryota; kingdom Metazoa; phylum Arthropoda; class Insecta; order Odonata; family Petaluridae; genus Tanypteryx; species Tanypteryx hageni. The sequence goes on along the minus strand of CM054113.1, from coordinate 127,494,832 downwards.
GTTAGTATCTTATCCCATGTTTTCTTATTATTTAGCAAAAGAAAGATGATCTTCTAAGTCATGTAACGAAAAACGGACTGTCTATGATCTATATGCATATAATATTTACTTTAATATAATACACTGTTTACGGAATTATTGAAATCGAAAATTTTACGAAATGGAACAAGTGTGTTAGTAATGGAATATTTTACGAAACAGAAAGCTTATTATAAGGAAAGGTATGTCTAAATGTCTGAAATAATGGAATGGTATAATCAACATGTGTGATCAACTGGAATGACGTTTTGGTTTGTTCCAACTCATTTCGAGGAATGAATTTGCATTCAATGTTGTTATATGTCCAAAGATACTTAAGCGAATGATTCCAAGAACACACTGAGATTCAGTGATCTTTTCATCTCGTTATTTGGTTTTCATTCCCAATCATTTTAATTAGTTCTAATTACGGCCTAATCTGTCACACCTTTTCATTTATCCCCCTAGTGTATTCTTCCGGCACTATCACTGGCCCGACCTTGACAATATTTGGGTTAAATTATGATAAGGTTATTATATCCACCGGTGGTCCAGCAAAACGGCTAATCCGGTATGGCTCTGGTCCCGAGGGTGCCAGAAAATCAGTGGGCAACTGTATTACAGAATCAAAAAATTCTCAAAACTTGCTCTTTGAAAATTTCACACGGCCCAATCAGTCATTTGAAAGGTTATATGTGGCCCACACAGTGGTTCATGAAGCTTCATGTGGCTCTTTTGTTAAAAGGTTTGGTGACCACTGGTTTAGACAGTAAGCAGGCATGTAATGTGGTGCAGCAGCAGCACTCTTACACATGATGCCAAGGTTTTCTGACATTAAAAAGGGCATTGCTTCCCATCTGATCAGGTCATCCAAGAGGAGGTCAGGAGATGGCTACTGCTGTAGGACACATCGTTCTACCGCCATGACTTACAAACTTGGACCAACCAATATAGTTGGGAGCATTGATGAAGGTGGGTGAGTTGAGATCACTGCGTAGAGAGAGAAATACATGTTACATTGCTGCAAAACTGCCAGGCTGCATAAGCTCATGCTTGGAAAACAACGCATGATGCACAAAGTCCTGTGTCGTTATGCCACAAGCGCTCGCCGTTCACTCTTGACAGCTGGCAAAATTTTAACCAGCTTTACGTGTTGCTTCATCTGCATGCACTGACTCATTTTTGAAGTACTGGTACACTTTATTACTATTTCTCTTGCTTGTTTGTGCAAAACCTTGCTGTTACTTCCTTCGCCCTCCATTTTTGAACACTATAAGATGGTACTATTTAAATCTCAATCATAAAATATGCAAATAAACATAGAAATCACACTGCAACTCTTAAGTACTGCATGCTGTACTTGACTGATGCTGATTGGCCAAGTAAAGGAGAGAGAGAAACCATGTGACATTCCTTGTCTTTGCACAGACAGTAGCCACCCGCCACATAGGACAAGTGCATGAACAAGCACGGAGACTAAGTGGAAAAATAGCCTAATGATGTTCCTATATCTACCACCTGTGTACTTGGATGTAACCCACTTGCACTTGCTATAAAAATTATGGAACCTTACTTTTTGATGTTCTCGTATATTGTTAGTTTGCATTTTCAAGTACACCACCCTTGTGAACTTCGCAAATAATTGGTTCTGGAAAACTGACACGAAATGCAAATTTGCAAAGTGCAAGTCCTGTTTTCCCATAAGACACAATGTAATAATGGAAGTACGGTTCCAGTCAACCTAAAAAATGTCACTTTATCATAAATAATGCAATTTAACAGAAAACAAAAGAAAACGTAACAGAAAATGAAAACCTAGCATCATAAAGTGAAAAACATTCTTTTAATTACTTTCAAAATGCATAATAGCAAATTAAACCCAGCAATTCAAAGCGATTACACTTCTATCGGCAATTGTGCAGTTAACTCCCCAGCACATTTTTGCATGCGATTTTCGATCTTCTTTTGTTCATTCCAAGGAAATGCTTTAATTTAAATGGATTAACTACTCAAATGGAATGTTGAGTATGTGCTGCACAGATGTTTTACATTCTGAAACAAACCTTCCCAAGACAAAAAAAAACCACTAGCATTACCAAGTGGTAACATTTATTTTATTAATTACATTCGAAATGCATAACAGAAAATAAAAACCTAGCTCAAGAGAGTGATAAAATTTCTTTTACTTGTTCACAAAAAATGAAGCATTAAAGTGGTAACATTTCTTACAAGATGATAGCAATTCTTAGATTTTCATTAAAAATTCGTAATAAAAAATGAAACCCTAACAAAACATAATAACATTTCCCTAAATTACATTAAAAATATTTACAACAATAATAGCAAATGAAAACCATCCATTCCAAAATGATGGCATTTCTTTAAATTTTAAACTAAAGCTTCATCATTGAAAATAGCAGTATTGGCAGTGAACTTCAAACTGAGTAATTTCTCGCAAACCCGGTCCTGTTTCCTTTCCACCTTTAGGACTAGTGCCTGTGCGATTGAGTGAGTGAATGTGTGAGTGACATCAGGGCCCTGGCATGGAGTAACTAACAACCCCTAAACCTTTAAGTTTATAATTTTTATTGTCTCTTGTTTTTTCCTTCCTTTCCTCCCCCTTTTCCATTGTGTCTCTCTAATTTTGAATTTTATGGTTAAGGAGTTAACTTCTATTTAACAATCACAAGCATGCAAAGTTCAAAAATTTGGTATGTTAATAATTAAATGTTAAAAGTACTTGAATGCACATTCAACCAAAAGGAAAAAGTTCCTTCCACATTGAGTTAATTTAATGATCCCATAAACCTCTTTCAGGACTTAATAATAATACATATACTCCTTATAATATACAGAGGATGTGGGTTGGCAGCTAAAACCATAATGTTGCAATTTATATCCTATTAAATTATATTAACATTTCACTTAATAAGTTCAACAATTGCAAGATTAAAGTAACAGTCAATATAAAAAACATACCTGAAACCAGGTCAGACCTGCATCTCTGCTTAGAAATACTCCAGGATGACCTTTAAGAGACTTTCCAACTGTACCAGTAGCAATAATGATTCCTGGAGCAGATTTTGATGATAAGATGGGGACTGCTCTTGTGATTGGATACAACTGGTTAAACTTCTGAGCCAAGTGCAATGAACAACCTTCAGACTAATTCCAAAAAGAATAATTACTATTTTATAAAACAATCACAATTAAAAAATAACAATAACATAATAACAAATGCAAGAATACATAATCAGCAGAAATGCAAAGGAACTTCATATACTAGTTTGAAAGAGCAATGAATTTCACAGTACAAGCAAAAAGTATAAATACATCTTGATAGATGTATTCTATTTCAGAATTTTCTTTAGCGACATCAGTAATAGTGCTGTCAATTATATGAACCTCATGCAATAAAAAATGAGGAAAATATATAAAATACTGTATTTTTCAGGCTACGAGACGTGCCATATTTTTTTAGATTTTTCAGGAAAAAAGCATTTTGGTTCACCAAACCATTAAAAGGTCATTGTCGTGCATCATTTCTAACTGTGATTAAATATACCTATCTGGCAAAATTTAAAGAAAACTAGTGGAACTGCCCATCAAAATGACGGGTAGGCCTGACTAAAGAATTAAATTAACACTTCCCATTTACCCCTTTCTTAGAATTCAAGTGCAATGCCCATATTTTCGAAAAAACTCATATGTTAACTGATTGTATCTTCAAACCAAAGCTTCCGTTGCTATGTAAACAAAACAAAAAAGAAACCAAATTACAAATGCTCCTCAAGTCCTCCATTCTTCTACCTAACTCCCATAACTTATCACCCAAACCTTTACTCTATTAATTTTTTACATGCTTGGTTTGTTTATGAAAACGTCCAGTACGTTCCTAAAATTTTCATACTATTTCTATTTTAATAATATTTAATTTAGCGCATTACACGATTTTTAATCTTTTACTTTCTCATATACATAGTATATTGAGAAAGTATTGTAATCATGAAAAAATTCGACTTCGAGATTTTGATGGAAATACACGTTTTAGGTGTCCCCTCCATAAAAGTGATTTTTGCCATGCTGTCTGTCTGTTCGCTGTTCTAGAGGCCAAACACGTACATAAAATCAAATGATATCTCGTATTTGTGAAATACATCATCTTTTGCAGACCCTATTTCAATAAAAATGATATTGCACAAAAATAAAGGGTAGTTTATACTTGGCGATTTTCAAAAATATTTGATTTGCTCAAATGGCTCTAAGGAATTTGATTAAAATCAACCAAGTCTGATGTCACAAATAATACTGTGTAAGTCATATGCCTCAAAAATCACTATATGATGTATAGTGACATTAAAATATACGCTAAGCTACCTTACCTAAGCCCTATGACATCACGTCTCCACCGCGATCCACTCAAAATCTTACTACAGCCTAGACCATTAAACTAAATCAAATGATATCTCGTATTTGTGGATAATATCATTCATAATAGATACTCTGAAGAGATGAACGATATTGCGCAAGAATTAAGGGTACTTTATTCTTAGATATTTTAAAACAAAATTTGATTTACTCAAAAATGGCTATAAGGATTTTGATTAAAGTCCATCCAATCGTACAGCCTGATGTCACAAATAATACTAACCAAGCCATATATCCCAAAAAATTACTTAATATCGACCAGTGGCATTAAAATGTATGCTAAACTACGGTTAACTTTGATTTATAAGTTTTTCTTTTATAAGTGTACACAGTCCACCAAACGTATATACGTATATGAGAAAGTTTGTGCAATGTGCGCCGTTTATTTGAATAGTATTTCAGCTTTTTAGGTATTCCTTCTTGTAAATAACACAATGAATGTTGTTTACATTGATTTCTATGAAAATCATTTCTCTGTCCTTCCGTCTTACTTTCCTTTTCATATTAAAAGCCTTCAAAGCATGTTTAAACCCATAAGGATTGAAACAACTATAGGATTGGTAATTGGTAATGGTACCGTAATTGGAAGGCATGGCAACATCCCATTAAAATGTCAAGATTTTTCCAAAATATATCATTCAAACAATTAACATTAGTGATTTCGAGCTGTAGGCAAAAAACAAACAAATAGAATACGAAACTCAAAATGTTTTCTTTAGAATGGTCCAACAAATCCAAAGGTCAATTTTTTCTAATTCTAATTTCCAAAAGAAATAAAGTCTGCACATCAAAAAGTCTATTTTTACATGTTATCTTATGGGGAATGGAAATCATACCCTGGAGTCGAACCTGGGACACTTCTGTAAATGAAAAGTTTTCCTGGGGTCACCTAGATGGCAGAAACAAAATGCCATTTACAGGATTTCTCTATAACAAACTGTTTAAGAAATAAAAGGGGGACAGAGAGACAGATATTGAGTAATTACATATAAAGATATGGCATGAAAACAATTAAATATAAAGTTTTAGATAAACATAATTCATAAAAGTAAGTAGAGATGATTTAAACATAAATGATTGCTTCGAAACTTGTATAGCTAAATATGCCCTGCCTGCACTTGGTAGTCCTATTAATTAGGCTGTCAGTGTGTGCCTCACACGTCGCATGTATAGACACACATTCACCATGTTTGCCTAGTTCCAAAGCAGCAGATTGTTATGCCCCCAAAAAGTGATGAGCAAGTGATTCAGAAGAAGTTGACTTTGGGAGGGACTGGGCGTAAAAAATAGAAGAATCACTTTCATAATTTGGGGAGCGTTGAAAGTGGAAGATATTTTTTTGAAAAAGAAATGCTTCATGCCGAAATAACACAGGTGCAATGAGTGTCAAAAATGCTCACAACTTGGCATTAGACTAGAATGGGATCCCTGGAAATAATCTCAGCATATAATTCATTTGCATTCTACAATTGTTTTAAATCGAGATATGAACATGGCACTTAAGAAAAAGCGGCATAATAAGAGCGATGTCTTACTTTCGCCACGAAGAGAAATCGAATCCGAACAAGAAAGTAAATGCCTGGAAATCCGCACTTAACCCTGCTCGCTTATTTCAATGCTGTTTCTGTAATCCTTATGAGATTTCGGGATTTTTACTTTATAGATGCGTTCAAGGGAATTTTGTTAACGTCCACCTTACTGCACAGCTTGCTGACCATTTAATTATTTTATTACAAATATCAAATTAAATTTCTCCTAATATTTGTTGTGTGCAATTTAAGACTATTTGTTACCTTTCATAAATGACTGCCTGAATTCATAAGCAGCTCATTAACCTTTCATTTTAAAGGCACACCGAAACAGAGATTATTATGTAATAATTTTCAACTTGAATTTAAAGAACTGATAAATTTTACAAAGCCGTAAAGTCAAAACCTAAGTCTCTGTCATCATAAGAATAGGAAAAATCTCGATAACATTTCATGTATAATGACATATTTAGTTTTGTACTTTTTACCTCGAATAAATTACTTATTAGTTTAACTTAAAATTGTTGTTATTTCTACATTATTTACTAACAAGGTATGTACGTATTTATATGTAATTTTAGATATGGAAAATTGGAAGGCTACCTATCTCGCTAATTTAAAGGATTTATTATAGCAAATAGCATTTTGATTTGCATCATTTTGCTTTGCGTTGCATTTTCCAAGAACATAACCCCGATGCAAATCTTGGTCTAGGTGTACATGGTTTTTATCCTAGATATTTATAAAATATTTAGGACAGCTATTGGAATTCTAATACTCCATAGCATTAAACACGCTATTCAATGGGCTCATTAGTAATTAAAAATTGCAAACATCGCAAATGCACCGGAATTGTAATTACTGTGAGTGGACAGTAATCAAGGGTAATAATGAAAATGCGTTGTCAGAATTCACATTGCAATCAGGGGTGAAGCATATCAAATGATTGAAAGTACATCCAGAGAACTATCTGAAATATCAAGAAGTTTTGAATAAGCCTATATTGGAGCTAAAAAATTTTAGAATCAGTAAATGAAGAGCTATAAACCAGAAATATAGGTATAATTGTTGAAAGACTTTAAAGAAAAATATGATTTGGCCAATAAATGACTTTCTCCATATTTTTAGCATTCACCTAAATTTGCAACTATTCATCCAAAGGCAGATGAAATCGGTCAAGAAAAGAACAAAGAAAGATGAAAAAAGACGGAGAAAATAAACACAATCAACAAAAAATGAATACAGAAGAAGGAATTGTTTCAATGAACCAATAGCGCTAGGCTTTCAAATGCTGAATTTACAGTCAGTAAAAAAATTTTTTTCCAGTTATCAAGGGTAGCAAATTGTTACAGCACAAACTGTGTAAAGGATATATTCGCAAATGAAATTTTAAGCTAATATTTTTATTTTGTCTAATAAGTTAACTGTAATTCTTTTCATCATCAGTTTTTATTAAATATGTTGTTTCAGAAATTCTTAAATGATGCATTCTAGGAAAAATCTTCAAACGAAAGTTGTAGAGAATAACATTTTCCACAATTTTTGAATTTAATCTTATTATAAATTATGAAACTTTAATGGAGAGGATTGGTAAAAACAAAAAAGAGACCAAGAGTAAAGAAAGTGTCACTTCTGGTGGATCAACTGTTTTCAGAATCTTATCAGATCTTGATTTTAATCAAAAACTGAGAAATATAAAATTTGTTGATCCGGCAAATAATGCTTGAGTTAGAGTGCCTACAAAAACCTATCACACAAACAAACACAGACATCATCAAGAAAATAGTCAAAACGTGTTCGGGGTACCTCAAAATATGTATTTCCATTGTAATCTAAAATTCGATTTTTTTCATGAAAACAATATTTTCCCCTACCGCATATGGAGAAAGTAAAAACAGATTAGAATCGAGAAAAAATTACCTGGGGAAATTGGTTGCAATGAAACAAAATAAAGTATTGCATAAATGTGTATAATGTTACAATGGATCGAGTAGTTAACAGTTTAAATACAATGTATTTAAAACACCATAATCTTTATGAAGAATTTTTTTATTTGGATCCTAAAAATCTTGCAAAAATTCGGAACACTCCCAGACAATGCGTTAAAACAAACAAGTGAGTTGTTTAAAAAATTTAGCAATGATATAAGGAAAAATTACATGCAGAACTGATGGATTTTGCTAGGAAATGGACCAAATTCGGTGCAATTCTGAACGAATACATTCATATTGAAACTAGTGACAATGATGACAAAGATGGTAACAAAACTACTCTGCAAAACCGTAAATCATGCAAAAACTACATGTCATGTTGTTACAATGTTTTCATTAAGTTCAATCTACAAACACTGACACACAGGAATGTCTTTCTATCGTACAAGTGTTTTAACCTTGTCTTCGACCCAGGTAACTTGCGAGAGGTCATTTTCAAAGCTGAAATATATTCTAAATAGATTACGAAATTGCCTCTTACGGTCATCTTGAATTATGTTAATGTCGTGTCAAGGACGACATTAACAGATTAACATCAAAAAGCTCTATAAAAATTCTTCAATGTAAAAAAATCTCAAGAGGACCGTTCTCTACAAATTTGCCATGCCCATTTAGGTAGCCATTTTGCAATGATTGACTGCCAATCATTCCATTCTGGGGATGAGTGGGTTTATGTCACTACAGAATACAGTAATAATCTTACCTTCAATCTATAGGATGAAGGCTTATTTTTGGAGTAATTTACTGGAAAAATTGCATCTTATAGCCCAAAAAAATACAGTAAATTGAAAATCTAACAATTAGTTAAGATACTATCAGATACTATATATACTAAGATACTATATCAGATACTAGTATAATTAGATAAGATCAACTGCTTCCATAATTTAAGCTACTATCAATTACAGCAACAAATCAAAGGTTTTAAAAAGAAAAGTTGTTTATCTCACAATGTTGCATTTGATAGGCTGGCCTCGATCGTCCATCTTTGGCGGTTTCAGAGGCTTCCATTCACCACCACGATCATAAGTAATGACACTTCTTAAATGCTCCGGTCCTATTCCAGTAAAGGTAAGTGTAGCTATCTGTGAAGCTATGTAAATGCCCCTAAGACCTTCAACTTTATGAAAATCAGCAAATGATTCATCTGTTACATCACTGAAAAATAAAATTAAACATCATTGAGTAAACATGTTCCCTATACAAGGACACCACAAGTTACACATTTCATAAATATTAACAAAAGCATTAGTTAAACTTGGGGATCTTGTGGGTTATCCGCCTCGTTCTTCGAAACAACAATTTCAACCCAAACCAAACCCAATCTAACCCAATTTCTTAATTTTGTTAATGTATTGCTGTGTCTGTTATTATTATTATTATTCACATAAACGCTACAATTGGGAGCAGGTCCCGGTGGCAGCAGGTCCCCATCACAACTCAATGCATAATACCCAAATTACATAATAAAAATTGGGTTTACTTAATACAAAAATATAAGCTTTTTGATACCATTTCCTATATACTATATACTACTTCTTAACTCTTCAAGTTAAGGTTGAGTTTATATTGGTTTGAAGAACGAGGCAGATAACTCACAAGATCCAAACTCGATTAACTGATTAAGAACAGAAAGAGAAAACCACCAACAGTAATTTCAGCGAAAAGGCATACAACACCACTAATATAAAGGATTATGATTTCAGCTAAAAGATCTGCACCAATGACTGTTGACAACTTACTTTAACCAGGAGTCCCTCCAAGTGCTGTTTGGAAAGAAACAGAAGATTCTTGGAAGAGAAAGTGAGAATAACATTCCATGTTCATTTATCTGGTCAGACACATAAAGGTTAACAAGCCAATCATTATTGTGATTAACTGCAACAAAAACCTGTCCATCTGAAACTTCAGCTATGTGGTAATTAAAGTTGTCTAGCTCAGAATGGAAAATGGCCTTAACAAAAGGCTGCCTTTTTTGGGATACATACAAATCCAAATTTTTCTGAAATAAAAAATCCTAAGAGGAAAATTCAACAGCATATCAGATAAGTAAATTAATGGAGCACGGCTCTTTAACTTAACGTTGGGAATTTACGAATTTATAATTATAAATATGATATGGATTACCTGTACAGACTTTTTGGTAGCAAACATGAAATCTTCACGAACTTCAAAGTCTTCTACATCCTTAATAACAACACTTAGCTCTGGATCATTTTGGAAAAGTGTAGAAGACGACAACACAGTTGAAGATCCAGTAGGCTCAATCCTCTCAACGTATAGCAGTTGCTTAGAATTTGGCAAATTTGACCAAAAAAAGGCTTTTACGAATTCTTGCACAAGTAGCCATGTACGTCCAAAATCTTTGGTAACCCAGAGCTGTTTAAAATAAATTTTAATTGACTTAAGATGTAAAAAAACATAAATATTTGTGTTTGTAATTGATAATACACTTACCTTCTTTTCCGGATCAATTTTATCGTAGGCGAGAAATGTAAGCGGTTCTTCATCACTAAAAGAAATGTCAGTTGGGTGAAACTTAAGCTTCACCATTTCAAAATCCTTTCCATGGTTTGTAGTGGAATATATAACTTTGTTGTTGCCATCAATGAAGACACACTAATAAAAAAAATATTGCTTGTAAAATTCTTCGTTAAGAATAACACCTTTAATATTTCCAACAACACACACGCACTTACATGAGTGTTGTACTTCGGGTGATTATAGAACTTATCTAATGTTGCGTAGTTACCCAATCCGTCTTGAAGAGAAAAGAAATGAGTTTTATTTTCAAATGTATTTCCATAATCATAAGATATATAAACCGATGAGGGTCTGCTGCGTGAAGATGCTGGATCACGAGCAAGACAAATAATAACATCTGATCCTTCACCAGCCCAATGAACCATTAATTGTTGGTGACTGTCATTCAACATATTCACCTATAATCAAAGACAGAAATTTTAATGTAAATCGAGTCCTAAATTAATATGTTGTATCAAGATGAAAAAGGGGCCTCAACAGTATACGGAAAGCAGCTGATCGTAAATCGATCAATAAGAACGAAACCATCTTTGCGACACAATCACACCAAGATTAAAATATGATTTACGATTACTCGTAATAACTATACATACTGCCGTTGAGATGTTACTTTCTGGAGTGACAGATCTTATAATACGTTCTGGATGAGGAGGAGAATCACTGACATATTCCTCTTCTGATATTCGATTGAAAATGAAAGTTTTTTCTTTGCTATTGTCGTTTCTTGAAACATGCAATGTTTTCGATGGCAATCCATGCCTCTCAGAGAGAGTCGAGACAAATACAGTTGTAAACAAGATGACTAAACAACACAACCACCCTCTTTCGCCCATGTTTACGGACTGGTCAGGATTGGAACACTACATCCAACAGACTGACAGGAAACGAAAGAAATGACTTGCAATAACGATAGGCAGCGCTGCGCGGCGTTACTGGTCTCGTGACATTGACGTATGTTATTCAAGGTCGCATTGTTTACAAATACATACTCTCGAATACAGATCGGGAGAAAATTAAGATTTTTTTAATTTTGAGATGCAAAGCGTAAATTTCATTTCTTATGTTTTAAATGCTGAGAAGTTAACTTAGAAACGAATAAATATGGTTGACAAAAATTAAATCGTTCATATACAAAAATAACGCAAAAATATATTTATAAGATTAAATAAACACATTTTCATGAAAATCCAGCTGATGTAAAGCTATTTGTATGTTTTTATATTTCTGGGCAATGCTATGAATTTAAAATCTCAATCTTAACCAACCGGATCAAAATATAAATTAAATGAGAGAATCATTTATCAGCTAATTAGACTAAGCATTTGATGTAAAATTTACGAAGCTAAAGACTTGTTCCGATAGGCGAATTATACACCACAAAGTTAACTAAAAATAAATAATTAGTGTAATTCTAGAAAAAAATGTAATTTAAAAATCGATTTAGCTCCATAATTGCTAGAAATGTTAATTTAAATGTTATGTTCATTATTTTATAATGTAATGCCACGCCTAAGATCCAATAATATGTTAAACAAGTATCTACCTAAATATTTCTTAATCTAAAAGAATTGGGCAATTAGATAAATATTAATTTATTTATCACTCATAAAGAGCAATTCGTGGTCTGGGGGAATGAACTTAATGTCAGTAAAATCACATACACCAACCTAATTTCACTGCCGTGCCCCGTTGCGCATTATTAGGAGATTATCTTCATAAACCCCTGCATTACATGGTCTGCCCTCCGTGACTGTATGCATGTGTAAGCAGCTCTACCGCTTGGCGTATATCGATGAAATATGTGATTTAGAATTAATTTCAAAATACAAAACTAATAGGAAATTGTGTTTAGTAATCCATTTAGAGCTGCCTCTTTCATGGACACAAAAATGTTTGCCCTAAATTCTAAGCTATTCATGCTAAGAGAGAATCCTATTTCAGAAGTTTGAGAGAAGAATAAAATGGGCGTTTGTTTATAAACTGATTCGTTTGATAGGATGCTAAAGTTTTTCAACAATTGAGATAAAAATTTAACACTGCAAATCTGTATTTTAATGGAGACAAAAAATGGTATATCTGGGTCACATGACTTCAGCAGGAATTTTACGTCTATTATACTTTTAATATATGAAAGTAATGGGTAAAACGTCATACTTGGATCATAACACTAAATCAGGGTTGCCATATTACCGGAAATAACATTTGAAATTTAACTCCGCAATGCTACGAAAGAACTTCATTGCATCTGGTATTTAGAAATTTCTTTAAATGCAGAGATATTATACAGAATTTGAATCGTGTAGCTCCATCAGAGCTGTCACCTTACAGGAAATTTCAATTCCTATCTCGCGAGAGAAAGTCGTCGAATTAATACTACGTTTCTTGCGTGCGTTATTCCTAATTGTATCAGTAATCACAAGCCTCCCAGCAGTGGCGGATCGTGGGAAAATATCGGCCCCAGGGATTTTTTAGAAACCGGCCGATGGGTTGGTATTCCATTATATAAGGTAAACGTTTCACTGAACATTTTTTATTATAGCAAAAAAATCTTACACTTGTAAATAAAATTAAGATAATTCTAAATTCAAAATTATTATTATTATCTATAATAATATAGCTATGTACTTGTGCCTCACTCACTCACACAAAACTCTTAGGTACTTCTAAAAGGGTTAGAAATCTGAAATTCGGCATGTTGGTAGGTCGAGTAGCACAACCGACGAGAAAAATCACAAAAAAGTTTATATTTAAAGTGTCTTTTTAACCCCACTGTTCCATTTCAATACCCCTTAAGAAAAGTATGGGATTCAGTACAAGGCTTTCTAAAAAAAACATTTTAAAATTACTTTAAATTGGGATACGATGTTATACGTTACGATTGCTGTGATTTTATACTTTTAATGGAAATTAATGCCGTCATAACGAATTACAGTTGAACTTCCATAACTCTCAAGAAATAGCAATTATTATTCGAGCAATAGAAATTTCAAGTCATGGAAATATATTTTTAAATATTCGTATATATACAGTGGAACTTCTATAACTCGAATCTCTAAGGAAAGCTAAAATTATTCGAGTTATAGAAAATTCGAGTTACGGAATATATATTTTAATTTTTCTTTAATTGAATTAACATCAAGTTTATTCCCACAAGCATATAAGCATGTAACTCTAATTTTCAATATCGGGCATATTATGAAAACATCATTACCAATATTTTCTATCAATAATATGTAAGATTTTACTCTATCCAAAACACTAATTGCATCACGCACTGTGATTGAGGGTATCATAGATAACTGAAATTCTCACGTACTACTGAAAGCACAAACAACACGATTAAATTTGGGTTATCGACTGTAGGAAGGAGCGAATAGGTTTGTTTTTCTCCAGAGCTATAAAGGATCACAATAGGAGAAACAACCTTGATAGCGGTGACATAAGTATTTTAATGTTGTGTTTCGTAGTTTTTGAGAAATTTTAACTTTTTTCAATTGTTACATATAATGGCGTCATACCTATTTCTTGATATTTTTATCCAAATACACGTTAAAGGCATGGATGATGACGCAATAATCTTAACACAAAATATCCTAATTTTTTCATAAATTTAATGTATAGGGTATTGTTTTAATGATGATTATTCTTATTTTCATGCATGGCGATCTGAGCCACAAAACTTGAAATACGAAAACTTGAACACGAGCTGATTGCCAGAGAATTTGGAAATGACGGATAGTTGCCTTAATTTCACGGAAAATTATAAATATACAGTCAGGGCCGGCCAAGTGGGGGGGTGCACCGGATGCAAGGCATCCGGGCCGCCGATTTTTAGGGGCCCCCAAATGTTGAGTATAAATAACATATTTACATCTTGAAATAAATTTTTGTTTTTTTATTAAATTAATTATCATTATATTTACTTTATAATTGCTTGTAAGCAGCGCCGGATTAAGAGATTTGAACTTATCGATGAGATAGTCATACTAAAAGATTTAATATCATGAAGATAATGTAAATTCTGCACGGGAGATTATAGAATTTATATTAACTAATAATTTTAGTGAAATATTACCCAATGTTATGACCGTACTTCGATTATTTTTGACCTTGTCCATAACGGTGGCAAGTGCAGAGTGATCTTTTAGTAAATTAAAAATTATTAAAAACTATCTTCGCTCAATGATTTTTAATGAGCGCTTAAACGCTTTTAGCTTATTAAGCATTGAAAAAGATATCGTTAAAGGATGTGATTTTTCTGATGTTATTGAGAATATGGCGTTACAGAAATCCCATATGTAATAATTATTGTAGTTAAAATGGGTTTGTTTTTATTAATATATTTATATTTTTTGTTCCATGCAATATTTTTAATCGCCTCTGAAAGTACATATTCTCTCTAAGCTGTAACATTGATGTGTAAAAAATAGCAGGTATTTTTTGACATAAGGGGGGCCCAAAAACTTGCTTGCATCCGGGCCCCCGAAAGTCCTTGGCCGGCCCTGTATGCAGCTATTATTCGTGGAATTTATTATTTAATCCTTAACTGGTACGGTGCTGGTCAAATCGCCGCCCCGTTCAATCTTTCTTATGTCAAGTCATAGTTTTTCCAGCCAGAATGCTCTTCTTCCTAGTACCTTCCTAAGTTACAAAGGAGAGCCGCTCCGGGGTAATTTTCCGCCCGGGTGCAAGAAATTGATGCCGCCCTCCTCTATAAGCCCAAATTTTTTCGAGTTTTAGATTACAAGGTGTGATTAATTTAAGAAAGGCTATAATAATCTAGGGTCTTCGCGCCTACGGTGCCCAATCCAGATTAGTTACAAATTATTATTAATGATTAGTTACAAATCCGTATTAACTGTCAATCGTTAGCTATTATGTTTTTATTGTTCAGATCTCTTTTAATAAGTATTCATATCATTATTATTTGGATTATTTGAATGTGAAAGAAGTTATCCAATTTCTTATGACTTAAGCAACAAGCTTCTACTAAGAATCACGCTACGATTACGTAAATAATAAAGAGATTTGCCACAGTTTTTCATAATTTTACCAATATTTAAAATTAATGCAGAAAGATATATATATATATAACTTTACATATTTTTACTTTCTCCATATACGTAGTATGAGAAAGTATTGTTTTCATGAAAAAAATCGAACTCGAGATTTCAACGGTAATACATGTTTTAAGGTTCCACGAACACGTTCTGCCTAGTTTCGCGATGATGTCTGTGTGTCTGTCGGTATGTATGTGATAGATTTTTGTTGGCGCTCTAACTCAAAAACTATTAATCAGGTCAACGCAAAATTTTATATTTAACATTATTATAAAAGTCAAAAGATCTGATTAGTTTTTAGTAAAACTCGGTCGACCGGAAGTGGGTGTTTACTCTTGTCACTTATCCGTTATTTTTAAATATTTGCTTTAATATTTGATAAATGTAAAAATGTACTAGTGTAAAAGTTGTAGGAAATATTATTTTCTACAACCTTTGTTTGATACAGTTTTCCATATAATGCATTGTTTAAGAGATATCTTATATTTTTAGCTGCCACCACCACGCCGCCTACCGAAGACTATTGTTAACAATTGACGCTTAGTTAAGTCTAAGTAACGCTCCTTTTTATTTTCGTAATTGTCAACCGGAAGTAAATATTGACAACGATCCCAGAGCTAACAACATGTAATTTGCCATATAACTATGGAGAAAGTCATGTGTTGCCCACATCAGTTTATTAAATATAAAATTTATAATTTAGTGTGAGTATCGGCAATACATATGTTGAAACGAAAATATCTGGCAATTAAACTTTTTGACATCATCATCTGCTTACGTCTCAGGTAAACATCAACATAATGACTATATAGGCTTAAAATACCCAAATGTATACTTAAAAATCTGATGTGGCCACCACATGACTTTCTCCATATCTGTAATATTTATAAAAATTCCAAATGGGTTACATAATAATGCTTTAAGAAACCGCGAGAAAATTTTAGACTTTACTAAGAACAGAAATAAACTCAAACCATAGCCTTCTGATATTGGATATAGTCACAAAGCTCCAACAATTAAGAAAAGAAAAAGGAGCGTTACTAAGACGTAACTAAGCGTCAATTGTTAACAGTCGTTGGTAGGTGGCGTGGTGGTGGCAGCTAAAAATATAAGATATTCTTAAACAATACATTATATAGGAAAATGGTTCAAACAATGGTTGTAGAATATTAAATTTGCTACAACTTTTATTCAAATACATTTTTACATTCATCAAATATTAAAGCAAATGTTTAAAATAACGGATAATTGATAAGAGTACGCACCCACTTCTGTTCGTCCGATTTTTACTAAAAACTAATCAGTTCTTCTGACTTTTATAAAAATGTTAAATATGAAATTTCGCGTTGACCTAATCAATAGTTTTTGAGTTAGAGCACCTCCAAAAAGCTATCACACACACATACATTATCGTGAAAATGTTCTAAAGGTGTTCAGGGGACCTCAAAACGTGTATTTCCGTTGAAATCTCGAAATCGATTTTTTTCATGAATACAATATTTTCCCCTATACTACATATATGGAGAAAGTAAAAATCAATATCACCTCATAAGTGCCGGTTTATTTATATTTTAAAGCATTGGATACGCTTTCGCATTTTTTTGATTGGAGAAAAGAGGAGAGATCTATTTTGTGTATTTTGTGAAACATTTAATCGATTTTAGTGCCTCCTAATGAGGAATAAAATGGAATCATCGAGGTTAAAAATATTTTCCAAAATGCGAATTTCTGAAGTTTTCGTTTTTTCCTGTCGGTTGTAGCCTATGATCTACCGTCATACAAAATTTAATCTTTTTAATATATCCAGCAGCAACTGTTTCAGGAAGTGTTAATAAAACAAGCAAAGCTATACAGATATTTGAAAAACCTCCTACTAAATCCTTGGTGAAGATATATTCTAAGATTTTAAAAGGGCTCATAGTTGGTTTTATATAATCTTGAATAACTTCTAATTCGCCATAGAGATCAATAGCACTAATGTCACTTTCTTCTTTGGAATTGCCTGTTAGTTTTTTTTTAAGTCTATGCAGAATTTCATTTTTGTTTCATATTCCGTCCTAGATAAGCTATGTAGATCATAGAGGAAAATGAAATCAGCATTATGCATTTTTAGCTGTTCAAATATTTCACTAACAGAGGTTATCCTAGTATTCAAAATAGATTAAAAGAAATTAATCTTAAAGCTAGTCTCAGGGTCTTGAACTGTTTCATCCTTGTGTTCGTAATCGGATTTTACTTTTTTCTTACGTGGCCGAACAGATAGCAATGGAAGAAATTCTACATCAACATCTTAAGCTAATTCCTTTGCGCGAATCAAAAGGCATATAAATTCTTCCTCAGTTCTGTTGCTTTTCAAATATTCAGTCAAATTTTCATGAACTTCTATTGAAACTGAAATGTTTGCTTCCGATTTTTGTCAAGTTTTACCCACAACATGTCATACCAGAGCACAATGGAGCAAATGAATCTAAATGATTTTATTTTCAGCGTCAGTGAATTTGCTTCATGTCTAGTATTTACATATCTGTTTACATCTGTCGACAACCCAAACAAGACGTCGTATGTTTCAAAGGACGAGTTTTGCGAAATGTCAAGAGATTGACATTAGTGCTATGGATCTCTATGACGAATTAGAAGCTATTCAAGATTATTTAAAACCAAGTATGAGTCATTTTAAAATTTTAGAATATGTCTTCACCAAGGATTTAGTAGGAGGTTTTCCAAATATCTGTATTGCTTTGTGTGTTTTATTAACACTTCCTGTAATAGATGCTGCTAGAGAAAGATCTTTCTCAAAACTTAAATTTATATAAAATGATTGGCGTTCATCAATGAGTCAAGATAGGCTAAGCAGTCTGGCTCTTATTAGCATAGAAAATGCGACAAACTAAATTTTGATGACATTGCGAATGAATTTGCAATAATGAAATCTCGAAGAGTAAATTTCTTAAAATAAACCAAAATGTCATTTTTATTTTACTGTCGCTTCTCCCTTAAGATTGTTAGATTTTTACTATTTTCAGATATTAATAGTCTTGCACTTTCAAAATAATTAATTAAACTTTCCAAATATTATAATGTGGTTACTTTATATGTATACAGTTTTTATTTCAAGAAGCTTCCCTTTCTTAGATCTAATAAATCTTAGAAAACGTGACTTTATCACTGCTCTCTTCTTTCATGCTTTTTTGTAATAAAAAGATTAAATTTTATATGATGATAGATCATAGGCTACAACAGACAGGAAAAATCGAAAACTTCAGAAATTCGCATTTTGGAAAATATTTTTAACCTCGATGATTCCATTTTATTCTTCATTAGGAGGCACTGAAATCGATTAAATGTTTCACAAAATTGCGTTTTAAAATTGCTTTAAATTAACTTACGAACTTTAAACTTAAAGTAATGTATAGCTGAAAATGGCACTTTATTATTTTTAAAACAAAACAAAATTCCAAATTTCAGTATTTGATCGGAAAAAGTATAGATCTTTCCTCCAATCGAAAAAACCGTGAAAACGCATCCAATGCTTTAAAATATAAATAAGTCGGCACTTTTGAGATGATATTGATTTTTAAGTATACATTTTGGTCTTTTAAGCCTATATAGTCATTATGTTGACGTTTATCGCAACGTAAGCAGATGATGATGTCAAAAAGTATAATTGCCAAGTATTTTCATTTGTTTCAACATATATATTGCCGATACTCATTAAATTATAAATTTTATATTAAAAAATATGAAAAGTTATATATATTTTTCTGCATCAATTTTAAATATTTGTAAAATTATGAAAAACTGTGGCAAATCTCTTTATTATTTACGTAATCGTAGCGTGATTCTTAGTAGAAGCTTGTTGCTTAAGTCATAAGAAATTGGATAACTTCTTTCACATTCAAATAATCCAAATAATAATGATATGAATAATTATTAAAAGAGATCTGAACAATAAAAACATAATAGCTAACGATTGACAGTTAATACGGATTTGTAACTAATCATTAATAATAATTTGTAACTAATCTGGATTGGGCACCGAAGGCGCGGAGATCCTATTTTATTATAGCCTTCCTTAAATTAATTACACCTTGTAATCTAAAACTCGAAAAAATTTGGGCTTATAGAGAAGGGCGGCATAAACTGCTTGCACTCGGGCGGCAAATATGCCCGGCGCAGGTTTGTTTTCCATCCTACCTGTTGTCTCGCTGCTTCGCTCTCTCCGTGGGATCACGGGGAATAGTTTGTTTTGAGCCGTGATATTTTTTGTTCTTCTGATAGCTTCTTTTTATTTATTCCTACCTTACCTGACATATTACTCTTTGCAGTTTAATTTCCCTGCAGCTATCCTGAACTCATTTTGCTCTGTTTGTTGATCTTTATTCAATTAGTCTTGCTAACAATTAATTACATATAGTACAGTATTCCCTCCCCAACCGCGGTTTCATATATCCGCGGTTATCAAAATTCATAACGTTTTACCAGTCCCGGTATGAGATTTTGAGAATCCGCGGTTTCAGATGCACTCTCATTTGTCGCCGAAATTTTTTTCTTAATCTGAATAACTTTGATGTATTTTAACAGAAGAACATCAATACTCACTATTTATGGAAAAATGGCGTCGGCTTTCGGCGGATCGTTGTCTCCGACTTACAGACACCGAAAGTAAGACACCAGTTTTCCACAACGACGCTGCGAAAACCTTAGCCTGAAGTTAACTTACTACAGTAAAGTCTAGATAATCCGAGTCTCGTTAAACCGAGTTCCGCTTAATCCGAGGTCGTTCTCAGGAAAAAAGTTTCAGTGAACGTTGTAATCTGAAATTGAAAACGATTTAGACGGAAAGAAGGCGCCATTTATACACCCTTATACATATATGCCTTTAAAAGTGAAATTTATGAAGTCATTTCAGTTGACCCAGTATCTAAACAGAAGGAACCTTGACCACGCGTTAACGACTAATGTCTACTAAATATTAGTTAGAAAGCAAAGCAGCCCTGCTTGACCTATTGGAATTATAACCAAGAATCTTGCATACGTTGTGACGGAATGAAAGAAGTAAATTGACTTCCGTATTAATTAGATCAATGTATATTTTATGTCGAGACATTTGAAAATGACGACCCGAAAAATTGAAAAATATCGGAAGAGTGGTCTACGATAGACTACAGTTAGATATGTTCTATATTTTAATAAAATAATTGGTTTTGAATTGAAAATTTTAAATTTTCGAGCTTTCAATTACGAAATTTATTTTCTTGTTCGTAGATCCAGCCATTATCAACATTTTAGGCTATATAAGGCTAGTGCAAGATGAACCAGCGAGGAATGTTGCCACCGAGTATCGTACTCGAAAATATTTGGAGCAGTAACACATTTATCAATTATCCTCTTTTAAAGCGGTGGCGAAATTCATTACAAATCTCGTCGAGCTGTCACTGCTAAAATTGTTATCGCGCCTGTGACGCATCATCCGGAAATAAGATTAAGAGTGAGCGAAACAGTACGCGTAACTGTCTTCGTGCGCCGACCACAATTCGATGATAAAGAGTTATTACAGCGGGTGGAGAGAGAGGCGTGTCAAGGGGCACGCACCGCTGAATGAGGAAATTTCGGATCGTAGAATGGAATACATAATGGGATACGCGAAAATATCAAAGGTATCACAACTTCTTCGACATTCGTGCATGACTTCAGAATGCGATGATATTACGATTACGAATCCATTGTAATAATAGCAGTCTAGATCTGTTTGTTCGTTTGTTTGAAACGCCCCCGTCTGGGAAAGATTTGGCGGAACCTTGGGTGGAATTACTTGAGAACGGTTAATACGATTTCGACGTTTTCTCGCGATCTACCTCTTGCAACTTTAGGCAATCAAAAGATCAGGGGTTAGATTCCAAGAGCGTTTATTTTCTCCGTTTCATTACGAGTGGAGCAAATTAATTTAAAATTACTTATAATCATCGTAGGAATTCGAGACTTGAAATAACGACCGCCCGAAAGAAGGAAATTTATTTTTCCTGTCGTCGGTTCTCTTATGCAAAAATTGAATTTTACTCTGATTATGAAACTAGCCTTAAAACTTTAGATAAAGCTCCAAGAAAAAGACCTAAACGTTCAATTGAAACCAGAAAACCATGAACTAAACGACTAACAGATCAAGTCACGATGCTAGGATATAACCGGGAAAACGAAGGGGAAGAACAAAGGACCCATAGACTGTCAAATATATAAAGGCGTAAGAAAAAGAGCAAGGTATAGAGATGCAATAATTTAACATCTCAGCAAATTGCAATGACCTTATCGAATACTCAGTTGGAGCAGTCGAATGCAATACATCTCAAACGCTTCACTTTCTGTGCGAATTGAAATTAATATAACTCTCCTGTTGATTTTCAACGGGCAAATCTCTAGTCGTTTAACCCGTGAGCAGGAGCGTTACTTTTTGTCACGCGAGCAGGCGCGCGTGAGGGATTCCCTCACATTATGCGTTTTTATCCATATTATTTTTTCGTCGTCCTCACATTATGCCTTTTTGAAATAAGTTATTTTTTCTTCCAAGTGTGAAAATACTTTATAAGCAATCTGATAATGCCTTTATCGCCATATAAACGAAATAAAACGAACACATTCTCATATCAATATAATGAATATATTTTCATAAAATTACCTTGAAATACAAAAAATGCCTATTGTATATTATAAAATAATAATAATCAAAAATTAAAGTTGGGCTTTCTAAACCACATTCTTGATTTTTAAAATATGTAATCAATTAGTATTCATAAAAAATAATCACTCAGATGAATTTTCACTTGCCTCGCTTTTTTTGGAGTCAGGGCAAGTATAATTGCAATGTTCTCTACAAATCGAAGCTTCACACGACAAGCACTTTGGTTTTGTCTTTCTATTCTTTCTTCCTGGGCAAAATGAGCAGATCCCTTCAAAATTTCTTGTAACAGTTTTTTTCTTTTACCAAGCCAGAAATATTTTTAATCGAAGCACGAAGACTTGGTTGAAGTGTTGAGATGGACGAACGAGGAATCAAAAATGGTTTAATTAATGCTAGTGCTAAATTTTTCAAAAACAGCCGCCTTGGAATGTGCTCTCCTGTGTTCGCTTCAAAAATAATTTGACTGTTGATCGCAGCAATGTTCATCATTGAATAAAAAATAGTCAGCGGCTAACGACAACTTATTCTTGCCACGGAATATTGAGATTTGAGTTCATCGATCACATCGACTCCTCTCTTTGTTAAATCATAAAAAGTGATTATCTCAGGTTTGGCCAAAAGTCCGGATGTCGCATCTATTTTGTCGTCAGAATGTAAGGTCGAAAAAAGTTTTTGGATTTATAAGAAACAAGCACACCATATTTCATGAAAGCAAACATGCTACTTAGCACTGGCCTATCCTTGATATTAAAAAAATAGAGGGTATCTCTCTCTTGTTTTTTCGTAATGTCCCAACTAAAGTTGTCCGACACTCTAAAAGGTCCATTGCTAGTGGAATGGATGTGAAAAATTATCTACAGTGACATTCCTGCCAGTATTTGCAATTGGGGCTATTATCCGCTTTGAAAGGGCCTTCAGGCTGTTTCCCGGCATATATTTCTAAATTGTGTTTAAAAATGTTCGGGAATCGACTAAAGCATACAGCTTGAGCCCATATTTGGTAGGCTTATTTGCTATATATACACGGAATTTGCATCTACCTCTAAAACCTTCAAGCATTTCGTCGACTGTTGAATATTCACCTACTTGATAATTGTTTTAACATCTGGTGACGAAATCTTCAAAAACCTTTCTAATTGGGGCCAAATTGTCGATGGCTTTTCGTGAGCTGCGGTCATTGATACCATCGAATCTGAGCACTATTAGTAAGAAATAAAATTTCTTCAGCGGCATGGTTGCTCTAAAGTATTTTGGGGCAATCCTGTCATCACACCATAGTTCTTCTAGATTTAGATGTTGTGCTTTCTTCAATCCAGCCATATATAGTTAGCCAAGAAGGGCACTTATTCCTTCAGACGTTGTTGGTTTGCAATCTCGTTCACGATCAAATTTATGACTAATGGACGCAATGAATATATTGGTGAATTTCACTAGTTCTTCAATCAAGTTGCCTGGAAAAAATAATTTCCAACAGTCTATAACTAATTTTGCAATTTTTGCAATGACTTTTACGCCCGGAAGATGTGTTACGATATTATGTCTTTCTGTGCTTACATTACGACTAGAAGCAATCCTAGACCATTTTGTTACTTTGTCTTTTCCTGAGTAAGTTGGCTCGAGATCACTATCGAATTCATCTTCTGATTGCTCAGTGTCCTTTGGATGTTCAATATGCTCGCTCTCGTTATCAGTGTCAATTTCGTCACAGCTTAGGCTTGGTCCTGGCTCTCCTAGGTTTTCAGATGGTTGCGGCTTAAGAAGCCAAGCATAAGCATCTAAAAATAAAGCCCAGAATTAAATGAAATTATATGTATATATATTTAAGGTATTTAAGGTAATTGAAGATAAACTTGCAGGGTTTTCTGGTGTCTGCCGTGCTAGAAGACTCCGTTTGTGACAATAGGTACAGAATTTTCCTTGCGCGACTCATTTGGAAGACACAGTATAAGAACGATAAATTGAAGTAATGAAATGAAACACAAACACGAGCGGGCGCGGAGTGAGCAATTCCCTCACAGGTTGGAACTATACCGACGCCAGTGGGCGCGCTGTGAGGGAATCCCTCACGCTTGTTTGCACATGCGCATAACAACGGATTTAAGCTTTTCCCTGAATTCACTCTTCATTGTTCCTATTCATTAGGAACATAAAGTCAGCTAGACAAAAGGAAATTGTCAAACCTCCATTACAGCCAGTTTGAGAGGTAAGTTTTTAAATAGTGTGAGGGAAACGCTCATATCGCGCCTGCTCCCGGGTTAATAAGTTAGGTCAGAGGTGCACAACTCAAAGGTTGACACGGGCCAAAATCGACCTTGATGGGACCTAGACGGCCACACTATGAAAGTTTTGTAATTAAAAAATTTGGGTACACTATTGTAGATTCAGTAATTACTGTAACAACGCTTACATGCGACAAAAATGAGGTGACAAACAAATATAATTTAATTTCTCAATGGGAGATGTTGCATCGCTTTTCTGTCACCATTCCACTTATATCCAGTAATACTGGTGGTCACTGTTCTTACAATGTCTCTTAAACTCTGATCTGTCAGTGTTGAACGTAATGGAGCTTTGTTTAATTTCATAAGAGAGAATTTTTGTTCACACAAGCGATAAATATCCATAACAAATTTTACTTGCATTTTTTACGGAAAACGAAAGCACCAGCTGAGTTAAATCCTGCCGGGCCACACAAAATGTGTCGACGGGCCAAATTTGACCTGCGACCCGTATGTTGTGCACTCCTGAACTAGGTCATCCTGTCACGCTATAAGATGGCAGGTAGATCGACTGTGATAATAAAAAAAACGCTTATAGCTCAAAAACACTCCGTTCTTTTTCCATCAGACTTTCAGGAATTACTTGGTAGCGACACTTTCATTTTTAAGCTACTCATCGTCTACAATGAACACATGGGTTCGATTACTGGCAGTGGCGTAGCTAGGGTCTTCGACGCCCGGGGACAAGGCCTTTTCTTGGCGCCCCTAAAGGTGAGGGGGGAGGAGTTTACGGGGTCTTCTGTACTCAATTTAGCGCGTTGGAGTTCTTAAACAATTCCCTGTTTTGCTACCCCATTACGATGGCTCTTGGGGAAAATAAAACAAAATTCAATCAAATAAGGATATCCTAATCTAATCAAGTGTATTGACTAGTTTAAAGTAGTTTTTTAAATATAAAGGCCTAGTGAACTAAAGGAAACCACAAAATCAGTATTAGGGACTTTTGATAATCTGACATAAATAATTTCAATTTTGATGACTCGCGCCTCTCAAGTCTTAATCCGCTAGGATACTACGTTACTCCGTGACCTCCTAGCGGATCTGATTTCATCAATAAAAATCGGTCCGTGAGTTTGCGCCCATTAACCCTAGAATTCTAATGTTATTTTTAGGGCGGTTGTTACTAAACATAGGTACGTAAATTTGACGTACACACCAGGATTATTTTTAAAAGCACTTTTACTGCAATGTGTTTATTGATAATCAACTTTCTGGTATATTTTTGAGCAATCTAAACTCCAACAACTAGTTTTTAATGATAAATCTTATAGGAACTTATGATTTTGTAAAGAATTACAAATGTTCAAATTACAACAAAAATTTGTAAAATAAGAATATAAAGATCATAAAATTTTAGTATTAACATTTAATCATGCAAAAAAACTTCAATAAAATAGGAAAATCAAAGAGTAAGTGCATATTATTGTTCATAAACTATGGCAATAAGTACAATTTTTAATAAAAACAAATAAAATCTTAGAAAACTACTAGGCAAACCTTATAAAACACTAAAAATATCACATTAAAAATTCAAAATCACAACTGATTACAGAGTACAAAAAAAAATGTTTAGGAAAATGCGAAAGAGTAAAAACGAAAACTTGAACAGCTAGGACAAATCTTCCTTGAATGTTCGCCGCAAATTGGCATGTATTTGGTGCAGTAGCTTGTAGTCACACGCCTTTTTGAAAAATGGCAGATGTGACAGTCCTTGCTCTGTCCTTGTGGCCTGTTAGAAAGTGGGATTACATCACGAGACGAGCGTGCTTCGTCTCCCAAAACACGCTTTTTTCGCTTAATACTAAACCTACGTAAGATTGACGTAGTGACTCAACGACGAGGCAGATGTATGGTCGGAAGTGGAGCGTGGAACTTGCGAACAGCTGCTCGAGGACGGAGAAAAGGAATAATTCTTGTTCAAAGAAGAGTACGTCATTTTGACGTATGATTACTATTCTAGGGGGAAATTTCATCCTCTGCCCCCCCCCCTCGCTAAGCCACTGATTACTGGAGCGTTTAATTTCTCCAACTGATTAACACGAGGACGATTTAAGCACGTTAATCATTTTCATATACAGGTTTCCTTCGCTTTATGTGGGGGTTGCGTTCCAGGAAAGTGACGCATAAAGCGAATTCGCATAAAGAGAATCCATATTTACATGTAAAAGATAGGGATTCGTTCCACAAACAATCCAAACTCCCCTCCAAGACGTTCTTCTTTCGCTCCATAACGACTTCTAATGCGATAATTTCAAACTTAAAAAGACTAACACTGTAAAATATACTCACCAATAAAAGGAAGCAGACGGGCACAAGTGGTAGCTGTTGTGGGTGACATCATAGTGGAGGATTATACTGCTGGAGGGTTGTCTTGGCTCAACACAAGTTCTGCGGGCAAGAACACATCCAGTGGAGAATTATCTGACGACAGAAATGGAGATGAGGTGGAGGAGGACTTGGGTGTGGAGGTGGCAGGCACATTAGGATCAACGGCGGAAGTGGAAGGTTCAGCGAGGGTAGAGGCGATGGGGAATGCAGAGCGTGGCTGTAAAAACTAGAGCATGGTGTACTGTTTGGTCGAACGTCGTTTTTGCGCATACAATGTCTTGTATGGCGCAAGAAGATGGTGCAAACCGCCCTTGAAAAGAAGACTTCACTCTAACCTAGGATCCATATCCATTGCCATTTGAGCGAGATTCTCAGCATAAGTGAAGAATTCCGTTAGATTCCTCGATGTCATGTTCTTCACTCCTAGAGCGAGTTCCAACTCTTTTTCCTCTTCTACCACTCCATCGGCGCTGATGATAGACCTTAAGTCGTTGATCCTTACCATGCGAATCGAGTACCTCCATAACATCATCTTCTCCCATATCAACAAATCCTTCCCCTCCCAACTTCTGCCCAAATTCGATGACATCTTGAACCAAGTGCGGAACTTCTAGAAAGCTGGCGAAGCTAGTGACACATTCTTTCCATAAATTCTTCCATGCAGAATTCATCGTCGATGGCTTGACTTCATTCTAGGAATACCCAATATTTTCGATGGCGTCCTTGATATTGTAACCCTTCCACCCTTACATAATTGAAGGTTTGCTGGCACCATCGGTTGCTTCAAGCAGTTGGGAAATAGTACGCCGTAGGTAATACGCCTTGAACGTCGAAATATCTCTCTGATCAAGAGGCTGGAGAAGAGGCGTTGTATTTGGCGGAAGAAATAAGATCGACATATTAGGGTCGATGGTAGTTAGATGTTTTGGGTGGCCAGGTGCATTATCAAGAATCAGCAATATCTTTAAGGTAAGATTCTCCTTTTCGCAGTCTTGCTCTGCCTCTACGATGAAATGGGTTTTAAACTAGTCCTCGATAATCTGTCATGTCACCCATGCCTTCTTGTTGGCTGCACAATGCACCGGCAACACATTCCTGCTCACACTCTTTAAAATACGTGGTTTATGAGAGCGATATACGAACAATGGCTTGCACTTGAAATCTCCCGCCACATTACCACATAAAATAAGCGTCAACCTGTCCTTTGCTGCTTTAAAACCAGGTGCAGGTTTATCTTCCTTGATAATGTAGGTACGCGAAGGCATCCTCTTCCAGAAAAGTCCGGTTTCATCGACGTTGAAAACTTGTTTTGGGCTGTACCCTTCGGCTGCTACAATGTCTTGCAATGCCTTGGGAAATGTGGCAGCAGCAGCATGGTCTACTAAATTTCATGCTGTGGAAATTTTGAAGATGGATGAACTTATCGAACCATTCTTTACTTGCAGAGAACGGTTCTTCAGCACCATCCTGCTCCTGCTGTAGGTGTTCAAACACTGCTTTATCCATTATAGCAGCCGATGAAACATTCATCCTCTTCTGGTTCTGTTCTTCTATCCAAATTCCTAACATACTCTCCATTTTTTCCACAGTAGGGTTTCGCACCCTCGTGGTTTTCTTCACAGATAAGGCAGTAGAGTGCAAAACGAAACTCCTTATTTTCTCAGCATTATTTTTGATGGAGCGAATGGTAGGCTCACCGAGGTTGTAGGCTCGACCGATGGAAGCAGATCCTTCACCAGAATCAGCACGCTTCAAAATTTCAAATTTTTGCTCCAGCGTCAATGCGGTCCTCTTCCTCTTAATTTCGTGCTCGGTGTGAGGGGTAGCCATGCGCTTGGAAGATATTCTTTCAATGGTAACAGTAAAAAAACGCGTTACAAAGATACCAAAAAGACTAAAGCGCACAGCACAATGGACAAAGGCACTAACGCCCTAAAAATAAGATTAGTATTCTAGGGTTAAGTACTAAAAACAAAAAATAAATGTAAAATTCACTTACATAATGTTCTATAAAGCAAAAATAGTTTTGGCATGTTAAAGTTGTGTAGCGTAATGTTTAATGAATAAATCTTAATTAATAATTCTTTGCCACAACTTTTAAATCCCCGAAACTATTTTTAATTTCTGGAACATTCAATTATATGAATTTCATATTTATTGTTTATATTATAGCGCATGCAAAAGTTGTTTTAGTCATTTTTTATTGTTTGAACTTAATACTTAATTCACGCATTCCGTCATATTTAATGGGTAATTATGCTAGTATTGTTATAGAACGTTGTAGGTACGATTTTTCCAAAAAAGGAAATCTGGAGAGAGAAAAAATGAAAACCTTTCGCGTGTCTATTGTAAGAAGCTATTTAAATAGCCAGCGAATTACTACGTTTTTATGAAAGATTTCTGGCCATTTTGGAGAATATACGAAAAACGAAAATTGATCACATTTTCTGTTATTTACATTTACAAGCATATGTTTTGTATTTTAATACAAGTTTTGATCATTTTATAATAATTTCAACATGTACTACTCATTCAAAAACGCATCAAAGGTTACGTCACCAAGGAAAGGCTGAAGGTGCCTACCATAGAAGAAAAACGATATTGAGAAAGAGAGTACATATTCTGGCGTTCTTTTTTACGGGTAGCTCCTTTGTTGAAGAAATGGATGAGTCAATCCCAACATTAACCTCGATATAAATAATAAGGAATTTATCACCGAACGCGGAGGAGAAGATTCAGAAACGGCTTAACTGTAAAAGTTAATCCTCTCACATATAAGTAATTGGGCCATCTGAATAATTCTTTTCCTCACAATTGCAGATACAACATCCTCCGCCCCTATTTATGATCGGCCAGCATAGCGTTCGTGTCAGCTGCGTTGTCGCACCGCCGTTCAAAACGTTTTCGGACGTCCTCCGGATGCTGTCTCATCTTCAGTTCTTTCTTACCAAATGGGAAAGGAAAAAGAAAACGCAAATGAGATTACTCGGGCCAGTGGCGCGCGCACTCAAAAGCACGTGAAGAATATTCCGAGGCGCTGTGAGTCAGGGGCATCCGCAGTCGAGAGATACATTAAGGTGAGTCACGAGGAGACTGCTGACAACGCATTCATCTCTCCCCATTGATTTCTCACGCCTTTCCCCTCCCTCCATCCTCTATTCCTCCCTCCTTTATTTCTCCCTCTATTATTCCCACATCTATTCCTCCCTCCTATGTTATTCCCACCTCTATTTCTCCCTCTATTCTCTCCCTCCTCTATTCTCTCCCTCCTCTATTCTCTCCCTCCTCTATTCACTCCCTCCTCTATTCCTCCCTCCTATATTATTCCCACCTCTATTCCTCCCTCCTATATTATTCCCACTTCTATTTCTCCCTCCTCTATTCTCTCCCTCTATTATCTCTCTCCTCTAGTCCTCCCTCCTATATTATTCCCACCTCTATTCCTCTCTCTATTCTCTCCCTCTATTCTCTCTCTCCTCTATTCCTCCCTCCTATATTATTCCCACCTCTATTCCTCTCTCTATTCTCTCCCTCCTCTATTTTTTCCCTCCTCTATTCCTCCCTCCTATATTATTCTCATCTCTATTCCTCTCTCTACTCTCTCCCTCCTCTATTATCTCTCTTCTCTATTCCTCCCTCCTATATTATCCCCACCTCTATTCCTCCTTCCTATATTCTTCTCTCTATTCTCTCCCTCCTCTATTCCTCCCTCCTCTATTCCTCTCTCCTCTATTCCTCCCTCCTCTATTCCTTCCTCCTCTATTCCTCCCTCCTCTATTCCTCCCTCCTCTATTCCTTCCTCCTCTATTCCTCCCTCCTCTATTCTCTCCCTTCTATATTCCTCCCTCCCCTATTCTCTCCCTCCTCTATTCCTCTCTCCTCTATTCTTCTCTCCCATATTCTTTCCTCCTCTATTTCTCCCTCCAATATTCCCTCCCTCCTCTACTCCTCCCTCTCGCTTCTATTCCTCACTCAATCTTCTGAGGGAGACGATTCCTTATCTCCTCTGCGTTCCCGATCGATTTGGTGCCGTGAAAATCCCTCTGGCAGCGACGCCTCAGTAAAGGTCTGTTATTGGAATTAAATGGAAGGGGAAAGAGAAGGTGTGGATATGGAAGAGGGGGAAAAGGAGATGGGGAGGGGACTGCAAGAGGGAGATAGGGCGAGATTAGAGAGAGGTGGGTGTGGAGAAAAGTGGGCGATGAGAGAGGTGTGGAGGGGGTTATAAAACCGAGGAGAATGGAGATAGTTTCAGGGGAAAGTTTTGCAGCGGAAGGAGACCTCCATGTCGGCGTTAATGCAACGACAGAAAGATTCGATCGACGGACATCAACGGAGGCAGGCGATAACGAGGCACTTCCGCGGCGCTATGAGGAAAGGAACCAATAGCGGTCGGATCAAATAATTACGAAGCACTAACTCGCACCTTAGTGCGAGTTTACTTTCTGCCCCAAATATATTGAGGCGCGTTTATTCGGGCGTCACTTTATCGTGCCATATAAAGGATCTCTATCGAATGCTCTCATGAGGAGTGGACTTTAAGGAGAGGAAGAGAAGAAGGGGGAATGGTAGGATGGGGAATAGAAAGGTAAGAGGGGAGGATGTGGAGGGGGTGGATACGGGGGAAGGAAAGGAGGTAAAGAGAGGGTGAGAAGAAGGGGATAGAGGAGAATAACGGGGATGAAAGGGGATATGAAAAGGGGGAAGAAGTGGTAGTAGAAGGGGGAAGGGGAGGATGGGGAAGTAGAAGGGGGAAGGGGAGGAGGGATGACGGAGAGCGGAGAGGGTGAGTGGCAAGTAGAATGGGGAAAGCGAAGGAGAGGAAAGAGGGAAATCCATTCGAGGGCGACGACTCCTCCGACGGATAGGGCTCGTCCCTCACTTGAGAGATGGTCGATTTTTACTTTCTCATATACATAGTATATTGAGAAATTATTGTAATCGTAAAAAAATCGACTTCGAGATTTTGATGGAAATACTCGTTTTAGGTGTCCATGAATCCATAAAAGTGGTTTTCGCCATACTGTCTGTCGGTCTGTTCGAGGTTCTAGGGCCCAAATGCGTATATAAAATCGAATGATAGCTCTTATTTGCGCAATATATCATCTTTTGCAAACATTTTTTTAAATAAAAATGATATTACACAAAAATAAAGGGTAGTTTGTAATTAGCGTTTTCAGAAAAATTTGATTTATTCAAAAATGGCAACAGAGAATTTAATTAAAATCAATCCAGTTGTAGAGCCTGATGTCACAAATAATACTAAATAAGCCATATATCTCTAAAGATCACTATATGGCGTCTGGTGACATTACAATATACGCTAAGCTTCCTTACCTAAGCCCTATGACGTCACGCCTCCGCCGCGATCAATTCAAAATCTTATTACAGCCTAAACGGTTAAACTAAATCGAATGATATCTCATATTTGTGATAATATCATTCATAATAGACACTCTGAAGAGATGAACGATATTGCGCAATAATTAAGGGTAATTTATTCTTTGATGATTTGAAACAAAATTCGATTTACTCAAAAATAGCAATAAGGATTTTGATTAAAATTCATCCAATCGTAATGTTTGATGTCACATACAATACTAACTAAGACACATGTCCCAAAAATTGCTATATATCATCCAGTGGCATTGAAATATACGATAAACTACGGTTAACTTTGATTTATAAACGTTTTTCTTTTATATGCGAACACTTGGGTGACCAGATTCTTAGGACAAAAAAACCGGGACATAATGAGTTAGAAAGAAGAAATTCCGGGTCATAATCGGGAAAAATCCGGGACAAAACCGAGACTTGAATTTTCGTATATTCTAAATTGTACGTACTTAAATTAAAAATAAATAAACTTCGCAAATACTGAGTGCAATTTTGTTTAATTTATTAACAAATAATTTCAAATTAATGAATACAAATTATATCTTACAACAAAATATATCACGATTCAAAGGTAACAATTATTTTAAGGACAAATAATAAAGTTAAATATACGTTCAAATAGCATAGGAGGTACACGTAGGTACATAGCAGTAAAAAATATATTAAAATCACAATATAGAGTTTCAATATGATTTTATATCAATTTGTATATTTGTTCATTAATATTTTATACTACACCTGCTTGTCTCATTCAAATTTTTATCATTTTAATCATCGGAAAGTTCTTGAAAACTCACATATACTTGAAACACACATGGCATAATAGTATTGATTATTTTAACATCAAGGTTGTTTCGCTGGTCAGACCATACAAAGTTTATTTTCGAAACATTCATTCCAGTGACGGTCCTAAGGTTTTTATGGGGATGTGCGAAGGAAAATTTGGCTGCCCCTACTTAAAGCTTAACCAGGTATCTCTCGATTTACGCGTTTTCGGTTTATTCCATATATACGCCTTATACAGTTTATTCAATATTATTTAGCTTTAAAACACAAATTTAAACAGGTTTATTAGTGGAATTCATCTAATAGCGACCCGAAAGCCGCCCCTCGGAAGCCTCTGCCCGAGTGCGGTAGCACACGTCTCACACGCCTAGGACCGACTCTGATTCATTCTATATGTGCATTATGTGCTACAAACACGAACAAAAGGCTACACAATTTCTCAATCTCTGTTGTAAGTTCTTGAAATTCAAATGTAGAAAAATAAGAAGACCCCCGATCGTAAAAAGATTTATTATACCAGTAAACACTCCTTTCTTTAATATTTCGAAATTTTATTTTATTGGCATTTCAAATTGATCTATATGAGATCCAATGTTTATAATTATTTGCGCGCAGTTTTTATTTCCTCTCAAAATGATTTTTATCAGCGTCCATTTCATGTGCTTGAATAAATTTAAGGGTTCAGCCCGTTCTTCCAGATAGGCAAGGGTTGTTTGATACTAAGTAATTACTTCATCTTAAAATGATTCGATTTTTTCTCAGAAATATTGTTTTCAATAAAAATTATTTAACACTGAGTATACAAGTTTTTTTCTTCATCTCATACTTTAAATATATCAATTGACTCTTTTACACATATCATTACTTCTATTAAACTACATATATTAAAATACAACTATATTATGCATAACATGTAAGTACGCTTGTGTGGAAAAATTAAATTAAATTACGGCAGATTTTCTTCTGAAATTAATAACTTTTAGAGCTTCAAATGCTTTCGGCATTTGTTCAATCGCTAGATATAAACTTAACCAACGAGTCTTCAAATAAAGCAATAATGTTGCATATTGTATATCTACAAAATAACAAACTTCTTTCAATTGCACGGTTCGTACTGTATAAATTGAAGAATGTGATAGTATTTTAACAACTGCTACTTCCACATCACAAGACAATCTTTCGACTTCAGAGTGCACTGCGTTATAGAAAACATCGGCTGAGAATCACTTATCCTGCAAACTGTAATCGTTTTTTCGCGTAGTTTATAAGCAAGTTGCAATATTTCAGTACCAGGCTTTTCAATAGCAATGAAGCTTGTGAGTTTTTGGCTGGAGGGTGAAGCTTAAAAACTGCACCAAATTTCTGTTTTTATTCCATTTTAAATGATCATTAATACCTATCCGATCGTACCTCATGCCCAATATTGAAAATACAGCACTACACAGACAGCAATAAACTTTTTCATCATGCTTCCTTTTCTTTATAAAAGGACATTCTTTTTGTAAAATGTCACTGAAAACTAACTTCCTTTTACCCATAATAAAAATTTAAAATTTCTTCTTCTAATTAATATTACTCGTGGCGTGGCTGTCAGTGACAGTAATAATTCATTACTTGTTCACTAAAGGGCAGCAAAATGCATTACACGAATGATACTGGTGTACTAGTGACCCGAATCTGCTACAGATCGCGCGTTGCGAATTATAAGTCATGCGTGCAATCCCAGCCAAGTTGTAAGTAATGGGAGCAGCAACGAGGTAATATAATTTAATGAATATTGCGCGGAAGAGAGATAAAAGCGCAACGGAGAGTCGACCAAAGACGTCGTCGGAGGCGAGTATTTTACGGATAAGAACACTAGTTACAATTGATTTTATTACAAAGACACAGAGTCAAGACATATCTGGCATTTTCCAATATTCCGATTGAACTCATTTATGAAATTTAGCGGCGAGAAGTTTTTAAGGCTGAAACAAATAATCCGGGACAAATGGGTGTTCCTATGAATTTTCTCGGGACACCGCACAGTGGTTCCAAATCGGAAAAAAAAACTGGCCAAAAATAAAATTTTGAACTTTTTTTCAGGAACCAAAACTAGAATATTTTTATTCTCCTGTATGTATTATATAAGATAGGCCACATTTTGACTTAAAAACTTCCGCTATTAAATAAAGGAGACACTTCAAAATTGAGCAGAATGGGGTGTGAGCAGCATTAATTTTCCCAGCGAAATATATGAAATGTATCTCGATGGGAACGGTCTTTTGAGCAATCTGTGGCATATAAAAGTAAATTTATTATTGATATACATCTATATTGATGACATCCACTTGTTTTCGTATTTTTGTTGCCAATATTTTACAACTTATATGGATTTCAAGAATGGACTGCATTTTACACAAATTTTGAGATGGAATGCCTCAAATCGTTTTTATCGACGCTTATCGACAGGGAGTTATTTGCACTAATAGATAGTGTACTGGGAGTAGTACAAAGCTCCATGTGAATCGCTCACAACCAAGGGGATTTCTATTCTCCTCCGGTTAATTGTATCAACCAAGCTAGTGTATTTAGCCTTTAGATTATCAGGCAAAGCCAGAGAAGTGAAGAAATTGTCACACGTAACATTTCTTTCCTTGTTCAGAAATGATTCCATCAGTTTCATTACTACGTACTGGAAAATTACATTGCATTGGATTATATGGAGAATGAGAAATATTCGTGAATTTGCACCCGTGACCACCGATAGATAGGTTTAACCCTAGAATACTAATCTTATTTTTAGGGCGGTTGTTGTACATATGTACGTAAATTTAACTTACACACCAGGATTATTTTTAAAACCACTTTTACTGCAATGTGTTTATTGATAATAAACTTTCTGGTATATTTTTGATCGATCAAAACTACAACAACTAGTCATCTAGGAACTTATGATTTCGTAAAGAATTAAGCTGCGTTTACGATAAGGCACAACATGCCGGCCGACATGTTGATCAGCAAGCCGTGCCACAATGTAAACGCTTTTATAAAATGAAACAATGTTGGCCGGCATGCTGGAGCCGGCTCGGCAAGATAGAGCCGGCTTGTTGTGTTGGGTGTATATTTTTGTGTTGTAAACGCCTAGCCGGCAAGTTGGCGCTGTTGGGGATGGTCTGGGCATGCGCAACTCGTCCAGTCGCTTGTTAAGTGTCCTCTGGCCACTACGTGTTTTTTTTTTAATTGTGCTAGGTTTTGTATAGTGGATTTGTGTTGTAAAATTAAATTTTGTAGAAAATGACCAGTACAAGGGACTCAAGTGACTTCTGTCGGCGTAGATTGGAACAAAGCAAACACCATTCGTTTAATTAAACTGTATGAAAAGTTTTCAGTTCTTTGGGATCTAGTATCGTTCGAACATAAAAATAGTAATACGCGAATCGACGCACTGAATTAAATCGCAACCGAAATGGGTAGTAATATTGCGGTGATCGAAAAGAAAATTACTACTATAAGGGGCCAGTACTTCCGTGAGTTAACAAAAATGAAAAAATCACTCAAAAGTGGAAGTGGTGCTGAAGAAGTGTACAAACCCTCTTGGTATGCTTTCGGCATGTTGTCATTTTGGGAACCGTCAGTAGAGCCCGTTGAACACACCAGCACTAGAAAGATCGCAACCACCTTACAAGTGGTAAGTGAAATTTTATTATTTATAATATAAAGTTTTTGTAGTATTGGAGATTTTTAATGAGGTAAAAGGTTGGCTATTAATGTATACAAACAAATGCATTAATAGACCTATTATATTCTTTTACCTTTTATTCTTTAAAACTGCTCAAAAAATATTACAAATTTTTATAATTATTTATTTTTAATACTTTAAACATATTTATTTTGCCAAGAAAGTGAATGTTGGTAAAAAAATTCTGCAAATTCCTCCCGAATTGCATTTCCGTCCAAATTGTCATCTCTTGTTCTCGCAGGCTGTAGGCTAAGCAATTTGAAATCGTCGTATCTCCATTCACCTGGAATAACATTTCCCTCGTTGTACTCACTATCCAAAGATGATGGTGGAGAATACAAATTTCTCGAATTTTTGCTGTTTCGCATGTAGTTGTGCAAGTAAACGCAAGCTAAAGTTACCCACTTTGCTTTCTTAGTTGCCAAAAGTATAGGTTTCCGGAAGACCCTAAAGATAGCTGTAAGAGTACCAAAAACGTTTTCGATAATTCTGCGAGCTCTTGAATGTCTATAGTTGTACGCCCTTTCAATTTATCCTTTAAGGTGCCTTCCAGGAAATGGCTTCATTATACTGCGCGACAAGGCAAAAGCATCGTCAGCAACTATCACAAAGGGAATCTCGGTATTCCTGGAGGGAAGGCACTTTTTTCTACGAATACTGAGAGCGTCCTTTTTGCACATCATCACATAAGTCAGCACTAGAAAACACTCCACCGTCGGCAATGCGTCCTTGAATACCAACATCACAATACAAAACATTGTAATTTGCGTCACAGACTCCCAGTAACACAATGCTATGATATTGTTTATTATGAAATAAACACTCCCACTGTTAATTGATGCCTGGACCTGGACGTGTTTTCCATCAATTGCCGCTATGCAATTGGGATAATTCCACCACAGCTCTAAAATTTTTGAAATTTTAATCCACTCCTCTCCAGATGTGGGAAGCTGATAAAAACAATAATAATTATTAATTATATTATAATTAAATTATATTAACATAATACAATTCAAAGAAAGGCATTTTGTTTTGTGATAGGAACAAGACGAAGATTCTACTTTTCAAAACACTTTAGACGACGGAGACAATACTTTGGCTGATGATAAGAATGCGAATAACGATCAATAAAAACCACAAAGAGATTCTCAGCTACCTCAACGACCTGAAACGCCACAGCCAACACCACGAAAGCGTAAAGCGCCTCAATGCAGAAGACTGACTATAAGAACAAGTCGATCAAGCGTACAAAGTAATGAGAAGTGTTGCTGATAAAAAAAGTTGTTTGATTGTTTTGGAGAGTTTATCGTCCATTCATTGAGAAATTTAAATGATCCGAAGTTACAGCTTTCGAATCGACATCAAATAACAAACATCATGCAACCAGCTTAAATGCAAAAATTGCAGGGATCAAGAAACCTACCCGGCCCGTCCTCACACAGTAACTCATCCACACCACCATCATATTCCAACTCATTTAGCTCCCTTCTTGAACCCTCCTCTCCAATTTAGCTCTAACAATACTTTCCTTCAGATACCAGGCGAAATTTCTGATGATTATAACTAAATTGAATTTTGTTAGTTTTTTTGTATATGCAGTTAGTGAAATAAATAGCTTATATACTTATTTATCGAGGATAATTTATTTCATCCTGCAGCTCTTTGACGATCATCTGACAAACATGTGGAACAAATTTCGATATCTGAGATTTTGATATTCTATGCAGATACATCAAACTTGTGTAACTGTCACCTGTGGCCAAGAAACGAAGAGTGGTGGCTAGTTGTTCTGCTGGTGATACGAAATTTTTGCGACTATCTACTCACCTTTTAATTAAAGGTGCCACGCGCTGTAGCAAGTCCTCAAAATCCGTGAAGGATTTTTACCCAAAATTTTTATAGCCGCTTTGTAATCTGAGATAATTCATTAGAGACGCATAAGGGTCCTCTGAACGTCGTTTCGCAAGAAAACTTCGCACAGCCCACCTTTTCCGACTTTTAACTTTACCCACAAAATTTTTTTGAAGTAAAACACTTCCTGCCAGCACCACAAAAGAAGAGATGCACGACAGTGCGTCGTCCTCCATCTCTAAAAGTCGACTGAAAATGTGAACTTCAGACGAAGCCGGCAAGCCGGCTGCTAGCTAGTCCCAACTTGTTGGGTAAAAACATGCCGGCTTGTTCGATCGTAAACGCAGCTTTACGAATGTTCAAATAAGAACGAAAATTTGTAAAATAAGAATATAATGATCATAAAAATTTTAGTATTAACATTTAATCATGCAAAAAAATTCAATAAAATGGGAAAATCAAAGAGTAAGTGCCTATTCATGTTCATAAACTATGGCAATAAGTACAATTTTTAATAAAAACAAATAAAATCTTAGAAAACTAGTAGGCAAACCTTATAAAAGCATTTTAAAAATCATATTAAAATTTCAAAATCACAACTGATTACAGAGTACAAAAAATGTTTAGGAAAATGCGAAAAAGTAAAAACGAAAACTTGAACAGCTAGGACAAATCTTCCTTGAATGTTCGCCGCAAATTGGCATATATTTGGTGCAGTAGCTTGTAGTCATACGCCTTTTTGAATAATGGCAGATGTGGCAGTCCTTTCTCTGCCCTTGTGGCCTGTTAGAAAGTGGGATGAGATGAGCCTGCTTCGTCTCCCAAAACACGGTTTTTTTGCTTAATGCTAAACCTACGTAAGATTGAAGTAGTGACTAAACGACGAGGCAGATGTACGGTCGGAAGAGGAGCGTGGTACTTGCGACCGCCCTGGTTCCCGGTAGGCAACAAACTGATTGGATTCCCAGAAAAGGAATTATTCTTGTTCAAAGAAGAGTACGTCATTTTGACGTATGATTAGTATTCTAGGGTTAGAAATATTGAATATATGGCCCGCTTTTCGAATGAAATACTTTTAGCACGGTAACTATGATATTGTTTATTTATTTATTTTTCTGTATTTCCGTTTCGACGAGTTTTTTTCCGATTACAACTTCCGGCTAAATTGGGTTGGAAAGCGTTTTTCTATAGAGATCGGGAGTCGCCTGAGAGACCCCCAAAAATCCATGCCAAAACGAAAATATCACTTTTAACGGACGAATATAAGAAATTTTAATTCGAAACGCTTCTAATTAGAGTTTCTTTATTCAGGGTTGACGTGGTAATTTAGGAAATATATGTCTGTTTGTGGAGTTATTTTGAGGGGGGATTTGTATCACTTCCTCCGAATATACAAATATGGAATTATGATATTACATATATACATTTATTGTAAGGTTCATTTAGCAAAACCCACGTTCACAATAGACCGCGGAAATAGGTAATACGGCTGCAATTGAAATTAAAGTTCGAGGACCGGAAATATTTCGGTTGTGACAGCGTATTTGCAAGTAATTCTTTTTACCTTTCATTTGTGCCATTCTCCCATTAGTGACTTTATTTTCTTGTCCTCATTGAATTTCTTCATCATGCGAAAGATGATGTTAAACGTGTCTAGCCAGAACTTCAATATATTTCTTGCTCAAATTCTTCGAAATCTTGAGCTTGAGAATCGAACACCGCTGTGGCTTGAACCACCACACTTTTTTGTTTAGGAGTTATTTCATTCCATCACTGATCATTCTCTAATAAGTTCCTAGATGACTAGTTGTTGGAGTTTTGATTGATCAAAAATATACCAGAAAGTTGATTATCAATAAAAACATCGCAGTAAAAGTGGTTTTAAAAGTAATCCTGGTATATACGTCAAATTTACGCACCTATGTTTAGTAGCAACCGCCCTAAAAATAAGATTAGTATTCTAGGGTTAAACCTATCTACCGGTGGTGAAAATTCACGAATATTTCTCATTCTCCATATAATCCAATGCAATAAATGTACGTAATTCTGCTAAACCAGCAACAATGGGGTTTCTCTTGACAGCAAAATATTTTTACAACAGGAATCGTAAAATTTTTGTTTTCATAAGAAATGTGTCCATTAAATCTTCAGATACAAGTATGCGGTTCTAATTAGAGACCTCGGAATTTCAGATTCGCTGCCCACCGTGAATGTTGAAGTTCCATGGGAATAAGTTGCCAGTGGATATTGTAGCCAACGGGTTTGTATCAGAGGCATGCACACACACACACGATCACATGCAATCAGGCCCTACGCAGGATCCGAACTTCGACCATAATATTGGGAGCCAGGCACGATAACCACCAATCAGTCAAGGCCGGCGTACATACAACTAGTGTCCACGCAAAAGCATTGTGGAGGAATGAGCTCGAGATAGCTACTTTGGCGACGCTGCAGTAAAACCGGAAAATGAGCTCTCGCATGCGCTAAAAAGATTACAATTGGTGTGGAAGGAGAGTGCAGAATAGGAGAGCGAGGGGAGGAGCGTGGAAAGGTGTGCGGAGTTGGGAAAATAAGCGTTCGGCGACGATGTCGTTGGAGAGGGGAAGAGGAGTGGTGGGGAGAGAGGAGCGGTAAAGTTGAAGGGAAGAGGGGGGAATAGCGATAAGTGCGGGAGTGGAAATAGGGGAGAAGGCGGAGAGAGGAGGAGATAGTGGAGTGCGCTTCCGATAAGGCCCGAGGTAAGATGGCGGCGGGGTTGGATGTGAGTAAGCGGAACGCCGGACATTGAAAGATTCGAGGAAGGTAAGCGTCGCCATTTGGGACGACAGGAATGTTTCCATTTCATTTCCATGTAAATTAACTCTGATAACGTCAAAGATTTCATTTTTAAGTACGAGGCGGATATTTTCAGAATTATAGCGCCGTCATTTGAGCTTAAAATTGGTGCAAATATTAGATGAGGACCGAAATCGATCAGACACGATCATTATTGACTCGACAAAGACCACGGAAATGCAAATGAAAATAGAGGAGATGACAACGCTGGTTCAGGATGGGAAGTGTACGAGTGTACAAATGTGGTCGTAAGGAGTGTCCAGAATGTATTTGGCAATAGTGCAAGATATAGAGAAAATGAGGGAGAGATGTATAAGGGGAGCGAGGGAGGAGGGAAGAGAGAGGGATTAGGGGAGAGAGAGGGAGGAGAGAGGGAGGAGGGGAGAGAGGGATGAGGCGAGATAGAGGGGAGAGGGAGGAGGGGAGAGAGGGATGAGGCGAGATAGAGGGGAGAGGGAGGAGGGGAGAGGGAGGAGGGGAGAAAGGGATGAGGCGAGATAGAGGGGGGGAGAGAGGGAGTAGGGGAGAGGGAGGGAGTAAGGGAGAGAGAGGGAGGAGGGGAGAGAGAGGGAGGAGGGGAGAGAGAGGGAGGAGGGGAGAGAGAGGGAAGAGGGGAGAGAAAGGGAGGAGGGGAGAGAGAGGGAGGAGGGGAGAGAGAGGGAGGAGGGGAGAGAGAGGGAGGAGGGGAGAGAGAGGGAGGAGGGGAGAGAGAGGAAGGAGGGGAGAGAGGAAGGAGGGGAGAGGAAGGAGGGGAGAGAGAGGAAGGAGGGGAAAGAGGGAGGAGGGGAGAGGAAGGAGGGGAGAGAGGAGGGAGAGGAAGGAGGGGAAAGAGGGAGGAGGGGAGAGGGAGGAGTGGGAGAGATAGGTAGGCGATTGATTGCACTACATAGTACGTGAGTGTGCACTGTTCTCCTCCGCCAATGAAAATTCAGACTTAGCGCGTTGTTGTTTTAGTTGGTTTGTATTTCTGGCTAATCAACCTCTTGGATTATTATAGCCATTTATCTTTATGACGCAGACACTCACAAGTGCTCACAAGGGAGGAGAGAAATACGGTGCCGGCATTAGCTTACCCTTAACACCAAGGAGGGCAGCTGTTTAACGTCCCTTCCGAAGGACGGAGAGGTCTCTTCAAACCACAAAAGTAGAGGACGGGACGATCCCAGGTTGAAATATCCGACCTTCACCGAATTCGAACTTCGGACCGCTGCTTGGAAGGCTAACGTTCTATCCATTCCATCACCACCTCCCCCTCATACTTAGCTTCTTTTGACACGTATCATCTTATATATTTTCAAATATAGGTCATATATGTGGTATCACAGTTTTGTAGTCAACTACAAATATGCTTTTTTCAACGCTTTACTGCAATAGAAGTAGTATTATATTACAGTTTATAACTCGCAAAAAATGAGGGTATTTTTAATATCTTCTAAAACGTTTCAAAGCAACCGCTTACAAAATTAATACTTACCAACATTAGTATCCTACGAAACTGTTTTTAGCGTAAATAATCCTCAAATAGTACTCCTTTATGTAAATTAAAAACATGAATTAATTGAATATACCAGATTTTATTATTTTCTTCTAATATGTATAGGTCGTAAGTGGATCTTTTCACCCGTGAATTTCAGCTCCGTCCGAATTTTTCTCGATTGGCAAGATTCCCTACTGCTCCCAAAAGATTGCACTGCGCCAAGCCAGGAAATAAAAGCTGCGGGTAAACGTCCAGCCGCTGAAGATCATTGAAGGGATTTTCGTAATGAAAAATATAAAACAGAAGGACAGTATCCTATGAATATAAGATCTGATCAAATGTTTGCCAATACTAATAGAACTTATACCACGACATGGCAAGTCTCGAAGAAGCGCACAATGAAAAAATAAAGTGTGATTCGCCGCAGGAAGGTGTCCGAAGCGATGGCCATGCACCAGGTGAAAGAGAAAGATTGTGAGTTAGCCACCTAAAAACGACTTCTCCATCCGACCTGGGTTGCAACGTTCCAATTCATCTTTGGGGAATATTTTCACATTTATAAATTAAATTTATCTCGAGTAATACAAGGTAAACGAATATTGTATTTTCCTCTTTAATGCGAATGAGGAAATATCAATCAAAAAGATTGGGAGAATTAACTTATAGCAACCTATTATGAAAAAGAGAGGAATGATCTGAGTTGTAAGAATATCTTTAAAATATTTTTCAACTAGAAAAAACGTTTCCGTTTTTTAATCCACGGTTTTATCTTACAAACTAAGTTTTTCCATGTTCACCATTTCGGCAGATATAGTCCTCATGGGAAAGAACGAATGCACATTCCTTGTTATTTTTCCGTAAAGCGTATCCGTACTGTAGTGGCGCAGCGTATATCGAGGTAATCATTGGAATGAGAAGCGAGGAAGAGGGAATGAGGAGAAATCACTTACGCAACCACGAACTCCGAATTTGATCAAATAGTGGAA
This sequence comes from Tanypteryx hageni, assembly GCA_028673005.1. NCBI lineage: Eukaryota > Metazoa > Arthropoda > Insecta > Odonata > Petaluridae > Tanypteryx > Tanypteryx hageni. The sequence continues at coordinate 127,450,926 of CM054113.1, read as the reverse complement.
TTTTATATTATGTTATAACACAAATTACATCTTATTCTATATTTTACGTATATATTCTTATTCTAAGTAGATATGTGTACAGATATGCTTCTTCGAATGGAGAAAATAGCAAGGCCATGGTCGCCAATCTTCGAGTAAAGGGGTAAACCGCGCTATCAGCGGCAAACTGATAAAAACCAAACTGGGAAATTGTCGAACGCGTGTTTAGAATACGCCACCGTCCTTTTCTACGTATATGTTAGCCAGCTCTTAGCTGTGAATAAGGAAATATTGTTGAACAGAACACTTTGATCATACAATCAATACAATCTTCTTTTTAGATTGACTGGGATATTTCATTTGAAGATGTTTGCATTCTGCCCGAACGCACTCCATCTTCACTCTCCTATTGATATTTCCATAAAGTGACCCATTTGTAATGATGAGCTGATCCATTTAAACGTACCTTGTGAAATACTTCTTTGAGTTCTGCTCCGTTATTATATATCAGTAGCTCTTAACCTTTTTCGCCTCGCGCCCCCTTTCCGATCTTCTAAAATCCTCACGCCCCCCTACCGTCTCCAAAAACTTTTATTTTATTCTTTCAAGGGTTAAGAGTAGGATAGATATGGTTTTTAGGCTTTAATACAACTTTTGCCTCTTGTTTGAATGCCATTCGGGTTGAGTTGGGGAAGGGAATTAGGTTAGGTATGGTTGTAAACTTTATACAACTTTTGCCTAAAAATTACTAGCTCCAGGTAGAACATTTTTTCTTCACTTTCGTGACCTCGCAGAGGTTATGGAACGTCAGTTATTCTAAGCCAGCCCCAAAATGGACTGCCTTAAAAATGTAGGAAAGGCGGAAATTTGCGGTAAAACTCATTTTGTTCAAAAATGCTTCGCGCCCTACCAGAAGTCCTCTTACGCCCCCCTAGTAGGGCGAAGGCGAAGAACCTCTGTTATCTATCTTCTCAGGGATTGTGAAGAAGTTGTACATAACCTTTGAGAATCATTTCCAGTCCCTCTATTTTGCCTGCCCGTTCCAATTCCTCAGTTTGTCTACAAATCTCTTCTGGGATTCCTACAAATAATACGTTATCGGCAAAGAGAAAATGCCTCAGATACTCCCGATTCAACTTTATACCTTTTTCTTCCCAGTCTAGCGTTTTGAACACATCCTCTAATGCTGCTGTGAATAATCTCGGAGATATGCTGCCCCTTTGCCTCACTCCCTTTCCAATCTAAGCACTTGTCTCTTCATGCAACTGGACGAGCGATGTTACATTTTCGTAGATATTCTTGATTAAGGTTATATACGTTTCTTCTACTCCTTGTATCTTCAGTGCACATAACACAGAAGAAGTTAGAACAGAGTCGAATGCTTTTTCGTAGTTGATGAAACACTTACGAGTATATGGAGGAAATTCGTACTCGTTATTCCGACTGATTATCTCTCTCACGACTTGAATGTGGTCCGTCGTATACCAACCCACTGCGAAACCTGGCTTGTTCTCTGGGTTGGGCGGAATGAAGATGGTTTTGAAGGCACATAGTGAGCATTTTGGGTGAATATTTTGTTGACTGTTGGGAGTAGGCTGATCCGTCCGTTGTTATTCAAATCTTTTTTTGGAACTTTTCTTGTGCAAAAGGATGATACTTGCATGGTTTCACATTTCTGGTGTCACCTTCTTCCTCAGGCACAATGTAAAAATCTTGGCTAGAATCTTGTCTATACAATTACCCTTTGCCTTGAATACTTCTCCCGTGTTACCATCAATTCCAGACGCTTTTCCATTATTTACATTTCTGATTGCGTGTCTTACATATTCTGGAAGAATATTTAAGTGGGCGCAATTTCTTCTTCATTTACTACATCATTGGTTAACGGATCTTCATACAACTTGGAGTAGAATTCTTATACTCGTTTAAGAATAAATTTCCTGGTATTGGTTATCGAGCCGTCTTCTAGCATCAGCATTCAGCTCTCTCTTACCAATCGAGATATGTTGCTTGATTTTCTTATAATTTCTATTTTTTTTATCGTTTCTTCAATAAACTCCTGATTATATTTCTCACATCTTCTTTGATGAACTTCCTTATAGTTTTGTTTAGTTCTACAAAATGTATCATTTCATTGGGATCATTAGTAAATTTCATTTTCCGTCTTTTTTCCTAAATTATTCACAGTAACTCTACAGGAAATATTCAAAACGCTATAGTGGGAAGACAAAGGTATAAAGATAAATGGAGAACCTGTGAGTCACCCGCGATTTGTTAATGGTATCACATTTCGCAGGAAATCCAGAAGATCTCCGTAGAAGAACTGTGGAGCTGGAGCAGGAAAGCCGAAAGGCTGGACTGAAAATGGATCTCAATAAAACAAAGGTCATGTGCAACTCCTTAACGAATCCGGAGAAGATATACATTAATGCAGCAGAACTCAGAAGAGTAACAAGCTATGTTTACATGAGGCCACTCAACACTACGGAAGGAGCACTTTTTGGAGAGACTAACAGGTATAGCGTAGGTACTCTAGGCAGGTGATTTGGATCCTCGAGTCCACAGTACCTAAGACCCTTTGTAGGCAAAATGTACTCTTACATGAGTCCACTCAACACTACTAAAGGAGCATTTATGGAGAGATTGACAAGTATAGCATAATCTGGGCAGGTGATTTGGTCCCTAGAGCCCACAGTACCTGAGACCCTTTTGTAGGTAAAATGTACTCTGTATGTTTTGAATACAATTTTGCTGCTAATAAATGGCAGAAATTGACTGGCACAGAAAATTGTCTTGCATTTTTTTGTCAAATTTACAATTACGTTTTGACAATTTCTTCAGTATTTATGGAGAATCACAGCATAACCTCTGCAGAATTTTCTTACTAACCTTTTGGAAATTGGATGATGGAATGATTAGAATTACACTGCAGGTAAATGGATGGATGAATGATTATAATAGCCCAACTGGTACTAAATTTGATTAAATGTTACTTTTAAAATAGATAAGAAAAATTTTCATTCTAAACGTAGAAGTTAAATCATGGAATGATATTCAGAAAAAAATTAATATGGAGGGGGTAAAAGTAGGGGAGGGAATGGGGGGGAAATAAATCCTAAGGAAACAGTTGATAACGGTATCAATCAACTATGAATTATTTAACAATTACGAATATGCAGCAAAAAGATGGAAATAATGGGGAGATAGAAGGAGAGGGAGGGAAAGGGGAGGGCGTAAGAAATCCTAAGGAAACACAGTCGTCATCGGTATCAATAAACTAAAAATTTTATAACAATTACAAATATGCTGGTTAGGATGAAAATCGAAGGAGGAATAGAATGAGAGGGAGGGAAAGGGAAGAGCGCAAAAAATCCTTAGGAAACAGAGTCGACATTGGCATCAAACAACTAAGAATTTTATTACAGTTACGTATATGCAGCAAAAAAATGAAAGTGATAAGAGGTGGAAGGAGGGGGAGGGAAAAGCGGAGGGGCGTAAAATGTCCTAAGGAAATCCAGTCGACAACGATATCATTCAACTAAGAATTTTATAACAATTACGAATATGTAGAAAAAAATGAATGATAAATGTGAAAGTGAAGTGAAGGTGCTTTTCATTAAAATATTTTCTTTTATTTTGAAAGCAAGTAAGTATAGGTTTTTATTTTAACGTAAGAGATGTAATTTGAATTACTACTACTATTAAAATTACATGTCTTACGTTAAAAAAAACCTTTACCAAAATAAAAGAAAATATTTGAATGAAAAGTAAAAATAATACTTTCTAAAATCAACATTTATTGCCCTCAAATGTATAATTAGCATTTGTATAGAATGATTGAAGAAACTAAATAAGGTCATGTCCTGTAATACGGTCACCAAAATTTTAAAATTGATATTTATGCAAAACAGATAGGAGTGCAGAGATGAATATAGGTGTAAACTATAAGGCATTACTTAAAAAACGAAACGAAAAGAAACTATTAAAAAAAGTTAATGTATTGTAACTTTTACATTTTCAGAATTTTGCGAAAACGGCCATTTTAGAAGATTGTCCTTGAATACGGCCGCAATTGACAACAATCCATTTACAGTTCTTTTTCGCAATCAATACACAAAAATTTTCCCTGCCTGCTGCTTCTGCACATTCTTCACGAGGCACCAATTCTTCATTGCACCAACTCTTACAGCGTGCACAACAGACCCACACTTCCCCGTTGCAGTATGTGCACTCGAGTTCATCTTTCCGTCCTGAGCATTTTTTGTTGAACCTGCGTTCTTATTTCCTTTCTTCTGTCCGTGGCATATATGAAGATCGTTATTCTGGGATTTCTCTCGTTTCTTGTTCTTTCTTTCCTCTTTGTGCTCTGGAGACGTTAAGTTGGCAGCCATTTGGCATCTGGCAGAGTCTCTCTTCCTGGACACGCGAAGAACCGGGCACAATTGATGTAGGAGGGGAATGTTGTCCTCGCTGTCCCCTGAGGAATCATCTTTGAGTCCATCTTCTCGTGACGAAACAGACAAATAAGAGTACCGGTACAGTCGTCTCTTGCTTAAGACTGCTCTGGGTATGGTACGGTACGACGTTTCAGGTGTTCGACTAAAGTTTTGAGCCGCGCCCCTTGTCGGCTGTGACTCTGAAGGGGAGTATGCTGATTTAGGAACTGCTCCAGGGTTGAATGGTACAAGTTCACAATCACGAAATCCATTTACTCCATTTTCAACAAAGCATGCTTTTTCACATTCCTAAGCAAACAGTATTCCAAACTAAAGTTTTGTGATGCTTCTTGCAGGATTCTGCTTAATCCAGGAGTTGCACGCGCTGTCGTAGTGTGCCTTAAGTGCTCTGAAGAACGATATGCTCAGTGTATGGATGTAGTGGGAGGTGTGTGGTGGGATGCTGATCATAATGAAGTTGTTATCGAAAGCGTACTGGAGAACATCTGGATCACTCACATGTGTAGAATGGCCGTCCAACAGTAAGGGATTTTGTGTTCATGTCTAATCTCTGAAAAAATTGCCTCGTTTTTTAAAACGGCCGGGCATTCTTGTCTGTCCGTTTTCAAGACGGAGCACTGCCAAGGAGTTCTTCGTCTGGTTAATATAAGGCAGCGGTTAAATGCATGCAACCACAGCATTACGAACATCTAAGACCATTCTTTAAATACCGCCAAAAGTTCTTTTCTAATACACAGTTTTTATTTTGAATACATATTGTATTTCAAAGGAACATTAAAACTATATGGCTGATTTTGACTTAACTCCAAGCACATAGGTTCATATATTTCTCTTCGGCAACAAAAAAAACGAGAGACGATTAACATAGCACTATAGAACAAACACCATGAATATAGCGACGAATCGAGAGCACACTTACGGTTGTCGCACAAACCGCGCAGGCGCCAGAATTCAAAATACGACTTCCGGCCATATTAAAAGACTGACCGTATTACAGGACGTGACCCTATATACGAATTTTCATAGCTACATGTCCTCCGAACGAATGAGCACATTTCCTTGATTCGGACTTTCACATTTCTCATTAATTTTTATGCTGCATATGCGTATTTGTTATACAATTCTTAGTTGATTGATACAGATGTCGACTGGTTTTCCTTAGGACTTTTTACGCCTCCCCTTTGCTCTTCCTCTCATTCCATCTCCAATAATTTTCATTTTTTGTTGCATATTAGTAATTATTATAAAATTCTTATTTGATTTATACCAATGTCGACTGGTTTTCCTTAGGATTTTTTACGCGACCCCTTTCCCTCCCCCTTCCATTTTCATTTTTATCCTGCATATTTATAATTGTTATAAATTATTAATTGATTTGATATCAATGTCCACTGGGTTTTCTTAGGATTTTTTACGAGCCCAATTTCCCATCCTTCTTCTTTATCCCTAATCATTTTCATTTTTTGCTGCATATTCGTAATTATTATAAAATTCTTAGTTGATTGATACCAATGTCGAATGTGTTTCCTTAGAATTTATTACCCTCCCCCCCTTCCTTCCCTCCCATCTCCTTCCATCCCCCCTCCATTAAAATCCTGCACTCTGAATTCGAGGCATTCTCATGTCATTCAAATGGAAAACAAAAATAATTACTTAAACATTTCCCCCAGCATATTCCGGTTTGAAAAGTAATGCATTCAGCTAATTTAAGCAACAGAATTTTTTATGGAAAATTTTGTAACTGTAGTTAATCGCGAAGGATGATTTTATACTGAACAAACACACTCTTTAAAATATTTATGTAAAGAGATACGTAAATAATTGTTTTAAAGCGATAGAGTCGATGTTGCCTGGAAGAATACATTTTACCTGGCGTCATGTTTGGGCACGGTTAATCTAGAGTCCACCGTGCCTACAGCTGCCATGGACTCTTGAGTACAAGTTGCTGGTAGAGACCACCCTGCCTCCTACACCGGTGTGACGCACGTATGCAGCTACACTACAGCATTAATATATAAGATGATGGCAAGGAGCCATGGACTTAATTAATTACCTTGCCATTTTGAATCAATGCTTAGCTAAGGTCTGCATCTTCAACTCTTTATATTTAGCATTTTTATTCATGCCTACTCCTCATTTTTGATGGGCAATTAACTGCTAAAGACATCAAGCTCTGCACATTTCTTAAAAATCTTGAATACGTATGTTTTCACGATTACACTACTTTCTTTATTAACTTCGTATATGTGAATGTAAATATGGGAGAAAAATGATTTAAAGCGATTATAGCTTTTCGTCCACTAAGGAAGCCTTAATTTTATGGAATTTCGTAATGATAAACATAAGTAAAAAACATCTACGCAAAATTTAATTTTATTAACCAAAGAAACGGCCCAGGTTTGAATGTAATCACATCATCGTCAGGTGAAGAAACCCAAAAACCCTAATATCATACCGTTGTAAGGGGTTTAGTGTGTCTGATAGACCGCAAAAAGGACCCACTAAACACAACACTTAATTGCACAAACACACAGAAAAACAAAATAAGAAAACAAAGCAACATATGAAGTTTCACGGGAAATCATCTCTGTCCCAAAAAAGGAAATTGCGACTTCTACTATATTGCTTTATAAGGCTGAAAAGGGGCATTTTTCGGCCGAAAAACCAGTGCAAGATATAGGCTACGATTATATGCTTTCAGACGTCTCTCGCTCTGATGCCAATGTATTTTCCCATGTGTCAACACTTCTTGAATGCTAGATATTGCTAGGGAAGCGGAGAGGTCTCCCCACCGTTTTCTTTCGAGTCATCGTTTCCTCTTGGCGAAGTAATGAGAGAGAAAAAAGGACATCTTGTTCTATTGCCCGAGAAGTGCTCAAAAAGTAGTCTTTTCTAAGATTATTTTGCTTATTTGTGTATATCGTGTGTATTTATTTATTAAATGAAACATGAGCTCTACGTACACTTTTTAGGCTCTAAAGAACGACGACGTAGGCAGATTATGGTTGACTTGCAGCCTCCCTTCTTTTCGACACCACGCCCCTGATGACATAAGATTGTACAGATCGTATTTATTCACTAAGAGGGTGTTCAAGTATTGTGACAGCAAATGTTTAACTACTTTTGACGCTCCAGTCCCCAATGTCAGCAACCGTCAGCATTTGGGTGACCTCCTCCCCTCGTCTTACGTAAGATTTTGTTGTACCCCCTTTTTAAATAAAAATTAGAAAATTCATATACTTATCCATTGCAGTACTTTCTAACGCCTTCATATAGCGTTTCAATGCAATTTAATGCTCTTTAAAGCACAATGAGGAAAATTTTATTAGAGCAAACATGATAAAGTTATCTTTACCGAAAAATCAGTAAAATACGGCGAAAAGAATATTGTCAGGCGAAACGAGCAGGTGAAAGTTTGCTGTAAACGAGCTGTCGCGACACGTAAATCACACGTAAAAAGTAATAAATTTTTAAATAAAAAATCTTACTTAAGCATAGATCATCCCCAAGTCAGCAAACGTCAGCTAAAGGGAGTTAATCACAGACGCCAGGGGCTTAGCTCCTACACCTGCAAATTTTGCCAATGTCCCAAGTAAAAAGGGATTCTTTGAAGTGCACCGACATCGTACAATGCACGGAATCGAAAGCTTTACTTCCTCTCCAAAAGAATACTTGCCATATTTTTTAGCCGTAAAATATCATCGATCTTGGCAGGGAATCGAATACTTGTAACCATTGACAAGTATTTCAACCACTTCTCCACCGGCGTCGACCGATAACTTTAAGTTAATAAACATACTCAATGTCATAGAGCAATGAGTATGTCTTATTTCTCTTGTATCTCTATTGCATTATAAGGATTGTTATGCATAATATAATATTTTAACCTATTTCTCCAAATGGATTAAAGTAAATAAAAGAAAAACTTTTTACTATAATTTTTATAATTTCATACTTTTCAAAATAGAAGGAGCGTTTGTTCGAAGGAGAGAGGAATTCTTCATTACTATACAGACAATGATAAGTAATTCAGCTTAGAAAATACTTGAGATATCAATAGGGGGCCCTCGTATTATTTGCTGCGGGGAAGGAGGATTTTCCGGTACGCCACTTTTCATAACATAAAAGTTCATGTTTATTATGTGTATGATTTTATTGTCAATGAGCATGAGGGAAATCTAATTCTGCTCATATCATCAAATCTGTATCTTCGTAGTTTATTTTTTGCAAATCACGGATTTTTTCGAGCCAAGTTTTAACTCCTTACGTATCATAATGAATTCCACGATTACTCGTACCTACGGATCGAAAAATTGCTGCTTCAACGTGATCTCACCATTTTGATTTTTATGCCTATAGCCTGGCGAGGGATGTTTTCTCGGGCATCTGGGGTGACGCTAGAAATTCTAAAACAAAATTCTTTTTGGAAATTCTTTTACTCGAGTGATGCTGACGAAATCCAGAGCCGTTAAAATCGTGTAAGGCTTTGGTGACGGGTATATTTAAGTTATCGCACACTTGGTGGATGGCAGCTAGGGAGGATGGAGTCGTGCGGATATACGTTTCTACTAAACTTTAAAGTAACTAAAGAGTCGACACCAGTCTTTCGGTGACACCGAGCTAGGCCGAGGGTATAAAACGAGGCACTAAATTTGGATTCGAAAGTGTACGCAAATGGATTTTTCATTTTATCCTATAAGCAGACCATCGGAGTGGATATAAGCCGTAAATTCGAGGTCCCTTTCGTAAGAAGACACAAAAGCGGTCGTTATATTTTTTTTCGAGGTAGAAGGACCCGCGCACTTTTAATCCCATCTACGTCACTCCTCGCCAATATATTCCAACTTCTTCGACGTCAGGAAGTGCGTTTAAATCAGCGACGCCTAGTAGCGACGTCGTGAAGCAATCTCTCTCGTGTGCCGCTCCCGTCGCTATGCTCCCGAATAATAGATGGCGTTACTGCATTCCACGTTTAAGTCTTGCAAAATTGGAACACGGCTTGCCTATCGATCCATAACATTGGAAGTAGAGTAAAAAAGGATAAAACGGAGTTGGCGCGTGCCTTTGTGTCTGTGCGGTCGAGGGGGGGGGGGGCGAGGGGGGCTCGAAGGGAGGCGTAGCTACGCTTTGTTGTCCGTGGTAATTATGGTTTCATCTTTCTATCGATTCACGACACGCGGTCAAAATTTCTCTTCAAACGTAACGCCGCAGAATAATAATCAATAAGAAGAAGCCTAAAAGCTTTCTAATTATAATGTGTTTTGTTACTTGAAATTGTCAATTTGTCTTTCGTGAATATTAACACTAAAATGTCCGAAATTACGATCTTCGTTGTCATGATGTCGTTTCGATGATTCGATTTGCATGGTAAAATTTGTTCTAAAGCACGCAGTCAATAGAAATAAAAATTCCACAGTTATGATATACTTATCTGAATGTTCACAACTGTCTTCCAATCAAATTATTTTTTCGAATCCTCACATAATTCCTTTATTTATGCACTGAAAATAATGTTTTATTAACTCTCGAGTCGTTAAAGCATCATTTAATTTATGCGTATTTTTACTATATTTTCAATTCGAAAGCTAATTTTAAGATTGGTTTATCATCTTTAGTGAAGACGTTCCTATATTTCACTGCGCCAGAACATAAGTGAAATTTTTTCGCAAACGAAAAATGAAATATATTATAAAGGAATGATTTAGCCTCGATTGAATTTTTAGTGAATTCAACCTACACATTAAAATTTTTAAAATTTAGTTTACAATGCAGTTAGGCTCTAAGCTTGGTTGCAAGGTCAATACAATAATACAAACTACATGACAGGCGAAACAAAGCAAATAGGTAATACAGCAAAGAAAACAGCCATCAAAAGGACAACTACACCATTAACCTCCGGAATTAAGAGTTTTCGTGGTTTTATTATATATATATATATATTCTATCTTTGAAGAGAGACAAATTAGAGGGAGAGGGCTCAAAGACCGCTGCAGGCAAATTATTCCAATCAGCAACACACCTATTAAGGAAAGAATAGTTTCCCGAGTTAGTTTTTTGTTTAAGTGGCTCTATTATCTATAGATACATGTTCTTTACGTCCTCTATATTTCGGCTCTTCAATCCTAATCCCTATGTCCTTCCAAGAAGGTTCCCCACATAAGTGCTCTAAATTCCTTTGAACCTGCCTGATTTTCTTCTAAATTCTAAAGATTTCCAACCAAAATTTCCTACCATTTCAGTCGCACTTTCACTGCTTTTAAAATTCCCTGTTGTAAAACTAGTAGCCGTTCATTGTCTCATTTATAACTTTTTTATCTGACTCGCTAAGTGTTTGTCCCACACCATTGATCATATACCATAATCGGCCTAACAAGAATTTTATTTACTATTTCTTTGCTAACGGGCAACTCTCACAAAGAAATACAAGGCTTTATAGGCTTTGGCTTTGACTCTCTACCTGAGCTCCCCAATGAAGGTCAAAATTATACCTGGATGTTTACATACCCTATCCTCTTCCAGTGCTTGACCTGCTATTACAGAGTACACATTGGATTAAATTAAAATTATTCTAATCCATTTCCCGATAAAAGGACCACTTATTTTTGTTAGCTGAATATAACATGATAAATTTTCCTGCTTACTCTTGCGAGACTCTTTATATCTCCTAAATTGGAACGGAAGAAAACTAATGACACAAAAAGTTTGACACTTAAAGAGAAGAATTAATGAATATTTCTGTTCGAGGAATACGGCATATTCGTTTCACATGCCATCCAAGAATCCTCAATTGACAGAACACCGGTGAACAACAGGGCTTCAATTCTCACCACACATATGGCGAATACGTTAATTTATTCGTCTAACATACCAGAGAAATGCAGTATTAACAAAAAGAACGCGCCTCGAATGTTACACCAGGACGAGGTTCGAGATTGTGTGCCTAAGTACAAAGGCTGTCGATCTGTCGTTTCCCTCATATTTATTTGTGTGTGTTTATTTCTGGCTTATCAACCTCTTGCATTATTATAGTCATAATTCATTCCACAACGAAAACACGCACAAGGGATGGAGGAAACCCGATACCGGCATCAGTCTACTCTTTACGAAGAGAGCCAACTGCTTAATGTGACTTTCGAAGGTGACTTGCGCGGTCTCTTTAAATCACACAAGTAGGGGGACGGAACGATCATAGGTTGAAAAATTCGACCTCCGCTGGATTCGACCTGGGACTGCTGTGTGGATGGCCAACGCTCTACGCTCCACCACCGTCATCCCAGCTCCCAGATTTATTATTCTCTAGCCTCCCAACCTCCGTATTCGCCCTTGATTTTTAACGGCACGCCTAATGATGTTCACTATAGCCGAATGATCTGCTAGGATCTGTTCACGCCTGGGGCGAAAGGAATGAATCGGCTAATTGGTAGATCTTATTCTGTTGAATCGGTTTTCTTTCGACCATTGCTTTCATTAGAAACATCCAGCGAATGGAATCAATTCGTTGCATGCATATCTTCGAGTCGCCACGTGCGACAGATGCCGAAGATTTTGGACATCGCTGCGCGGGAGCAATGGTAATGAAACTGTAAGTTCCTTGACTTAAGATGATATAATCCTTGGCTTTGCTGCGGGAAAGGTCATGAAAAAATATAAGTATTATAAATATTTGATTAATTCATCTTTGATTTGGATAAATAATTGAATTATGTATTACGTTTTTCATGACTATGATATTTTGGTAAAAATTAGCATAATATGTGTAAATGATCCTATTAGCTTTAGAGCCATCCTAGTCAAAATCCGGCTTCCTTTAGCCGCTGAAGCTGCTGTTAAATCCAAATTAATTGCATTTATGGTTTTAGATTGGTGCGCTACGACCTGGACAAGTAAGCAATATAAACAGCTTGGTGAATCAAGCATTACAGCTCTCATTTTGTCTTCAAAAACTAAAAAATGCTGGCAGGAATATTTTTGTTTGTATATTTGTTCCAGAAATATTATCAAAAATAAATTTAAAAAATGACTTTTCTATACTTCACTAAAAAGTAATAAATAAATAAATTTTGATTAAAAAGTGAAAATTAATTTTGATTCACTAGACTTGATTTAATGCTTTTGTAAAATTTAAATGGCTTTCTAAATGAGTAAGAGGGTTAAAAGCCATATAAATTTTACAATAGTATTAAATCAAGTCTAGTAAATCAAAATTTATTTTTTACTTTTTAGTGCAATATATAAAAGTTATGAAGAAATACTTTTAATAATTTTATTTTTACTTTACTTTTTATCTCAAGAAATTAAACGATATGTTTTCTTAAAAAATAATGACGCAGTAAGTAACCTCCAGTGGAAATTCATAATGCCGCGCAATCTCACTGGGATAACCTAGGCGGAGCCTGTGCTCTCCTCTTGACAGCAAGTGAGTAGATCATTATTAGTAAAGGCCCGCTTACAAGGGTAGACCTTGGCCGAACATATTACATCGTTCGACCGGGGTAGAAAGTGCAAATTGTTTTTACGGTCCAATCTGTGTCGAATCGACAGTTCTAAACGAAATGGAGTCAAGTGCGTTACTCGGTTCAGGTGAGCAAGTAATTTTTAATATAATACGAGAGAAGCTCGGAAATTTTTTGAAATAAGAATGTAACTAAAACCAAAAGAGGGGCTTACTGTTGAACAAAAGAAGGGAAAGGGGAGTTATGCGGCGTGAACAGCCCGGAAGTGCCGGCTATCGGCTGACCCATCGGCCTTTTCTACAAACCAAATATATATATATATATATATATATATATATATATATATATATATATATATATATATATATATATATATATATATATATATATATATATATGCGGGTGAATTTAATATAAAATTTATTAAAAATGAGAAATTTTATTCTGATCTCAGTATATATATAGAGAACCTATTCTGAAAATAACTACCTAATTACAAACGCAAAGATTCTGGTGTATTTTTTAAAGGTTTCCCTTGGCTACGTGGCACCCAAACTTTTCCAGTCCACGCCCCTCTTATCAAGCGTTGTTTGCTATCGCCCTACGCTCGTGCATATTAAAGCGTCTTTATCTCAAACATTCTCTGTGAATAAGAACATATGTTTCTTGGGACCAGGACCACGTAGTAGGTAACACTACAAAAACTTTGAACCAAGGAGTTACCAGCGATGGAGATGCTTAGATATAGGAGAGGTTCCGCCCACATATGGATCCACCCACAAACCTAGCTAACGTCATTATACATCTATCACGAAATAATAAATACCAGTGCACAGTCTTTAAGGCAGATGAAATTGATGGCATTTAAAATGGTATTTCTCAATTTGACAATCGAAGAGATTGGACGTGCCTTACACATCATCTTGCGAGCGAACAAAGTAGCAGAAGCACATTTATAATAATAGCCGTAGAATTAAGCAGAACGAACAAGTTTATTCAGTATTCTTTGTTATATCTATATTTTTCTCTGCGAGGTATTTTAGTTGTATTATCCGATAATCGTTGCTTTATATTGGTTTTAACGTATTTTCAGTAGTTAATCGCAGCATATCGTAGATTTTATTTATACACCTGTTAAACTCATGAATTATCATTCTTCGTACATTTATTGCTTAATGGTTCTCGTCTCTTCGCGTCTTACTTTTGTTGAGGGATTTGTCAGTTTTAAATCCGTTAGTGTAGTGTTCGGTGTTTGTTTGCTAACCCTCCCTTTCCCCTTTGCACCTGGTACAAATGCGCCTCACGCTCGACCCCTTCTACTTGGTTGCTTACTTTTATCTAATCACTTCAAAACAGTATCTCTCTGTTCTGGATTCGTAATCGTGCCTTCGATTCCTTTTATGTTTATTCTTGCGTTAGACACAATGATTGATTATTCGATGGCTTCGCGAGGACTCCCGTTCCCGCTCGAATTAGCGTGCTGAAGAAGGTGTTGCTAATCTCCTCTCAGGCAGCTTCGGCCCTAGCGAAAGGAAGGAAGGCGAGTTCACCCAAGATAGCTCGCCGCGACAATGACGATTTTATCATAATCCTTACACAGCTCTCGTTACCGGAACGACGAAGAAAAAGAAGACTTCGGAAATTAGGATAGAAACTTGGAGTATGCTTACGTATATTAAGAATAGAAAAGGGCCTGAGGAACACCTGACGTAACTTTAACGGAGGACGAGGACTTCCCATCTATGAAAACAATGAAAAGAAAAAGTCCCTTACCCTACTCACAAATTTCGGATTGATACCGTATTTTATTAGATTCGCTATTCTGATGAGGCACTTAATAAAACGCCCTTTTCAGATCAGTAAAAACAGCATCGGGCTGAGTATTTTTCTCTCTGCATCGCAATCGCAATCATAAAGACGAGCTGTATCATATGATCTTACTTGGTAACGTGCTTAACAAAGATCGACTACGTAAAAAATCATAATAGAGCTAAAATTATATGCTCAACTATCTTACACGATAATTACGTTAAGGAAATCAGAGAGCAATTTTCAGAGTTCTCTTTGTCACCACCTTTAAGGATGATCGTTACCTGTACATACTAACTTCCAGTTTAGGAAACGCACCTTGCGTAATGGATTTCTGGGCTATTGTTTTCAAATAAGGTACGATTTCAAAGGCCAACTCTTTTTATACTGGCGCGAATATTTCCTAAGGCTCAGGAGATTTATTTTGCTTAATTGAATGATGTTGCTGCGCGATACCTCTTACCAAAAGCTTTCAATCCTTCATCGAATCGCCCTGATGCCAATGGCGTAACAATTGTGTGGCGTGAGTGGCCAAATGCCACTCGTCCAGGGGCCCAAAGGTTGCCCTCGAATTTTCCCGAATGTAGAAAAACTTAAGATCTTTTAGCAATTTCTCTTTTAAGCCAGGGATTGACAAATTTTCTAAAAATATAGGCGCCGGCTCCAAAACCTAGGTGACAGCGCAGACGTTACATGAAACCTAACTACAGCACGCATATACGATATCTAGGCGGCAGTATGAAAATCTTAGTCGCCATGGCGAACTGACGCCCGGGAAATTTCAAGCCCTGTTTTAAGCAGTTTTGTTAATTCGCTCCTATGTCCGGTTTGTCCGTCTGTTTGACGCGCTAACTCCTCCTAAACGATAGCATATAGAGACTTCGGTTTTTCGCCAATCGATTAAATATTTTCCCGTCTGTAAGTCTAAAATAAAAAACGCCACCTATTGTCTGCTTCAGCTTCTAATTTCTGAATGACTTTCCAGTTAATCATAATTTTAAAAGCCTAGCCTTTCAGCATATTTCCGATAGTTGATTAATAAGTGCAACATGGGGTTCATTTTAAACTGAACATATGTATTTGTATTGTGTGGAAGGAGGGGAAGAGAAATCATCGATAATATTTTATCGTGTACCTTTCCATTTCTAATTACGCCACAGACTGATGCATTAGAATAGGTTTCTCACAGTCATCATACAAACACACTTTACTTCTTTCTATATCGTCCACCAAACCTTGATAAACATTCTCTTCGCAGGTTCCTAGATTTAAACGCAAGAATTCTTGACGTTCTGACCTTAAGAGAGTGTATGGATGCATTACGTATTGTTGGGTAAGCACTCCGAAGCACGGAATCGGACTTAACGGCTCATCCGGACGACGTTCAAGGTGATGGCGTAGGTGACATTTTTTCTTAGTTGAATATATAATATTGTATCCCATTCCAAGATTTTCTTAAACGTTTTCTATAAGTCCCAGCAATCGTTGACATGGTTAATCACACAGATTCTTATCTCCATATACTTTTCTTGTTTACCGAATAGACATATGAAAGGAGCCCTGGAAAGGAAATTTCCATCGCCTATAATTTTCTCACCGAAAAATGTGTTCTCCACTTGGGTTTCGGTGACAGAACCCAAGATGACAAATAAATATAAAGGAGGATTTGGTCCTTTCAGTAGAAGGTGTAGGGCACCAACTTCGCTCGATTAAACAAAATAAATCTCCCGGGCCGGAGAAAATATCCGTGTGGGTGCTAAAAGAAATGGTCTCTGAAATTGCATCGTATCTGAAAACAATATTAGAGTAATCAATTGCGCTCGGTGTCGTTCCTAAAGACTGGATGTTAGCGCACGTTACCCCATCCATAAAGTCAGCGGCAAAGCGAATCCTGATGATTGCAGGTCGTTTTCGTTAACATTATTATCGTGCAAAATATTTGAGTATACTATCTTTAGCTCTGTTATGCGTTACTTAGATCTCTTAGCGGATACCACCACGGATTCCGGCAAGGGAGATCATGTGAAACGCTACTCGCCCTTTTCGTGAACGATTTGTTGCAATGCGGAGAAAATAATTTTCAGGACGATGCTATTTTCATTGACTTTAGGGCGGCGTTTGATAAGGTATCTCATCGGAAATTAATAGCGAAGCTTGTAAAATACGGTATCAACCCGAAAATTTTGAACTGGGTGAGAGACATCCTCAGGAATAGAGAACAGACAGCGATCATCGATGGAAATAGAAACATGTTCCCAGTGTGAAATCGATACAAGGAATATTCAAGCAGCTGAGAATGTAAAATATTTAGGAGTTACCATTTGTCGTGACCTTTCGTGGGACATGCACATTCGTTGTGTTATATGCGCACCTAACAAGAAACTGGCGTTCATAGGAAGAATAGCGCGGAAAAGTATAGAGAAAGTATGCGAAGCGTGTTATTTTCACTAGTTATACCGCAGGTAGAATATGCCAACAGTATATGAGAAGGACCACATAATTAAGTTAGAAAAAGTACAGTGGAGAGCAGCCAGATTCGTTAAACAAAAGCACGAACATATGGAAAGTGTCACATCATTATTGAAGGACTTAAAATGGAGATCTGTGGAAGACCGTACAAAGTGCTACAGGTTAAGGCTCCTAGAGAAATACAGATCAGAATGTCTACCAGAGGATGTATCGAGAATAATTGAAGCTACAACGTACATACATAGGTAGAAATTATCATGGCGATAAAATACATCAGATCGATTGTAGAACGGAACGTTATAAAGGCTCATTCTTCCCGAGAAAAATACGAGGCCATAACAGGAAAGACAAACCTGCGAGTGATAACTGTTAAGTAGGCTACAGAGCATTGCACCCCCTGCCACCCACCAGTTTGGTTAATTGCATGGTAACATGTAGATGTAAAGTATGCACGCAACCACACTAAAATATCAGAACCACAAACTTGTGTAAATATTTTGTACGGCATATCACCAAATATGACGCGAGTGAACACCATCATCAGAGCCCTCTGGTATCGCCGAGCTTGCTAAAAATGCCTCGATTAAAAAGTTTTCTTAATTTGGTTATGCATATGTTGTAAAATTATCTATATTAGCGCCAATTACGCGTAAAAATTTCCTAGGGTACAATACAGGCAAAAAATTATAAAAACGTATGTAGTGCACATTGAAAGAAAAATCAACACGAAATACTCAAGCATATGTTCTCTAAAAAGACTTATGTAGAACGAATTCATTTGTAAGTAACATATAAAGGCATTGGCAAGGAATTACGATACGATGAGTTCGTTTTAATACGAGTACAAGAATGAATGGAAACTATAAACTCTTCTCTTGCGTAATTATCAGATTTTCTTTCAAAAGCGTTATGTAACACGAGAAAGTGTATACAAAACTGGAATAGATAAACTTATAGAAGTGATCCTAAAAATACCTACAAATTACGGAAAGAGTATCCTGTCTGAGATTTTTTATTCGATTCCCGTGAAAGAAAAAGATTACAAAATGTTTTGTTTTTCTAAAAATTCTAAATCCTTTCGAATCTCTTCAACCCGAACTTCGCAGGGTGTAGAATGATAAGATGCGTTTTATCTAAATCTTTAGGAAGCAGAATAAACGGCTTGTCTTCAAACTGTAGAATTGTGAGGCGTTAACCGAATTTTCTCTTCTTAAACACAAATTTTTATTTTTACGATGCGTATCGCTAATATGACATCGTTAAAAGGCATTTCGACGTAATTTATGGACCAAGGGAACGAAAGATGGTTTAATTGGCGGCTCAAGTCATTAAGCGTCGGCAAAGTAGCGATGAAAGAGATGGAATAAGGGAGGGGCACTTTGTGAAAATGAGGAGAAAGGCCAAGAAATTGGAAAAGCTGCATTGACTACGAAGGCGGAGAAAACCGATTATGTTCGTAGTACAAGTAAAGCGAACGAGTCTGGACTATAATTAAAGTGTGAAATGGGATTCCGCGGCATACATTTAACTATACTCATTGGAAAATATATGGGGAAATTATATTTTTCGGATTCAAAACATATTTTTCAACTTATTCGGATTTGAATATTCGTAACTATACACTGGCATTCCTAATTTTATCAGTGAAAGGTTCTAAGTTCCGAATTTTTATCATAAATTTCACTTTTAAAATGAAGTTTTATGATGTCCTGCAATGAAACCCAAACATTCGCATTTCGTTTCTCAGCCCCACCAAATATAATATCATTACAGTCGCATAAAAATAAGTGGTCAGAATTGTGCCAGGCAGCAAAATCTCTAGCATCATCCCAGTATGGCCTAAAATATGAATCGTCAGTATTATTACAATCAGCGACAATACTCTAATTAATCAAATTTCATGTAAAAAACAGCAATTCTTTCCACATTCTAATTTATATACCGTTTCTCCGATGGTTACCATCATTAATTTCCTTCATGATAACATCACTATAAAAATCTGATATGACCACTACATGACGTTCTCCATACCTGTAATATTTCTAAAAATTCCAAATAGGTTAAATGATAAATAATATTTTTTTTAAGGAACTGCGAGAAAAATTCAAAGACCTTACAAAGAACAGACAAACACATACCGTGGCCTTCTGGTATTGGATATAACCACGGAGCACCCACAATTAAGAACAAGATGGAAAATTATACTCCATAAACGGAATACAAAGAGATTTCAAAGGCGTTCTTAATGGGAAATACGTATGGAACGGTATCGAAAGATTAGGCGATTCTCGAATTTTTATCCCCGAAACTATAAGTCGTAATTATATGGTCTCGGACCAACTTGAAGTAAATGTTGTTCTATATCCAAATACATTATTAATCTATTAGCGTAATTGCCCGTCAAATATGACGGGATTATCATAAAAGTATTCCATACATATATGATTTCGATATGAAAAATCAGTAAGATATGCTATGATCCGGCTTGGCTTTCATGCACAATCAAATCAGTGTCTTTGTTTTAATTATACTACTTGAGTAATTAATTGTAGCGAGGCCAAATGATTATCCAAATATTTGCTGAAAATAAGAGGAAAATCGAAATAATAAGATATAATGTATAAAGATGTAGCTGAAATTTATTTGAAATATTTCAGCAAATTATAAGTTATTTAAAACGTATAGAATTTAACTTAATAAATGAATTATTTTATTCTTATTAACTCGTGAAAAACAGTATAAAATGTGAACGAACTGTCAATTTACCATCAAAGGAAAAATGTTTAGTAACTTACTTACTATTAACTAAATACTTACATGAACTGCAATGAGTTTAACTATATTTTAAGATCGCACTTTTCTTTTAACTATATTAGTTTTGAAAATTTTACAGAAAAATGACTTTAGTTAAAGAAATTTAAATAAAAGTCATAAAATGTTATTTTTTCACTCCTATTTGAAATTCGGTTCGAAATATTTGCTGTATTATCAGTTAAAGAAATCCATTGAAAATTACGTGACCTATATTTAGTTTTATGAATTCCCACCATTTGGCAATGGCACATGATTCAATAGTATAACATTTTTTATAATCAGTTATAATTTATTATTGTTATTTTTGTACTGCAGCTCTTTTTAATCCTATACAAATGCTACGTCCTCTTCCTCTTTCTCAATTTCTGCTCATTCCCATTCTCTTTTCCTTCCTCCATCTAATTACGTAATATATTCAGTAAATAAGTTATACCCATGTATAAATTTCTAATCAAAATTTCAAATTCAGAATCACTGCACTTCTTTTTGAGTGGCATTTAACATCAATTACGGATGTGCACGTTCCTGATGATCTTTATTTATTCAATGCCTTCACTAACTTCAAATGGTATAATCAAAAGACTTCGATAGTATCCCACAAAAGTTTGACTTCTTAGCGCTGAATGTTTTCTCATATGTAAGTGCTTCA
The DNA here is from genome assembly GCA_028673005.1 of Tanypteryx hageni. Classification (NCBI taxonomy): domain Eukaryota; kingdom Metazoa; phylum Arthropoda; class Insecta; order Odonata; family Petaluridae; genus Tanypteryx; species Tanypteryx hageni. The sequence goes on along the minus strand of CM054113.1, from coordinate 127,430,296 downwards.
GCGTCGCCAAAGCAGCGTTTGGCATTTAGCGACAAATCAGTTAGCGCGGCTAAATTTTCGATCGTCCCGTAAATGTGATAATATGCAAACATTTAGAAGGTTAAACACGAAGCGTTTGAGGCTTGGGGTTCCTCATAATGACATTGGCCAACCAGAAGAGCATTGATTTTTAAGACGATTGTCATTTAAACAAACGACTATAGCTGTCATCTGTATTACGATCACAAATTAAGTTATCTAGAAGGAGGGAAAAAGAAACGCGAAAACTAGGGTCAAAATATACCCTTCATCCAAAATCACGAAATCGAATAGTAACAGAAGAGTAATTGAGACTTTAAAATTAATTATTACGCTGTTTGATTTTCTCAGCAATTATTTCGAACTCAAGGATAAGATTAGCGACGCGATAATGAAAGCCATTGAATTTTGAAAGACAACAGCATGTCAGGAAACACTCCATCGTCCACTAAGTACCGTTATTTCAGTTAACATGAATTGGTAAATTATTACCCATAAGATAGCATGCAAATTGCTGCTCCGCTAAAAATTCGATGTTACAAAAATTGCTAGGGATCAGGCGCGATTGAAGAACACACTCGATTTACAAGCCATATGCAAAGCAGAGTGCGTAGGAAAAGTATCTAAGAGGGAATGGACTACGCAATGCTATTTACGATGAGGTTGTGCTACAAATTAGGAAACAGTTCAACCCGAGAAGAAAGTTACATCGGTTCGCACTAATGACCGAAGTTTATGGCAACCTAGTTGAGGAGCGATAACGAGGAACCAATGTGATAAACCCAAATGATTACGTGAAAACGTCAGAGGAAAGACCATTAATGGGGAACGAATGCATCGCCGATCGTCGCGAAAGAACAAAGAGATGCGATAAAACCATAATTTACGAGACGTGGTTCAAAGCGGCAACTACAATCGATCGAATGAACAATTGCCCGACCGTTGGGTGGGGCGTGGAGGGCCCATTTCTTGGACGACTCGTTCTCACGATCAAACCCCCCTTCGACTTTTACCTTTGGGGCCATTTCAAAAATGAAGTTTATGTTCCGTAAATGCCAACGACTTTGGATAATTTGAAGGAAAGGATACGTGAGAATGTCGGAAAAGTTCAGCATGATATGCTATGAAACGTATAGCGGGAAACAGAATATCATTTTGATGTCTGGAGAGCCACTTTACTTACTTTAATGTCTGAAAAGCCACAAACGGAGCGCACATTGAACCTCAATGGCTTGAAATAAACCTTTTTGAGTTTTTATTGAAATATAGCTCGCTTTTTACTATATCTTTTTAGTTTTTTTTAATAATACATTTAAAAAATCTGAAATATCATTGTAATCAGCCTATAATGGAAATTTACGAACGTAACACCAATTCACTAAGGTAGATATCATTAACATTTTTTTATGCTGAAGTACCTTAGTACTTGAACATATTATTTCCAGAGTCAAATTGCATTTATAGATAGTCGTAATCTGCTTTATAAATATAAACACAGTTTCAGAAAAGGTAAATCAGCTCGATGTGTGTTTCCTAAAGAATCAGCCTCTTGGGCTATTATCGCCGTAACTTTACTTATAGGGCTCAATACAGGAGAGAGGAGGGAAACCCGGTGCCGGTATTAGCCTACTATAAGGAAGAGCACCAAGGGTTCCAACTGCTTTAACGTCTCCGAAGGAGAGGGCGCTGACTTGCACGTTCTACTCAAACCGCGGAAGTAGGGTATGGGGCGATCCCAGGTTGAACAGGATGATCCAAACAGAACTTACGATGCCTACTTTCCATTTAATCATTTATTTAGACTTATATTTGCTTAAATAGCTTTAAATTTATCGCGGATATGTAGCTCTTTGTGTTCACAAATTTCATAATTTAGCGTTATAAAATACTACAAATACATTCGAACGGAATATGAAATTGATCATGCGTATTTGTGCGGTAAAAATAACGCGTGTGCGTATTAGAATATACCGAATCTGAGTCCAACAATAGTTGTTGCAATGGCAACACTCTCGTAATGTGATAAAAACTGCAAAATCGCCAGTATTTACGCGAAATTCTAAGAAAAACAATTGATAAGCAAAATTCCACCATAAAAATTAGAATCATCATTCCTTTCCTCAAAGAATAGTACAAAACTCCCTCCACTATTACAATTCTAAAATATTTTAATGTGCAAGGGAAAATTGCCCTGCACGATGGATTTGAGATTTCCCATGTAAATCAAATGGGAAGGATAGTTCCTGGAATCGAACAGGGACTTCAATATTCGCAACAAAAACTATCCTCGGGAGCTCGGCTCATGTAGCAAGAGATTTCCACCAAGTTTCATGAAAACCGGTCTATTGGTACAAAAGTTAATGGGGGGAACGGACAGACAGACAGGCACAACGACAAAACTATAAAAAATCCGACCTCTGCCGTCTCTGAACCTGGGACCGATGCATGGAAGGCCAATCAATCAGCTCGGTCTTATGACCGATGTTGCAATGCGTTGTAAGGTGATGAATGTTTAGATGGGTGCCATTTTCATACATTTAATTGAATATTCTTAATATACTCCAATTATATCTGGCAGTAGGTTTGTAGCGAAATTATAATCTTCGCATATGATGCAGTGAGATAAATACCGAGTTCGATCAGAAATCACGTGGTTTAAGAAATAGCATTCGGAAATTAACAAAAAAATATTCTATAATAACTTTATGGAAAGGCAAGAACCAAACCATAATAATTCATTTATTTATGTATTAATTTTAATTATGAAACCCAGATTTCCGAGTACGTTAAATATCTAGTATTCACCATTTGTCGCTATATCTAAAGGGATTTTCATATAATCTGAATTCGCTGTTATAGGCTGAGCAGCAAGGAATATGTAGAATTGAAAATGTGCGCGGAACGTGTTAATTATCTTGGGTTATACCGCAGGTCGAATATATGCACACTGACTGTACAGAATCCTCATGAGAAAGGCTGCAGGGTCGAGTAAGAAGTTTAGCGTAGGGCAGATTGTAAGACAAGTATACGGCTCAAAGCTAATTGTTACTTTATTGTTGGAGAATTTTCAGTGAGAATCGCTTGAAGAAGGGCGAATCAACGTTAGTTTCTAGAGAGTTGCAGGACCAATGACGTACTAGATGACGAGGATGTAAGGAAATCTAAAGCAGCCACTAATGTCGAAAGACAAGATCAGGAATTAAAATTACATGAGAACGATTGTAAACAGAGCATTATCGAGATTCGTTTTTTACTTGGACAATATAGGATCACAATTAGGGTTGCCACCTCTCCCGGAATTAACCCACCTTAGATACATCTCTCCCGAAATCTGGTAGAGCTTGTCCGAGAGCCCAGAATCTTTGCAATGATGCAATTTTCAGCTTTTTAAATCTTTTTACCTTATATTAGGTTGACATTTTTTGTAGAATCATTTCCTTTAATTTAAATGAAACGATACTTTATGAATAAATATGCTCTTTATACAGAACCATGTTTGTTACTACCTCTGACGCGCCACTAAAGGGTCGCCTGGTTTTCATTACAATTTAAACCCATCAAAAAACATTCAACATTGATTTCGATTTATTTTCAAAAATAAATAGAGTTGGCGGAGAATTAAAGAAAATTGTAACGTTTGTGCTTTTAGTTCCAGTATCCAAAGCAGCCTGCGAACGTGTGTTCAATGTCATTAATGAATTGTTATATAAAGGTTGAAACAAATTAAGTGTGGATCATGTAAAGGCAGAAATTTAAGTATGCACCAATTTTAATTACTCAAGTACAGATTTCCATGCCTTTTTAATATCAAAACCAGATCTTTTGGAGACTGCTCGAAGTAGTTCAAAATACAAATTCAAATTAAATAAATGAAGCATGGCTTTTGAAGTAATGCAATTTTTGAGAGTTTTTTATTATAATTTATAGAATAACAAAACAAAATTAAGGTTACATATTAATATGTTTTCTAAATAATAAATAAAGCAAGTTTTATTGTCCTCATTATTTATTTTTTAACCTACAGACAATCTCGCAATCTCGTAACTACTCATATGGTGGATATCTCCCGGAATCAGCAATTTACATGGTGGCAACTCTAACTTCAACAATAAATTAAAGATTCAATAATATTCCTAATAAGTAAATAAAACAAGTTTAATTGCTTACTTGAGCTGTCTTTCGACCTAGAGAAAATTTGCTACTCATGAGATGGAAATCTCCCGGAATCAACTACTCATAAGGTGGCCACCCTAATCACAATAGTAGAGTAGAAACTACAACTAAGAACTATTAGGAACGTTTAGGCGTATTAAAATTATGGTGGCCATTCGTCCTCTTTTATAGAGGACAGTCCTGCTTTCTGCTATTCCGTCTTCCGACCTCAAATGAAACTAAACAGGACGCATTTAAGCCCTCTATTTCTCTTTCGAGACGCCAGAAATTATAAACCAATATTGAGCATAAGATTGTTGGTCTTCATTGGTTAATATAAATGCCATTTAATCAATCCCATGTTTGGTTATGCGAATTCCAACAAGTACCCTTTTTGTCATGCTTCTTTATATCCTCATTGGTACAATTCCTCGGTTCACCAAAGTCGCTCGGAGTCATGGACCCGGAGGATTCCCCGTGTGTGTGCGCCACTGCTTTCAAATACTACTCCGGGAAAACACTTCAGACGGTTTGTCACTTGTCTAACAGCAGCAGATGTGTACGCCATATCAATGAACTCATTCAAAAAGATGCCTAGCATCATCATAAAACGCATTATGTCTCACGATTGATACCGACGGCGAAAACAAAGTATTTTGCGGAGGGAAAATTTCGTCATTGTTTGACTTTCGCCTATTCAGTATTTAGCTTTCTGTAGAGCAGAAAGGCTGGACATTTGTTTAGTCTTATAGAGGATTTAAAGTTTCTTAAAAATGAGTTTGACATCGTCCTTGATTCAAAATTCCCAAGCGAAAGATGTAATTCAACTCAGAATGATCAAGGGAACAATATTTGATCGCGATAAGCAAAAAGGGCGAACATCGCGCATTCTTTTTCTTATGCCATTGTGATATCGATGACAGTAACTAAGGAAAGGGAGCTCTACGTCAGCACACTCGAAGCGCAAGTGCGTTGTCTTTGACCACTTTTTCCAAATCTACTGTATCGCCTAAGGACGATGAAGTCGCTGCCGATGGACATTTCAAAGGTTGCCATGCTGCGAAGAATCGTATTATTGTTATACTTTCAAATATCTAATAAAATTCGTTGTCTTTACAATGTAATTTGTCCTCTTTTCTCCTCTTTTATTAAGCCATTTGCCCTCATTATATGAAGTCAAAATCTGGCCAACCTAATTACAATCCATGCTAGCCAACTTTCTGGCAATTTTAAGTGTAATACTTATAATTATATGTAAATGTACATGCTTTATTTCAAATATGGTGGATAAATGTAGATGTTTTTAACTAGCGAATTGCAAGCATGATAGAGTTGTATAGAGATACAGAGTACTAGGAAAATAATACTCCACGCGTAATGATCTAGTTTGTTCAGAAGAAGCTTCAAGCATCTCTCAGCATAAACTATAATATAGTTAATTAGGTAGGTAGGGTAAATTACAAATAGTATATACTTTTTGTTTGATGTGTACAAAATTTCACCTCTTATGCGTTTTACCAGTCAAGGTGACGCCTATCCATATATCGTGTACTTGTAGGCGGAGCGCTTAGCAAACAGAGCTAAATAAATAAATATATACCGCTTGGGCGACATGATATTTGTGCTTGTAAACGGACTAATTTGAGTGCTTCAGCGTGACGAGAACAAGAATTCAAGCGATATTATTCACTGATAAAGTGCCAAAAGCTAAAAGAGAGATTGAGACGGATCATCATTCCCTGTCCTCTTTCGTTTTACGCAAGACGTGTGTACAAAAGAAATGTTTCTTCAGGACGTATTCAGGAAAAAAGTGTCTTAAAAGGAAACTTTGCATGGGAGAGAGGAGGTGTGCGAAAAAGAGATATTGGGGAGGGAGGAGAGTGGTGGGGAGAGGGAGGGGAGAGGGAGGGGTGGGGAGAAGAGGGTGAGGGTTGGGGAGAGGAGGGTGAGGGCTGGGGAGAGGGTGGAAGGTAGAAAGGAGGAAAGGGAGAGAGGGGAGAAGGGCAGTAGTTAATCGGCAACAGAATCCTTCGCCATCCCCTCGCAAACACCTTCGCTCCACGTCTCTCCCGTGCCTCACGGCACGCATGCGTCATTCCTTCCCCGCTTCGATCATTCCCCCTCCTCGCCCCTCCTCCTCCGCCCCACGGACCGCCGACTCCATTTCACATCCTCCTCCATGTTTGCCTCCCTCGCCCCCTTCTCCAACCCCCTCCGCACCCCTCGCCCCCTTCTCCAACCCCCTCCGCACCCCTCGCTTTTCTCCCTCTCCGCATCCAAAAACTCGCACCGCGCCGTCCAAACTCTTCCCCTTCCGCTTCCCTCCAGTCGATTCCCCCCATTCCGCCCCCGCATTCTCTCCGCTCCCGAGACCAGGCTACACGCCCCCGGTCCCTAAGTTCCGCTCCCCACAGTCGCGGGGAGAACTCGGCCGAGGGAACTCTCTCTCTCTCACAGGGTGCGGGCCCTGGTGCTTTTTGCTGTGCGGGATCCTGATAACGAGAGAGCGGTGTCGTGTGTCGGGAACATTAGTCTCTCGGGTTGTTTCTCGGGGGAAAGGAATCGGTCCGCCTCCATCGAATTTCGGGTCGAAATTCGCAACGCCGAGCTAAAACCTTCTGGGATGGAGAAGAGGGATGGCTTTTCGCACGAGGAGCGGTAAACATTAAAAGCTCCTCGCCGAAGCGATTTACTCTGATATTTATAATAATGGATTAGCGTTTCCTGGAAAATTAAATTTTCTTCTCCGCAGGATGATCTAGCATCTATTTTTTTTAGATCTCCCAGACTCGCGGAGAGGGTTGATTCTAGTTCGAAAAGACGGAAAGAAAGAGACGTGCCTCTACCCGGGAGCACCAGAGCCGCTTCGCCTTGTCACGCGCTCCGACCTTCGCACCTTGACGCGCGGAGGCTTCATACCTTCGCTAAATCTCTCGGCAAAACCTCATCGCTCGGTATAAACAGTCGCACGACACACGTCCTCGCGGAGCCCGTGTGAGCGAGCGAGCGGGACGTCGCCCGCCCACCACCGACGCCCCCCACCCCCGACGACCCCTCTTCCCCCTTTATCTCCTTTCACCCCCTTCCCTATCCCTACCTCGTCCATTCATGATTTCGGAGAGAGCGCTAAGATCCTCTCCCTCCTCACAGCCGATGGTTCTCGGGGAGCGCGCCGATGTCATCTGAATCGCAAGTTGCGTCTCGTGCATTCACTGGATAAAATAAATGCCGCCCGTGCCTTTAAAATTCCAGTCTCGTTGTTTCTACTGGAGATGGTCGAGCGAATATTTGGAGAGATAAGCTTTGCAAACGCGTTCTAAATAATTTTTTCGCCCGTCGTGCTGCTGCTGGAGGCTTGCGTGGCAGAAACGAGCCGTCGTTCCGGACCACCCCCAACTGCCGCGGTGGAGTACTCGCTCGTCTCTATGGAGATCATACGCATCGGAGTGTCTGCCTAAGGATCGATTTTCATCTCGGGGGAACCGCTCACGAAATCGCACGATTCGCCTTTCGAAAGAATCGAGGCAAAATACGGCGATCGCTTCCTCGGGAAGCCGATACCGAGGCGTAAATAAATACCCCCCGCGGCTGCGCCGCGAAGACCATTCTGCGGAATTTAGGAGCTCAGCCGTCGAGTTTCCGGCGCTCTGACGCGCGGTGCGTGAGCGCGAGGCGGCGAGGAGCGTGCTGAAATTCGTGGCGTGACGCGGAATCGCCAGGCGCATGGGATTACCGGGTGCTCGTCTTTCCTAGAGGTGAACCCGAGAGGCCATCGGCCTAGTATCGATTCGGCGACGTGCTCCGTGCTTTGGAGAGGAAATGGGTTGTGAACTGGGTAAACTGGGGCTGGTTCAAAGGGGGTCGTCGGGGGAAGCCAGCGGCGGGAAGAAAGGCAGAGACGGCGGGGGCAAGGATCTGCCGGAGCCTCCGGCGCCCGCACCCACGGACCCTAGACTGCCCCTGACGGCCAAGCAGAAGTACAGCATCATGGCTTCTTGGAAGGGGATCAGTCGGGCCATGGAGCCAACGGGAGTCTACATGTTTGTCAAGTAAGTCGAAATTTTCGATTACAGATGCAACATCCGCCACAAATATAGCAATGAACGGGCCAAATATGAACCGATGACCTCTATAAAGACAGCTATTATAAGGAGAAATAATGAGTTATGGCTCATAATACACATTTTTCCTCGTCTATTCTGAGGTAGAAGTTGTTTAAGATGCGGTCATGAATAGAAAGCGCACTGCACGTAATATATTTAAATAAATATTACATGCACGATTGCCCATTTTGCATGATCAGTTCCATCTACAATGAAATGGAAACGCTGCCTGGAATAAGACATCGGTGGAAGTTATGATTGTCATCCGTTAGATAAAAGACGCGAGACAATGTAGCTCATCTGCTCTATTAATTCATCGTTACGACGCGTAACATTTATCCAGGAGATAGGGGTACAACTTGCGGGTGTAGGCCCACGCAGTGCGTGTGGGCCTCAAACTTTTTGAGGGTCTCGAAAAAATGCTTAGAAGACTCACTAAAGTGTATAAGAAGTTTATTGACCATGACCATTCTGACGAACCTCTCTCTCTATCAACAAACACTGTTTTGAAAAATGAGATTGAAAACTCCAAGGAACTATTGTATTTAATAATGATTAAATTGAGGCTGGCATAAATCTATAGCAATGTACGTGCAGCTTTGATGATATATTTGACATTGGCAGTATCTGTGTTGTCAAATGAAAGATCTTTTTCAAAATTAAAGTTAATAAAAAGCTACTTACGTACTTGTATGCGCATAATTAGATTAAAGTAAAAAAACTCAGAAGCATGCAAATGAAAACTTATAAGTTGATAGAGAAACTTTCAGAATTTTAATGTCGATAAAAATCAAATGTTAAAATCGTATTTAAAAATAATTTTATAACGACTTTTTACATAGATGGGAGTCCCAAAATGTTTACTTGCATACGGACTCCAAAAGCGTACTTGCGCTCCTGTCAGGAGAGAACTGACGATGAATCAAAGGAGCAGCTTTATTAAACGGTACGCTTTCTACCATGTGCATTTAAACACCAAAAATGGCCAAAATGAGATGTGCGCATCTTTTTATATCTTTTCGTATTAATTCCATTAATTACTTTTTTACGACAATGATTTAAGGACAGTCACGAATGAATAAGCAGAAACTATAAAATATTATTTGTTTTAACGTTATCGAGGAAATAATTTAAAAAAACCGCCCAAGTTATGTGTGATGAAGTTTTCGCTTGCAGTATGTATTATAGAAGACCACATCACGTAAGATGGTATTTTTGAAAAACGCGAGAATCACTAACGAAAGAAAAAAGGATATCAGGCTAGTCTCCTTTCTCGTAGTACTTCTCGTAATCTTCATTTTTTTACTGAGATGCGCATTCATCCCGCTGCTTCTGGAAACCAGAACAAATTGAGCGACGCGTGGATTTACCACGCGTACGCTAGCGTGGGAAAAAGTAGGAAATTCAGAACGGGCAGCCACTCTCAGCCAAAATCCAAGTCGAAAACGTCCTCGCTCGCTACCTCACTCGTGATGACGAAGTCTGGGCTCCATAGCCATGAAACAAAAATATACGAGTCCATAAAGTGGAAGGTACAAAGGGATCCAGAGAGCCGCTTGGAGAATTAATCAACCGATATTTCACTTTAACTTTATCAGAAATTGGAATTTCTAGAAAGAACAAAACCTATGAAAAGAAAATTCTCATATTACCGTCTCCGAAAAAGAAAATTTTCTGAACCGTGAAAATTCTACTACGTATTTGAAACGGCGATTTACGTTACGCAGGTTCCATTTTCACGTTTACATGCCTCAGTTCAGTTTTTACGGAGGTTTATGCCGAGCTGAATCGAGATGTATCCACGCCTTTATCCGCGAGGCATGACGTGCGTGCGTTTATCACCTCACGTGGAGAATCGGCATCCTAGGGCGCACTTGAACCCCTGCTCAAGAGCGAAGCGCGAGTGGCCATTAAACACCCGCGATCCTCCGAACCTCCTTGCTTCTCTTCCACCCCTCCCCCTTCATTTTCCATCCCCTCCCCCTCCATCTTCCATCCCTTCCCCCTCCATCTTCCATCCCCTCCCCCTCCATCTTCCATCCCCTCCCCCTCCATATGCCATCCCTTCCCCCTCCATCTTCCATCCCTTCCCCTCCAACTTCCACTCTACCCATTCCAACCAACTTCCTCTTCTCCATGATCCCTCCTATCCAACTCCTCTCTCACCTATCCTCTCTCCTTCCATCCACTTCCTTTCTGTGCATATACATCTACATGTTACCCTGCAATTCACCAATCTGGTGGGTGGCAGGGGGTGCACTGTAATGAGGCCTACCTAACAGTTATTACTCACAGATTTGTCTTTCCTGTTATGGTCTGGTATTGTTCTCGGAATCAATGATCCTATGTATATATTTCGTCGAGTGAAGAAAGCCATCGAGGACACATCTGTTTTACGACAACGTATATTTAAAACCTGGCAAGTTTCGAAGATGAATTAGCTATCTTATTTATCAGCTAGTATCAAACAATTACTATCTTACTGTCACAACAAAAAAAAAGCTGGAACAAAATTTATTATGAAAAAAATGGCTGAAAGATGATCACTAATCTCGTTCCGTCACTGTTTAGTCGCCCAATTATTCTAGTTCTCTAGTATAGTGTCTCCCTAACTTTTTGTAGGCGTGTAGCCCTTTCAAGTGTAAGCAGAATTTCTTGGCACCCCATTCTTAAAAATTATTTTTTTACATACGGACGTTACAACCTATGGTCGCATAATATACCATAAATAAGTTATTAGAGGAAGGATTATTTCCCTAATTGCCTATCAACACTTCCAATTCATTGACATATTTACTAAAGAAAGTTTTCCGCGGGTCTCCTACGAATCAGATGTCGCGGCACACAATTTTGGAATCATTGATCTAGTAGACCATAGTTTTTGTAATATTTATGATTCTTATATTTAAAAAAATGTTTTTACATGTTCTATCAGGTACGATTTTGGTAAACGTACATAGGTAACTTGTTGCATCTACATTGCCAATTTAATACATTTTTACAATTGAATGCATTTTTATAATTATTTAAAGGATGTTGTGAACGTACATTCGTTGTCTGACTTCTGATATAGATGCGGAAGTCTATCAAATGGCGTGGTCCAATTCCCCCTCCCTTTCGCACATGTTCCCATCCGTCTCTCTTTCTCTCCCTCTCTCTCTTTCTCGCCCTCTCTCTTTCTCTCTCCCCCTCTCTCTCTTGCCATCTCCCTCCCTCTTTCTCTCCCCCTCAATCTCTCTCTTTCCCCATCTCTCATTCTCTCAATCCTTCACTCTCCTTACATCTCTCATTCTATCTCTCTCGATCCCATCTTTTGCCCTTTTATTGTATCTCTGTTACTTCTCTCTCCCTCCATCGTTTCTAACATATATTTTGTCGCACCCCTAGCGTAATAGCTCAAATACATTCATCAGCCATTCGCCGCCTGAATTTTACAAATAGACAGAAGGCCACGACCGATGGGGTTCTTCACAAGTGCCGCCTATAAATTTCGCACTCCATCCTTCGCTCCCCTTTCCACCTCCCGCCCCAACAGTGATCCTCTTTGAATCTTTCCATCCCTCCGTTTGCCATCGATTCCCAAAAGGCGAAAGGGAAGGGAAAGAAACGCCCTCGGTTCCCTCGGAGCATATTGCTCATTAGGAGAGAGATAAATTTATTTCCCAAAAGCACCTCTTCTGCTGGTGCGTAGTTTTGATATTGCCGAGGGGAAGTTTGGTTTTTATATCTGTAAGAAGACTTTTCCAATAAGCCGGTTATCGATGGCAAGGACGAGAAGACCTAAAAGACACCCGATACGAAAGATTTCCTTTCAACGGAGAAGATAGAATAATATGAATTCTTAAATGACGTTTATGCCTGAACGTTTGCCTATATTACCTTTAAACTTAATTCTCGATCAAGTTTATCAAATTTATTAAATGAATACTCAATCTAGTTTATATATATACTAGTAGAAGGTGCTTGCATACTGCAAGCATTTCATCTCACCTTGAAAAAACATTAATTTTTTAGAGAGATATTTCATCATGGGAAATATTTCTTTAATTCAAAAGATTTCTCCTAGGGTCCAAATTCCTTATTTTCCTTATGGAAAAATAATGGAGTAAAACAATTGTTAATTTTTGCAATTTTATGAATATTATACGTTTTCCACATTGGGTTAATAATACCTCACATTTTTGCCAAATTTTAAATTTGTAGCACATTTAGAAGTGAAATAACATTTATCTAATTGTTTAAATTTAAATAAATTTTAACGGCCGCAATAAGAATTTCATAGATACAATGAAATGTTTATTCGTTTAAATAGACTAAACTCTCATTAACTTGAAAATTTCAGCTCTCTAACTCGCAACGTAGTAGCTAAACATTTACCTATTTGTTTAAATTTTAAGAATTTTTAACTGTCAAACAAATCAAAATATCAAAATTTGTATAATCCCTATTTCATTTTTTTACAATTCCTATCTCTAAAAAAAAAATTTCAGCTCAGTAGAAAATACGGAAATAGGTACATAAAACTTGAAAACTTGTTTAAACAATTGCGAATTTTTAGCGGCCGCATTGTTGCACTTTTTCAAGATTTTCGTTTTTTCTAGTCGGTTTTTCACAAAATCCTACCTAAGAAAAAAATTTCGAATCTGCAGCTCATCTGGAAGTGCCTAAACATTAGTATCCTCCTCCTCTGTAAGAAACGTCGATATATAATGATGTTTCCGTAGAAGTGATTAATCCAGATATTATGAATAATAACGCGATTATTCATAATCACCAGAAAAATTAGCAAATGTGATAAATATACGTTTCCATGTCATTTATCACTTTTCCCAGTTAATATACGTAATTTCCAGCAACTGTTGGTGAATTTGATAAATAAACAGTATCGTTGTGAAACATCAGGTTAATTATACAGGTTTAATGCAGTAATCAAAAACAACAATAACCATTTATCATGCAGTTTTAAATAATAAATTTTTATTTAATTGAAATTATGCAACATATAATTTGAGAACATTTAAAAATTCAAATGAAATTACTGAACTAGATAAATGATTTTACTTATTTAAACAAGGTATTTAGAGTTGCTAAATATTCGACTATTTCTGCAACTGCAATTATTATAGTTATACAGTTAACCTTTGCAAAGACCGATAATTCAGTCCTCTACAAAAATCTAGGTACATGCACCTTGTTGTAACGAACACGTTTTCACAAAACTCGTTAGTACAAATCATGAAATTTTAGGTCCCTCGAACTTTGTACTAACGAGGTATTTGTTTTAAGTTATAGTAAATTAAATTAATTCATTATTTTTAAAAATATTACAAAAAATTTAAGATGAAACTATCACTTGTTTTTTATGCAGACAGTAAAAACAAGGTAAGAATTGCAAAGCAACTTATGTAAGGCGCTTTTTTCTGAAAAAAATATAAGAAACATCTTTATGTAAAATAATTAATTTATGCTTCAACCTTTCCTCTAAAAGCTTATGATAACTAAAGAAAATAGCTAACATTTCGAGCACAAGGCAATATGGTTATGATGAAAATTTAGGCAATGTATTTGCAATATTTCTTGAGATATGTCTGCCTGCTTGATAGAAAGACTATTCAGTTTTAAGCAACTGAATAGCAAATGCTCATAAGTAAAAGCAAACTTTTATTCATTCAAAATGAAGCAAATGCTTTTAGCATATGCTTGTGCTTTTAGCAAATGCTAATGCTTTTACTGTTTTCTTTAAGCATTTGCTTAATTTTTATTCTCTCGGCCCATTGCATTGGATTATATAAAAAACGATATATATTTCGTGAATTTACCATGGCGATAGGTAAGGCGACGAGGCGACCGCCTCAGGCGGCTCTCGCAAGGGGCGACAAAGTTTGACCACAATTAAAATTACGTTTTGAAATTAATAACACCCAAAAATAGAAAACTAACGCATTGGAGACCTTACGCGTCTTCAAAATTGGACATAAGGCCAACAGTAATCTCGACCAAATTCCACGCTCTCCGCTATATTTCGTAGCCAAACACATGGCACCGATTTCTCAGAAAGAATTTACAGGGTTTAATCCAGGCTACTGTCACCTCTCCTTCTCGTCTGGCCATAAATCGTCCGCTCCCTAAGTTTTAAATATATTACCTTTCAAATTCGTGCGCCCCCGACTTCTTTTATTTTCACAGTTCGGTTTCTTTTGGCCTGCCTAAGTGCTTAAATCATTCACTGGATCGTTGATTCGAGAACTGTTCCGCGTTTATTAGAGGGATTTGAACCAGTTAGTGTTTATTTCAGGGTATCGAGTCGGAGTTGATCTATTAAAGATATTTCCCTAACGCTCATTTGCACTTCATTTTTTAATTTCTCTCTCGTTTTAATGTTGAGATATAATATAAATAGTAACCCTAAATTATTTGATGAGCAATTACGCTAGTAATACTTGTGTATACTATTTGAATACCCGTGAAAATAACGGGGAGAAAAATATTTTAACAATATTGAATTGATTCGAAATCATAATTTATGGTTATATGGGTAAAGAAGTTTAATTTAATTTTAACATTTCTCATATCAGTTACAGAATATTTCGTGATATAAATCGTTACGAATAACATCAGTCTAGCCATCGGTCATTATTTTTATTATTTTATTTTTGTATCCTATTATTGGCATTTAAACGTAGAGCTGACCATGGACAAAACTGTAAATTCAAATATGCGACAAAACCATGAAAATTTAGTAATAAATCTTAAACATTTGCTAAGTAATAATTAACGGAGAATGTTTGTTGTATTTTACAGTTTTTTCGATCAAATTGCTTTATTATAATGTAATTGATTATATTTTCATGCGAAACAGCATTGAAAACCAAACGCTAACCCAAAAATCAATCAAAATGTATTTGAAACACTTCACCGGAGTTAAGCAGTTCTATTATAATCTTTCTTCATATAAGATAATTTGTTTTTGTCGAATTAATTATCCGCTTCTTTTCTCTTACTAAACAAAGCGTTTACATTTTAGCTGT
Organism: Tanypteryx hageni; assembly: GCA_028673005.1. Taxonomy (NCBI): domain Eukaryota; kingdom Metazoa; phylum Arthropoda; class Insecta; order Odonata; family Petaluridae; genus Tanypteryx; species Tanypteryx hageni. The sequence continues at coordinate 127,414,995 of CM054113.1, read as the reverse complement.
TTTTTAGTCTCCGAATATTTAACATTGAAGCTGACACCTATAGCACCTTATTAATTACCAGGAAGCTTCTAACGCATGTACGCTATATTTTTTAATTCATAAGATAACATTAAAAAAACAGTAATGTAAATTTCAATATTAAATTTCTCGTTTTATTGACGGCAACCGTTTGTTGGTGGAAACCAAACAGCATAACGTACCTTGTTTATAACGATTTTCAAGAAGATTTTTTTATGACAACTATAAAAAAATATTTTCCTGTCCATTGAAAGCGCTATGGCAAATTCTTTACATTATTCGGATGTAATCGAGTTTTTTCCAAGTCAAAAGCTCGCATAGTACGTTTTTCAATTTTCACGTTTTTCTTTTTCCTGTTGTGAAGGTTAGTCAAATTATATTTATCGTTGAGATTTATAATTTGGAAGAAAGGGTTTACGTACTTGGAAATTTGGCCATCTTTTGTTTTTGTCAAACCTTTGTTGGATGTAAGTTAGAATGAAATGTATACTAATTAAAATTATATGAAATAAAATGAGGGAAAAATTGAAGAGCAAATTACATAAGGCGCTTTTTTCACCAACTGCCGTATTTTCAGCGGAGTTAAGAATTACAGATGCGATGCATTGCTGGTTTCATACATTTGTAGCAGCATGTACATTTTAGGGATTTCTTCCCGATCACTTCCAGCAGCAAATTCTAGATCCAATAAATTTTTACTGGCTTTAGCTCCAATGTAGACAAATGTATTCGGAAAATTTAGTTTATCGAAGTTGGAGAATTGCAGAGACATTGCTCTTACAGACAGACGGTTGTGCGGACAGAAAACCGAATACATTAGCGATTTTTCAGAAAATGCACTAACAATTCCCCTGATTGGTTTTTTTATAAATAAAGGTGATTATACCGTATGAATAAATACATTTTAATTAAGTATTTTTAGCTTTTTCAACTGATGTCCAATTAAATCGCCTTATTTAAAAAAAATAAAGGCGCGCCATATTATATCCTGCCTCAGGCGGCAGACTGTCTGGGAACGGCTCTGTATATATATATGGAATTAAGGTGCTCCATTTAAAACGTAGTGATAAGTTTTATATTAAATTCACCACGGTGAAGTTTATATCACGCTTTCTCGAATGGAATCTCATGATGGGGCAGAGATCTCGGAAATAGAGAACAACAAATTCATAAGCTATAACGTCTGTAACCAAAGTGCTTTGACGGTGCTGGAAGGACTCCGAACTTCCTCAAAGTTCATTGTACATATGTAACCTAACTTAATATAAATAAAATTAAGTTAACGTATACGAAAATATTATCTATATCATATTTATAAATTTTATTTTTATATTATCACCTGTTATATTATTAAACATTAATTTCTTTTGCATATAGCGCATACTACTCTATCGGATTTTGTTTGCGTAATATTGCTCTAAGTCACTTTCCCTGCCCTTATCAAAGAAATGTGATGTAAGTTTAAGACATATTTTATTGAGTAACGTTTACTGCCATATTTAATTTCTTTTCCGCGGACTACTTATGCGTAAAAGTATTTATTTGTTCAGTCACGCTTAATTGTTATGCAAGGAATTGCTAAAAAAGTTGATGAAATTATTTATTTTATAATTTTACAGATGCCGACGGCTTATTTAATTTTGCATTTTATGCTGAATGATATTAAGGCATTATCAATATAATATTTGGTCCAACAAATAATGCGTTGCTATTTTTGTATTCTTGATATCCACATTAAATGCAATAATCCTTTCATTTATGATTTGCAATGTCTCATTATCTTTAAGAAAATATTATCATCCGACACTCTAAATTTATGGCCAATTTCGTAAATCCAGTAAAATCTCGTTTCAACGTATTTCACGATTACCTATTTTTCAGATTAATGTACTTTTAGAAATCTCCGTAGAATAAGCAATGTAAAAATATTTCACGTAATATACTAAATTGTAACGTACTTTTCAGTATTATGCACAAAGTAACGAGGTATCTAATGAATGATTTTTCACAATAACTTGTTTTTTTAATATGCAAAAGACTCAGAGAATGGCAATCCACATTTATTCCTGGGGTATAATAGCATCAAAAAACTGAATTTCCCATTCCGAGGGCGTCACTCAATTTTGAATTTCTTAAAATGTTCGTTGTTAAGAGGCCTCATACCACTGTCTTACTGGCGAATACCTTTGGGTCACAATTCAAATTCATGGAAAAAGTACAAAATAATATGCTTGTGGAGAAATTAAAAATATATGTTAAGGTCTGTTGCACTTACGGCGCCTATTTTAGATAATTCCATTAAAAGTTTTGATATATTTCCACACAAGCGAACACGCGTATGTGCGCCCACGACTATTTCCCATTTAATGGGCTAAGCGACATAGACAAACTTCGTATAATTATGCAATACATCTCAACGCAGTAGAAATGATCAATTTTAATCGAGTAGCAATAATTGATTTTTTAAGTCCGTCTACTGCAATGGTAATTTTGCACTGTCATCAACTGGATCAGCCTACTCTTTACGAAAAGCACCAAGGGAGCCAGCTGCTTAAAGTCCCTTCCGCGGTCTCCTCAAACCACACAAACAGGTGGCTGGGATTATATTCAATTTCATAAACTTAATTAAACCATTACTTGCCTGTATTAGGTAGGCGAATTATGTTTATAACATTCATAGGCCAAAACAATGGTTAAAATTTTAAATGATTTGCTGCCGGAATCCAAATATTCTGACCATAACTTTTTGGATGAAGTTTTACGACCGGGTTCACACTTAAAGTGGGAAATCACAAAGAACCCAACGTGAACCATAAATGAACGCCTACGATGAATTTTTCAAAACGTCTCTGTTGCATATTCGTTCTAAAGCAATACCGCCGATGTGGAACTACTAGAGTGAACGGACAATAACTATAAAATAGGACCTTAGAACGTATTTGCTTCGTCCCTAAAGTTCCCCAGAGACAACATATTCCACTGCGTATTCGCTGTCGTCAAACAAATCAATGGAACATTTTCTCTAAAAATCTTATTTGTTCAAAGTTATAGACTTCACCTTCCCTTATTACTGAGAGCACAGAAAATAAGCCCTATTTTATTAAAAGGTCACACAATGCAAGTTTGTTATCATCAAGATATTCTAAGGGAGCAAATTAACAGTGGAAGTGAGAAAGTTTAGAACAAGTTGAATATTATACTCATTTAGAATCGGAGTGGTGGGAGGTCATAAGAGGATAAGGGTGATGGAAACATTTATATGAGACGACGAGAGTGGGTGAAAGAGATTTTTAATAAAAATATTAACAAGTAAGGAACGAAATAATGAATCAAATATTTGAGGCGGGTTTCTTTATCGTTGCAACGTAAACAAAACGAAAATTTACCCTAGTAAATGATCAATATAGATAGTAAATATGGTGTATTTAAATCCTGATATTACAGGCGATTGAGATGTTTGGTGCATATTGAAGAATATTAGAAGGAACAATAGAAAATCAAAAGTGAAAGTTTTAAACGCAGTAGGGAAATATAGGAGCTTAATCAAAGTAATAAGGTGATAAAGAAGAAATTAGTGGATCCAATTTTGAGAAGCATCGTTGGGTGTAAATGAATGTGTTTTGTCATTGAATATTCTTTAAAGACCATCTCATTCGATATAGACATGATAAGAATTAAGATAGTTTCCTTTGATGCTATATTAATAAGATCATGGTCAATGGCTATTTGTCAGAAAATAGACGATAAATATTAAAACGAAATTGTTTTTTTTTAAATTCGTTACATTTTAACACAATTAGGTTTCACCAGTTAAAATAAGTCAAATGATATGAGTTTCCGGTTACACTTTACGTGTTTATTAATTCACATGCGCATCAGATAGACTTTCGAAGCAGAAGCGCTAAGATAGAACCCGAGGCCATCGCAGAATCGTCCTCAGCTATCTCGACTTTCCCAACCAATACTCTGCTGCACTCTAATATTAGCTCGAGGTCGTCACCGCACAGTCTGGCGCCTATTTCGCCTCAATTTAGTAATGGTCTGCATAACACACGAAAAGTTGGTGACTAATGGCTATATTGCTTTTTTTTCTCGAGGCAAATATTTTTTGTTGCCTTCCTTAAAAGGGGAAAATGACGCGTAAAAAAGAATAATACTCGGATAGGAGCGACTACTGGCCGCCGAAGCACCTCCATCTACGTAAGGTGGGATAAACGAAAACTTCCTCCTTGCTCACGACTTTTAGATCGAAACTTCTCCATACTACCTAATTAGAATAGAAACAGAGAAATATTCGAATGCAATTAGCTCCTTTTAAATCGTGCCAGCGTGCAACAAACGCCAACTCTTCGCAATGGCGCCTAACGATTCCGGAAGATAAAAAGTATCGAATGTTCAGAAGGAACGGGGATGCGAACTGTTTAACATTCGATTCAATGCATTCATTTTTTTATCACTCACTTCCCGAATCTTTGAGGTCGCTCGCAATCCGATTGGAGTTCCTAAGAATGAGGACTACGAATCCACTCGACGAGACCATCGCGCATCACTTCTCCCATTTAACCATTATTCTCATCTTTGCTCGAAGTATCTTAGGAAATTCATTTTCTGCCAGCTGACAACAAAACAAGCCTTTTTCGAACGGCAGCGAGTGAATATCCGTCGCTGGATGTCTCGGGTGATGTGAGCGCAGCAAATGAATGATATCGCGCTGATACGGGAAACCGTTACGTACGCCGGCGGCCAATTCACAACTCAGTCATGGGCGTGCGCATAGTTTTCAATCGCAATGAAAGAATCCGCGGACGTTTGTGATACTCCGCAATAAGTAGGTTTATTAAAAACAATAGATGAACTCCTTAGTCTTTAATCACGCCATGGAACAACAAAGGGTACTGATTTGTCAGAAAAATTACAATTTTGCTTAGCAAACAAATATTTTGAAAGCAATAGTTTTTGCGGTAATAGTACACGAGCCACCGTGTGTATCCTGCTTTACATGATAACTTTTTTAACTGATAAAATGAATGACGCCATGGCCTCTTTGGTAAAGTTAATGAATAGCATTACAGCAAATCTCCGGAAATCCAAGGAATACCGCGAAATGTTGGAGAATGAGTAAGGCGACCTTATTTTTCATGCCGAGGTGCGCTGGCTGTCCAGGGGAAAGATATTGATTGCCTCGCTTAAAGGTACTTTCTTCGATTTTTTAGAAGATAAGGATGAACTGTGGAAAGGGAGGCGAGATATGCAAGATATCCAGTGTTTAAGTGATCTAGTATTCATATTTGCTATTACTGAGTATCTCAATATTTTAAATTTTAAATTTCAAGGAAAAGATAAATAATTTTCTAAATTTTTAAACGAAATTTCATCCTTTTAAATGAAACAGAGTATGTTGGTGTAGTCATTACACCAGCATGGCTTGGATCACTTTGGTCACTTGAAAATCTATATAGAAAATTTTAATATTAACTGCGATAAATACATAGAAAATTTAATATAAACAAGAACTTATTTGAATCTAGTTTTAACGAATTTGCAAGAGGCGAGAATAACATTGCAATTTTTACTAATCATTTTTCAATATTGGAAGAAAAAAATTATGTGGATACTTCAACAGAGAATAAATTATCGAACTTGTCTTATGGCTTACGAAAATTCAAGCGTTTGAGAATCGAAAGATTAAAGTAGTGCTTATCTCAGGTGTCTCCAATAGCCACAACAAGGTTATTAAAAACCAATTTCTCATAGTCATGTTGTGGCTATTGGAGATTCCTGAGATAAGTATTATTTTATTATTTCGATTTTTCAGTGCTTGTTCCTGAGTATATAGATACTGATATTTCAATAGAAACACGATTTAAAATGTAATGCAGCGTTAAAAATTGACGAGCTTTCTGCTTTTCCAACTGGAAGCGATATCATTGAATTCGCGTCGCGAAAGCTTACCTCAGCTGAGAAAATTTGCACAACGGTGCATTTTCTGGTTTGCCAGCTTGTCAGTACGATAAAGCATTTTCGTCAATGAAAATAAGAATCCGCTAAGGTCTCGCATAATAGACAAGTCTTCAAATTCTTTTCTTTTTGTAACGACTTACTTGAATCCTGAAATTAACAACTTAGCTGCTAAAATGAAATTCCAAATTAAAATTTTAAAGGCAGGATAATTTTAAATATTATTTTCCATATTTTTGGGACCTGTTAGAGCTTTGACGCTCTGATTACAATTAAATTCTCGCCCGTATGATTCAAGTATTATAAAATCATTGAACATGCATGCGTCTCTGTAATAGTAAAACCAGATAATAAATAGGCTTATATTATCGTATCATTCTTGGATCACGTGACACTTCGCAAATTTGACCCTGAGTGTCCCGCGATAAAAAAATTGCGCACCACTGGATTGGGATGTTATTACAAGAGCGGTTCTTTGGTAAAATTATAATAAAAATGAACAGAATAGTAAGGGGCCCTTCGCTGAAAGGAGGAGCGTCCTTTATGAAATCGACAAGCGCTCGAAAAACGCGGGAGAGAAAAAATTAATTAGAGAGAGCTCGATCGGCGCAATTCGAAGGCGATGCATCGAACTCATGCAGAAAGGGAGATTCCCTTCGCACGAGGCGAACTCTCGGAGACCGTGCGAACACACGAGCGCGCTTCGATCATCCAGGTGAGACAGAGGGCAAAGCAAGGGGGGGAGGGTGAGGGTAGGAGGGGGGGAGGGGGGGAGGGGTGAGGGGGTGAGGGGGGGAGGGGGGAGGGGTGAGGGGGGAGGGGTGAGGGGGGAGGGGGGAGGGGGTGAGGGGGTTGAGGGGGGAGGAGGCCTCTCTAGGGTGGAACGGCGGCGCTCGGCAGCTCGCAGAATGCCCGAAACGAGCAATCGATACCTCATCCCCCGTCCGCCAGGGCCGCTCTTTTCTCCCTTTAGGTCCACGCTGCGCTTCCTCGCACCCGGCACTCGCCACACGGCACCCGCAGGGCGGGAGGGTAGGGTGAGAGAGAGAGAGAAAGGGGGAGAGGGTGAAGGCTAGCGACGCCGTGACGTGTATTTAGGAATTAGAATGGCAAAATGCTGACTTGCGCCTCTTCGCTATGCTTGCGAGGAAAATGGCTCCAACGACGCGAACCGTCTTCTGAAAAGGAAAAAAAATGACACACGATTTAGCGGTTTCGATCCGTCTCTCGAACGGGACGAAAAATAATTTTTGTGCGACACTTTCGTCCCAGTTGAGCAAAGTCTCGAAAGCGAGAAAAGGAGAAATTTGCTTAATGCGGTAAGAATTATTGAAAGTTTTCATCTTTCTATGAGGAATGGCGAAAACCGTCTTCTTTAGTTATCAATAGGCACGGCACGAGTAACTGCTCGTTGGAGTTCATTGAACGTGTTAAAAGGTTAGTCTAATGAAAATTATGTCCTCGGAGTTAATGGTTTCCGTTTGTTTTGTTGTGCAGAATCGACGAAAACTAAAGAGATGAAAAATAAGCGATAAGATAGGGCGAGATTAATGCGAGGAAAAACACACGAACTGCTGATGGCAACGGCTGAGTCGCAACTTAATCCTAGAACTACCAAGCGGGGAACTTCCAAGGCCCAAAACTTATTTTTTCGTACATTTCTCTTTTAAAAACAAAGGAAAAGTCTGGATATTTGATTACATTGTGCAGAGACTAATGTAAAATAATTACCCGAGGTTTCTCATCAATTTATGCATATTTCAATTTTCTGCAAATTATTTCGTGACTAGTGTTTTACCCGTCATATGACGGATAAATAATAATATTCCCTCCCTTCCTCTCGCCGTCCCTCTCTCCCTCCCTCTGTCTCCCTCGCTTCCTCTCTTTCCCTTCCTCTCACTTTCCTTCCCTCTCTCTTCCCCTCTCTCTGCTTCTCTTTTCTCCCTCCTCCCACTCTCTCATTCCCTCCCGTCACAATCCATAGCACTCCCTCTTTTTCTCCGTCTCCTTCTTTATCCCTTTCCTCCCGTCCTTATCTAATTCTATACCTCCCTTACTCTCTATGTACCTTCCATTCTATATCTCTTCCTTCCTATCTCTTCCCACATCCCCTTCTCTCTTACTCAACACCTATATAGTCGTTTAGATAAGCAAAAGAATCCAAACTAAATCCCAGTCCCATTAGGATTAAGTATTTTCGCGAAAAATCCTACGATAATTTAAGGCAAGCTATGCACTCGTATATATAAGCGGGTTGAGACAACAATTGATTCTCGAAGTTTAACAATGAAGTGGTCGGCAAGGCAAAATACCTTTTAAAAGCCGATATTTTTCCAAAATATGTGATTTAAATGTTTAATATGAGAGATTTCGAACTGTAGGCGGAAAAAGATGAATAGAATAAGAAACTTCATTAATTTTTATAAAGCATAGTTTAAATTCGAAGACTGTATGTCAATAATTTCTAATTTTAATTTCCAAAAGAATAAAAGCCTGCAATTTAAAAAGTTGATTTTTACGTATTATCTTACGGGAATCGAAAGTCGAACCTGGGACTTTTTCTTGTTTTTCTTTCGTCATTTAATTTTTATATCTGAGTAAAACATTCCTACGAAATTTCAACCTTCCACCTAATCGGGAAGTCTGTTAAAAAACGCGTTAAAAAGTGCCATTAATGACGTAAGCGTTAGACAGAATGACATTGGGATATGCATATGCATGATTGCCTGCATGCCTTGACACGCGGGTGGCCTAACTTATAAGGCACTATGTGTATGGAAAGCAGTGTGAAGTCCGCTATTTGTTTAAACTGTTGTGACATTAAATCGTTTTTCTAATCAATTTTTTATTATTTTTGTGAAAACAATCTTATTGCAATATTAATCTGATCTTGAAAACATGAAAAATGTACTAAAATTATTTTAATGTAAATATTTTTATCTTTATAGTGTATAATGTACAAATAAATTACAAAAATTGTATAGTTATATTCCTATGTCATTTAAATATATAACGATAGGTTCAAAATATTACTATTACTTTTTATTGTATTTTAGATTATTTACATAATATTTTATAATAGAAAGAAAGGTTTTATATCTTAAAATTATAAAAGTATACTTTATCGTATCCCTTAGTTATTATATGTCAATAAAAACAATCTTAACAGTACATGTTACAAGTAAAACGGCAATATTATTTGTTTTGAAAATTTTCATCATTTTCGGTAAAGTCCTGTTGTAGATTCGGGGCTCTCCACAATTACGAAGAAAAACGTAACTACATCGATATAAATGTAAAACTAACCAATTAAAAAATATCTGAAGCTCTATTGAAGTTCCGAATTTAAAATATTATAAATCACTCTCGATTTTGATGTAATGTCTCAAAACATATTTTTATGTTCTTTAAAAGATTCTAAAAATCCGTATTTGGAAAAATGAAGTTTCGAGGCGCGTTCTACAAATGGACAGACGAGACATTATTGTTCTACGTTTGTGTTAGTGTCGTCAACCAGTGTACTATTGCACATTGAATCCCACGAAAGAAATTTGGCGTAAATCTCTTAAGGGAATAAACAAGAAATTCATTATTTTGAAATAATATCGGACGAAGCGGACAACGAATAAATTGACTTGGCACCAGTTTCATTCATCGACCGCTCTCCCGTCACTCTTTTGTTTAAGCATTCCGAGAGGGAGGCCACCGTCATCCGGAGAGACTGGCTGCTGCCATTAATAGAAATCGAACGAGAATAACATCTAGATAATACGTTTTTTCCGTTTTCCTCGCTCGGGGACAGCGAACCAAGCATAGGGCGCGCGCGTCGCGTTCTTTCTTTCGTATTCTGAAAATCGATCCCCCACCCTCCTCCGCCTCCTCCACTCCCTCCGCCACCTCAACCATACTCCGCCCCCTCCAACCTCCAAACCCCCTCCACCCCTTCAACCCTCCCCCGCCCCCTCTACCACCTCATACCTCATCCACCCCCTCCCTCTTTACCTCTCCTCCCCATGGCGGCAAACTTTTCAAGAGGGTTCTTCGCCACAGCGCGGCTGTAATTCTTACGAAGCAAAGAGGATATGGAGGAGGAGAGAGAGGAGGATAAGAGAGAAGAATAGAAGAGAGATGGAAAAGGAGAGGGAGGGGAAGAGGGGAGGGAGAGACAGAGGAGGATAGAGGGAGGAAGAGAGAGGGAGTGGAAGAGATAAGAGGAGTGGATAGACAGAGGAGAGGGAGAGAGGAGAGTGGGAGGATGATAGAAAAGAGAAGAAGAGAGACGGAAGAAGAATGGGAGGAGGAGGTAAAGGGAGGATGGAGGGGAAAGAGGGAGGAGAAAGGGAAGACATAGCAGAGAGAGGGAGGATCAGAGAGAGGGAGTAGGAGAGAGAAGGGAGAGAGAGAAGACGAGAGGAGAGGGAGGGAAGAGGAGATAGAGGGAGGGGAAGATGAGAGGTATGGAGGAGAGGGGGAGAGGAAGGATGGGAGAGGGGGAGAAGAAGGATGGGAGAGGGGGAGGAGGGATGAGAGATATGGTAGGGGGAAAGGGTGAGGGCGTGAGGGTAGGTATATTAGTTTCGGTAATTCTCATTCCCGCAAGAGCGCTGAATTGCATCAGCTAGGATGGCTTATCTGCGAGCTCCCACATCACGATTATAGACATAATCTGACGAAAAATATTCCGGCTTAGAGATTTAATCACATCCTTGGTTGTTTCGCCGGTAACGGCTGGAATCTCGTTGAAGTGATTGGATTGGGTTACGATTTGCATTCCGGTTTTTATCGAGAGTTGACCTTTGAAAACCTTTGGCGGCAGTTGGTTATTTGAGCGACATTATCATTTAGAATCTTCTTTGATATAAGAATAAATCATTCAACGTAATATTTTAAATATTATTTATACAACATCATCATTTAGAATCTTCTTTGATATAAGAATAAATAATTCAAGGTAATATTTAAATATCATTTATATAACATCTAAGAGGAATAAAAAAATTCTGAGTTAGGTACGTCTCAAAAATGTAACTGTAAATGAGATGAAGAAATGCGTGAAATTTCTTCGAGTAAAAAGAACTCCTCGGTTAGCTTGATAATGTAAAATTATCTCGATGCGTTGAGTGGGTTCAATAAATATATGAGAACTTGTCGATCAAATGATTTCATTCAATAATCATTTCTATATTATCCTTATGTTTCTCGTATTATCCATCACGAATGAATAAGTTTAAGACAACGATCGAGTTAATATTTAACTTTCCCTGTAACTGTAAATTGGTCTCAGCCGGGTGCCACTGCTGAATTACAGAGAAATATAAGTGAGCAATGCAATAGACGTGAATGCGTAATGATTATTTTAGGCAAATATCTTCCTATTTTAAATGAAAATGGAATATAAACTTTGGATTCATCAAATAGCGTTTTAGGTGCGTTTCGTTTCCAACTTATTGACTTAGTACTATTCGTCCGTCCATAATCATGTTCGTTCTCAGCTTCTACCGAACGGATTTTCATGAAATTTGGTATTTGGAACTTATAGTCAAAGACAATAAAAATGACATAAATGGTTCACATTATTCAATCAGGGATACTACTTTACTGAATACAAAAAACAAACTTTTCCTCAGATCTCATAAAATATTAGTCATACCGAAAAGGTCTTCAGAGAAAACTTGTAGAACTAGTCAATAAAATATTTATTGCGTATTATTTTTTATCGTAGGAGTAGCTATTTTCAAAAAACTTAATCAAGATCGTCGTAATTCAGTTTAAACTTAAAAAACTGCATGCATACTTGTTGTAACGAAAACAAATTCATGCATACTTAATTGTTCTCATCGAAAACATTATTCGTTGTAATTGAATTAAATAAGATCCACTATAATTAACAAAATACGTTTAATTTCTTTACGTGTGCATGCAGAATTTTTAAATCTACGATCAAGAAAAGAACGTAAATGTAAATATTACAACCCTTAACTTTTCCTCGCCAGTTTTATTTATTACATTCATTATCTTAAATAGCCTCTTGGAAATCAGATTTTTTATCAAAGATTTTTCTACATATTTTTCCCGCTTCTGCAAACTATCTATATCTTGCTAATTCCATCCTCAAGTCATCTTTCAGTTGACACCTTTTCTTTCATCAATTGCCTTCATCTATCCCTTGATCACATTTTTAATTCCTCTGCAACTTCTCTGGAAATTTATGGTCCAGTTTGCCTTAGTACTGATCATTAGTTCAATTATAATTCTCCCCTATCCTCATTAATTCCTGCTTTTTACTCTATCCGTCCATTTTATTTTTCGAATTATTCTCCGTGTTCGAATTTTTAAAGCATTTTAAACTAATGTCCAAAACGTTCAATGGAGTCGCCATGGACATTTAACTTGCATGATTTTTCTCGGTGTTAATATAATTTCTCAAAACTCTGTTCACTGTAAAAAATTTACAATCCAAATTTAAATATTATATTTGCAAAAAACAATGCATATAGAAAATAGCTTTTGTCCCATCCAACAATATTAATTACATCATCCTTCTCAGAAAATGTTAATTTACAATCTGTAGAAAAATCACAGGAAACAAATAACAACGAGACCTGTAAAAACTACGTTCCGGTGATTCATTTCTTATATAAAAAAATTGATACGGCGTCACATCTTCCAAAAGAATAAAACAGGAACCTCATTCTCACTAACTCACCCCCTTTATAACTAGTAAGAATTAATCGTCATGTTGGAATCTATGATAAAAACCAATGAATGAGACAATTGCCTGCAAAAGTAAATTTTCCAACTTATTCAGTCGTGATCTGTTCACTTGCTCAGTGAGAGAAATTTATAAACATTTAATTTAGGAACACTTGGATGGAAATAAAAGACGTACTTGTCGAATGGTCATTTTAAATTTATTTCCTTGTACACTTAATCCCATGATAAGCTGAATCAAAATCGGTCGGTTTATTTTCCAAGAAAAATTACGCCCCTATGGAAAAGGTTTGACTTGTGGTGAAGGTAATAGCTGATATATAGATGAGGTTGACTCAGTTAATTCTAAATGGAGAAAATAGCGTCATTGGCACCGAGTGGTTTTTCCTTGGTATAAAGTTCGATTTGTTTCCTTGGAAACGGAAAAAACGTTCGAGGGATGCTGCTACATTGAGGGTTCCCCTGAATCCACGTGAAGGAAGTGGAAAAAAATTGGAAGGTACTCACTGAGTTCCTTTCTTGTTAGATATTTGAATTTAACAGCGGTGAAAGTATCCTGTCACTTTCCTCTTTTAAAAAGCTAAGGAAACTGGCAAAGGGACATTGTATTGGGTGTAAAGTGGTTTCGTTTTAACTGACCGTTCATCGAATAAAACGAAATTAATTTGAAGGAAACCTGACATTTCTCTCCACCTTTCGGAGGTTCAGAGTTGCACCAAATCATTTTGTATGAAATATTTCCAACGCGCCTTGCCGAAGAGGAGAAGAGCAATACAAATATGCCAGCATTCACGCCAATTTCCCATATCGGCGGCGTCGATTTTTCCTAATATCTCATGAAGAAAACGAGCTTTCCTATTGGTGTGTAGCAGAAGTGAATGGAATCGCAGAAATAAATAGCAAATGTCAACTACAGGGTATAAATTCGTCGAAAAACTTCTGGGAACTCATAGGGGCTGTCCTGGACTGCGTGGCGCTTCGGTAAATGATGCGGGGGTGGAAAGGGACGGAAGGAGTGAGGGGATGGTGGCGGGAGGATGGTGTGGCGGAGGGAGTGGCGGAGAGTAGGTAGAAGGTGTGGGAGTGGAATTACGGGGAGTTGGAGGTGCTGGAGGAGTGGTGTGACGAAATATGGAGGGGAAGCGGGGGAGTTGAGTTGTGGCAGGAGAGTTGAGTTGTAGTGGGGGAGTTGAATTGTGGCGGGAGAGTTGAGTTGTAGTGGGGAGTTGAGTTGTGGTGGGAGAGTTGAGTTGTGACGGGAGAGTTGAGATGTGGCGGAGAAATTCAGGGATGCGGGGGATTTGAAGGGTGGCGGGGGAGCTTAGGAGTGGCGGGAGAGTAGAGAGGTGGCGAGATAGTGCAGGGATGGCGGGAGTGTAGATGGATGGCGGGAGTGTAGCTGGGTGGCGGGGGAATTGAGGGGTGACGCGAGATTAGAGTGGCGGGGGAGTTAGGGGTGTCGGGGGAAATGAGAAGTGGCGGGGGTGTTTAGAAGTGGCGGGGGAATTTAGAAGTGGCGGGGGTGTTTAGGGGTAGCGGGGGAATTGAGGGGTGACGCGAGATTAGAGTGGCGGGGGAGTTTAGGGGTGTCGGGGGAAATGAGAAGTGGCGGGGGAATTGAGAAGTGGCGGGGGTGTTTAGGAGTGGCGGGGGAATTGAGAAGTGGCGGGGGTGTTTAGGGGTAGCGGGGGAATTGAGGGGTGACGCGAGATTAGAGGAGTGGCTGGGGAGTTTAGGGGTGTCGGGGGAATTGAGAAGTGGCGGGGGTGTTTAGGGGTGGCGGGGTAATTGAGGGGTGACACGAGATTAGAGGGGTGGCGCGGTAGTTCAGGAATGTCAGGGGAATTGAAAAGTTGTGGGGGAATTGAGGGGTGACGCGAGAGTAGAGGAGTGGCGGGGGAATTTAGGGGGTGGCGGGAGAATTGAGTGGTGGGGTGGAGTTGAGTGGTGACGGGAGGAAGGGAGGAAAATGATGACGAAAGGGGCGAAATATTTTCGGAAAGCATGTTAAGCCTTGAGGCGCTAATTTCGCCCTCCTCAAACTTCCCTTGGTCGAGTTTTTATCATCACCACGCGAGATCGGGAGCTCCAACAACCAGGTCGACCGATGACGTCAAACTGTTGCACGCAAACGCTTTAATCTCGAAGAAACCACGTGCTGCATGAGTCCTTCAAAACTGACATTTATCCTTAAATAAAAATAGCGTTGTAATGCTCTAGGTACTCGCATATGGATTTTGTATGCAAATTATTCTTCTTTTATTTATTTGGAAATATCTACTAATTTTCATTGCCTTGCCCTTTGCAAAATGTCGTAGTTTCCATAAGTTATACTCTTCTGCCCGAACTAATTTTAAAATCTATATTTAACAGATCATGTAGGAGCACGGGAGAGAAAATATGGATTTCTAATTCTTGTTTGCTGTTTTCAACATCTTTGGTGGTATATGCTGTTTATTTTTCCGCAAGGTCCTCACAGTTGTTAGCTTATAGTAAGTTATACAATAACTTTTTGAACAATGGAATGGGACTAAACCAATTAACAGTAATTATGTTTCTATTCGTACCATGAATAGGTTCTGACAATTTTTCAACAAAATTATCAGTTAGGGATTTACTATCCGTTTGCATTTTTTCCCTGTGTAAGGAATTCCATTTACCATATAACCAGTCTGGGAATCGCACAACATCACAATTTTCAACCCATACTTTGCAGGCTTATTTGCCATGTACATACGAAAGCTGCATTTGCCACGAAAAGCCAAAAGTTGCTCGTTAATTGTACAATTGACTCCGGGAGTGAAAACTGCTGCGCAATTTTGTATAAAGCAATCCCACGCCACCCTCACTGGTGCTAAAGGATCTATTTCTTCTCTTTCCTGCCGTGTACTACGATCATCAAATCTGAGGCAGTTAATCATAAATCAAAATCTTCTTTCAGACATCACAGTTTTTTTTAATTCTAAGTCCTCTTGCTTTATGCCATAGCATCTTACTAGACACAGAAATCGATTTTTGTGCTCCAAAATATATCACTAGCCCTAATAGCGCTCGAATTTCCTCCAAGTAAGTTACATCTAAATTTCTGACTTCGTCTCCATAATGTTCTTTTTTGTAGCAGCTTTATTTCTTCATTTGTATATTTTAGAACTGTTTTAAAATTTTTTCGTCAATGTATAACGCAAAAGCATCTGCTGGAGTCAATGCGGTCTTACCTTTATTTTTGGACGCGGTGTAGAGAGGACTATATTTCTTGATGGAGTACGTCCGAGTTTGGCTGACGGTTGTGACTAAAGGTGATTATTTTTTCCTCTCAACGTTCCCTGATGAGCGAAAATAAGCATGTCATCTTCATTGGCTGTAGTTTTAGGTTTCTTGGCGATAATGAGACAATATATCAATAGAGGCGCCTTCTTTTTCCTTGGAACGTCTTCTGAATATTCCTCTTCATCCTATGATTGTTCAGATGGAATGGATAGAACGTACTCTTCTCCTGAATCAATTTTATAAAATACGTCACTTGCTACATCATCTTCTAGCAACTCGTCCTCTTCGGATATCGGCAAATGTTCTTCATCTGACTCCATCAAAATTTCTTGCAAAATAAAATTATCATCTTCTCCCGCAATAAAAACTTTTTTTGCATCCATTATTTCCTAAAAATAATGCCCATATTAAAACGGAGACAAAATAGAAAACTAATTCGTTATATAAAACAAAACTTGAAGGAAATGTTACCTGCTGAGCGAAAAAAGGCAAAAATGAATTCACTATCTATGCAGTTAATTTATAGCGCAATAGGTTACATGGGGAATGCCATGACCCATAGATGTTTACTCGCTCGAAACTCTAAACGGACTGAAGATAAAAGGATAATTTGATTCTCTGCTTACAGATGACATATCAGAGCTAAAAGTCACTTAACTACAATGTTGCTCTTTATTTTATTCTAAGGATATCAAAGTAGTCCATTTTGAATGGGGAACGGAATGCCCCACATAACCTTTCCAGGATTGAAATCACTGCGGGTATGTTGCTTTTTGTGTTCCCCAATTTCATAATTTAGCGTTATAAAATATTACAAATACATTCGAAAGGAATTTTAAATTGATCACGCGTATTTTTGCGCGGCAAAAATAACGCGTGTATGTATTAAACCAGGGGTCGGCAACCAATGGCACGCGTGCCACAGGGTGACACGCGAAGAGATTTTGGGTGGCACGCGAAGAAACTGTAAAAATGTATGTACATAGTAATATATGTTAGCAATTTTAAATTTACAGACACAATGTCGTAAAGGCCGTAGTTAATGCATCATAAAAGCGTTCGCGTCTTTTCTATTCAAAGATACACGATCGCTAACATGTCTAGCCACGTATCTTAGAAAATTAGCGACGATGAAAGAGAATTTGGTTATAAAAGGTAAGCAACCATTACAAGAACGCTGAATACAGTGGGCCATTATTCAGATACAAGGTAAATTATCTTTATAGACGAAGCGGAATAATTCATTCCTTTTGATTTACAATGTAGTGATTGACATCAGTCGTTCTATCCCTCAGACGTCGCTAGCTTTAGTTCGTCTTTTCAATTCGCTGACTGCGCATGTTAACTCAACCCTCGAGCGGGCGCGCTGGCGTATAATGTACGCCAATTTTACGAATTTCAATGTGGCAACGCTGCTTTGTGTCTGGCATCTAAGGCACTTTGTGTATTCCTTCAATGTCATTTTTACTTCCAAATGAGCAAGTTTTCGTAGCTCAAAGATCTGTAGTAGCTTAATAATCGAAGTGATGATAGCATTAGTCATCCGTGGCGTACTGAATACGGCGCGCGCCTGGTCGTGTGACTCATTATTTGCTTTACCTCAGTCCTTCGAGCAGACGCGGCGGATTGAATATACGAGCGATTGAAAGAGTGATTTTTGTTTATGCTGAGTACGCAGCATGGTTTGTCATGTAAGTTATATTCTTTATGTTTATACTTATGTTTGTGAAGTTACAGTTTCAATTTCCATTGTACTTCGAAAGGCTCGAGGAATCAAATATTTTGTTTACTGATTATGGTAGAATAAACAATAGGCTAATCTTGCCTTTATTCTTAGTATATATGTAGGTGTCATTTTACTACGTGCTGCTCTATCGTCATCTCTCTGACAGAGTGATTGAAAGAGTGATCTTTGGCAATCAGTACGCCGCACGCCTTGTCATGTAAGTTATTTTTTGATTATATGTAAATCTGTCAAGTTACAGTTTCAATTTTTACTTTACTTTGAAATGCCCGCATACATACGGTAGGTCACCGACTATATGGCATCGATTACTCGGCGTCCAACGCGCCAAAAACGAATAAGGCAGTATAGTACTATCAACAATGCATCATGAAACAAATTAATGACGAAACCCGTAAACCCTCAATTATATTGGTCTACAACATGATTGAGGGTGCAGTTGATACAGTAGATCAAATATGTAGTACTTACTCTGTAGCTCGTATTACTCGACGGTGGTCATTGGCAATATTCTTCTCGCTAATGAATATAGCGTGGATAAATGCGCAAATACTTGATTTTTCTTATGCTGACAATCCGAGGTAACCAAGAAGAAATTTTTTGAAGGAATTATCATTGGCATTGATGAAGCCCTATCTCACTGAAAGAGAAAAATAAATTCTCTACTGTCAGATGTGAAGATACTCCTTTCAAAATATCGAGAACCTGCAGAAAGAGAATGTATATGCTAGTACCAGGAAAGAAAAAAAGCATGGACGATGTGTACTATGTGTTAGATGAAAAAATGTGGGCACAACCATTAAATGTGGTTCTTGCAAGAAACATGTCAAAGCAACATATATTTGTCAATCATGTAAAGCTGATGACAATGATTCAGATTTATAATGGGCATTTTATAATTGTTACTTAGGTTTGTGTGTTGATATATAACAGGGGTAGACAACCTAGGCCTGAGCAGGAGCCACACTACTGCAATGAACATCACCGAAGAGCCACATTATCATGTAATGAGCCAATAAAATATTTTAAACTCATTATGTAGTTGCTGTAGCATATTACTATATAATATATAGTAATATGCTACAGCAGCATATATTTTAGTCATCTTGGTCCTCTTCTTCGTTTCTCTCATCGGCTGTGGCTTGGGTACACATTTTTGCAATAAATCTCTATGAAATTTGACTACTTTGCTCTATGAGATTTTACTACTTTGAAGTCGAAGCAGAACTAGACTAAAATATCTCTCTCGGTTGAGATGACAAATCATATGCTGCATGAAGCATCCAGATTTCAGCCACGAGGCAGGGCAATCGTAAACACAAATATAATGACTCATATGTACGAAACGGTTCAAAATAAAAGCGAAGTGACCGGGAAATAGCGCATTGTAACTCGTAGGCCGCGGGTGGGCAATGTGATGATAGGGATAATGAACTGCCCAGTATCAATTCGTAACACGGAGTGCGATTTCATTTAATTATTTATTTGTTTTGTATTTAAAAATATATTTTAAATTAATGAGGCGAGCCACGTTGAAGGTATCGAAGAGCCGCATGCGGCTCGCGAGCCGCGCGTTGGCCATGTCTGATATATAACAATATTTTTAATTGGAATATAATTTGTTTAATGAAGAACAATCATTATAAGTTGTAGTTTTAAAACATAAACACAATTTCGATAAAAATAAAGCAATAATACCTTCAAACACACGAGTTATTTTGTAAAAATTACGCCATGGACAAAGTTCGCCGCGCGCCCGGTGGTGTAACAAACAAGAGCGCGCCCGCTCGAGGGTTCAAGGAGCATTGACACAGTGGAAGTCTTAACTACGTTAGAGTGATTTAATTGCTTGTCTGAAGTGACTTATTTACAAACAATTATTATTACCCTAATTTAACAATGTCAAAGGCAAAATATCACGACTGTTTCAGGAATAATGGAGAGACAAGTACGGTTTTGTACAGCAAGGTCAACGAGTTGTGTGTGCCTTATGCAGCGAAGATATTATTTCACGTACTTATAGTAACCAAAGACATTATAAAACTAAACATGAATTGTCTTTATCACACATGGACATTGAGGATAGAACTGAACATATAAAAACTGTGTTGTGTCGGTCGAAAATCAAAAGGGTGGTTTTGTGAAATTTTTAAAAACACATGAAAATTCCTCCAAAGCAAGCTACGTATAGAGCTGCATTGTGCATTGCTCGTAAAGGTAAGCCATTTACTGATGGCAAGTTTTTGAAAGAAAGCTTTCTGCAATGTGCCGAAGAAATATTTGAAAGTTTTCCGAACAAAACGGATATTATAGCTAAAATTCGAGATGTGCCGCTTTCCGCTCGAAGTGTCCAGCGTCGTGTGGGTTCTTTATTTTAACAATACAGAAGAGCAGTTGAAAAATGACTCGTGCAATTGTGACGTTAGTTTTACTCTTGACGAGAGCGAATGCATAAATGATGTTGCCCGTTTGACATTAGCTGCACGAGTTTATTCAGCAGAGCGTAACTCGTTGATAGAAGAAGTGTGTGTTTTAGCTTTTCATTGCGTAATTCACCAATAAAATTATGCTGTAAAATTTCTTCAAATGTTCTAAGTAACGTTATATCCGTGGTAGTAAATATAATTAATACAATTGTCACTCGCTCGTCACACACAGGAGATTGAAATCTCTTTTGGAAGAAACGGAATCCAATTACGGTTTCCTTGTAATGCATTGCAGCGCTCGGTGGCTGAGTAGGGGAAATGTCGTCTCATTTTGTTGATTGCTTAGTTGAAATTAAGATCTTTTTCCATGAAACTAAAAAAGAATACCCTCAGTTGGAGAATAATGAATGGCTTGTAAGCCTTATGTTTCTAACAGACATAACCGCACATTTGAATGCGTTGAATGTTAAAATTTAAGATAAAAGGTTAACCGTATTAAATTTATATGAAGGGTGGAAGTCATTTTTCAATAAATTGCATCTCTTTGAGGATGATATTCAGACAGAGAATCTGCGATACTTCCCAAAACTAAAAATCTTTATTGATAGCAATGAACATTTTAAATAGAAATATTTGTAAAAGTGGCATGCGACATAAAAAACGTTGCCGACCCCAGTACTAGACAATACCGAATCTGAGTCCAACAATAGTTGTTGCTATGGCAACACGTAATGATTGATAAAAACTACAAAAACTCCAGTATTTACGCGAAATTCTAAGAAATACGATCAATAAGCAAGATTCCACCATAAAAATTAGAATCATCATTCCTTTCCTCAAAGAATAATACAAAACACGTTCTGATATTACAATTCTAATATATTTTAACGTGCAAGAGAAAATTACCATGCACGATGGATTTGAGGTTTCCCATGTAAATCAAATGGCAAGTATACTTCTTAGAATCGAACCCGGGACTTCATTCTTCGCAACAACAACTTTCATAGGGAGTTCGGCCCATGTAGCAAGAGATTTCCACTAAGTTTCATGAAAATTGGTCTATTGGTTCAAAGGTTAACAGGGGGGGGGCGGATAGACAGACACAACGACAAAACCATAAGCCTATTTTCATTCCGGGAAGTAGTTTAAAAATCTAATATCTTGCTAATACGCCTTAGTGGAGAAGCAATTAAGGCTTCAATGCAGCGCCGTAACTAGGGCGGGGCAAGCGGTTCATCTGCCCCGGGCGTAACTAAAGGTATTAAGAATATTAAAGTAAATGTATAAAAATGGCATCCACCTAAACATTCATCTCCTTACAACGCATTTAAACATGGGTCATAAGACCGAGCTGATTGATTGGCCTTCCATGCATCGGTCCCGGGTTCAAATCAGGCAGAGGTCGGATTTTTAGCCTACTTTCCAGAATGGAAATAGGCTTATAGTTTTGTCGTTGTGCCTGTCTGTCTGTCCGTTCCTCCTATTAACTTATGTACCAATAGACCGATTTTCATGAAACTTGGTGGAAATCTCTTGCTACATGAGTCGAGCTCCCGAGAATAGTTTTTGTTGCGAATATTGAAGTCCCGGGTTCGATTCCAGGAACTATCCTTCCCATTTGATTTACATGGAAAATCTCAAATCCATCATGCTGGGCAATTTTCTCTTGGACATTAAAATATCTTAGAATTGTAATATCGGAGCGAGTTTTGTACTATTCTTTGAGGAAAGGAATGATGATTCTAATTTTTATCGTAGAATTTTGCTTATCGATCGTATTTCTTAGAATTTTGCGTAAATACTGGCATTTTTCTAGTTTTTATCACTCATTACGCGAGTGTCGCCATTGCAACGACTATTGTTGGACTCGAATTCGGTATAGTCCAGTAGGTACATGCGTTATTTTTGCTATTCAAATGCGCGTGATCAACGTAGTTTTCCGTTCGAATGTATTTGTAATATTTTATCACGCTAAATTATGAAATTTTGGAAAATAAAGACCAATTCATTCGTGGTGATTTTAAAGCTATTAAAGCCAATATAAGTAATTGCTGCACCACATTGGCAAGTAGGCATCATATGTTCCGTTTAGATAATCTTGTTTTATCTTGGAAAATCCATTTCCTTTCTTTTTCTATGTAAGCTCTCGGCGCACGGAAGGAAATGAAATCTATTTATAGTAGAAGTTGTTTACTTCAGAAGCTACAAAGGTTGTTTACGTTGACAACAATTAAAAATACAAGAAAATTTCAGTGAAAAGTTCTAACAATAAGTGAATTACAAAATTCTCTTTTATTTTCTTGAAATCGTGTACTTCTTCGATAAAAATGTACTGAAGAAATATATGCCATTTGACTAGTTCAAAAATTTTGTTTCAGACTTTTTTTGCTATAAGTTATATTTTACCAGCTATAAAGAAAAGTTCCTTTTTTATCACCAGTAAATTGGCACTCTCAATTAGGCTACGTAAACCATTTATATCACATCCTTATTTAGTTTTCCTTTATGTGCTGCATAACAAATTTCATTAAGACGCCTTATGGTCATGTCATATCCGTCCGCATGTTTCATCTACGAAACTACTGGGCAGATGTTCATGAGATTTAGATTTAGGACATAAGAGCAAAGAAAATAAGATAAATGGTTTGCGAAGCCTAATCTGGAGTGCCACTTTACTGGTGACAAAATATGAACTTTTCTTTATATCTCGTAAAATATTACTTATAACTATAAAGCATCTTCAAACAAATTTGTAGAACTAGTCAAATGCCATATGTGCTGTTTAATGCATTTTTATCGAAGGAGTAGCCGATTCCAAGAAAATCAAACGAGAAAGTCGTAATTCACTTTGAACTTGGAAAAATTTTCTCGTTTTTTAATTTTTGTCAACGGAGACAATCTTTGTGATGACTGAAGTAAACAATTTCTGCTGTAAATAACTAATTAATTTAATTTCCTATTGTGCGCACGCAATATTTGGTAAATGAAGAGAAATGGATTGTCCACGACGAAGAAGTGAACGTAAATGCGCCTATTTTCTTTACGTATGGTACACGGCGTTTATAAGTGAAAAGAAATGGGTAATTTACGAGGTAGGAATGAACGTCAACATAAAGATTATATTACTACTATTCGAGTGAGGTTTGTTTTAAATAATTGTCGATTGTTTTATTAATTACAACCGATTAGGAAACAAATCACTGAATCAAAAATGCGACATTTCCTTGACATCACTACTGGCATACATATCTCACACAATCTCTTCCGATTCCAAATGCGCGACATTACGTTTAAACAACTCACGACTTACAGAAACAATTTTATAATAATTCGACATACGGTGGCTTTTAAGGCTAAAAACATTTATAATCACGACATTTTATTGCATTATTTATATTAACAAAAACTTCTGATTTTCTCTGGATGTCTCATTCGTTAAACCTATTACTCTGTTGGTATAAAAGAACCAAAACTCTTTTGTTACTCCTCCTCGAAGTAAGCAGGCAAATTAAAATCCATATCGCAAGCTTGACCACAAGGAATTCCCTTGCAACTTAAATTTTCTCTTTCGCGCGCTCCGTCAATCATTCTATTTCAACTTAATACGAAAATTAAAATTAAAGTAATTAAAGTAAACTTTCAAAAATCGATACCAAACAAAAATATTCCTCTCAAGTAAAAATTACTTTCTAACAAAAAATAAAATACTAATTTGCAAAAGAAACAAATTTTATCGACGCGAAAACTCTGAGGATATTTGGAGCCAGGGTGGAGACCAAATTCCTACGCAAAGGCATCGCTGAGGTCTCTGAAAGGGTTGTTGTTGTTTTTGTTATTATTATTAGCAGTAATTTTTTAAATGTCTCCTAAACGTTAAATGACTTTTGGCGGATCGGTCAAGACGCCGTTCATTGGGTGCTTGAGTCAGATGAGAACGAGGAAGGTAACGCGTCGCACTGCGATGACGTTGCATTGCGTGTCATGATCGGTGCTAACTCGCGCAATTGGCCATATACTGCGTTGTAAAACGCTGCGGTTAGCGAGATTGATGCATAGCGACTCAAACCTGAGGGTCGTTCGATTTTATACCGAGCAGTTGTTTTTGTTCACCGACATTGAGTGCACATTCCGCGAATTTGAGAAAGAGTTCTGTAACTTATCGTACGATTTTAACTTGGGCACAATATTACACTTATCTCTTTCTAGGAAATTTACGAACTGCTACGTTCTAATGGCTTTACTCAAGGTTTGCTTCTAACTTAACTGCTGGATTTTACGTCCAAATATATCTTCCGAGCACCGAGGGTTCCATTTCATTTTGTATTCACACGCCAAGTGTTACTATTGATGCCTACAACAAATAGAAGTTTGTTTGAATCCTAACTTTTAAGCTATCTACACCTCTCTTAACCCTAAAGGAATTTCTCTTTTGTCGGAATATTGTATCAATTAGTTTTTCCCGTTTCGACAGCGCCATTCAGATTGCTACCGGGATCGTATTTTCAATTAACTTCCTAAATTTCAGAATGCTCTCCTAGGGTTGGAGTGGCTCAATACCTACAAACTCATAAAATATTATGGCCAATAACTGAGGAAACGGTTTCCATGCGCGCGAGAAGATACTAAATGCATTAGTAAAGGTTAATTTTCATTTTTCCTCAACGCAATGCAACCCGTGTTATCGAGTTTCTAACAATTATCTGGGTTTGCAAAAACGAACGAGTAATCTCATTTTGGAATTACCGATCGCGTGACGTGCGATCAAGAGATTTGATGTGCCTAGAGAGTGAGTGAGTGAGAGAGAGGGAGGGAGGGAGAGAGAGAGAGAGAGGGAGAGAGAGAGAGGGAGGGAGAGAGAGAGAGAGAGAGAGAGAGAGAGAGAGAGAGAGAGAGAGAGAGAGTGACAGAGAGGGAAAGAGAGAGACACGCGGCAGAGGAGCGGAAGCGTCTTCGCTGTCTCATTGCCGGAGTGCTATCGTCGTTTCCTGGAAATATTCCGAAAAGTAAACATGAGCATCTCTTTGGCGTGCCAAAGGGCTGCTCGTGCCTCTGTCTAGAATGTTTTGGGTTTTGTTGCGATGATGGAAGCGCAATGGAAGCCTAAAAGGTATTTCACGCCCGCGAACTATATTTTGAAACTCTTAAGCAATTTCAGCGTTGGATGGATTTCGATCGATGTGTCAATCGGGGCGAATGGTGAGATTCGAAGAGAATATATATTAATACGATTTCATGCGAGGTAGTTTGATGCTTTATTTCTTACTAAAGATATGGAAGATTTTAGTTTAGTTGTTTCATACCTTTTGTTTCAAAGATGAGCAGAATTTTGCGGCACCTCAGCCTTGAAACAAGGTTTTTATATTTTTACGTAAGGATATTTCAATCTTTGGACGCATCCATTGGATGGTACTACACCATCATAAATTTATTAGAGGAAAACATTTGTCCTAATTACCGATCAACACATCCAAATCGTTGGTTTATTTTCTAAACAAAATTTTTCCAGGCATTCTTAAAACTCGGTTGCGGCACCAAAGTGTGTCACGGCATCCAGTTTGGGAACCATTGATTTAGGATATATGAATACCGGTACTGTTTGTTGCCTCGGCGCCTTGCCCAGCTATATTTGTCCGCTTATCTTACCTTCCGCATATCGGTGATTTACATGACTACTTTGCAGCCTAAACGCGCACCCGATTTTCTCAAAATTTTGTGACTATGGGAGTTATCTCGTCTACAAAAAATAAATAAATTCAGTTATAGTTTCACAAAAACTCTTCTTGTTAAATGAATCTAATCAAAATACCTGTAACTTCATTGATTATTTCGGCTTTATATTACACCAGTAAGGCCTAGCGTCTATCGTCTGGGCAATTTCAAGGTGACTTCCTTTTATGAAGATCGAATTTTGGAAATTATTAACCAGATCTGCAAACTACTAAAAACACGAATATTTGCGTAGCATTATAATAGAAATAATGGTGTGGACAAGTAAGCTTGGTAGGATTCGATTTAAATCGAAAAACGTCGATAAACCCCGATTTTTTTAAAATTTCAAAATCGACGAAAATGAATAGTCGTCGATAAGCGTCGATTTTCCAACAAGATGGAAAAGTATACGTCTAAAAACCTATTCTGACTGATAATATTATAGTCGTTTCTGTTTCCTTTTTTGCAATATTATTTGCTATCTACGATTTCGTTCATTTTCTGGGCTTACATTCACAGTGGTACCGAAAGAGGGGCATTTCCTTACACTCAAATATGCGTGTTTTTCAAATGCTCAGGCTTCTACTCCGAACAATCAGTTAACCGCAAGGTCCTAGGGTAGGTTTGAGAACACGTGTTTCTTAGAACTTTTGAGATTTTTGAGATATATTTGCCGATCTAATGGTGGGATATTCTACTAGCCTCTCTATAGAAATAAGGTCATGGATATGTCCTGCTGAGACTTTCTCGACTCCTGTTAAACGAGGTTCGAAAGAAAGGAATTTCGGTGGTCGTTTGAAGACAGACCGTTTTGCTTCCCCTTTTACGCATCTACCCCGTGGAGTTTATTCCAGGAACGATTCCTTGCTAGGGTTTTTCCTATAGATGTACGTTGTTGTATGCACTTTAACCTCTTCGTATGCAATGAACCCACACTTGGGGAGTCTTTCTCTAAAAGGAAAGATCGTTCCGCTCTCTTACTTTTGGCTCCTTCATCCTTTGCTACAGGTTAGTAAATTTCAATTTATATATAATTATTTAAAAAAATGCAGATAAATTATCAATCGAAACTTAAAATTGAAGAGAGATGAAGGATTAATATTTTTTGCTATTTGTTGTCAAGTATTTTGCCGATTTGTAAAACATTTTTAACAGGATTTGAGGTAAGACTATTGATCGAGCGCTGAATAATTAAGTCTAATTTTTCTCTCTATATATTTTATGTTAAATAAAGAAAATATTTAGTACAGTGATGAAACATTTCATGTGATACAAAGTAAAAGTAAGTATTAGATAGTTCTTTTTTGACGGCTAAAATTTTATAGCGATAATTACATTATTAATGTTTTTGCCTTTATTAGTCCTTAATTGGCATTGGCATTGGCATTTAAGCTGAACTCTTAAATTCTTTTGAGAATGTTTCTCGGCAAAAGCAACAGCATATTGTTCAGATTTCATAAATTAAACGTTTTCTAGTTTTCATTAAACAATTTCAAGAGATAAAGCATAATTTACTATCTGCATTCGCGATATAATATATTTGTCAACGACGCGATTGGAAGAATTATACGAAATCAAAAAGATCTAGATTTTGAGATACCAGCTTATGATATTTGAGATTAAATATATACTAAGTTTCAGTGTGGTAAAACAAATATTCTCGTGACCGATATGCAAAATAATAATTTGGTTTAATCATCAAATTCAGTTAGTAAAAGGTGTGAATTAACTATTAATATGTTTTCTCGTATAGGTTGGTTGTCAAAATCATCAAGTTTGGCAAAATTTGTAAGGAAGGAGAAAAAATACAAAAAATATTTTGGGAAAATAAACGTCGATTTAAAAAAAATTAACATCGAATTCTACCGAGTAGTAATTTTAAGCGTCGATATTCGTCGAAAATCTTTCGGGAAAATAAACGTCGATTTAAAAAAAAATAAACGTCGAATCCTGCCAAGCCTAGTTATAAGTTGTAATTTGTTTCCTTAAACCAGTTGTTCCGAACCTTTTAGTAGGCGCGGCACCTCAGCTTTCAAATTACGTTTTTACATTTTTATATACGAGTATTAAAAACTTTGGATATATTCATTTGTTGGTACTATACCATAATACATTTATTTGAGGCAAAATTATTGCCTACAAACACATCCAAATCGTTGATCTATTTACTAAACAAAATTTTTCGCGGCACCCCTTAAAATCAGCTGCGTCCTTAAACAATTATAAGAACATTAGGATGAAATTTAGCAAGCGGCAATCAAAATTTTGTAGGAATTGTGGAGTGAACTTGATAAAAAACGCATAACGGAAATTCTAGATAGATTTCCGTCAAAAAGATGATGCATTCGTTTTCTGCGATTTCGGGAGTATGTCGTTTCGAAATAATTTTGCATTTGTCTCCGATTTACGACGTGAGATTGCGTCGTGTTCCTAAGGCTGGAGAATTGAAAATAGTCGTTCGATTCAATCGAAAACTTTGAAATTCCTGCGATAGAATCCCGTTGTTTATTTAAGCGGACATGACTAGCATAAACCATGCACGAATATGCTCGAATTCCATCCCTGAGGGAAACAACTTCTCTTCACAGCTCTCCGAGTTACGCCAAAATCTCTCCATCTTAGAAGTGAAGGCGATGTCTGGTTAGAGTACTTGTTCCTGCGCTCGAAGTTACTGCCAAATTCTCTTGGCGCTCATCGAGTGAGGAGGAGCTATCGTAGAGAAAACAAAACGATCGAATCAATTTCAGTGAAGATGAACTAGAAATGAGAATTATTATTTGTTGAAATCGAGGCGCTATTCTTCAGACGGTGTTGAATAATGACATTAATACAGACACCTTCCTTTCGTCAAAATACAATGAGAGGCATATATTTTACTTTAACAGACCAACGAAAGAAAAATAGCCCCATGGAAAATACACGATCTATCTACTTTGATTCTTATCAGTAAAAAATGCTTATTTATCTAATTTTTTCGCCTGCAAAAAATCTATTTTTGCCACGAACTACCGATCAGACATCCTTAACACGTACAAAGATCAATAACGGACCTAATTCATTCTCCTGGTGGCGAATTTAGGAGGCCAGGAAACGGCCAGAAGTATTGAAACTTATATATTAGGATTGCTCTATAAATGTTCATCTTACATATGGCCAGCCAATTTTTCACCGTCATCATCTTGGCCATCGATGCATTAAAATAGAAATACAAAGTTTTCGACATCCATATTAAGAGATGAAATTTTGTACGCAAATGACTAAGATAAATACAAAATCTTGAAAAAGTGACCTTGGTCCGATTCCATGAATGTTAAACTTCACTCGATCAATATCGGAACGGGTTTAAGACAATTTTCATTTGCGTCTAAAAGTTCTTTGCGATCAAGACAAGAACTTGTTAGTTGAACGAATTGACGGCTAAAATGACAAATATCATTGTTTTCAACTACAAAAACTTCAATCAAATGCGAATAAGGCTAAAAAAAAGTATTTTGAATAAACTTAACATCTGTGGTCTGCAAATTGATAGAAAAGATAATTTTGGACTATATCCGAGATTGGTGGTACAGGGATGATTGGTTATTTAAGAATCAGCACGGGTTTAGGAAAGGGTATTCATGCAAAATTCAGCTTTTAGGATTGTACAAAGACAGTGCAGAATCAGTAGAATATAAGTCGACGCAATAATATTGGATTTATCAAAAGCTTTTGATAGAGTGCCTCACGACCGGCTCTTGTCCAAGTTGGGAAAGCAGCCAATTGACAGAAGAGTGCTTCGCTGGATTGAAGTTTTCTTAACAGGAAGGACACAAACGGTAAAAACGGAGGGAAAACACTCAAAAGAAGTTACAGTGACATCTGGAGTACCACAAGGAAGTTTGTTGGGACCACTATTATTCTTAATATACATTAATGGACCTTCCAGAAATAGTGAATTCACTCGTTAGGTTTTTTGCAGATGACTGTATAATTTATAGATAAATTGTGAATGATAGCGATCGAGACGTCCTACAACGCGACATTGGCAAAATATCTGAATGGATGAAAAAAAGGGGATGGAAGTAAATGTGAGTAAAAGTGAGCATATTAATTTTACAAATACAAAAATTGAAATAAACAAAAAATACAGTAAAAAAAGACTAAGAAAAAGAAATCTTGATCATTCTTCTTTAAAACTATGCAGGTTCGAAGTTTGTATGTTAATTTGTCGAAATTATATAAGCAAATGGACGATAACCTGCACTATGAAAACTCAATATTTAATGTGTTTTATAATGGAAATGTTTTTCGTTTTTAAAGTTAGATGGCTTTGATAAAAGTTTTTAAAGAACAAAAATCTTACGGCTTGCTAAATGCACCAATTTTCATTGTGTTATCTCGTATGGTTTTGAAAGTTATTAAGAATTAAATGCGCGACGGATTACTTTAATACGTTAGGCTTATGTGTATCTGAATATTGAAATCGGCGTAAAATAACGTTTTAAAAATATTAATTTCTCGAAAACGAGGCACCATGGGACAAAAATCTGATAAATTTTTATCTGTAAAAGTTTCGTTAACATCCGTTTACCAATTTTCGCAACCTCTCCTTGTAAGCATTAAATTAATGCTACTGAAGTATGGAAAATTATTTCCCATTGAAAGGTATTGGAGTTGTTGCTATGGTAGTTCATATTTTTCATTGTTGAAAAACCAAAACATTTCATAATTTTATGATTATAATCGAATATTTACGCAAATTCTGGATATGAATTTTGTCTTTAAGAAAAATAATCTTCATTCCTTCCTTCACATTATGGTGCGTGTCCCGACTTTGTACCTTAATTGTAAAGAATTTAAAAAAGGAATTTTATGTAGCACTGCACAGTTTTCAATGCTATTCTTATGGGTTTTTAAGATTGGACATTGGGGTTAAAAAGCCCCCCTTAAATATAATATTTTCTGGAATTAAGATTTATTCCCGAGGTTGTACCCAATGACATATATTCATGCCAAATTTCAGCTCTGAGAAGTACCTTAGGCTTTATATGGCATATCCTATATAGTATATCCTATCCTATCTTATCAAAATTTTAGTATGTGTATGTGTGAATGCATGTGTGTATGTATGTATGTTCTTTATACGTTTTCACACCGTTGAAGCTATCGAATTCAAAAGTTTCATGGGCCATCCTATGGACATAAGGAAGAACTTGGTATAGGTTTGCAGACTGTGGAGTCTCTTATACCCCATCAGGTTGACAAAATACTATTTCCATAAGATTGCATGGGAAATGGTGTGGAGAAGCTCCAAAATGCCATTCGGCACTTCACTGATGTGGATATAAATATACCTAAATATTAACTTACGATCACGGGAAATGCTTATTTTACGCACGAAAGACTGAATATTTTAATTCTGTTCATATTTTTTCGCTCGAAGTTATCCTTTAAGCGCAAAATTTATTAACATTTTCCAGGCGGCATCAAAGCTAAATTTCTTAATTGTTGTCCTCTTCAAAGGAAGATAGCCAGTAAAGATTAATGCAAGAAAAATTCACGCCGTGACGCGCCGTAGAGAAAGAATAGCCAACGCCAAGATAAAAGGTACAAATGGATTCATGTTTAAATATAGTCTATGAATACTTTTAAAGTGAGTCAAATGATTTTTAAGGGATATTAGAGCATTGTTATCTTTTACCATTAACATTGAAAGATTTATCGCAAGATAAATCGATACATCTACTTAGATTTCTTCGGTAACCAAGATGTTGTTTGTTGTTTACGTTTTGGCTAACAGTATTAACATAATCAACATAATTTTATTGCTGCTTTAATCCTCGAGCGGGCGCGCTGGTGCAAAACTGCTACCACTGAAATTTGATTCAAAGTAAATAAATCGCACGTGATTTCCGCTTGTTTACTCTAGCTCATATCTCTTCTAGTCTTCATACTTGCTATTCAGTGGCGCTTATCCTCAAGCTTGGTGTAGACCTAAGTCCTTAATAATATTTTATAGTGCATTGGTATCAAAAGTGCTACCGCGCGCCCGGTCATGTATTTTTATTACATAACATGTTTTACTGTAGTTGGTAAAGCATTATTTTCTTAACTTTATTGAATTGAATTGTATACAGTTACTACGTGTATAAAATGTGAATCAACAAATAATTTTTCTGAATCTGGCCCTTACTAGTGTTTCAATCTACCTAAATTAAATTACTTTTGTCTTATTCATTTATTGATATTTTTAAATGATGTTTTAAATTGTGCCTTTGTTAATGTTATTATGTATACAACACATGTGTTACCTATTCTTTACCAACTTAATATTACCTTAAAGGTTTTCTAAATTTTTTATGACAAAGTGAAGAAAAATAACTAGTCAGGAAAAAAGACATTTTATTTGAAGGGTAATGTAAAATTGTTGTCATTAATGTTGCAAAGTCTTATTTATCTTCCAACAATCATGATGTAGCCATACATATGATCACCTTTATGTTGCCTTTATATTTTCTAAATTTATTTTGTTACCTACACAGCAGGCGTTACAGAAATTGTTAATTTTTTCCAGATGTTTTAAAAGATTATATTTTTTAATGAAATATAAAATTTTATTTCGTAAACTTCATCATTTTTAATAATAAAAACTCATCGGCCTAAAAAATATGTTTAATACGACAAAATTTGAAGAAAACGGCATGGTAGCAAATTTGCTACCACACGCCCGCTCGTGTCCGAAAATAGGGCGCGCCAGCTGGAGTGTTAAAGACTTCGGTGCATCCATCCATGTTAATATGAAGTAAGACGTTAATGCGTAATTATGCTAATGGCAAAACTTTACAATACAATAGATAAAATAGTAAATTTTAATGTAAACATCGCTTGCGTAATTAAGGAATTGGGAACGTTTAGTAAAGTTCGGATCTTTTTTTGTGGGGGCTCCGCCAGCAATTCGGAACTTGAGGTACCCAACAGCTAAAGTAAGTAAATTTCAAAATTTATTGTATTATTTTTATTGTAATATGACACCAAAAGTGACATATCAATAAAAATAATATATAATAAAAATAGTTTGCTACTTAAAAGAAAACTCTTTCAGAGCGAAGCCGGGCGTTTCAGCTAGTTCTATACATGTAAGAAGCTCCTATTTATAATGATTACATAAAATAACACTCCAACCGAGCACTCACGCCAAACAAAGTTCAATTTATAAATATCTGTCAGTTTTGTTTCAGCAGTTCCGTTTCAAATAATCATTCCTATGCGGGGGTGCCGGTGGTGTAGTGGTTAGGACGCTGGCTGCTACTCGCCTGCTGCAAAAGTAGGATTTTTGCGTTCCGTTCTTCGGATGAGATGTTAAGCAGTTGGTCCCCTTGGCGCTCTTCGTTAAGAGTAGGCTAATGCCGGTACCGGGTTTTCCTCATCCCATGTGTGTCCAGTTGATGGAAGTGCAAAATGACCATAGCAGTAGACGCACTTAAAAATCAATTACAGGTCTCTTTATGCGGGAGTTGCGTTCCAGGAAAGTAATGCATAAAGCGAATTCGCATAAACAGTACTCATACTTACATGTAAAAGATAGGGACACATTCTACAAGCAATCCTAACTCTCCTCCAAGATGCACTTATTTCGCTCCATAACGACTTATTATGCGCTAAATACAAAAATTTAAAAAAAATGAAAAGTGCTGGAGGGTTGTCTTGGCCCAACGTAAGTTCCGCGGGGAAGGAGACAAAACTTCTCAAGTGTGCTCAAACAGTATCACACAAAATCTCCCTCTCATCACCACTCTTCAATATCCTGTCCACTATCATCTCTTTTACTGCAGTACTAATACGCACAACATAAGAGAAAATGGGAGACTGAATGGTCGCCTTTTCGTGTAGTGGAGAACTTTCTATCATTTGTATTGCACTGGCAGCGTAACCGCATAAGAGCGAATCAAAGACACGTAAAAAGAAATTCCAGTAGCAATAAGATCGTCGCATAATAGAAAATTCGTATAAAGCGAACCCGCAGAAAGAGAGGGAAACCTGTACTACTATTACTCATTCCTATGCGATTCTCATCACCTGCGATTTAAAATCCAGACAAAATTAGTGCAAATATGAACAGTGGATATGAAAGTCGTTTATGCACTTGGATTAAGGCAAATAGAATCGAAAAGAGCCCATCTGGATATGCGTGGTTATTTAAGATTTTACAAAACTACCGCAAATATAGGCGTAAGTTTTTTCTTCACTTAATTCCACACAGTCACTTTAAGGCGCTCCCTAAGGGAGGAGAAAAATCTCGCAAGTTCTTGCGTGTTGCGGTTGGGTTATTCCCAGATAGGATACTTCGAAGGGAAATTTGTGTACTTAAGCTGGGATGTTTGATGAAGTTATGGTGGTAGCTGCCGAGAAGTATTTTGTTTCTAAGGAAAAAGATTGGCTTCTAACCAAGTTTTGCAAATTATATGGTTAGCATCTCCCACGCCCGACACTCATCCCCAAAGACGACCTTGAATAGTCAAAGTTAACATCGATATTTTGAGAGGCATTACTCCAAAAGCAGTAAGTGAATGTACGTGAGAGAGAGAAGTAAATGACCGCTTGTTTTTGTTTGTACGTTTAAACAAACTCCAAACCGTAAATTTTAGTTTTTGTGCGCAAATTATCTCGAGTAAAATAAACATAGTAAGGGGCCCATGAAAGAACATGCGAATAAACGATTCGTGCTCTTAGAGCGATTTGGGAAGATAAAATTGAGGCTGCGTCCTCGTTAGCGTGGGGGTGGAATAGGATAGGCAGACACGAAGCAGATGCGCATCGGTAAACACGGAACTAGCGACGGAAAATGTATCCCTTTTCACTCAAAATGGATCAGGCAAGGAAGAATGCTGGCTTTAAGAAGATTAAAAACTATGATGGGAGTAACATCGCAAATCTTTTAAGAAGTAGATATTTTAATTGCTGTGGCTACGTCGCGCACCATAAGTCTCAAGTTAATGAAACAAGCATAGCAATAAGTCGAACTACGTATTTTGCCTGCGTGATCTGTTCCATGAAATGATTTTGTGACGTCTCGGTCATCACAATCAGTTTTATTTCATGGGTTCTGGTGTGGTCAAACCATTTTTGGCTATGGTATATATACGCACAGTGATATTCTATTTATCCGGCATCATGTAATACGGCACTACCAAAGATCCGGAGTAATTTGTCGCCAGCTGCTCATTATGTTCCAGGCTTATTAGACACTTTTTTATAGTAAAACGCTTTTAAAATCGACCTGTCTCTTATAGGTCGAAGGTACCTCAGTCTTATAAAAATAATAAGATATTTTGAAGACGCCGATATACGTAGAATTTCTTGAATGTAAGGAAAAGAGAGGAATCCCTAAGCCAATACCAAAATTGTTTTATAAAACTAACAACACGTACTTCAGTTACAAAATAATAATCCCCCTGGTAAATTAAGAAGATGACTGCATCGTAACAGAGGTATCTACTTATTTGTAGTTTTATATAACGATGTTTATATTGATTTAGTATCCGATAAGCTTAGCTAATGCAATTTGCCTGTGAATGTTAAATGTAAACATTATATTCTTTTCCCGCCCGGTTATTTCCCCTAGTGGCAGTATATGTTTTGTAAGTTTCGTTGGTGCAAGTTATGCATTTAATGAAGTATTAATTGACCGTTTGAGCTTTTGGTTCTAAAGTGAAAATTAATGAGAAAATACGATTACTAAAGGCTGTAGCAGCAGTGCAAAAACGGCAATTGAATTTTTACCGAGAAATGTGGTAATATGTGTCTGCGAGATACGTATTGAACCGTAAACGAAGTATTCAAGATGCTGCGTTGTGAACGAATCGTATACTGTGTTTACATGTATTTTTTTAACGTTTTTTCACTATTCAATGCTATGAAAAATTTTCAATTATTTTAAAACGCTGCCAAATAATAGCGTATCCACTAGGCGGGAAATGAGGAGAAAGCGAGTTTTATTAACGTTATCTCAAAAATCTATATTTGTAATAGGTTAGTTCGTGGAGTTAGCCGCAATACTATAATATCGGAATATTGGGTCTTCTACAATAAATGTAATCAAAGTATTTTTTATGTTTCATAGCATATCGGTAAATAATAACTGGGCTTGGTAGTTTTCGACGTTTATTTTCTTAAAAATCGACGACTAAAATCGACGTTTATTTTTCCTAAAAACCAGCGACGAATATCGCCATTTATTTAAATACATTTTACTAGGCTTGGTAGTTTTTGATGCTCATATTTTTTAAACAGCGAGCAATGATATTTTACCTATACATGGACGACGATCATCGACGTTTATTCTAATGTATTTTACAGATTTTTATCTAGAAAAGTTTTATAAATTGAATTTCTTAAACTAAATTGAATTAAAAGTGCATAACAAAAATTAGACTTTACATTTATGGAATTTTCTTATTGCCTTTGCCCAAAACTCTTAAATACCAAATTTTATGAAGATCCGTTTGGTAGAAGCCGAGAACGAAACATACAGACGGACGGACAGAACGCAGCTAATAGGCCCTCACGAAACGCGCCTAAAAATGATCATTAATATCAATGTTTAGTTTTCATAAAAATCTGCGACGAATATCGGCGTTTATGTTAATACATTTTATCGGTTCTTATAAAGAAAATTTCATAAATTGAATTCCTTCTAATTAATTAAAAGTGTATAAATAAAAGCAAGACTTCTTGTATGCTGATTTGTTTGCTGTTATCTACATTTTTGAGAACATGTTGTTGTTGGCTTCGACCACCAAACTTGAACATTTTATTTCGATTTTTCACGATTACTATACTTTCTAAATATACTACGTCTATAATAAAGTAAAAATACGCTACGTATATGAGAATGTAAAAATATACTATAAAAATGAGAAAGTAAAAATATACTATAAAAATGAGAAAGTAAAAATATACTATAAAAATGAGAAAGTAAAAAACGATGCGCGGGGAACACCGTCTCTCTCTCTCACTCACTCTCGGAAGATGGATTATATAAAATTTATGACAAGGTACTTACGAAAATGCCATAAGGACATCTGACGATCGGTACTCATTTTTCAGTTGGAAATACCTCTCTTTTCGCCTTTTGGAGGAGGTCGGCAGGCCCTCTAGCACAGAAGACACAATAAACGTCCCCCGACTTGTAAATAGAGTCTAAAGTGCGTAGGGATTATGCGATCATATTCTTTCTTCCCTTACCCTTGCCTTTGGACCCCAAAGCAGTTCAGTATGTGTCCTAATTACTGATATTTATAAGCGGCATTAGAAAGCGAAGTGTAGCGAATTCCGAATGTTGTGTGGCCGTCTGGTATAACAAATACCAACTTTCTCTTCCGTTTTGGATGTTTGTTGGCAAAATATATTAAGTTTGAGTGTGGTAAACCAAACTCAAAAATCATGACGCATAATTTCGTAGAAAATGTGGCCTACTGATATTGGATATAGCCACGAAGCTCCAACAATTAACAAAATAAAAAGGAGCGTTACTAATTGCAAGACGTAACTAAGCGTCAAGTATTCATAATAGTCGCTGATAGGTAGTGTGGTTGTGGCAGCTAAAAAATTTAGTTTTTAAGATAACTCTTAAAAAATTCATTATATAGGAAAATGTTTCGAACAAAGTTTGTAGAAAATTAAATTTCCTACAACGTTTATACCGATACGTTTTTACATATATCAAATATTAAAGCAAATATTTCAAAATAACGGATAAGTTACAAGAGTAAACACCACTGCCGGTCGACCGATTTTTACCAATAACTAATTAATTCTTATGGTTTTAACAAAAGTGTCAAATATAAAATTTGGCGTTGATATAATAATAATTTTGAGTTAGAGCACCCTCAAAAAACTCACACAGATATCATCGAGAAAATGGTCAAAACGTGTTCAGGGGACCCCAAAACTTGTATTTCCGTTGAAATCTCGAAATAGATTTTTTTCATGAAAACAATACAATAGTAATAATGAACAATGACTCCGGTCCGATCACCAAGGGCACGCTCCTTTTCCTTTGTCCTCAAAACCAACCATCAACCCATCCCACAAATCACAACACATCCCCGGCACCTATATACATTCCGCATTCAGTCATATTCCCTAATTTTCCTACTGACGATGACATCGTTGATGTCGAAATGTGCATTTAGGGTTATAAATAAATACTGGTGTAGTTGTCTGATTTTATGTGTGTGTGTGTATGCGCGTGCGCCTGAGTCCCTGGCGCGGAATCATTTTCCCGAAAACTCGCACTTCGGTCCCAGGAGAGAATTAATTTTCCGTAAACCGGGTAGTTGTGTCTGTGTGTGTGCGTGTACTATTACCAGTATTTACTTATTTATATATTTTTTATTTTTGGTGCATAAGGTTGTACAAAAATTTTCATTTAACAAATCCATGACTCGTCAACTTTTACAAAATAGATGTTAATGATATCGTTGTTATTATACTTTGATGGTTATTGAAGTCGATTATTATCGTTTAAACGTTACAAGAATGTGACAACGATACAGTTAAGCATAGAAAGAGTATAATAAAGTAATATAGTTTAAGATAAATTTATATCGTCGTAATAGTGGACATTTTGAAAAAAAGTGTTAGGTTATCGAGGTTCATGGTAGGCCTTCACGGCTAACGAAGCGTTCCCGAGGACCACAAAGTCTCCACCATACATGACCCTACCAAGCAGCCCCCTACTTCTCTCTCATCATACATTTGAAATTCACTACACCATCCGACCATATATATACACACTTTCACATTTAAAATAGTTTTATTTGTGTCTATTTTAAAAAACTCGACTCTTTGGTGAGGGATTAGGTAGTCTTCATATTATTATTTCGTTAAAGATACAGAAGTAGATCGCTTGTTTTAGGAATTTGAACACAAAATAGAATTAATGTTGAATGTAATAGTTACTTATTTGTTAAGTATGAAAAACTGAATTCTATGCAGCATTTAAAAAAGCGAATTACGTTGAATCTTTCCATCGCAAACGTACCTAAAATGCGAGCTTCCGTGGTAGTTATATTGAATCGTTGTAAAAAAGTTCAAGATCGCTGTTTTCGGATTTATTACTAATTTTTGGGGGTATTCATATTCTCTCAGCGATAAATAAACACCTTATTGTCCTTACATAGACTTAAGCCTCGAATTCCTATCTCGATTCTAACCCATTTTAAAATACAAATTAATAATTTTTTTAATATGTGCGATAGTCTATTCCGAAGTCGCCTTTCTACAATAGAAACGGCATCCATTAGGTTGAGCAATTATGCAAGCAACAGCGGGATGAAAGGAGGGAGGCGTCGCTAATGAGTGTGTGGGGGCTATTGAGGCGGAGTTGGAGTGGAGAGAAGAGCGGTATAGAAACTTGGAGGAGCCCTTATCCCTGGAGAGAGGGAGTGGTGGAGTGAGGGAGAGAGAGAGAGGGAGTGGTGGAATACGGGAGGGAGAGAGAGAGGGAGTGGTGGAGTGAGGGAGAGAGAGAGAGTGGTGGAGGGAGAGAGAGAGAGAGGGAGTGGTAGAATGCGGGAGGGAGAGAGAGAGAGGGAGTGGTGGAGTGAGGGAGAGAGAGTGGTGGAGTGAGGGAGAGAGAGAGGGTGTGGTGGAGTGAGGGAGAGAGAGAGGGTGTGGTAGAATGCGGGAGGGAGAGAGAGAGAGAGAGGGAGTGGTGGAGTGAGGGAGAGAGAGTGGTGGAGTGAGGGGGAGAGAGAGGGTGTGGTGGAGTGAGGGAGAGAGAGAGGGTGTGGTGGAGTGAGGGAGAGAGAGAGGCAGTGAGAGGGAGTGGTGGAGTGAAGGAGAGAGAGAGAGAGGGAGAGGTTAGTGGGAGACTGACTAGAGGGCGGTGCCTGGTCTCGGGAAGGGTAGTTTGTACGATGACGTCATTCGCTTCGAACTGCCCATAACTGTGGGGTTGGAATCGACGCTCTTCGAGGAATTTTTCTATACGGCGCATTCAAGGGATACGATTATCGTTTTCTTGGAATATGGAAGACTTGTGCTTCATAAGAGGAGCAAAATTTAAATTATGACGGAAGAAAGATGACTGGCTTGTATGCATGCTTGTGTGCGCGCGCGTGCGTGAAATTTACCCCTGAAACCCACGGGGAGAAGCAGTGGAAAGCCCTCCATACATGGAGGCACACAGAACAGCTGTCGCGTGCGTGAATGTTTACGTGCACAGTGAAATGTCGACATGGCGTATACCATCATAAAAAATATTTCTTCCAACGAAAGTATTTCGAAACTCCTACCGATCTCCTACAGAATTAATACTTCTCGGATCTCAGTTAAAAAAGACATTTTTAGAAAACAATTGAGGAAATATTTATCATGTCTACTGCATCATATATGACTTTTCACGAAGATAATTGCACACGGGCTTGGGCCATTCTGTCTTTATCGCTCCTTCTTCACCGAAGGAAGGAAATTTAAATTCCAAGGAAACATTTTCATGCTAAACGTCATTATATCGCACAATGCACGTGAAAGAATTATTGCTAATAAAGAGACACGACGATAATTTTCTCTCGAATAGAAAACGAAAAGATAGTTTCCGCTTGCAGAAATTCAGGCGAGGGAAAAAATCTCCGTCGCACATTTCTCGATTTCGACTTCCTTGAAAAGTTCAACTCGAGATAAGATGAATGCAAGATGGCTTTCAGGCAAGCAATTCTTTTTGCGATCCGAGGTCATATTGACGAGTTTCAGTTTCATTTGTTCTACAAAAGGTGTCGCGATTCTCTGTGATTAGGAATAGCGAATTTTGAGGAACAACCAACCTAACAATTATGCAATCGCTATGTATTAACTTCATTTTTAATCGGTGGAAAGGAAAATTTCTTCCCATTAGATAAGGCGTGAGAATCTACTCCTACTTGACACAATATAGTTCACCAGATAGAATGTTTGCAGGTGGTAAAATGCACCCAAATGTGTATAACAGGCTTTGCTACTGTGATCCCCCAGTTGTCCAAGTAAATAAACGGCGCAATTTGCATTGAACAAAATGTCACATATACGTACATATATAGTTTGGTCGACTGTTTACCCTTATAAAAGAAAAACGTTTATAAATCAAAGTTAACCGTAGTTTAGCATATATTTTAATGCCACTGGACGATATATAGTATTTTTCAGACATGTGGCTTAGTTAGTATTATTTGTGACATCAAACATTACGATTGGATGAATTTTAATCAAAATCCTTATAACAATTTTTGAGTAAATCGATTTTTTTTCAAAATATCTAAGAATAAAGTGCCCTTAATTGTTGCGCAATATCACTCATCTCTTCAGAGTGTCTATTATGAATGATATTATCCACAAATATGACATATAGTTCGATTTAGTTTAACCGTTTAGGCTGTAATAAGATTTTGAATTGATCGCGGCGGCGTGGTGACGTGATAGGGCTTAGGTAAGGTAGCTTAGCGTATATTGTAATGTCACCAGACGCCATATAGTGATCTTTAGAGATATATGGCTTAATTAGTATTATTTGTGACATCAGGCTCTACAACTGGATTGATTTTAATTAAATTCTCTGGTGCCATTTTTGAATAAATCAAATTTTTCTAAACATCGCCGAGAATAAACTACCCTTTATTTTTTGCAATATAATTTTTATGAAAAAGTGTCTGCAAAAGATGATATATTGGATAAATACGATATATCATTCGATTATGTACGCGTTTAGGCCCTAGAACGGCGATCAGACAGACAGACTGACAGAGGGCATACGAAAACCACTTTTATGAGCTCAGGGACGCCTAAAACGTATATTTCCATTAAAGTCTCAAAGTCGAATTTTTTTGCGATTGCAATA
Source organism: Tanypteryx hageni (assembly GCA_028673005.1). Taxonomy (NCBI): domain Eukaryota; kingdom Metazoa; phylum Arthropoda; class Insecta; order Odonata; family Petaluridae; genus Tanypteryx; species Tanypteryx hageni. The sequence continues at coordinate 127,373,309 of CM054113.1, read as the reverse complement.
CTTGATATATTACGTATATGACAAAGAAAATTTTTTCACTATTCCACTACTTTCTCTATATACTATTTATATGAGAAAGCAAAAATTAAACTCTACGTTGCTATGCCCTACAATCGATCTCATCTATCTTCGTGATCGCTTCTTCTGATTAAGGTGGGTATTCGATATTTCTTAAAATAATATCAGGCATCATCACTAAATCTCAAAGATTTCAAGACGCTTTAGAGAATTTAAATTTAAATATGAATAATATAAACATCTTTTAATATAAGACACTACAGGAGGTAGGAAACCGCCGCGGTTTATACTTACCACAGAGCTTGATTTCCACTTTACAGACAATATCATTTATTAATACGTTAATGGCAAATTTAACCCTCGAGCTGCCGCGCTGGTGTATAAAGTACGCCAATTTTACGAATTTCAATGTGGTAACGCTGCTTTGTGTCTGGCATCTAAGACACATTGTGAATTCCTTCAGTGTCATTTTGACTTCCAAATGAGAAAGTTTTCGTACCTCAAAGATCTTAATAATCAAATTTAATTTTAAACGATCGGTTTCACTACAATCGTAGCATCATCAGATCTTTGGGGTACGAAAATTTTCTCATTTGGAAGTCAAAATGACACTGAAGGAATACACAATGTGCCTTAGATGCCAGACACAAAGCAGCTTTATATAGCAGCGCGCCCGCTCGAGGGTTAATAGCTTTAAAGTCATAACGGATATGTAGCTCTTTGTGTTCACAAATTTCATAATTTAGCATTATAAAATACTACAAACACATTCAAAGGGAATAGTAAATTGATCACGCGTATTTGTGCGGTAAAAATAACGCGTGTACGTATGAGAATACACCGAATAGTTGTTGCTCTGACAGTCCCTCATAATAAGTGATAAAAACTGAAAAATCGCCAGTATTTATACGAAATTCTAAGGAATGAAATCGATAAGAAAAATTCCACGATAAAAATTAGAATTTTCATTCCTTTCCTCAGAGAATAGTACAAAACTCTTTTCGATACTACAGTTCTATGATATTTTAATTTGCAAGAGAAAATTACCCTGCACGATGGATTTCAGATTTCCCATATAAATCAAATGGCAAGGATAGTTCCTGGAATCGAACCCGGGACTTCAATATTCGCAACAAAAACTATCCTCGGGAGCTCGGCCCATGTACCAAAAGATTTTCACCAAATTTCATGAAAACCGGTCTATTGGTTCATAATTTCATAGGAGGGAAGGACAGATCGACTGTTGGAAAGACAGACAAACGCAATGACAAAACTATAACCCTATTTCCAGTCTGTAAAATAAGCTAAAATTCGAGCGTCTGTCCGGATGTCCCCCAGCAAAGGTAACTGGTAAATTTCCAAGTGACTAATAATTCGATTTCGACCAATCTTTCGTCGTTTATTCGGGGTGACCTGTATTGTGTTCATGAGTTGTCGTTAATTCCAACAACTCCAATAAAATATATAAAAAATATTTTCTCTCATCTAATTTCCTCCATTTGAATAACACGAGAATGAGTGTAGCATATTTTTATTTGCACTTTAAAAAACTTAAATTCAAACTAATGATCTTAATGATAGGCCTACTGCAGATGGAATTTTTGATTCCGAAAATCGTATTTAGGCATTTTTTAAAAAGGAAGTACACGTGTGTGGTTGATTTCTCGTGTTTTGCGCGGGTGTGAGAAAATGGGTCCCTGGCGTGGAGTAGCTTCCTCTAAACGTGGGAAGTGTGCGACATTGCTTGAGTGTTAGGTCCCTGTCGTGGAGTAATTTCCTCTAAACCGACGTGTATGTGAGTACTTAATTTTTATTATTTTTGTGGTTCTTAGGAAGGTTCTCCCTTTTTCATTAGTTGCATTTAACCATAGGGTTCTGATGTTATTTTTCTTTTTCGGTTCGATTCCGGTGCGATGCCCTGGTTCCAACAAACCGACCAAAGAAAATTGGGATTTTATGTGTACAATGTTTGATTTAAACTTTTATTTGGAATTAATAAACTACATATATTATAATACCGTGGATTTCAACAAAAGACGTAATCTTAATATGACGTCATGATCATAAGATACGGAATATCCTGTTTTTTTAAAAATATTACTGCTTTGATTTATTGGTAAAAAACAAATAATGAAAATTAACGCATCTATTAAGGCGGTCATTAAAAAGTGAAAGAAACAAACCTAAATGATGCCGTTGGAATTAAAATTCTGAATAAGGATAGCGTTATAATAGTACTAAATTAACACTGATCTAAAAATCAAGAAGATAATGAATTTTCACTTTCGAAAATACGCTTTCATAAAGAAAAGAAAAACGACAAATAATTCTATGATAAAGCACGTAATCAAAGGGGTTAATAATTATTTCATAACACTCTAATTGAAAATATATTGGAAACTTAATTTAAAAAGAGCTAACTATCCACTAAAGATTATAACAGAGCGTTAATGACAAAATGGAAACCATTAAGTGAAAAATGTTCCTAGATAAAGCTAAAGATTGTGCTGAAATTAACGCAATGCTAAGAGATGTAATGGGAAAATATTTACGCATTAAAAAGCCCACTGAAAATGGAAAACCGATTGCTCGTTAATCAGAGTGAAGTGGAATGTGTCAATAGAACGCTCACAAGAACTCCATTGCTATGTCTTCCTCCACCTCATTCTCTCTCTCTCTCCTTACCCCCTCTCTCCCCCTCCCTCTCCACCCCTCCCTCCTCCTCTTCCCCTCTCTCCCCCTCTTCCCCCCTCTCCCCCTCCCCTCTCACTCCCCCTCCCTCTCCTACCCTCACTCTCCTCCCCCTCTCCCCCTCTTCCTCCCTCTCTCTCCCGTTTTCCTCTATCTCCCCCTCTTCCTCTCTCTCCCCACCTTCCTCTCTCTCCCTCCCTCCCCTCTCCCTCTCACTCACCCTCCTTCTCCTACACTCCCTCCCCCTCTTCCTCTCTCTCCCCCATCTTCCTCTCTCTTCCCCCCTCTTCCTCTCTCTCTCCCCCTCTTCCTGGCCTGCTTGCGTATTTATATTTACTCTTAACTTCATTACGGTGTCATTAAATGCTTTTACTTTACAATTTAAACTGCTGAGATATATTAAATTGGGATAGTGGAATATTATTTCAGTAAGCTACAGCAATACGTACTATGATTACCGATTAAGTAATGAACATAAATTGTGTCATTGCTATTAAGCAAGAATCTGATGGAGTTGCTTTAAAAAAAATTAATAATCAAATATAAATCGAGAAATCTTTTTCATTTATAAGATAACCGTTAAGTACAGTTTGTATGCAAAAGCTAAGGTAACTGGTTCTCTCAGGATAAATAAAAAAATAAATTCTTTGAATTTTGGAAATGTGCTTATATTCTTCAGATTCAATATTATCTTCAGTTTTGTTTACGAAATACGAATCAATGTTTGCCTCATTTATATCACTCTTATCAAAGCCAACTTTATTTGTACACCTTTAGATAATTCTCTTTAATCGGTTTCAGACGGCCAAAGAAATATCTCCCCATTACAAACCTCTGCGTTCGCACTGGCCGTGTCTCTGTGCGACCCACGATTTCAGATACTGAGGAGGAGATATGCAAACATGTTCATACTAAAGAATTGGGATGAATACACTTAAAGAAGTGTGATGGTAAGAATTGGTCTGTATTATAAGTCTCAGTATTAGGTAAATGATTTACGATTCTTCGAGTCACAAAAGAGTGATAGATTCGCAGCACGCACACGAGTAGCGAGTCAAATGTTACGTCAGTGCATTCAGAGACGGCGCAAAATACGGCGAAAATGATTACAAATACGCTACTATCGAGTTAAATGCTGCTTTTCGCGGAAATAACAAGGAAAAACGTGTTAAACTATGGAGAAATTTTAATCCTTTCGACTCAACCAACGGCGGAAAATACAATAGCGAATGACACGAGTAAATGCCTTCCAAAGTTTAATTTATTGGTGTGCAAATAAAGCATAAGGCCCACAGAAAAGAAGAAGAAGTATCTCAGAGATCAATCTCGTAATGAGACGCCTGCGGATCTCGAGTCATAGTTTGGACAGCGCTGGATTAAAGCGTAGAATTCACTTTCCTCGATAACAAGTCCCGGCTTTTCGATAAGAATTTAAAAGGATCTGTTTTTTGTGGCATTTTTTTCTCGTGCAATGCTGCTAAGCTAGTTATAGCTTTTTTCACGCGTTTATTCCTTTCGCACATAGAGAATATCACGGTCGCGTCAGCTTGACAATAACAATCGCATGCGAGGATTGTTTGTCTCGTGGTGATTAATACGCTTCGCAGCCTCCGCGCAATTTGGGACCATTTTATAGGCAATTGAGAGTGAACGGTTTTCCGCTCCGGCTGCTTTAATTAAAAACTCCTCCACCTCCTTCGTCCCCATTAGTCAAGAGGCTGCCTGGCTGAGCAATCGGGTCAGAGCTCTCCCGCCGCGTCCTCCAGAAGAGGGCGTAGATCTCCCAAACATTAAGCAAAAGCGCCGGGCGTCTCTAACGGCGCACCTCGCCCTCTACCTCGCCCTCCGACTCGCCCTCCGACTCGCCCTCCGCCTCGCCCACCCCTTCCTCCTCCTGCTACGTCCCCCGACCACGCCCCGCACTCGTGTAATCGCGTGCGTGGGAGGACACGTGCGGATCCGTAGGTCGGCGAGCCCTCGTTCACCAGCCCTTCTAGCGACACGACAGCTTCGCTTTTTCCGAAAAAGGGATGTCACTAACATTCACTTTACGTCGTCGTTTGTTTCCTTTCGAAGGATAGGTCTGACAGTATCGGCCGATTTTCATATTGCTACTGATCCGATAACCCGGCAGAATTATTTATCGTCTGTTGATTGGTATGATTTTGGCTTCACTCGGAAACGAAACATTTATAATTGTGGCCTATGGTTGAGGATGTTAGATTCGTAGGTATTCCGTTAGGACCAAGTAAATGACTTCGGAATATTTTTTGGCAGAAGTCACGAGCCGAAAGCTATACAAAATAAACGGCGATCAGAAGGCGCGCATTCGAAACTTCATTCGAATCCTTTGTATTTATCAATGCAATGTTTATCAAAATCCTGCAACAAAATAGTTTTTGGCGATTAGTAGATTTACATCATAAAAACTGAACGCTAGTGATTGACTCATCCATCATCATCATCATAGGTAGTCTGTCCGTAGACAGCCCAGTGATTATTCTTGGTTAAACCTACTTCTTAACATACTCCTATTTTCCGCATTCTCCTTCATGTCTTGATGGCTCTTTATCCATTTCAAGTCGTCCAACAGCTGAAACCTTTTCCTACCTCTTTATCTTTCTCCTACCAGTTTTCCTTTTAACACGTCTTTAACCATTATCCTCGTTTAAACTAAATGAAAATGTCAAACACGCGACCATTAAATCCAAGTTTCTTGAAAGCGAATGCATCTGAAGTTTATGTTAATTTTAGATAAATAAATCTAAATTAGAATAGTCATCATGTGGAACTTCCGCCTAGCTATACGCTTAATGAATACATATTTTCTGATGGATAAACCTATAAATATTCCCACATACCATGAGCTACATACAACTAAGTAAATTGTAAAATAAATAAAAATGTTTTAATGTTGCTTATATATCATTCGTTTGTTTTATCTTGTTTTTATGTGCAATGGGATTAACCTTTTCCCCCTATGGGTGGATTTTAATAACGACTATAGCTTTTTCCATTTTAATAAATTAGTTTCTCCGATAAAGATTGCTGCTTCTACCAATTATAAATTTGCAAAAATATTATTCCAGAAGAAATATCTTCACAAAGGACAACAAGCGACTAGGCGATGTGAATTAGAGCAATTCTGCAAGAAGTAGCGAATGAGTCATTGTTTTCGAGCGCCCTTCGTCACATTGTTATTGGGCCATTTTAAGTACGTAACAACATTGATGCAAAGAAGGATATAACTGACCACAATAAGACTATGATAAAAATTACTTTAAAAGAAAATAATACGAGAATATTATATTAAAATTCCATTGAGAATGTGATATGACCAGTACTAGTGAACGAAGAAACAAGCTCCGTTGAAACCAGAATAATGGAGTAGGATAAGGAGATGTCCAGAAAATTGTTCACAGCGCTACTGGAATAAAAATTAGAAACACCTGGCTGAAATAATAAAGGTATAAGGTAAAATGAAGAGAATTTTCTAATGACACTGTACCTCTTTAGAGGAGCAAACGAAAGCACTGCAAAGGAACCGAGATACTGGAAGTAGGAAGGTCGTTCCGAAGACGAATCTTAATAGAACCAAGGTCACGTGCTTCCGCTTCACACATCCTCAGAAGATATAAATCAATGGAGCAGAACTGGAGAAGGTCACAAGTTGCATTTTTTTGCGTCGCATCATCTCTACAGACGTCGCTTTTCCAAGAAGTCGATAAAACAGTGAAGATAAAATGGAATACTTGAAGACAGAATTCACACATATTCCACCAAAGTTCCTTGAGCGTTTTAACGTTTTGGGGTAAAAATCGGCCATGGTGCTAGAATGGTCGAGTGACGTCATTAAATGGAGTTAGGAGAGATTTCTGATGGATGATGAAAGGATAAAGTAACCAGATTTCAGATTAGCTAATGCGGGTCAAAATCCTTTAAGATTATCTATTTCTGGATTAAAAATAAACTTTGTAACGGAAAATTTACTAGTCCGTTTACAAAGAGTGTAAAGGTATAATTTTTCAGGAAATAATTATAAATATACGCTTTGTTCCATTTCTCACATACTACCACACCACAAGAGAATGAAACAAATCAAAACGTATGAATTACTTCGGGAAAATGAATACCAAACTTCACATTCCGATGCACGTACTCGACTAGCGCTCGACATGCTGCTCGACTTTTGACTATTTCCTGGCAATGTGCCAAAAAAGTAACATTCGCTGTGATAGGAAACAGTTAAATTATCACATAAAAACCATGAAATAGTCAACATCAAAGATGTCATCGTCAGTAGGAAAATTAGGTAATTTTCCTACTAATGTCGAAATGCGCATTTAGGGTCTGATTTTCTGTGTGAGTGTGTGTGTTTGTGCGTGCGCGTGAATCCCTGGCGTGGAATCATTTCCACGCAAACTCGCACGCATAATAATTCGATCCCTGGAGAGAATTAATTTTCCGTAAACCGGGTAGGTGTGTTTGTGCGTATTATCACCAGTATTTACTCATCAATGACATCAAATACTTGGAAAGCTTTGAAATGTGGACTTGGAGGAGAATGTTGAAGATAAAATGGACAGATAGGATGAAAAACGATGAAGTGCTAAGAGGAATAGGAGAGAAGCGAATGATTATACAGACTATCAGAAAGAGGAAGGCTAACTGGGTTGGACATTACCTGAGGAGAGAGAGTATGATTAAAGACGTGTTAGAAGGAAAACTAGATGGGAAAAGGGAAAGAGGTAGGAAAAGGTTTCAGCTGATAGACGATTTGAAAGGGAAAGAGAGTTACCAAGATATGAAGAGGACAGCGGAAAATAGGAGTATATGGAGAACCAGGTTTAACCAAGAATAATCACGGACCTGTCTACGGACAGACTACCTATGATGATGATGATATTTTTTTGGTGTAAAAGGTGATTAAGAAAAATTTCTCTTAACTTCACACCAAAGGTAGCTCGCGTATTTATTTTTTCTATTTATGAAAGTTAAGACCATCACACGGGCGTACTGATAGGCCCCCCACCCCGCAATGAGGGGAAGGCGAGATTTCTGGGGTCCCCAATCATTCAATCCGTACTGACGAAGGCGTCTGACGCCCGCTTTAAGAACCTGAGAAAGGGAATTGCGACTTCTAAAATACGGCTTTATAACGCTGTAAAACCGTATTGTAGAACGCTGAAAAGAGGCGTATGTCGGTACGAAAAGCAGTGCAAGATATAGGCAACGATTATATGCCTTCAGACGTCTCTCGCTCTTACGATTGGACCAATATATTTTCTCATGTGTGTGTGTGTTTCTCTTATGTGTCACATATAGCTAGGGAAGATTATTGCGGTTATTTGTGTATATTGTGTGTATTTACTTGTTAAGTGATGCATGCGCACACTGTTCAGGCTCTAAAGGATGACGACTTGACTTCAATTACTTTTCGGTCCGGTAGTCACTACTTTAGGCCTCCAACATCATCATGAATTAAGTTTTTGGTTTCATATATAGGTACGCAAGTAGATTTTGGTTGATGTGCAGCCCCGCTTCTTTTTGACACCACGAGCCGCCCCTGATGTCACACAAGATTTTACAGATCGTATTTATTCACTATGGAGCCGTTCAAGTATTACGACAGCAAAGGTTTACCTATTTTTGGCCTCCCGTCACCCCATGTCAGCATCTGGGTGATCCCCTCGTCTTGCGTAACATTACGTTGTATACCCTACCCCCGTTTCAATAAAAATTAGAAAATGCATACTTATGCTTGGCAATACATTCTAATGCCTTCTTATAGCGTTGCAATGCATTTTAATGCTCATTAAAGCACAATGAGGAAAAACTTATCAGAGCAAACAAGGTAAAGTTAAACAAACAAGATAAAGAAAAACACCCGCGTTCAGAAACAGGACAAAAAATCTGCTACGATAGTTCAGTGGTAGAATAACCGCCCAAGTCCGATTCCCGGTCACAGAAGAATTTTTTCCTTTTTAAAAATTAGGTAAAGTTTTGTTTACCAAAAATATCAGATAAATACGGCGAAAAGAATTCTAATGTTGGGCGAAACGCGGTCAACGAACATGTGGAAGCTTGCTGTGGACGGGTTGTTGCGACACGTAAAAAATTTCTTAAATAAAAAATCCTACGTAAGCGTTGGTCATACCCCCTCCCCAACTCAGCAAACGTCAGCTTTTCCTAGACCCCCCTCCGCCGTAAGGGGGTGTTAATCGCAGACGCCAGGGGCTTAGCTCCTATACCTGGAAAATTTGCCACTACCCAATGTCCCATCTGAAAAGGGATCTTTGAAGTCCACCAAAATCGTACAATATACGGGATCGACGGCTATTCAAAGGATTACTTGTCATATTTTTTAGCCGTAAAATATCACCTACCTTGCCCGGGAATCGAACTCGCAATACTTGAAACCAATGGCGAGTATTTCAGCCACTGCATCACCGGAGTCGACCGATAACTGTAAGTTAATAAGCATGCTCATTGTCATTGTGTAACGAATACGTCTTAATTATTGTGCCTCTATGACATTATAAGGATTGTTAGACATATTATAATATTTTAACCTATTTCTCCAAATGGATTAAAGTCAATAAAAGAAACAGACATTACTATAATTTTTTTATAATTTCATACTTTTCAAAATATCAGTAGCATTTGTGTGAGGGAGGGGGGAATTTTTCGTTATTATACAGACATATTTAAGTGGTCCATGGGGGGCGGTATTATTTCCTGCGGGGTGGGGGGCCGTTTTATTTGCTGCGGTCCCCCCCCCAAATTTTCCGGTACGCCACTGAACCATCCTAAGAGTATTTATTATGAAAAAATCTCCTAACCTTCCTTTTAACAAAACTTTTACTTAACCTCAAGTTCTTTTTTTTATTTTCAAAACATAGATCCGTTATATTTCGAGTTCTGTAGTAGATGGGATCTTTACAATTGGAATGTAGGTCTATCTAGCAAATAACAGAAGTTACAAAAAAGTCGTTAAATTACAAAGTAAAATGCAATGAATTAAATAATTAGGAAAGCAGTAAATAGAACAAGGGGGAGTGATTGGAGAAAACAAATTCATTAGTAAGCGAAACTAATTATTTAATTCATTGCCTTTTACTTTGTAATTTAACGACTTTTTTGTAACTTCTGTTATTTGCTTTTATTTTCTAATTACTAACCTTGCTCGCATTGCTTTTTATAACCGTTTGAATTTTGTCATTCACTTTGTAATTCAATTCTTTTAATTTTCACATTATCTCATTCCTGAATGTATGTTCTTCCTCCTGCCTATCATTATTCAATTAACACTCCTACCTTACTCTCCGTATATATCGAACTCTCGACCATGCTTTCGTCACCTGATGATGCTGTAACAGGCGAAATCGATCTATCATTAAACTTTTTGGTGGAAATTTACAAGTTTTTTTTTCATTTAAATGGAATCCCTCCGCAAAGTAGAGCCTTCCCAAGTGGACTTTGTTATGACGGTCAAACACGATTATCTTACTTACTAGGCTACTATGATTTACTTGTGGAAGATTAAGAGATCTTCCATTATCCCGAGCTTCATTTCCAGCGCCGCCTCCATAATTTGTCATCTTCCTCGCCTTACGTCCTCTTGATATTACATTTATGTTTTCCATCTCCTTAGGCGTCCAATAGCTTTCCTATTAAAAAGGTTCTTATGGCATCCCTCAACGGCCTTCCAAATTTCTCACTATCCAGTCTGTGAAGGCGCGTTCTATCGCACTACAAGTCGCTTTCTCTTATCCAACAGTTCGGGTCCGCAAAAAAACATCCATTACTCGGATGGAGGGTTCCCTTTCACACCTCATTTGTTTCCTTCGCTAGGGTTTTGGCATCCACTTCGTTTGCTCCTTTTCACTTCTCTCCTCCATTTGTTGCCTAATTCATTCTGCATTTCACCCTCGAGAGAAATGATTTCTCTTAACCACTCCTTTATTTTCAACTTCATCTTAATAATCTTCCTCTTTAAACCCTCTATGCCTTTGTCCTTTATCTATGTGCCTATGAAGGCCACTTGTTAGTAACTGCACCTACAACCACTATAGTGTAAATATCCAACGAAAGATCGCCTTAATTGGTGACTCTTAAATATTTAACAGGCTCAGCTTCTTGGATATTCATTCCATTGATTTTATACTCGAAATTTATTTCTTCGTTCTTGGTTTTTCAGAAAGTTATGATGGAACATTTACGGTTAATTATTTCAATTTGCCATTCTTTGTACCACGAGGGAAACAGCTTTAAAATTTTCCTGCAGAGATTGGCTTTATATCTCTTTATATATAACGGTGTCATCTGTGAAAATTCTGACTTTACTACGAACTACCAAATTGATATAATTTACGTTTGTAAAGAACAGCAGAGGGTTCTTGACACACAGGATTCTTGACACTTCCATTTGGACGCCTGACCTAATTTTAACAGGGAATGTGGACTTCCTGACTATAATTACTATCTGAGAGGAAGTCTATCACCCAGCTCACAACTTTCGGATGAACACCATATTTTTCTAGATTCGTTATTAGTTTATGATGAGATATTTTTTCAAACGCCTTCCTAAAACCAATAAAAAAGGCATCGACCTGAATATTTTCCTCTCCTCATCGAAATAAATCGTTCACAATCTCCATTCCCTGGATCCATGGTAACATGCGAAGAACAGCTGGGTAAAAAAGTATAATAGAGCTAAAAGTTATATGCTCAAATATATCTTGCACGGTGTTGACATTAAGGAAATCAGTCTGTAATTTTCAGTTCTCTTTGTCGCCGCCTTTATGGTTGAGCGCCACCTGTGCTAACTTCCAATCTTTATGAACGTCCCCTTGTGTAATGGATTTCTTGAATATTGTTTTCAAGTATAGTGCAAATTCTTCCGCTGGGAGGGTTGCCTTCAAGCCGACTCTTCGTGAGCGAAGGGTCGGAACCCTCACCGCGAGTATCTATTGTGCCTCAAAAACTGGGCATAGTCCCCTCCAGCCAGGTATATTTTTATGTTTGCCCCCACACAGAAGGGCTTAACCCTCTAAGGCTAACACTTTTAACACTCGCACGGATATTTTCTGAGATCTAGGAGACTTATTTTGCTTAATGGAATGGAATTGCTGCGCGAAATCTCCTACTGAATGCATCATTTCCTCTATCGAATCGCCATGATGCGTAGGAATGTTTCTCACGTCACTATCCGTTTTCTTAAAATGTTAATTTAACAAATTTGCTTTTGGTGCACTATCGTGAACTACATTCTCTCCTTCCGTCAGTGGCGCAATGTTAGGGCCTCTACCTAGGACTTTATTGACATAAGACCAAACTTATTTAGTTTTCCCTTTCAAATCATCTTGTGCAACTTTTTAAAAAGCATTATGCATTGTCACTCTTTCTCAAGCACGCCTCTATATTGTGGCCTTATCGTTGTCCTCTGTTCAACCGCGACTCTTGATGATGTGTTAATTACGCGGAAGTGGAGTTTTCTTTACCGCCTAAGAGCGCTCCCAACTTCCTGGTTGAACCACCTTGGTTCTTCGTTATCACGATTCAATTCACTTGGAATATATTTATTCGTGCGCTCTTGAATACCATATCTTAAAATGCACCATGATTCTCCCACGTCTGCGTTATCTGTCGTCTCACAAAAATTAAGGTATTCATTAGACAAAAACTCCCCCGTCCCTTCCTTAAAACTCTTTAACCTTATTTTTGTCCTTTTAACGTGAGAGCACATGGGCACATTACACATCTTTTCTCAACTTTGTGTCGCTTGCGCTTGGTGACCAATGGCATACCACTCCTTCTCTCGTTTATTCCTAGATTACCTCTACTTTCACTTTAAACACGGTAGCTCTTTGCGAAAACATTCGTTTACCAGCGGTACTACTGATTAAGCTTCATTCATAACTGTAAGGTTGCAATATCCGGAGTTCATTTCATAAAGATATTTTTTCTGTGGCTCCTTTGGTAAACTTACGACCAATTTATAACATAAGAACTATGGAAAAATGCTTTTCCACTTAGAACGCGTTCTATAGGAACGCAACCGCGTTCTAAGCTATGGAATGCCAGCATTACATGTTCACACATTTAGTAATGCGCGTATGTAGTAATAAGTATATGTACATATATGTTCATTGTTTTTAAGGTCGCATAGCTCTTCCTAACCCGAAATGCCCTTAATACGAGAGAGCAGAGAATCATGTTGGGTTGAAGGCTTTCGTTGGTTAAAACGCCCACCCACAGATTAGAGGACCCTGGTTCCATTCTCACTCAGTCATGATTTGGACTTTTTTCGCATTTCTATTTTGAAATTTGTATTAACTTCTCTTATTGATATCCTGTCGAAGAAATATTGACTCTTTTTGAGAAATTTCTATCAGGATATTACAGCCACATCCTACACCGCGGCGACGTCCGGATATCATGTCTCTATGGAAATCATTGTAGCAGAATGAGGTCGACCTAAATTATGTAAACCGAGAAAGGATATTATGAAATGCCGTGGCAACCAAAACACGGAATTAAATGATTATTTCGCAGAGTGAAAATTAGTTTCTAACGCATATTAAAATAGTAATTATGCGTTATTTGCGAGTGGAAAGTGCTTTCGAATAAAATTTACTCAAGACAAGCAAATATATTACAACGTAAAATATTTTATTGCTCCACGCACCTAGGATTCTATCAAATGCAGTCAGTTCATTCTATTCGATAAAAGACACAAAGAATGCTATCAGAATACTAGATTTATAAAAAAATCGTGTTCTGGATACAGGGAAGTTTATGTCGTAATGGCAGGTGCGTAAATTTCTAGTGACATCATCAGTGGTGGTTTCCAGCCAGGTTTTTCATTAGCGGCTGGAATTCGTCCTCCAATAATCGCATTGTATCTGGGGCGTGAAATCTGTGTGTCTGCTTTGAAATGATAAAAACACGCCATTAGCCAGATGGATTCCGCGAAGCCTCCATCTACTCCGTGTTCTTCTTTGAAAATCCCTTTGGCCATTAATCTCACTCTATTCTTCGACACATCCTGAGGTTTTATTTTGAGCGCGAGAAAACCTAAACAGAATGGAAAACCAGTCAAATACAAAATAGATTGATATAGATTGATTCTCATCCCCAAAGTCCTTCCACATTTCCATTAAATGAGACTCTTTGAGGTCATCATATTTATGCACACGGAGAATTATTCCGCTACTAAATAAATGCTCATATTTTAAGCGAAATAGTCACGCTTAAAGCAAACGGTTGAAATTCACAAGTTATAATAATGCGTATTAGAAAAAAAAATATTTTTCTAAATAACGAGTTATTCTGGTGATAAAAACAAAGAGCATAGAAATTAAGCCACGCGTCACGCTTTCACGGAGTCATAAGGTATTACGAGCGCAATGATTCACAGCAAATAATGAATGAATGGCAGACTGTTCCTTAATACGACCGGCAGCCGTTTTTCTTTTTCTCTCCATATATACAGGAACATCGCAATCAATATTCGGCAGAGAGCGCTTATCGAGAATATGAATGGAAAAGAGGAAGAAATACTTATTCCGTAGCAAGTGTACGCGCGGCTAAAAAAATGAAAGGCAATCGCAGTAATACACAGTCTGCAATAATGCCTCTGCCATTTGCAAGAGCTGAACGTGATTATCCTCTTGCAATAGGTCTGTTGGTTATTTTTGTCGCGTCTCGTTTCCAGCATTAACGCCTATTAGATTCGGTCTGCCCACCCGTACGAATGCTCGACCTCGGCTTCAATCTATCGCATTTCCATGAAATTTGGAATTAAGGACTTCTGGACAAAGGCAATAATAAAGTGATATAAATGGATTATAATCTAATTAGGTGTGTCTCTTTACTTGAAACAAACAAGCGTGGAGAAATACACGCATCATTCGTCCTTGTATGTAAGGCAAAGGCGTTCTTTGCGATTTAGGTAATCATGTCAAAAAAAGATAATGTTCATGGCTTAGTATAATGTCTAAACAGTGCAAAACGAACTATGGCTACCGGACGTCCGTTTGTATTTTTATTTTCTAAAAATAAAACAGTAAAATGGGTTTTGAAAACCAGATTGGAGTAGAAATTTCAGGAAAGAAAATAACTTCACTCTACCATTTTAAAACTTTACTTTTCGATCTTTTGTATGAACAAATCTATTGATAATTGTTGACTTAATATTAACACAAATCGTCAGCAATAAAAGAAAACCATATAATTCTAATGAATGAATTTATTGCGCTTTATTGCTCGATCTTATCTTTATTTTTTTAAAGATATTTAAATGATTATTTCGTAATTTTTTCAAAATAAAATACCACAATATCTATTTTGACATATTATAGAGTTCTGTGGTTTTCTTTTGTGGGTGACGATATCTTCTTTGCAAATACTTGTGATTACTAGAAACGTTGGAATGTATACTTACTGATTTAGAGTCGTTTTCCAATCCCTTTCCTTATCCATTTGATTGGGTATGTGAAAATGTCTTTTATGGTACGGTTTTAAATGTCAAGCGTAGGTACCACGGTTGGATTTAAATAGCGTATTTCAATAGTAAACGTCTGTGTTAAACTAAATTCGCAGAACTGATGGTCTATTGGTTAGAAAACTTTCAAATAAAAATCACTTAACAGCGACAATTATTTCAACAGAGAACATGAAATCACTATTGTCTGCTGCCGCACAAGTGAACATTTCGCCAACGACTGCATAAATTCAACCAAAGGGAGTCCAAAACTCAAACGCAGATGCCCAAATGCCAGAAATGTAATGAAACGGATCTGTGTATGTTTGCGTAACGAGTGAGGGAATCTAGACGCAGAACGATAAGCATTCTCAGATACAGGGGTTCTGTTTTTTCTCCGCTTGAAAACTAAAACAACAATGAACTCCTAAGGCCATCCAATTCTAATCTTGCTTATAACAAACATCTAGAACGATTTTTTCACGTTCCACGTACGTTATGTCTTTCTACTAAGAGAAGTTAGTAAGCTAACTTCAAGGGCGGATTCCCGTAGACGCGGGGCCCTGGACGACTGGCCTCCCAGCCCCCTCAAGACACCTTTGCTCTCACTTCAACTTCTTATGCTGATATATCAATTATAAATACATAATTACATAAGTAGTGTTAAATAGTCACTAATGTGCTATGCTATAATTTGTCCGTATTTGTTAATTAAATATTTTTAAAAATTAAGTGGGCTACATGATTCTTAGCTTTTCTTTCTGATCCCATATTATTTATGTTTTCAAACAATCAGGAATTTTGCTCTGAATTCTGTCATGTTTGACAGGTTTTGATTTATCAAATAATTGAAGACAATAATCACTTATTAAGTGAGAACTAGGTTAAGGAACAGAAAAATAATTTTAGGAATCCTCATATTTAAAAAAAAATCATAGAAAAAGATCCATTTCAAGCCGATTTATATTAATGAATTGTTGACCTGCAGCCTTATTGCCATTTTTTTCTTTTTCGGTACTTTTCATGAAAACTATCTTTTAGGGGGAAAAGAATAGAGTGCGTGCTTGTTTGTTTGTTCGCTAGTATTTATAGCTAATAAACCTCTTGGATTATTATAGCCATAACTCCATCCACACCGAACAAACTCGCAAGGGAGGAGGGAAACACGGTGCCGGCTTTAGCCTACTCTTTACGAAGAGTATCAAGGCAGCCAACTGCTTAATGTTCCTTCCGAAGGTCAGATCGCCGACTTCCACGGCCTCCACACAAGCAAGGGATTGGGCGATCCCAGGTTGAAAAATCCGATATCAGCCGAATCGGAACCCGGGAACGCTGCGTAGAAGGCCAGCGCTCTAACCACTCCGCCACCTCCACCCCCAGATTGTAACTAAGAATATTTGGCGGATAATAATTTTAAAAACATTTTCCTCTTATATAATCCGCAAGTTAGCAATAAAAATCATTTGCCGGAAAAAAGTCCGTGAGAGCAACTTATTACGACATATAATTTCGGAAATGAAAATTCGAGAAAGTCTCGAGACAATTTTCCTCGCAAACAAAAATAAAATTGCATCTGGATACGAATCCACCTATTATGGAGAAAAACAATCCCTCATCTCGAAAAAAAGACCAAAATGTTACAAAAATTAGGCCCATTTGGTAAACGCCATGAGCGCGTACACGATTTATTCCTGGTGTCCGACGGACACTACGAAAATAATATATAGTAGCTATTAGATAAGCTTACTGAAGCAGCAACTTAGGAGAGGGAAGAAATTTTTAGTTAAGAGAGAGAAATAATAGGGTCGTGGTGTTTCGCTTTTTTATGCTGTGCGTTTGTTAAAATTATATCCTCAATTTTCTGTAGTTTCTAATACTCCATCGCACGAAGCACGCGTATTTGCGATACACTGTACACTTTTCTAATTTACTTATTGTTGAACTAATAAAAGAATTTAATAAATTGAGTTACAGAGATTCGGATCTCCAGAGTTGTTACTTATCTTCTCCCACAGATTTTTTAACAATTTTCCCTCTGGGAATTTTAACACGTTTATGTTTCATGGCTACACTCTGCCCTTTATTTTGACCAGATGTTTGGAAATATTTGGCGAGAGAGATAAGGCTCTTTCCTACCACTTGGTTGAAATTAGTAAAGGGTTTGACCAGATGGCTTGGTCTGAATTTCAGTTGTTTGCTACCATGTTTGTTTTCTGATGGCCTTTTGTTTTACCTCAATGAAAATCAAATTAGTGAATAGTGAATGTAATCACTAGTAAAAGATTCATCCGTGCTACTCGATGAAAAATGTGTGCGATGTAATGACTCTCCCGAACAGGTTCAATCCACGATTAGGTGAAAAATAAAGTAGAGGGACATCCCTTATTCTTCCGCTAACAAAGAATGCTGACACAGTGTCACTTCAAGCGTTTAGAAAAAATCAGACTCTTGTAAAGGTCGGTGACGCATGGACTTTAATCCGATTTGAAGCCCATGGAAGATCGCAGGACGGCAGCTTGCCAAAGGAAGTACCGCTGGATATATGCGTAACGGAAGAGATGAGATCGGCTGAATAGGGAGCGATGAAATGTTATCAAAATGCAGGTACGCTTTACTACCCTACGCGTAGAGAGGGTTAAAACATTTGTCTAATATTTTCCCAAACTATTTAAAAATACATACACAAGAAAGAGTGGCAATAGTATTATTCTAATTAATATTATAGAAGCATAGATGGAACTGATGATTAATATTGTAAGCACTAGCCACACCACCTGATAAATGCACCGTGTACGGTGCCAGTTGCACTTTGTCTCCGGAACTCGCTTAGTAACGGCTGTTATTAAAATATTACACATGAAACCGATTTCTCAGATAAAAGTATTTCCAAATAATTTACGACGAAAATCCTGATAGAACTGAAAATATTTTACCGTGAAGTTTTCGCAATTCAACAGCATTGAGTTACATTATTCTTTATAACATCCTGCTGGCAAGATTAAAATGAAAATGCCTCTCCACTTTGCTAATGATATAATCAATTTTTCATTTTTGTATCCATTTTGATAAGCCATTTCAAAATTTTTTTTACTTGACACGTGGTGATTTCGAATTTGAGTTACGCCAATGGGCCAGCATCTACCGTGAAAATTAAATAGTACGCATCAGGTGCCAGATGCCAATTGCTGGTAATCCTTCATTAGCCAGGGGATGTGACACGATGCTGCTTGCGATCGTCTGACTCTGCGGCTTCAAAACTGTCAGGTCACGCAATAGCGTGACAAGAGCTAGCGATGTAAAATACTAGTTCATTGAATTGCATCTCTTCCCTTCTCTACGCCTTCTATTCTCCCATATTTCATGTGTATTCCAAAAGTTATGAGAAATAATTTAGCTATTCCTTTGAGTCGTATACATAGAAAAAATCAGTATATAGGTAAATATTAAGAATGTAATTTGGAAAATGAAACGAAGAATGACAACTTTGTATAAAAGCTCCAGTTTAATAGTAAAGGACGACCGGTTTCGACTAATAGCCAGTCATCATCATGTAAGGGAAACAAAAAGCAAACAAATATATATTTACTTCTTCCAGGGCCGTCTTAAGGCATTTGGAGGCCATTGGCACAAACTTTTTTGATGCCCCCCCCTACCGTTTGCAGAGCATGTCTTATTTATCAAATTTTTGCTTTGTTTGTAAAATGTTTCGACAGTTTCGACCTATCTGATTTCATAGAGAATGACAATATACAGTATTACGATATTTAGGGGGTGGGTGGGGTGGGTTGTATAAAGAAATACTGGAAAAATTAAAATAATAAATAAACAAAAAGTATAAAGTAAACTCACGATTCCATATTATATATTTATTGAAAATTCAACGTATGAAACCACATAGGCAATTTTTTCTCTTTCTTTCCTCATCCCTAATAGTTCATAAGTATTTCTAACTTTTGAGTCTCTGTTTTATTTCTCCTCTCCAAATTTTTGTGCCTCCCCTCTAAGGCGTGGCCCTGGACCGAGGCCCATTTGGCCTTCCCCTTAAGACGGCTATGACTTCTTCGCTTCATTTACGATGGAGTTCCACAAAATAACGGCTTCATCCGGCGATTTCATATAATTTGGATCCTGGAACGCCTTAACCTAAATGGGCTTCAGCCCAGGGGCGCCAGCCTTTTAAGAGTGCCGGAGCCACACATTATTCATTTTATCATAAACAAATGTGATTTGTTTTTATTTATGATCAATAAATTCTATAGGTATTAAATATAAAATTATAATTCTATTTATTTTCTATTGTTCATTAAAAATGTGACACACCGTCATTATGAGGGCGCCTCATATTATTAGCCAAGGGGGTCCAAATTTCTTAAGACGGCCCTGGGAACGCATTAAAAATGTTTGAGAAATTTCTCCCCAAAATTTGTTTTTTTTTGGAAACTCATATTTTTAGAAACGTGTGCGTAATACAGATCTCTAGGGAAACGATTTTATTTTTATATTTTATATTTGAATTATTTTTTGTTATATACCATGTGCGTACGCAGTCCCTCGATTCCAGCACAATTTTAAAATTGACTATATAAGTATTCTTGCTATGTAAAATTATATGACAAGATATGGAGAAGTAAAGGACTTTTATGAAAAACAAAAGTAGTCGTAATCCTTAAGAATTGTAGGTTTAGGAAGAAAGAAATTCCCCGTGATCCCTACGCAATATATGTAAGTGCCAATTGTATTATTCTGCTCTCCCTTGTTGATGTATTATTGTGCTGATTTATTTTGTTAACTTCTAAACAATTTCAGTTACATTCTTGCTAAACCGCTTTCAACCCAAGAATGGTCGCGCTAGGTTACCCGATTGATTATGTATTAATTAGTTCTATCTAACTGGAAATTCAGAAACATCCCTACCCCTGACTACCTTCCTAGTAAAATGAACCATACTGACTCTTTATATTATCTCTCAATTTCCTGTTTTTCGTTTTCTGACACAGCTACTTTTGGGTCACGGTGACCCAATGCGACCGTTTACGTAGACATTTTTACCAGTGTATCTCTCTTTGTATTAAAAAAAAGTTTTGAGATGCTTCACGAAAAGATGGTATAGAGTTTTTACCGTAGGCAGTATGGTTGATGTTGGTGGATGGAGGGATGGAGATAGCTCGCGCAAACTTGGCAAGTGTAGGCAACTTTCTTCCGATGTAGTTGTATCCCCACTTAAAATTATTTATGAAAGTACCATCTATATAATAATTGTAAAACTTTCTCCGTCACGTAACGCGTCAAAATACAGGATTAAAACCTTAAAAAAAGGTACATCTAGAATTGCTACAGAGCTGAAATTTGGATGAAAGATAGATCATGGGGTACAAGCTCTGGAAAATAAATCCGGAACTCCAGAAAAATTTATATTTAAGGGGTGTTTTTGACCCAAATGTCCAATTTTAAACACCCATAAGAAAAGCATTGAAAACGGCGCAGGGCTTTATAAATTTTCTTTTTTAAATTAGTTACAACTAGGACACGAAGCCGGGACATAAACCGTTCTCTGGATGAAAGAATGCAGTTTGAATTTTTTGAAGCGAGAATTCGAATCAGAGAGGAATCGGCGTAAAAATGTGTTTTTAATCAGAAAATAAGTGTATTTTTTCAGTTTTCTAACAGCGAAAAATATTAACTACCATGGCAACGAGTCCAATGTCTTTCAATTGCTTTAATTCCAAGTATCACTCTTCAACCTACCGACACCGATTTTCCTTTTGAGTGGCATAGACGTAAGTTTCCAGTAAGAGCGGCGTTTGGGATCACCATCAATAAGTCTCAAGGCCAAACTCTGGAAAGAGTTGGAATTTACTAAAAGGAAAAGGTTTTTTGTCATGGACACTTACATATATGACGCCGAGTCCTGAGTAACTAAAGGAGATAATCTACGTTTTGCTCTTGCAAATTACCCTGACACAACGACTGCCAACAATGTATTTAAAGAGGCTTTATCTTAAGGTAAACTACTGAATATTAAAAAAACAAACATTTCTTATCTAATTCTAGCTATAAAAATTTCGAAAATAATTTTCTTACTTGCCAAAACAATATACGCAAAGTATACTGCTCCTCCTCTCCCTCCTCAAAGAGTGACGAACGTTCCCTTAAGAAATCTATTTATTTTATAAAATTTAAAAGCGAGCGGAAGCTGCTTTTAAGGGTTACTAGTTATTAACAATTTCATGAATTTAATAATGTAACAAAAAGTATACTTTTTTTTCTTGGTGATAGTAAAACTAGATTTTCTTAAACCAATTTTAGCCAGTATTTAATTTAACTCTAAGAAGGGAGGGAGTCAAAACTAATTGAATGTAGGGAAAGAGGGCCGTGGCTTGAAAAGTTTGCTCATCCACGCATTAAGAGGTCGCGCGGTATTTTGTAACGTAAGAGTCGCGCGTTGGGAAACTTTTTGCCCGTTTAAAAATATAAAATAAATAGGAAACAGTTTTCGAGTAGGCTTAGTAAATGAATCGTTAGTCTGTATAATTACACAATTACACAAGTACTTTTCATTACAAAGGACGCTATCGAGAATTGCGAGCCAGGAGCGAGTGGAGGGAGAAGTTGACGAGAGTAACCAGTGTAGAGGGCGATAACGGCTCGCGAAGCGAGGCACGGGATTGGGCGCCACAGACGCCGTGGGGGGAGCCCACATTTTTTAAAACATTAGTTATTAACCTTAATCGTACGAAATGGAACTTGAGTTTCCTTTAAATTGTAGGGCCAAAAGGATGAAAGGGAATTTAAGGGCCTCGCATGCATTTGAGAAGTATACTCATACTATTCGAATTCGGTCAGGATGAAACCACGCTAATTTTGTATGTGCAAAGGAAGGGTAAGGTGGAAATCCGAACACCAACTCTGCATCATTCCAAAAAACCGGAGATAAAATGAAACCAGAGGTAGTTACATCTTATAATGACACAGAGGATTGAATGGTTGTTGTGGAGTTAAGCTCATCTTACTCAGTTGTCCGGAATACAAAATGTTGACCGTCGGCTGTCTTTTCTAAACTTTTTATTATTAAATTGATGGAATAAAGCGATTTGAAGATCCTACGCAGACAGACATAAGCTGTAATGTTGGGAATAATTTTGAAACGAGAAAAAAGTCTGCTATGACCGGTAATCGTACCCGGGTCTTTCACTCAGCCGGGCGGATATTCTACCACTGAACTATCGTAGCGGATCAATTTTCCCGTTATTAGTGTCATAAATTCATAAATTATTTTGGAAGCTAACTGCAATAAAAAGTTAGACACTTGCCATGGAACTGATCATAGATTACTTTAACAGCAGATTGGCAATTCAATTCTTGTCCCGATGGCTGCCTGCAAACATTTCTGAAATAATTGGACACAGTTCCAAATGTATCGAAAATTCGATGCCTAGTGACCAACAGCCACACAAAGGAAGAGTGCGAATTTTGTACTAATAGCAAAGACACCAAGGCCCTCCTCTCATGCCCAATCTGTTAAAAACACGTATACAGTAATCATGGCAAACTTGAATGCGCTGAGTATTCATAGCAAGCATTGTAAATTCGGATTATATTTACATGTGTAATTTGTTCATCATTCAAGTATAAATAAAACGTTTTACGTCAAAATTTGAAATTAAAACGTTTTTTAATCCGATAATTACAGCACTGTTTTCAATTACTTTTTAAAACAATTTTTAAATCATCGAATAAGTTTTTAACGGTAGTATGAGACTAGCAGGACCTGTCTCTAAGCTCTTGAAGAATAAAATTATAAATCAGAATATATTTATAGGAAAATATGGGTTTTTGTTGTCGGGTCATGGTAACCCGGCGCGAACGAAATTGTTAATCTTATAGGCGCGACTATTATAGGGTTAACCGAGGCAAGCACTGGCGCATGCTCACTGTCAGTTTACCGGCGTCAGTCAAAGTAAAACGTGGTTTGAAGATCCTTGTATCCCTTTGAGATCGGGCTACTTTGAAAGTTGAGGAGTTACCTCGGGGACAAGTAAAACTTCAAATAAATGCAAATGTCGACTGCATTGTTAACGAAGCAGCTTTGTCTCGTTTTGTAGATAGAACTTTATGCTGTTTGGTTTTCGCCAATAAGAGTAACAAATTAATGCTACTCTTTATAAAATATAAAATTCCCTAGATGGTACAGCTACAATACTTTTCAACTTTATTTGAGTATCGCTTTAGAAAAATAAGATTAATTAAAAATCCACCAACTAAAGTTGTTTCTATGAAAAATGCTTCATCAGCTTCCTTTAAAAGTTAATTAAATTAAAACCATAAATTTCAGAGTTATATATATTATATTTTCCGTTTAGTTTAAGTCGAAAATAGACTTTTTTCATGCAATGTAGCAGAGCCACTTGTTCATTGGTAATGCATAATAAATCGAATTATAGGAAATGGGAGCTGTCCATGAGCTTTTTATTTAATAACTCCTGAAATGCTGCGCAAATTCAACTCAAATTAAGTATATTAATCTCGAAAGTACGAATTTAATTTTGTTCAATTGTCAACTATTCCACCAATCCGTTTATAGGTAAGACGTTTTTAAACAGAGTCACTTCTTTCCATTCCACCGGTACATTATAAATAATGCGATACTTATTTAACGCAAATTGTCGCCTTTTTGTCAGGAACGCAGCGAGCGGCGTCGGCGCACGAGAGGCGAGCGAAAGAGGTTTTGGACTGCTCGTGGTTATTTAAAAAAAGTCACCTTGCCGCATATAGAAGGCGCATTCTATTTTGGTTTTATCCCACGGGCACAAAGAGATCTCTCAGGAAAAGGAAAATAAATATCTCTGCACCTCCTTTTATCCTCAGCTGTGTTTATTAACGAAGGATCCACGCAATCGGCGAAAGTAGAAATACAGAAAGATTCCATCAGATGTGTTACAAAGCAGAGAACTGTGGATCAATAGGCAGACAGGATTCACTGTGTAAGGATTTGGATAGATTAAATTCCATTATTTACGGGGAATAAACGGAAATAAAATTAATTTGCGCTTCTAACTCATTGATATACCCGCAGAAAATTGGATAAATTCTACAGGATTTTAGTATGGACCTTGTAAAACATTAAACAATGTTTCATGAAGCACGCATAATGGATGGAAGGCATCAAGGCGGCTCTTGGCTACTCATGCG
Source organism: Tanypteryx hageni (assembly GCA_028673005.1). Taxonomy (NCBI): domain Eukaryota; kingdom Metazoa; phylum Arthropoda; class Insecta; order Odonata; family Petaluridae; genus Tanypteryx; species Tanypteryx hageni. The sequence goes on along the minus strand of CM054113.1, from coordinate 127,348,924 downwards.
CCTTCGACCTACTTTAGTCTTCTTTTAGTCGGAAGAAGAGATCCAGGAATACTAGCCGCAGAGGAGGGAGAGGGAAGAAGAGAGCGATAGATAGATAGATATGCGTCTTTATTTGGGCGAGATTGAGGCTAAACAGTCTCTTCTTCCATCTAACCCATTGTCAATTACAAACAAATAGTAAGTAACAAAGAATAAAAATAAAAATAAGGATTACATAAAGTAAAGTACTACATAAATACAATATCAAGTTAGCAATTTAGGAAATAAAAAGAGATGGAAATTTGTTTGGGAGGTTGAGAGAGAGAGGGAGGATGAAAATAGGGGTAGGTTGAGAGAGGGAGGTAGGTTGAGAGAGGGAGGTAGGTTGAGAGAGAGAGAGAGGGAAGATGAGTGAGAGAGGAGGGAGAGAGATGGAGGGAGGTAGAGAGAGAGAGGGAGGTTGAGGAAGAGAGACGGAAGGAAAGAGAGAGAGGAAGAATGATAGAGGGAGGGAGGGAGAAAAGAGAGGAGATGTGGAAGAGGTATAATGAGAGGACGTAAACCAGGTCTGCTGGCCATACGGCTCGAGAAGAAAGGACTCGCCTTCTCCCTCCCAAGGGCGAGAACCTAGTTCTCCGAGGTCCTAGGAGTGTTTATGATGTAGCGCGGGAGGGAGGGAAGAAGATCCTCGCGCTAGAGTGGCAAGCGTTCCAGTTGGGGTGGCGTGGAACTGATTTGTATTAGGAGCGGGAAGTATGGAGCAGGAAGAACAGGCGCGTGTGAAGAGGTAGGAGGTGGAGGAGGAAAGGGCCTGAAGTATATTTTGTGTTTTTATACAGATTTCTCCTAATGTCTTTCATTTCCGTCATAAAATTGAACCTTTCTATGTGCGTATGATTAATTTCTTTGACCTTCTTATATGATTCTTCAATAACGTTTCCTAAAGCAGCATCGGAATTCTTATAACCTCTCGCGGTCCTCGGAGATTGTCTAAACTGTTTTCGGACACATAAAAGGTCTCTGCCGAGTCCATGGCGTGCAACTAGGACGCTTGCTGAAAATATGCATGCTGAATGAAAGATACCTTATAAAAGTTGTTGTGTATATATTTTTAGGCTTTCAATACAGTATAAACTGTACTTTCATTAACAGAGAACTGCGGAAAATCTTGGTTAACATAATCACCGAAACAGTTATGCCACGTTTGCCTGTGGGTTTTCGTATGAGGATAGCGCACAACAGAAGCACCTCACTTTGAGTAAGAGGTGTAGTTTTAATCACCAAAACGGCATTCTATTGCAAGATAAATATAAAATTAGATAAATAAATTTCAGTGGAAAAGATATTTTGTCGTCCAAAATATCTATCGAATTAAATAATGACGAATGTTATTCCGTTATTACTGTCGCCTTTGGTGGTGAATTTAGGAATACAGAACAATATGGATGTCTGGAATAAAAACAAACACAGTAAACCCTCGATATTCGCGGAAGATACGTTCCTGGAAATCGCCGCGAATCTTAAGATCAAAGGCTTATGGGTCATTCTTACGGGTACCAAGGCGAATTTTCATGATCAATGAGCATAAACGTATAATAAGTTGAATTCATGCTCATTCTAAAAAATATAAATTAAAACACTATGAATATTTTATTTGTGTAGAATAAATCAAAAGAAAATGTTAAAAAAGCCATTCAACTTACCGACGATGACGATATTGAAATGATGATGGTGGTTATTTGGGAGGATGAGTTAGAAAGTGGAGTCCTTCTGAAGATCTTTTTACGATGGCGACTTACAAGAGTCTGTAAAGGAATAAGGTGTAGCAGCGACCTTCTTACAATAACTTGTTAGTGACGTTTGCTTTGTATTTCGCTGCAAATCCCCGTGAGTCTCTTTGTAAGAGGCTGTAAGAGAATGTAAAGAAAGATAGAATTACGGCGAGTACAGAAAGGAAGAATTGTACACAAACAGGACCACTTTCCTCTGTGTCCACAAAAGTATTTACACCCCACGCGGTCATTTTTTTAGCCCAGCAGTTCATCGAAAAGGAAAAGGAGGAAATTATTATTATGGTAAAATCAGTCTGGATGGGCAGCGATGCGCCTTTATGCGATGACAGTTCTAATTCCAATGCCTACTCCTAGTGATCAAGATCTCTTTCCTCTGCTGGCCATTATATTCTTGCATACATACAAACATGGATGTTTTCTGGCTTCATCGATCAGTGTCTTAATGGTATTTTCTTACTGCACAAAAATTTACTAGATTCAATAGAAGCAAAAATGAAAGAATCCGACGTACATACCATCATCATATACTCAAACTCACAAGGTACCAATAGCTTACTGCGTATCTGGAGCGTTTCATTGCTCAAATGGAAAACTTCGCTTTCATAGGGACAACTACTGAGGAATATATAGAGTTAAAGGGAGAAAGACCATGGTAATGAGAGATGTAGATGACAGTTTCATGCCTCTTTTCGATTGAAAGCTATATTTTGAGCATTATGATGCATTATAAGTCTTTTTTTTCTCTTCTACTTTTGCATTTTCTTAGGCAGTACTGTACATTTAGCAGATTAGTCGTCTTAATGCAATATTATTTATACATCACTACTATATTTTGCACATTTATGAGGTATTTTTCTATTCTTCAACGACTCATAAATATCCTTTACTATATGGTTAAACATGCAATGGAGCTTTTACAAGAAACAAAAATATTCTATTATAAATGAATTTTAAAACTTTTCCTACGAAATAAGATTTTATCATTCTATTTCTCTCTAACTTATTTTAAAACTGTTGATTTTATCTAAATTCATTAAATAATAATTATATAAATTTCAAATAACATAATTTTCCTCGGTCAATATAATGGCTACATAAACTATTCAACAAGAAGTATTTTCACATTTGTAACATATCGCCATTCTTATAGCCGTAAATATTTTTCAATGGCTAATATCCGTTAAAAAAACAAACGGCGCAATATACATTGCACAAACTTTCTCATATACGTATTATACGTTTGATCTCACTACACTTTTTGCCCCGAAATTAAATCTCCCCTCTGACGCGTGCGCTGAGCGTCTTGTACAGAAATAATGCCACTGGACGATATATAGTAGCTTTTCTTGGGACATATGCCTTAGTATTATTTATGATACCAGACTGTACGTTTGGATGCATTTTAAACGAAATTCTTCCAGGCATTTTTGAGTAAATCGAATTTTGTTTCAAAATATCCAAGAATAAAGTACCCTATGCTGCGCAATATCATTCATCTCATCAGAATTTATTTTATGAATGATATTATCCATAAATATGGAATATCATTCGATTTAGTTTAACCGTAAGGCTGTAGTAAGAGTTTGAGCGGATCGCGGCGTAGGCGTGACGTAATATGGCTTAGGTAAGGTAGCTTAGCGTACATTGTAATGTTACTGGACGGCATATAGAGTGTTCAAGAGATATATGGCTTACGTAGTATTATTTATGATATCAGGCTCTACAATTGGTATGATTTCAATCAAATTCTCTCGAGCAATGTCTGAGTAAATCAAAATTTTCAAAAAATCGCCAAGAATAAACTACCCTTAATTTTTGTGCAATATCATTTTTACAAAAAAGGGTCTGCAAAAGATGATATATTGCACAAATACGAAATATCATTCGATTCTATTTACGCGTTTGGGCCCTAGAACGGCGAACAGACCGACAGACAGACAGACGGCATTGCGAAAACCACTTTTATGGTCTTAGGGGCACCTAAAACGTGCATTTCCATCAAAATCTCGAAGTCGAATTTTTTCACGATAACAATACTTACTCAATATACTACGTATATGATAAAGTAAAAACAAGATATTACGTATATGAGAAAGTAAAAACAAGATATTACGTAAATGAGAAAGTAAAATAAAATACAGTTCACCCTCGCCATCAGAGGAGTTTACGTTTCTAGGAAAATATGCGTATAGCGAAACTTAGAGCATATGGGAATAAGGAGGTTCGGTTCTTGGCCCTTAAGAGTAGGTAAACGTACTCTTAAAAGAACAAATATATGTATTTATTATAAATGAACACAGTAATGGTCTATAAAAATGTAAATAATTAAAAAATTTCTATTAAAAGATAAATTACACCTTCGGAATGATTTATAAGGCGGGAAAGCCCTTTTAAAATTTTAGGATAACAAGCGTCCGACTGATCTGGACAAGCCTTTTTGCATTTTTTTTTAGCATTTCCCGCGAGCGCACTTTTTTCCGAAGGAAGATTTCCAAAATGTGCTCTGCGTCTTATAGGCCAAATTAACCTTTTATTCCGGTCGTGATGCCAATGTAAAAACAAATCAAGTCCCACGATTGTCTCCAGTAGCTGAGTGGCAGCGGCGTTCGCTTTCGGTATATTGAACGACGTAAAATTACTTTCATGACGCAAATGATTCAAACGGATTTGCCAAGAGCAACGAGAAAGAAGTGGATATTTCTAAGAAACCGATGATTCGTATTATTCCAATAATATGAAGAAAATGGAAGAAAGAACTCCTAATCCAACATCAAAGGAAGCGATTTTAAAAGCAATTTTGGTATTGGATTAGGAGCAAAGAGTGTTATGTATTGCCTTTGGCACTTTAATCTCAAACGCGAATATTTTGCCGAGAGTGTACGGCCCTGATTCCTAATATTGACGATGCAATTTCACATTATTGGATCCCTCGCCGTTGCTGCTCCAGTCATTTTTGTTGTTTCAGATGGTAGGAACTCGTCCTTTTCTCCGCGCCATTTCTCATTTCATGGTAACTCTATTTTCTTCATCTTATTCCATTCAGATACGCTGATTCCATTCCCGCATCCTCGGATCATCGGCCCCACCTTCTCCCCTCCCTCCCAAATAGGTCTCGCCGTCCGCCCCTCCATTTCCTCCTCCCTCCCTTGATGCCGCACATTCGTTTTACCATTTCAGAATGGATTCGTCGAAATTTGAGGAAGCCTTTTCGCGATTGCGTTGATCTGGCAGCGAGTAGATAAGCAAGGGAACGGGCCAACAAACCGCCCGCACCCTTTTCCTCCATCGTCCTACTCACCGAATGACGTACGATATTTCCGCTCTTTACTCGCAGTCCACGACCGCGATTTCCGCCGAGGCTCGATTCCAACTCCACCGCGGACGGATCCACCTCCATTTTTCGTCGAACTCATCCCTATTCCTTATTCTCCATTTTTCTTTCTGACTAATTCGCCTTTATACGTTCTGGAACCGAATGCGTCGGATATTTTTCCGTTAAAATTTCAGTTTATCATCGTCAATTTACTTAGGAGTGACTACGAAATTTCCCATCCGAAGGAAGGCCGACTTCATTTTGGCCCCTTTCCATGTTTCATCGTCACGGACGTTCCCTTAATAGTTTAGTATTTATGGTCTCTCCATTTCGCAGAGAAAGCGAAGAGATTTAGTTCCATTGTTTTGTTACACGCTATCCCAGTTCTATTGCTTAAGGATTCAATCTGCGAGAAAGGATTCCATCCCTATGGCTTCTCTTTACCCTTTTCCCCTCCCTCAACTTCTCTTTTCCCACCCACTCACCTCTCTCTCTTCATTTCTCTCTCTCTCCTCCCTCACTCTCCCTCAGTCCCTCCCTCTCACTCCCTCCCTCTCGCTCCCTCCCTCTCACTCCCTCCCTCACTCTCCCTCTCTCACTCTTCCTCCCTCACTCTCCCTCCGTCTCACTCCCTCCCTCTCCCTCCCTCCCTCTCCCTCCCTCCCTCCCTCTCCCTCCCTCCCTCTCCCTCTATCCCTCTCCCTCCCTCCCTCTCCCTTCCTCCCTCTCCCTCCCTCCCTCTCCCTCCCTCTCCCCCCTCCCTCTTCCCCATCCCCCGCCCTCTCCCTCCCTCTCCCTCCCTCTCCTTCCCCCTCCCTCCCTCTCCATCCCTCCCTCTTCATCCCTCCCTCTCCATTCCTCCCTCTCCATCCCTCCCTCTCCTTCCCTCGTTCAATCTCCCTCACCCTCCCTCACTCTCTCTCCCTCACTCTCTCTCCCTCACTCTACCTCCTTTACTTTCCCCTCTCAACCCCTAATTGGCGCGGTTAAATGGTCTTCTAGAATTTTCCTCATGTCTTTCTTCTGCTATTCACCCTTATTTACTGTCAACTATGAATCATTCTTATGGAGAAAGTCCTGGCTTGAAGCCAAGGTTGTTACTGCTTCTAAATTATAAGAGAAAGAAAATAATAAGAATTGAAAGTATATGAGAAGTACTGAAACTGAGCTAAGATATTAAAATATAAGTAATTAACTGAAGTACCCGTATAAATCGCACTAGAGGAAAATATGAAAATTCCATTTGTTATCGCAAGTAACGAATCTGTAGTTTACGAAATTCCTCGGAGCATAAAAGGAATAGCTACCGTTATTGAACGTGTATCGGAAATTTAAATTCGATCAGGTTTAGAAAAGAAACAGATATGATATCCAGAATCCTGAGAGTGCAGTTTTAAACGATATAGTCCAAATTAGTGACAGTATATCTTCTCAGGTTACCGAGTGTCCTGTAGAAAATACTGAATGTAAATTCTGTTAACATGGGGAAACAACGTGTTACAAGAAAGATCAGGAGTCATCTAAAGTAATAAATGGAGTAAACGTAATTGTAGTCAACTATCGTAGTTTGCGAAATAAATTAGCGGAATTCGTGCGTCAAATTCGGAGCGTTACAGCAGATATAATAATTGATACTGAGAGTTTTATTATCTAGGACATCGACAGTCAATGAGTGATTCCTTTTTCATCATTTAATTGGTTTAATTTGTCTCGAGCCAGATGTTATTGACAGAGGAAAGTTGGAAGCACTCATCCAACCTCTTTCCAACAACTCCTTTGTGCAGCTAGTTAGACAGCCGACAAGAATAAATTCTATGTTAGATCTTTTTGTGACACAACACTAGTAATGAAAATGAAAACCGCGCGGTAGATCTGTTTGTTGAATAACGCTAATTATGATGGTGTTTGGAGTGACTTAAGGGAAACATTTTCGCATTTTGAGAGATATACTAAAGACGAAATGGTCGAAAATACATAAGATGATTTAGTAATGAAAAGTGTAGATAAATTCATTCCTGTTAAATAGTCCGTCAAATAAAAGAATCGTAATTGTTCAGTCAGCAAGTCCATAGAATGCTGAAGTTATGAAGAAAATGTCATGCTAGATGGAGAATGATACTCGTCAATCAGGCGTATAAAGAAGAATCGCTCAGGAACTATTCGGAAGCGAGATACAAAGCGCGATCCGTAATGAAGAATGCGTTAAGCGATTATAAGAGAAAAACTAGAAGAAAATATGAAAGATAATCCGAAAGCGTTATAGTCATACGTCAGAGAGGCAGGAGGGAAATGCTCCATTATACCAACGCTGCATTCTAAAAACGGAGACGTTATAACGACACCGAGAGAAAAGACTGACTTATTGTGTAGCATATTCGAAACAACGTCTACAATCGAAAGCAAAGAGTCGGATATAGAAATACAGCCATACACGGATAATATTATGGATAGCATCTCAGTGTTTAAAAGCAAACAAGTCTCCAGGTTCAGAAGATATACCGTCGACAGTAATAAAGGAAATGGTCAATGAAGTGACCCAATATTTTAAGATTATCTTCTACAAAATACGTGTAGAAGTTGTTTTACCGAGAGACTATAAGCTCGGATATGCTACACCGCTTATCAAGGGTGCAGATGGGGATGAGCCAGAGAATTACCACCTTATCTCACTGATTTCTATAACGTGTAAGGTTTTAGAGCATTTTATATTTAGTTCAATGATAGAAATTTAGATAGATATAGTTTATTAGATAATAATCGGCATTGTTTTAGGAAAGGTAAATCGTATGAGACCTAGTAAGCTCTCTTCACAGAGGATATTTTAAAATCTGTTTAAAGAAATACGCAGGTAGACGCTGTATTTTCAGATTTTGGAAAATCTTTTGAGAAAGTTCTTCATCATAAGCTTATTCGAAAGTTGAAATGTTACGGGATTAACGAGGCGGTGGTAAAATGGATAGGATCGTTTCTCCGTGATCAAGAGCAGGTGGAGGTCAGCGACTGACATCGTTCGGATACCGTGAGTGTCACTTCCGGCGTTCCACCAAGGAAGTGTCTTTGGCCTACTATTTTATCTCGTGTACCTATATAAGCGATATCAGCAAAATTATAAGCGGTAAATGTAGATTATTCGTGGACGACATATTGGTTTATAGAACGAAGAAACGAAGAAAACGTTCAGATCCTCCAACGTGATTTAAATTCCATTTAGGAATGGTCTAAGGCATGTGTTCCCACCTGGTGCTCGCGAGCACCGCCGTAATCTCTAGCAGTTTCATTGTGTTCTTCGGCAGCCTGGTTGCGCAATTCTGTGATGCTTTAATCTCGTTTCCAAACATCATTTACTTATTTAATATAATCAGTTCTTTTCTTTTTAAACATATACAAGAACATTACTAATACCATTGACTTTGGTTGGATTTTATTATTTATGTTAATTATTTTTTCGCAAAAGGTGGCGGTCGCTCGATATTCTGGAATATAGCTTGGTGCTCGCTATATGTACCAGAATGCAACTTGGCGCTTGCCACAATGAAAAGGTTGGGAACCATTGGGCTAAGTAGTGGCAGATTTAAACAGTGAAAAATGTTCGTTAGTTAATTTTTGGCAGTTTCGAGTACAATCTGTTATCAATAGTGAATAATAATTTGACACGGATCTCATAAAAACGGTGTAAACTCAGAAATAACTTGGTATCATATAAACGGACGATTTATCTTTGAAGGAGCATATTCGATGGATAGTAGGAGTAGCTCGTAAAAGGCTGGGATTTGTCCGTAGAATATTAAGGGTATGCGATACAATGACACGAGAGGGTAGTTATTTTTCTTTGGTTAGACCACTAATTGAGTATGCGTGTAGTGTATGAGACCCGTATGAGATATGCATTAAAGAGGTAGAGAAAACACGACGAAAGGGAGCGCGTTTCGTGAAACGTCGATATGGTAGACAAGTAAGTGTCACGAGTCTAATAGATAAGCTTGGATAAGAGTCTTGGAAGAAATAGCGTGAAAAGTCCAGCTATCGACTAGTGCAGAGATTTAGATCAGAACAATTTAAAGCCTATCTTATGTAGAACGCCACAACCATTGTGACAAGATACGAGAAATTTATTGTAGGACGGATAGATGCAATGGATCCTTTTTTCCTAAAACGATAAGAGAGCGAAACAGGAGAATTCAATTATATGTTGGTGTTATTCGCTATCTATCACACACCAATTGCGCTGTCTTGCAGTTTATTTATTCAGGTTCAGAAATGCAATATTTCGCTTATGACAAACTACTATTATTTTGTCTACATCGCTTGACGCGGAGATTTTTTGCCGAGAAATTTAAAAAAATCTCATTTCTGAAATATGTTAGATACCACTAAAAATATAATTCGGAGAAAAAAACGAAAATGTTCTAAGAATGTTTAACACGCAAATCTTCCAAACGAAGGAAAAGTTGCGCCTGGACTCGAGCCCTGGTACCTCGGAAAAAACGTAATTGCTCATTGCTCTTCAGCACGAATAGATTAAGGAACGATAACAAATTTTAGCTTGCAGGTATCCCTCGATTTACGCGAGAGTTGTGTTCCTGAAAACCGTCGTGTAAAGCGAAAACGCGTAAATCAAAAATATTTTTCCTATAAAAAATAATGTAATTGGCGTTGTTTACGTTCCTGCGCAGGTGTATTCTACTTGTAATTGTCTTTAAATTTGATTTTAAGTGCATTTTTAACCCCTCAAGTGTGTACGACAACATATGGCATCCTGTGCAGTGTCCACTTTTACATGTGCTTTGAGTTTCTGCTGTAAATCACAGAAGTCTCGAAGGTCCTTCGATCAGTAAACTTTCCTATACAAATATATTCTCCTCACCCAACTCAATGAATATTTTTGCGTTTTCTCCCATACATTTGTTGACCGCTAACAGTAAACCCTCCTTCAGGACAAAAAAGCGTGGGTTCAAGTGCGTTGTTCGCTCAAAGAGGGAAATAAGAAAATAGACATTCTACTTCCGTAGGAACTGCCCGGGAAACCCTGCTTTTTCGTACGATGAAGAGAAATGTATCACTGCACGGTCGATAATGGTAAATAGTAAACTGGCAAAAATCTATGAAATATTTAATAAATAATAAAACTATTAAGGGTACATACTATGCGCATAACCTTAATGCAAATACCCGACGCCTAAACCGAAAAATGGTTATAAAAATAAAATCGCGTGTATGCGAAAACGCCTACACCGAACATGCGTAAATCGAGGAATACCGTATTTGTTGGCCGCACTGAGCGCCGAAGATTTTCAACTCAAGAAAAACATCGAATTTTTGCGTTCAAAACAAATTCGCGTATCGATTCGAAAATCGACGGTATGAAAATACATTTTTATCATTAGACTTTTTTGTGTTAAGTCCTGAGTATCTACGATGAGTATAAGCAATGCTGAAAATGCAAGGTGATTATTGGGTGCTGACGTTCTATTTTAATGAGCAAAAGAAAATCTCCTAGAATCGAACTTGGAACCCTAAAGTTCTATACAAACATAGTCGATCTTCCCCTGGGTGGTGTGCAAACAAACAGACAGACTTTTTCTTTATACGTTAGATAACCAACAAATAAATTAGGTTTTGCTATCAGTAGTAGGGTTATTTTGAAAATTTTCTAAAAGCGCAATAAAACTATAACATTTATATTTAACATCCTCCATCAGAGGCAATATTTTGATAATAATTAGGTACTTAAGGCTGGAACATCGCTTTTTCTGAAAGTGAGATAGGAAAATATTTATAAAACTGAGAGATGAAAAATTTTAATTGCAGAAGAAATGCAAAATTTGAACTATAAAATCCTATTAGAAATGATTCACTCGAAGTGGAAAAAGAGGCATTCGGTGACCGTAAGTGACTGCAGCGTACCTTTCCCATCTGCGATTTTTCGTCAGAGGCATTTTTTCTCACAATAAAATTGTTAACAGTGAGTCTATGTCACACATTGAAATTAGTATCTGCGATATTCAGATCTTTGAAGGAAAATGGTAACTGCGTCTTTTCTTCACTTAAATTGTATTCAGTTTTATGAATCCTTACCGCTATAGATTTATTAAATCAACAAGAGGTAGTGATAAAACTCTTCTAAAAGACAATTTGTACATAAAAATATAAACTCTTTGAACTATTTGTGAAAAAATAACTAAATTGTAAACTTATTGATTTACCATTCACTTTAAAAATTTAAATCCGTTTTGCAGTTTACAATTTATTCCAATTTGACTGACCACAAAGTTACACCTAGTAAAGTACACGCGAGAAAAAGAAAATATGCAGTCACAGTTACCATTACACTTGGCACAAGTGAAAATATGAAGGACACAGACCAGTTAAATGCTCTTTATTGGAGGAAGTGCAAAGCAGATGAATCTAACAAATACGACAAATAAAGAAACATACCGATTCTTATATCTTAGTAACGTCTTCAATTACGGAAAGATGGGTTAAGGAAACAAGCGAGGCCTTCCAAAGAAAGAACCTTGAAGCAAACCATTAAGCGTGCAAGAAATCACTATTCTAAAAGGGATCAATATTCATGGGTATATATTGGCAATCCCATACAAAGACAGGTGTATTATAGAGTGGTAAAGCTGGTTGGGATGGGCGTTGGATAAAATAATTCGTCAATTATTATTAAAAATAAGTAAAATGCATGTCAAATTATTTTTATTGTATTAAAAATTATTTTTTGTCACGAAAAGCTATACGTGTAACGAAATTAACCCGCACCATTGCGATTCTGTAACGTAAAGTGGTAGCGCTAATTAATTATAGTGATAAAAACTCGCGTGTAAAAATGGACATGATTGATGATAAGTCAATAAATCTTGTTTCGAGTCTTTGTATTATCGTATGAAGAAGCAGAAGCCCAACCGCTAAAGTTATATCGTCCACATTAAAGTAATTGGTCCTAAATATTTTGTTTCCCTATTATCGTAATTACGACCTTTGGGGCCTTTTTCGTCGCCATTGCGACGGCTGATGAACCACGGAGCAGCAGAAAGCCATCAAATTTGAGGGCTCCACAAATAGGTTCCCTGGAGGCAGCAAGAGAAGCCTCATAAACGGGATCTCAATTATAGTAAGGGAGAGCAGTTCGAGGCTACCTTCCAGTAATACGAATATTAAAAGGAGAAAAATCAAATAAAAACTTTCCCTGTGAAATTATTTCAAATACAGAAGCCGTGAATTTAGGGAGATCGCAGTGAGCCATGTTATACTTCGACATCTTTATACTGTGAACGCAGACGCATTCTGATCGGTGACATTGCATTGTCAAGGTGTGGAGTCCAACAGAGCAACACTTCTTCTACCGACTCGCGGTGAATCAATCCACTCAAAAAAGTTATTTGGTCAGTTTTTATCCGAATCTAAGTCTGTTGATACTCTAAGTCGGTTTCTTGTGCTCTCAATCCAAGTTATGAAACGATTTTTTCCAATACAAATAACGGAGACGAAAGGGTCTTGCCATCTGCAAACATTTCCAGCGTGGAAGTGAAGTCCGAATTTCTCGAGCGCGTGCTAAAAAACCTCTAACAAGACGATGTTGATCTCTTTCGAATTGACCTTCCTTTCACCAAGGCGTTCGATGTATGTCTCTGGAGAAGAAGACAGTTTATTTGGACAAGGATCAAGGATCCAGTGTAGGTCTCGGACGGTGTGATCGAGTAGATAGTGCAGAAGGAACGGTTTTCTATATTTATTTGTACGGTGAAACTTGTTATCTACACTTTTTCTGGAGACAAGAAGAAAACAAACGCAAATCGCGTTAAATGTAAATTTAAAAAATTTTGAAATGTTATTGATTAACCTCTAAGTACTCCAAACTACGATAACAGTGACCAGAAAGTCGCAAAAAGGCCGGAAATATTTTGATTAATAAATGATTCTATTATATAGGAGGAATATCTAGACGGAATAAAATGAGTCAACTATCTGCTGATGAGTTTATGAGGGCGCAAAGCCTCCTTCTTTAGGTAAACAACCTTACCGCGAGAATGACTGCTTTGAAAGTTCCAAATGCTTCGGCTGGATGTATAAGTATTAACCAAGGAAGTTGCCCTCAGGGGTCCCAATTGGTTGTAATGACGCGAAAATTAAAAAAAATACAAAGTAAAAATTTTGAATAAGTATTTAAATATTATTGAATATTCCAAGTATAAAATACAACAAAAATACGGCATAAGTATTTATAAACTTACATTAAAAAGTTACACTGTTTTTTGTTGTATTTTTGCCTCATTATAACCGATTGGGATACATGAGAAATCCTGTGGATAACCTGTGCATTCACGCAATCCTAAATCATTTTTAGAGTAAAAACTTCAACAAATGGTTTTTATATACATAATTTTAATGAATAAATACGAAAATGCTCGCGTTAAAATTTACGGATTTCTTGCCCACGTTGCTTCGAGAGCCGTGTAAAAAGCTCTCTGAGAAGGCAAGCGGCCAAAAGGCAGTGCAGATTAGCGACTCCTGCTCTACAGATTTTGAATTGTTGGAGGGACGAAAACTATATAACAGTCGAAAACTGACTATTTACCCTTCCTCTTCTATAATCTGTATGAGTAACTCTCTGCTACTAAAGAAGGACTAAAGCTCGAAAAGCTTTCGCCTTTTTGTTTTTTCTGGTGTGATTTCGACACTGTTTTCCTCGCTCACTGAGCGATTTCGATTATTGAGCGTAACATATATATGTCATTCATTCTATAATAATCTTGAGCACATAATGTTAGAATTTGAGAAGAATTATTGGCTACTTTGTCAGGAAAATCATTTTCAAGCTACGCAGAATTTATCTATTTGGCATGTAAGCGACAAAAACACTAAAGATCTTATATTGTCTCGGTTATGTCCCGGTTTTTCTTACCCAGAATCTGGTCATCCTAGATATCACGAGAGTATTAACGTCGGGGATTAGGAACAACAACAATTTTTTGATATTACGTCTGTTCTTTTTATAATGAATAAAAAATAATTTGTCCCGAGAACGAGTTGTCGTTTTCAACGAGTTGAAATGCATTATTATAAATCATAACCTAGAGTATGTTTACCTTAGTTTCCGTGTTACGATTATTGGAACGCGTCGCAAAATCGTTAAGAGATTTATACGATCGCGAGTTACTCATGTTTTAACATAAAATGTTAGAACTTAAAACAATCGCTATATATGCTGTTAATAATGTCAAATATAAACTTGGTTGAAAATGCCGAGACTGTGGGATAGATATACGGAAATAGTTCAAACTTATAAACATCTCTTGTTATTAAATATTTGTTTTACTTTAAGAACGACGCCCGCTCCTAATAAAAAGTCAAATATAATCGAGGCGACCTGCGATGTCATTCGGGGCATGGGCCTCAACCCGCCTCACATTTGCCATTCCGCCAATATTCGGCCCGTTGTCCACTAGGTACAGTGGCGTAAATATGGGTACGCAAGTTACGCGATCGCGTAAGGGCCTAAAACCAAGGAGGCCCTCACCCTTGCATCCATTGTTTATAATAATTTATAAATTTAATTATTTATAATAAATATAAATACTTTGTTTATCAAAATTCTATATTTATGTTATTTCTATTAATATCCATTACACTCAGAACACACTAGCAAATATTCAATTATTAAGTGGGGCACTGAGAGATTTTTTGCTTGGGGCCCAAAAGCTATAGTTACGCCACTGACTAGGTACGCAGATAAATGTGTTATCGGGGCGGCAGTTTTGTCCGTCCACTACGGCGAGTTTCTCGGTCAACTAGAAATGCGTTTAGTTCCGTTCTGAGCGGCAACCAAGTTAGACGTGCTCAGTTGAGATTTTTTCAGTGGTAAACTCGGACAGATATGTTCAATAAAAGTTTGATGCTTCATATGATTGACTCGGAGTCGAATGACTCAGAGGGAAGTGACGAGGAAAATGTGCTTTTGTTTTATTTAGCAACAAAGCGTCCTTGACCAGTTCCCTTCCAATTGACGCCCATATGCCTTCTTGCGATGTTTTGTTTTTATAATCTTCATCTACTGTGTCGTAGAGACATGTATGGCTCCTAACTATCTCAATTAATTTCTTCATTATCACAGCCAATCCAAATGAAAAAACTGCAGAAGCAGAGTTATCAAATGCAGTGCACACAGCCAATGTAGGCTAGTTTAGAAACCCTGGAATGCGTTGAGCCTGGCTGCTGGCGGGTAGGTAAGGGCCGGTGATTCACAGATAAATGGAAGTGGAGGGGGTAAATGTGTACCAGAAAATTCCCCCGGCTAACGACTGGTCTGAGATTTGTCGGCCCCTCTTATTTCTCGTTTCGTTCTAGTGGACGGACCACCTAAAGCAATGCATTCGATTTACACATTTCTCGGCGCACATTTCACGGCGTAGTGGACAACGGCCTTCACCGGCGCACGAGTTAGCCACCGAATACGACCTCCGCACGCAGTTAGCCTCTTTTAACAGCGCATGCGTCATCCGCCTCACTCATCATACGCTCCGATTTTTATGGGAATCTCGTAAAAAATTAGAGAACCTTTTAGGGTATATTTCCATCCCGGCGAAGAGGACCTCCTCATCCGCCCAATCCTCTCCACCCCCACGCCCCTATCCCCCTTGTCGAACCGGCCCCCGCCCTCTCCCCCAGCGGGGGAGCGAATGACGACCAAAAAATCGTTAAAGGGGAAGACGCGCGGAAAAGCTTACGAAGAGAGGTTTCGCAGGGTGGGATTAGATTGAGTAAACACGGAATTCCCTTCTCGAGTCTTTGGACGTCATTCATTCTGGATGCGTCCTCATGCGACGCCGAAGCGCGCGTCTCGAGCACGCGGTGAGTCGAGAGGAGATCTAGGAAAATAGAGACGCGGAATTAAAGGCACAGGAGAGGCGGCGGAGATGAAAGGAGCGGAAGGGAGGAGGATATTAGAGGGGGTTAGATGGAGGAGGGAGAGTTAGAGGAGAAAGGAGGATATTAGAGCGAAAAGGAGTGTTGGAAGGAGAAGTGGGGGTTGGATGGGGATGGAGGGGGTTAGATGGGGAAGGAGGGGTTTAGAGAGGGAAGGGAGGGGTTAGAGGGGAAACGAAGGGGATTGTGGGAGGAGGGGGAATGAGAGGTTTAGAGAGGAGAGTGTTTTAGGGGGAAGGAAAGATTTGGAGGGGGAAGTAGGGAGTTTGGGGAGAAGGAGGAAGTCTGAGGGGGAGGAATAGGGTTTTAGGGAGAAGAAGAGGGCTAGTGGGGTTTGGATAGGGTTAGAGGAGGAAGGAGGATATTAGAGGGAAAAGGAGAGTATTGGAGAGGTAAGGAGGGAATTTGAGGGGGAGAGAGGAGATGAGTAGCTTTTATCACGAAAATCAAACAAGAATGTCGTAACTCGCTTAGTACTCGGAGAAATTTATGCATGGATAAGTAATTGATGTCAACGTAAACAGCCTTCGCAGTAAGTGAAGTAAATAAGATCTGCTATAATCACAAAAATGCTGTTATAACCGTTGCGTATGCATGCAGACAGGGCCATCCGAGGTCCGGGCCGATCAGCACTTGCGGGGCCTCTTAACAATCTAAAATCATCAAGGTATAATTCGCGTACTAAAAACAATTGTAAAAACGTGTATTTTTAAATATGTATATTTTATTGTATAATTTACATAAAGATATATTTTATATTGTGCTTTTGAAATGAGGAATCGCTTCTCGAGTTCAAGAACAAAAACAAGTCCTTCGTTAGGAAAACAAACAATAATTTGATCATTTACGCCTGATTCATAATGATCTATCCTCATTATTTTCTGGCAAATTGCTCTGGAAAACTGCATGTATACCTGCAATTTGGATATGAATATAAACACAGAAATCTCAAATGAATGGAAACATATAATACGTGAGGTCAACTTAATACTAAAGTAGAAACTCATTGTTTATTGCTCTTCCTACTTTAAAAACTTCAATTTCCTCAACTTTCTTGCAGCAAACTCTGCCATCAGATAGTTATAATCAAAATATGGCTATTTATCTCTCGATAGACAGAATAGCCAATCCACTCAATCTCTCTTGGGACATTACTGTCCTAAGATAGTTTTTTTTATTTTATGTTTCGAAAAACTTCGCTCCGCTGATGCACTGGGACCGGAAATGTTAACAAAATCCTATACGCTATCTCTGTATTTAGGAAGGAACCATTTAATGACTTGGAAAGTTAAGGATTTCAAATGCACTTATTGTTCCTTGGGGGATCAACTGTCGAAGCACACGCAGTTCTAAGAAAAGATATGTACTGTCGATGTGTGAATCTTTATCACTCTATATGTTGTCCAAATATATACACTGTTTTTCATTTCGTCTTATGCTAATTCTCCAAGTTTTTTAAATCATACAGGAAGCCAAAATTACCTGTGTACTTTTCTATTTATTCGAAACGCGTTGTCAGTGATATGAGTGCCTGATCTACGATGACAAAGAAGTAGCTAGTTTCAAATGCTTTTTTCAGCCGAACACCGTGTGTATCGTGCACGCTTAGCAGCAAACTTCATCTTGCTGCTTAGCGCGGGGCCTCTTTTGCCGCGGGTCCAGGGGCGACCGCCCCAATTCACCGTACTCTAGGGACGGTCCTGCATGAAGAATTTTGCAATGTGAAGGAAACAGATTATCTATGACGAAGAATAGTACGTAAACGTGAATATTACAACTACTTAACTCAAGTGAGGTTTGTTTTAAATTGTTTTCGGTTTTTTGATTATGTAATTACAGCTGATTGGGAAATAAATCGATAGCGAATGTTTTTCAAAGTATATCGCTATGATTCAAATACTCCATCGCACGAAACGCGCCTATTTGGCAAATTTGGACTTGAAACTCTCGGAACACCCAGGCACAGAAGCGATTTTTTTCACAACGGACTGCTGAGTCACACGATGCCCGACTACTAGCTCCCACCAATAGAATTTGTCGTGATGACTGTGAATTAGCAATTTAGGTGAAAATATGACGCTCAATTGTAGTCAATTTTACGTTGAACTGATTATGTATATTATAATTTTCTAAAAATTTGCAAAAATATTTAATATTACAGAAACTAAAAATATCGGCACGGTAATGATAGTAATAATTTTAATTCATTTTATTAATTCTGTCCCTATATTATCAAACGCTATTATCCTGTAGAATAGGCACTTTCTTTATTTCAGTGATTTATACTTCTCCGCAGATAGGACGTACATGTTTTCTGATAACAAAATAACGCTTCGTGCATTCAGGCGACTACGTACGAAATTCTGATTAGAAACGCAACACTGTTGCGATCCTATTGCGGTTGACCATGAGACGTAGCATTACTAGCTTACTGGGACGTGAAATTATCGTCCGTGTGCCCATCTAATCCAGTTTACATTGGTGTGTTTTCCTGGTCCAAACTCGGACTCAGTCGAATCTAGTGCCAACATTGACGGGTTACTGCAAAGTTGTGCCAAACTGTCCTAAACCTTTATAGGGCAGTGGGATCTCCCACCCCTTCTGCTGAAAACGCCTATAGGGGTAATATGTTCCCATCTACGTTTTTCTTCTTTTGGACCACTCTTCTTCAGCCTCTATCCATACCGAGGAACTTTCGATGATTACTATTATTATTTTATTATTTTTCCTTATATTTAAACGTTTTTTTCTTCATTTTTCTGGAAGATATTAATTATTCCCGCTTGAATTATGTCAACTTGCGTGATAATTTATAGTAATAATTTCGTTTTATAGCACATGCCAGAGAAAATTAAAACATACATACGGTGCGAACTGTATCACTAAAAAGAAGGAAAAACGGAGTAATGTAATTAGTCGTGCATGCAACGTCGCACTTTGTAAAAACTGTTTCAGTGGTTTCCATAAAACGTAATCAATTTATTACAATGTATACTTCCATTATTCTTTAGTGTATTCATATGTTATAAATTAAGGTGGTGACTATAGTGTTTGTGTAAGTGTTGCTTGTGTATTCATATATGTACCTCGGTATATTTATAGATATTTGAAAAAGGTTACGACGTGCCCCTTGAAAGTTAGTCGACCCGCATAACACGAAAGTAGAAATTCATGTAGGTATATATCAGGAGTGGCCAAACTGCGGCTCGCGAGCTAAATGCGGCTCATTTAACTTAGTATGTGGCTCTTTTAAATTTCCATTCAGTGGCGTGTCAATGTTTTTCACTATAGAACACAATGATGTAGGGTTTGAGACGTGTTGGGGATGCCAAAGGGATATGCATTATATCTGAATTGCTTCGGATACAGATTATGTTTTCTGTTCCTAAATTTATGAGCACAGAATGTGTATCATGCGGCTCTCGAACTTCTGAAGATTATCGTATGCGGCTCCGGAGACATGCAAGTTCGGCCATCCCTGGTAAATAGTATTAGAATGAGTTTTCAATTTCATTTCAAAACAAATATTTACTGAAAATATTTTCAAAATGTAGGGTAAAAAAATTCAAAATTGCGAACCTGCTTTTAAGCCAATTAATATGTTTTAAATAACAAAAAATAGGTAATTGTTCCTCCAAAAAACATAAGTGCTATAAAAATATTTCTCCTTCCTTTTTGAAACTTTTGAATTTTCTTGGTTGCAGTGATATTTCTTATGGGTAATATTTTTGTTATGTCATTATTATAGATTTTTTTATTGCTGTCTTATTTTTTGTCTTTATATCTCGTTGTTGGATGTGTGAGAGACTGCTTCGATTTACGTCGATTCGATTTACGTATCACTTTTCAGGAACACATCCCCGACGTATACATATAATACATATAATAATTTTTCACTGCTTTATCTTTTAAAAATGTAGTTTTTTAGAATTTGAAATCAATTTCAAAGTTAATTGGGAATTTATTCAAGTTTTCGTATCTCGATATGAACTATTTTTAAAATGCAAACGAAAAATATCCTACACTCATTCTTATCTTAACCAAATCGAGAAAATAAACTCTTCTGATATAAAACTTGCAAGGACAGGCACCGGGTATCTGGCGAATGATTCATTGAACAAGACCCCTCTTGAATTACTATATACATAACTAGGAAATTCATAAAATATGCACATTTTTGTCAAAATGATCACGAAACTACAAATATATATTTTAATTGAAAAAAATATTTTTTGAATCTGATAGAAAACACCAGGTTTTGAAGGAGAGTTATGACAGTTAAGTTACTATAACTTACGACACAAAGATTTTAGTAGCAGTTAAGAGAATGCGAACTTCAAAAGTCATACTTTTTAGAGCGAATTGTAAGCAAGTTTTTAATTGCAGAAAATATTTTCTTACATTTTATTTTCATTTTATTACGAAATGCACATTCTAATTTCTGATGATGCCTAATTATTTACAGTAATCATTAATTAATTCAATTAATCGAGCTCTAGCACTCTTAATATGAAAACTTATCAATTGGACAAATTAAAAAAACACACAGAAGTCGTCTTCATAGGCAATTAAAGAGATTAAAAATTTATATACATACATTCATGCATCGCCGTCAATTCGATATTAAAGCTTTTTAACTCCACGTGTTCGGAATTAAAACCTTATTTGCGTTTTTTTCAATACGCTAATATAATAGTTTTGTTCGTCCTTCCGTTTTTACGTCACTCTTCCGTACCCGGTGAACCACTTCTACATCGTTTAAGTTACAGCGACCAAATTTTAAGTAATTGATTATAGGCATATGTCCTCGTGTTTGAACTCTGGAAACTGCAGGGGTGTGTTTTTTATTTCAAAACTGCCCTTAATATCCGATTCATGAGTTCTTTCCTTACTCGTTTATTTTGGCGTGTTTAGTTATTTGTATGATTGCAAACGTTTCATGAAGCTGAAAAGCTGTCATTTCTCATTGATGTACAACAGTATATTTACATCGAAATAGGGACATAGAAATCGTCGAAGCCAAAATTCTTTATATTAAATTACTTTAAATAAAATTTGTATGCATTTAATTCTGTAATTTCATTCATAAACTTATATTAAAGATTATATCGCGACAGAACTTGGATATGTCTTACAAAAATCTCTAAAAATAACTACTGATTCACTTCCAAAGGGCCCCATACACACTGATACGTGCAACGACGCAGAAATCACGATGGTCTCATGAGCCACATACACGTCGGAGCAGGGAGTGATGCTTGAATCGCAGATTCATTACTTCCTTTTTACGTCCTCAGTGAAAATGCCCTCGAATTTCTCAAAATAGTTGTGATTTCGCTTGGTGTGGCAATATCACTTTCCTTGAAAAAGACAAGGAAAGCGAAAAGAAAGTGATCGAGGCAGTGACTTCTTGATGGAAGTAAGTTCTCGTTGGCGATTTTGTAAAGAGAATTAGAAACAACTGAACCCAATGATTATATAGATTATTTGCGCATAGAGGATTCTTTCACACTTTGCTCAGTTTAATCCGTCAGACAATCGAGAAAAAGAACATTCTAATGAGATGCGGTTAGAGCAGAAGGAATAGTTTTGATCACACTACGTTATTTCGCTACGGGATATAGCTAAGAAGACTTGAAAATTTCCTCTGTAATCTCACCTCAGTTGCTGAGTCGGATTATACTTGAAACATGAACAGTCACTTACGAGGAACCCGTTGGGAATAAAATCAGATCAGTTTCCATCGAACTGACAATGAGTGATAGAGCAATTTAAGTAGGCTGGCGCTGGGACACTGTGACGACTGAGGGCCGGGAATTGATGCAGGTCCATACGCGTTGATTCGTTACCCTTGATTCATCCCCATACACGTTGCAACTGGCATCATGAAACCAGTGAGTCGATGCGAACGTCGACTCCTGTATCAACGTGTATGGGCCCCTAAAACCTCTCTTTGACGGAGCTGAAGTATATAAAACTTCCCTCATAACCTCATTGAGTGCTATGTTCCTACATTTAGGGTTAGATGTCCGTTTAAATCAATAAAGTTTCTTAGTATTCGATTTTCAAGATATGGGGGTTTAACGGGCCGTCAGGACACAAGAGATTTAGTAGCCTGGATGTGAATGATTTAAAATATAAATTTAAAAAAGAAATGCCGCACGAACTCTTTATACGAAAAAGATATACCGGTGGAGTGAATAAACTATAGTTAAGAATTTTTGGAGGAATATATAGTCCCGTAAAAGTGACACATTGAGATGGCTGTCCGATAGAGTGAGGGGAAAATGGAGCAAGTGGGGGAGAGGAGAAGAGAGAGAGTTGGGGAGAGTGAAGAAGAGGGAGAGAGGTCGGCTGTAGGATGAAGAGCGTGAGCTGGATAATGTCATTCCAAAAATAACGCGAGAAGCTACGTTATCCGTCCTTCGGTAGAAGCGGAGGTGCCCCACTGTCTTCATATCGATCTAGGTAACTTTTCTCCCTTCATATCTTCCCCCTTGCTCATCCCTCTCTTCCTCCCTCTCCTACTCTTTCTCTCTCCTCATCCCTTTCTCTCTCCCCCTCTTCCACCCTCTCTCCTCCTCTTCCACACTTTCTCCCCCTCTTCCACCCTCTCTCCCCCTCTTCCACCCTCTCTCCCCCTCTTCCTCTCTCTCTCTCTTTCCCTGAAAATTTCCCTCCTGGATACTTCACTCAGTCCTTCCCCCCTTCCCCTGACCTGTCCTCCTTTCCCCTGACCTGTCCTCCTTTCCCCTTACCTGTCTCCCCTTCCCCTCGCCAGTCTCCCATTCCCCATCCCTCCCTGCGCTCCCTCGAGCCGCCATCATCAGCTCCGCACAGCCACTCAGCACGTCTCTACCCTCTTGTGGTCCACTAATGCAATCCCGGGAAATCAAACAACTCGTGGTTAAAGCAATACTTCTCCTTTGCTGCAGAAGTATCTTTCTCCTTTCCCGAAAGAGAGAGAGAGAGAGAGAGAGAGCGTGCGTGCTGCCGACAACGTGCTCGCCAGCGTGTCCTTTCAAAGCGATCAAAGAAAAATGGAACAACGTACATTAGGGAGGCGTACGCGAAGATACTAGCGATCGAGGAATGATAAAGGGTCGAGGGAGGAACGAGGCGATTGCCGTGCGTATAACACCGTCCTCGGGCAAGAGAGGGAAAGAATTAAAAATATTATTGAGAAAAATTTCTGTCGCGATGTTTGAATAATAAATGATGAAGGGGTTTAATCTTTGAGGGCTCTCGCTAAACAGAAACGTCTGAAAGAGGGATAGTGAGGCGAATTCTGAAGCGTATTTCACGGTCGTCTCACAAATTTCCTCAAACACAAAATTCTGATTAACTCCTTGGGACTCGTCCGGAAACCAGACGAGATATACAGTAAACATTCGTGGTAAAGTTTGTGTAGTACGCCACTTCCTCGGTACCAGCGAGGGATGCGCTCTGCTAAAACCTAGCAGATAATCTCTCATATATTTACATTATAATTGTCGGAATAGGTTCCATACCATTAGAGACTGTAATGAAGAAATAATTTTTGTAGAATCATCATCATCGGTGACCAGATAAATGCGCACACGAAAAAAGCCAACACGAAAAATCCGAACAGAAATAACCCCACTGTCATAAATGCTCACATGAAAAATACCCACACGGAAAATTACTCACACGGAAAAATGCTCACACGGAAAAATGCACACACGGATAAATGCTCACTCGGAGGAATGCTCACACAGAAAAATACGCACAGAATAATTCTCACATTATTTTTAGTTTACAAAAAACAAATTATTTCATATTTAAAAACGCAACAAAATGTTGAATTAATATATTTTATTTCTACTTCTATACGATGTATTTTAATCTTGAATAGGTTACAGGAAATAAAATGCTCTGGTTTTATTGCAACTAAACACTTTTATTTTATTTATAAAAATAAATTATTTTTTCTTTGTCCTACAAAGCGAACAGTCAACACTTTTTGGTTTTTTATCAACAAACAACTAATTCAGACATATGTCAGTGATTTATTTCTTTGTCAAGGTTTTGAATATAATTTTCATTACTGTAAGTTAGCCAATCTCCGCAAGTATTTCAGTTTGTCTTCAACCTGCTCATATTCCTGCACAGAAGTGGCAACCAAGTCATGCAGTGCATCATATCTTCTTTTTCACCTCTAGACGACCTGCCTGTGCATTAGCCAGTGTCAATCTGTGGCAAGCCAGGCCTCTCTGCAGTCCATCAAACAGAAACCACACGCTGGAATGACTGCAGTGGAATAGGGAATTAAGTGCATTGTGAAATCCCTCACAGCAGTTTGTAGTTTTAGGCGACCGTTCAAGAGCTGCATCATGATAATTCCATATTCTTATTCGAAACTGGGGATCTCTAACTGCTGCACCCTCAATATATGTGGAAAAGAAGTACGTGAGCACCGCATTATAGCTATCTTCGTCTGGAAATGGGGCGGCAAGCTCATCAAAGACACTCCTCACATCATGGACTGGGGCAAAGGTTAATTCAGCAAGGGACTTCAGCTTGAGTTTTATATTTATATCAGTTTAAAATTCAGTCTTCAAGCCAACATTGCTGAGTTTCCTGATGAGACTCTGATACAGATGGAAATAGCACCCTTTGACCTCAACGTGTGGAAAACTCACTGAATACTTCTCAAAATCTACTAAAACCTTTTGAGGCACCAGATTTGGAACCAAAAGCTTCATGATTTCAAACATTCTATTATAAGTATCCAAGCTCTTTTTCTGTAACAAAATGTAAATACATGGCGGTAATTAGTTACCCATCTTGGCATGCCACATATACAGTTGGGAAAACATGTTTGGAACTTTATCAAAGGTGCCATCTTCATAGATTGTATCTTTTTTCAATATAACCAAGAGTTCTTTATCACCTAAACCAGTATTGTGAATGTGAGAATTTTTCTATGTGCTTATTTTTCTATGTAAGCATTCGTCCGGGTGAGCATTTTTCCGTGTGAGCATTTTTCCGGGTGAGCATTTCTCTGTGTGAGCATTTATCCGTGTGAGCATTTTTCCGTGTGGGTATTTTTTATGTGAGCATTTATGACAGTGGGGTTTTCTCTGTGCGGAATTTTCGTGTGGGCTTTTGTCATGGAACCATCATCATCATCATCGATAGTCTGTCTGTAGACAGGTCTGTGATTATTCATGGTTCAACTGGTTCTCCATATACCCATATTTTCTGCTGTCCTTTTCATATTTTGATAACTCTCTTTCCCTTTCAAATCGTCTATCAGCTGAAACCTTTTCCTACCTCTTTCACCTTTTCCATCTATTTTTCCTTCTAACACGTCTTTAATCATACTCTCTCTCCTCAGGTAACACCAACCCACCTTGACTTCCTCTTTCTGATAATCTATATAATCGCTTCCCTCCTACTCTTCGTGACACTTCATCGTTTTTCATTCGATCTGTCCATTTTATCTTCGACATTTTCCTCCAAGTCCACATTTCAAAGCTTTCCAAGTATTTGATGCCATTTTCCCTTAGCGTCCATGTTTCTGTCCCGTACAAAGCTATATCTCGGATATCTTTCCTTATATTCCCCTTAAGTAAGTGTTTCTTTCTTCTGAAAGCCGCTTTTGCTTTTCCTATTCTAGTTCTGATCTCATCCGTACATTTTGCTTCTCTTGTCGTGATGCTTCCAAGGTATTAATAGTCTGAGACTTGTTCTAAAGGCTTTCCTTCGTAGCACTTCATCGTTTTTTTTAGAATATATATATATAGAATATATATATAGAATATATATAATATATATATATATATATATATATATATATATATATATATATATATATAGAATATATATATACGACTTCAGCTACTGAAGATGGGAGCATAGCTCCCGAAATACGTATCTAGCGGTTTTCCCAAGAGATTTCCAGTGTTTGTGCGTGTGTGTTTTCTTTTTCTTCTTTTTAGGCTAGTTTTTGACAACAGGTTCCTGTAGGCCATCATCGTCCTGCAAACTTGTAAGCATAATTTTAATTTTCCTTATTTCTTATTGACGTGTGAGTGCTCTCTGGGTTAATTTACGGTTCAGGAGTTTTAAATTTTAATTCCGATCTGTACACCGTAGTCTCCAATTCCTTTTTTAACGTTAGAATATATATATAGAATATATCGGCTCATTTGTTCTAGTAACAATGGATTTTATCAACTAGAAAAGATGAAGAGAATTTCATTGTTCCAACTTCGCTTAGCTGATGTAATGAAGGAAATTTCATGGACAAAATAAACAAGAATAATTAGAGCTAGACACAATTTTTATCACATAAGGTGTTACAAAAGCTTCTTGTAAATTAAAAAACAAAATTAATAAAAAGGTAACTTTCTTTCTCACCAAAAGGTCTAAGTATCATTGATTTTTGATAATTATTTTATGAAGTAAATGGTATTATATCGGACAAATTACGTAGTATAAGTAGCGTATTTATCTCCAGGTGGTGTGTTGGAGGCAGCTAAAAATAATTTTTTAAATATTTCTTAAACAATGGATTCTAGGAAAAAAAGCTTCAAACAAAAGTTGTAGAGAATAACATTTTATCCAATTATTGGATTTAACGTAAGCATATATTTTTACATTATAATGGAGAGAATCGATAAAACGGAAAAAGACCAAGTGTAAAGTATCACTCTCGGTTGACCGATTTTAACCAAAAACTAATCAACCTTTGTCCCTTTTATAAAAATGACAAATATAAAATTTCTTGTTTATCTGATATGTAAATAGTTTTTGAATTTGAGGCCCACAAAATTCCTATTACATACACGCCGACATCAAGAAAATGATCAAAACTTGCTCAGGAGATCTCAAAAGGTGTATTTCCGTTGAAATCTCGAATTCGATTTTTTTTCATGAAAACAATTCTTTCCACTTGATTACGTATTGAGAAAGTACAAAAACACGGAAATATTTTGTCTGATTTTATTGAAATCGACTACATACTCCTTCGATTAGGTACTCCGGGAATCTCCGGATATATGTCCACTGTAGATACATCTCTCCCGAAATCCGGTAGGACTTGTCCGGGAGACCAAAATCTTCGTAATTAAGTAATTCTCGTATTTACTGCTCAATTTAGATTGTATTAAGTTGAGATTTTGTAGAATCATTACCTTTGATTCGAAAAAAGCGACACAATGCAGAAATGTATTTTTTACAGAGGATTATGCTGGTTCCTACCTCTGACGCATCTCTAAAGGGACCACAATTTAAACCCATCTAGAAACATTCATAATTTTGTGATGACCGCATTGTGAAATTTAGGATCAAAGCGATATTTGGTATTCTACGTAAGGCAACTAATGTAAGAAGTGTAAAATAACAATAAATATTAATTATAAAAAATGTGACATCTCATATTAATTGCAGTCTGCATAATATGTATTCCCATGTTTAAAACCTAATTTTGCTGTAGGCCGCATTAAAATATTCTGGTGGCCGCTCTTGAGAGTCACTGCTCGAGCAGATGCTAAAAAGGGAACCTTAACGTTCGTTAAGCGATTGGCAGTTTTTTCCGAGAATTTTTTGTTCTGCACTTGCATTAATTTCGCTGTTTTTTTTAGCTTACTTACTACACATTGAACTGATTCAACACTATCATCGCGCATTCTACGAGTTCAGCATTTCCCGACAGCTGGGGGGCTTTGACTGATTGTTAGGGATTCCGCGAAATACTTTGGCAAATAAATTAATCAGCACCTATGAAAAATAGATATATCAGTAGTGCGATAATATTTCTCCTTATAAGATAATGATGTTGTACCCACAATTGAATGCGTTCAAACGTTGTGATACATATATGTAAAAATGTGCAGCCTTGTTTAATGGTAGGGGTACCACGGAATTCAGCTTATCTTCAAAAGTGGCCTACAAAACTGTTTCAATAATAAAATATCGGATAACCATACCAACCGTGAAAGGATTAAAAGGAGTTGGTTTTACTTATATGTCAGAGCGGATTCACGAGCATTACGAAAAGGAAGTTTTAGTTGCGTCGCGTATCTTCAAGTCCTAAAAAGAAGTAATCATTATTTTCATAACATATACTTCGAAATTTCAGTGTGAGCGTCGGTCTTTGCTTGTATTTATTTCGCGTTGGATGGATCGGATGAGGTAAGTCTCAGACCACCGCTCAAGTAATATCTCCGTTATTTAAGCTATTTAATGGCTGTAGCGGTCACACGGAATAGAGCGAAAACATTTAAGGGAGTTGAAACGTGGACTGATTAGTTCGGAGGAGGAAAAACGGCATGACGGATTACTTGAAATTAGTGGCGAGAAATTGTCTAGTACGAAACTTTGGCACTGCTCCGAGGTACACGATGCCTTATTTGTTCTTCGATATGCGGCAGCGGCACCTATTTTTCTGATCATGAAATCATGTTTTATGTTAAAAGTAAATAAAAAAATAAACGGTTGGATCTCTCAAGACGTGGTTTGTCTCTACGCAAATGGACTCAAATAGAAAGATGAGAGCGTGGGATTCACTCGTGTCTGCTTACTCGAGAAGTTGCGTGACACGCGCACGTGCGTGCGTTTGCGTCATTTATTCTTCTCTTCACCTCCATTGCCGTCTCTTAGAGTATTTGACGTCAGATTCAACAGGTCGCGATGACTCAGTCCGGATATTATTTACGTTCAGAACGCGCCAAAGCCCTAGAAGGTGGAAATAAAAAGTCGGAAGGGTTGACACGAAATTTCAGTTTCGCGAAAGCTGTCCCTGACTTCCGTGCTTCCATATAAAAGCGTTTTTCTGAATCACAAGAAAACATCAAATGAATAAAAGAAAGACTAAAATTGGTCGGAAACGTTCCTCGGTCAGCCCATGTGAAATGTCTGGAACACATGCGATGTTGTTCAGTTTAGGCTCAATGACACTTCAGAAGAGAGAAATTATGTTTATTGTTTACTCGGCACTACGAGCAAAAAATCTCATGAAAAGGAATAGATCAAAAAATATTTTATCCATCAAGAATAACTCACGTCGGTCTGCGGGCCGCATGAAGACCCTCCACCAAACCCGCAGGCCGCATTAAGACACCGTGCCAAGTCTGCGGACCACATACTTTCCAAGTCCTCACACCATTTCATATTCTTTGGACTTTCATTCTCCCCTTTCCCAAGGGAAGAAATCGCCCCAACCCTATGATGTGGCCATAAACCCATTCATGACAAGAATAATAGATTCGGCATTGAGGGTTAGATTCTTTGGACGCGTTAGAAGCAGTCTGGCAACGGGATTAACATACTCAGTACCCCATCTGTTCAGAATTTTTATAAATCAGAATGAGCAACAAACTGCTTACATTTCAAAAGTACTGATGTAATATACATACTTCTTAAATTTCTTAGATTTATGTGAAATATTTTATAATATATAAGTTTGAGTTTTGGCCTCAGTGTAAACTAGCTTACTTCACGGGCCGCAGAAATGTACGACGGGGGCAGCGAATTTGAGACCCCTGGATTAAATGAAAAAGGAAAATTGTGTTTCTAGAATTTCGTTTACAGAAAATTCAAAAGTCATATTCCATAAATGGCATCATGGCCAATTTATTGAGCCGAAACTTCAGAATATAAGGCATTGAGTGAGTTACAAAGGCTCTCAGGAGATAAACATTTACCAGATTCGATCCCTCTGAATTAATGAAGAGTTGATGGCACTTCGCTCGTGGCTCTATCTTTATGCTCGTCATAATTCACCCATTTGGAGTAATCATTAAAATCATAAGAAACACATGAAAATCTTGGAAATCCTTAAAAAACATACTTCTTGCAACAGGGTATGAGTCTAGACTTATTAAAATTAATTTTACAACTAAAATTCAAAACGGCTTTTAAATTGAGAATATATTAGATTTATCAAATTCATGTCTCATCGTTTTGTTAGTTCTACTAGACTTTGTACGCAAAATATAGAATAAAAGACTAAACAGAATTAAATAAACAGCCAACGAAGGAACGAACGATATTATGAATTCCGAAATTATTTTCTACTAAAATGAAAGAGCAAATGTTATTCTAACATTTTAACACTATTTCGGCCATTTAAAACTATAAAAAACGAATATATTTTCCCAAAAAATAAATTTAATTTAACTCAAGATTTGGCATTTTAATCAGCAGTAGGGGTTTTATTAATTTTCAGCAGCAGTTCATCCGTATGATAATTTTAGACGAAATCGTTGTATTAATCAAACATTACTTCCTATAATATAGCACTAATCTACAATTATGATTTTGACTCATATATCGACGATTACAGTGATTTTAAGAGATCCAAAGACATACATACCGCATCCTAATTTTATCTCTCTATATTATAACCGCAATAATGTGTGCTACAGAAACTATTTCTTACTTCCGTATGAGCTAAAATGCTGAGAAATTTCAGACTGATTATTCGTGAGTTATAAACAAAGAAAAATTGTGAAAACAGGAAGTTTTTAAGTTTAACTGCCTCAAAAATATTTTGAAAATTCTAAAAATTTCCATAAGATTAACATTGGAGCATTTTTGCAGCCAAGCACGTTTCTAAAGAGGACTTACAGATGCAATGTGGCGTTCAAACTCGGCATGTGCGCGGTAGACCACGGGGTAAATAAATCGCGATAGGTCAATCCGATTTCGACGAAACTTTAATTATAATAGTCGGTGTGAGGTTCTGCATGTGAAAAATATACAGTTATCCAACATAAGTAGATGAGTTCGATGCCAGGAAAGTTTCCATTCTCCATTTGATTTACACGTAAAAGAGTGTAAGACATCTTTCGTTTACTTTTTGAAATTATTCGTAATTGTCCTAGAAGTTAGAAACTTGAACCATCGTGCGTGCAAAAGAACGAAAGTTTATTTTGTTACCGTAGATTTTTAAATAGTATTAGAATTGACTCATAAAATTGTTTTGTAGATGAAAATTTTAAGTTTTTTGTGAATAAAATATTTCGTTGCCAAGAACAACTAGCATTGTTGCCGTACTCATGAAACCATAAAGGACCGTGTTGGGAAAAAAGGAGGAAGACGGGAGTACGGGGAAAAGAAAGGGTGAATGATAAAAGGAAGAAGAGAAAGAGGGAAAGGGGGAGGAAGACAATGATGGAAATTGGAAGTTTGGGAAAGCGGGAGGTTCGAAGGGAGGGAGGGAGGGGCATATAGGAAAGTAGAGAGAGGGAGGGGAATGGGAGAAAGGGAGAGAAGCCCGAAAATACGGCTTAATATAATTTTCTACCTTAAACATGTGCCGAAATGAGAAGGTTCAGGGTTGCATACGGACAGCAGACAAATTCGTCACGGGGTGACGCGCGTAGGGGCAGAGCTCCTAGTAAACTTATAACATAACTATAATAGAAGATGTAGGCAAACCATAAAAGTACATATTACATTTTAGAGACAAATTAGTTATTGTATCCATTATATGTGTATTTAAAGCAAAGGAAAAATAATTTATCCCTCGATATAAAATTAGCCAAACTGCTTATTTGTTATTTTGATTGATGCCATGTGTCTTTGGAGCCATTCAGAAATTACATAACGTGACTTTTGAGCTTTTTATCCCTACCTGTAACACTTCGTAATAGAATATGGGACACCTTCCCAAAATCAAAAATAACACATTGTTTTTATCGCGGCATAACCAAAAATACCTTTTAATGTGAAATCTCTGGCTGAAAATTAAAAGCTCAGGTTAGTGAAGGCCTTCATCTGCTAAATTTGCGTCGGCAAATATTGAAATTTGTTTTTGATAAGTTTCATTGCAGAAAACGCTTGCTCATATGTGAAGGTATGACCGAAAAAAGCACATATAACATAAGCAAGGAATGAAATTTTCCAAATTCATTCGCTCGAAGCAAACGCTAAAATAAAGTCATTTTGTTTGAAGTTGGAATGATAACAGCTAAGTGAACCACACTTGTCTACGTAGATGTTGTTCTCCATCACTCTCTCTCTTTCAAATCATGAAAATAAAATTCTCATTACTCCGTATTTTCAATGATATGAATGGAAGGGACGAAGGTTCTCAATTGGCAGTTTACACAAATATTCAACGAGCGAAAATGCGAGCCAGGAAATAAAAATGTAAATTTTATAAAAGAAGCTATTTTAAATGGCAATAAATTTATAAAAATGCGAAGTTTGTTGATTTAAAACAAAACATTTTCTATTTTTTCCTTTTTTCTTGAATTTAAAGTGCATATGCCGGGGGACAAATGTTGGCCCTCGGGGGGCACATTATGCCCACGGGCCACGGATTGGGAACCACTTCTTTAAAAAGAAGGGAGGGGC
Source organism: Tanypteryx hageni (assembly GCA_028673005.1). Classification (NCBI taxonomy): domain Eukaryota; kingdom Metazoa; phylum Arthropoda; class Insecta; order Odonata; family Petaluridae; genus Tanypteryx; species Tanypteryx hageni. The sequence continues at coordinate 127,316,578 of CM054113.1, read as the reverse complement.
TATCAGAATATGAAAAAGAAAGAGCTGGTTTGCAGAACCTAAAACCTACCGTGAGTTACAGAACCTACGATGATTGCTCAGTAATAGTTTTAATGCCTTTAGGTTGCATTTTAATGTAGTTTTTAACTAGCACTTTCCACACGAGCCTGAGTAAATTAATGGAGAGCACGTTCACAACTTTTATCTCAGTGGTTTTGTATCTTCAATTAATAATTATAAAAGTTTATTTGCTCACTACGAATGTAAAACTCATAAGAGAAAAATATGAAGAAGAGAGAAAAGAAACGTGAGTAGGGGAACAAGAAAATGAAAGAATTAGAAAATCTAAACTGTCGGGTCCTGCAAAGCCTTCGAAGGCTTGTCTGCAGGTGCCGAGAATACACAGATACATGGTAGCCAATTGTTTGGCACATTTACAGACATAGCGCAGAGTACAACCATATACCATATATCTATAACAAAGCATAATTATCACATTATTATTAAGGGCTATTGGGTTGGAAACAAAATATCAAATACAAATATAATACTACCACTTGAAAATTATAAATAAAACGTCGAATAGGAAGCATAGAACAAGTTTGAAAACAGCAAAAGCACTGTTAAAGAACATTTGACACGAAATCATCTTGAATAAAAATTAATATTCTGATCCTTGAGGAACCGTTCTAATCCTGAAAATTTTCAGCAACATAACCAATCCTCTTAAAAACTTTTAAGGGTATAATCCTCTTTCTTTAATAATGGACTGAAACTTCGTTTCTTCCCCAAACCACCGATTATTAGGCGGAATAAGGCGCGTAGCATCTCCCCTCCATCCATCACCCACCCCACCGCCTTCTTGCAGCAATCGAAAGTGGACTCCGCACCCTCGGCAGTCGTTCGCGTACGCCGGAGGCCGGAGCACTCCGGGAGCAGAGCGAAGCGTTACGAAAATCGAGAGAGTTATGAAGGAAGAAATAAAACCGAGCGGAATTGTTCTCGACGAGTTCTCTCTCTGTCCTTTCCTCTGATACGCCCAGGGGTGGGCTGGCATTGCGGGCGGCGATTTGGCGATCGCCCGAAGGGCCGCTGCCCATGAGGGGCGCCTGGGGTATAAAATTTAAATATTACAATATTGTTATTGTATTAGTATAATAATTGGTCAAATGTAATATCCCTATTATAAAGAAATTCTATTATTTTTATTAAAATAGTCAACGTATTTACATCCGCATTTTTATCGATGAGATAATGAATTCTTACAGCGATTAAAATATAATTTTAAAAAATCGTGACGGTGGCACAGTCCCCCAGGCCGGTTTAGTATCGACAGTTCGCCCCTGGGTATGCCACCACTTCTCATAGAATCAGCTTCATTTTCTTTCGGTTTGGTGAGAATCCGCTCACGGAATGCAAAAGGCGCCACCTCTGATGGACAGCAATGACTCTTCCTCTCATTTTCTTATGATTTAGGTCGTGAAGGAAGTTGTAACGCGGCGTGACGCCACTGAGCGCTTCCAGAACAAACAATCAAACGTTTCATTTAGTTCAGACGCAATAGAAGCTCGAAACAACGGTTTCCTACGGTGTAGCATGCGGCAGCAGAATGTTTGATGAAATAAGCGAGTGGCTTCTTCCTTTCCTCGCGGTTTACGGCGAAGGCGTATTTGCACGGTTTAATGTGTTTCAATGCCATTGAGCAATCCGATTGAATCAGTAGCATTGAACTTCCGCATTGAAATAGAAGCTGTTTTTATGAATCAATGAAATTGATTTCGCCAATTCAATTCAACATGGCGCCAAATGAAGTCGTTCTTGTGGGTATTCGCATTATCGTGATAATTTAATGCATGAGTGCTATAAAACACTATCAAAAATTAAAAAAAGAAAAAACTCGATGTTTTTGGATAAGAAGATGGATCACGAGACGAGATATTTTAGGAGCATCGGAATCTTTGTTGAGGGAATGGGCCGCAGAAGATCGCGAGATGATAAAAAATCATTTTAGAATGTTTCCGGAGCAATTTGAAGAACTCTTGGATTATTTCAAAAATGAGATACCGTTATCAGAGAAACTCTTAGTGCCAGGCTGAAACTTTCATCTTGGCCTTCACGTCTTGTTCCGTCACTCCCGGTAAATTTAAATCAGAAATTAAATTTTGAATAGCGTTTTCTCTGGAATTCTTGATCTTATAATCACTGTTTGTACTATTCCACAAGCACTCGTAATTTTTTATCAAGTCCAAAAACAACGGTGTATGTCTCTCCACTAAAAAAATCATGATTCTTCTGGACAATTCCTGGAAATTCCGGGAACGAACCAACACATCTCGCTTTCTTCAGTTCACTTGTAATTCACGACTTACAACCAGAGCATCTGTGATGTCTCGAGACGAAAATGCTTTCAATGCTATTGAAATTCTCAATTTACAGGAATCAATCATCGGTCAATGTGGGCGAGTCAATCCCATTGCTTCCATGGAATTGAACAAAAGTAGAGCTCGACCCTACTTCTTTTAATGCTCAATGCGATTGCTCAATGACATTGAATTCGTTTACGCTATTCAATTTTTATTCAATTTAAATGATTCAACCGGATTGTTCAATGGAATTGAACCGTGAAAATGCGTCTTGTGTTCCCATCATTTAGGAAGGTCAAGTACTCCGATAAGTGCTGCCGACGCGATCTCATTTATTATTTACTTATCACACAATGTAAACATGTGTGCATATCTAAACCTGAGAGACGCATTTCTTTCGGAGATAAATCGGCGGAAGGAGAGATGACAAGACAACACGAGTGAACCAATGTATTCTGTTCAACTATTTTAAGGTATCCCAAGTTATCGAATTATCCTCAAAAAGCCAAAGAACCTAACGCATTTATTTTTGAAATGTCAATCATTATAAAACTAGAAGTCTTAAAATTGTTTCGGAAACGGAGGAGACAGAAAAGAAACAGAGCGCAAAACGAATCCTGATAAGAAGAGATAAAATAGGTGTATCTAAATTTGGCGAGAGGCATGTTGTAATCCTTTACCTCTGCGAAATAAAGCAATCAATAATACCAAACGCTGTAAAATAGATTCGTAGTAGAGTCAGACCCCGATTTAGCGCCCCATAGTGCCACCCCTGCATACCGCCCATGAATCGCCGTTAACATAACTTCCATCTTATGATTACATACAACAAGCATATACCTCGATTTACCGTCACCCCCGATTTAACGCCAATCGTGGACAACGGGGTTTGACTGTACATCATATCTGTTATTTATGTCGCTCTTTTGGTCCACAGAAAAGTAGAAAATTAAAGAAAGTAAACAACTTACCGACGGGAAAAACACGATCGCCTAACTGCTATCCAACGATATTTCGACACTCCACAATGGACAGGGCATAAAAGATTCGCTCCTTAGAAAAGAGTTAACTACCGAGTTTTTTCTCCCAGGAACGCATCTTTTGCGAGTGAAATGGCACAACAGGGTCTAAGAAACAAGTATCTAAAATAAAAGCAGACATGGACACATTTTACACCGAACGGATAGGTCACAGCGTCTGTGGATGGTCTCGTTTAACAAATTAACATCTCCAGGAAAATGCCGTTTTCCGAGAAGCTTCTAGCGCCACTTGTACTCACACTATATCGTCGACTGCTGCGTAATTTATCACTCAACGGACCATTTTCTCCGCCTAAAGCCTCCGTCGGCGGCGGAGACCGCGGCTAGCTGTCAAACTTCTAACGCGGTCCCATCCGAAAATCGATCATTCTATCGATCGGACTTTCTAGAAGGCAGCGGCCAAAGTTGAAACGCCTTACGCGGTCGCTCCCGTTGTTTCGGATTAGGGACCAACATTTCTGGAACGGCATCAGCTATTGTTCGAATTTAACCGCAAAAATCCGCGAAGTATTCAGATAACTTAGGTATATCGCTGGATAAAAGAGATGGAAAAACTGCAGTAAAGCTCTATGTATCACTTCGTTATATCGGCCAATTTTAAAATCATGTTTTATACAATATCGTGCGTTCCAAGCGCACTATATAATCGCAACCACCACGAACTACTTTCGTGACGACGAGTAGACACGTAGTAACCGCTTGCGAAGCGTATAAATTAACCGCGACGAGCATCATCATCATTAGTATTCTGTCCGCAGGCAGGCCCATGATTTAGGTTAAAACGCCGCATCACCCTGCTCTCCGCAACTCTCTTCGCTTCTTTATAACTCGCTTTCCCCTTCGAGTCTCATAATGGACGAGGATTCCTACCTCTTCTGCCCGCGTCGTTTACTTCAGTCCCATCTTAAACCATGCAATGTCCTCTCGGAAAATTTCCGACTCATTTAACATTCTTTTTTCTCGATGGTAGCATTCCATTTTATGTGTACTTCTTAATACTTCCTCTTCCTCGTACACATTCTGAATTTCAACGCGTCAAAGAAGAATAATCAGCAAATTATTCGAAATGCTTCGCAGAAGTGAACTGCTTTATCCTGGAGTGGTGGCGTGAGGTAAAATGCTACTCCAAGGTATTTTGTTAAGCTGGAAATGTGTGTAAACTGAACTTCAACCCCTTCAAAACTGCAGAACCATCCTAAAACTGTCGAATTTTAGATCAATGCCACTGCTACTCAGTTGCTCTCTTTTGTCCGGTGACAATAGATCAGTCATATTTTGTGTGGCTTTAGCTTTTTTTATGTTTAGCCGTAATCCATATACTTTTCAACAGAAATGTTATTTGGCTATTTTATTCCGTATTTAGATGGGATCTATCCTCATTTCAATGGCTGAAGCTGAATCAGAACGGGTTTGAAGGTTTTTGCAATTGGTGGGAGAAGACGAAAATATTGCGTTCAGCGATATTTATGTAGACCCGGACTACGTATAGGAGCATAATATTAATAGTGACACTGATCAAAGTGCGGGTGAAGGTTTTGAGTTGAACTTCGAATAAGACTCTTCACTAGTAGAGCGTCTTGATCGAAGGCGGAACGGAATGGCGAAAAAGTCACCCTTCACGAAAGCTTGTTACTCATGCACACAATATCGTCACGAACGAACGAACCTGGTGCCAAACCCTACTAAACAAGCCGATTCTGCCATGAAAGTATGGAGCTGTATATTCACTCTAGGGACGATCTAAAAAATTGTAATTTACACTAACATAAAAATAAAATCAGTTAGTGGCATTCTACAGATGTAGCAGAAAATTATTCGGGCTGCTCTCCCTTTTTGGTGTGCTAAAATTATCGCACCAGCACAGCCAGGATCATTGGGCTACATATGGGACCGCCGTTGAAGCTCGAAGTCACAGAACAGCTTTAAATTCCCTTTGAGATGCATCTGATAGGATGATATAAATGACCGGGCTAAAGAAAAATAAATCTATAAATTAGTACCCATTATAGAATTATATGAGAAATGTTTAAAATTGCCAAAAATGCAACACTATATGTGAATACACAACAATTATTAGCTACCGTTGTAAAAATCTATTAAATTCTTCTATATTGACCTGATGCTCTTATTTAACATGTACATTGAAATTTTCCAAGAAAAACGATAAGTTATCACGAATAAATCTTTTTAAAATATCTGGGGTATTTGTTTACCCCGCGCTACCACTAGCGTAAGTTTTACTTGCGTCATCACTACTGGGTAAAAATGGCTAAAAAAGAAGCCAAGCAATCGCTGATCTTCATTTTTTTCGTTTTTGAAATACTCTCGTTTCCAACAGACGTTGGTTTTCGAACGGTACTCGTAAATTCGTTCCCCTAATTACACTCCTCCGTTTACGGCTCCCTTCGAGTAGTAGCGCCTTTATATTCCTCATAACGGCAGGGCTAATCAACGGCTTCAATCCACTCTAGTTAATTAAATAGACTCCATTTCCATCGAAGCCGTTCGCGCGATATTGTCTCCAAGAGATCGATATGGAAGGGAAACGTGTGTGTGGCGAGGGAGGTGAGACGGTCGAGTCGCATCACGATTCCTCCACTGATACCTCGCCTCCGAACCCTCCCCCCTCTCCCCCCCCTCTCCTCCACGTCTCTCCCTCCCTTTATGTTGCCGCATCGGAAAAGATGAAATCTTCCGAGAGGCGTCATCGGATGCTTCACTGCGAGGGAAATGAACAGGGAGGAGGAGATGGGAGAGCGAATGGGTTGCAAGATTTAACTGGCGGACTGTCTCAGGAATCGAACCATTAGTCGAAACCTCATATCGTGAAATGGGAAAATGAGCCGAACGGAAGAGATGCTGCGTCGTAGGATTCGTGTCATGAGTGCACGAATGGAACGCCAAATTGATCCAGTTCGAGTTTCGTTTTATTTGAACGAATGGGAATGCAAAAGCTCAATCCTTCCGAGAACTCTGGATCGATGCGGAAATAACCCTGACTAAAAAAGTCGAATTTTCCGCGATAGCAAAGGAAATCAAAATATAAAATGTGTGATTTATAGAATATCGACAGGTGATACAAATTTTATTGCGATGCGATATCTTTTCTTAAAAAAAAACATTTTACGAGGAAACGCGAAAGCTGTTTTCTCTTATTTGTAATGAATGGAAATATTAGCGTATCTGCGATCGGCTACTTGGAGCCGTTGACACGAGGAGTGATAATGAGAGACCAAGAGATGAGCGACATTAACAGTTTTTATTTTGATGCCGTTGGCTGCGGTTTAGAAACGAATACACGACTTTTCATCGATATGAACATTTTCTGCTGTCAGGAACGGTCATCTCCTACGAATTTCAGAGGATAAACTTTTAATGAATGAATTTTTATAAATGCGCGTTGTACAAGTGTCAACCGTCATCTGTATAGGTATTGCGATCCACTTTTTTCGGCTTCAGCATCTAACGCCATTTTTGCAGTAACTGCTCTCTTGGATCCCATATTTAACGAGGTAATGAGCATGGCTTTAATGAACGTGGAAGACGGAATTAAGGCTTGCGAATATCATAAATAACTCTAAAAATATTTTCAGATAAACTATAATTGGCATCGACGGTGAAATATCGTAGATATGTTTAAAAAATACGAAAATTTAAGATGAGCAGCGAGACTTAAAAGGTAACGAATGGAATCTTTCGCAATGACATTGAATCTAGATGTTTTCCAATCATACGAGAACGTGAAAAGAGAAGCCACCAAATGAACGAATGCTCAAATTTAATGATATATTTGCTGAGAATAATACAGTCGGAGACTATTAAAAAATGCAATGGATATGGAAGAGAACAAGAATAAGAACATATTCACTGAATGTGTGCACTCACCAAATGGCACGCAGTGAGGAAATGGAAAAATCGGGGCAAGTTATAATGTAAGGAAGTGTGGAGAGAGTTTCTATGAGGCATACTGACACAAATTTAATGCCGTCAATATTTATAGCTCCTTTGAAAGCGGTGCGAACGCCAGGAGATCGCGACAAAAGGTGCTCATTTTCCATCTTGATCGATTTTCAAGTGATGTGGCGCAGGAAATCTATACTAAAAGTCGTTCTAAACATTTTAGAATTTATACATTTTTAATCACAGCAAATTATTTTATACTGGACAATCGGAAGACACTGAGAACTTAAGTAGTGGAACAAGGACAAGCGTACTAAATAAACGAATCGGTTGCTATTTCTCCAATAATTTATCTTAATAAATATTTGAAGCTGCAATTAAACACACCGAATAGAAATGACACAAATTAGGCACAATATAAATTTGGAAATTTCGCATTACTTATCAAAAATAGATTATACAACTAAATTAAATTAAACTATCTCAACTCGGGGCACGAAAATTCCACTATTCATTTTGGAATCGATAAAATTAATCATAGGGGTCGTTAACAAATTATTCACATTTATATTCTCTTTAATTAGTTAAATGTAAATATTCTTATCTTTTTCTGATGTACAGTGTGCGATGATTTTTACAAGTGTTTCGCGGTATTCTCGAAGAAGTGAAGAGACTTATTCCTTAGACCTACGCAGATCTTGGATCTTTTGCGGAAGCTATAAAAATTTTACTTGATGGTGAACATCATATGCTGAAATTCTTAACCGAAGGCAAGGAAATTAGATCACTATTAACACTTTTAAAATACAAAAGAATCAAAGGATAATTCTGAGATAGACGGAGAAATGCGTCATTATCAATTCATGAGTCTATTCAAAGACGCAAAACCCGATGAGCTTCACAATCAATCTTCAACAATATGAAATTAAAATTCAAGGAATTATTAAGGAGCGATTTTTTATTGCAGAAATGAAAACTTTAATTCACGTTGAAACCCGTTAAAATGTCACCTCTTCATAAATCAGCAAGTAGGATGAGCTGGGCTGAGCAGAGCAGGAATTTGAATCGGTCGATTTACAGCAATTGGATATCTGTATAATCTCGACTCAGACATTGGGCGACCGAACCGTATACGTGTATGCTTGGGCAGCAAAGAGCCACAATATTACTTCAAGACCGAGTGACTGAAATGCTCAATCCAATGAAAGTCACGTTGCTCCGAGCTGGAATTCATTACCAGACTCCTCAGCGAAAAAATGCGTTCGACACTCTTCTCATATTCGAATGCATTTATCTGCGCCCATTGTTTTCAAAAAGTCATCTGTAAAACCAACCGAAGATTTAAAATCTATGGTCCTGTTTAAAATTGAAAACAATAGTCTATTCTGCCAACATCGATATATCATCACCATTTGTGTCAATATTTCGATTGTTTTTACTAAGGAACACGTATATATGATGTGGTGGCATCTCATTGCCTTCCACATCAAAGAAGCAGGAGGGAGGAGAGAAACCAGTCAGTATTAGCCTACTCTTTACGAAGATCCTCGAAGGACAGACCGCTAACATTAACGTTATCTTCAAGCCACTCTAGTACGGGACGGCGATCCCAGGTTGAAAAATTTTATCTTCGCCGGATTTGTACTCGAGACCGCTGCGTGAAAGGCCACTCCGCCACCGTAACCCCATCGTAAGATATATATCAGCAGATATATCGCCTGTACGAAATATTCGAAAACGCTTCAATATAATTATGGAACTAAATTCTCGATAATTCAGAGCAATCAATGTGTTTGTTTTAAACCAAAATTTCCGTCATGTTTGCTGTTCCCGAGAGGAATAGCAGAGCGAGAAGCGACGCAAGAGTGGAGAAAGTTAAACAGTAAGGAAACCAGGAAGATGGCTGGAGGCGTAGCATTATTTCGGAGAAAATGAAATTTTCAACATGCTTATGAACATGCAGCAATCTGCACTGCAGTTACAGGGGGTCCCCAACTTACAAAGGGGTTGCGCTCCTAATTTCCGTCGTAAGTCGAGTTTGTCGTAGGTCGGAACAGGTTTTTCCAATACTATAAATGGGGGTTAGGTTACCGGACATAAAAAAATCGGCATATTTAGAAAAGAAATGTATGGATCAATAAAGACAATTTAAGAGTGATTTTATTTACCATGATTGTTGGAGCTGCCTTGCTTATTGGAAGTGATGATACTTGAGGAGCGAGAGGTTTAATTAGTGGAGGGTGATGAGGTAGAAGGTGACTTCTGTGGAGTTTCTGATTGGGATTTGGAGATTGCTGGGTCTTCTGGTTCATTGTCGTCACTTTCATAGGATGCTGATGGCACTGGTTCATTTTCAGACGGACGTTTTCTTAAAATAGGCAGTTAGGGAACTTTGCACAACTACTTTTTTCTCAATGTAAATTTGTTTATACCATGCCATCTCATCAAGAACACCTCTGGAGACACTTGCGAATCTCTCAGAGTTGGGGTCTTGCTCCTCAATCAGTGCCAAGGTCCCAACAAGCATCCTAAAAGCCTCTACCAATTTCTTGGTTGTGAATCGTATTGGTAGGGGTGTCTCGGACACCACTTCTGCATCTGTCTCCTCTGCAACCTTTGGTGCCTCAAATTCAATAAGGTCTTCATTGGAGAGCTCCTCTGCATGCGAGTCCAACAACTCTTCTACATCTTCATTCTCCAGCTCAATGTCGAGTTGCTTTGCATGTTCAACAATGCTTTCAGTGACCTCCCTCAACTGCTCATCAAAAACCTTAAAACGATGAAAAAATTGAGGGCAAACTTTTTTCCACACGCCATTCATGTTGGTTTGCTTCACTCCATTCCATGACTTGCCCATGTTCTTTACAGACTCGTAAATGTTACAACCTCTCCAAAACTACTTGAGGGTGGCGTTTGTCCCGTCTGTTGCCTCAAGTGCTTGGGCGAAGGTTCTACGAGTGTAATAACCTTGAACGACCTTATAATACCTTGGGCCATTGGCTGCAGCAATGAGGTTGTGTTAGGAGCAGTTCTGGCAAACGAAAAAAAACGTTAAGTTTTTCGTTACAGGCAAAAAGCGATTTCGTTTTCCGTTACATTTAATGTTATAACGAAATAATTCGGTAAAAATAACGAATTGTAGTTACTTTTATTTATTTTATTTTTTTATTGTTTACGTATCCACCTTAAATACGTGCTTCTCATTTAGAATACTAATTTATAGACACTTATAAATATATGCTAGAGATCAGGAACATTTTTAAGATTTCAAAGTATTCAATACATTTTTCGTTTTTGATGATCATATATGAAAATTCGGATATTCATATTCAACATTTTATATTCAAGTTAATAAACTTAACACATACTTAAGATTGATACATTAGTGTTTTGATGGTTATGCCCTATATTATAATTTTTTATAGGTAACACAAAAAGTACACTGAGAATTCAGGGACCCGTAGTCAAAGATAATAAAAGGAACTTGTCGGTCGGTTGCACCGATTGTAACTCGGAGTACATGCTCCTGCTACAGACCAGAAATTTGATAGAATGATTGGTCATCAGATAAAACTAAAGAAAATTATTCGAATTCCAATATTTGCCATCTTTAGGGCTCATTTTTGGTGTCGTTCTTTCTTCTCATGTCCCCCATAAGAAATACATGGAAATCATGCATGGGTTTACAATATTACATTTAAATATTAGTTAGATTAGAGATATTAACCCGGGAATAGCTTTATTTTGTATATGAAAGAATAAAGTAAATTATTTGTAAGACGAAATTGAAAACCACTCCAAAATACCATGACTGAATCGGTAGTGATCAGGATAGCGTTTCTTTCGCGACAAAGCGGCAAAACTGGCGCAGCGGGGGACAAACAAAACCGGGGAAAGGGATTTTAGGCCACTTTCCCTTTCTCAAGACACGCCGCCTGGTATGAATGGCCTTAGAACCTAACCCTTGACCGTCTATTAAGGAAATTTATTTTTTCGTTTTTGTTACGTTTTCCGTTACAGCTATTTGAAAAGTTTCGTTGTTTTTCGCTACGCTAATCCGAAATAATTCCGTTATTTCATTACGTTACGCGTAACGTTTTCCAGCACTGGTGAGGAGGCAAAAAACAATTAACGATTCAGGTAGTCTAGGTAAAATGGGTGACCAGGTGCGCTGTCTAAAACAAATAAAATTTTGAACTCAACATCATTTTCTGAGCAATAACGTTTCACTTTAGTCACAAAATGGTGTAAATACCAGTCCTTATCTCTAGTAACTCAAGCCTTGACAGCAATATTCCACACAACTGGCAGAGACTCTATGATCACACCCTTGAAAGCTTTGGGGTTCTCAGAATGGTAGACAGCGAGTGGCTTCAGTTCGAAATCACGGCTAATAGGATTTCCAAGTCGATTCTGGTTTTCAATCCACACTGTTAATAGCTTTTCCATAATACAAACTGCGCTTATTGGTTATTATTGTTGCATTCAGTGGTGTTTAACCCCTCACATGTTCTAAAATTCTAGCTTTGTCTTTGATAATGGTGCTGATTGTCGAGTGGTTTACTCTGTAAACATGTGCAATCTGTGTTGGTCTTTCTCCCTTCTTTGAGCGCTTAATTATGTCTATTTTCATTTCCAATTATATTACTCTTCTCTTCTTGGGTCCTGCTACACCACCAACAACACACTATCTCTCTTATTAGCCATGGTTAAGGGTCTTTTTCCTCTAGAAAATCCAAAAAATAGAGCAGCATCCACGATACCACACTGTGTTGTTGTCTAGTCGGAGCAAAACAGCTGATTGAGGAAGCGACCGCACCGCCATCTCTTGGCGAACGTCGGTAACGTGTCGTAAGTCGGATCACGGGCATCGTAAGTACGAGTCACTATCAAAATCACGGCCGTCGTTAAGTCAAACAGCCGTAAGTCTGGGACCCCCTGTAGTTGCATTGATGGGCGCGCCGCTATTTTTAAAGTTAATTTATCCTCATTTCGTGACATTCTATATTAATAAAATTGTTTGTTGAGTTACGTTAACAGGCTTTATCAATCACAGTTTTCTGTTATCTATCAAAAGTGCTTATCAGTCATTTCAGCAAAAATATTTGTAATGAATCAAACACGAAGTAATTACGCCATTTACAACGTGAGATGCGGACAGTAAGGCATATATTGCGAATCCAACACTGTAATCAATACTTTAATAAATTAATGGAAACCATGTATAATTTCCAACGATTACCATTCCACTTCCTCGGTGTTGTTGACACATTCCCTTAAAAACCGGAGGAAGAGCTCCAACACCCATATTTATCCTTTTTTTGTTTGAAAGAGTCGCTTAATGATTCAACATTTCTTTCCATTCGTTTTTTAATTTTGGCGACTTTGAATATGAACACTTCGTTCCCTGGTCACATTTGTAAAGATAATAACTTATACATTAATTTAAAGAGTGATATAGAGTTATCTGGTTTTCACGTCTTCTAAGAAAGTTGTTCATATATCTCAAAAAAGTTACCGATGCAACAATTATCCTCCAAATCCTTCCCCCGCAACCACTCTGATAAAAAAGTCTATCCTAACTAAAATGAGATCATTATACCTATTTATCAAATTAATTCCTTTGTTTGTAAGCTCTTCCGTAAATATTAGTTAAATAACTGAAACTTTTTAACTCTAGTTTATAAAATTCTTCTTAGGACAAGGGAGTATAATTGATCAAAAAAAAATTTTAGAAATATACTTTCTTCAGAAACTAGATGTGAAATTAATTAATGTGACTTTGTCCTGGAGAATGAAAGGAATTAATTCATAGAAAGAATAAAAAGGCAAATTTCATACAAAAGAAACTGTCCTTTGGATAAGTTGGTCGCGCTCTATGTTGTGCAAAGATTAAGATGGAATCAATGAATCGATAGATATTTCAGGACGCCAATTTACTTTATTTCTCCAACCGTTTATCCTGAGTCATTTTTTAATCCGGTATATCACGGTACAGTCGCGGAAGTTATGCCTCCTATCGGGGCTATATGTTACATGAACAAAATAGTTTTGGGCATATAAAAGTTGCGTAGGTTAATGTTTATCAAATAAATATTCTGTATGAGCGATTTTTATATATACCACGCTGAGAGAGATAGATTTTGAGGGGAGAGTGAGAAGTAGAGAACAAGGGAGGAAGAGAGAGAATAAGGAGAGAGGAGGAAGATAGAGAGGGATGGAGGAGAATCGGATGGAAGAGATTAAGAGGGTGGAGAAAAAGAGGGAGAAGGTTGGGAGGAAAAGAGAGAGGGAGAATACGAGGGAGGAGGAAAAGAGGGACAAGATTGAGAGGAAGAGAGAAAAGGAGAATGGGAGAAAGAGAGGGGGAGAGAGAGAGAGAGGGTGAATAGGGGGAAGAGAATAGGAGGAAGGATGGGAGAAGATAGGGAGGTAGGAAGTGAGAAAGGGAGGAAGGTACGTTTAATATATATTATGGTTAGTTATATAAATTTTGAATCTGCGCAATTTTTCCTATATTGCAGACTTTCCTACACTTTCTACATTTGTTACAAGATTTCTATACGCCAGTCTTATTTGCAAATTTTCTTCATTTTGTTTATTTGTTACAAGTGAACATGATTTTTTCCATTAGTTTTGTATTTCATGTACTTATGTTACGTGAATATATCATCTTTCTATAGATTTTTAATGAGGAAAAAGATAATTAAATTTTGAATAAAAAAATATCTGCAATTTATAATGTTTATTAGCACCAAAAGTAAATAATTAACCTAAAATTCAAATAATTGATGTTCCAGAAAGTAAAAATAGTTTTGGGCAGATAAAAGAGGTGTACCATAATGTTTAACGAAACGCAAACACGCATACTCGCACGCATAACCTAATTGGTGACTTGAGTTGTGAAACTTGGCACTTCTGGATATGGCAACTAGAATATGGGAAGGGAAAATGGAGAGAATATCCGAGGAAAGGAGCGAGAAATAGAAGGATTAGTAGGGGAGATTAGTAGGAAAGGCGGAGGAGAAAGAGAATGGGGGAAGGAATGCAGTGGAAAGAAGGGCGAGGAAAAGGAGTAAGTCATCGGCTCAAGAAAGCGGAACGCTGCAGATAGGGAGAAGGAGAGAGAGAGAGGATTGAGGGAGGGTGTGAGAAAAGCGTCGAGGGAGGGAGGGAGGTAAGGGGGGAAGGGGGAGGAGGTCTTTGGATCGCTCCTTTGGCTCTCGATCCCGCCTTTCCTCCGTGCCAATTCCATATTGCTCCCGATTGATTGTCGTCCCCGCCGGTTACACACCCAGGGACGAAATCAACTCCCAGACCACTCCCCCGCACGCGAACCCACATTTTCTCCGAAATAACTCTATCGCCTCCGCCCCTTCCCCTCTTCCCTTCCTCTCTCCTCCCCTCCCTTTCCACCCTCCATCCATCCATGCTCCTTCCACCTCCACCTTCCTTCCTTCTCCACTCCCCCCACCTGCTTTCTCTCTCTTCCTCGTCTGGAACATTTCATTTTCTTTTTCCCAAGAGGTATGCGAGCTCTTTTGCTCTGTTCCAGAAAGGACAGCATCTCGCTGGGTAATCCATTTTCTGGGAATATCGCCTTCCAATCTCGATGTATACACGCGAATGAAGTTACTAAAATATGGTTGGTTTATTTCATGAGAACGGTTTCGCGTGTTCCCATCCCGTAGATCTAATTGCCGGAAAGATAATTTTTGATGATTAATAATCCTCTCCTGACACTCCCTCTCTCTCACTTTCCCTCTCTCTCTCTCACTCACTCTCACTCTCCCTCTCACTCTCCCTCTCACTCTCCCTCTCACTCTCCCTCTCACTCTCCCTCTCACTCTCCCTCTCACTCTCCCTCTCACTCTCCCTCTCACTCTCACTCTCCCTCTCTCTCCCTCTCTCACTCTCTCTCTCCTTATCTCTCCCTATTTCTCCATCTCTCTCCCTCTCTCTCCTTTTCTCCCTCTATCTCTCCTTCTCTCTCTCCCTCTCTCTCTCCCTCTCTCTTATCTTCACTTTCCCCTCTTTCGCCTACCGTTTGACGCTTTCTAACGCACTCCGAACGTGTCGTCATCTACCGTGAAGTAGTCTTCCTTATCGAACTTTGGATAACCCGTCTGTACTAACCTTTTATCGTGGACCATAATGCTATGGGCGTTGCCATAAATTTAATGTCTTTCGCGTCACATTTCCCCGTAATGATGAATTTACTGAGTTGACAAGAGGGTTTCCCTTTTGTACGTTTATGTCGTTCCATTTAAGCCGTGTTTACTAAAGTTTGATCTCTTTGAGTGTTCCCGAAATCTCAAGAAGTTATCATTATGAAAAAATGTTAAAACCTAAATATTTTTATTATCTTTTGTTAATTATAGTACATATTGAATTTTAATCAGTAGTTATATATTATATATAATTTTAATCACTGATTAAAATTAATTACTGATCATATCTATATATATATATATATATATATATATATATATATATATATATATATATATATATATAATTTTAATCAGTTTCCATGCAAACAAAAATGTCATTTTGTCTTTATGTTTATTCCTACTACAGAGTTGGTTGAATAACATAATTAGAATGTCCTTAAATAAAAATGTAACAATTTATAATATTACTGCCCAAGATAAACATATCGACGAAGATAATAAGAGAGGAGTAGTGGATTTGGATAAAAGTATGCCAAAATATGTAAAAAAAACGGTGGATTTCAAAAGACAATGCCGTTTTTTGTTGGTGCAAAAGTGATGCTCCGGTATAATTATGATCTTAACGTAGGATTGGTAAATGGAAGTATTGGTATGATCAAAGAAATTGTTTGGAATTTTCAAAAAGCTCAATTGTATGACCTAAATTTGCCAAAATATGTACTTATTGATTTCGAGGGTTCTGGAGAACATAAGATTTAATATGTGCAGTTTATATTCTAACAGATAATACGTAGATACTATCGACAGGAAAGACAGGTATCACTAGTTCTTTTTTCCAATCGCTATAAAACTGAGTGACATGTAATATAGGTCATTTTACAAGGTCACCCCCTGCCATACGCCATCGAGGACTTGCAACGCTGCTTTTACCTCCTCCGAATCTTTCCTAGGTTACGTCTAAACTCCCAAACCCTCCACCTCTTCACCTACCCTCTCCCAACCAGCACCTGCTTCATAGCCCAAAAATACGTGGGTCGCTCTCACAGTTTTGAGACACGAGGAATTTATTTGAGTTTCATGAATGATCTATATAAGTACATATTGCACCGTATATATCTATGAATACACTGTGCAAGTTAAAAATTGTTACGAATCGATTGTTAGAAGTTATGCCGCATTATATCAACTCTTTGGCCATTAGTACCAATGGAGCTCAACAGAGAATATTTTCGAGCTATGATTTTTTTGTATATACTTTTAAAATGTTTTAAGAGATTTCCATTTCTTTGAAAATTTTAGTGCTCCATTCGAAGATACTTCCACTTCCAGAGTCACGGTTTTTCTCTTGATTGCAGAATTTCGCAGTCAAAGATTTCGTAAATGACGAAACTTGTTCTTAAAAATAATATTCTGCGTTAAAAGCAGGTAACTGAATTGATTTAAAAAATTAATCGTCTAAAAATTTAGAATAGGCTAAATATTAACAATCTCTCACATAAATATTTTAAAGTGTTTATTTGTTAGCAAATTTGTTTGTGCGGCTATAATTCAACAATTAGAGAATGTAGAAGCAAGAGGAGGTGTCATTTTAACTTAAGAATTTTAACATAAGAATGGAGAAATGGTGTTGTTTTGTACCGATTTGATTGACATTTTTAATTTGAGAAATTATTTTCCTTTTATATTTCTCTTTATTTAAATAACATAGGAAATGGTTTAGCATAATTTTCGTTTGCATTTCAAAATTACTTTAAATCATCGTAACAGTTCAAGACTTAAACCCAGGAACGGAAAAAAGTATGAAGTTTCATTTTTTTACGGTAAAATTTCAAATACAGACAGAATTTTTCCAAAATTAAAGTTTCAACACAAAAGATGACTTGAAATGTTGTAGTCTTTTGAGTTTCGTGTATTAAAAGACAAATTAAACAGAATTAGAGCGCTATGATTAATATTTATATTGCCGATGTAAACGAAAATTGGAGTGTAACATCGATATGCAAAAGTACAGAGTTTGTTATACCACGTATCCCTATAATTCCTTGCGACTATCCATTTGAATTCGAAAATCTTAAATTTTCGGGTATCTCCTGCTATGGCTATTAATAAGGCCCAAAGTCAATCGCTAAGAGCTGTCGGGGTCCACTTATATGCATATTGATTTTCTCACGATCAGTTCTACATGTTCAAGAGTAAGTAACTGAAATAGATTGTATACTCATTCTCCAAAAAGCAAGACAGTCAACATAGTATGGAATTTCTGGCTAATCAACCTCTTCGATTATTTTAGACCGTCAACATAGTCTATGAGGAAGTATTGTAAAGGGGGCTTCAGTATGGTTGCAAATTATGGAGGTCGAAGAAAATAAAGTTATGACTACGGAATCATGAAAGGTCATTGGTACCCACCTAAGGAAGCTATTCAAGATATAAATCATAAATACCCTGGCAAAGAAGAGATTTTTCTGCTAGTCAGAAATAAACTGTATACACCGACCAAAAAGGTGTACTTAGATTTTATAACAATTTCTTCAGAAGAAACGAATTGCAAAAACAAAAATTTGCAGTGAATACACACACATTAATATTTATGGATTCATTCGCACCTAGGTTTATTCGCTCAAATGCATACAGATCTTTAATGAAGTATTGTATTGCTGAAAAGTCGTCATCACTAGATATTTATTCAAACATACATCAACTATATCAAAAACAAAAAGTTTCTAAAACGCTTTTAAACACACGAATTTTGAATGCACTGTACATACATGAGAAATAGGTATTTAATGTCATAAAAAATCCGCCGAATTTTGTGAGAGAGTGATTCATGGATTCTATTACGAATGACTTTTTCCTTCCGTTTTTTAGAAGTCCTACATTTATCAAAACATTCTCAATTATCGATAAAATATTATTTTCGCCCGCTTCTCGCAGTTTCCACCTTCCAGAGAGAAATTCTTGAGAAAAGGTATCATTAATTTTTATTAAATTTCCGATTTCGACCATTCTTCCTCTTAAAGTTCAGCCTCTGATTTTACTGCATGAGGAAATAAACTTCTGATAGCATAAAAAATAAATGAACTTACAGACTCACATCACTTTGGGGAAATTGATTCTCTGACGTGAAATGAATTAATCTCTACCGGAGTAATTACTCCCTTTTAAAATATTTTCTGGCTTAAGAAAGTTAATTACTTTACATCATAAAATTAAGAAATTTATTAATTTAAAAAAGAAAAATATCGTTTTTGATCTACTATATCCACTTTCGCCTTGAGAAACTGTAAATAACTCAAAAATACTTGCGGAGATGTTTAAAAATAGATGGAATACGCTAGTACGCTTAATTTATGGATAAATTTTAAAATTTATTTGAAGTGGAAAATTCTTTGATATTTTTAAATTAAAATTTTCTCGGAAAAAGGTACTCCAATTGCCGTAAAAAATAAGAAGAATACTCACGCATACACCCTATGGAGTAACGTCTCGCAAACTTGTGTGTGAAGACGGATGATTTATGGTCTCTGGCGAGGATAATTTGCCCGCAAACCCGAGAGTTTTTCGTACGTGAGCTGTGGATAGTGCGTGAATGTTGGATCCCTGGAGAGGAGTAACGTTCCGTAAACCTACGCGTGTGTGTGAGTATTCTCCTTAATTTTTACGGAAATTAGAGTCACACTTTTTCAACATTATCATATTGCCTTAGTGTTCAACCCTTCTTTTAGTTTTCTCGACGATTATTCCGTAACTGTGAATGCGAAAATCGAATGAAGAATCACACTTTCGGTTGAAAGTAAGCGATCGCAACTCACGTTCAATTAGCACAACTTGGGTTACAATATGCGCCATATGACTTGTAACTTTATGACATCGATCGCTATTTTGACTCTGATAGAAATGCCTTTGGCAAATCAACAGGTGGAAAATACAAACTCAAATATGCACGCAATTCATGAAACTTAATATAAATTAAGTTCGCACTGTCGAAATTGAATTTTGTAAATGACGCATTAACCATTTCTTGGTAATTTCAGTATTTGGTTTTTCGGATTTTGTAATAATAAATGGAAAGAAACGCTGCGCTACAATTATTGCAGCAGCATGATAATACCGAGGTACTTGCTTCGCGAAACGGAGAAAAATGCCGAAAAGGCGCCACGAAACGAGTCATATTTGTAAGAGAGCGACAGAAAACCTTCGAACACTTAAGACAGGTAAGGGATTTTACTCTCTGCGAATTTTCTCGCGTTGTATGTAAATAAGCGAACCTCCAACTTGGAGGCTGCTTGCCAAGTGGATTTCTCAAAAAGATCTCGCTCGAACGTCAGTTTTAATGGAACGCCTTTCTGCTTCCTTAGGTTATTCGAGGAGCACCAAGAGCTATTGAACTTGTTCGAAAAGTTCAAGGAGCTCCGCACGAAAGAGCAGCAGACCAACAGCATGGAGCTTGCGGAGCACGCCACGCAAGTCATGAGCACGCTCGACGAAGGAATCAAAGGTCTCGACAACTTGGACTTCTTCTTGGACTATGTGGGGCAAGTGGGCGCCACTCATTACCGCATCCCAGGATTCCACAAGGAGTACTTCTGGGTGAGCAGAGCGGTTAGTGAAAAAAATGAAGGAGAACGGTCTGGTCGTGATTGTTAAGATACCGGACACCAATTTGGAAAAAAATCGTGAGATTGGAAGTGAACCTAGGAAAGAACGCCGTAGTAAATGTTATCCTTGGGAATTGAAAATGAAACCGAGATGCATGTCTAAAGGCACATTCTTTGAATTAATTGCCGTAGAACGGTGTTCGACGACTTATGGCACGCGCGTCAAAGGTGCCACGCCAAGAGATTTTTACATGACGCCATATTTCAGAGAAGGATCACAAAAATATGTAATTAATAGGATTTTACTATTATTTCAATTATATTCCATATCCTAATTAGATTGCAAAGAATTCTGAATGATTTATTTTAAAATAAGCAAATATCGCAAGAACAGAATGAATGGCACGCGCGATGGGTTAATTATTAATATTAGTAATAAAGAGTGACACACAACTTAGCCATAGAGTCTTGAAATTCGCTATTCTTGCCTAACAACAATTGTTTTGGATGATCATAACTACAAAACCAAATGTTCACCTCAGCTGAATAATTGCAATGATCATCGTAGATTCAACAATTGGTTAAAATAATTAATCTAAAACGAAATTCTTTAGCTCCTTTTAGAATATACAAAATGTGAATCGCCGGTGAGAATCTCTAGTCTGTAGACGAACTTTTGATAAACAGTTTACGGCCATTTGAGTTAACATCAATGAGCGCTATTGTTCATTCATCTACAAATCTTACAACTTCAGGAAATATTCTCTCATCTCTCCATGATTATGGAACTTAAAAGAGACGTTGTAACTTTGTTCACGTAATGAAGTGTTTTTTAAATGATAAACATCAATCTGAAAGCATTTGAAAAGTTATGATGATAATTGCAAACTTTATGTGACCTCATTCCGTTTTTGATGATTTAAAAAGAATATTGATTTGAATATTTTAGATACTGAATTGACTAAATCTTTATGTTTGTCTTTTCAGTGAAAATTATGATCTTGCAAAATTAAATGATTGATGCGAATTTCTGGATTTTTAAGAGAAATTTCTTCAGTTAACCATTTTTAAATATCTGCTCTTCCCTTCTTTCTTCAGGTGAAAGGGACGAGTACCCGTTATCAAACGAAAAATGGGAAGAAATTTTTGTAAACCGTTTTTGTTTTTATAAAATGGAATCTCCGCCAAAGTAGAGTTTTCCTTTGATTCCTTTTGAACGCTTGTTTCATATACATTGTGAAAATTAAAATTTCGGAAAGATTCTTTTTCACAAAGCTGAACTGTTTCAATTTTTCAATTGGAATTGAAAAAACATATTTCGGCTGAATTTGAAAGGAAATAAAAAAATAACCTGATAATTTCAAGCGAAGCAAAGCAACATATTATAACCATTCTCTACAACGGAGACTTTAAAAGCTTCATTTAAATATCGCTTAGTTTTATTTCAGTTTAATCCTACTGACCTGATTCATCAGGTGCCCATGTTAAAATTACTTTAGTTATGCTAACCGTCTATTCCTGGTGAAAGATTTGAAAGTTTCTATGAAACCTGCCATAAAACAAATGGAATCTCTTTAAAGAAAGCTAAAAAACCGGTCACGGTCGACTAATATGAACTATTTATGACTGACTGTAATCCTATTTTTAACAAACTTTCCAAGTAGGTAGAAGATTTAAATTTGGTAGGAATGTTTGATTCTTATAGAAAACGCTATTTACGAAAAAACTATCCGTGTTTGACTACAGTAAATAATTTATGTTTCCAATATGATAACGCGCAAAAATCGATTTTTCGACTTAAAGGCTTTTACTCTTTTGCAAATTAAAATCATAAAGAATTGAACTACGGTCTTCGGTCAAAACTCGTTTAAAGGAAAAATTAATATCGTTTCTTATTCTTATCGTCACATTTCACCGGTGATTCGAAATAGGCGAAGTAATACGTTTGAATCATATTTATTGGAAAATTTTAAGCTTTTATTGATATGTTACCTTGCCGATCGTGTCATTGTTAAACCTCAAGATTTTATTGTCGTTTCAATCCATATCTATAATAAATTGCTGCTTCTTACGGAGGATATCATATTATATATAAAACCTAAGGTACTTCTAGATATTCCACAGAGTTGAAATTTGGATGGAACGTTGGTGTTAATCCAAAACCATCAGGAAAAATCGAAAATTTTAAAATTTCCGCATACAACGGGGTCTTTTACACCCCAAAACGCTCATTTTCAAGTCCCATTATAAAACCATTTAAATCCGTAGAAGCCTTTTTATAATTGCATTTTTAAATTACTTTTAAATAAGGTACAAACTCCGGACCTAAATTATAAGACGGAAAAAAACTAAGATTATTTTTTCTGAAAGTACAACACGAATCCATGCCGAATTAGTCCATTTTTTTATTTTTACTGCATAAAAACGGAATTTTATACAATTTATAACAATGGTCCAATATTTCTGTCATGACTACGAGAAATTGCTTTTATTCGGGAATTTATTTTACGTGTTAATGAAACTGAACGAGACCTTAGTTCCACGAATTGAAAAGTAGCTTATGTTAGTGTTATGACGTCACTCTCAGACCGTGACATTTAAAAGCAAAGGGAAAACATATTTTGGTGCGCAGACAATACTAAGAGGAATACTGCGCTGAAATTTTCAGGGTTTGTAGATGTCATGAGTAGGCCTTTGGATAATATGAGACCACTCCTGTAGGGTTCCTCGGTTCGACTCCAGGCACTCCAACATTTGAGTTTTTCCTGTGTAAATAGCATTGCGGAATATTTGGCAATTAATTTACGGTAATTCTCATCAAGTAGGAGGAATGAGATTTGGTGTGGTGGTTATAGGGCACCAATGCTTGCAGTATGCAAGCACCGATTACTCGTATTATATAATACGTAAGGAAAGTGTGCTTTGAATACTTAATAGGAGAGAGAGGAAGAAGCAAGACGGAAATATTTACTCCATAAATGGAATACACAGAAATTTCAAAGGCGTTCTTATTGGGAAATACGTATGGAACGGTATCGAAAGATTAGGTCATTCTCAAATTTTTATCCCCGAAACTATAGTCTCGGGGACTATCTTATAGTAAATGTTATTCTCTATCCAAATAATCTTTTAAATCTATACCTCACAGAGAATATAAGAAAATGGGAGAGAAATATATGGATTTTTAATTGTTGTTTGCTAAGAGATACGTTTTCGCGATCGATGTAAACCAAATATGCTATGTTGTTCTTGGGATTTTCTCGAATGTTTATCTCCAAAACTAAAGTCGTAATTATGTGGTCTCTAGACCATCTTGTAGTAAATGTTTTTCTATATCAGAATAATTTTTTTAATCTATACCTCGCGGATCATATAAGAGAATGGGAGAGAAATATATGGATTTTTAATTGTCGTTTGCTGAGAGAATCGTCTTAGCAATCGATGTAAACAATAAATGCGATGTTTTGCTCTGGATTTTCTCGAATTTTTATCTCTGAATCTATAACTCAATTACTTGGCCTCGCAGATTTCTTGTAGCAAATGTTGTTCTCTATCCGAATAATTTTTTAAATCTATACCTTACAGATCATATAAGAGCTAGGGAGATAAAAGTCTGACATTTCATTGTTGCTTGACGGATGCCATGTAACGAAATACCAGTATGAGTATAATAAGTAATTATATAAAGTGGAAGTTCTAATTGACGGATTTAGTTGAAAATCGCAATTGGGCAATAAATTATAATAAAGATCACACATACCTGATTAAATTAAAATCCGTCCAGCGGTTTAGGAGATGAAAGTTACGACGGACGGACGGACTAGACGTGCTCATAAGGCGTTCTGTTATTACCGCTTCGCTGGTAAAGCACGCCTAAAAAGGAGAGACACAGGATGAGATAGATAGATATGCGTCTTTATTGGGTGAGCTTGAGACTAAGCAATCTTTTCTTCCATCTAACTCATTGTCAAGTACAAATAGGAAGACAGTAACAAAGAAAAAAAAATAGAATAAAAAATTACATAAAATAAATTATTACATAAATACAATGCCAAGTTAGCATTTTTGGAAATGAAAAGAAATGGAGATTTGTTGTTTGTGGGGAGAAACAAGGGAAAAATAAAGTACTATTCCTTAGTAAAAACCATACTGCAGGAAAACGCCCACACAAGAAGGGGGTGTGAAAAACCTGCGAAACCTACTGATAGCAATATTTAAAGATTTACAGGATCATATTAGAAAAGTAAATAAACACAGTTTTATATAAAAACTAAGAAAGTACACAAGTACACATTAAGACGTACATATACATACGCAGATATTTAAATGCTTTCGACGTCCTGTAAGAAAAAATAATTGCTTGTCAGTTTAGGATAATAAAAGGGAATGGGATAGGAGATGTTTTTGGTACGAGGGTGTGAAGGTGCATAGGGTTGAAGAGTACTAGGGAATTAGCAGACCAATGCCACTTAAATTTCGTTAACAACAAGGTAATTACATTGCTTGACAAATTAAACGAAAAAATAACGGAAATTAATATTATGGACAGGTTTTATTGCGAGGTAAATAATGCTTCAATAAGTAGGTAATACAAATATTTTAAATTACAAAAATTTTAATTTTTAACTGATATATCGGCGTCATATGAATGACTATCTCGTCCGCTTCTGCCGAGGAATAACATTAAGCAAAAGTAGGAGTCTGTTTAGTGTAATTGAATGCTTTCAAAATAACTCACCACACAAAACGTGTAACTTGTACTAGCAACCTCTCTCTAAATTTAGTTCTTAAACACCATTTTAGATTCCTCGAATACTGAAGAAAAAATGCTCTTCTAGTCTCGAATTCTGTATTCGCTGCGGTGCATCGCTTATGAAAGAGGATCGATTAGGCAAAAATATCTGTGGAAACATTACTAGGAGAGAGAAAATTCTCTTGCTTCCTATAATACTACACACCGTTAGGAAAGCAGTGACAAACGGACGGATAGCGAATGTGCGTGTATTTCAGGAATTTAGTTCCAAGCATCGATCGATGGAAAATCCTGCGTTGCGCATATGCGGCGACATTTTCCGCTCTTAACTGCGCCGATGCAGCAAGGCACTCTGGACGCGTGGGTGGTTGCGAATCAAGCTGTTAAAGGAAGGGACTGCGGGGTGGAGAGAGGGGAAGGTAGATTGTGTGAGAGGGTGGGAAAGCTGGAGAGAGGGGGGGAGAGAAGGAAGGAGAGAGGGAGGGAGAGAAGGAAGGAGAGAGGGAGGGAGTGATGGTGGAAGAGAGGGAGGTAGAGATGGAGGTTGAGAGAGAGGGAGAGATGGAGGGTGAGAAAGAGGGTGAGAAAGAGGGAGAGATGGAGGGAGAGAGGTAGGGAGAGATGGAGGGAGAGAGGTAGGGAGAGATGAAGGTTGAGAGGGAGAGATGCAGGGAAAGATGGAGGGAAAGATGGAGAGAAAGATGGAGGGAGATATGGAGGATGAGAGACAGGGAGGGAGAGGCGTGATAGATGGAGGGTGAGAGAGAGGAATAAATTGAGGGTGAGAGAGGGGAGAGATGGAGGGTGAGAGAGAGGAAGAGAGAGAGGGAGGGAAAGATGGAGGGTGAGAGACAGGAGGAGATTGAGGGTGAGAAGGAAGAGATGGAGGTTGAGAGAGAGGGAGAGATGGAGGGCGAGTGGGGGGGAGAGATGGAGGGAGAAAGGGAGGGAGAGATGAAGGGAGAAAGGGAGGAAGAGATGGAGGGAGAGATGGAAGTTGAGAAAGAGGGGAGAGATGGAGGTTGAGAGAGAGGGAGAGATGGAGGGCGAGAGGGGGGAGAGATGGAGGGAGAAAGGGAGTGAGAGATGGAGGGAGAGATGGAGGGAGAGATGGAGGTTGAGAAAGAGGGAGAGATGGAGGGCGAGAGGGGGGAGAGATGGTGGGAGAAAGGGAGGGAGGGATGGAGAGAGAGAGGAAGGGAGGGGAAGTTAGAGAGAGCAGCACTATCTACGACTAGATTCGGTTAGCTGTACATCTTTGGCACCTGAATTCAAAATACAGCTTAAAAAATTAAATGTTATGATAAGCACTGAGTATATAGACAAGTGATTTTTAAAAATCAATGATAAAATTAAAAAAAAACAAATATATGAATATGACTACTCACAAATTCCATTATGAAAATAAAGGAACTACGATGGATTCGACCCATAGAGGATTCATCATCTTAATTTTCATAATGGAATTTGTACGTAGTTATTTTAGTGAATTTTTTTCAACAATTTCCTTTGATCTTTCGAAATGGAATTCCACAAAGTTGCGGCTACCTCAGTTGAATCATACTATATTAATAAGGCGCTTATCTCTATATAGTTATATGCAAACATACTTGACTACTGGGATGTTTATAAACAATTGAATTAGTAACCTTAATTGTTGACTGAACTTAAGATATAAAAAATATAAGTTAAAAAATATTTATCGAATTTATGGTATTGATAAACGTTTCTAGAAGACGTTTCTTTAAACCTTACACATTAAAAGGTAATTTTATTTCTTCTTATAATAGTGATAGTTTATATGAAAAATTATAACTATTTCTCAACTAAAGATAAATTAATGTATTAACTTAGACAACTTATATTTAGTGATTTCATTATTTATAGAGAATGTACTCAGAATTTCGTTCATTTAAAATATATTCGGTAAAATGTTATTTTATTGCTTCTTATAATATTGATAGTGTATTACGACAAATTATCTTTAGTATTAGTGAACGTTTTAAACTTTACACGCTATAATGTGATTTTATTTATCTTATAATAATGATGATACCTTACCTTTTCCTTAAAAAAGTAGTAAAAAAATATTTATCAGGATGTTTTTTAAACGGAAAATAAATTTTTAAATAATAGGCAAAAATAAATTTATTCATTTTCAATCTTCGGTTAAAAATATTTTGTTATTAACTTCAAATTATTAAAATTTTGAAAGTCAATAGTCAATAAAAGGAAATTTTAAAAAAATCGTGTTTATATTTATATTAAGTTACTGAAACAAAAATAACCAACATTTTTAGATTAAACTAAGCCTTAAAATATTTTGCCGACGAGTGTATCAATCATGTAAAATTAATATTGAGATACCTTACTTAAAAAAGCCGTGAACTTCTGGACAAAAAACATTCTTATCATTTCTCAATATGGAACCGATGACATCAAATATGAGGGAACGCCGTCGACGAGACAATCAAAGAAATTATACAATGAATCGAAGTGCCAATGAAAAGTCAGGGGCAAACTTTTGAACGCGTCGGTTTGCTATTGAAAAATCAACTTTTCGTGCATGGACAACTCTACGTGGCCGTTTTAAGAGTACGAAGGCAAGACGCAATAAAAATGTTATCAAGTAAACGAAATAAAGTAAAAAATATTGTTTATCGAGAAGTTTTTTAGTAAATTTTATAAACTGAAATGATATTAATAGGTGTCTGAATTTTTAAAATAATATACTTAATATGAAGTACAATGAAATTACTTGCGACGAATGGGGTCGCGCGCCGGCTAGTTTATTTAAAAGTAATTTACGCTTAAAAGTGGTACGATCTCTACATCTTATATATTTTTAGTCACACCAACACCGGAAATGTAGATTTATTCCTATCGGCACCATGGGGTCGTGTGAGAACATTTTATGCTTTAAAAAAATAATTAAAAATTCTCCACTGAGTTGAAAATATTTTATTGATGCTTATTTTAAGGCTTGTTGCATGGTTTGCTGAAAAAATGTATTACTTTGGGACACTGGGATTTTAACAACAGTGAGTACCACTTGGGTTTTTATATGCGCACAAATTTAAAACGTATAGAAAATAGAAGAATATGATGTTAATGGGGGTCATTTTGTTTAGAGCGATTGGGTAAACATAAGCGTAAAGATTAGCTAACTATCCGTGGTTTGGCTCAACACACAAGTTAACGCAAGTCCAACAAAATAAAGTGGGTTTGGCTTGAAATAGACAGCCTTGGAAGTATACTATTACATAAAGTTAATGCTTACCAGATTTACCAGAATATAATAATCCAAGAGGTTGATTAGCCAAAAATACATACACACACAGATTTACCCGAAAGTTTAACGTTCTCATACCTTACTCAGGTACTGAGTTTTCCCCTCACAGTAATTTGCGTCATATTTGATAGATGGCAATATGATTTTTATAACAGAAATATATTGGTCTCTTATTTTTTAAGTAGCTTTAAATTTTCATTTTCATTTTCAAAATGTTTAACAGGCATAAACGAAAAGTCTGCGTGTACTCATGTACCGCAATTGCATACATGCACCATTCGTCTCTGTAGCTCATTATTCCTGCTTTAACTCCATAATGTCCCGCTTTAAATAAAATATTTTCACAGATAAATCCGAATCAGGCTTCATGACGCAAGTCTGATGAAACCACATCGAAAATTCTATTCTATGACTCCAATAAAATTATTACTTTAATGAAATAAAAATAGTTTATTTTTTCTTCCGATATGTTTTCTCTGAAATCGTGTTTAATATTTGCTCATCAAACTATTTTGTTACATAATTGGAGTTTCTTATAGTTACACGCAGACTAAATGCATACTTCGTTACTTTTCCTTCTATTTCTCGGGACTATTACCTATTCAAAAATTAATCAGGCATCAGTAATGCGCCTAGAACTTTTAGAGCAGTGGTTCTCAGATAAAAATTGTCGTGGTCACGCCTGCGGAGAGATGCCATGTTGTGGTGGGCGCATTGTTAAATTTACAGTCTAAGCAATATTTGGTATTCTACGTAAGGTACCTAAGAAGTTTAATGAAATAAAATAACAATAAAAATATAAATATAACAAATATAACATCACAGTTTCCATCGCAGTCTGCATAGTAACTATTTATATATTTAAAATATAATTTTGCTGGTGCCCGCATTAAAATATTCTGGTGGTCGCATTTGAGATTCACTGTCTAGAGCCTTTTTAATTTTCAACATTGAATTGGCTCTATTCTAAGTTCTTCGGGAAACCTAAATTGAATTTGATTATGAATGGCTTCCTTAGAATGAAATGAATACGACCTCATTTTTGTGCTTCCATTGGATTCCAATTAGAACGGGAGCCGCTTATAGAAAGCACGTCGGGTGGAGATATTCAATTAGCCAGGGGATTCAATTATAACGAGGCCCTTTCAATGCATTAAATTTCAAATTTGTAAAGGAATATTTACATTTGTTTCTTCCCCTACTGGGGCGGGAGAGGAACACAAAGCCAATATAAACCTCAGAGATGGACGGAAAATGTTTTCCTGTAGCATCGCATTGTCTGCTTTGCGAAAACACATCGAAAGTTCCTGTTTTACAGTCACAATCGGGTCCTTCAGAATTTTCGCAGCACTCACTTGAGCAAAAACTTTTAACGTCAAGGAAAATTAAAACAGTCGCGTTCTTTTAAATGACGCGCAACTCGTGCATAAATTCGCGGGTATAAAGTTGCGATACATATAAATACAACAGAACAACTGAATTTTAATTAAATACTACCAATGGTTTTACTGAAAACAAGAACTTTTTTACCTGCATCAGCCCTGAAGAGGCCTTCTGCCTACACCAAAATTCTTTCTGATCAGGCCATGTATAAATAACTAAGAAAAATTGTATTGTAATTTACATACTTCATTGCTAGGACAAAAAACGTAATATTTCTTTAATTTTCATTAAGAAAATCTATAGCTATTTTTAGGCGTGCTCTAACAGAAATTCCTCTGGTTTATCAGTTTTTACAGAAAAAGCGATAAATTCTATTTACCGGTTATTCGATAAATCAGAACATGTCATCCCAGTTCTCGTGAGGCGAGTATTTTATTCAAACGGATTTGCAATTTCATAACCTACAAGTCTCGCGCTAAGAGAATCCAATGGACGAAGTCTTCCCATGCAGGAATATTACTTAAATGTGTCAGCGTAAGAATTCAACGTACTTCTTCGCATCATTCGAATCTGACGGCATTTTTATTTCTCTCTTTCCCACGCGCCCACAGAGGATCGAGAAACCATTCTTGGATTCGGTGAAGACGACCCTCGGCGACCGATACACGGACAACGTGGACTCCATCTACCAGACCACGATCAAGTTCATCATTCGCACTCTGATGGATGGCTACGAGAAGGAGGACGAAAGGGTCAAGGCGGGCGGGGCGGCGGCGGGGCCGGGTGGCAGCGGGGCGGCCGGGGGCAGCGGTGCGGACGGGGGCAAGGACGAGACCACGAGCATGAAGGAGAAGAAGGATGCGTGAGGCGGGCGGGGGAGGTGAAAGAGAGGCCGAACGAGAGCACGGAGATCGGAGTGGGAGAGAATTTCCGTGGCAAAAATATCGAGGTGCAGTTTCTGCCGTTTTTTTCGGAGAGAATCATATACATACATAAGGACAGTAACAATGCTAGAGGAATATTTGTATTTCCAGGACGCCTTTACAAAGGGCTATACTTGGTTGACCACGCGTAGAAGTATTTGAAAAGCCTTAAATATGAGTGTGTAAAAAAATTATATATGGCTCGTAGGTGTTCCCTAATTGTCATCTGTCAATAGCAACGTTGAGAAGAGGGTTTTGATCCTCAAAATGTGTTTTAATAAGATAGTGTGTGTTATGACATCCACTTACTCCTATACCTATGTAATTCCGAATCACCCGAAAATGAAATTAGTCTAAGTACATATAAAGATGCAAGAGAAATGGAGGAAATAGAACAGCATAGTGACTTAAAGAAGATCTCACAGAGATTATCTCTTTCGACATTTATACTGCGAGGAAACGAAATCGGAATGAACCCGTTCGATATATTTTTACCTGGAACAACGATATGCGGTATTTATAAAAGCCAATGGGTGAAGCGGAGGATGTCACGCGACTAAATTAAGTGTTGTTTAAATGGCTTGGTGATCATGGTGTGCCTAACAAGTGTAGCATTGCGTTTAGTTTATTGTCGGCTCTTTCGGAGCATATGACGCCGAAATCCATTCATGTTTGTAGAAGCTTCGTGGTTAAGAAAAATAAAGCTTACCAAAGCTTGTCGCACAAAAAAAAACTGCACCAGAAAATTTGATACAAAAACAATCCATGATTATTTAGGTGACGTACAACCGGTGAACATTTTTGGGACCAGATGATTAAGCTAAAAGTGATTGATGAATGCTCGGGAAGTAAGCGTGAATGGGTTTTAACAACTGCCGTGTTTCTGGGGCCATTATGTGACAAAGGAAGACAGCGAGATCGCTGATAATTGGAGGAAAAATGTGGATGCAGCGAATTAGTTCGCGATTCAAAGGGAAATTCCATTAGTTTTAATGGGAGCATCAACAATAGGCCTTATTTTTCGGTACTTGGACACGAATTTTAAGAGGTTAAAGATTGATAGTAATAAAAAGCGAACGAAGAGAATAAACGACGTTAATGGTCAAGTTAAACTAGTTTAAGTAATTCCCTTTTCATTTGACACCTTATTTAACTTGGGGATATCCTCAAAGTATTACCAATTATTTAGACATTTTTTTATTTTCTCACGGCATAAGGACGAGATCGATTTTTGGCAAAGTATACAAATACGGAAGATAATGTGAGAAAAAAATGCTTTCATTCAGCGCGTTAAAACTCCCTTGTCGTTCATAAATGAAATGTATCGTGTGGCGTGCTGCCAATGGGATGTGTAAGCCAGGTCGCTCCACACAGCGAGTCCTTCATGGTATTTTTGTAGCCGTGTGTGTGTGCGTGTGTCTGTGCGTGCATATGTGCAATGGTGGAATATAAAAAGTGATATCACACGTCTATGTACGATCCTATGTCTAGTACCTTCGTGCAAAGACGAAGGTCCCTTTGACAGCCTCCACCCGAGCACATCCCAAAATTCCTGATCATTCACACACTGTACATCCATCTCTCTACCCCACGGCTGTGTTAACTATCTCTCTCGTGACATTCTTCCTATGAATGTTATCTGACAGTGAGTGTCTGTGTGTGGTCGAGGTTGACATAATCTCCTTAGTCGATGAAACATAGAAACGTCCTGATAGATAGCATGAATTAGTACCAGCGAAGACAAAAGAGTTCCTCAACCTTACCGGAAAATTCGGATCGGTTATTTTTACTGTTGTCAAATGGAATTTTGGTCCGATTCAAAGAGACTGTGGGGCGTCGAGAACGCATTTAAAACGTATCATCATTATGAAATACGCATTTCTGATGTCACCAAAAGGAAAACCAACTATTTGTTAATATTTTCTCTCATACTAATTTCTATGAGCTTGTTAGTACTTTACTTAAGATATACAAATGCTAAGAGATTTGGTTTAACATTCTGTCACACCCATCGAATAAATTTCTTCTCTCTTGAATAAACATTATAAGTTCCTCCTAGAGTAATAAAACTGTTTCGTGATTCATGTGCATTTTTCAAGTGTGATAAAACCGTCATCAATAAAATTTCACCAACTGAAATACGCATATGATTCCCTCAACCGTTTCGTTGATTTAGGATCGCTTATAAATAATACGATAAATGCCACAATCTGGGAACAATCTCAATGGCCCCCATAGACTTTCATATAAGTCTTCGAATCATTATTTCTGGCTTGATACATCATCTTGTCTGGACCGAAATATTTTAATCCTCCATAAATAACTGCCGCTGTATACTCCTATGTAAGGTTTGGGATCACACGCGAGAAGTAGAAAATTATTTGTAATTTATTCGGAATAAATTGAAAGGCTGCCATATATTCTTGCCTTGGCTGTAAAAAAATTAGAAGACAAGAAAACGGTTTATTTTTACCTTCCAGGATTACAGGAGGCCAATGTTATCGGCGGTTGTTGGCAATTAGCAGTTTCTAACTCTACTGAGATGCCCAACGTCATACGCCTCGTGTGTGTATATGTAAATAGCTAATAGGCACTTGGATTGTCAGTTGTTATTGGCCGTCAAGTTTTTATATGTTGCTGTAATGTATTGATGGAAAATGATGATGATGAAAAGAATAATAATTATACTATTTGTCACTAATATTGTACTATTCCTTTCACTCTACCTATTTCAACTCCATAAATGTGCTTAGAAAATGTAAATACAAATTTTGCCAACTAAGGACGATACCCTCGAATCGTGATTACGAAATTTCTTTTGAGTTAATCACTCTAAAAAGTAAATAAATTAATATATTATTCCGAATGATAATTCTTTTCTATATGAAAAATGAAACAAGTAATGTACATTTCCCAAAACTGAGAATGACACTCCACAAAATATACTGATACGGACCATTTAGTATTAGTGGAAAAAAAATATATTGCGCGAATATTTAGCAGTTCTCTCCTAACTTTAAATACATCCTTGCTAGCCTTCAATCTTATGGACTGGATTACCCAAAAAGCTTCCCATAGTGTCTTTATGTGCCTTCGACACCCACAGCGATTCTACAACCACGGTAAGTCTCCATTGGACTTCCTAAAACGCCTTGTTGCAATCGATAATTTTTTTAACTTTTCCACTTTATATCATGCTCAAAGGTAATATACCCTTGGCAGGTCCATGATTATTAACGGTTAAACCTAGTTCTCCATGCATTCCTGCTTTCCGCAATTTTCTTCATTTATTCATAGCTCTCTTTCCCTATCACTTCATCCATCAGCTGCAACCTTTTTCTACATATTTCTCTTTTTATGCTTGTTTCCAAAGGAAACATAGCCTTATGAAATGGTCCTGTATGTGTGTGTGTCCCCTGCTAACAACTTTTGCATTAATTGACCGATTTTCATTAAACTTGGTATGAGGCTCGTGCTACCAGGGCCCACCTCCGGGCTGTATTTTATTTGGCGGTGATTGAAGTCCCGGGTTCGATTCCAGGAACTTTTTTATTTGTTTTACATAGGAAGTCTCAAATCCATCGTGCAGAGATGTTTTCCTTAATAAATTAACATACCTTAAAACGGTGATATTGGAGCGAAGTTTGTACTTTTATAAGGAGAAAAGAATGTAGATTCTAATTCTTATAGCAGAATTTTGATAATTGATGGAAGTTCTACTAAAACATAGCGTTTTTTTCGTTTTAAATCGCATTGTATCTGATTGTTGCCATGGAGACGATTATTACCGAACTCGGCTAAAGCATTGACGAGTGAACAAATGGGTTATTGTCTTTTCCTATCAACTACCCTTCAGCAATGGACAGTTGATCCATACATATTAATGTATAAACTATCATTTATTGAATTCGTTTATTTAAAAAAAATACATGCAAAATATGTCAGAAAGAGATTTTGACATTGCTTTTAGTATTTTAAGCCTGATATTGCTCTATTAATTTGTTTTTCAACTTTTCTCTATCATTGATAAACTATGAATTACAAATGGTTTTTATGGTATGAGAATTCCTTGGAATGACTAACGCATACTAACACATCAATTCGGGACGTCAACTATGGAAAAACAGCCAGCATTAGTCCTGGTTTGGACTACTTGTTTCTTCCAAGACGTCATGCTGTATCTCTTCTCTTTTTTATGGTTTGTATAATCACTCACATTTCTCCTATTCTTCCTAGTATTTTCTCGTTTTTCATCCTAACTGTCCATTTTATCTTCAAAATTCTTCTTCAAGCCCACATTTAGAAACTTTCCCAGTATTTTATATAATTTTCATGAGTGTCTATGCATCTGCTTCACACAAAGCGTTACTCGATAAATACTCGATAATAGCTAATTTTAAAAGTACATCTTCCTTTATATTTTCCGTCAGTAAAAGTTTCTTACTTCTGAAATCGGCTTTTGCTTTCGTTATTCTGATCCTTATTCCATCAGACCATTTTTCATCTCTTGTTAAGATATTTCCAAGGTATTTATAGCCTGACACTTGTCCTAATGGCTTCTCACCAACGCTTATATTCAGGTTTTTTTATTCCCGATATGCGCTTTACCCTATATTTTCTGTATGTATTTCAATCCCGTATTTCCTACCTGCTATTACCAGACTATCTACAATTTCTCCATAAATATATATATACATATATTGATAAAGGGGTCACCCCCGAAAGCTCCAATGTACGTGTGTAAACGTGTTTCGCCGACACCCAGCGGATATCTTATTGGTAAGTGTTCACTGGGCTTCCTTATCCCAACAAGTTGTTGCCCAACTATTATCCCTTCCCTACGAAATGAATCAGGTTGTTAATAAAAGCGAGGAAAAAGTCAACATGCTTAATAGAGATTTCGAGAAAGATTTTTCAGCTGACAACAAACAACGTGAGGATTATGTTCTCACGAATGGAAGCGATTCAATGGAACGTGTAGTACAGGTTTCCCTCTCTTTATGCGGTGGTTGCGTTCCAGGAAAGAGGCGCATAACGTGAATTCGCATAAATAAAACCCATATTTACATGTAGAAGATAGGGATTCGTTCCATAAGCAATCCTAACTCCCCTCCAAGACGCTCTTCTTTCGCTCCATAACGACTTCTAATGCGATAATATCAAACTTAAAAAGATTAACACTAAAATACACTCACCAATAAAAGGAAGCAGATGGGCACAAGTGGTAGCTGTTGTGGATGACATAATAGTGGAGGATTATACTGCTGGAGGGTTGTCTTGACCCAACGCAATTTCCGCGGGCAAGGTGAAATCCAGTGGAGAATTATCCGACCGCAGAAATGGAGATGAGGTGGAGGAGGTGTTGCAAACGGGCTTGGGTGTGGAGATGGAGGGCATATTAGGATCAATGGCGAAAGTGGAAGGGCCAGCAGGAACAGAGGTGTCCAAACACCTCTTTTTGCAAAACGTGAATGTAAGAACTGGAGCTTGGTACACTGGTTGAGCGTTGTTTTTGCGCATACACTGCCTTGTATGGCGCAAGAAGATGGTCCAAACTGCACTTGAAAAGAAGACTTATCTGCAAGCTAGGGTCCAATCCATTGCCATTTGAGCGACATTCTCAGTATAAGTGAGGAATTCAACTAACTTCTTCGATGTCACGTCTTTTACTTCTAGAGCGAGTTCCAACTCTTTCTCCTTTTCTTCCTCTTCATCGGCGCTAACGATAGACCCAAGTCGTTGATCCTCACCATGCGAATTGAGTAACTCCATAACATCATCTTCTCCTACATCCGCAAAACTTTCCCCTCCCAACCTCTGCTCAAGTTCGATGACATCTTGAACCAAGTGCAGTATCTCAGAAAAGCCTTGAAAGTCGAAATAACTCGCTGATAACGAGGCTGGAGGAGAGACGTCGTGTTTGGTGGGAGAAATAAGACAGACACATTATGGTCGATGGTAGCGAGATGCATTGCGTGTCCAGGTGAGTATGAGTATGAGCAATATATTGAAGGTAAGATTCTCCTTTCTGAAGTATCGTTTTAAACCAGTCCTCGGCAATCTGTCCGTCTTGTTGGCTGACCAATGCATCGGCAACGTACTTCTGCTCACATCCTTTAAAGCACATGGGTTATGCGAGCGATATACAAATAATGGCTTGCACTGGAAATCTTCCATCGCATTTTCACATAAAAGAAGCATCAAATTGTCCTTTGCTGAAGCTTCTCCAATAATGCTGTGCAAATATTGACGATGAATGAATTCATCGAACCATCAATTACTTGTAGAGAACTGTTCTTCAGCACCATCCTGCTCCTGCTGTAGGTGCTTATATATACATATATATATATATATATATATATATATATATATATATATATATATATATAGCAGTCGACGAAAGATGCATCCTCTTCGGGTTCTGGTTCACTATCCAAATCCCTAACATACTTTCCATTTTTTCCACAAAAGGGTTTCTCACCCTCGTGGTTTTCATCGCAGATAAGAGACTAGAGTGCAAAACAGAGCTCCGTATTTTCTCAGCATTCTTTTTTATGGAGTGAATGGTAGACTCACCAAAGTTTTAGGCTCTGCCGATGGAAGCAGATCCTTTCCCAGCATCAGCACGCTTTAAAATTTCTATTTTTTACTCCAGCATCAATGCGGTCCTCTTCCTTTTCAATTCGTGCTCGGTATGAGGGGTAGCAGTGCTTTTGGAACCCATTCTTTCAATGGTAACATTGTAAAAATGCGTTACAAAGATACAAAGAAGTACTAATGCACACAGCACAATAAACTAAGGGATTAACTGCACAACTGGTAATTCATAACTGGAGGAACTCTCAGAATATATCCAAGGTGTCGTTTGTGATGAAGAAGCAACTGACTAGTAAGGGAAAACACCCAAGGGTCCACTAAATCCGAGACACCTGCGCATTTACGACAGCCTCGTTTGTATTTGGGATAAGTTTGTTGACCCGAACCAAACACCATATGTGGTCTGACGAATAATGCCCAAAAGGCAAACCTTCTCAAGTGTGCTCAAACAGTATAACACGAAATTTCTCTCTCTCACACACACACACGCATATCCATTCCACTCTCATCTCTTTTACTGTAGTATTAATACGCACAGCATAAGAGACAATGAGAGACTGAATGGTCGCCTTGTTGTATAGTGAAGAAATTTCTTGCATTTTTATTGCACTGGCAGCGTAACCGCATAAGAGCAAATCAAAAACACATAAAGAGAAATTCGGGTAGCTATAAGTTTGTCGCATAATAGCGAATTCACATAAAGCGAACTCGCATAAAGAGAGGAAAACCTGTGCTTTCTGAGAGAGGCATAACTAAGAAATTAGGTACGATTAAAAATAAAAAAGCCCCATGTCCCGATGAAATAAAAGAACTGGACGACGAAATATCATCTTATCGTAAGGTAATATTCTAGAAATCCATCTCTCGCAGAGAGGTCTCCCAAGATTTGAAATTAGCAAGGGTTATCCCTATTCATAAGGGCGGTGGCAAAGAGAAACCCGAAAATTACAGACCGATTTCCTTAAAGTCAATATCTAGTAAGACATTAGAGCTTATTATATTCAGCAGTATAATGCATTTCTCTGAGAGTTGATCGTTACTAAACGACGGTCAGTCAGCATGGTTTAAAGAATGGTAGGTCTTGTGACACTTATCTTGATTTATTTAATGACATATTGAGTAACGGAGAAAGGAATGCCCAGGTTGGTGCAATTTTTGTAGATTTTAGGATAGTCTTTGATAAGGTGTCTCACTAGAAATTACTCATGGAGCTAGATAAATTAAGCATTAGAAATTTCATGCATTGGAATCGAGAGTTTCTTAGCAATAGGTAGCAAAACGTGGGATGGGAAGTGCTCAAGCATATCATAAGTTGTCTCTGGAGTTCCTCAGGGAAGTGTCGTCGGTCCGTAATTGTTTTTTCTTTGCATCAATGATATCAGCTCCGTTGTTTAGAGTAAAATCATACTCTTTGCACACGACACGTTAATTTATGTGGAGATAAACGTTCCTAACAACCATCAGTACTTGCAGAATGAACTCGAAGCTCTTTCTGCGTGGCACAAGGAATGACAGCTGGAAATTAGCCGGAATAAAAGTTACGTCGTCAACTTTAGGAAAATTAAAAATTGTTTGGTCGTGGGACACTGACGTTCACCAGGTGAAGGGCGCTGCTAGCAAAAATTTGGACTTCATAGATGTGATAGTCAAAGTAGCACTAAAAAGTGAGAGAAACACGATATTTATCATTGGTAAGGTCACAGGTAGAATATGAAACAGCTGTATGGGATCCATACGAGAAGGATTAAAAAAAAGAGATTGAAAAAGTGCAGCGCAGGGCAACTACATTTGTACAAAGAAATTACTATAATAAACCGAGTGTCGCTTCGCTAATAGAAGATATGAAATAGGCATCTTTAGAAGAACGCAGATTCGAGGCTAGGCATAAGCTGAAAGACAAATATATTCGGGGGAGCTATCGAACGAGATTACTACAGATCTTATCACGAATCCAGCACATTTTGGAAGGAATGATAATAAGGATAAGATTCGTGAGATCTATTGTAGAACAAAGAATTGTTCTTTCCCAGGACGATTAGCATATACAATAGGAAAACGATAAATGGTAATTGCTAGAGACACGTTTGGTGTATTGCACCCCCTGCTATCCACCATTAAGGTGACTTGCAAGATATACCCTCGAAAGTAATAAAGGAATTGACCAATGAAGTGGCCCCATATTTTAAGAATATATCCGACAAAATGCAAATATAGAAAGAGTTTTACCGAGAGACTAGAAGCTCGGATATGCGACACCGTGTATCAAGGGTGCAGATAGGGATGAACCAGAGAATCACCATCTTATCTCATTGATATCTAGAGCGTGTAAGGTTTTAGAGCATATTATATTTAGTTCAATGATACATCATTTAGATAGATATAGTTTATTAGTTATATTGTTTTAGGAAAGGTAAATCGTGTGAGACCTAGTAAGCGCTCTTTACACAGGATATTTTTAAATCCGTTTAAAGAAAAGCGCAGGTAGACGCTGTATTTTCAGATTTTAGAAAATCTTTTGAGAAAGTTCTTCATCATAAGCTTATTCAAAAGTTGAAATGTTACGGGATTAACGAGGCAGTGGTAAGATGGATAGGATTGTTTCTCCGTGATCTAGAGCAGTTGGTGATCATTGATGGACATCGTTCGGGTCCCGTGAATGTCACCTCCGACGTTCCCCATTGCACGACTTTTCTCATATGTGTAAACGATCTCAGCAAAATTCTAAGCAGTAGTTATAGATTATTTGCGGACGAAATATTGATCCATAGAACATTTGTAACGAAAAAGACGATCAGGATCTTCAAACGTGATTTACATTCCATTTCGGAATGGTGCAAGGAGTGGCGATAAATTTTCTTTATTTAATTTTTGGAATGTTAGAGAGCAATTAGTTATCAACAGTGAATACTATTTCGACACGGATCTCATAAAAATTATGTAAACTCAGAAATAACTATGTATCCTATAAACGGACGATTTATCTTTGAAGGAGCATATTCGATGGATAGTAGGAGTAGCTCGTAAAAGGCTAGAATTTCTCCGTAGAATATTAGGGATATGTGATGCAATGACACGTGAGGTTAGTTATTTTTCTTTGGTTAGACCACTAATTGAGTATGCGTGTAGCGTATGGGTCCCGTATGAGATAGGCCTTAATAAAGAGGTAGAGAAAATACGACGAAAGGGAGCGAGTTTCGTGAAACGGCGATATGGTGGGCAAGTAAGTGTCACGAGTCTAATAGATAAGCTTGGATAAGAGTCTTGGAAGAAACAACGTGAAAAGTCCAGCTATCGACTATTGCAGAGATTTAGATCAGAAGAATTTAAAGATGAATTGTCAGGTGTAATTCCTTCGCAGACCGGTACAATTACTGTGAGAAGATACGAGAAATTGATTGCAAGACGGATGGATAAAATTAATCTTTTTTTCCTAAGGCAATAAGAGAGCAGAGCAGGAGGATAACATGATAGCTCGGTGACATTTTCCTCCTGCCAAAAACCACTGCGGTGACTTGCAAGGTGTTTATTCCGATTCAGATCATCAATTGTTCCATGCAAGTTGCGTTACGAGTGGTCAAACGCCCCCGATTATTCGGAAGCCCTAGTTCGCCGTACATATCGCACATGTGAGAGTACTGAGTTGGCTTTTGAATCTCGAAATGCAAAAACTGGAACAAAAATGAAAATTTTTCCAAAGTAATCTTTTCACAAACAAAACCGTCTGCACAAGCGTTAGAAAACGGCTTTCGATAATATCAGCCGGCTGATAGATCAGTCTTGGTCCCCCATCGCAGGCCTTTTCGCATGATGAAAATACATTTCTAGCGATAAAAGCGCGGGAGAATAGGATGACAAGAATAAATCCCACGGCGACCGATCAATCATTTCTATTCTAGCGAGCCAGCGAACTCTTGGGAGGCAGAGAGGTCTCCTCATGCAACGCCCGCGGGAGAGAGAGGTAGAGAAAGAGAGGGAGGGAGTGATAGGGAGGGACCCATTCCAAATAGGCCTGAAAATAACACGATCCCATGCAGAGTGGGACAAATGGACATCCAATGGTGAGCCAAGGGCTCCTCTGGGGAGATTATCCGTCGCGAGTTTTATGGCCCACTTTATGTTAATGAAATCTCCGAAGGCACGGAGCATGGCCATCCTATGGGAACTATTATTATTAATTAGAAAGGATTGCGACATTTGTGCAATATTTTAAGTTGGAGTACATGTCTGTCGCATCAGAATGGCAAGTAAATTATTCAGAATTGCGCAAGATTTGGCTCACGGCACGTTGAGTGTATGAAATAATGAGTCATTTTGAAATTTTAGAAATATTAAGAAATTTTTATATGGTCTTATGTAAGTGAATTGAAACCATAATAATTTGTATGTGTGATCCGGAAAAAGTAAGTTGGCATTGGTATATCTATCAAATTAACGTCAACGTTTATAAAATTTTAAAATTTATAAAATAAAACGTCCAACGCGATATACAAGCGATACAACTTACTCTTCCAACACATACAACATTTCATTACACGAAGTCGTAAATGAGCGCAAACCGCATATTGCGAATGTATGTGACGTGGGAAAGATCGTAGCTCATTAGAAAAAGTGATATTTTTCCACAAGGTAATAAATTTGAGCAAGGCAATTTTTTCCAACTTGGCGCGAGGGACCTGTGTTTTGAAAACGCATATAGTTAGTTCATTTTGTATTAAAGAAATAATTTGGTGATAATTCAAAAATGTGGAAGTTAAGCAGTTTGTATAATGTACAATAAACAGTGACGCTACTTGTACTGGCAAAATGGTTCCCAAAAGTATTCCAGCACTTTTAAAGCCATTTTAGAGAAAGGTAGCAACAAACTTCAGCGCGTGTTTAATGCTGACGATAGAGGGATTTACGTTTGCTTGATTCGCTGTAACACTCTCGCTTTCAACTCGGGCCGTTGGAGTGAGATGTAATATTTACATCCAACAGCAAGACTCTAAGCGAGGATTTCAAATTTCTGACTGCTATGGAAGTGAAATAGCGTCTATAATGACATAAAACATGCTCGCGAACGAAATGGACAAAAAATCTTATCCAAAGTCCTTGATATTCCTAAAATAATCACAGAAACGTGACGTAGAAAACATTCGATAGAACTAACTGACTACCAGGATGACCATCATTCGCTGCAAGAAGATTTAAATCTATTTCCGCTAAGAATGGCAAAATTAAATTAATTACAGTAAATTTTCCGCAGTAAGATTCTGGAAGAGCAACATAAAATATGTAGGTTTTGAGTATAAAATCGACGGAATGAATATTCAAGCAGCTGTGTATGTCACATATTTAGGAGTAACCATTCGTCGTAACTTTTGCATTCATCGAGTTATAGGCGCAGCCGACATGAAATTGGCTTTCCTAGGTACGGAACAGTACGGAAAAATACGTGAAACATGTTATTTATCATCAGTTAAGACTACAAGTGGAATACGCCTCAAGTATATGGCATCCGTAGAAGAAGGGCCATATATGTAATTCAATTAGAAATAGTACAGCGCAGAGCAGCCAGATCCGTAAAAGAAAAGTGCAAACATAATGAAAACGTCACTTCATTATTGAGAGATTTGAGGTTAAGACTTCCGGAGAAATATAAGTCGAAATGACTAGCAGAGTAGATTTTATAAATAATTGAACCGTCAACGTACTTAGGTGGAAACGATCGTGACGATAAAGTACGTGATATCGATTGTAGAAGAGATCGTTATCGAGGCTCGTTCTTTCCGAAGACGATACGAGATCACAATAGGAAAGTCAAACCTGTGATATATATAACTTTTATGTAGGCTTTGGTGCATTGCATCCCTTGCCACCCGACAATTTGATGAATTGTGGGTTAATGATATATAACACTTTAATCACTTGTTAAGGGTAATTATTGTTTATTTGAATTTACCGGGACTTTTAGAGACTTTATCTTCCAAAAAAGAACGCTAAGTTATAAACCTCCAGTCGTAAATATTCCATTTATATTTTAACTCATCTACTTCTACTTTTTTCGCGACGAGTTAAGGCTTCAAAATAACTAGGAAAAGTTGAAAAATATTAAAGTTAACTTTATAAATTAGAATATATTTGTATAATGATCACGGTGGATTTCGTCATTGACAAGAATAAT
The DNA here is from genome assembly GCA_028673005.1 of Tanypteryx hageni. Lineage (NCBI taxonomy): Eukaryota > Metazoa > Arthropoda > Insecta > Odonata > Petaluridae > Tanypteryx > Tanypteryx hageni. The sequence continues at coordinate 127,273,413 of CM054113.1, read as the reverse complement.
ATTATACATAAGGAAAATATTATAAGGGATGGTTCAACAATTTATGGTCAACTTTCATGTGTACCTATGTGTCTATATTGTAGATTTAACATATGTACCTAGAAAACTATTGATTTCCACCTTCTTTAATTTAGTGTAATTTTGTGAGCATATAGATGTTTTTAATAAGAACAAGTTAGGAAAGTGTACAGCGTAACACAAATGGGCGCGTTACGTCCAATGAAATATTTTAAAGAAATTATTATATAAACGTTTTTGAACTTGAGATTATTTATTTATGTTAGCAACAATGATGAAGTAACTATGCAAGAAATTCATTCATTCATTTTTTGTCACCAGAAAAGTCGTACCCGTGAATGGTTTACGCGATTAATTTATGTGATATTCTTATTGTTTTTGATTGTAAGTCCTTAATATCAAATTTCATGCAAACTCGTTCGGTAGAAGCCAAGAACGAACATGCGGACGGACGGACGGATAGAACGATGCTGATAGGCGTTCACGTAGGGAAAGAAACGCGCCTAGAAATCCCGGTCATAGCAGAATTTTTTCTCGTTAAAAATTATTCTCAACTTTACAGCTTATGCCTGTCTCCAAGACCGTGGGTGAGGCGACCGCCTCATGCGCCTCTCAAAAAAGGCGCCAAAGTTTGACCACAATCATAATCACGATTTGGAATGCATAACACCCAAATATCGAAAACCTGACGCATTGGGGAGCTTACACATCTTCAAAACTTGAAACAAGGCCAACGGTGCTGCTGGAAGCGAAGCGCGCCTAAAAATCTAAGGAAAACAATAGGAGCTTCATTTCCTAAGGCAATATGAGAAAATGCGTTTCATTTATTGAATTTTATATGGAATTGCACACTTAAAATTCTTTGTAAATTTAGTAATGTAATTATATGACAAAGTAATTTATTCAATAGTTCATTTAGAAAATTTAACTTTATATCTATAAGCATTTTCTCGGAATCTTAATTTAATAATTAAGAAGGCACCCTCGCCAACCAACGATTTTGAAAAGTTTCCTCTGCAGTGTTATAGATGGCATTAAAGTTCACTCAAATACTGCAAATTTTTAACTTTCTATTTATCACCATTTTCTCAGAATCCTAATTTGAAAATTTTAAGGCACTCCCTGCCGCCCACCGATTTCTCCAAAACATTTCTTTGGTATCGTAGCAAATGGCACCAAAGACCACATACATCCAGCAAATTTTAGGTTTATATATCTTACCATTTACTAGCTATTTTTATTTAATTGATTGCACAGACGGGCCAAAGGACATACAGAGAGAAAACATAACCGCGTTTATAAAATAAAACGCGATAAAATGCTTTGTTTGGTTTTAGTGTTGTTTACAATAAGAAGAAAAGCACTGATTGTTTTAACCATACGATTATATTTGTCAATTATTACGACGCAGTAACTAAATTGAAAATTTTTATCTAGATGCTAGTTAGGAAGGAAAAATTCATATAATTTTAAGCTTTATTATTTTGAGTGCCTTCACTTAACTCCGATTAACAGCTTTAGTTCTCACAGCTGTGTCTATGATGCTCTCACCATTCCTCCTTCCAGCCATAACTTTCTTTCGAAGCGCACTTTTATGAACATAAAATATTTCTATCGACGATAAAACATATATCTCAGTGAAATCTGAAAGGGAAAAGGAGAGAAATTCTGCGTTTGACCGGGAATCGAACCTGGACATTTCACTTGAGGATGCTTTAACCAACTACACTCTCCAGGAAGTACTCCATCTTGGATTTTATAATTCCCATTTCACTTCCCATCTCGTGTCTCTCGGTGGCTTAATTTAGCTACTCGTAAAACTCTCACCTTCCACGAAATGGAACTAAATGACCAGGGAGGGTCTTTATGATGAAGATTAGTTGCTGCCGCCTGTCATCGCAGCAGCATCAAATAATACCGTTAAAAAACGGAATCGTTCGTTTAGCAATATCAACGATGGCGCGACCAATTTTTCTTTCGTAAAGATGAAATGGGTAGTACTTTCATGAAACTTTCTGTGTCGAAATTCTCTTATAAGGATAATCTATCATTATCAAACAAAACTTGCAAGAATCGTATCATTAGTTCTGCTAAAAATAGCAGCACAATTTCCCACAGGGAACTAAATTATTATGGATCGGCATAAGGTCCATGACATATATAAATAAGAAAAAATGTAAAAAAGGCTCGTGGAAGATTGATCGATGAGAAGAAACCATTACATAATTTGGCAAATGCGTTGGAGAATAACGAAGATGGAAAAATGGAAATATTTGATCCTCATTCATATGGAATTAATTTCCGATTAAGAAGTTATTCTATTGGTCTAACAATAAATACCATTACGATGACCACATCCACGAATATTTATTTCATTTAAGTTTATGATTCAAGTCAAATTCAAAATTTATAAATATTAAATTCTATCTCCGTTCAACATTCTTTCCTCTTTTGATTTAATTTAATGGGCACTTTGTCCAACTTTCAAGGATTTCGACTCCTTTTATTTTCCGTGCTCAAATATTTTTCCAATCTTTAAGATATTTTTCATTTTATAAATTTAAATAATATCAATATTCCTTTAAATAATGATTACTAAATACCTTTCAGCTTCCACATTTTCAGAAAATAAATAAATAACAATATTGATGTTTCATGTCACTTAACATTAATTTTTAAATGTCTATAGATAATCATTGAAAATGTTGTCTAGATTTTCCATTAAAAATAAGATCTTTTATACAGATTTTATATCTAAATATAGTGTCACAATAGGTTTTACTACATTTTTGCTTTGTAGCCGAAATGCGCATGTTTTTATAACCTTGTTTTGGCTATACCTGAGATGAATTTTTTAAGAGCTTGTTCTTGAAAATTTTCAGCCACAAGACGAACGCGATAATTTTCCGGTGAAATTGAAGAAATTCTATACTAATTTGGAAACATACGGTATTTGTATTATCGTTTTATGATTTTAGAATTTTCAGAAAAGTTTCTAGGTAGATCCAGATACTTTAGAAAATTCAATTGAAGCACACAATGTTCTGAGCTTTGCCAAGTTTCCACGATATTAGTGGAAAGTAACTAGAAATCAAAGGGAAAATATCACTACTACCTATATTGCTACATATACCTGCTGCATAATTATCTCTGATCTGCGTTCTCCATCATGTTATAGGATAGTGATATGTTTTCCTTATTTTACGGATTGAATACACACGGCCACCGCAATGAAACACTAGATATCTCGCAGCAGTAGGGATGAATAGCAAAGCACACTACGACAAAGTTAATATGAAGTTTGAAATACAAATACTATCGGATAGGTTCCATAGGAATAATTTTATCGTAGGAAAAATGAAGGGAATAAGAAAGAGAAAATCAGTTTAAATAGCCCTTCATCGTCGTTGGAAGCGCATACAAGGAAGCAAATTTCGCGTGTCGAACAGTCTACGGAGAGAGACGGCGACCCAAATCTCCGAGTGAATTCTCGGAGGAAACGGAGGAGAGTCACACACATCCCGCAGGAGAAGTAAAAGGAAAGGTCAAGGAGAGCTAGAGAATTGCCTCCAGATGGAAAATCACACCGTAGCCCGTGGGAGATGCACGGATTTCTCTACGCCCCGATTGAAAGCGGCGGCGCGCCTCGAATCTTAAAAAGTCACTTCTGCTCTCGAAGGGTCGCGAGATATCGGACGCGATCCAAGGATTAGGAACAGCGGCGGGGATCGAACCGATGTGAGAGACGGTCAGAGATGGGATGGGGAAGGAGAGCGGTAGGGAGGATGGAGAGAGAGAGAGGTGGGGAGGGAAGGAGAGTGGAAGGGAAGATAGGGGTATTGAGAGAGAAGGAGATAGGGAGGGGGGAGATGGGAAGTGGTAGATGGGGAGGTAGGTGGGGAGGGAGGGACAGTGAAAGGAAGGATAGGAATGGGGGTAGTCAGAACAACTTTATTGAGGGCGAAATTGAGACTATATAGTCCCTTCTTACATTTAATCCTTTATTCATGTAATTACAATATTTACATATTAATTACACGTGAATTAAATATAAATATATATTAATTACATATCAATTACACATTAGTTATATATTGGGTTAATAGATCATAGAGATTACTACAGAATAATTTTAGTTTTGTCTATAAAAAAACTGTTTATCAGCCTTGTTTAAACAGAAAAAAATTCCCACTACGAAAAACACCTACGAAGAGAAAAGAGGTGCGAAAACAGCGAAAATTTTCTAAATAGTTCAGAGAAAAAACAATAATTTTAAAGAAAGAAAAATAATCATTCATAAACACATAGTACATATGTACATACATAAATATCCATACAAGGGGGTGAGAGGGAAATAGAGATTGTAAGATAAGATATACCTGAATGAATACAGAATTATTATAATACATGAAAATAGTGTAAAATAATTAAGAATTTTATGCGCAATAATCGTATACTTTCGACAAGCTAAGGGGGAAGATAGAGAGTGATTCAAGGCATGGAGTGTGAGAGGAAATACTTGTAATACAAGTGAGTGGCGGCTTGTGACCTGAGATGTAGGTGAAACGTTACAGCGTGAAAGTCCATTTAAAAATACCCTGCTTCCTTTAGATCAGATCAATTCTCCTATCTCTTAAGGTAGCATAACGGTCAATGATGCCATCTACGAAAGGATGTTTATGCACAACTTCACATAGAAGTTCTTGTATTGCGATATTAGCTGAAGACGATAATCTTTGTCGCGAAATAGTGTCCCTTAAGTAATTTCTTATTCTTTTTAAACAGGAGAAACTTCTTTCTACTAACACACTGGTTGACGTTAAAGTAAGAACTAAAGAGAGCAATTTACCAACAAAAAAAATTACATACTAAATCATTTTCTGGATTCATTTTTCACAAAACTAAAAGAGAATTTATTAACGTAATTAACTGGAAACGCCAATGTCAACACTATATTCGAAAAGGAAAACACTATTAATTAATTGCAGCGGCACACCATGCAACGAACAACCAAAATCAAAGACAAACTCAAGACTGAGGGAGACGGGAGAGCGAAGTGTGCCCAAAACCATCTTCACGAGGCAGTGGTTGACGTCACCCGTTGCCATAACAACCACCTTCCCCGCCTACCTTAGCGCAGCACGTCCACTCCGGGAGGAAGTGCTTTCAGTTGGAGCTCTCAGCTCTTCACTTTGCTTGTAACCCATTTGTAATGTTATTTTAAACTGAGTGCTCACACTTTTGGCTTGCACATCCACCTAATTATTAAAAATAAAGATTTTTAATGAAAACAAATCAATTTAGTAGTGCGATAAATTATTTGTTTTTTTATTATTTTATTTTAGGTGAAGTTCCATTTCCCTCACTTCACCTGGCGAGCCGCCACTGATACAAGCGTTTAAAAGTGCAAAGATATAGTGTTTTTATTACCGTTGGAAGGCCATTCCAGAGTTTGCATGCAGTGACGGTAAAGGATTTGCTGTAGATTTCTCTTCAATGAAGTGGAGTTAGCAGTTTATCGCTTCCTCTGGTATTGCATTGGTGAACTGTATTAATGGTGACGAACTTAGAAAAATGATAACGAGGGATGTTATTTTTAAGAACTTGATACAATATGGAGAAGAGGTGAAGATTTCTTCTGGAGGTGGGGAGATGGGGAGAGGGAGGGAGGTGGGGAGGGTTTGCCGACTTTTTCTCACAGAAAATTCGTACCTGCGACTTTTCGTCACACAATAGCTATCGGTACCTGCGACTTTTCGTCACAGAAACTAATTTGTACGACTTTTCGGGAACTAATTCCTACCTGCGAATTTTCGTCCTGGAAAATATTAAGTACCTACTACGACTTTTCGTCACACAATATACATTGCTACTTGGTTACGTTCGTCACGAAAAAGAAATAATATAAGCTATTATTTTATTCTTTTTCCTGAAAAGCAAGGAAATCACTGTAGGTTTTACAAAATTGCATTTTAAAATTAGTTAACCTTGAGACATAAACTCGGAACAGTTTTGTAGCTGAAAGAATTAAATTTATTTCGTTGAAGGAAAACTTCAAATTAGCGTAAATATTTGTTTTTAATCAGAAAAGTTGAAATTTTCAGGATATTAACACTAAAAACTTTAACTACCGCGGCAAAAAATTCCAATCTTTTCAAATAGGATTTAATAAAATCTCTAGTCTAGCTGTAGTCGGTCACCTCATCAGGTGGCAAGAGTGCAGCACTTGTGATTTGCATTTTATAATGAGTTTTATTGACGAAAAGTCCAGGTACCAATTTTATGGCAAGACGAAGGTACCGATTTTCTTCTGTGACGAAAAGTCGGGGCACCGATGGGGAGAGGGAGGTGGGGAGAGGGAAGAGTTTGGAAGGAGGAGATGGGGAGGGAGATGGAGAGGGAGGTGGGGAGAGGGAGGTGGGGAGAGGGAGGTGGGGAGAGGGAAGAGTTTGGAAGGGGGAGATGGAGATGGAGGTGGGGAGAGTGGGGGATATGGGGAGGCGAGGTTGGGGAGGGGGTGGGGTGGGAAGGAGATGGGGAGGTCGTCGTCCCACGGTTCCACCGATGGATTACATCATCGCGAGGCCCTCGCGACCCGAGGAGGCCCTCACGACCCGAGGAGGCCCTCGCGACCTGAGGAGGCCCCGCGACCAACGAGAGACGCGGCCTCGCGCATGCAAATGTCGAAATGAGTCTCGCTCGAGTGTCTTCCTTTGTTTTCACTGTCACCATAGCGCTCGCTTTTAAGAAACGGGCGAGTTCGGAAATGAAAGCCGCTTTTGGCACATGGTACGGCAGCAATGCGAAAAAAAAAACGTTTTAATGGAGAAAATAGCGCAAAAAAGTAAGTATTCCGTAACATCAGCGTACGAGTTCTTTTCAATCCTAAGGCAGATAAATCAGTAAATTTTCCTAGCAAAAATCACTGGTTCCAATTTAGAAAAGGAAATTGCGAAAAACATTCGATCTTCCTTTATATACTCCGCTTAAAAACTGCGATGAATTAAGATAGTTTGGAAGAATATGACATTGACAACATTTTATTATGAATGTATGCCATATCATCTAATTTAGCAAAAAAGCTGGAGGTAAAAAAGCAAAACAATTCTTGGTAATCGGCAACTCAAGAGGAAAAAAGGGAGAAAGGAAAAAAGAGCGAGGGGAGGGAAAGTGCAACGGGAAGAGTGAATGTGGTGAGAGATGAGGAGGGAAGGAGGAAGGAAAGGTGGGAAAGAAGAAGAGAGGTGACTGCAGGTGGAGATGTTGAGTGAAGATGGAGAAGCTGGAGAGGAGGAAGGAGCAGAATGTAGGCCGTTGTATCGACACGTTGGTTTCAAAGGTTGAAACTTCCAGTTGACCCCGAGACGTGTGACCCTAAATGTGAAGGTCTTATTTCCAAGTCGACAGTCATGGCACCAACGGAGCCTGTCAAAGGACCTTTTGTTTTGAGAAAATTTGTTCCCAAAAGTGGACTAAATTTGGGATGTCATTGCTCGTGAAACACTAAGATGCTGTTTTACGCTTAATACTTTTACACCCACAGCGCCTAATTTATAATTTGCAAATTTAAAATTAAAAATGCATGCGATTTCTGCCAACACCTTGTAAATCCAATAAAAAAATAAGCACGAAAGTTGTCAACATGCGAGTAACTTTAGTTTGTCTGAAGGAATAATGATGACAAATACAACGTGACTCAGCATGTTGCTGCATTTTTACTACTACCGATTGCAACATTTTCACTATAAAAAAGCCATCGATAAATACAATAAAACAGTTAAAAATATATTTAAAATATTTCATGACATGCTTATTTTAAACATATCGTCAATTATAATGGCTCTACGGGCACATGCAATCTGACAGATTTATATCGAGCTCCTTACGACACATTGTTTCTCGGTGAACAGGAGCTTCCGATTGAAACTTAAAATTCAGGTCTTCCAAAGGTCAAGAAAAAACTAGGTCGCATCTGCAAAAATGAGACCAATCCCTGGTCGAAAATAAAGATTTAATTCTGAGCAACGTATAACCGTATACTCCCGTCGAAACAACCATTCGAGTGAATAGATGGTAGTTGCAACTCTTGTATTCAGAAACGTTAGAGTTAGACAATGTGAGCATTTACGCTACAAGTTATCCATCCTCTGTGACGGTAGCATATCGATGATTATCGTATGAGTCAAAAGTCCTCGTCATCTTAAGATCTTTATTTACCATTACGTATTTCCTCTACTATGCCATTACTTAAGTTCTTTAGCACATCCAGTTTTTGTATGAAGTGCAATGTATAATGATAAGATTAAATTACAACCAGTTCTGGAAAGAACTAACCCGCCTACTTTCCTTTCAATACAATTTCATTTTTTATATAAATACCACCTTCAAAATTAACAAATTTTCGTGTTAGTAGTAGCGGTAATTTTACTTTTAGTTGCATCGACGGCTAAGGTCATTTCGCACTGCTGAATATTCTATTCAGAAAAATCCTTAGACAATCACCACATCCATGCCCTAGGCGGGAATTGAGCCCGCCACCTTTGGGTTAGCTTGTTACCTCGATAGCTATGAATCGAAACACGGCTGGAATGTGCACTCTGCTATGCTCCAGCCGAATTCGGCATTAATCATCATCATAGCAACAAATCGAAAACATGGCTTTCAAAACACCGATATGAAAGTTTATGAGTGAAATTCAAACAAATACGATCGAATGTCAAAATTGTGTGATAAGAATAAGTATGTTAACATTTTTCCCTTAAAACAGTGCAAATCCCACTCCGTCATCATAATTATAAAATATTTTTAATGTAAAAGAAAAACTCTCTTCACGGTGAATTTTAGAATAACCATGTAAATCAAATGGGGAAAGAGCTCTCCTTGGAATCGAACTCTGGACCTGTAAATTCGGAATATAAATTATGGCCTTGAGGTAGTATCCTAGAGCACTAGCCTTACACCAGGTTTCATGAAGACGTTAGTGGGGGGCCAAGCACACATACACGCGGACAGCTAGGCGATATCATAAGACTACTTTCCATTTTTCGGAAAGCAGGTTACAAATGAGCGAAATAAAAAAAATAGAATATTCCCGAAAACTCCGAATGAATATTAGCATATTTGACCAACAATGATTATTATAACGATTAGTGTAATCACCTGACACAAACACGAGAGATAGTGACGAATTAAGGCCTTCCGAGACCTCAGGCACTAAACAATTCTGGACTCTGCAATCTATATAAGTATGTAATGAAACCTCTCCACACAACTGCCCCCTTATGTGACCCCTCTTAACAATCATTTTTCTACGGAATCAAAAAGAGCGTTCACTGTTAATTAGACAAAAATAACCAACCACAAATATCATGAACACATATTATGGAACATAAAGCAATATTCTTTTGATATATCGAACATCATACATGCGAGACAGTGGAGTTCTTCACGATTTATGCAATCATGTCAAAGAAGATAAATATTAATAGCTTAGTCTAATGTCTAAAAACAAAAAATGGTACAATTTATCGCGATAGAATTATCGGAATATGAGACTAAAGTGTGACGATGTCTTGATGGCCACCAGATTAAGGTATTTGTCTCGCGGGCCCCTGGCGTTACACAAATTCATATCACCGGCTTTTTTTAAATCTCGTCCGATGAAATAATAACAAAATTTTGCTGCGTAAATTTGTCTTAGGCCGTGCGTTGGGCAGCAGTTTAATACTCGGAGATACTTGTTGGCTGGCAAACGATCGAGCTTTATCCAAAATATTTGGTTGTTTTGACATTTTATTGGCATATATTGCAAAAATTTCACGAAATTTCATAATCCAAAAAATTTAACAAAGATGTGAGTTACAAGGCCAAATCAATTTTGGATTCTCTGATCCGTTTTAAAACAATAACCACTGCTCAACATTTAAAAAAAGATTTTTGAGCACACATCTCCATTATCATTGTATTTACAGTTGAATAACATGAATATTATAAAAGCGTATCAAATGATTGAACTAGAGAATTTTCTGAAATAAAAGTTTTAAATAAGCCTGTATGGCAGCTAAAAAATTTGTAGCATCAATAAATGAAGAGATAGGAACCAGAAATGTAGATAGACATAATTGTTGAAGTAGACTTTAAAGGAAATCAGATCAGAATAAAAAATAGCCGAGGAAATTAGTTCCAACGAAATGCTACGAAACGTACAAGAAGGTTATCGCATAAATGCGCATAATGCTACAATTGATCAAGTGCTTAAGAGTTTAAATACGAGGCACCGTAATCGTTTTAAAAACTTTTTTGTTTGGATCCTAATCATTTTGTAAAAATTCGAAACACTCTCCCGGAGAATGCGTTAAAAAACAAGTGAGTTTAAAAAAAAAGCAAAGATATCAATAAGAAAAAATCACATGCAGAACTAATGGATTTTGCTAGGAAATGGACCGAATTCAGTGCGACTCTGAACGAATACGTCGTTATTCACACTATTGAAATGACAACGAAGATGACGAAAACTACTCTGAAAAACTGTAAATCATGTAAAAACTGAATATCACGTAGCTACAATGTTTTGATTATGTTCAATCTACATACTCTGGCATACAGGAACATCTTTCTAGCGTACAAGTATGTTTTTAACCATATCTTCGACTCAGGTAACCTGTGAGAGGTCATTTTCGAAGCTGAAATGTATTATAAATCATGGGTGGGGAGCCTGCGACCCGCGGGCCAATTTTTGCCCGCGAGGCTTTTAAAAGTGTCCCGGCGTGACTTTCTCTTCTATCATAGAAATGTGGGCCGAGAAGAATTTACCAACCCTGCGTGCCAAAACCATGGTCCAGGAGAGAGGGAGTGGGGCCGGTGCAAATAACCGGAGCCCGTATATCATATATCATTATTTTATAACTAGGCTTGGTAGCTTTCGAAGTTTATTTTTCTTAAAATTCGACGATTAAAATCGACGTTTATTTTTCTTAAAATTCGACGATTAAAATCCACGTTTATTTTTCTTAAAATTCGACGATTAAAATCGACGTTTATTTTTCTCCAAATTCGACGATTAAAATCGACGTTTATTTTTCTTAAAATTCGACGATTAAAATCGACGTTTATTTTTCTTAAAATTCGACGATTAAAATCCACGTTTATTTTTCCTAAAATTCGGGGACGAATAACGACGTATATTTTAATACATTTTATTAGACTTGGGAGTTTTCGACGTTTATATTTCTTAAAAAGCGGCTACTAATATAGTTTATTTTTTTTTAATCGACGACGAATATTAACGTTTATTTTGATACATTTTATCGATTTTTATCAATAAAAATTACATAAATTGTATTCTTCCAATTAAATTGTACTAAAAGTTTATATATAAAAATAAGATTTCTCGCATGCCAGATGTTTTGTTGCTCTCTTAACTTTAGTGAACGTGTTTTTGTTGGCTTCGTCCACCAACCCGGCGGAAAAGCTACTTTTTCGGAATAAATCACAAGTAAAATTTACTCCTTAAATCGTGCCTCTTATTCAAATAAATCGTAAACATTCAATAGCAAAATTAATATGACGTTAGTATAAGGCACAACCAAATACATATATGAATATTTTGAAGAAGAGTTGTTGAGTCACAAACGATGCTGAGGGCACAAAAAAGTCCAAAATACGAACATTGAACAATGCTACAACATTGCAAGACAATACTTTCCCCTATACTACGTATGGAGAAAGTAAAAAAGCATGAATGAATTGTATGTTTACCAAAAATAAAAATTTCATGACTGTGTTTTTGAAAATACTATAGGGCAGGGCTCCAGATATATACTTGTAGTAGTAGATTTTTAACCTAACCAAGCACGAAATGAGTTACAGGCGAGTGGATTTTGTCAAGCGAGAGTAGGATTTAGTTATACTTTGGAGACCTCCTATGGAGATATTTAGCTAACAGCATTAGTTCTTCTTGGGAAAATCTGTCTTTTTCCCATCTTGGTGGTTGTCGATAGAAGTCATAAGACTTATGAGTAAACTGAGTACGGAGGCTGATCATATCGTCTAAGCCAGGGGTCGTCAACCTACGGCCCGCGGGCCACGTGCGGCCCTCGAGGACGCTTTATGCGGCCCGCAAAGCTGTAATGAAAAAGTGATCAGGAAAATTTATCATGGGCAATTTTATATTTTTTGAGTAAAACTATGGTCTCAAAGCCTTTTCTGGTGAAGTTTTAACGCTAGTAAATTACGTAGACTTGTTTTCGTTCATATGAAATCACAGAATCTCTAGTTAACTTCTGATTTATTCGCTCATCCGGCCCGCCGAGCCTTTCTTGAGCGGCCCTCCGAAACATTCACAACTGCAAATGTGGCCCGCCATGCAGAAAAGGTTGCCGACCCCTGGTCTAAGCGACAAAAAGCGCGTAGGGATTATCAGATGTGGTTGAGATTAAAGACAGAGCGCAATAAACCGATCATATTGTTTTGTTCCGTACCCGTGTCAGCTCACTATGGATCCTTAAGACATAAGGGATCTTAGAATTGGTATAGAATACCAAATGAAGTGTGGCTGTCTGGTATGACAAATGCCGATTTTTTCTTTTCTTTTGGACGTTTGGCGCTAAAATATATTAAACTAGCTGAAATTACCCGACATTGCCCTGGGTTTTAAGTCGAAACAAAAAATATTGAGGAAAATTTCAGAATAAAACCAAGTAATGAAACAAGGTTAATTTTTATTGTAGTGCTTAATGGTGTGCAATATTTCTTGTCTTCCCATCTTTTGCCCAAATAAATTTTTCCTGCATCCTTGATCGATAAATTTGGCGACTATTTTTATCAAATAATCATAATAAACAATCGATTGAATTACTTTTAAAATGTAATTCTTTCACTCAAATTAAGTTCCAGTGGAAGAAACTGCATGATATTATGTGGTCATAAATATCAAAAACAATTAAAACTTGGGCAGGAATTGCAAGCTCGAGGGATGCAACCGGTGGAAACACATTTTAGATATATTCAAAGTTAACTTACCTATACGCTATCCCATGAAATGGCTGATTTTTTGGGTCTAATTTGTATGTATTAAAATCTAATAAGTATAATTGGCTTAATTGATGCATACAAATGTTCAGTGGAAAGGAAAGCAAAATGTACATAAAGACGTTCAAGGGAGGAAGAGTTAACGATTATAAATGTTGGTCTAAATAAAAGAATTGTTATAGAAGTTTTCTTATTTTACCTTCTGTGATATTTTTCACTTTATTCATTTTCAATGTTAATAAAAAACATATTTCGCTGCCTACTAATTGTAAGTATAGAGAATAAGAAGTTTTTAGAGAACGAAAGCGCTTAAAATTGCACATTAAAACTGTCTTCCACTTACCTTTTGAAATAATTAGTCAGATTTATAGTTTTTTTGGTGATTGCCCTTCTTTGAATAACCTTGTTGTTTCTTTCTTTCCTACTTTAGTTTATATTAGGTACATATTATTTCCTTTAGTTATTATTAGGTATTGTTTATAACTGTTGTCAAGTAGATTGTTAATCCAACAATACACTCATTCCCATGTCATTTAAATGGGTAAAATTAAAAGAGAAAAACATTTAAAAAATGAAAATGTTGTTCAAATCGCTTTAAAAACACTCTCATTTTGCTTAACTTTTTATTGAGGTTAAAATCGCACCTTCATCTTGCTTCTACGTTCTGTAGTTGTTGCGTTATAAATGCACAAACAAACAAACAAATTCTTCAAATATTTATGATAGAGATTTAAATGTGATAAAGCAAATTTAAAAATCCTGACGAATTATTTCGTAGAAAATTTAATAGTGAAAAATCGACACTTAGCGACGACAATACATTTTCATTAATTTTGACATCTTTAGGAATTCAATTAATCGATTTAAATCGAATCCTACCAAGGCTAATTATAACATTAAATACAAAATATTTTCAATGGTATAAAAGGCACTTTAGGGAAGAGAGGATGGTATTGACCCTTGGATCGGTTATGAAGTTTTCAGGCAAAAAAGGTTCCCCACCTATGTTCTAAATAGAATACGAAATTGCCTATCACAGTCACATCTTGAATCGTTTATGTTAATGTAGCGCGAGAAAGACGTACTCTGCAAATAAACAATGAAGCTGACAATGACGAATTAACATCAAAGAGCAAATTGGAAATTCTTTAAATAAAAAAAACTTGAACAGAGGTCCGTTCTCAACAAATTTCCCGGACCTATTTTGGTAGCCCCTGGTCGTCGGTTCTATATTTTTTATTGACCAAGTGTAAATAACAATGAGTAACAACGAGCGACAAATAACAAGGTGGAATCAGCGGATGCGGGCTGATAAAGATGAAGATATTTCTCTGCTTGGCGACGACTCTCCCGGAAGTTTTCGCTCGTTCAATTTCGCATCCCGCTGGCCTTGGTGGCATTGCCGAAACCGCTGAGACATGCAAACCGCTCAGCGTCACAACCTCGGAGACAATTTAAGTAGCGTACATAGCAATTTGGTATGGGCGAAAGAGGTTGGTTGTGTTGTATAATCGTCTTGATTACAACTGCTTTTGTCTCGACTCTGTCTGAGAGGCATGGATTGCCATCGAAAACATTGCATGTGTCAAGAAACGCCAATAGCAAAGGAAAAACTTACATTTTCAATCGAATATCAGAAGAAGGATATGCCAGTGATTCATCTCTTCATCCAGGACGTATTATAAGATCCGTGACTCCAGAAAGTAGCATCTCAACGGCGGTATGTGTAGTTATTACGAGTGATCGTAAATCATGTAATTAACATATTATGCTCTTTGTGTGGTTTTGTCGCAAGAAAGGTTTTGTTCTTTACCCTTATTGTTAAACCAGGGTCCGCGAAGTAAGGTAGTTTGCACTGGATGGTCAAAACTCAAATGTATGTTTTGTGAAGTATTCCATGTAAATCTAAGATTTTTAAGAAATCGGCACTTTTAAAATATAAGTACGCAGTTTATCGCTCATTCATATTTATAAAAATTCTGGGACTGGATTTTATTGGAAACAGTTGATTGTTTTCAATACAATCCCGGCCCAGAAACTCTTAAAAGGTTGGTAGTCCTGGGTGTCAGGGTTACATTTGAGTGTAAATATCATTATTTATCGTAGAATTACGTTTAACACTTTGGGTGCTGAAGACGTTTGGTTACGTCTCTGGCGGCTAATATCTTCTGCGCGGGAGACGTTCGTCAACGTCTTTCATATATCCAAGCTATCTTACGGCGGTAGACGAGAAACGGCTTTAGTATTTAATTACTGCATATCGACTACATAGTTCATAATGCTGCCGCTAGGTGGCAGATGACGTCGCTTTCGTGATTTTTTTCAGGATACTTCTCATTCTCTACCACCTGTAGCTTACGTACTTGACCGTGACATAACGCGCTGAATCTCCCATAGTGTCTGCTAGCGGTTTGTTGTGTTTGGGTCGCTTTTTTGTAGCAATAATGAACGAAAGGTATATTCAGACACAGAAGTATTTGATATATTTATGGGTTCATCTGATAGTGATGATACCTCAGCTTCGGAATCTGTGAATAATTTCTTAGTTTCCTTTTAAATTGCAGTATATTGTAATCCATGAATAACAACTGTAATGTATTGTATAAATAGCTTGTACTGTATTTGTAGATAGTGAATATGAAGAGGAAATACAAGTAACTTTCTGCATCTTCCCGTAGAATTAAAAGAAAAAGGGACACTCCAAGTATGGATTTATGTTCAGGTTGGGACATCAACGACAATTCACCATCAATTGAGGTGTATACAGGATTCCAAGAACTTTTAGCTGAAACCGGCCTTGAATGTTGTTGTTAACATGACGAGTTAATATTTTCCTCGCTACTTGCTAGTCGTCCATCGCCGAATATCGAATATTCGTATCGACTTGCGGTAAAAGTGTAACGTCCGTAGTACTGAAATTTTGCCGCTGGATTCAGACGGTGAAGAGACACTGCTGTCGCTGCAATTGCCCCTTTTGTTGTCATGAGCTGCGCCTATTTGAAAATGAAGCTGGAAAAAAAGAAACCGCGGAAAACAAGATGGTGGGTGTGATTCTACGATATACACTTGACGGCTGACGGCACTGAGTACAGGTTCGGAAGGCGCAATACTGCCAGACTCGCATGAAATTTCTCGCAAATAGAGAAAATTCCCACGATCTGGTAGCATTGCCGTAACTAGGGTATGGTGAAGGTGGCATTTGCCATAGGCGCCGCTTTCAAAAGGCGCCAAACATTCCCACAAAAATGCCAAAAGTTTATTTTCCATAAATAAATATTAATTGAACACTCAAATTATTGTAAATAAAAACGCTAATATTCTTTATGGAAATGTAGCAAAAATCATATTCTACGTGAATAAGGCGTTTCCTTAAAATCTTGCCATAGGCGCCATATCTTCCAATTACGTCTCTGTCTGGTTGCAATGCGGAGAGACATTCGTAAATCAGCGAATAACGAATATGTGGAGGGGCTTGCGGCTTGCCGAATATTCGTCCCTTTGACTCGTGCTCTTTTACCGACTCTACGGGAAATTATCGTGGTTCGCCGAGTGGCAAACTCGTTGTTCCATCCACACAACTAGATATGTGGCGAGTGACGAATATTCGTAGCTCGGCATTCGGCGAATGACGAATGTGTGGAGCCATCTTCTGTGTTATTACGCACCAGCACCACCTGATTTGTTTTGGAATTGTACCGTGAACATCGCATCCTAGATTCTCGCGAGTTTTACCCCGCAATATCTGTGTTTATCCTTGTCAACATTTTTTCTATTCGCATTTGTAATTTTAAGTTATTTTCATTTATATTAAGATTAGGCAATGTTCAGTGTTTATACTGTCCAGTATATTAACACTTTCACGACCAAAACGCTCGTAAACGGACTTGTTTTCTTAGTTTGAATCTAATAGGATACAGTGGCAACTACTTAAAACCTAATCTCCCTTATTACATGAAATCCTATGAGAGAAAATTTCCTTTTTTTGTCACATGAGTGATTTTAGTGGCGAATCGGAACTTAATGTACTTTTATGGGGGAAAATTCCCCGGTTTCGGTATTCATGGCCATTTTCTAGCACGTAACCCCGACCAACTGTATACCACAATTTTTTTCATACTTCGTTTAGAAAAAGTTTTGTTTATTTTTATTATTTTTTAATTTTATAACCATTTAATGTTTTTATATATTCAATATTGCATAAAACATTTTAAATAAAAATATATAAATTTTAATTTTTTTTCTAAAAATTGCATATATGTTAAGAATTTTCTTAATTATAAAAATATGTTAATTGATTGGAAATCAAATTTAAAACACTAACAAGGTTATCAGTAAAAAATATAAATAAATTAAACATTGTAGTGAAAAGGTTTTTAAAATATGAATTTTTGTAGAAGGGCAAAATATACCAGCACAGAATGGGAATGGCCACTCAACGGCCAGCATTCTCAAGTGTTAAAAGACGCTCTTTATCAGCGCATTTACCCGGATTTGATGCTTGAGTTACTTTCTAACTAATTTAACAACAAAAAAGTTTTCATGTTATTGCAAATGATTTGATCGGATAGAGACCCCCTGCTGCGAGGGGGCAGGTACATGGGCTTGTTTTCGGGACGAACCCTCGAGATTCGCAGTCCTAATCCGTGTTAATGACGGCCGTGAGGTCTGAGCAGCGGTCAGTTATCAATGTGGTCCCAGATATTTAACATGAGCCTTCGTTTCGACCTAAGTTTACGTCTTCCTCCCAAGGATGAGTCGGATTTCTCGCTCGTAGATAACATTATCCATAGGCTGCACCGTTGTCAGCAAGCAGATCTTCGTCTGCTGATACATTGCTACGTATCAAAAGCTAATGCATGTTTTTCTTGGTGTTTCTCCTCGTAGTAAGCGCGAAGAAAATATTTTTTATACGAAGACGATCCAGTTGTTCGTGCAGACGATCCACCAAGAAGACGTTCTGTCTTACTCTGAGGACTTGTATTCTATTTCTTACCCGAGTATATTTTTTCATTCAGTGGTTTTTTTCGAGTGCTTTATATATTTTTCTCTATGTTGTAGAAATTGCTGACTAAATTTTATAAGCAAGAAAAATTTATCTCATAATGGAGGGCCCTTCACGCAAAAGTGTAAATGAACAAAATTACGGGCTATTTAGATAATTTATCAAATGATAGTGAATCTCTGTTTTCCCCAGACAGTGATTTGGGATCCGAAAGTGATAGTGACTCTATTCCAAAATTGAGTTACATAGTTTTACATATTATTCAATATCTCAAATAATAACATAGTTATATAAATAAAACAACATACACAACAAAACGAGATTGGAAAGGTGTACTCCATGTCGGAGTACACAGTTTCCAAATGCGTGAACTTGATGACGCAGCTTTCCTTTTGGTTGATCTCTAACTGCCACTCCTTACACCATGCATAAATAGCTTCTAGATCATATTGGAGATACTGATGATCATTTCTCTATATATGACAGTGTCGTCCGCGAAAAGCCTAATTTTGCTTCTGACTACTGAGCTTATATCGTTTATATACATTAGGAATGACAACAGACCAATTACACTACCCTATAGAACGCCAGAGACAACCTCCATTAAGTTCGAGGACTTTCCATCTATAACAATCTTCTGCTTCCTATGATTTAAAAATTCACGGATCCAACTAACAATTTTTGAGTTAACGCCTAAGGTTTCTAATTTCGTTACTAACTTCCTGTGAGGTACCTTATCAAAGGCCTTCCCAAAATCTAAGAAGATGGCATCGATCTGCCTATTATTTTCTCCGCTTCTCAGTATACATTTCACAAACAGACCGAGCTGAGTATCGTAATACCTACCTTTCCTGAAGCCGTGTTGAGAATCATC
Source organism: Tanypteryx hageni (assembly GCA_028673005.1). Taxonomy (NCBI): domain Eukaryota; kingdom Metazoa; phylum Arthropoda; class Insecta; order Odonata; family Petaluridae; genus Tanypteryx; species Tanypteryx hageni. The sequence continues at coordinate 127,254,490 of CM054113.1, read as the reverse complement.
TAACGAATTATTATCAAGAAATCGCATTATGTTGCTAACGAGAATCTTGCACGATATCGAAGTTACGGAAATCGGCCTGTAATTTTCTGGGTTCTCCTTGTCGCCGCCTTTATGAATTGGGGTAACGTGCGCTAACTTCCAGTCGTTAGGGACCTCTCCGAGGGAAATAGGTTTATCGAATATTATCCGAAGAAAAGGTGGTATTTCTTCGGTTAATCTTTTACAACACGAGCAGGAATTTCTTCGGGGCCAGTGGCTTTGTTAGGTCTGATGGAACTTAATTGCCCTGCTATTCCCACCTCACCCTTATTACTACTAAAGCAACTTGTTTTTTCCGCTTCTGGACCCTTGAGTACAACGTATTTGTGTCATGAGAAGGACCTCCAGATTCATCATCCAAAACATTTATACTTCCTGAATATGATTCACAGATCAACATATTTACAAAACACTTTTCATTTTGTAATACCGAATACACCGATATTGATCTTTGAAATACCGATATTTCTTCGTAGTAATTTATCGTACGGTATCCCGGTATCCGGTATACCGGTATTGCAATCCCTATTCGGGACAGGACAGGGATTTTCTTAACTGCGCATGCGTCACTAGTATAGTTGTGAATTTTCCCACAATTTGCGCCTGCGCAGCTGACGTAATAGGATTTCAGTGGTTGCAAAAAAGATAGAAAATTTGCGGAAGCAATTCAACGGGAAATATTTAAAAGTATAAAAAAGCTTTAAAAAGTAGAGAAATGCTCGGAGACTCCGTGTTTAAAAGAGGCAACGTTAGCCTTCATAACTTTGTTTCATTCCTTCGACTTTTTTGTATTTCTTATATTTTTATAACGTGTTGTAATTTTGTGAAGGATTTTTTTGTAAGCGCGCGAACTGGGTTATCCCTTCCTTCGGAAAATCGCTAAGAAATGTTGAGACGAATCTTTTCGAGGCACAAAGACTCTGCTAAGCCGGATTGCCAACCGTCCGTAAATTTACAGACAATCCGTAAAAAATTGCAAACATTGGACGTGTCCGTAAGGTACGATAAAATATTTATGTCCGTAAATATGCTAAGAAATTGCCAGAGGTTTAAAGCAGTGACATTTAACCTCTTTAGTCGGCGTACCCCTTAAAATAAATTGATGAAATTTGTGTCCTCTAGTACGTATATTTTACAGTTCGCAAACTCGGATATTATTGGGTCGAGTCTACAAATATAATATATTTTCTAATTATATTATTTACATATATTTTATCTATGAGATAATTATTAGATTTTGCTTCGCTATTTGTTACATTAGATATCCCAAATATCGTATCTCTTTGAAAGATCTCGCGTATCCCCAGGGTTATGCGTACTTTAGGTTGAAGACCGCTGATTTAAAAAACGTTCATCCCATATATTCTCATTTTGGTTATATTTTTTAAAGTAAAGCAACCTTTCCTTTTCAATGGGCACAAATTAAAAATATGAAACAAAGAATTTCTTTTGAACACATCCAAAATTTTGTTTCCCTAAGCTAATTATGTGCGCTAAACTAACGTAAATAACATTTCTGTTGTGATGTACGAATGACAGCATTGAATATTGTTCACTTGTCTTTTTGAGACATCATAATATTACGCAAATAATATCCGTAATTTTTTTCCATATCGTCTATAAAGATCATTTTCACAGGTTGACATCCCTGCTGCTAAGTGAAAAGAATGAGAGATGATGTTTATGTTGCGTATATCCTCTTTGCCCAAAGACGAAACAATGGGCCTGCTAACCTAGAGTGTAGGTTACTGCGTCAACGTTAATTGACAGAGGTGTGGTCTTGAACGAAATTTATAAGATTTCTTAAATGTCTTTGAAAAAATAAGAAACGTAACATTTATTTCAAATTTTCAGTCTGGACATGAAAAAGTTGACCTGCGAGAAACTTTTTCCCTATAAGGTTTGGAGGGGTACATCCAACAAATGAAATCCTGAGAAAAGTTGAAATATTTGTATGAAAAAGTTTTCATATCAATAACGTTAATAGTATTCACAATACCTAGAAATATATGAAAGCATGGGCGCGCACTCGACAGATAGGCGGTGACTGTGCTACGTCTTCTCTCCAACGATTTGTGCGTGACGTAAAATAGCATAAAATTTCATGTTTTAACGTAAATCCTGAAAAATTTCATAAAAATCACTAGAAAGGAAGCACTAGAAACGATCGCCAAAAGAGGTTTCTTCGTCCTGACCTAACAGAAACTGCGCGAGAAGTCCCGGAACCAAGAGCGGCGGTGTAAAGTCCGCCTCACACCGAAAGCTGCGCCACGCTATGCTATACCTCGCTAGGTATGTCTACGCATCGCTTGCCTGCAGCAGGTAGCTAGTTCCACACAACAGGTGCTACACCACGCTATCGGTATGCTGCCATGCCTCGACACATCCAACGGCAGTCAGTCGCCTCCCGCGCGATTTCTGTGGCATGTCTTCAGTGACGTATGCACACTCCACTCATTTTCTGCCACTGTTAGGGCCAGTGCAGGGGTATTTTGTGCCCTAGGCGAACCTTCTGCCCCCTCCAATTTATGAGAATCTATAGCATAGCCGCCTAGCACAGCGTGGAGTAGCTTTCGGTGTGCGGCGGCCTTATACATTGGACTTTGTCCGCGGACAGTGTTAACTGCACATCGGCTCCCCAGAACTTGTCCTTCGACAAGTACGCCTCTTTTTTGTCGTGGTAAAATATATTAATTTAGACTCAATTTACATTAAAATTTTCTTCTTTGATTATAGGTGAATATTTTGAATGACAGTCACCAACAATTAATGATTCATTGGGCTGGTGAAGGATCAGATGTTATTATTTGTCTTGCTCGAGATCCAGCATCTTCACGCAGCAGACCCTCATCGGTTTATATATCTTATGATTATGGAAATAAATTTGAAAATAAAACTAATTTCTTTTCTCTTCAAGACGGAATGGGTAACTACGCAACATTAGATAAGTTCTATAATCACCCGAAGTACAGCACTCATGTAAGTGCGTGTATGTTGTTGGAAATATTAAAGGTGTTATTCTTAACAAAGAATTTTACAAGCAATATTTTTTTTATTAGTGTGTCTTCGTTGATAGCAACAATAAAGTTATATATACCACTAAAAACCATGGAAAGGATTTTGAAATGGTGAAGCTTAAGTTTCACCCAACTGACATTTCTTTTAGTGATGAAGAACCGCTTACATTTCTCGCCTACGATAAAATTGATCCGGAAAAGAAGGTAAGTGGATTATCCATTACAAACACAAATATTTGTTTTTTTTACATCTTAAGTCAATTAAAATTTATTTTGAACAGCTCTGGGTTACCAAAGATTTTGGACGTACATGGCTACTTGTGCAAGAATTCGTAAAAGCCTTTTTTTGGTCAAATTTGCCAAATTCTAAGCAACTGCTATACGTTGAGAGGATTGAGCCTACTGGATCTTCAACTGTGTTGTCGTCTTCTACACTTTTCCAAAATGATCCAGAGCTAAGTGTTGTTATTAAGGATGTAGAAGACTTTGAAGTTCGTGAAGATTTCATGTTTGCTACCAAAAAGTCTGTACAGGTAATCCATATCATATATATAATTATAAATTCGTAAATTCCCAACGTTAAGTTAAAGAGCCGTGCTCCATTAATTTACTTATCTGATATGCTGTTGAATATTACTCTTAGGATTTTTTATTTCAGAAAAATTTGGATTTGTATGTATCCCAAAAAAGGCAGCCTTTTGTTAAGGCCATTTTCCATTCTGAGCTAGACAACTTTAATTACCACATATCTGAAGTTTCAGATGGACAGGTTTTTGTTGCAGTTAATCACAACAATGATTGGCTTGCCAACCTTTATGTATCTGACAAGATAAATGAACATGGAATGTCATTCTCACTTTCCCTTCCAAGAATCTTCTGTTTCTTTCCAAACAGCACTTGGAGGGACTCCTGGTTAAAGTAAGTTTTCAATAAGAGTCATTTGTGCAGATTTGTTAGCTGAGATCATGTTTCTTTATATTAGTAGTGTTGTATGCCTTATCTTTGAAATTGCCTTTGGCGGTTTTCTCTTTCTGTTCTTAATCAAAGTTTGGATCTTGTGGGTTATCCGCCCCGTTCTTCGAAACAACAATTTCAAACCGACCCAATGTCTAATTTTGTTAATGTATTGTTGTGTCTGTTATAGGGTTGATCCCAAAGTTTAACTAATGCTTATGTTCAAATTTATGAAATGTTTAAATTGTAGTTTTCTTGTGGGAAATGTATACTCAATTAAGTTTCATCTAATCTTTCAGTGATGCAACAGATGAATCATTTGCTGATTTTCATAAAGTTGAAGGTCTTAGGGGCATTTACATAGCTTCACAGATAGCTACGCTTAACTTTACTGAAATAGGACCAGAGCATTTAAGAAGTGTCATTACTTATGATCGTGGCGGTGAATGGAATCCTCTGAAACCGCCAAAGATGGACAATAGAGGCCAGCCTATCAAATGCAACATCGTGAGATAAACAAATTTTTCCTTTAAAAACCTTTGTTGTTAGAATTTGTAGTAGCTTAAATTATGGAAGAAGTTGATCTTATCTAATTATGCTAGTATCTGACAAACACTCATCTTAACTAATAAAAAAACTTTCAACGAATTGAAAAATCACAATTTATCGTATTTTTCGGGCAATAAGAAGCACTTTCTTTCCAGAAAATGACTCCCAAAAGCAGCTTGCATCTTATGGAGTGAAGATTAGATTATTACTGTATTTATCTTATTATCCCCAAAATGGAATAATTGCCTGTCTTTCGTCGCAAAGTCGTTAAAATATACATTATTAATAATTCATAGTGAAAATTGGTTAATATCTATACTGTAAAGACCACGAGTGGCAGGAGGCACAATACTGCAGTGAGCATCACCGAAGAGCCGCAGTAACATTTAATGACCACATAAAATATATTTTACACATAATCCAGGTGATGCTGTTTATTGTTTGTACTAGCTGAATTACCCTTCAAATATGCCGGATGTGTGCAGATTAAGTATTAAAATTAAGGTACTTCCCATTCTTTATCCTTTCTCTCGTCCTCCCTCTCATTCTCCATTTTTCTCTCCCTCCTATTCTTCTCCCTCTCTTCTTCCCATCCTCCCTCTTGCTCCCTCCCATTATCCTCTCTTTTTCCCTTCCATTCCCTCTCTCTCCTTCTTACTCTAAAAAATGTAGCGATCTCTCTCACCATGATATAGGTAGATGCAAATCTTGGACATAAAATTAATATTTATTTCTTAAATATTACGCTAGACCACTTTTATATGACCAAAATTATTTTAACTCTCTGGAACATATTATGTATAATGTGAATTATGTATTTTTGATTTTTCAGTTCATATTCAAATATTGTTTCATTCAATTGAAATTAATTACTGTTTTTAGTCATTAATTACAATCTTACTTTAATTCGAAGGCTTCCGCGGTGTTTTCGTACTCCTTCCATGAATTTCGGGATTCCAGGTGGAATCTTCCTGAGCGTATGGATAGAGTATCTGATGCTGAGGGAATAAGCAATCACAAGGCAGTGTATGTGGAATTTCAGTTAATTATTGAGAAACAGGTTAAGGCCAAAAGAAAACTTTATGTATTCGCCAAAGCCGATTTCACAAGATTTAGGTCTTTTCTGCGAAATAAATATACTAATTTCAGCAATTTAACCGATAGTGCAGACGCGGAGGAATCCTGGTGCATGTTCAGAGATATGATGCGAGAGTGTACAGATAAATTTATTCCGAGCAAACTGAAGCGTGATAGTGCAGAACCTAAATGGTACAACCAGGTAGTAAGAAGCGCTCTCCGACGACAAAGAAAACTCCACTCTCGCGTAAATAACACATCCTCAACAGCTACGGTCGAACAGATTGCAACGATAAGGAAGTAATACATGGATACGCGCTCCATAGCCAGAGTATCAATGCCTAATACGTTTAACAATTACAAAAAGAAGATTTTACAGGATAACTTGAAAGAGAACCCGAAAGCATTTTGGTCTTACGTCAGGGAAGTCCAAGGTAGAGGCCCCCACTATTACGTCACTGAGATCGGAAACGAGAAATGTAGTTCACGATAGTGCGGAGAAAGCAAACCTATTAAATCAACACTTTCAGAAAGCTTTGACTCCTAATGACGATGAATGTGAAACCCCTATTCCTATGCATCAGGACGACTCGATGGAAGATTTAATAGTTTCGGAAAATGGTATCGCGCTCCAACTTCATTCAATCAAATCATATAAATCTCCTGGGCTGGAGGAAATACCCGCGCGAGTATTGAAAGAGTTAGCTTATGAAATCGCGCCGTATTTGAAAATTATATTCGAGAAATCCATTACGGAACGTGTCGTTCCTAAAGATTGGAAGGTGGCACACGTTACGCCTATCCATAAGGGCGGCGACAAAGCGAACCCTGAAAATTATAGGCCGATTTCCTTAACTTTATTACCGTGGAAGATACTTGAGCACATAGTCTTTAGCTCTGTAATGCGATATTTAGATGGCCACTCATTGCTTAGGATGCCAGCACGGATTCCGGAGAGGAAGATGATACGAAACGCAGCTCGGCCTGTTTGTGGACGATTTGTTGCGATGCGGAGAGAAAAATACTCTAGTCGATGCCATATTCATTGATTTCAGGAAGGCGTTTGATAAAGTATCTCGTAAGAAATTAATGGCGAGGTTAGGACAATATGGTATCAATCAGAAAGTTGTCAGTTGGGTGAGAGACTTCCTCTCGAATAGAGAACAGATAGTTGTCATCGATGGGAAATACTCGCCCCCCGTTAAAGTTGCATCGGGTGTTCCTCAGGGAAGTGTATTCCCTCTACCGTTCTTAATCTATGTAAATGATATCTGCTCGGTAGTCCGTAGTAAAATCAGACTTTTCGCCGATGATACCGTTCTGTATAAAGAAATAAAAAAACAGGAGGACCGTTAGTCGCGGCGTGAAGACTTAAGAGCCATTTCAGCGTGGTGCAAAAAATGGCAAATTTAAATTAATTATACTAAATGTGCTGCAGTTACGTTCTGGAAAAGTAAGAACAAAGAAGTAGGTTTCGAGAATAAAATAGATGGAATGAGTATTCAACCAGCTGAGTATGTAAAATATTTAGGAGTAATCATTTGTCGAGATCATTCGTGGGACATGCACATTCGTCGAGTTATAAGCGCGGCCAACGAGAAATTGGCTTTCATAAGTAGAATAGTACGGAACACTACCGAAAAAGTATGTGAAACATGTTACTTATCACTGGTTAGACCACAAGTGGAATGCAACTCAAGCATATGGGATCCGTACGAGAAGGGACATATAATTTAATCAGAAAGTGTACAGCGCAGAGCAGCCAGATTCGTAAAACAAAAGTACGAACATAAGAAAACCTATTTATTGAGGGATTTGAACTGGGTACCACTGGAGGATCGTAGATTGAACTCAAGGTTGCGGCTTCTGGAGAAATATAGATCGGAATGTCTAAAAGACAAGGTTGTATGAATAATTGAAGCACCAACATACATAGGTAGGAACGACCGTGATGATAAGATACGTGAGGTTTATTGTAGGACGGAGCGTTATCTAGGCTCGTTCTTTCCGAGGACAATACGAGATCACAATAGAAAATTTCAACCTGCGATAGACGATCTTTAGGTCGGTTTTGGTGCATTGCACCCCCTGCCATCCACCAATTAGGTGAATTTCAGAGTAACATGTAGATGTAGCAAAAGTACCGTAATTACCCGTCAACTCAGTTTAAAGTAAGTGACTGTGGATCCTTACCCTCTACCCTGGAGATTGTCATACATTGTAAAATGTCGGTGCATACAAAATCGGAGCGAGTATCACGATTCCAATTTCCTCTCCACTCCCTAATCCATAAACACAGTCAAGCGTTATATTTACTTTATGTTTAAAATTTTTTAGATACATATTATACAGGGTGATGAAACAATTTTGAATTTTAAATCGTGTAAATTTGGGTGCGCATTTTAAATGGAAGAGTACGGTATATGTAAGGCAGCCAAAGCTTCAAGGAGACACACATCGACCCTCGAGGAGCTGCCGGTTGGCCATCCCTGATATAGACGCTTCTTACTTATGGTTAGGCTCTCGACGTTTATTTTTCTTAAAAGTCTACGTTTATTTTTTCAAAAAATCCACGACGAAAATCAACGTTTATTTTAACGCATTTTATATCTTGATAGTTTTCGATGCGTAAATTTCTTGAAAAGTCACATATCGAGTTTATATATCCTAGAAATCATAGACGCATATCGACATTTTAAAATACATTTCATTTATTTATATCTAGAATATTATATAAATTGAATTCCTTCTACTAAAGTTTTCTAAAAGTTTATATACATATAACAATTAGACCGCGTATGCCTGATTATTTGTTGCTCTCGAGATTCTGGTGGATGCGCTGTTTTTTTGACTTCAACTATTAATCTGGCACAGCTAATCTTCCGGAATAAACCAGAAAAATTTATTTTACTCATTAATTCGCCCCACTTAATCACGAAATATTGACCATTCGACAGCAAAATCGACGTTAATACAATGTTTAACCAAATTAATATATCGAAGAAAAAGTTCTTGTTGGGCAACAAACATTGATGAAGGTAGAAAAAGAGTGCGAAATTCGAGTGCACTCAAGGATGTAGTGCGAATATGACTCACAAAAATATAAAGTTTATGTCAGTATGTTCGTGAAAATAATATAGGGAAATCTAGCGATCCAACAATAGCAGTTGCAATGGCAACACTCTCGTAATGAGCGACAAAAACACCAGTACACCCAGTCCCCGACTAACATGATAGATCCATTCTTAAAAAATTTCTTGTAAGGTGAAATCGTGTTAGTCGGACACGAATTTCTCATAAGAAATATGTAATGTAAATAGGGTGGATGTGTTCCAGCATCCTAACCTGATTGATATATTTTTAATTTTAATTTTCACAAGACAGTATTTTATGAAGTGCTTCAATACATCATTGGACGACACAAGAGCTCAACACCGTGCATGAGATTCCACAATTTAAAATTAACAAAGTATCTGAAATGCTTGCAGAATGCAATCACCTTTTACTAGCACACAAAGAGTTCCAAAAGTTGTTAGTTAGTTGATCGTATGCACTGTTATTACATGCGCATTCAATTTATTAGGAATAAAAATCTCATCTTTCACTAAAGTTTAAGTGAGTACTATCGGTGTGCCTATACGTGCGACGTGTGCGGCACACTCTGACAGCCTTGGACTGCCAAGTGCACCAATTATTAATGTAGATCGTCCATATTTACTTTTACGATTTACGGTTATCTAAAACGTTACATTTTACTGTTTTCATGGTACATTTTCATTAAATGTTGCCAAGTGCGTACTTAATCACGGCTAGAAATGATGCACGACGTTGCCCTTTCCGATTGTTTGGTGAATCAACATGCATTTTTACTTTTTCGATACACGAAGTAGAGAGAAAGTATTGTTTTTATGAAGAAGTTCGAATTCGAGATTTCAACGGAAATACATGTTTTAAGGTCCCCTGAATACGTTTTGACCATTTTCTCGATGATGCCTGCGGGTGTCTGTGGCTGGGATTTTGTGTGTGTGCTCTAACGCAAAAACTATTAATGAGATCAATAAGAAATTTAATAATTGACATTTTTGTTAAAGGAAGAAGTGCTGATTAATTCTTGCTAAAAATCAGTCGACCGGAAGTGGGCGATTACTCTTGTCACATCCGTTTTTTCTTTCTCCATAGGTAGTATAGGGGGAAACTATCGTTTTCATGAAAAAAGTCGACTTAGAGGTTTCAACGGAAATACACGTTTTGAGGTCCCCTGAACACGTTTTGACCATTTTCTCGATGATGTCTCTGTATGTGATAGCTTTTTGTGGGTGCTCTAACTCAAAAACTATTAATCAGGTCAACGCGAAATTTTCTATATAACATTTTTATAAAAGTCGCAACAACGGATTAGTTTTTGGTAAAAATCGGTCGACCGGAAGTGGGTGTTTAATCTTATCACTTATCCGTTATTTTGAAATATTTGCTTTAATATTCGATAAATGTAAAAATGTGATGGAATAAAAGTTGTAGGAAATTTCATTATTTACAAACATTGTTTGAAAATTATTCCATATAATGCATTGTTTAAGAGATATCTTATATTTTTAGTTGCCACCACCATGCCACCTACCGACGACTATTATTAACAATTGACGCTTAGTTACGTCTTAGTAACGCTCCTTTTTATTTTCTTAATTGGAGCTTTGTGGCTATTCCAATATCAAAAGGCTTTGGTTTGAGCTTATTTCTGTTCTTTGTAAAGTAAAATTTTCTCGCAGTTTTTTTAAATATTTATTATTATGTAACATATTTGGAATTTTTAGAAATATGGATATGGATCACTGATGGATGGATCACTGGCAACTTTTGCAAACTCTTGGCCCCCCCTTTTATTTTCTTAATTGTTGGAGCTTCGGGGCTATACCCAATAGCAGAAGGCTACGGTTTGAGTTTATTTCTGTTCTTAGTAAAATCTTTAAAATTTTCTCGCAGTTCCTAAAAATATTTATCATCATTTAACCTATTTGGAATTTTTAGAAATACATATTATAGGTATGGACAGTGGCGGCTCGTAGCTAAAATTAGTGGGGGTGCTGCTCCAGAAAATTTTTAGCCTTTGTTTTAAAATTGTGTAAAAGGAAAAAAAACGTATAAAAAGAAAATTTATTCAGGAACTTGATAAAATCTTAACAAAAAAAAACATTTTTTATTTACTTTAACTTAAATTGTTACAGTTCAAGCTTGATCTATTCATTTAAAAATGAAATCCATTCTTCTTGTTTTAATTTGCGCAAAAAGTTCAATAATTTTCTCCTTGATCTCTGGATGACAATTGAGGAAATTTTTCTCCATTGAAAGTACTGCAAGCTCATTTAGTCTTTCCGAATTCATAGGTCTTCTTAAAAAAGTTTTTATTCTTTTCAATGTTGAAAAGCAGCGCTCTGCCTCTGATGTAGTCATGGGAATTGTCAAGAGGATTTTTATCAGTTTCGTAATTTCACTAGAAACATCATCTAGATTATTTTCCAAGATAAATTTCAGCAGCTCAATTAAATTGCAATATTCATGAATATCAGTCCTACAATAGAATACTTTTAGTTCAGTTTCAAGCTTTTCTTTGTCAATAATGGGATAAGCTTCAGTGGTCAGTACTATCTCTTTTGTGGGATGTTCATTCTTAAATCTAGTGAAGCATTTCTTGTTGAACAATTTAGCAGCTACTAAGTGTTTAGTGGAAGAATATCTGTCCATTATATCAACACATATATAGTCACACACTTCCTTAGCTTCTGCCATGAGTGTCTTTGAAGGATTCTCACAGTACTTTGAGTTTCTCAATTCTAAAATAGCAGTTTTGAAATTTGTTATATATTCATTAACTTTAAACACACTAATTTCTCGAGATTGCATTTGGTTGTAAATTATTTCAACATGAGGCATAATCTGATGAAAAAGCTCTAACCAAAACTTGAAATTATCATCATTCAGGTATTTTAAAATTCCTGTTGCTTCTGCAATGGTTTGATCTGCATTTGATGTTGACTGAATTTCAGTAAGGCAGTTTTTTAAAGGTTGCAAATTTTCATGAACTCTGTTTATGGTCCGAATGTTGAAATTCCACCTTGTAGAGGATGGACGTGGAATGCTGACGTCCATATGTTTCTTGAGATTGGACACACATTGTGGTGATCTTGAGAAGAATGTTGGAATAGCCAAAATGTTAGAGAAAAATATTCTTGCGTTTCGTGTAATACTTGCTGCATTTCTCATTATTAAATTAAGTTGATGTGCATAACAGTGAATGAAATGTGCATTACTATAAACTGCTTTTATTTTTGCTTGAACTCCTGCTTTTTTGCCTTTCATGACATTTGCACCATCAAATGTCTGAGCTATCAGTTTTTGTCCATTTCCTTGAAGGATTATGTCCAATTGTTCTACAATACGTTTTGATATGCCATCTGCAGTTTGATTTTCTGGAATAAAGAATCCCCAAAAACGCTCAAATATTTCTTCATTCAATACGTACCGTAGAACAGGGACCATTTGAGTGTGTTCCGAAACATCTGTTGTGTCATCAGCCATGACAGCTACAAAGGAAGCTTTTCTAATTTCCGTCCTTATCTCCTCATGGTATATTTGTAGCAGGCAGTCAAGTATCTCATTCTGAATGGTCTTAGAAACACCTTTGAAGACTGCACTGGTTTCTAAGTGATTCTTCAAATCTGAATCTAATTTAGATGCAAAATTTACTAATCCTCTAAATACCCCTGGATTTACTGAATCGTCTTTTTCATCATGTCCACGTAAGGGAGTTTCAAAGTTTCCACAAAAGTAAATGCAGTCTATTATTTTGGACAAAATTTCACGGTTCTTTTTAACTTTTATATTATGCTTATTGATTGAAAGTCTGTATGCCTCACTAAGTTTCTCCTTAATACTTACGGTTCCTAAAAGTGACAGTGAAACAACATTATCAACGTGCTTCTTTGACTTGTCATGCTTTTCAGTTTTTTCTTTCATTTTGTTTATATTTCTAAAACCATCTTTTGTCCACGGTACATCACCTCCAAACAGCAAACACGGGAAGCAAAACAGTGCATTTTTTACTTCACATCCGCAAAGCCAACTTTTCCGTTGGTACCATTCAGAATTAAAGCTACGAATATATTTCTTGTTGTTGCTTTTGCCTGGCTGAGATATTAGAATATCAGGTGTTGAACGACCTCTTTTCTTAACTGTAACTTTCTCATGGAGAGATAGCTGTGAAAACTTAAGCTGTTGAAGTTCACTTACAGTCACAGAACTTATTTCTTGGGGATGCAAGGCCAGGTTTAAAGTTTTCTGTTAAATAAAAGAACCGAAAAAAATGAATCAAATAGAATAGCTGGAAGCAGAATAATAATCTAATTCTACACTATTCTACACTTTATCACATTCAAGAATATGGTACACGGTTTTTAAGCACAACACACGCTAAGTAAAAAAAAACTTCCTTCCACCATCACGCCAGAGCCGGCACTGCGAGAGCAACAGTGCTCTCTCTACCTGGCAGTCCCGCCTTCCTCCCCACCCCCTCCTACGTGCACATGCGCACAACAGTCAAACACCACGTCGCTGAAGCGCACAGTTCCTTACAAAGATTTTTGTATCTTTTTCATAAACTGGGGGATGGCTACTGAAGTACTGACATTAAGCTTAAGGAATATACATCGTACTACAAAAATAAAGAAAGAATTAAAGAAAAAAGGACTCATTATATTAAATGTTATCGAAAATATCAAGTGGAAATAGGGGGTGCTGCAGTTCCGCAGTGCCTATACACGAGCCGCCACTGGGTATAGAGAAAGTCATTTGGTGGCCACATCAGATTGTTTCCTGAAAGATCTTCTAAAAGATTGGGGTGCATCTTATAGTCCGAAAAATATGGTATTTCATATATTTTCCTCTTGTATATTTTTAATGTATGAGATTCATATTATCAGCAGCTCGATTACAGATATCTGTAAGTAAAAATTTTAAATAGAATACGTCTATCAAAATGTATTTATACTTTTTGCTTGCACTGAGAAATTCATTGCTCTTTTAATCTAGTTTATGAAGTTCCTTTGTATTTCTGCAGATTATGTATGCTTGCATTTGTTGCTTATTTGTTAATTGTGATTGTTTTATAAAATAGTAATTGTTATTTTCGGAATTAGTCTGAAGGTTGTTCATTGCACTTGGCTCAGAGGTTTAACCAGTTGTATCCAATCACAAGAGCAGTTCCCATCTTATCATCAAAATCTGCTCCAGGGATCATTATTGCTACTGGTACAGTTGGAAAGTCTCTTAAAGGTCATCCTGGAGTATTTCTAAGCAGAGATGCAGGTCTGACCTGGTTCCAGGTTTGTTTTTTAAATTTACTGTTACTTTAATCTGGCAATTGTTGAACTTATTAAGTGAAATGTTAATATAATTTAATAGGATATATATTGCAACATTATGGTTTTAGCTGCCAACCCACATCCTCTCTGTATATTATAAGAAGTATATGTATTATTATTAAATCCTGAATGTGGAATGAACTTCTCCCTTTCGGTTGAATGTGCTCTGAAGTACTGTTAACATTTAGTTATTGACATACCTAAAAATGCTAGTTAGCAATACAGAAATATGTATGCTGATATATACATGACCCGGATTTATATGGATCCCTTATTACCTGATGTGCTTGATAAAACATTTATTTTTTTACATAGAAAAAAAAATCAAAAGTAACGCTAACTTCACCGGCCAATCAGCAATCCAGAGTGCTCTTAGGCAGTAAACACATTTGTTTACATGCATGTACCTAACTGCAGTTTGCATTCCATCTCTCCTATATTTTTATATATTTATAGTGATTTAAAAGTAAAATATTTACAATATGGCTCAAAAAGTGTTAGTGCTGGTAGAACTAATAAGAAAAAACTGCAAGCAATGAGCTTATCTATAAAATTTAAAGTCATAGAGAGGTCGGAAGTAAGTGTGGGATCCTCAGCAGTTACACATAATTTGGGTTTGAGTGAATCAATTCTGTGTACCATTAGCAAATATAAAGACAAAATGATAGGAGCAGGAAATCGTGTAAATCCTTTAACCGCAATGAAACGCACTCGCCAAAGAAGCAATTTAATGGAGAAAATGGAATCAATGTGGCTGGAGGGTATGAATCAACGGCATATTCCACTCAGTCAGATTATAATCACTAGCTGCTTAGTGCAGCATTACTTGTAGGATCAATTAGATATGTGCTTACTTCCCCCGGCATGGTAAATTAATGCAATGGGTGGGTTTATTTCTATAAATGTATTTCAAAATACTACAGAACTTTTCAACTATTTCTGATGGTCCCGCATTTAAGGTTTTATCAGTTCAATGTTCAGCCCTGAGATGGCAGTAATAGATAGATCCATGACATAAATGCTTTCTATCAAAATTTTCTGTTTTAATTATGTTTTGCGACAAATGCTGCTATTAGATATTCATACTTTTTTACTTTAATGATTTTTATGATATTAATGTAATGCAATGGAAATCAAGAATGTTCATGGGTATAATAAAAAAAAAATGCATGTCAATATACTATAGTGCCACCTGGTGGAGAATGCTTTAACTATCTCCGACGGTCCCACATTTTAGGTTATATCAGTTCCTTTGACTGCCAAGAGATGACAGTATGGTAAAATTGCACGGCAATAGTATTCTCTATCAAAATCTTCTTTTCAAATTAGGTTTTCCAACAATTGCTTTTATTAGATACTCGTAACTTATTAATTTTAATGTTTTAGGTGATATTTGCAGCCATTAAAAGAAGTATAAATACTTTTAATGAAATTTCAATAACGTAGTTAACAGGCTATGGATCAGTGTTGTCCAGTAACCATTCCAGGACAAAATACTATGGTAAATTATCATGGGGGAGCCGGTGGTGTAGTAGTGTAGGCCCAACCGTACGATCTGCTAAAAAAGCGACACCTGGTTCAAATCCTTATGAGGATATTTTCCGAGGACAATCCGGCCCCCTATTTGTGCGTGTTGGAACTAAGGTGACGAGGACACAAGATATATAAGGAGCACGCTCAAATCAACACTCCATTCTTCAGAAGGACGATAAGCAGTAGGCCCCCCTGGTGTTCTTCGTAAGAGCAGGCAAATGCCAGCACCGGGTTTCTCTCTTCCCTTCCTGGCTATTCATTGCACTACCTCTAAGATACCGATCATGAGTAGGAAAGAGGCGAATTGGATGGACTCAGATAAGATGTAAATTGTCACAAAGCGTTGATACATGACTTTTGCATATATAGATGTGAAGTGTCATTGGTGTTTTCTGACACACTGACAAAACGCACTTAATATATAGATTGAGAAGGCGAAAAGTTTATTCACCAGACTACATGAGGACCATTTGTATTTACCAGAACACATCTTGCTAATTTTTATTCATTGTTATTATTACTTAATTATATTGAACTGGTAATATCCCTTAAGCTTTTAATAAAGAAGTTGTAAATTATGCAACAAAAATACCTATCCCTACAAAATACATGTCTTTTAGGAACCGATATATGCTATATTCGATATACATGTCTTTTCTAGGAATGGATTCTATGCATATATATATATATATATATATATATATATATATATATGGTTCCCTAATTTTTATTGCAAGTACAAGTGGGTTACATCCAAGTACACTGGTGGTAGATATAAGAATGTCCTTACACTATTTTTCCACATAGTCTCTCGTGGCAGTAGAACGATGTGTCCTGCAGCAATAGCCATCATCTTACTTCCTCTTGGACAGCCTGATCAGAAGGAGAGCATTGCACTCGCAGATGCTCTTTTAAATGTTGGAAAAACTTCTTTGCAGCCTGCTTCTGATGCACAACATTGCCCACCTGCTCACTGTCTAAACCGCAGTGGCCCTCTTGAACACTTGGAACTGAGAGACTTTTCCACTCTTCCTTTAGTGCCTTTAGTGCCCTTTATATTTAGTGCCATTGAATTTCCACCTTTTCTCACATTTGAAAAAACAACTGTGAGGGCAACACTTCCCATTTGATCAGGCCATCCATGAAGAGGTTAGATAATGGCTACTGATGCAAGACACAGTTCTACCACCGTTGCTTCGACACTTTGATCAACTGGTACAATAAATACTTAAACAAGCATGTAGACTATATTGAAAAATAGCCTATGACTTTCCTTATATTCACCACCTGTGCAATTGGATCTAACCCACTTGCAATAAAAAGTCAGGGATACTTACTTTTTGATATCCCCTTATACTTAGTGATTCCAATTGGTGACATCCTTCATATTTTTCATTGTAGTTTAATAAATGATTTAAACTATTGCAACATTGGTATAATAAGATAGTCATTTTATTAGGTCTGTAAGGATTAAAAGAACATCATCTTATTTGTTATTATGTTGATTGATATATAATTTTTGTATTTATTACTATAGATATTGAAGGGCCATAATTTCTTCAGCTTTGGTGATCATGGCGGAGTCTTAATAGCTGTTAAGTACTACAAGTCACAAGGGGAGAATAGAGAAATAGTATATTCGACAGATGATGGTGAAAAGTGGCTGTCATATCAATTCTTTCAAGATGATCTCAGAGTGTATGGACTTATGACAGAACCTGGTGAAAAAACTGCAGTTTTCACGATGTTTGGATCAGTTAAAGGTCATCAACAATGGCTCATTGTGAAAGTGGATCTTAGAAATGCATTCAGTGAGTTACATCTTATGGTGTTATATTTTCTCTTTAAATAATTTTTGTGTATTATGTTAAAATAATGTGGTATCAATTCAAACTGTTGACATTTTATAGTGGTGATAGAGACAACACTCCTTTGCAGTAAATTGAGAAATTTAGATATGTACACATACACAGAAATAGGAATATTTATGAAAAAATCTGATGTGGCCACCACATGACTTTCTCCATATCTATAATTTTTCTAAAAATTCCAAATAGGTTACATAATAATAAATATTTTAAGAAAATGCGAGAAAATTTTAGACTTTACAAAGAACAGAAATAAACTCAAACCACAGCCTCCTGATATTGGGTATAGCCACAAAGCTCCAACAATTAAGAAGAGAAAAAGGAGCATTACTAAGATGTAACTATGCGCCAATTGTTAACTATAGTCGTCGGCAAGTGGCGTGGTGGTGGGAGCTATAAATATAAGATATCTCTTAAACAATGCATTATATGGGAAAATGTTTCAAACAAAGGTTGTAGAAAATTAAATTTCCTACAACTTTTATTCCAATACATTTTTACATTTATCAAATTCATATTAAAGCAAATATTTCAAAATAATGGATGTCACAAGAGTAAACACCCACTTCTGGTCGACCGATTTTTACCAAAAACTAATCAATTCTTGTGACATTCATAAAAATATTAAATATAAAATTTTGCATTGACCTGTTTAATAGTTTTTGAGCTAGAGCACCCATGCGCACGCGCATGCACACACTCACACATGCACACTCACTCACACATGCACACACTCACACATGCACACACTAATGCATGCACACACACACAAGGAAAGGTTTTATATTCAACAGTTATTTTAACGTATTTATTTATTTATCTATTTAACTCAAAATAGTTTTATATAAATGTATTTATATTCATGAATGTCAACGAATGACATTACAGAAAAGGTTACTTGGCATAGTAAGAAAAAATATATGAGTATATATGAAGCGAGTCCTCAAAGTAATCAAAAAATGATGAATGAAATAAGGTGACGGAGTGAGTACAACCCTCACTGATCCCTTATAATAATAATAACACGCACACACTCACACTTGCACACACTAATGCATGCACACCAACACACACACAGACATCATTGAGAAAATGGTCAAAACGTGTTCAGGGGACCTCAAAACATGTATTTTCATTGAAATCTCAAAGTCGATTTTTTACGTGAAAACAATACTTTCCCTATACTACGTATGGAGAAAGTAAAAACACTCAAATTTATAGATGAAACTACACCACTGTCCTGGTATTTCTTACACAACTGTTTGCTAATATCCTATAGGTATTTATTAGAAATGTACGCAAATATATACACTTAACACAAAAAAAAAACAATTTCTCTCTTAAATTCACTTTTTAAACTCTAAGTGGACATTCAAGCAATTAGAATTACATCATTAATAGAGATTGAATGAATTTAGGGATAAGCTCATTAAGAAGAGAGCAAGGAATTGGTCTAATGTCATGATCAGTACATTGTAATTTTGTATGTGTATACTTTCATAAGTATTGCATTCCCAGGTATTCTGTACTGGCTTTAATGGGTTTTGATTTTTCATCTGTTCTTTGAATCCTGCTATTATTCTTCTCTTGGTTTTGCTGATGTAAACTTTTAGACATCTGTTGCATTTTATTTTATTGACTCCAAATTTCTTGCTCTCTGATGTTTTTCCATTTTGGCTTATGAGTTCTTCTATATCATCCCCTAAAACAATGCTGTGTTGCACATGAGACTATTTCCCACTGTAACTCCCTGTAACTTTTTAACGTTTTTTATTTTTTATTTATTTGTAAACAATCCACTTACAGCATGAGACCCATTACAGCTGATCGATTAACGATATATAATGATAACAGTAACAAGGACAATCACAAACAACTATGACCAAGGCGGGGCTCAAACCCACAACCCTAGCATTGGGAGCCAGATGCAGTAGCCACCCCTCCATGAATGCTGTTGTTTTCATTTGGGTAGCAGCTGTTGTTCTGAATTGCTGGTGCACACATACACACATAGATTAGATTTCACATTTTTTAATGAAATTTATTTTCTCTTTATTTGATTCCTGAAATTACCCTTAAAACCAACCAAAAGGAGAAACCAGAGGTTAACATTAACTTTGGATCTTTATATTGTTATTAAAGTCTAATGTAAAGATTTTTAGGGCTATTGGATGGCCTGCACAGCTATCGAAGTGGTCCCAAGGTCTGTGAAGTCCCCACCGTAAATCAGCCCATCGGGCTATCCCCTACTTCTCCTACCTCGGCTTACTAGATTTTTGTAATCTAATCTATTATCTCTTGCCACAAAAGCATGGGTTCAATACCAGGGTCATATATATTCTAAGTTTGATTAAAACATAAATGAATATAAGACATTTTTTAGTTATATTTCATTAACCAGGTAAAGATCAAAACAGTGACAGTGGCACTGTCTATAGTGAGAAAGCAATGAGAAATAGTACAGCTACAGCATATGAATGTATTATGGAAATTTGGAGATGAGGAATTATGGCACTTTATTTTAGGGGATTCCCTGTCCTCCTTGGCCCCCCGGGTTAGGTTGGGTTGGTTAGTTCTGGGCTGATTTCCTTTCCACGTTCACTGCCTTCTTCCCCTCTCAGATTGGGGTTGGGTTCATCTTCATTCATATTATTTGTCGTTCTTCATTTCTTAACTATTTTTCATTACTTCTGCTTCAAATGCCTCCTCTAAAGTATCATGAATTGCCAGGCAGAGAAGAAGCTAGTGTACAGTATCTGCAGGAATACAGAGTGATTACAAGTGAATACAAGTGTGGCAGATGCCACCCAATGCATCTCCTCTTTGACTATTAATACTGATGATACTGAAGTGTAGCAGGATACAGCAATAGACTGAGGACGTGCAGATGACATTGTATTTCAATGTTCCCTTGCTTTTTTGCCTTTTACGGCATCATTGCCACTGCCCATAGTAGTACCAATTCTCATCACTTTCTTGCATCACTGTTGCTGACTTGGCTTTCAACCGGCTAATGAAAAAGAATCCATTTTTCATTTGCATTTTAAAATTACTTATTATTGTCATACAAATTTAGGACTTGAACCAACTGATGCATAAAAGAATGAGCATACGTTTTCATATAATGAATTATCCTGAATATAGCACGATGTTTTTATCCTGAAATAGGGTTTGAAAATGAACTCTCAGGTTATATTCGAGTACTAGTGATTTTAATAAGAGATGTGGCTGAAAAGTTTTTGGACCAAATAAGAAGGAGATGGTTTTGAACATTCATACTCTTGAGTTATTAGGTGTTCTTTACAATAAGTAAAAAAGAATGCCTTATAATCAGGTCGTGTCTGTCTGCATGTTTCATCTCAGAAACTACTGGGCGGATGTTCATCAAATTTGGTATTTATGACATAAGGGCAAAGAAAATAAGAAAATTATAGAAATGATTTACATATCCTAATGACAGTGCCACTTTACTGGTGACAAAAAATGAACTTTTCTTTATATCTCATACAATATCACTTATAACAAAAAGATCTTCAAAGAAATTTGTAGAACTAATCAAATAGCATATGTTTTGTTCAATACATTTTTATCAAAGGAGTAGCCAATTTCATGAAAATCAAACTTTAAAGTTGTAAATCACTTTGAACAAATATTTTCCTGTTTTTTAATTGTCATCAATGGAAACAATCTTCATGAGAACTGAAGTAAAAAATATCTGCTGTAAATACCTAATTATTTTAATTTTCTTTTGTGCAGATGCAACATTTGAAAATAAAGTGAAATGTATTATCTACAACAAAGAAATGAACATAAGTACATCTATTTTCTTTACATATACACAGCATTAGTAAGTGAAAAGAAATGAGTAATTTACGACTAAGGAATGAGCATGAACATAAAGTTTATATTACAACTATTTGGATGAGGTATGTTTTAGATTGTTTTATTAATTACAACTGATCAGGAAATAAATCAGTGAATCGAAAATTTGATATTTCCTTGGCATCACTACTAGCATATCATTTTCAGTTCTTAGACACTATACTAAGCCATTAATATTTGTCTTTTTTGAAATTGCCTAAAATGTAGAGAACGCCTATGCCTTGTATGTATGCATGCATGATATGTGCATTTTTTCTCACTTGTTTTAGATAGCTCCATCGATATTTATATACTATTTTCAAACTGTATACCTATTCATTGTCACAATATAGTGCAAGTTTTTTAATTTTTGTGCATTTTCACTTTTTCCTTGAAAATCTTGGGGTTGTGAAACCATGAGTGGTGAATTCATGAATACGGAAGGATGGCTGTACAGTAATGCAGTAACACATTAATTTAGAATCTGTTCATAAAGAAAAGAGGCATTGTGAACAGTATCTCGCAATTGATTATTGGAAGACGATATTCCTGCCTCATGAAAGGACCTGTTAATGCTCCAGTGAGGCAGAATGTCATAATAATGGATTCTTCCAATTTTTTTATGGTAGCAAGTGAATGGGATAGGCACATAGTGATGCATTCATATCACATGGTTCATGCTAGGTGGGCAGAACCTATAAAAATAATTCTTTTTAATCAACATTTTCTGAATCGAAGTTACCTTCCCATTGCGTAAATGTGATAATAATCCATATTCATGATACTCTTAGTCGCAGTAATCTCTAACTTTTCTATGATTAACCAATTGTATTTTCCTCTCACACAGGTTATGCATGCACGAAAGATGACTACAAGTATTGGTCTCCCAGGAGGGACGATGGACCTAAAATGCCTTGTCTCTTAGGAAGGAAAGATGTCTATCTTAGGAGAATTTCCCATTCAAATTGCTTCAATGGAAGAGAGTTTGATTGTCATCTAAAAACTGAGAATTGTGAATGTGATGCTGAAGATTTTCAGTGGTGAGGGATTTGTGATTTTCCTTTCAGGTTTTTTTTATCCTTATGCATTGTTAAAAATATTTTATCCATTGATTCTGGTTGATTTCTATAGTAAATTCTTGTCTATTTTGTATAATCATTATGCATTCAATATGTATCAACCTAAAGCTATTTTTGCTTGACATGCAATAAAATGTAGTATTTTTTCTTGGGGTATGTGCAAACGCCTATGAAAATAAGGAAAAAAAACATTTTTGGAGCTTATTTTTTCTTGGCAACTAAATTTCTTCCAGTCAAATGTGACAATTATCAGTAAACATTGCAAATAACCTTCTCATCAATAGTTGGAAACAAATGGCCAGGTTAGCTTTTAGTAAAACACACATGATTAGATGAATTTATTATTTATTTTGAAATCTGAATATGCAAAATCATAAATTTTAATTTTGTGCTTGTATATCCCTACTTGAAAGACAGCATTTAATGACGTTCACAACTAAAAAATTATTGCAAACCTCTGTTACTCCTTGTTTCCTGTGAAAGTTTATGTAGATATATGTTTATTTTATTTGCAGTGATGATGGGTTTGAACGCAACCTTGAGTTTCATCAATGCATAAGAAACAAAATACTTCATTATGACCCATATGCTGTTCCTGCTTCATGTCCTCCTGGTCAAACGTACACTCGCACTAAGGGATACATTAAAGTGCCTGGTGATACCTGTGAAGGAGGATATGAATCTCATTACTTGCCGGACATTTTGCCATGCCCTTTCAAGTAATCATTACTTATTGTTGTGGATAGTGTTGGACTACCTTATGTTTAAGATTCAATTAATGTTTCCTGATTTTTTTCTTGCTATGCGTAAATATAGAGAGAAAAAGGATTTTCTTTTGGTTGCTCAGAGGCAAAAAATAGCTCGCATTGGACTTGAAGAAAGAAAACTGCAAGTTCTTCCTATTTTTGACCTTAAGAATGTTATTGCAATTGAGTTTGATATGAAGAACAACTGTGTCTATTGGGCTGATATCAAAGATAATGTGATTGGGGTACGAAGTTGACTAATATTGATTTGTGAATTAATGTTTGTGCATTATGAAAAATAAATTGATTGTTATTACAGCGTAAGTGTTTGTCAGATGGGAAAGAGCTATCTGAAAAACTGGTTGAGCATGATCTTTCTTCGATTGAAGGAATGGCATTGGATTGGATTAGCAACCTCCTTTTCTTTGTTGATGGGGTCAGGTCAAAGATAGAAGTGATTAGAACGGATACCAATCACATGGGCAGAATGAGGAAAACTATTTTATCTTCAAATGGGCTCAAAAGACCTAGAGGAATTGTTGTTCATCCGATGCAAGGGTGTGTTTACTTGTTTTTCTCAAAATTTTCCCATAAATGATGTGAATTGTTACATTTCATTGTATGGACTAAGAGCTAAGCAATACTAGAGCGATCCTAGGATTTTTATTTTCCAATATTTTACTCTTGCATAGGTACTTGTTTTGGACTGACTGGGCTCCTGGTGAACCTAGCGTGAGTCGAGCCAACTTGGATGGAAGTGATGTGCGGAAACTATTCACGAAGCCTGTTGTTGAATGGCCTAATGGAATTACCATTGATCACATTGCTGAACGATTGTATTGGGTGGATGCAAGGAATGATTACATATCCTCTTCTGATTTTGACGGCCATAAATTCAGAAAAATTATTTCTAATGATGTAGGTATCTACCGCATGTTTATTCAATGAATGTTAACTCTACACTGGTATTGCTATTTTTAGTTATGATTCTGGTACACCAGGATCTAGCCTACCATGTACACAAAAACTTGGAAAAAATAGCTGTTTTGGTCTTTATCAAGTTTTTTAATTACATTGATAATTCATATCTATATATCTATAAAGGTACCTTTATTGATTTTAAACTTGATTGATACTAAAAGTTTTAAATACATTTAAAATTTTAAGAATCGTTTAAAGTTAAAAGATATTTAAAAAGCAAACTTCAAGAAAGTCTCAATGAGTAAAAGAGAAAGTAAAAATTATAAAAACATAAGTTTTGATAGCATGTACGTATAAAAACACAACAGTGTCCAGATCAACAATCAGGTGTTTTTGAATTGTCTTTATGCCACACATTTGTCTGATCCCACTAATTACTCTGCACACAACTGTGACATCATCCTGTCCTTAGAGTAAGGACAAAGAGCACTTCTATTTCTTTTACCATCAGTTAGACATGTTGTTATGTCAGGTACTGCTATTCCCAAAACTTTACAGATATGTTCCCTCAACTGATGTCAAATACTTACACAATACAGGCAGGATTCCATGTGAGGTCTGGCCAGCATTAGCCCAAGATTCTTTAGGAATTGGCATCTAGTGTTGTTCTGGTATTTCTTCCAAAATGGGTTGGCCAACAGAAACAGAACCACTGCATTTACTCCACTCTGATCTAGCATTCCATACCAGACACATTGAGGCCAGCATTTGGTTTTTCTTGTCACTGTATATGAATGTTAAAAAATAGAAATTTGGAGACTACGGCTAGATGACGTAGAATTAAAATCAATGGGTACAACCCTCAGATTATAGAAAACATTTTACACAAACATAAACGCAGTCTCTTTTTAAATGAACACACCACTCTCACTAACTAAAAAGGACAAAATATGTAAAAATCCCTTTCGTCCCAGGCATTACCAATGGCCTAACAAAAATCTTCTCGAAACAAAACTTAAAAGCAGTATTTGTTAATGAAAAAAATCTCTCAAATTTACTTCAAAACCCGAAAGATGTGATACCGACCCTACAAAAATCGGGCATTTACAAAATCACATGTACAGACTGCGAGAAAATCTATATAGGT
The DNA here is from genome assembly GCA_028673005.1 of Tanypteryx hageni. NCBI lineage: Eukaryota > Metazoa > Arthropoda > Insecta > Odonata > Petaluridae > Tanypteryx > Tanypteryx hageni. The sequence continues at coordinate 127,229,285 of CM054113.1, read as the reverse complement.
CAGACGAAACGTAAGCTCGAATCTAGATTTAAAGAACATTTGGCACACTACAGATACAATTGGCCCAATTGCTATGCATATTCAAGAAAATAATCACCCAATTAAAATTGAAAACGGCCATTTTAAAAACAACACCAACTGACTGGAAACTCGATGCTTATGAAAGCATTTTCATAAATAAATTCCAAGACACAGTAATGAACCATGACCGTGGGCCTATCCCATTCTCCCCCCTCTACACACTGATGGTTAAGAATTCCCCCAACCCCTCCCCTCCTCTCCCCCATCCCCAGAAGGTACAAATACAGAAGATGAAACTAAAACAACTCATACGACCTTAACTACTGAAGATGGGGCATAGCCCCCGAAATATGTATATAGTTAAATCTCCAGAGTCCCTGAGTGATTGTGCATGGATGTGTGTGTGTGTGTAACCATCCCCCCCTTTTTCCAACTTTTTTAAATCTTTCGACAAACAAGTCTCTGCAGACCTCCCCTATCCAGTAAACTTGTAAGTATTAGTTTGAAAATCTTTTATCTTTTTCTTTTATTTATTGACATAAGATTGGTCATCTGGATCATTTTACAGTGCAGGAGTTTTAATTTTTAATTCCACTGTACATGAATCGCAAAGCTGATCAAATGAGTTGGTTCCTCCTTTTTTCATATTATACATCAAGATCATATCTGACTTTCCAGTTGCCTCATCTACAGATTCATCATGATGAATGGTAGACAGGAGCAGTACAATCTTGTTTTTGGTCCGAGTGTAAGACAAGAGCGTTTTCTCCTGATCGAAGGCAAACTGATGTTCCAATCTGTTTCTTCCCAAGAAATGACGAAAGTAGATCTGGATTGTTTTTCTGCAGTGCTCCCACAGTAGTCAACTTCAAACTCAATAGTGTATTCGCAGTTGGGATTGATGTAAACCAATTATCGGTGCCTACGTTCCTCTTCGAACGATGAATTGGTTCAGTTACTGTCCTCACATAAAACTCAGAGACAGGCTCATTTTTGTCCATAGAAATTTTACCAAGATAGAGTATAGCATTTATTATGTAGAAATTCCTTGCATCATTCATCGTAACGATCTTGATGACATACTTATCAAGTTTTTTAAGCAAAATATAAGGTTTTTATGATATTTGAAATATAAGTAAGAGAAAAACACACTAAGTAATATAAATTAGTAATATACATACATTTAGCAATGTAAGATGTACAAATAATAGGAGGAAAACAATGAAAAGACTTTATAACGAAAAGCAGTCATTCAAAAAAATACAACTGATTCCGGTACAGAGGGGTCTCTAAAACATTATAATCACCAAAGAAATGGAGCAAACTCGAAGCACATCTAGTGACTGTGAATGCTCTGCAAGTACTGAATGTACATGGAATGCCAGCAGCATGATGTGTAGATCAGATGCACAGTGGAAACAAAAATGTGGGAAGATCATACAGACCCTGGTTTACTGTTGCAGGGTTAAGGTTTAAGAAATTAAGATATTTTTGGGATCAATAATTATTAAAATTTTGAAAATACTGTTTTTTATACTTGTATTAACTCTCTTATGTCTTGACTACATCCTTTAGCCCTTAGATGTTGCGCATGTACCAGCTAAAACCATCCCTAAATCACCACTATGCTCCTGTATACATTGGGTCATTCCAAACTTTGTTCAATCCTCTAGTTCAGGGATGCTCAAGACATCAATTGCTGACTCATTCTAGGTAGAAATCTGAACCCTTAAGGATCATATGCTGCTTAACCTTTAAGTACCATATTTATTTTGGAATATTTTTGTTTGTTTTATAGAAAAATTGCATATCTCATGAACTATTGGTAATAAAATGTTCAAATAAAAAGCATTTTATAGTAAAAATAATGAAGAATTGCATGCTTTTGTTTATTAGCATACAGAAAAACAATGAAGAAATATACAAAATACATGCCCGTGAGTGATCTTTTAAAAATTCTGCAATTTAAATCTCTACATTCTATGTCTGACTTAAAAACGATTGCATATAATCAAAATGTCATTGAATAATGGAACAATTATTAATTTTGTTACCAGTGTATTGTTTATTGTTACCAAGATATTGTTTAAACTTCAAACCACCTTTGAAATTTTGTGAATATGTGAACAGATGTGATGCAAATTAATAATCCCAGTTAATCATTCATAATTAGACAAAACTGGCAACAGTGCAAATCAACTTGACAGCAAATGATTGTCATGTAAAAATACATCAAATTTTCACAATAAAAATTGATTTTTGGACTCATTCTACTAGTATTCAAAAATCCACAGCAGAAAAATAAAATAAATAAAATTCCCAAGTTTGTATGACGATTAGATGTATTTTTAAAATTGTAATGCAAAAGGCTTGCATGCTAGATTTAAGCTATTGGCTGGCAGAATTGGTCATGGAATTACTCATTTATATAGGTAATAAGATTATATTATTTTTCTTTGCTTTCTTTCAAGTAAAATTCTATTGTGCCAATTAATTTATGTGCTCTTTTTAATCAGAGTCATGTTTCCCATCCATTTGCTATTGCTGTCTTCAAAGACAGCATGTATTGGGATGATTGGCGTCTGGAAGCTATTTACATGGCTGATAAAGACCTTGGAGTTGGAATAACTGCCATTGCTGAAAGGTTGCCAAGATTGATGGATCTAAAGGTGATTGATTAGCTCTGTGTGGTCGTCAGTCATCAAGCTGAAAAATAATCTTTTATAGGAATGAATACAATTTTATTAAATGAGCTATCTTTTTAATGCCAATATATCATATAATATTTCATATAAATAAACTGGTGATGGAGAAAATTCATGGTCTTTCATCACATCTCTTATCATGTTGTTTTAATCGTCCCTGAAATTCTTTGTAACCAAATTTATTTCATGATTTAAGTGAGCTTCCATTAAGATTATTATGAACTAATTTAAGTGTTAGAATTAGACATTGAAATATTCTTTCATATTTTTTGTAAATTAGATTTATGCACATGGCATTCAAGAAGGTACCAACGCTTGCTCAAATGGGACAGCGGATTGTTCTCATATTTGTGTGGGTATGCCGCATGGTGGCCATGCATGCCTTTGCCCAGATGAAATGATCTCAAGAAACAATGAGTGCCTTTGCCCAGGTTTAGAGAAGCCATATGCCAATGGAACTTGTCCACCATGTGAGTCATATTTCTGAAATTTGAAAATGTTATTTGTGAATAATTGGGTGTCCATGCAACTCTGTTTGCAGAATTTGCTCTATTTATTGCATTTAATATGAGTGTGTAAAAGGTTTAATGAAAAAATTTAAATGTTTTTTTTTCTGTTAAGGAATAAGACTTATAAGAGATAATCATAAGTATACAGGTAATTTTGGCATAATCTCATCCATTTAGGAGTAAATATCTCCTATCACTTAAGGCTTTATGTCTTGTAATAGTAACATCTTCTAAGTTTATGTATTTTGTGCAGATGCAATTCAGAAACTTCACAAACTCATTCTGACTAGATATTGTTGTGAATGCCCATGAGATGGAGTAGTGTGGGATTCAGGAATAACAGATTAGTGCGACTGGAAGTGTGGGCCATGGACAAGGAATGCGAGAGTGTCATGATGTGCGCAGGGACAGACAGGAGATCCGAGTGCATTAGATCAGCTATTCTCAAATCCGGCCACCAGAGATTTTCAGTGTGACTACCAATAACTTACCCTTCATATAAGAGATCCCAAACACAGTCGATATTTTTCACCTAGGAAGTCTCAAACATTTCAGAAAATTGTTTTGAATAGACAGACTGAATGAATGCTGCCTTTGTCAGGATCAGTAGAAGAAGATATGGTCCAGATGTCACTCTATATTTACAAAGAAAATTTAATTAACTTTAAGTGCTGACCATGGAAAACGGCCTATAACTTGCTATAGTTTCTTTCTCGTCTTATGAAGTTTGACCTTCACATAGCAAGTAGCCTATGAGAACCTTTTCCCTCTCCCCCATCACCTGCAGCTTTTGAAATGAATGGAAGCACCTAACAGCATTGCCAGCTATCCGCTCTTGAAATGATCTGCTTGCGAATGAAAGGCGACATGTCGCAGAAAAACTTATGTTTATTGTTTATTACTACCGGCCATTTTCCATTGTGTTAAAATTATGACAAGGTGCAAAGTGAAAGGGATAAAGAGATCGCAACGGAAGCATGAGCGCAGTAGAGCTGGTAACATAGTCGACTAAGAGCGATGTGAACAGCACGATGGCGAGAGAGAGACTGAGCTCCTCCCCTCTCCGTCGCCCATTACTCGAGCGTTGATTTGATGCAGAAATAGTCACTCACAGAGGTTTTCAAGGTTAAGCTTCATAAGACGAGAAACATACTATAGAAGATGTTATAGATCCAGTATTGCTTGTGGGGAGACTATATTAAGTGTGGCCCTTCTAGAAAACAGATGCCTTTTTTACTCACCAAGCTAGAGGGAATAGCTGTAAGAAAGTCATTCGTAACTGAGTTCATCTGAAGGTAGGAAGTAGGTTCATTTCACCTACAGATTGTCTGCTGCTAAAATACTGTGCTGAGAGCTGGGTTTTCGAATTTTTCACCCATGTTATAGTGAACATTGCATAAAATAACATGTGCGTCTGTTGTGTCATAATCAAAAGTATTCCTACCCTTTATGTGACAGTGAAACTTAACAAAGGTTGCTGGACACTATTCAGTGATGATGTACAAGTAAAATTTTGCATATAAAATACGTTTAGTAGTAATATTTGATATACAATGGTATCGCATCTTGAAGCCATGCTCTGATTTGCTGTAGAGCAGTGTTTCTCAACCTTTTTTTGCTCGTGGCCCACTTCAGATTTTCATTTACCTCTGTGGCCCCCACCCCTCATAGTCGCCGTTAGTTGGTAAAAAAGATACTTTATAAACTGCACTGTTTATTTATAAAAAATAATCCCTGTTTATAATATATATATTGTTTATTTATAGTATACATATGAAATATGCTCCTAACAAAAAATATTTCATAATATTATTGCCACTTTATTTAGTGAGATCCTTGCGGCTGATGAAAACTAGCAAGCTTTTGAATTTCTGGTTGCAGCGATGTTAGAGATAATCAAAGATCACCTCTCTTTACAATATCAAGATGGTTAAGAGTTTTGGATTGCAGGTGAAGAACTCGATTAAATGCAGATTCAACAAAATAAGAAGTGAGAAATCCGATAAAAAACAACTTTGCCTTCTCCCAGAGTTGTGGAAACTTATTTGCAATTTCACTACTTATCCAGAAATTCTGTTTGTTGTTTTTGAATCTAGCTTGCGCTGTTATATCACTCTGCAATTCAACCAGATATTCTTGTAATGTGATGTCAACATCAACCGCATTTACACCAAATGGATTCACCACCCAATCTGGAATATTCATCTCTAGCAGGTCGCTGAACCAACATTACATATCACTGTACAAATTCTTCAAATGCTCAACATATACAGAAATATCATAATCTTGAATTTCTATGTCAAGAGTGGCTAGTGATAGAAATTGTATGAACTCACGACGTCCAATATTACTCCAAAATAACTTGAGTTTTCCAAGGAAAGCAGTAATGGCTTCTTTGCAAGATATAAGATTACAGTTGTTTCCTTGTAACAATTTGCCCAACAAATTCAGTTTTTCAAATATATCAGATAGATAAAATATGTCACATTTAGCAGCAACGATCTGTTCTCCAAGCTGCTTATCACTTAGAAATAGTACAACACTGTCCCAAAGTTCAGCAAAACGCCGAAGACAATTTCCTTTTGATAACCATTGGACCTCTGTATGCATTAGTAGGCATTCAAAATCATCTTCATTTTCCTCACAAAGTTGTTGAAAAAGACTATCTTGAAATGCACTTGTTTTAATAAAGTTTACAGCCTTTATTAAAATAGCAAGGGCATCATACAAACGTCCTCCTAAGTTTTTTCCAGCAAAATGTTGACGGTGATCAACGCATTGTGTGCAAAAAACTTCAGGCACAGCATTTTTTAAATGAGCAATGAATCCTCTGTATCTACCTACCATCGAAGCAGCACCATCAGTTGCACAAGCTATTATATTTTCTAGTGGAATGTTGTTTTCCTTGAAATAACTCTTAACTTCTTTAAAAATTGCCTCACCTTTGGTGTCTGTCTTAGGCTTTCGGGCAAAAAGCATTTCCTTACTGAGCTGATCATCATTCAAAAACCTAACATATGTCATTAGAAGGGCTTCATTACCCATTAAAGTGGATTCATCGATTTGCCGGGCAAACTTCTTAACTTGTAGTTGTGCAACTAGTTGTTTTTTCTGCAACATCTGCCATTTCATCAATACGTCTCAATACTTATGAGTTGCTCAAAAGGATGGCCTGAGTAATTTCATGTGCGCTCTGATTCATAACAGTTGAAATCACAACAGACACTGCAGGCATAATCAATGATTCGCCAATATTATGTGGCTTGCCAGATTTTGCAATTAACTTGGAAATCTCATAGGATGCAAGTAAACCTTTGTCTACTTTAGCTGCTCTTTCACTAAATATTTGTTTTAATGTTGCCCTTGTTTGGAAATTGTCACACAGTTTTTTAAAATAATCTGGTGATTTGTCTTTTTTGTCCTTGTGCATTGTCTCCAAGTGCTTCCGTAGCTTACATGGCCGCATTCTTTCATTTGAAAGTGTAGTCATGCATATTAGACACAGTGGTATTGTTTTGTCCTGTGGTGTTGGAATAAAACCATTGGAAAGGTACTGGAATATTGCCTGCATTTTTTCTTTGCTATATTAGCCATGGGTAATTTGATATTAAAAAATTAAAACAAATCAAAATGAAGAAATATTTAACAACAATACAAATTTATTACTATAGACTTATAAATAAAATTTAAGTAGATGAAACCGGGAAATATATGGCTGCAAACCAGCATAATAACAGTAAAGAGTTTGGAGTAACAGAAGAAATAATATCGGCAAGATTAGTAGCCAAAACAGCTACTCACCAAATACATAAATTGGCGTCGTCTGATTACAGTATTCCTCTAACAATCAATGTTCGACTGTTTAAATTTGTTTAAATTAAATGCCTGAATTTTCTGAGAATGGCTTCATGAGCAGATGTCTTCGTTTTATGCAAATCCCCACTAATTTTAAATATAAAAGCGATAATTTTTAATATTAATAATTTATTCAAATATATTTATTTTAAATAACAATTTACAGTTAGTAAAAATAACTAATAGAAACTAAATACGGTAAGCAATATTTAATTAAAATCGTAATAAGAATTAACAAATGCGTCATAATATTTCCTTGGTTCGCCAATGAAAACTAATTTGAAAATGGTTCGGAAAGTGTAAAATGAACACTTGACTTAACTTATTATTTATAATAACTAAATTCATTGCGTTACTTATTTTATTTCGAACAAACAATTGCTTTGTATGCTATGGTGAATTTCCAGAACTGATGTTTTTGTTTTCTGTAAAGCCCCGTTAATTTTGTCAAAAATAAAATTGCTGGTTATCAGAATGTATCAGCAGTTAAAGACTGATATATAGAATATATATAAATATATCAAGTGCTCCACTTGCTGTTTCTTCAATCTTTCGGCATTCACTCTCCCTGTTTACAATGTTGATGAACGTGTTCTGTCTTATATTAGGAAAGCATATTTCAAATTAATAGCTGTCATATTCAGGTGAGAAATCCGCTGAATGAAAGCATAAGAATAACATTTTGTAGCTACGGCGTGGAGGGGAGGAAAGGAAGAGGTAAGGGAGAGTTTTCTCAGTCACGCAATTGTGGGCTAACAGTTGAAGAACAATGTACTTATTTCCTAACTATAATGAAGATAAGAAAGTATTTATGTATATTGTAATACATTCGTCCATTTTCATGGCATTTGAATCAGAATACAATGAATAGTACACGTTATTAATATTGTTATTAGTACGCGTTATTAACATTGACTTAAGACAACTTTCACACAGAGTCGAACTTTTCATGGCCCACAAAGAAGTTTTGGTGGCCCCCCAATTTAGGTATTTTACTCATGGCCCCTCAGAAATAGGCTGTGGCCCCCGTTGAGAACCACTGCTGTAGAGGACAGGAATGTGGATGTATTTCCTTTTAATAAACTTCTCTAATATAAAAGCTATGTATTTTAACCAGTAAATTAATATTAATAACTAAATTTCTAATCTTAAAAGAGTTTTAAGGCATAGTATATTGCGACCACTGAAATTTTTTGCATGAGAACCACTGACGTAGAGGATGGAGTTATTGATATTGTTTACATCTCCAAAATTCAGAACTTCAATCTCAAAATGTCAACTTGAGAATACAAGAATGCAGATGAATTTCTGTATAATAAATTACAATGATCATCAGCAACCAGTAATTTCACATCAGTAACTCCATTTTTGGTCATATAAGAATTTTAAGATGCATTTATATTAAAATTGTACAAATCTTGACAAGTGCAGCCACTAGGCAGTTGTGATGGCCGCACATGCGGCCACAAATTTTTTTCGTGAGAACCACTGCATCAGATGACTACTGAAGGGATATTTTAGGTTTGCCATGTTATTTGATCATCTAAACATGGGATGTCTGCGACAATATCAAGATAAATTAGCATGGATGAGATGAATTAGGCATTGTCAAAATTTCCATTGGTGCATTTATTGGCTTGGGTCAAACTGTAGAATTGATCATGGGATTCTTCCAGTGTATTTTTCCATATTTATACTGCATATGCCAGTGTTGCCAGCTGCTAAAAAAGAAATATGCTAAATGACTGTGAAAAATCTCCTAGATTTAGACAAAAATAAGCTAGGGAGTGGTTAAAAATTAAGTTTAATATTGGCATATACCGTAAATACCCGCATATAATGTGCACCCTCATAACGCACGGGGGTTTTCAACCTTTTAATCTATGATTTTTCTATATACCCACATATAGTACAAACAGATTTTTTTTAGTGTTACTGTTCCAGAATATAGTAGGTGTAACGAGGTCTAAAGCAATGATTGAATTATTCATATTATGTACTGGTAACATAACGAAAGTGCAAAATGAAATTTTCAAAAAATGTTCCAAAAGAATATCAGCTAACTCAATCATTACATACTCTGTTTACTTACAAGGTGATATTAGGATATACACAATAATCCAATTATATTAATTTCATAGTATGGCGTATGACATTGTTTGGGCTAATAAATTGAAGGAATGACGATAATCCTGTCGAAGTTTTTTACATACTTTTTAGTCACACCTGAGGTGGATGGGTTCACCCAACCTCCAGTTTTAACCTTATTATAACACTCTGGATCACGTAAAAACGATAGCAAATAACCATAATTAACTACAGACTCTAAGAATCAAGAATAAACCACATATGCATGCTGAGAGAAAAGTAGGGAACGATAACTTGATGGTAGTTCTACAAGAAGCATCAACTCCCAGCATACTCAAAGACATCAGCTTCCATTGTTTCTAATTGTAAGTAGTACCAGTACCTCACCACCAGGCCGGGCACCGGTGTAGTGTGATGTCATGCATAAGATGACGATTCCGATAACAACATCAAAGAAGAATGGTCCAGTGGCGAAGAATTTCTTGGCTTTTAAAATGAATAAATACTGAATTCATTCTTTTCATATCTAATTAATATATGTTTATAGAATTAGTTAATAAATTTTAACTATTATCTATACTTTTTCTAAAAATCACCAATAAAATTGAGGATACCCGAGCAGTAATTAATGTGCTGAAATTGTGGAAATATGGGGTCAAATGAAAATAGGAAGATTATGTACCCTCGCATAACATGCATCCTAATTTTTAACTCAAATATTTTGAAAAAAGTGTGCATTATATGCAGGTATTTACGGTATTAGAATGTTACAAAAATCACAATCATCAACACTTTCTTTTGGATATGCCTTGTTGGTTTCTACGCTTGAGAACACACAGTCAGGTAATTTATAGTACTTACAGCATTTATTATTATGGCACAGGCCATACCTGACTGACAAAATGGTATTATCATTTTAATTTCTGGTTTTATTTTTGACCAAGTTTAAGTTGACAAAAAATCCTTTACACTTTAGCATTTGACCATGGTGATATTAATAAACTCAATGCAACTTCAGAAATGTTTTTAAATGGCTTTTTTTCCCTTGCAATCTGTGAAAGAATTTACAATTTTATTACATACATAATATTCTTATTCTGTCTGTCCGTGCATTGGTCTGCCCATCTACCAGAACGCTCTATAGAAATTCTCATAAGAGAACACTTAAAAATACCTTTTCTTCACTTGCAGGCTTTTTTTCTTTTGCAAAATTAAATTAGGAGTAATTGACCTAAGATCTTTAGATGCAGACCATTTTAAAGAAAAATAAACATAGATTCTTATCATCCACTTTTGCCTTTGGTTCAAAATTGCTCAAGTTATATGTTTAACCCTTCCCATGTCGCTAAAATATACAGAGATTATAAATTCCTGTTCATTTTTTTCAGATATAATTTTAAAAAATGGGTATTTTTTTAAAGCCAAATCAGTCAAGTACATATTCATATTTAGGAAAACTGCACTTATAACATGAATATTATAGATATGAGGTAGTTATTACTCTCCAAGTATGATGTTGTTTAGCAGTGATTTTTCTAAAACTGGTGGTGCATCTCTGAATACTGTCTCTAACTAACACTATTAAATATATACACTATTTACAGTTAATTGAATATTTACATCTGTTTGCACTCCGCTACTCCTCAAATATTTTTCTTTGTGTGATATTCCTCAATGCAATTGGAAAATAGCATGAGAAAATCATTTAAAGAAAAAACATCGCCCAAAAATTGCATTTGCTTGATCCATTCTGTACTAAAATATTCTTGTATTTCAGTCTTTGAATTTAGGCCCATGTTTATAATTACGCCAAGGAAGGCCTCGATATCACAAGATTCACTACTCTTCCAATTAGCGAGACGTGATGTAGGCGAATTCTGCTTGGCCAATTTTCTGTTTTTGCCGTAGAGATTGGTTTCATCGCGTATTAGACTGATCATTTCATCTCCAAAAAAAGTCGGAAATATTGTATAGGTTCGCTGTGAATATTAAAATCACTTGGAAGAATTATTCCCGGTGTAACCTCACTAAAATTAGGTTGAAAACTTGGACCAGGGTCATTAGAAACAATGTCCAACTAACCTTTCGTAAGTCTTGGCATAGGTTCACCATTTAACACGATTTCCTCCTCATCTTCGTCTAATTCCCTTTCACTATTCATCAGACTATCTGATTCATCGCTAAAACTATGGAAATATTCTTCATCATCACTTATTTCAGCTAATAATTGGACCAAATCCGATACCGATACTTCAAAGTCCGCCATGACGGATGTTTACGTTCTCACTTCCAGTATTCTCTTTCGAAAGCCAAGGCCATATATATGGCCCTGTCGAAAGCGACCATCTCCTGCCATCTAGTATCATTTACGGAATGTAGAATAAAAGCTACGTTAGTGAATGGCAGAATGCGGAATATATCGTATACGACACGGAACAGCAGGCATCTGCTTGCGGAATATATCGCAAACGACATGCATGGGAAAAACGCAAGTGCGGAATATATCGTATTCGACACGGGAAGGGTTAAGTCACATTTATTGGAAAATTTTAAGCTTTTTAAAGACCGTGCCAACTGTGTCATTGTTAAACCTCAAGATTGTATTGTCGTCCTTATAATATATTTGTAAGGAAAGTGTGCTTTGAATGCTTTAGTATGAGAGAGAAAAGGCACCCGAATTATTTATAATTAAAATCGTGTTTTTCATTAATTTCTTTTCAGTTAACTTCCTATTGAAATTTTTGGTAATTAACTATTTTTATAGTAATTTTCATAGTTTTTTGCAGTGCACCTTATAATTAACCGGAATTATAAATTCGCATAGCACATATGAATCACAAAAAAGCCATTCCTTGACATGCAGACCTTTCGATTTTCCTTTTATTTTTAGTAAATATTTGGATAATCATTTGGCGCCTGTACTAATAATTACTTAAACAGTATAATTAAAACAGAGATAACTTTCAAAAACACTGATTTGATTGTGCATGAAAGTCAAACCAGATCATAGCATATCTTACTGATTTTTCATATCGAAATCATATATATTTGGAATACTTTTATGATAATCCCATCATATTTGACAGGCAATTATGCTAGTAGTATCATATTTCTCTACCCAATCAACTAAATTGATTTTATTATTCTGTTGTACATATAATTATTTCTACAATATTTATTGGAATTTTTAAATCCTCCATAAGTGGTGTTATGGGTTCCTTGACTGGTAACATTTTCAACTGAGAAAAATGATACTTTCTATAATGATTTAATGTTTTCTGGCAATCTTTGTTTTAGTTGAATGAACAATATTATTCAAAATAGTCTATAATTTCCCTTTATATACATACATCAGCAGATGTAATTTTATTTGTCTGTTTTTATTCGAGTATGTACTTTGTTTACAAATCTATATCCCAAATATGGCTTAGGATGAAAATAACCATTGATGTTATTAGCTAAGGTATCTAGTTGACACGATGGTAAGACCAATTTTTTTTCAATTGAATTAATCAATAATGTAAGGTCTTTTAATAATTTAGTGGGGTCAGCATTATTAGCTTCAAAGGTGATATCATTCCTTTGAGAACCTGCGGAATAGAACATCATCACGTCGTCTACAGCGCTACAGCTAATTAGCTGTGATTTGTTGTTATGTGATGTGACGAAAATGCCGATTGTATCTGGATGAGATCATAGAGTAAGGATATATATACTCTATGGATGAGACCGATGAGGACCAACATATTTGTTATATGATCGGACCAACATATTTGTTATATGATCGGAAAACTGAGGGACCTATTCCATTTTTAATGATTTATAACTTGCATCTGCATTTTTATTGTTTTGCCTTTACTTTAGAGACAACTTATGGAGTGGTGCATTTTTTTGCAATGATTCATCAAACGTACTGACCAGGAAATGTCATTATTTTAAGATGTACTAACCAAATATTTTTAACATGTATTTAAATGGAATGGAATTGGGGCCTTGAGAAATCGACGTATTAATGAGGAAAACGTGCTAACATGGAATGTGCTAACCAAGTTTCACTGTAGATATCCACCAATGATTTAAAATAAACTAAATTCAAGAAATGTATTATTCAACAAAATATCACATGAATAATCGTATGACATAAAAAAATGAATATATGTATTGGATATTGTCGATTATTTCATCGTTTGGAATTTTGGATGAACGATATTCTACTGGTATGTACTTTATACATATTTTGTTACTTTCTAGACAAGAAGCATATATCTTTTAATCTGCTGGTGCAATCACTGTTGGATAAGTTTATAAAATAATACAAGTAAAACACATATGTCCATAATTTTTCGTTCTAACCCTCTCCATCAAGCTTTTTAAAAATATGAAGTAAACTAAATATCAACTCTTGCCATTAAATTTTTACAATCCTTTCATGGAACATGGAAAACAATGGAAAAAGTATAATATTCTTAAATTGCAAATTTGAGGGATTGGTTTGACTCCAATATTATCCCATAAGGAAAGGACATAATCGGTGTAGAGGTGCAAACACTTTAAATTAAATACTATTTCTAATAATGAAGTATCTGTCTAAAAAATTAATGTTTTTTAGGGTGAGATGAAATTCTTGCAGAATGAAAGCACCAACTACTTGTAAATATCTAACTGTAAGAAAAAGTTTGATATTATTTTTAGGAAACTTTTCAAATGTCAACGGATGAAGTAACCATTGCAAGACGTTCAGAATATAGTATTCATAATAATTTCAGTGCTGTAAACAAACCCACCATTACCCAAAAGAACAAGAATAACTTTTGCACATATGAGAAATCACTCTTTTCCACAACATGCTCTGGCAAACTTGTCTTTGACATAGAGCCATTCCTAGGATACAGCAAATAAGGGTAGTCGCCCCAGGCCCCGTTCTAAGTAGCAAAACGAAGATTACTGTCAAGCATTGATGACATGCATTGTTTACAATTAAAAAACAAAAAATTTTGAAATCAAATCATAAACTGTATGAATCATTAATTGATTTGTATGGTTTATGAGTAGATTGATTTTTTTAAATTTTTAATTGTAAATTTCAATTTCTCACCATAGTCTCCTTTCTCTCAAATGACACTCATGGTGTTCTGCTGAAAAGGCATTAGAAACAAGCTACTTTCATGTCACTGACAACGTATTTTGAACAAATGGAAGAGTTTTCAAGTAATTTTGGCTTCCTATATGATTTTAAAACTTTCAGAGTTAACACGTTAAGCGCTGAAGATACTTTTTCAACCTTTGCTGATACCTGAACTTCTTTTTCCTTATCTCAGAAGGAAACTGCCCAAAAGTGTTATGTATGAATCCATTTTTATTGTTGTCTTTCTTAAATGTTTATAAAAATAACTTTTATTGAGAACCGCTCGAGTGTCCCTCAGGTATTGGTTAGTCTCCAATCTGCATTACGTATTACTTAAATGCGAATTTTGCTTATTTTTTCTAAACTCAACAGTTTCACACATATTTACAAAAAGTTATCAATTTTGAAATATATGGGACAAATTTTAAGTATCTAGTATATGCCAAATAGAACTGTAAATTCACTTTTGCTGTAGATGTTGCCATATAATTCTCCACTTCAAAATCAATAAAAAAACCAATAAAATTTCATAAATAGTTAAAACAGCGGGTTATTATAAACTTGGAAAAGTTGAAAACTAATGGATGTAATGATATAAGGTGCTTTATTATTGCATTTTTTACAAGAAGGGACCAAATTCACTATTTTCCAGCCATTTAATTTTGTCCTAAATGAGATTGCAAATGAAGGGATATGAACTTTATTATGATTACTAGGTAATATATTTCCAGCTCTATGGGCCATGAACTTCTAGCTCCTGCAGAGGACTTGGAGTTCCTCATTCCTGGATTCTGCAACAAACATTTCCAAGCCACAAAAAACACTAGCATTAAAAAGTAGTTACATTTCTTTTACTAATTACGTTAGAAATGAATAACAAAAAATCAAAACCTAGCTTAATAAAGTTATAACATTTCTTTTAGTAATTGCGTTAAAATATGCGGCAGAAAATCTTACATTACAAGATGATAGCAATTCTTAGATTTACATTAAAAATTCGTAATAAACAATGAAACCTAACAAAGCAAGTTACTTAAATTATATTCAAAATACAAAGATAATAGAATTAAATCATTAAATATTTTGGTCAAAAACCAGCAATCTCATACGCGAAGAATGAATATTTTCAATGTCATACTCGTAAAAGTTTTGAAAAACTAAACGCGCAGGACACTTTTCCATTAGCCAATAATTTCTAATTTTGCCGCTAGATATCAGCAACTTCGACTGTTATCGAAAATAGCGCCGTTGGCAGTTTGTTTTAAACTGAGCTACAAAAGAATTAAGTCGATGGTTATCACGTTTGTTTACTTTGAAAACTGTTAATAACGAGCATTATAAATATAATATAATAATAATGTCCATTTCTAGGGTTTACAATGAACATAGATACAAAAAAGTAGAGGGAGTTCACGCTTGTTGCATCGTAAACGCATGACGCGAAGTGCAAGTAATGTGCGCGAAACACAAGAAATGGTCAAAAATTTTTGTCGCGAAGTTCAAAAAGGTGGTGTGTATTATTAAAGACCACATTATCCATCACCATTTCCTGTCTTTGGATACAAAACCTTCTGAGCTAGAATCTTGATGGCATTTCTGGATCCAACATGCAAGTTTCCCAAGTAATATTGGCCATAACTAAATATGCTAGATTTGTCCTAAATAATTATTCCCAAGGAAAGATAAATGTTTATATTGATTCAAGCTAATGGAAAGAAAACAATTACATTGTGATTGATTATGAATAATTATGGTTACATGAGTGTAGGCCTCAAGTACACATACTTTTTACTTTCTCCATACGTAGTATAGGGGACAGTATTGTTTTTATGAAAAAAATCTATTTCGAGATTTCAATGGAAATACATGTTTTGAGGTCCCCTGAACACGTTTTGACCATTTTCTCATTGATGTCTGTGTGTGTATTTGAGATTTTTTTGTGGGTGCTTGAACTCAAAAACTATTAATCAGGTCAACACGAAATTTTATATTTAACATTTTTATGACAGTCATAAGAATTTATTAGTTTTTAGTGAAGATCAGTCAACCAGAAGTAGGTGTTTACTCTTGTCACTTATACCTTATATTGAAATATTTGCTTTAATATTTGATATATGTAAAAATTTATTATAATAAAAGTAGTAGAAAATGTAATTTTCTACAACCTTAGTTTGAAACATTTTCCCATATAATGCATATTTAGCTGCCACCACCACGCTGCCCGACGACTATTGTTAACAATTTATGCTTAGTTATGTCTTAGTAATGCTCCTTTTTATTTTCTTAATTGTTGGAGCTTTGTGGCTATATCTAATATAAGAAGCCTATGGTTTGAGTTTATTTTGTTCTGAAATTTTCTCACAGTTCCTTAAAATATTTCTTATCATTTAACTTATTTGGAATTTTTAGAAATATTACAGGTATGGAGGAAGTCATGTGGTGGCCACATCAGATTATTTTGATATATTTAATTTAATATTAGATATATGTAAAAATGTACTGGAATAAATGTTGTAGGAAATTATATTTTCTACAACCTTTGTTTGAAACATTTTCTCATATTGCATTGGTTGCAAAATATCTTAAAAAGTAAATTGTTTAGCTGCCACTACCACACCACCTATCGATGACTTTGGTAAACAATTGACGCTTAGTTAGATCTTAGTAATACTAACGCTACAAAAATTTAAACCACCTTTTAAATCAGGATAGTGGCCCCATCCCATCACCACTGTAGGCACTTTCTGACAGAAAAATTTGAATCTTGGTTTTGTCGGTTTCACTTCCTTTAATTTGTTTCCTTCGCTTCCTTGCTAAGTTGACGGTTACAACAACCCTTCCTCCTATCCCACTTCCTTTCACTTTTTCCTTCATCTTGGTAAACTGTCTTCTTCTGTCCCCTCCTCTTCCCCAACCCCCACAAAACCACCACCCCATCTCGCTCCCTCACTCCTCTGGCCCTATACATAAACACCAAGCGTCCCTGCCTGCAACTTATCTTACCTTCAGGACTCTGAAGAGGGCTACTTGGTAGCCAAAATATGCGTATCAGTCCCACTCCCTTTCCTCTCACCTTCCTTATATCGGCCACACCGATTTTTTATTTTATTTTCCTTCCTGACTTCTTTTGCATGTTTTAATTTATGACAAGGGTCACTGCAATTTTTTTCACACACCCAATAGTCCCACTCTGTTTTGTTTTTATTTATGACAAGGGTCACTGCACCTTTTGCCATTGCATACCCAATTTGTGTGCGTGTGTGAATGGTGGTCACTGGCTCGGAGAAGTCTCCCGTAAACCTGGGTGTCAATCTGCTGGCCCTAAAAAGCCCCTAAATGGCGGGTAGAGTGTTTGTTTGAATGGGTGCTATTTTTCCTTTTAAAATTATTTTAAATTTCCTCCCCTCTTTCCTTCTCTTTGAGGGAGTTTTTAACTTAAGTTTTAGTATGGCATTTGGAGATTTTTGTCTTTTACCAACTTGATAAAGATTAATCTGATGACAGTGATGAAGCCAACTGCAATAAGATCCCATATTTAATGTTATCCTTATAATGTTATCTATCCTTCAGCAGAGATTTTCTTTTATAACATATCATTGTTTTCAGCAAATGTGAGCTGCACTGAGCAGCAATTCACTTGCTCTAATGGGAGGTGCATTTTAAGTCGCTGGGTTTGTAACATGGAAGATGATTGTGGTGATGGCTCAGATGAAGCTGCTTGCCCTTCAATTACTTGTAAACGTAAGTTTGTCTCATTATTGCTACATACCGTATTTTTTAGTATATAGAATTAAGGCCATTTTCCAGTGCGAAATGTTTTACTCATAAAGGATAAGGATACAGTAAAACCGGCAAGATGTGGAACCTCAAGAAACCGACCTATTTTTCTGTCTTTTGCAGGTTTTCCATCTTATACAGGTTAAACTAATTTGCACAACTTTTTTATGGTGGATTTTAATTAGAAAATATTTTTCTTTGTGAGTATCCATGGAAATGAAAGCTTTAACCTAACAACAGCAATTTATATAGACAATAAATGAGAACATAAACTTGAAATTGAATCATGCTCAATCTTAAATTTATTATAAATTAATAATATTCCATATGCCATTGCATGAATTTTGCTTGCATTAATCTTTTTGTGGCTATCTCCCTTTAAAGAGGACAACAATTAAGAAATTTAGCTTTGTTGCCGCCTGGAAAATGATCATCTAAACCGATAAATTTTGTGCTTTAAGGAAAATTTTGAGCGATTTAGCATATAATATGATAAAAAATTAACAGAATTAAAATATTCAGACTTTCATGCATAAAATAAGCCATTTCCCATGGTCATAAGTTAATATTTAAGTATATTTATATCCACATCAGTGAAGGGCTGCATGGCATTTTGGGGTTTCTCCACACCATTTCCCATGCATTCTTATGGAAATAGTATTTTGTTGATCCCATGGGGTATAAGAGATCCCACAGTTTGCAAACATAGACCAAGTTCTTCCTTTGGTCCATAGGATGGCCCATGAAACTTTTCAATTCAACGGTGTAAAAACATATAAAGAGCATACACACATATACTCTAAAATATATATAAGATTGATAATATTCCATTTAAATTATTGGTTATTTATTGAAACTGATCATTCTTATATAGTGTTTTGTAGAATATGCTCAAGTGTGATTAAAATGTGTTTTAATTTTTATTTTGTTTTTAATATTAACAAGGCCACATTATATCTTTATTATGGAATTCCACCAAGTCTTGACTTTGTCCATTAATCTAAATTCAATTTAATATTTACAGCTGATTTCTCTATATTGAGATCTTGAAAGAGTTACTGGGAGAGACTTGGATGGTCACTACAGGGAGAGCTCTTTAGACAAAAATGCACACACTTGGACAAGATACTAAAATCACACCTTATAAATTACCCTGATTCAAATAATTCTCACCAAAGTTACACTTACTATTGCACGTCATTTTTCTCTAACTTGCCAGAAGAGACCCTTCAATCTGGTCGAGATTAAATGCTGGGAGGCTGCAATCATGGTAGTGAATTTTGTGAACATTGCTGTAGGTGCTATTTCTCAAACAACAACTCTTGACTTCTTTTCTCTAAAGATATTTTCCAACTGAGGTTCAATAAGGAAAATGCATTGCAATGTATATTGGCTGAAACAGAAATTAACAACTTGTTCTGGAAAAAACCAATCCGCCTACTTTCCATTCAATACAATTTTAATATATAACAAGTAGGGGTATACACAGGTTTCCCATGGTACATAAGTGATTTTCGTCAAATTCGCTGTAGTATAATCCTATACTAATATATTTGCTTTGAAATCAGAAAATTATTTTTTTTTTCATATTGTGGTAGCCCTGCTTTTTTGATCCATTCTATACATATCTCGTTTAGTCATTCTATATTCGCCCTACAAACGAAATTTCTTTGAAATCTGTTCAGCCAATACCTTCCAAATTCATAGTTACAGAAAAATTCTAACCATGATATTATGGTAGCCCTGTTTAGTCTACCTGATGGAAATATGATATTTTGGTTATTTATTTATATGAAGATTAAATATACTATATTTGGTTAAAATCCATTGTCAATTCTCTAGAAATACGTGTCAAAGAAATATTATTTAACTTTTTACTGTGGTATCCCTGCTCATTATCTCTGCTTTCAACATCTTGATGTCATTATGGTATGTTGTACAAATTTTATATACAAATTTTAATTGAAATCCATTCAGCCAATTCCTTCCAAATTCTTAATTACTGAATGAGTTTTATTTGTAATTGTGGCACCCCTGTTTGGCTAAATCGGTTTAAATATGCTAATATGGTTTTGTATATATGTGTATATTATAAGTATTTAATTTGGTTAAAATTGATGTTGACAGTTAAACACAAATTCATGTAAAATGAATTTTTTTCTTCCTTGTATTGTGGCAGCCCTGCTTTCAATATCTATATTAAACATATTGATTTTGTTATAATATGTTGCATGCCTACTTCATACAAAATTTTGTTGAAATCGATTGGGCTAATTCCTTCCAAATTTATAATTACCGAAAAGTTTAACTTTGCAATTATGGCACTCCTGCCAAGTCGATCCGGTTCAAATATGTCATTTTGGTGATTAATTTATGTGAGGATTCTATGTTCTAAATGTAGTTGAAATTGGTTCATTCATGAAGAAGATGTTAGTGACACATGCACGCATGCACTTATATCACATATTAAAATCATTTATAAACTTATTTATGTAAACCTTTATAAAAGATGAAAGCACTAGTGATGTAGTGGTGAGTGTGTCAGTTTCCCATTACAAATTTCCGGGGTTAAAGCCCCACGAATGGTTTAACCATGAATAATCACGGACCTGTCTATGGACAGACTACCTATGATGATGATGAATCTTCATTTAAATAAACAACCAAAATAGCTTATTTCAACCAGGTGGACTAAACAGGGCTACCAATATCAATGTTAGAATTTTCTGTATATATGAATTTGGAAGGTATTGGCTGAATGGATTTCAAAGAAATTTCATTTGTAGGGCGAGTACAGAATGGGAAAACGAGATGAATATGTTTAGAAAGGATCAAAAAAGCAGGGCTACCACAATAGAAGAAAAATATTTTATTATTTCAAAGCAAATACATTAGTATACGAATATACTATGGTGAATATGACAAAAAGCACTTCTGTACATTAGATTCAAAGAACATTTAGCGCACTACAGACATGGACGTTTTGAAAAATCTGCCGTCGCGAAACACATTTTTTAATATAACCATCCATTAGACATAAATAGCCTCAAATTGCTTAAACAAGTCTCAAATACCAAACTTGACATGACAGAAAGCTTATGCATCCATAAACACAGACACACCCTGATGAATAATGAGTTAGGGATAATAAATAGCATTCTTTTTAAACTGACGTCGCCCGCTTTTTCCCCCATCACTAGGTATAAATACACTCACACAGCCTCGAACATCCACTTGAGAGCATGCCACTGACTTGTTTCCAGTTGCCCTCTCTCAAGTACTTTTTAGCCCCTGATGTTGGTTACTTTGTAACCGAAATACATATTGGGTTTTTATCCAGGTTCATCTGTGTTTATCTGGCCTTTTAACCGGGTTTTATCAGTTTGACTGGCTTTGGAGAATTTCCTTCACTTATATTTTATATATTTGCCAGTGTAGCTCGCTCCGTTTTACTGCACTAATTGACGCTTAGTTACATCTTAGTAACGCTCCTTTTTATTTTCTTAATTGTTGGAGCTTCCTGGCTATATCCAATATCTGAAGGCTATGTTTGAAGGTTTGAGTTTATTTCTGTTTTTTGTAAAGTCTTAAAATTTTTGGAACGTGAGGAAGAAGAAAAAGATGATGTATCTGATGCACTTGACAGCGATGAATACCCAGCATTCATTCCTGAAGAAGAGGATGAAGATGAAATGTTGTTTGCATTGAAATAAAGGCTCCTTCAAAACAAGTCTGTAAAAAGAAGAGACAGAGTAATATGAATAAGTTACAAAAATCCAATAATGATAGTGTGGTGATGAAGTTGGAAATGGAAAGTCTCATAGGGAAAAATGGTTTCATTTGGAATACCCAGTGTAACTTATTTGATGGAAATATTACATGGAAGAACATAGTTCATATTCGGACCTACCCTAAATTCAAGACATGCTTCTGAACCTATTGATTGTTTTGTTATTCTTCACTGACAGTTTGACACAGGAAATTCTTGTCCATACCAACAAAGAAATTTCTCGACAAAGGGAAAATTACACAACCAAGGGATTCTTCAGAAGTTGTGCTTAGAAGAACTGAATGCCTTTTTAGCCTACTTTCCAGAATGGAAATAGGCTTGTAGTTTTGTCATTTTGTCTGTTTGTCTGTCTGTCCATCCATCCCCCTATTAACCTTTGAACCAAAGACCGTTTTTCATGAAACTTGGTGGAAATCTCTTGCTACATGGGCCGAGCTCCTGAGGATAATTTTTGTTACGAAGATTGAAGTCCTGGGTTCGATTGCATATGATGATGATATAAAAGATAAAATTCTGGACTCTCTCAGAAATGAGATGGTTCTATTTACTAAATGAGGATCATCTCCCAGAATGACGGAAAGTTTCATGGGTAGATGAACCCTCTCTTATTCCTGAATTGGATACAGTCCAATAAAATATGTGACACTGTTAGTGCAGTATCACATGTTTCACAAACTGGGGCTTACTCAGATCACAGTAGGTAACTGTGCATCCACCAACAGTGACCTATGCGTAGTCAGGTAATGGCAACCTCCTCTAGCTGCGAAGGTCTAGCAGAGGACTGTCATGGATGTACAGTATTTTTTATTGCCCTCAGTTTGTTTGAGAAAACTCCATTCCACTCTTCTTGTCAATGTTGATAAAATAATAGTTTGAGGTGTATTTTGATATCGCCCACCAGAACTTTTGAAAAGGTTATCACATCTCCATTAGCAGCCCTTTTGTCTGCCTTGTCTTCTATCTCATCATCTGGAATACCAATGTGACCTGGTACCCAAATAAAAACCACGGGTACCCCTAAAGAATCTAGATCCACAAGAGATGACTGGATCTGCTGCACCAATGGGTGAGTAGGATACAAAGACTCTATTGCATTTAAAGCTGATAAGAAGTCTGTGCAGATGACATATTCACTGCTGGGATACGAGTATGCAAACTGCAGTGCTTTCAACAAAGCATACAATTCTACTCTGTATACCCCACACAGTGGATGTAATCGGAAATGGTGCAACCGTTTTCTGATAGTGAAAGCATACTCCACATGCTCCCCTTGCTTGTAGCTGTCCATGTAGATGGCAGTGAACGGCTGAATCTTGCATAGTCTTTAAAATTCACTTGGTATTTGACAGATAGAGTGCGAAGCCTATCTAATCTGGCAAGAGAGTATAAGACTAGGGATGGAATGATTGGTTCTTCAGTTCCTCGGTTCTACTGGTTCTCTCAAGAACCGAAATAACTGGAACCAACTGTTTATAATCCGCTTCTTCGGTTCTGATCCTTATTTTAATAAAAAGCGTGGAAAGATGCTAACATCATGCATGTATACATGCAAGGCAGATGCGTTCTTTACGATTTATATAATCATGTCACAAAAGATAAATATTAATAGCTTAGTATAATGTCTACGATCGGAAATGCCAGTAGTGATGCCAAGAAAATGTCGAATTTTTTATTCACCGACTAATTTCCTAATCAATTGTAATTAATAAAACAATCAACAATTATTTAAAACTTACCTCACTGGAATAGTAGTATCTTTATGTTAATGTTAATTCCTTTGTCATAAATTACCCATTTCTTTTCACTTACAAATGCTGTCTAAGCGTAAAAATAATAGACATTTTTATTCATTTCTTCATCGTAGATTATCCATTTTCCTAATGTTGCATGTGCATGAAAGAAAATTAAATTAATTAGGCATTTACAGCAGTTATTGTGTATATCAGTCATCATGAAAGTTGTTTTCATTGACAACAAATAAAACATGGGTCCTAAGTGAATTACAACATTCTTGTTTGATTTTCTTGAAATCGGCTACTCCTTTGATAAAAATGTAGTGAACAAAACATATGTTATTTGATTAGTTCTACAAAGTTCTTTAAAGACTTTTTCTTTATAAGTTATATTGTATGAGATATAAAGAAAACATCATTTTTTGTCACCTGTAAAGTGGCACTCCAGATTAGGTCACGTAAACTATTTATATAATTTTCTTAGTTTTTTTGCCCCTATGTCCTAAATACCAAATTTCATCAACATCTGTTCAGTAATTTCTGAGATAAAACATGCAGACAGATGGACAGACATAACCTGAACATAAGGCATTCTCTTTTTATTTATTGCAAAGAACGCCTAAAAATGATTGCATCTCAGAAGCAGACACTAACTGAAAAGCGACTGCTTCACTCTGCCATATTTTTCCACAACGGCATTCAATTTTTGATACATATATCGATGATGTAAGTTGTTTGTTAACTACGCAAAATAAATTTTAATGCTGGATGTGTTATCAGTTTCAAACAGGATGAGCAAGTCTGAATTTCCTTTATTTCATGATGGAAAAGAGCTTTGTAGTGCATACAAAAATCAGGATGATGAATCAATTCAATGAACGATATTTCTGCAAAAATATCTGTCAAGAAATGAATGATGGGTTTTGAATTTCCGGTATTCAGTATTTGGTTCGTGGCTGCATGATTTTATAACGTAAAAATTCAAGCCATATTTTGAGTCAAATCCATCAGTTTGAAGTGTTACTTATTAACAGAAATAAGTTTTATTTTGTTGTGTAGTAATTTTGAATAGATACCCCATGGATAATTTTTAAATTTAACCAATTTATTGTGAACCCTAACAATAAAGCCATGGCGGACATTTGGAATAACTTCAAATTTGAAAGTACAAAAGTCAAATACGCTATATGCAACTATTGTAAAGCTAGAATTTCCCGTGGTGTATCAAATAGCACTTCTAACCTAACAGAACCGAAACTGAGAACTGGGATCAAATTAATATAACTGTAACCGAGAACCAGAACCGGGAAAAAGTGGAGCCGTCCCATCCCTATATAGGATGTTGGGGCGCGCCAACATCCAAGGCAGAATTATACTATTTTCCATTCTTGGCATCTCAGGCAACTCAAAAGATCTCTCCCTGAAGATATATTGAGTTCTCATAGCCAAAGGTTTTACAGAAAGGACACAGACATCATACAACTGTACATATTGATAGTAAAAAACTGCTCTGTAAGCCAGATGATCTGGCTTAGAGCTTAAAGCTGCAATATTTGCTGATAGCTAGTAGTTTCTGGTGCATGTACAGTGAAGGTTCACCAGATTCAAAGAGAATACTTGCTATGGATCTAGTTCTAAAAGCACCCATAGCCAAACGTATCCCTGCGCAGTGAACCACATCGATTGTTCTTAACACTGATGGTCTGGCAGAACCGTATATGATGCATCCGTAGTCCAATTTGGAGCAGACAAGTGATCGGTACAATTGCAGCAAAACTGCATGATCAAAACCCCTAGGTTGATTCAGCGATGATCGAAACAAGCAAAGAGCTGCATACCAAAAGCTTACACATATCTAATGAAATATAGACTGTGTGATTGATTTTTGTTGCAAATCCGTAATCGTATCCTTCACCCACCCACCCTTCATCCAGAATGAGGATGTACCTTATATGCAAGAAAAAAATCAGAAAAAGTCCAAAAATTTGAGATAATTGGTAAGAATTCACTATGGAGTCGCTAAATAGCTGATTAATGTGTAGGATGTCAGATGCTCTCTGAGGAGGAAATAGCACATAATGTTTTAACTCCTGCACTTTAAGGGAATAAGGAGAACAATATGGTCATTTTGAAGTTTAAACAATGTATAAATAAAGATAAACAATATGATGGTAACATAAATAAATATTGTGTTAATGAGTGTTCCTAATTCAGATATCCCTCTATACATTAATGTTGTAGTTGGTCAATCGGAACAGCCTTAATTGGTAGAGAAATGAATGTGATATGAAACATGTCATCTACTAAAAGAAAGCTCAAAAATGGGGCTATAGCGCCTTCACACTTAGTTGACACTATGGTCTCTTATGGTCTATCGCTATGTCTCTCTTTTCCATTGCTTTTCTCTATAGCGCCATCCTCTAATTCTGCTCAGTTGCCAAATTTGTTGTGATGGTGATATTATCATTTAAATAAAATTATCATGCTCAATCGTAGTAATTTTTATGCTGAACCTGATTACGTATATCTTAATTTTCTAAAAATTCGAGAAAGTTATTTAAAGTAAGAAAAACTAAAAATGTGAACATGGTAAGTTTTTTGTCTATCTTTAAACATACAACATCATATCTTGGCTTCTACAGATCCAATAAGGTCATGCCTTTTGAAGGATTGTTTATTATGCTTATATAAATGATAAATATATAATATTAATCAAACATCTTTTAAAAAATTAATAACATTGTTATTACTCCAAAATCATTTCTTGGGACATGATAAAGTCGGTCTGTGGGAAACTTTTCCCTAATTAATTTATAGGGACACATTGAGCTAACAAAATGGACAAAAATGTTGAAATTTATTTTTGGAAAAGACTCCAATCCAATAACATTTTTAGTTCTCATGATAGGGATATTTAAACAAAAATGTGGTACAGCACTGAGAAACAGACCGGTGGCTGAGATGCTGTGCCAGATCGAGATATTATGACACTGTAACGCCCAAACTTTTTAAAGGCTGTCTAAAACCAATTTCGTGATACCCACCACCAAAAGTAAATAAAAATTGAAGTGAGAAGCATTCATCATGAATAAATTTCCATGCTTTCTAACTTAACTAATAAGAGCTGAATCTTAGTCATTTTATTAATTTCATTAGAAAATAATGCCAAATTTATATAAAAGTTTCTTTCTGTTGATTTTCAATCATGCATTGATATTTATAACAATAAATAAGTATTACACAAATGAAGGCATAAATGTAAAATTGTAATATAATGCTTATTTACAATGCATTAGGTATATTTAGGCTAATGAATACATTTAAGTCAATGAATAAATAAAAAAATCGAATTCCATGAAAATTAGTATTAGAATTTGGAACAAAATCAAAAGATCTTTCTAAAAAAGATTACATAAGACCTTGTTCAAGGTTCATAAAATCATTTTTTTGTTTTAACTTTTTTATTGTGAGAACGCCCTTGCTTAATGAATTATCACAAAATGTCGTTTTAAAGAATGCAATTGTTATGGTAAAGATAAGTAATTGGGAAATGTGTGCATTTACTGGTAAATGTACACATTTACCACCAAGCTTGGTTAATTTAAGTTATAGTTTCCAGAAATGTGTATTATCCATACATTTCCCAGTAAATGTGCACTTTAACTGATGTGCCTTGGTAAATATGGAAATAAGTAAGAATGAGAAATGCTACACTTTAATAATTACATTAATTTATAACAAAAATCATTGAGGGTTCGACTCCACTGGTATATATTAAGATTAACGCTTCCCAACCTGATGGAGGAACACAGTGAACGTGAGAAGGATCCTAAAACACTTCGATTAACCTACCCAACCCAGTAGGGCTGAGCAAAATTTTCCTTCATGTTCAAATTTAGTTTAGTTAGTTTAATTGTGCACATTTACCAGGAAATTTACACATTTGCTGGGCAACGCACATTTACTGGACTTCTACACTGCAACAGATGTTTGCACCGCCGCCATGTTGTGGCCTGTATTGCGACATTGATCCACATTTACCAGTGTCTCTAGATAAATGGGTACATTTCCCCAATCTAATTGGTAATAGTATGTTATACTTACATTTACCGAAGTTGGCGGTAAATGTGCACATTAACCAGAAAGTGTACACATTTACTGGACTACACACATTTACCGTGACAGAACTATGACTATAACCAAAGGATAATAAAGTAAACTTTGAATATACCGCAGCTAAAAAAACACTGCTTCACAATGCAGGTTTTTGGGTACCTCTGCCTTATTCACAAAAGCAGTTTTGAAGCCTCAAAAGATACCCCGAGGAAATGAGATGCAGAAAAAAATTTAGAAAACCTCTTAAGCTATGAAGAAAGAGCCTTCGTTGGAAGTAAACACAGACTCAAATTCGTTTGAAAATCCTCAACATGGTGGGCTTATGACCCATTAGTGAATAGACGAGAGGTTTGTACCCAGATATTTCTAAGAAGTTAGTCAATAGGTGCCAGCTTTTTGGTTCCTCTGTAAAATGTGTGTTTTATGATGGAAGGAAGGGACTAACACGATGGGACACGTGTCGAAGATTTTCCCAAGGGAGAGGGACTCAATGTTTGACACAATGAAACAGTTTTGCACGAGAGTTCATAGCAATTGGTTGTTTGATGTGTATTTATATGATTCAGTGTGCCTTGCAGATTGTTGGTGATATATATTGTATATTGTGTTATTATAGTAACTGTGGTAAAAAAGTGGTGTTTCAATTCCATCAGCATAGCGTGATTTTTCCAAGTTAGTTATTACATTCCATTAACAATGTTTTTATTTTTGAGTCAGCATATCCCATAAATTAATTATTTGTTGTAGGTAGAAGTTCAAAAATATTTTAATTCAGTTGTGAAATTACTTGAATTGGCATGGAATCTGGATCAAGCAGAAAGTGTAAAGGGATAGGCGCTGGCTCTAATTCACAGAAAATTTGGCAACTGTGAATGCCATAAGTGCAATACTGTCTTCTCAGGGTGGAACAGAGTATAGATATAGTTTTCTAACTTAAATATATGCAGAAAGGAGGAGCTTCAGGGTTGCACTTGAGCAGCGGATGAATTTGCCTCACAGTGGTTGACGTATATATGGGCGGAGCTCATACATATTATTATTTGTGATGATGACGTATTTACTAATGTTATATTTTGCAGACAATCTCTGTGGTAACACCAGGGGTTAGTGAGAAAAATGGTGTAGTCTGGTGGATATTAAGGCACGGTCGCCATTTTGTCTCATATATTTTTTCTAATGAATAATGAAATCAAAAAATGAATATATTTATGTTATTGTCTGCTGTTGAGATATCCAAAACAATAATTTAAAAAATATTTTGAGCAGAAATAAATAAATATTTCATAAAATGCAATCTATGATCTTCATTTTTATTAAAATTTTACCCTTCAATTTTAAATATAATTACAATGCAATGTGCGGCCTATTCTGCATTACTTTATATGATTAACTATGAATACTTTGGTTTATTAATTATGTAATAAAACATGTTTTCATTTCCTTTAATATAATCTCAGGAATGAATTAAAGCTTATAACCTCATTACTTATGGAAGTACAGTTCCAAATAGGGGTTTCAATTAGAGCATTATTTTCCTGGAACCAATTAAGAGTGTGCATATAATATTGCTCTGATGATAACCTTTTTCAAAGCACTGAATCACTCTAAGCTTTTCTTAATGATTTATGCTTTCCCTTGCTAAATTAGGATCATTTTTTGCACTTTTATTGCCTTCACTTAACAGGTATGGCATTTTCATTTTTTCATTTCCAAGGGACGTAAATTTCATTTTTTAATTCTTATGTAATAATGCATTCTTCACACTTAATTTCTGTAGATCATAGCATTTATGGAGATTAACTTTCTCTGCCTCTTTCCAACGCATGGTCCGTTTGTCTGACCATCTGTTTGTTTGACTGTCTCTCTGTTTAACTGCCCATCTGTTCATTTGTGTGCACGATTACTTCCACATGAATTTTTTCTTGGATATGAAGTTATGGACATTTTTGGAATGTACACCAAGAGATAGCATATTGAAAATCTATAAATGATGCAAGTATTTATTTATAAATACCAATTAATTATACAGAAATGTTGCAGGTGTGCAGAGATGCCAGACTGAACTATCATAAACTTAAGTCTTGTAACTTGTAAACTAATTTCAATTTCATCCATCATGACCCACTAGTTGTAAGTTGCTATAATAATCCAAGAGATTGATTAGCCATAAATACAATACTATATAGTTGTAGGTTGGTGTATCTTGCATTCGTGGTCGGATTTTGGGCAAAAAGTGTTAGTGAAACTAGAATAATGTTTTCTTCTCTAAGCACGTGCCTCTTTCTCATCCGAAGTTCCACTAAGGGTGAGGGTCCCATCCTCGGGGGACCTTTCACCCCTGAATTGGGACCCATCACAGGACATAATGGCTGCATGAGGTTTATTGCTCCTCGGCTCCCTGCATTTTCACTTATGTGCAGTCATTTATGTTGCTTTACTCGCATTCTTTTCATTTCCATCATAATTGCTCCGTAATTTTCCCAATCCACTCCTTTACCCAAAAGAATGCCCTGAAATTCATCAGTTCCAATCTGGTTTCCATATGAATAACATTGAGATTTATTTGAAGCACTATGACGAGATACATATGTATATGTATTTTTAGTCCCTGATGTTGTAAATATTGGTAGTCATCGAGATTAAAGACTCTGATATATTTGTTAGTAGTTCCTCAGATTCTAAAAATTTATACAAACCCACTGATTAATCAGAAGAGTTTTTAAGCATTAAAAATTTTTTAAAAAGACATTTGCCTTTTCAATTTTAATCATCTCCAAACTTGAAAATTGGTGTGCCTAAGATTCATCATTGGTGCATGTGTAAATTGCTTCTTGTAGTAGTAGTAGTAGTAGTAGTAATTGATTTTTTTAAGTGCATCAATGTCTATGGTCATTTTGCATTATCACCTACTGGACATGCACACAGAATGGAGGAGGGAAACTGGGTGCCTGCATTAGCCTATTCTTTATGAAAAGCACCAAGGGGTCCAAGTGCTTAATGTCCCTTCTAAAGGGCAGAACACTGAATTTGTGCAGTCTCCTCAAACTGCACAAACAGGGGCCCAGGCAACCTTGGAAAAAATCCTACTTGCGCAGGATTTGTGTCCGCTTCCTTTTTGAGCAGCAGGCAAGTATTAGCCAGCATCCTATTCACTACACCACCAGCACCCCCAATACTTCTTGTTTCAGAATATTTTTTACAGGCTGTCTGCCAGAGTGTAGACTATATAGCTCATAGGCATCATGTCCCACTGGTGGGTCAAGATGCCCATGAGTAAAATTACCCATGACCCACTGTTAGCTCACAATTCTCCGTTCACTCCAGGTATCTCTGTGACTTGAAGTTATTCTCACTAAGCTGAAAATAGTTTTTCGAAACTATATACTCTTATCAAGAAACATTTATTTTGTTCAAAATGTGTTCTCCAATGAAGAATTTCCGAAATATAAATTTTCAAATATTTTAAACATGAAATAGTTTTCGTGGTGTCTACTAGCTGGTATAAACAAAATGTCATTTACCACATTTCTCTACAACAGTTTCAGAGATTGGAGAGCCAGTGGTGTAGTGGTTAAAGTGTTAGCCTCACCATGATCTGCTAAAGTGACACCCGGTTCAAATCCATGTAGGGTTGTTTCCAAGGATGCCCAGCCCCCCGTTTATGCATGTAGGAAATAAGTAGACAAGGACAGACCAATGAGAAAAAGAGAAATAGGTAGTATGCTCATATCAACACTGTTCTTCACTGGCCCTCTTTTTGCTCTTTATCAAGAGCAGGATAAAAGCTGGCACTATGTTTCTCTCCTCCCTTGCAATCCAGCTATTCACTGCATTAACTCTTAGATACCATTGCATGTTGACAAGAGGTGAATCAGCAGAGCATAAAACATAATTTCCTAAGATAGAGAGAGGGATGGATGGACAGATGCTTGAGAAATTATGTATAGGATTTTATTTTTTAAAATTTTTGAAAACATTAAAAATTTGTTCTGACAATGAGATTTCAATTATCCTATTTGAACATTGTGCTAAACAAGGCTTGAATACACAGGATTTTCAATTTGAAATAATTTATAATTAAAAACCTGCCACTTTATTTAATTAAGACAACACGATGTTCTGTTTACAATGTTACCACAATACAGAAAATAAATTATGCTTGAAAGAAAAAAAGAAATACCATTAGATTTATGCAAATGAAACCAGATTCCAGAGTTATTCTAGTTTCCCTATGTATCACTAACAAGACATTACTTTATTTATCTGAAAACCACTTTACTGAATGCTCACCTTCAAGAAAGTCATTTTCCCAAAAATAAATCGCTTTCATGAAGCTTACTTTCCAGAAATATGGAGGGGAAATGGTTTAATTTGAGTAAATAAAGCAGTCTTTTTTAAACTTGAAACTATTTCTACGTAAGTACGATATACGACTGGTTTTGATGGAATATTGTAATCATCATGTGTTGAATTCTCTGGCTGCAAGGGATTTGGGGGAGGAAGAAAGGATGGGGGAGTAGGTGTAGGAGTGAATGGCATTGCATTTAAAAGTTTCCCATTTTCTCTAAGTTGACTGGCACCAGCTAAGGAGACACTGACAATTATAGGAATATCAGCTTATACCCTCTTATTTTTTCTATTTTTGTTATTGTGCTGGTTGAGAATACCCAGTACTTACTCCAACCACCCACTGTATGGGAACATTTTCATTAGAATATTTCATATTAAAGGTCCCAGAAAATATCTTAATTGATAGATAAATGGATGTGATATGAAATGTTATGTCTACAGAGGGAAAACCCCAAAATGGGGCTAGATATAATTTTCAATTTCAAATATATTCCAAAAGGAAGGAGTTCTGGAAGGGAGCCCATGCAGCGATTGAATTCACCTCGTGGAGTGAGGCATGGAATTAGGTGTTTACGGTGCTAGTAGTGGAGTCCCTAGTATTATTCATAATAGGGACCTGCGAATCATTAATTCTCTTTCGAATCGAATCTTAAATAGAATTGGCAATGTAGATTTGAATTCCAATCAAATTTCGAATCGAATCATGCAGTGGCTTACATAGTTATGCATACACTTTTGTTTACATAAGTACATGCATGTATGCTTGTTAAATATTAAATGTATGTTGAGGGTCTACAGACCTAATGTTACTGATTAATATTGTGGTGAAAACTTTTGAGTGAAAGTTTAGTTACTGGACAAATAAAGTTATTATAAATGTATTTTGTCTTATTAGTTTAATTAAGATCTTCAGTGATCTCACCCGATCTTTAGAAAAACTTGAGAATATAATTGCAATGCATATTAAACTAAAGAGAACTTAAAATTAAGCAATATAAATACATACTTTTAGTTTAATGACTTTAATCAGTGCAAATCATGTTATGAAATTAAGTTAAAGATTTTAACAAAGTTCAACAATGTAAATTAAATACTCATTCGTTCATGCCATACATAAAAGTTCTGGCTATCTCTTTAAAACTATCTATTGAAGCTATCTTTTTGAAACATTACAACATTAAATATTTGTTCTTTCGAGCCCAAATCAAAGTTTCTGCATTATTATTATTATTATTTCACCATGAATTTGGATAAGCTGGTCTATATTTCGACCACTCAATTGGTGTTTATAGTTTGGGGGGATGATTCAAATTACAACATTTTCCCTACCAGTACCTTATATTAAGACTATTACACTATAATGGTTAAAATTAGACTAATAATCTATTAAAACATATCAAACTTTCATTGGTCGATATATCATCTGCCGATTCGAAATTTATGAATTGTTTTTTGCGATACTGAATCGAATAAAATCTTTAAATCTGATTTGAATTCGAATTGAATCTGAAAGCTTCACAGGTCCCTAATTTATAACTACTCTAATGTTGAATGGTCTCAGAAGAAGTAGAGCAAGATTCTGTTTTAACCTTTAATTTTACAGTGTTGTCCTTTTGATGGGTATGGGATTTGACTCATCATTACTTTCATGAAAGCTCTTAGCTGGCTCTTGCAATGTTGAATTGAGTAACCATGTTTAAGCCGAAAATTTTTATAATGTTTCTCTTCATCTGTGCTGGTATAACATCAATCTGCTTCCTCCAATTTTATGATAATATAACTTTATGCTAAGGGTAGATACAATCCCATTAAATTTTGGGAATTATAAAATGTTTCATTACATTTATTTTATACCTTTTTCAGTTGGTCAGTTCAGCTGTGGAAAACGGAATCAGTGTATACCTACATCGTGGGTCTGTGATGGTGATTCTGACTGCTCTGATGGTTCTGATGAATCAAACTGTGGTAATAACACCTGTGAGCAGTGGCAATTCATGGTAAGAATAATTAAAAAAGATGTGGCCGTCTTGAGTTATTCGACATTATTTGAGACATTCTCCTCTCATGCTGCCTACGCTGTGAATCTGCCTGATAATGTCTCCAATGGAATACAACTTTAATATATAGAGAGATATTAGAATAGTTATAAAGAATTTTAACCCTTCCATAGTGGATTATTTGTGGTCTGTAAGCAGAATTCATCATGAAATGTCAAATTAATAATTATCAATAAAAAATTTCAATGGTGGATTTCTGCATCCTGCACAGAATAAGGCGCCATAAATACAATATCGCATATATATTCAGATTCCATTCGAAGAGAAAATTCTATATATATATATATATATATATATATATATGGATACCGCTCAGAAAGGCTTAATAAGAATAGGGTGACTATTGAAATGCTGCCCCAAACTGCTTTGATGTACTTGCTAGATAGGACTCTTTCATACAATGCAAAACTGAGACATATGCCCAATATGTCAACAGATGTGTAGGAAAGGATGAGAACCTGACCCAGAACTGTACACAGCAGATAAAGGTCTTCCCAATGTAATTTCAAGTAAGTGCACATGCAGTCCATAGATGAAGCAACACCAATGTCGCAGTGGTGGTGGTGGCAGAATGACTGAATCCGGCAGAGGCAGATTTTTCAACCTGGGATCATCCCATCCCCTACTTGTGTGATTTGAGGAGACCGTGCAAGTCCGGGCTTCATCCTTTGGAAGGGACGTTGAGCAGTTGGGCCCCTTGGTGCTCTTTGTAAAGAGTAGGCTGATGCCGGCATCAGCTTCATTCATCTCTTGTGTGTGTATGGCATGGAAGGAGTAATGGATATAAGAATCCGAGAGGTTGATTAGCCTGAAATTCCATACAAACAAACAAAAATCAATATTGGAACCAAGAGGGGGCAGTTAGGCATTTGCTCCCCCCTCTCCAATATTGCAAATATTTTGAGCTATGACTATTTTTGCATTATTTCAACTTTAAATTGAATATAAATATATTTATGAAATAGTTTATGATTTTAGTATTTTATAGTTATGTTTTGTTTCCAACCAAGCACGCATGCACACACATACATGCACGCACACATGCACACACACATGCACACCCGCCTGCCCACTCGCACACACAGACACTCACTCAGGCACTCACTCACACACGCACATGCAAACGCACATGCACACACACACAGACATCATCGAGAAAATTGTCAAAACCTGTTCAGGGGAACTCAAAATGTCTAATTCCATTGAAATCTGGAAATTATTTTTTTCATGAGAACAGAACTTTCCCCTATACTAGGTATGAAAAAAATAATCATTAAAAGTAAGAGAAACTAAAAATTTTTCATACCCTATTTTTTTATCAGTTTTTGAATATACAACATCATAATATCGGCTTCTACTGATACAATAGGGACAATTGTTTTTGCTATGCCTCATGAAAGATTGATAATAGCAATTATATAAATGGCAAATGAATGTTAATCAGACACCTTAAAAAATTGAATAACACTATTCTTTCCAAAAAATTTTAATTTTTTCTGGAGACATGAAAAAGTCAATCTGCAGTAACTCTTTTCCTTAATTGAGCAAGCAAACAAAATTTGCAGAAATGTTGAAATTTATTTTTGAAAAATTCTCCTTTCCTATAACATTTTTAGTTCCCATGTTACGGATTTATAAGCAAATGTGCAGTACAAGCTCGCTTAGAAACAGTGGTGGTTTGGCAGAGGAGAATCATCTGGCGTCATTGCCCAGCCATATCCAAAATTAAGATTAAAAATCATTATGATCATATTGCTGGTGATCCAGAAATGGAGCATTTATGTTCACCCATATCGGAATTTTTTTCTGCGTGACCTAATTACTTCGTTCCCATTATATCCATTTCCTGAGTTTTTTCCCATCTGACACGTACGGGATAGATATGCTTGCCTGGTTGTACCCTCGAGGTGCAAGTAGACAAGTATGGGCAAAGTGTGCAAAGGTAGAGACATTTGTTAATGACAATATTTCTATT
The DNA here is from genome assembly GCA_028673005.1 of Tanypteryx hageni. Classification (NCBI taxonomy): domain Eukaryota; kingdom Metazoa; phylum Arthropoda; class Insecta; order Odonata; family Petaluridae; genus Tanypteryx; species Tanypteryx hageni. The sequence continues at coordinate 127,193,184 of CM054113.1, read as the reverse complement.
CTTATCAATAAATAATGGATTTTACGCTATATTTTGTGCATAAATCTCTTTTTGTTCATCCTTCCAACCTCTCGTCCCATTATACCCCTCGAGTTTTAAGTTCGTGCTATTTTTATGCAGATTTTAGAATGAACTTGATAGTCAGCTGTGAGGTTTTGTAGAATAGAGGCAAAAGATAGAAAAAGGTCATCCTACAATCAAGCAAATATGTTTAATCTCTTATGAAAAAATATCTTTTACTATTTGCCACCCCCAAAGTTAATTCCTGGCTGTACCACTGACTAATTCTTCTAATTTTTTCGCCTTGACAGAGTGCAGAAAGACCCTAATTTGAAAGGAAAATAAAATCATAAAATTTGTCTTGAATATGATTGTTTTCTCTTATAATAACACATGATAATGCAAGAAGACAAACATGATTATCGTGATAAAGTATAAGATTATTGATTATATTGAAAGCAACAACTTATGATTGATGTTTGGTCACTTATGAAATTTATATGCCATCAAACAGGAACACAGAAACTTTTCTTAAGAAGCAATATCACAATTTTTTTGTTTTTGGTTTTTGGTGTTGAAAATATTGCATTAAAAGTGTGTTTATTGTTCATAGATTTTAAATTTCAGGAAATGTCTTATAAAAACAAAATTCAAGTCCTTTGGTAATGTTCCAGCTGTTTTTCATGTTTTTTTATAAACATTTTTGTTTTATCCTGTTGGCAGTGCAAAACCAATCGCTGCATTTCCCAGTCATGGGTGTGTGATGGAGATGTTGATTGTCATGACAAATCAGATGAACAGAATTGTACTGAGACCAATACTTCAACACCTACAACCACTCAAGGACCATTCCTTCCAAATGTAAGCAGATTATTTCAAAGTTTCATATTCTTCAAAAATTTGGTAGTGCATCAATCTTTTAAAATGTTAAATATAATTTTAAGTATTTTAAAATTACTTTATGTAATTTTAACTAAATTTGGTGGTAGCTGAGTATAAAAATCAATGTTACAATGTCTCTAGATGCTATGTACTTATTATTTGAGGAATATAGTATTAGTATTACTGTTATGATATCAATGTTTATATCTGGATAAAGGTTAATCAAAATCCTTGCCGATATATTTGAGTAAAACTGAATTTTGTAAAAATTGAGAAGAAAGTACTAGGTACCCTCAATATTTCCATGACATGGTTTGTTACAACAAGCCTTTTATTCCAGTTGATATCTTATATAAATAGGTACTAGATTCCATCAGAATCCAGATGCCAATAATAGATTACAGATGAAATTGCTATAATGACTTTTTTTTGTTATTTACCTATTAACCCCAGGACCCTTACATGGCACTGTGAGTGACGAGAAATGGAACTACGTGGAGTTTGCTCTGCTTTGTGCACCCTATCTCCACTGGCATGGAGAGGGTGAAATTCATTTAGGCAAGGTGCCGCACCAATTTAATCTCCAGCTAATCCAGCCCAGGTGGAGAAAATAGAACAACCTACCAACCAACCTTACCCAACTCAATTGGAGAAAAAGCAACCTTCATGGGTGCCCGAAGCATAGCAAACTCCACATAGTTCCATTTCTCATCACTCGTGGTGTCGCGTAAGGGTCTTGTGGTTAATATGTAAGTACCCTTTTTTGGAATAATGAGTAGGTACTTAAAATGTGTATATTTATTAAAATCTTAAATTAGAATTTTTTCATTATTACAGCACTCTCTCATATACTTTGTATTTGAAAAAGTAAAAAGTGATTCAATAAGGATGAAGTGGAGAGTTGAGAAGGGGAGGCAGTTGTGACAGGTTGATTGTTTTGATTAGTACAGGCATTCCTCGCTTAGCATATGAGAGGAATTCTGAGACATCTCTGCTCTATCTGAATTTGCTCTAAACTAAGACTTTATAACATAGCACTTAACCCAGTTGATGTTTACTTTTCCAGAATTTTACTATTTTTATTGTGCAACTAATATAATGGTAGGCCATTTTTATATACTAATTTAAAGTCTAGATAACAAAATATGTTGATTATTTTTAAGTAATTATTTAATATGATCATATTGGTGTACAACAACTTCAAAAAACTAATTCTTTATAATGGAAAACCACATAATTCTATTAACATTTGGTATGAAAAAACGTTATAAAATTAATGAGATATAGAATATATCATATTTCTGATATATAATAGATATAATATCAATATGGTGTATTTGACATGTTTCTGAAATTCATAATGGTTATGAAAGCTTAACCACAGTGGTGGATCCAGGGGAGTGGCACCAGGGCAAGTGCCCCCCCTGCCTTCCAACCCACAAATAAACAAGTTAACAACTTAAATGTATTAAACTACTATGGGAGCTGCCTCTACATGCTACATGCATCACCCTTACCCTCTGCATGCTCCAGAGAGTTCAGCACTATGCATCTCGCTAAACTGAAAATAATTTTTCAGTATAGCACTTATCATAACTAGTGAACTAAAATCAGTGCTAAATGAGTTAACTCATACTAATGTTATTGTAAGCCATATTCCATGGCGTCATGATTTACCATTGAACTCTTGTGTAAATTCAGAAACTTGTGCAGTAAATGACATGATATCTGAAATATGTAAAAATTACGATAATGCTAATGTCCTTGAAATAGGTCAGATTGACAGAAGGCTTTATACAAAACATGGTCTACACTTGAACAAAGAGGGTAAAAACTTTATTTGTAGAGAAATGGGCAAACTGCTCATATCTGTTGCTGATAGTAGTAAGGACATGAGGATGCAGAAGGTTACAATAGCTGATGGGAAGATTGAGAGTACTGCACTGCCTGACAAATAACAAATCCTATATCTGTGTACAGATCTCCGGATGAATAAAATTATTATTATTATTATTATTATCAAGGCCATTCTCTTATATGATATGCAAGGTATAGATTAAAAAGTGTATTCGGATAGAGAACAACATTTACTACAAAATAGTCCCCGAAACCATATACTGATTACAATGCTAATTTATAATTGGTATGATTACATACTGCATTGTTGTTCTATTTTTCTTTCAGTGAATTTTAGCTAGCATTTGTTAATAATTATATCGAAACTAATTTAGGTAGCATAAAGTTTTACTTTCAAGTTGTGAATATTTAAACAAAAACATTATTGTTAGTGTTATTAAAATTTAGGAAATATATCAGCATTATTTGCCATTTTCTATTTCCAAAACTATCTTATTAATATATAAAACAAGTGACCATCTGGCATTCCCCAAAGAGTTTCTCAACCGCTTGTTACCAACAGGAATCCTCATAAGCTAAAACTGAAAGTAGGTGCTGTAATGATGCTAATACAGAATCATATGCCATCACAGGGTAACTATGGAACAAGATTAACAATTACGCATCTACAAAGACACATTGTAGAGGACCATGTAATAGATGGATTGAACTTACTGTTAGATACTGTTATCAAACTGTGCTTACCTCTCTTTCCATCTGATACAAATGTGCCTTTCAAATTCAAAAAAAGGTGGTTTCCTATACGTTTAGCCTTTTCAATGACCATCAACAAGTCTCAGGGACATACTTTTCACAGAATTTGCCTATACCTTCCGAAACCTGTATTCAGTCACAGGAAACCATATGTTCTCTTAAGAGTTCGATCATTGAACTCATTTAGTGTTGTATATGAGAAGAACAACATTGTTAATTGTATTTACAATAAAATATATGAATAAATAAAATAATAACATTTAACTTTTGAGCAGTCGCATATGGGTAAAAAATACCCAAAGCATTTTCAAATGTGAATAGTGCTTTACAATTTATGGCTGCTAACTTCATTTGCCTAGTAGCTAAGTTTTGAACCATCCTTTGTTTATCCCTCTATATTTCAGTCGTGCTTAGGTAGTCATTCCATGTGGTAAGATGCAACTTGTTTTGACATATTTGTAAATACTGGCCATAACATAGCACTAGATAATTGATTCACAAGTTATCCACATTGTCAATATTTGCTTGAAAAGAATAAATCAATGGTTGGTACAATTAAAAACAAGATTGGAAAGGTGTACTCCATGTCAGAGTACACAGAGTTTCCAAATGTGTTCTTTGAGATTTCACAATATTCTCAATATTTTTGCTCTGATGAGAATTTAATGAGAAGCAAGCGAGGTATGTTGTAAAATAAATGTAGATCTTCATGTGAAGTAGTCGTAATTATTGCCCAATTTTAACCATAATTGGAATCGGTCAATTAATTTTAGCAAAACTAAATACCAAATTTCATCACAATATGTCAAGCGGTTCCCTAGTTGAAACAAAGGAACATTGTAAACTACATGTAGGTCATGTAAAGTGGTCGTAATTATTGTCTGATTTTAACCAAAATTGGGATCGGTCAATTAATACTACATGTTGGTCTTCATTTCCTTTTCATTTCATTTATTCCATAAAAGTTGAAAATACAAGGCATTCTACAATCTTCAGGAGTTGTCAAACAAACGGTCACAACACATGTGAAGTGGTCGTCATTGTTGTCCGATTTTAACCAAAATTGGAATCGGTTGACCAATTTTAGCAAAACTTTCAAATACCAAATTTCATCATTATACGTCCAGCGGTTTCCAAGTTTTAACATGTGGATGGATAGACTTAAATGACCTCCGCTATATGCGTTCACTTCGTGCAAAGATTGCATAAAAAACAAAATTGATACTCCACCTTCTTTTATAAATCCAAAAAATCGTCCAATCAAATCAATGCTATTTGGCTCTCAAAAGAAGATTACTATTTTGTCTTACATGCCGAAGAAAAATAAATGTCTTGCTACTAACATCATTGCATCATGACAACAAAATCACTTAAACTGAAAATCAATTAGGTACCTGAAGTTATTACATTTTACAACTCCACAAAAGATGGGGTGGATACTACTGATCAGTTATATTAGTGTGACTTGGAAAATCAATTGGTGGCCTCTCGTTTTTTATGCATTTATGAAGAAGCCACCATTGAAATACGAAAGTCGAAAATTGTTTCTAAAAGATCTTTCCCTAAGTCTTATTCAACCCCATATCAATCACCGTGCTCAAATTTCAACCCTATCATCATCATTGAAAGTTTCCTGTACTCAGTTTGCATCTATTCAAGTTGAAACAGACGAAGGTATGCCTAAAAAATTAAGACTGGATAAACAAGCACATCAAATTTGCAAAACCAATCGGAAGACTAAATGTGCATGCATGTATTGTAGATGTTACATTCATCACGAGCATACAGCATTGATTTGCGTGAAATGTCCTGAAAGAATTCGATATCAAGAAACTGAAAGTTCGGACACTGATGTACAATAATCATTTTGAAGTAATCGGTAAAAAATTTTAGACCCAGTTATTTTTTATTTATTTTGTATTATATTATTTACTTCAAGTATTATTCAATGTCTAACCCTTCTAGTCCTTTTAGTCTCTGTATAAGGACCAAAGTTATGTTGGGTATTTTTACCCAACGTGAGCAAAGACGTTTCTAACATAGATGCGAGTACTCAAGGGCTAAGATCTGCTAGAACAGCATATGTTATGCTGGGTACAGCTAGTATATACAAATGTACCAGAAAATAATATACTACTTATACATTCTTTTCTATAACGTGCCCCTCCCTGTTGAATTATTCTGGATCTGCCACTGCTTAACCAACACGTTTCTTTACATCAAATGGAGTCGGTCAAGGCTAAACAGTTGAATAACGAAAGTATAACTCATGTAACCAATAGAAGTTCAAATAGTAGTATACGGAAAAAAAATGAACTGAAGATCTTTGATGATGATTGGTCAGCGCAAAAGTAAGCAAAAACGGAAGACGAGTGTTATTAGGATTTAGTGGCGCCATCGCATCTTCAGACAGGTAACTGTAGCATAGGTACCAATAGCAAAATGACACCAGAAAATTAAATGAACACGAATGGAAAGTTATACTCCATGTGAGTATACAGAGTTTCAAAATGTGTTATTTGAGATTTCACAATCCTTGAAGTTCTGATTTGTTGTGAACAATATAAAATCGAAAACTGGAAGCGAATATATGTGGGGAGAGGGGAAACTTTTGCTATAATTACCTAAATACATTACGGGGAAATTATTTGACAAAAAATATCCATATAATTATTTTATTCAACTTTCGTTCTCAATCTATTTTGTTCAGACGTGTATTGAACAAGATGCTTGCAAGGCACTTTGTCAAATACATGTAGATCTTCATCTAAAGTGGTTGTCATAATCATCCGATTTTAAACAAAACTGGAATCGGTCGACATATTTTAGTAGACATCCCCAATACCAAATTTCATCAAAATACACGTCCAGCGGTTCCCGAGTTGAAACATGCAGACGGCCAGATGGACATAGATGACCTCCCATATATGTGTCCACTTTGTGCAAAGAATGCATAATAAAGATTTTGAAAGTTAAATTTGTCATGGACCTAATCTAACCCAACCCAAATACTCATCTACGCCGAACCCAACAAAAGTTAAAATTCAGTCATGAACCTAATCTAACCGAATCCCAAGCAAAAACCCATCCAAAGTGAATCCAACCCTGCACATCTCATTAGTAATTTTAAAAAGTTTAAAACTTCCAATGTTAGCATCACTGTAAAAGACTGTGAAATTGTGGCAAACCAATGTAAAAAAGTGAAATAAAGCTAGTAAACATATGAATAACGACATATTTGTCTTTAATTAGAGTAGAATGACTATCAGTGAATAGAGTGAAATAAGAAGGAAGGTAAGTGAGAAAAATGTTGGGGCCATAATAAAAGACTGTAGCACTTAAAGAGTTTTATTTTTAAAAAATTCAAAAATTAAAATTTTAGTCCCGAGATGCCAACTGGGCTATATTGAAAATGCACTAGACAAGGCATACCTGTACAGTAAATCCCCGATTATCTGTGTTAATAGGGACTTGGTTAGGCATGAATATTTGAAGAACACAGATAATCCACATTTTAAAGGCAGAATTTGGTATAATATCTATCAAATACTGTACTAATGTATTGAAATAAAAGCAGATCACATGACATGAAATAAATTATTATCAATTAAACTAGAAGCTGCAATTAGGGTAGAATTAATGGGGGAAAAGTTTAACAATTTTTGTTGTTTACACTGACAATTCAATTGGTACAAGCAAAACCGAAGGAGGCATTTATGAGACGACGAGAGTTGATGACTGGCAGTCTGTATAAATATATTAAAAACAGGTTAGTGAAAACCCTGATGTGGAGTGTAGTATTATATGATTGCCAGACATGGACAATGAGAAAAGAAGATGTGAACAGATTAGAGGCATTTGAGATGTGTGTATAGCATTGACTAGAGAGAATTAGTTGTACAAAGAGGAGAACGAATGAGGAAGTTTTCAATACAGTAGGGGAAGAGAGGACCTAAATTAGAGTAATAAGGGACAGACAGAAGAAATGAGTAGAGCAAAATTTGAAAGAAAACGTTCTATTGAAAGAAGTCATAGAAGGAAGAATGTTAGGAAAGAGGCAAAGAGGAAAGAAGAAGAAAGGTATATTAGAAATGTTAAAAGAAGGTATTGGGTATGAAAACTTGAAGAGAGGGGCTTTGAATAGAACAGATTGGATTGGGTGTGCCTAAAATCTACTGGAATGTAAAATTAATAAATACCTATAATTCTGTTTGACCAACATATCACTGTTATGAGTGCACAAAATAAGATACGATGATAAAATAAAAATGTCACTAAAGCATTCATGCACCCATAGAGTGAATGAAATGAAGAAGTATAACTTTCTATAAAAGTTACATTTTAATAAAATTAAATATTTTATTTACCTGAATCCAGGAATAGTTGTTTTTCCAAATTTCAATTTGTGAACATCGAAAGTCGTCTGAAATTTGAGTACGGAGAGGTATACTGTCAATGCATCATGCGCCAATACATTCCTCAACAAATTCATCGCGAGACACCATAACTGGTGTACGGCAGGGGCATACACTTGTTCAGTTGGGAGTCACTCCCTACCATACACCATCCACTGTGTTTTGCCTTATGTAATTCGCAAAGAGAATTACAATTTATTCTGGTATTATCGAAATTGAAGCAATATTTTGTTATGGAAAAGTGTCTCCCCCTGCTGTATGCCAATCATGGTGCCTCAGCTTCCAATTTGTAATGCAACAAATTTGCCAAATGATGAATTGACACACGATGAGTTTGTCGTGCCATGTTTTGACATTCAGTGAATTTTTCATGTGATGAATTGATGCCCGACGAACTGACCGTGATGCCATAGAGTCATGTTTAATCACTGTTTTTACACAAATGGAACATAAGATAAAATAATTGTGTCTACTGAAACTTTTCATTACAAACTTATGGTCCAGATTTCAATTGATATTGTAATAATTTTTAAAAATTTATTAAAAGAATTCTTTTCTCAAACAAAAATGTGTAACAAACCATTTCAATTAATGAATGAATTAGTATACTTATATATATTGGATACGTGTGATCAGAATATTCACCAAATACATTCAGTGAGACATAAGCTCATAAAATATTTTTCCTGGTTTGACAATCTGCTGAAGGGTTGGGCCATCTTAGATTCGGGGGTTGTCTAGAATTCAGGTAAATATGGTAATATTAAAGTAGCATTATACAAACTTATAATTCTAATTTTCATTTACGATGGATATCCATAAAGTCCATCGACTCACCCAAAGAGTAATTTATTATCGCTGGTCCTTGGTTAATATGAATGTTTCTAAAATGTATTTACTCGAATCCAAGATAATGTTTGTCTAAATTTCCATTTGCAAAAATTGAGGGTCATCTTAAATTCAAGTACGAAGTAGGATTCGCCTGCTGTTCGAAGGGACGGTAGGCACAAACCCTGCAAAAGTAGGATTTTGCCATGGTCGTCTGGCTTCCTGTTTGTGTGGTTTGAGGCAGGGCATCAAACCAAAAGCCAGAACAGAAGAAAAATAATAAAAAACAGGTTTTTCAATAGCAAACACTTTTATGATACACTCAAAAGTAGAAAATAAATTTTTGTTGCCTCAAAATTTTCATTTTGTAAATTTGGTGAGTAGAATAAAAGTGGGTGGCCAAGAAGAAAATCATGTATATAAACTACGTATATGTAAAGGCCACCCACTTTTATTCTGCACACCAAATTTACAAAATGAAAATTGCGATGAAAATTTTGCGGAAACAAAAAATTATTTTCTACTTTTGGGTGCATCATAAAAGTGTGTGCTATTGAAAAGATTGTTTTTTATTTATTTTATTATCTACTTTTGAGCCTTCAAGCTTTTTAAAAATTTCAAATTCAATTCTTTATTTACATAGTCCATATTTATTTATATCTGTTCTCAAATGAAATTGTTGAAACACATACCAAAACTTGATAGATTAAAATGTACCACGAATGTGGATTATGTGCAAACTTTCAGCTCTGTAGCTTTTGTGGATCCAGAGATATAATGCAAAAAGTTGTTGAACAATGCCAATTCTCAAGCCAACTTCAATGAAAGTGTGTAAAAAACCATAACTTATATAAAAGTTGGTATTGGAAGGTCTGATGCATACCAAAACATGATAGAATAAATTGTATCACGAATGTGGATTATGTGCAAAATTTCAGCTCTGTAGGATTTGTGGTTCCAGAGATATATTGCAAAAAGATGTTGAACGATGACAATGCTCAAGCCAACTTCAATAAAAGTGTGTAAAAAACCATAATTTTAGCTGGAGTGAGACAGAACTCGAACCGAAAAAAATATTTTTCTGAAATAGAACCGAAACCAAAAACCGTTATTTATTTCATTCCATTTTTTTGGTTTGCATAAACAGTTCGAGCGAAAGAAAGGTTTTCTCTTTTGCTTTAATATGAGTATTTTTTTAATGCCTCACTTTTCAACACTGAATAAGGCAAAGGCTAATGGTTTTCTTGAGAATTGCCTTTGGAGAGATGCATCTTTGTGATAATATCTGTAGGTTCAATGGTGGGATTTTCCATGGGCATCTCAATACACCCATCCCTTGATTTACACGGGAGATGTGTTCTCAAAAGTTGCCATGTAAATCAAAATCATGTATATCGAAACTAACACTTCATATAAAATTAGGAGTTATGTTCCTATTTACTTTAAAATAAAACATATTTTGGAAATTTGATTTATAAGTATCGGTATATTTATCAGTTTTTTTAATTCGGATATAATAATAACATAAACATTATATTAATGAACCTTCACATTCTTTGAACAACTCTCTATGATTTACATTCTACATTCAAATGTGAATTAGTGCATGAGTACCTACTGTTGGAGTAAATTGATTATGTCAATGAGAGTTTCTGCTTACATTGGAATTACTTAATTCATAAAGTTTATTTTGAAAATTTCTTGAAATTTTCCTCAAAAAATTCAAAGTCGGAGTGAATAAAAAACGGTTCAACCGGTTCAAGGGTAGTTACTATAGCAAAATTGGAACCAAACCAAAATTTTTTGTTTTGCATTAACCATAACGAATATTGGAGCAAAAAAGTTTTGGATTTAATGCCCTGGTTTGAGGTGACAGTGCAAAGTCAGCATCCCGTCCTTCGGAAGGGACGTTGGCTCCCTTGACACTTTTCATTAAGTGTAGGCTAATGTTGGCACCAGGTTTCCCTTCTGTGTGTATCCAGTTGATGACAGTGCAAAATGGCAGTCGATGCACTTAAATATAAATTAAAATAAAGTCAACATAGGATTTCGCATTTACTCGATGTTTTTACAACGAATGACACATAAGATAAAATAATTATATCAGCTGCTATTTTTATTGCAAACTTACTATCCGGATTTCAATTAATAGAGTGCAGGAAGTCCCCGAGGTACAAATGGGTTGCATTTCAAAAGTTCATTCGTAATTACTTTGTTTAGAACACAATCTTCCATAAACACAATGGTAATTGGTGGTTTGGTTCCCAACCAAAACAATGAAAGCCTATTTTACCCTTAATTAAGTTGAAATTATGTATCATTATGATGAATAACAGTGGAAAACAAAACTTTTGTAATATGTATCATAAATTAAGCAAAACATGAAAATAATCAAATTGAATAGAAAATAGTTTTTAATTATCTTGAATGCTGGTACTAATTAACTTATTGGAAGTGGTGTTTCTTGAGAAGTAGCTTTAAATAGACAAAGTTGAAGACATAGAAAGAAGCTTTTCTGGTGATGGAGTAGGCCTATGGGAAATAATAAGTGCTGTAGATCTTGATGGAACTGGCTCATTTTGGGCACTGTACTTTAAATAAGTTTTTTATTGAAGTTTGGACAGTTGCTTTCTTGTTTGATCGATATATTTCCTTGTGCAGTAGACTCTCACGCAATGTAGTAGTTAATTTCCTGAAGCGGTCGCGTTGGGATAAAACACGCTGCGTAAATTTAATGAATTATGGAAAAAATAGGGTTATATTCCCAGAGTTTTGGAAGTAATGTGTTTACTTTTTTATGTAAAAACCATAAAATAAGATAATATTAAAAATATAAAACAATTTTGAAAACTTGAATTTAAATCAATTCTTTACTTAACATTTTGGCAGCACCAAGTCTTTTGATGTTAACGGTTGGCAGAAATAATCTGTTATGCATCTCTGCATTGCTGTAGTTTGCATAGATTTATAAAGCTGAAGATATGGTAGTGTACATCGACCAATAGCACATTTTAATTTAAGACTTCTGTTCATAGTAAACCCTGCTTCAACGAGACTTCTTGCAAATCTGTCAAAACCAAGCAAAGTTTCCCATAACAATGCTGGCATGAGCTGATCCTCCTCTTCATGCACCTCTTCCTCACCTTTGTGGGACTCGAGCAACCACAGCATTTCTTCCTCTGTCAACTCCTCGTGGGACAAATTCAAAAGTAATTCTATTTCATCTTCTCCCATATCATCAAAGCCCTCACCACTCACAGATCTTTCCAGCTGCATAATCTCCCTCATCTCAGATGTTAGTATAGGAAAACATTGGTCATCGATTACAACTCTGTGCCATAATTTGCTCCATCTGGCATTTAACCTTTTCTCATCCCTGTGGACCTTTTTTAGTCCAAGGATCCCAATTTGGGAACCACTGCTCTATCTCAATGTCTATCTCTGCCTCTCTTTCTGGCATCTTAATGTATCTAAATGAAAAATCTACATATTTTGAACATAGATTAGGGACTAGCAATACTACCTCAGTCATATCCCTTTCCTGATTTGTGTGTCCCAACATTTTTGCTACCGGGGGCCACTTTTAGTCCGAGGACACCAAGTTGGGAACCGCTGCTCTATCTCGAGGACTGTCTCTGCCCGTCCACAGGTGAAAAACTGACAGAAAATTTTATGTGACAACGAAAACAGTAGGAGATGCTAATTCCGAGAATTGTTTGTTTATGAAAAATGTGAATATGAACTTTTTCTAGGATCCGGCTGAAATAATGCCATATACCTATACGAGTAAACATTACATCACAGACATTTTACTTGGATGAATGTAGTTCTTAGTACTATGAATATGCAACAAGAATAGCTGGACAATGAGATTAAATTACACTAAAACATATCAGAATGTTTCTTTTGCTGTTCATACATAATTTTTAGATTTTGATAGATAATTCTTTTTGTAATTTTAATCTAAATTTAATGTTTGATCTTTGCTACATATTGTATTACATTTTTATTGGTCATATGTAAGGACTGCAATGTCATAAGTTGACTTTGAAAAATAATTGATCTTGGTTTGGTCATAACATAAAATCATTGTTAATGGTGTGTATCGTTAACCGAGGGTCAGCTGTATAGGATAATTAATGTTTCTTTTCAAAATTATATATTACAGAATCTTTTGTATGCAACAAAAATAGCAGGGCAAAGAGATTAAGTTACACTAAAACATATCAGAATGATTCTTTTATTGATTATTTCTTGTAGTTTTGCAATATTCTGTCTTCATAACCTGTAAGTGTTATGTTAATATGAGTGATTATATTTGTAAATTTTCATCTCTTGTTTAGAATTCATGCTCAGATTGGATGTTCATGTGCGGCAATAAGAAGTGCATACCTTATTGGTGGAAATGTGATATGGAGAATGATTGTGGTGATAACAGCGATGAAATAGGTTGTGGAATTGACAGGAATGACACAACTGTGGCCCCACCACCAACTACCACTTTGCCATCAAACATGTGCAGTAAGGATCAGTTCCGCTGTTATTCAGGTATGTTTCTCCAGGAATAACTGGGATTAGTGGCAGAAATTAATTTTTGGATTTTAGGTAAGGCTACAAAATTATGATGAAATGCTCATTGAGGTTTGTGTTGATACTGAATTGAAGTTTTGAGAAATTTTATTAAAATTTAAAAGTCTATTATATTTTTATGGAGTAAAAACATCTTTTACAGTGATGAATTTAATATTATGATTGTGGCCATAATATTTTTCTTGCTCCAATTACTTCATTACAAGATGATTCATTGATAAAAACATTTTAATTTAATGTGATTAAAGTAAATGTTTCTGTACTGAAGGTAACTGCATTAATAGTTCATGGGTATGTGACCGGAACAGAGATTGTGAACTTGGTGAAGATGAGAAAAACTGTGGAGATGTAGTTGGATGCCGTCCTGGACACCAGTTCACCTGTAGACATGGTCAGTTGTGTATTCCAATTAGTCAAGTATGTGATGGAGAAATACAGTGCTCAGATGAATCTGACGAAGCAGGGTGTGAAGGAAGAAATAAATCTTGTAAGTGTTTTCAACAGTAGTTTTCTAAGGAAATTAGTTCTCATAAGTTAATTATAAAAACGGCCATAATATTGGGGTCCATAGTTGAGATTTTATTTTATATGTATGTGTCTATATATATATATCTCTTACATATAGTTTTCCAATTCTGTGTATAATGCTGACATCATCAATGGCACGTTTAATGCATTTTAAAAAAACTTTCCGATTAGGTGGAAGGCTGATATTTTGCAGGAATTTTTGATTCAAATATATAAATTAAATTATGAAAGAAAAATAAGAAAAAAGACCCGGGTTCAACTCCAAGGGGGTGATCCCATTGCCGGTATGATAACACGTAAAAAGTGACTTTTTAAAATGCAGGCTTTTATTCTTTTGGAAATTAAAATTAGAAAGAATTGACATATGATCGAATTTGAACTATGTTTTAGGAAAATTAATGAAGTTTCTTATTCTATTCATCTTTTTCTGCCTAGCATTCGAAATCTCTCTTATTAAACATTGAGAGAGGGGGAGGTGGGAGAAAAGAGGCAGAGAGAGGGAGGAGAGAGAGAGAGAGAGAGAGAGAGAGAGAGAGAGAGAGAGAGAGAGAGAGAGAGAGAGAGAGGAAGGGAGTTATTTTTGCTGCACAAATAAGCATTATCAATTTAATGTTCCATTTGATTGTATTTGCAATATTTTATAACACTAAATTATGAAATTTGGAAAGACAAAGAGCTACATATCCGCAGTGACTTTAAAGGTATTAAAGGCAATATATGTATTAAATAAATGATTAAATGGAAAGTAGGCATCATAGGTTCTGTTTGGATCATCTTGTTTGGTTTTATAATGCTAGCAGCAGCAATGAATAACAAGCACTTATCCATAGATTTGATATTTGATAGCTCTTTTTGTGGTGGCAGTTACCGTGTTACCATGTTCTGTAGAATATTTAACTTCCTTGTGACTTGCTTGAGGGAATGAGATAAGAGTGCAAAAAACAATACAAGCTTGCTTCTATATCATCAATTTGGGAAATATTGCTAAAAACTGCAGGACAAACTACAAGCCTAGTTCATACATACATCACCATCGATGAACAATTACTGGCATTCTGGGGATGCTGCCCTTTCAAAATGTACATTCCATATAAGCCTAATAAATATAGCATAAAACTTATTATGATATGCGACAATGCCACTAAGTATATGCACGACGCTGTGCCATATTTAAAAAAAAGGGAACTCCCAAAAACAAGGCTGCAGCAGATTATTATATTGGAAGATTGGTGACATCAATAAAGGGGACAAACAGAAACATTACTATGGACAATTGGTTTTGTAGTATACCATTAGTTTTGAATCTCCTAAATGAAAAGAAACTCACTGTTGTTGGCACAATAAAAAGGAATAAAAGAGAATTTCCCTCCGAATTCACTAATTTGAAATATAGCAAATGAAAATCAGGAACATGTTTTTTTTATTTCACGAAGATATAACTGCAGTATCCTACAAACCAAAACAGAGCAAACTGGGCAAACTGGTCGCATTAATTTCATCCATATTTGGCAATAAATGAAACATCAAAAAACCTGAGATTGTTCATAATTATAATTCTTCCAAAGTGGGGAGGTAGTTACTCTTGACAAGATGTGCCAAAGTATGAACTGCAAGACTAAATGATGGCCATTGTGTTATTTCTATAACATGATGAATATTTCTGTGATCAATGCTTACATTATTTATGTTCAGATTTTTACAAAAATAATGATGCCAATTCTAAATCATTGGCAAGACTTAAATTTATGCTAAAACTTCCCCAATAGAAAAATGGCAACGGATGAGACTGACTATGCCTGCACTAAATCAGGATTTGGGAAAAGTAATAACTACAGCATTGGGATTAGAAGAAACTAGGATACAACTCAATTCATTATCTAAGCAGCAAGGCTCCCAAAAGTAATGCAACTATTGCAGCTACACAAAAAAACGAATGACAACAAGTTATTGTCAATACTGTGAAAACCCAATATGTGGAGAGCATCAAAAGAAGTTATGCCAATAGTGGCGATTCATCTCTTTTTACCTAAATTTTATTTAGCATTACTTTGTTACCCATCATTATCCCCCATTTCATTTCTAATACAGTAATTTGGCCTATAAATTCATACAAAATTAATTCAGTTCAAAAACAAATACATTAAATTTTTATTTTAAAATTGCAGTTATGAGGTTGTTCAATATTTTGTAACCCGAGGCAGAGCTGTTGCTTCTCAGCAGCCAATCAGATTCCAGGCAGACAAATTAAACTTGCTCCATTATAGTATGATTTTCCTTATGTATATACTCAGTATTTATATGTGAAAAGAAATGAGGGGAGTCAGTTGTGTAGTGGTAAGAGTGTTGGCCCTGCCATGATCTGTTAAAGCGACACCCAGTTCAAATGCTGTATGATTTTTCTGAGGATGCCGAGTCCCCTATTTGTGCATGTAGGAACTAAGGAGATGAGGATGATCCAATGAGCAAAAGAGAAAATAAGGAGCATGCTCAAATTAACACTCCATCCTTTGGAAGAGACGTTAAGCCATTGGCCCTCTTGGTGATCTTGTGAACTTTGTTAAGAGCAGGCTAAAAGTAAGCTAAAAGTATTTAATTTTTTACTTACCCTAAAATTTACAGTAGTGAGTAGATGAAAAAAGTGTCTTGCAGCTAAAATGAGTGGTAAACAAAGTCCATTTGGCAGTCTTTCTTGTTAGAAACGTAACATAACATAACTATGTTATTTACGAAAGTTTTTTCACATGATAGCATGCCTAAAGCACTTAGTCTTTCTTCTTATATACTATTCCTAAGAAAAGTTTTTATTCTTTTCATAATTGAAAAACAGCATTCTGTTTCTGATGTCGACATTGGTATTGTGATCAGCACTTTAAAAAGCTTGATTGTCTCTTGAAATGTTTCACACAAATCATCACCCAAAACACAAAACTAGCGACAGTATTTGTACCACACCAGAAACTGCTGTCATTTCCTCTCTTTCACAAAAAACTTGAAGTTCACTCTTCAGTCTTTTTTTCCAAAAAATGATACCTTTCAATTATTTCATTGAGATACGTGTCAGGGAATTTTTTGCTGTAAATATCAAATTCTTCAACCACAAATAGATTTGTAGCCAGGAGGTGTCCAGTAAATTGAAATCTATCTTTCCTGTGATTGTTGTTACGAACTTCTTTATCTACTCTCTTCCTGCATGCAGAGTCGCTGTCAGGGCACAGCACAGCCTTTTTGGTTGAACTTCATCCTCTTCATTTTCTAACTCGACTTCAACCTGTTCGGTAATCACATCAACTTGGTTTCTGACTGTCTATATGCTATTCTTGAAATGCTGCATCGCT
The DNA here is from genome assembly GCA_028673005.1 of Tanypteryx hageni. NCBI lineage: Eukaryota > Metazoa > Arthropoda > Insecta > Odonata > Petaluridae > Tanypteryx > Tanypteryx hageni. Next base: position 127,175,996 of record CM054113.1, on the reverse strand, counting down.
TGCTGTACTTTAACTGGATCGATGATTTGTTTTTGAACCTGACTAAAAATTATCTCCACGTGAGGCATTATCCTGTAAAAAAGCGTTAAACAAAAAACGAAGTTATTTTCTTTCAGCCTAAGTTTATATGCACCTGCTTGTGTTATAGTAGACTGCAACTTTATGTCATCACTTTTTTCATTAATTTCCATAACCGTTATGAGTTATTTCCTATATTCATAAACAGGACTGACTCCATGACAAAGGAAATTCCATCTGGTCTGCGATATCATCTTCTCTGTACAACGTCATCCAACACTTTTGTTCTTTGGGGTGAATTAGAAAAAATGTATAGATTCCAGACAAATGTGTGAAAAAGATACAGGTTTGGCGGTTGATGGATGCTGTGTTAGACATAATGAGATTCAGCTGGTTGGCGTAACAATGGACAAAATTAGCAAGTGGATACTTGTCTTTTATCAGTTTCTGAACACCATTTAAATGTCCACTCATAACAGAAGATCCATCATAATTTTGTGCTATAGATTTATTCAGACTGTCACCAATTAGGGAGTTTAGTTGTTTTACAATACAATCTGTGATTGCACGAACATCATGAATGTCAGGATTAACAAAATTCCAGAACCTTTCTACTGGCTTTCCACCTACAATGTAATGTAATACAATGACTAACTGAAATTGACATGACATATCAGTAGTTTCATCGGCTATCAACGCTACATAATCTGCTTTTTGAATTTGTTTGCAAACTTCTTCATGGTATACTTCTAACATGCATTCCAGAAACTCATTCTGTATAATTTTAGATGTACCTTTAAATACATTTGATTAACTAAGGTAAATTTTTAAGTCTTTATCTAACTCAGAACTAAACTGAATTAACTCACGAAAAAATTCCTTATTTTGTAACTCATCTGATTCATCATGTCCTCTCAATGCTAATTCTAATGCCCCACAAAAACGTATAAAATTTATAATCAAATTTAATGCGTACCTATTTTTATCTACTTGTTTGTTACATTTAAATATAGCTAGCCGAAACTGTGAGTTAAACTGACTTTAAATATTTTTTACCCAGCAACGATAAACTCGAAAAATTGTTCTTATGTTGTTTAGATTTTTTATTAGCCTCATTTTTTCCCAAACGTGTACCAAATCTGAAAACCCATTCCTCAACCTTGGAAAAGAACACAAGAAGAACAAAAAAACACATTTTTTCATCACACTCACACAGCCAATTGTTCTTCGAATAAATATCGGCATTAAATTTACGACATATTTCCTGTTTGTTGGCCCACTGTTACTTTTTAACTAAATTAGGGAGGGGTTTCCCATTTGTTTTATTTCAAGTTTATCATTGTAAGACAACAATGAAAATGGCTGTTATAATAAAGCACTATCATATTAATTGCGGAGAATTGAAACATTCACGCTTACCAATACTACACCAAACTGCTAGCTTGAAGGCTGCCCAAGCCAAATGGAACTTAGCCCAAACGGTCAATGACCTCAAGTGCGGGAGAGGGTAGGAGATGGGGAGAAATGCATGAAGTGTGCATGCATTCCACATCTTGTGACCAAGCCAGCTAGGCGGTGGCCCTGTTGGAGTGGGGGAACTCCCCGTCAGACTTGCTACCCACTTCTCCTATAAATTCTCTTACTGCTGTTTCACAACAAATTAAACTTATTAAAGACTCAAAAATGAAATCAGTCTGTTCATAAACCATTATTTATAGTGCTTTTTTCTTTCTGTGAATTTTGGCAGGGCCATGGCTCCATGGCCATATGCCAGCGGCTGCCAATGTATAGCATATCATTGTTTTCAGCAAACGTGAGCTGCACTGAGCATCAATTCACTTGCTCCAATGGAGAGTGCATTTTAAGCCGCTGGGTGTGTGACATGGAAGATGATTGTAGTGATGGCTCAGATGAAGCTGCTTGCCCATCAGCTAGCCCATCTACTTGTAAACGTAAGTGTGTCTCATTATTGCTACATGCCATATTTTTCAGTGCACAGACATGCCTCGCTTAGTGCATGAGAGGCATTCAGAGTCATCTGGGTGCTATCAGAATTTGCACTAAAAGAACAGTTTTTAACATGACACTTAACCCATTAGTTCATAAAGTCTTTTTAACGTATTTTTCGTGGTTTTTTTATTGTTCTGTGACCAATATACCCTGTTAAACTACTTATGATGAAAATTTGGTTTCAAAATATTTTGGTACTCAAAATATGGGGTGTCTTATTTTTGGAACACTATGCATGGAGGTTTGCTGTATAAAAAATGCACAATTTTGGTATACAGTAAAAATGACTAGTCTAAATGTGTTTATTGTTTTTCTTTTATAATTGGGTTGTCCTTGAAGATTAAATTCAATAAATATTCTAAACAGTCAACCATATGATTAGGTACATTCAAGTGAACATAAAAACTTACTGAAAAATCATAATATTTTCATTGTGACTGTTTCGATGTGTGTATCTCTAAAGTATGTGGGATGAAGCCCAATCTGACATTTACTGCAAATGAATTTCACCATTTCACTGCAATTCTGGCAACTTCACTGTATCTGGTTTTGAACAGATTGCTGCTGACTGCTCTTGGCCAAATTTTCCTTGAGCATAAGAAGTTGAGTTTCCTGCCCTGTTTGAAGCCATGCATTTATGACCAAAACTTTCAAATTGAAAGTACACTGTGATGACCTCCAAACAGTTTTTTTATTCTGTTTGTCAGTCATTGATTTGGCCAAATTGGCAGTTTTTGCATTTTTTCATTTTGGCCTCTCTATAATGCAGCCAAAACAACTTATTTCCAGTTCAACTACATGTTGTCTTTTCACAAACTGAAAATAATTTTTTCACTTTATTTTAATAGGCCTACTTGTATTTGGACAAGGTTTTCGTGATTCCCATCACTTTGTTGTTAATTTACAGGATTGTCAAGCAGAACTTGTACCTCACATGCAATTAGGAGCATATTTTTACCTAAGTGGTTCAGGTTAGCTTCGTGTTCATCATCAGACTTGTCACTGTCCCCTTCAGTGTTATTTCCATCAGAAGGGAAAACATAAATGAGTGTCTCACTTTCCATGAGTGTCTCATCCTCTAGTACAGTGGTTCCTAATGTTTACATGGTCTTTTCCCCCTAAATCTCTTTCTAGGAACCGTGGAAAAAATGTGAAGAATCATCAGACTTGTCACTGTCCCCTTCAGTGTTATTTCCATCAGAAGGGAAAACATAAATGAGTGTCTCACTTTCCATGAGTGTCTCATCCTCTAGTACAGTGGTTCCTAATGTTTACATGGTCTTTTCCCCCTAAATCTCTTTCTAGGAACCGTGGAAAAAATGTGAAGAATGCTAAATGCGTTAATAATTTGTAATTGCTACAATGTAATATTTACAAAAAAATTGCCATAATATATTTAATATCTCATTCCCGTTTAGCCTAAAAAACATAAAATGTGGCCTTACAAAATAGTAAAAGTGCATGTTCCGTGCATCAAAGTAAATGCATGTCAAGCATGTTTAGTTCATTCAAAGAAGAAATATAACAAGTTCAAATGAAAAAAAGACAATTTCATATGTATATATTACAGCAGTACTCAGTGCATGGCATCCTACTTATAATAGTACACTAAAGTTTTTAGTCAAAATATAAGACATATCTAATATAAATCCCAGAAAATTATATACCGTTTCAAAGGTAATATATTATAGCTTCTCTTTACGCCAAAATATAAATTATAACCACAACCCATGAAAAAATAAAATAGTTTTCATTTTTCCAGTCCTTGAAACAGCATACGGCTTGGTGAATAAACACTATTTATGCAGTGCTAGTCAAGTTCACAATTAAAAACCAGTCTAATCAAATGAAAACCATGTCTTGATGACACCAACCCATAAAATATTTATTTAAGAAATAATTACAAATTTTAAAAAATCTGAACCTAACGTCCTATTTTGGGACACTATGCACTAATAGGTTAGCCTAGTTGATTTTTACTCTTCAGAAATTTTACTATTTTTATCTTGCAACTTATATAATGATAAAACATTTTTATATATCAATTTAAAGTCAAGAAAACGAAGTACCATATTTACCCATGTAATACATGCACTTTTTCCCCACAAGTTCCCATCAAAAAAGGGGATGGGGATATTTGCCCCTTCATCTTTTGAGGGCATGCCACTCGTGAAACGCCTACTAACACTGCGTGCCCAGCGTGAGTATGCTTTTTTTCCAATAGGCGCAATATGCCGTGCATTTTATGTATCGAAAATGCACTAAAAGAACATGCGCTAAACAAGGCAGACCTGTACAAGAAAAATCCTTAAAATTAAGGTCATTTTCCAGAGTGAAAATGTTTTACTCATAATGGATAAGGATACAGTTAAACCTGCAAGGTGCGGAACCTCAATGGATCAACCTATTTTTTCGTCTTTTGCAGGTTTTCCACCTTATAGAGATTAAAGTAATTTGCACAACTTTTTTTATGGTGGATTTTAATTTGAGAATATTTGTTTTTGTGAGTATCCATGGAAATGAAAGCTTTAACCTAACAACAGCAATTTATATAGACAATAAATGAGAACATAAACTTGAAATTGAATCATGCTCAATCTTAAATTTATTATAAACTAGCTGAAATATCCGGCTTCACTCGGGAAAGGGTTTTATTTTAAGTAGCAAATGATTTTATTATTTATTATTGTTATTGATATACCACTTTTTATGTCTTATTACAATAAAACTAATACAATCAATTTTGAAATTTACTTACTTTTGCTGTTGGGTACCCCAAGTTTACCTAACATACCTAGCATTCCTTAATTACACAAGCGATGTTTACATTAACATTTACTATTTTATGTATTGTATTTTAAAGTTTTATCATCAATAAAATTATGTGGATTATGTCAGTACTATTAGCCAAAACGTAAACAATAAACAACATCTTGGTTACCAAAAAAATGTAAGTAGATTTATGTTACGATAAATCTTTCAATGTTAATGGTAAAAGATAACAATGTTCTAATATTCCTTAAAAATCATTTGACTCACTTTAAAAGTAGTCATAGATTATATTTAATCCATTTATACCCTTTATCTTGGATTTGGCCATTCTTCCTCTATGGCACGCCATGGCATAAACTTTCCTTACATTAATGTTTACATGGCTATCTCCCTTGGAGTAGGACAACAATTAAGAAATTTAGCTTTGTTGACGCCTGGAAAATGATCATCTAAACCAATAAATTTTATGCTTTAAGGAAAATTTTGAGTGATTTAGCATGTAATATGACAAAACATGAACAGAATTAAAATATTCAGACTTTCATGCATAAAATAAATCATTTCCCATGGTTGTAAGTTAATATTTAGGTATATTTTTATCTACATCAGTGAAGGGCTGCATGGCATTTTGGGGTTTCTCCACACCATTTTCCATGCATTCTTATGGAAATAGTATTTTGTTGACCCCATGGGGTATAAGAGACCCCACAGTCTTCAAACCTAGACCAATTTCTTCCTTTGGTCTATAGGATGGCCCATGAAACTTTTGAATTCGATATCTTCAACGGTGTAAAAACGTATAAAGAACATACACACATACACTCTAAAATATTTATAAGATTGATAATATTCCATTGAAATTATTGGTTATTTATTGAAACTGCTATTCTTATATCGTGTAATGTGGAATATGCTCAAGTGTGATTAAAATGTGTTTTAATTTTTATTTTGTTTTTAATATTAACAAGGCCACATTATATCATTATTATGGAATTCCACCAAGTCTTGACTTTGTCCATTAATTTGAATTCAATTTAATATTTACAGCTGATTTCTCTATATTGGAATCTTGAAAGAGTTACTGGGAGAGACTTGGATGATCACCACAGGGAGAGCTCTTTAGACAATAATGCACACACTTGGACAAGAGACTGAAATCACACTTTATAAATTACTCTGATTCAAATAATTCTCACCAAAGTTACACTTAGTCTTGCATGTCGTTTTTCTCTAACTTGCCAGAAGAGACCCTTCAATCTGGTAGAGATTAAATGCTCGGAGGCTGTATTCACGATGGTGAATTTTGTGAACATTGCTGCAGGTGCTATTTCTCAAACAACAACTCTCGACTTCTTTTCTCAAAAGATATTTTTCAACTGAGGCATATTCATTTTTGACAGCACCCTTTAGTATTATTGAATACTCAGTATTTTGAGAAATCACTGTTAACTGATGCAAATAAAAAGGCAATAATTAGATGAAGAGTTTCATTTTAAAACATGGTGAATTGATTTTAATGATTGAAGTTTATTATATCTAATAACAAACTTCTATAAATCAAAAGTTTACTTTTCTTGCTTCATGAATTGCAAAATCAGTGAATAATGTCGGACAACCGAGCAATGATGCTACAGAATTTTCAAGTGAAACAGTAACAAGATCAACCAGCTTTTCTTGTGTCATCATTGAACACAAGTACGTTATAATTAATTTTATCTTTGAAAAGCTACATTCACCACTAGCTATAGTGACCTGTATAGTTAATAAAATTCCAAGCATATTAGAAATATTTGGCATAATTTCAATGAAACGTTTGTCACATATATATTGCAAGGCATTCAATGCCATTCTCCATTAGCCCCGGATTATTTGTGACAACAGTAAACAGGCTTAATCCATCATTGTAACTTTGAAATTAATGCTGTTGCTCCAAAAGCAATAGTTACCGGTATTTTCACTGTTTAAGAAAGTCACCATAAGATATGTTTTTCAGGGTAACTAACATACTGTAGAAAACGCCGAATTTTTAACTTCTGAAAATCTAAAATTGTTCTCTTAGTGGCGTAATTGTTCCAGTAAAATATTTAAAAATCTGATGCGTATTTTTTCTCAGGATAATTTATTGATTCATTTTCAGCTTCATGTGAAAATCGTTTCTCTGTTTTTCTTCATAAAACAGACATTTCCACTGGAGAAACGGTTACTTCTGGATGGACTTCAAGTCCTTTTGCAAGCTCCTTTGCTGTAATTTTCAAACTTCAAAGCCATTCTCTTTGAATTGCATTAAGAAATTTTCTGTTTTGCAAAAGTGATAATGTTTGATCTAACTGCATATTTTAGCTTTGCATAATCTTGCTAACAACATTAATTTGCCTGAGAATATCGTACCAAACCACTCAAATCATAAAAAATTAAAAGTTTTTCTTTTTTAGCCAATGAAAATGCTTTTGCTCAGCTTTATAGGTCATTTTTTGTTTCTGAAACAGCAACTTATGCATCATAAACTTGCCAACTGAAACCAAATCACTTCAACACAATTAATGTAACATTCCCACCGAGTTTCTGAGAATGGTTTTACTATAAAATTACTAACATGATTTTTAAAAGTCTGCCATAATCGTGTCGAGTCAGGAAAAGGGACATTTTCTGCAAAAGTAAAAAAAAACGATTTAGCAATAGATGACTCTGCCATGTTGCAGAGTATTAAATGTAAATTGTGGCATCCACAGGGCATAAAGAGACTGGGCTGCCCTCAGACAAAAGTCTCAGTGGCAGAAAAGAATTGCCATGATCATCCACCAGGTGATAGGAATGGAATTAGCAAAACTAAACAATTAAAACATAAGAAGACAAAGACTAAGCTCCCTTTCACACATATCACTTCATGCCAAGAAACGTTTTTGTCACCTGACACAAACGCATTGGGCCTATTACCACGCGAATGACATTCTTGCAGCAGAATGGCAGAGAGTTAGTCTTGGATGAGACACTGCTAGGTGTCAAAATCTGGTTAACCGTATGGTATAGGTGCATTTAAGTGTTACAAATCATAGGGACCTCTCCTCAGCAGTATGCCGTAATCAGGGGCATTCCTAGGTTTTTGGCACCCTTGGCAAATCCATGGCTCTGCGCCTTTTAATTGTGACAATTTCATTAATTGGTAATCATAATAAATAATAATAAGTATTTTGATAATTGTTATATTATGTTGCTATATTATAAACTATTTAATTGTTTGTATATTTATATATACTAAAATAAATTTCTTATTTATTTAAAAACAAAAAAATACAAATGGAGAAACAATATTATTACATAAAAATCACAGATTCATTGATAGGAACATAAAGTAATTCTAAGAACATTATTTATTACAACATATTCATAGACAGGAACATAAAGTAATTCTAGGAACATAAAGTTATTAGGGTACTTTAAAGTTTAATCTTCCTTGCTTTAGTGTTAGCAAATTGGTTATGATTTCATTGAAGTCTATATGACTAGCCAGTTTGTGCTCAATGGAAATGAGACAGAGATGATGTGTGTTCTTGTCCAAACATCGATTGCAAATAATTCTAGACAAGTTTTAACTTGCTAAAACTCCTTTCAGCCATGGCTACAGTTGCTGGCATTGTAAGAAATATTCTAACAGCTATTTCAATGTTTGGGTAGTTTTCTCGCAATTCCCATTTAGCCAATTCATTTAAAATATCTAAGTGATATATATTATTGGGGTTTTTGTTTTGTAGTAGTTCAGTAATTTGGTATTTAAAGCATTTGATTTAAATTTTAAATTGGTCCTGATTTATTTCAGGGTATGTTTTTGTCAATAAAATGGCTCTAGTATCTAAATATGCACTTTTCATTAAATGAAAAGCTTTGCCAGTCAAAAAATTAAAGTCTTCTGAAATCTTTTTAGGAGATTCAAATCCTTCATTTAACTGCATTATAACAGAATCAGTTATAGAGAAACAAGTATTTTTTACTATATCAAAGTTTGGTGATTCTTCTTTAGCAAGCTCACCTGGCTCACAGAATATTTGGCAGCTGTGCATGCCATAAGCGCAGTACTGTCTTCTCAGGGTGGAACAGAGTATAGATATAGTTTTCTAACTTAAATATATGCATAAAGGAGGAGGTTCAGGGTTACACTTGAGCAGCAGATGAATTTTCCTCCCAGAGGTTGATGTATATAAGGGCGGAGCCCATAGTTATTATTATTTGTGATGGTGACGTATTTACAGATGTTATATTTTGCAGGCAATCTCTATGGTAACACCAGGGGTAAGCGAGAAAAATGGTGTAGTCGGGTGGATATTAAGGCACGGTCGCCATTTAGTCTCATATATTTTTTCTAATGAACAATTAAAACAAAAAATGAATACATTTTTGTTGTTGTCTGCTGATGAGATTTCCAAAACAAATATTTAAAAAATATTTTGAGCAGAAATAAAAAAAAATTTCATAAAATGCAATCTATGATCTTCATTTTTATTAAAATTTTACACTTCAATTTTAAATATAATTACAATTCAATGTGCGACCTATTCTGCATTACTTTAAATGATTAACTATGAATACCTTGATTTATTAATTATGTAATAAAACATGTTTTCATTTCCTTTAATATAATCTCAGGAACGAATTAAAGCTTATAACCTCATTACTTATGGAAGTAGGGTTCCAAAGAGGGGTTCAATTAGCGCACCATTTTCCTGGAACCAATTATGAGTGTTAATTGGGGAGGTGTACATATAATATCTCTCTGATGTTCACCTTTTTCAAAGCACTGAAACACTCTAAGCTTTTCCTAATGATTTATGCTTTTCCTTGCTAAATTAGGATTATTTCTTTGGCTTTTATTGCCTTTACTTAGCAGGTAGGGCATTTTCAATGTCCTTTCCCAGGGACGTAAATTTCATTATTTAGTTCTTATGTATAATGCATTCTTCACACTTAATTTCTGTAGATCATAGCTTTTATGAGGATTAACTTTCTCTGCCTCTCTTTCCAACGCATGGTCCGTCTGTCTGACCACTGTCTCTCTGTTTAACTGTCCGTCTGTTCGTTTGAGTGCACGATTACTTCCACATGAATTTTTTCTTTGATATGAAGTTATGGACATTTTTGGAATGTACACTAAGAGATAGTGAAATCTTTAAATGATGAAAGTATTTATTTATAAATACCAATTAATTATACGGAAATGTTGCGGGTTGCAGAGATCCCAGACTGAACTATCATAAACTTAAGTCCTGTAACTTGTAAACCAATTTCATTTTCATCCATGCTATAATAATCCAAGAGATTGATCAGCCATAAATACAATACTATATAGTTGTAGGTTGGTGTATCTTGCATTCGTGGTCGGATTTTGGGCAAAAAGTGTTAGTGAAACTAGAATAATGTTTTCTTCTCTAAGCACGTGCCTCTTTCTCATCCGAAGTTCCACTAAGGGTGAGGGTCCCATCCTCGGGGGACCTTTCACCCCTGAATTGGGACCCATCACAGGACATAATGGCTGCATGAGGTTTATTGCTCCTCGGCTCCCTGCATTTTCACTTATGTGCAGTCATTTATGTTGCTTTACTCGCATTCTTTTCATTTCCATCATAATTGCTCCGTAATTTTCCCAATCCACTCCTTTACCCAAAAGAATGCCCTGAAATTCATCAGTTCCAATCTGGTTTCCATATGAATAACATTGAGATTTATTTGAAGCACTATGACGAGATACATATGTATATGTATTTTTAGTCCCTGATGTTGTAAATATTGGTAGTCATCGAGATTAAAGACTCTGATATATTTGTTAGTAGTTCCTCAGATTCTAAAAATTTATACAAACCCACTGATTAATCAGAAGAGTTTTTAAGCATTAAAAATTTTTTAAAAAGACATTTGCCTTTTCAATTTTAATCATCTCCAAACTTGAAAATTGGTGTGCCTAAGATTCATCATTGGTGCATGTGTAAATTGCTTCTTGTAGTAGTAGTAGTAGTAGTAGTAATTGATTTTTTTAAGTGCATCAATGTCTATGGTCATTTTGCATTATCACCTACTGGACATGCACACAGAATGGAGGAGGGAAACTGGGTGCCTGCATTAGCCTATTCTTTATGAAAAGCACCAAGGGGTCCAAGTGCTTAATGTCCCTTCTAAAGGGCAGAACACTGAATTTGTGCAGTCTCCTCAAACTGCACAAACAGGGGCCCAGGCAACCTTGGAAAAAATCCTACTTGCGCAGGATTTGTGTCCGCTTCCTTTTTGAGCAGCAGGCAAGTATTAGCCAGCATCCTATTCACTACACCACCAGCACCCCCAATACTTCTTGTTTCAGAATATTTTTTACAGGCTGTCTGCCAGAGTGTAGACTATATAGCTCATAGGCATCATGTCCCACTGGTGGGTCAAGATGCCCATGAGTAAAATTACCCATGACCCACTGTTAGCTCACAATTCTCCGTTCACTCCAGGTATCTCTGTGACTTGAAGTTATTCTCACTAAGCTGAAAATAGTTTTTCGAAACTATATACTCTTATCAAGAAACATTTATTTTGTTCAAAATGTGTTCTCCAATGAAGAATTTCCGAAATATAAATTTTCAAATATTTTAAACATGAAATAGTTTTCGTGGTGTCTACTAGCTGGTATAAACAAAATGTCATTTACCACATTTCTCTACAACAGTTTCAGAGATTGGAGAGCCAGTGGTGTAGTGGTTAAAGTGTTAGCCTCACCATGATCTGCTAAAGTGACACCCGGTTCAAATCCATGTAGGGTTGTTTCCAAGGATGCCCAGCCCCCCGTTTATGCATGTAGGAAATAAGTAGACAAGGACAGACCAATGAGAAAAAGAGAAATAGGTAGTATGCTCATATCAACACTGTTCTTCACTGGCCCTCTTTTTGCTCTTTATCAAGAGCAGGATAAAAGCTGGCACTATGTTTCTCTCCTCCCTTGCAATCCAGCTATTCACTGCATTAACTCTTAGATACCATTGCATGTTGACAAGAGGTGAATCAGCAGAGCATAAAACATAATTTCCTAAGATAGAGAGAGGGATGGATGGACAGATGCTTGAGAAATTATGTATAGGATTTTATTTTTTAAAATTTTTGAAAACATTAAAAATTTGTTCTGACAATGAGATTTCAATTATCCTATTTGAACATTGTGCTAAACAAGGCTTGAATACACAGGATTTTCAATTTGAAATAATTTATAATTAAAAACCTGCCACTTTATTTAATTAAGACAACACGATGTTCTGTTTACAATGTTACCACAATACAGAAAATAAATTATGCTTGAAAGAAAAAAAGAAATACCATTAGATTTATGCAAATGAAACCAGATTCCAGAGTTATTCTAGTTTCCCTATGTATCACTAACAAGACATTACTTTATTTATCTGAAAACCACTTTACTGAATGCTCACCTTCAAGAAAGTCATTTTCCCAAAAATAAATCGCTTTCATGAAGCTTACTTTCCAGAAATATGGAGGGGAAATGGTTTAATTTGAGTAAATAAAGCAGTCTTTTTTAAACTTGAAACTATTTCTACGTAAGTACGATATACGACTGGTTTTGATGGAATATTGTAATCATCATGTGTTGAATTCTCTGGCTGCAAGGGATTTGGGGGAGGAAGAAAGGATGGGGGAGTAGGTGTAGGAGTGAATGGCATTGCATTTAAAAGTTTCCCATTTTCTCTAAGTTGACTGGCACCAGCTAAGGAGACACTGACAATTATAGGAATATCAGCTTATACCCTCTTATTTTTTCTATTTTTGTTATTGTGCTGGTTGAGAATACCCAGTACTTACTCCAACCACCCACTGTATGGGAACATTTTCATTAGAATATTTCATATTAAAGGTCCCAGAAAATATCTTAATTGATAGATAAATGGATGTGATATGAAATGTTATGTCTACAGAGGGAAAACCCCAAAATGGGGCTAGATATAATTTTCAATTTCAAATATATTCCAAAAGGAAGGAGTTCTGGAAGGGAGCCCATGCAGCGATTGAATTCACCTCGTGGAGTGAGGCATGGAATTAGGTGTTTACGGTGCTAGTAGTGGAGTCCCTAGTATTATTCATAATAGGGACCTGCGAATCATTAATTCTCTTTCGAATCGAATCTTAAATAGAATTGGCAATGTAGATTTGAATTCCAATCAAATTTCGAATCGAATCATGCAGTGGCTTACATAGTTATGCATACACTTTTGTTTACATAAGTACATGCATGTATGCTTGTTAAATATTAAATGTATGTTGAGGGTCTACAGACCTAATGTTACTGATTAATATTGTGGTGAAAACTTTTGAGTGAAAGTTTAGTTACTGGACAAATAAAGTTATTATAAATGTATTTTGTCTTATTAGTTTAATTAAGATCTTCAGTGATCTCACCCGATCTTTAGAAAAACTTGAGAATATAATTGCAATGCATATTAAACTAAAGAGAACTTAAAATTAAGCAATATAAATACATACTTTTAGTTTAATGACTTTAATCAGTGCAAATCATGTTATGAAATTAAGTTAAAGATTTTAACAAAGTTCAACAATGTAAATTAAATACTCATTCATTCATGCCATACATAAAAGTTCTGGCTATCTCTTTAAAACTATCTGTTGAAGCTATCTTTTTGAAACATTACAACATTAAATATTTGTTCTTTCGAGCCCAAATCAAAGTTTCTGCATTATGCCTGGAAAGATTTAAAGGTGTGTTAGTTAGTATTTACTGTATGAACTTTTCATGTAAGCTGTTACTCATCATCAAGATGACATGAAAGTGTGATGGATGAGGAGGATAATAGCCGCCATTGGTTAATACTGAACACAAATTCTTGAACCAGCAGCACTCTCAAACATTCTACCATCAGCCAAAATAAACTTCAAGATTGCTGCATCATAAATATTCTTCGTTGATGCATCACTGGATTTCACCATGAATTTGGATAAGCTGATCTATATTTCAACCACTCTGTTGGTGTTTATACCTTGGGGGGATGATTCAAATTACAACATTTTCCCTACCAGTACCATATATTAAGACTATTACACTATAATGGTTAAAATTAGACTAATAATCTATTAAAAACATATCAAACTTTCATTGGTCGATATATCATCTGCCGATTTGAAATTTATGAATTGTTTTTTGCGATATTGAATCGAATAAAATCTTTAAATCTGATTTGAATTTGAATTGAATCTCAAAGCTTCACAGGTCCCTAATTTATAACTACTCTAATTTTGAATGGTCTCAGAAGAAGTAGTGCAAGATTCTGTTTTAACCTTTAATTTTACAGTGTTGCCCTCAAATGACTTCTCTTTTGTTTTTTTTTTCAGTTTATGTTATCTTTTTCACTTTTATCTATCATTCAACTTGTATTAAATATTTTAGTTATTTTGATATAATGTATACAGAGTTGACCAGGGTGTTTTACTTATGTGGTATTCAGATATGTATTACAAAGGATTATTCATATTAATGATTGATATAGTAAGCCTATTCAAATCAAACAATTTTCATTCTTTGTTTGAGTTAGCATGAAAATGATACATGCAACCCCTGTAGCCATAATAAGGCTCAGCGAGGCAGTTTAACTTTGTGTAAAGTAGTAATAGTCAGTGGTAATTTGCACATTTGTTAGATCTATAAGATATTTGATGGGTATGGTATTTGACTCATCATTACTTTCATGAAAGCTCTTAGCTGACTCTTGCAATGTTGAATTGAGTAACCATGTTTAAGCCGAGAATTTTTATAATGTTTCTCTTCTTCTGTGCTAGTATAACATAAATCTGCTTCCTACAATTTTATGATAATATAACTTTATGCTAAGGGTAGATACAATCCCATTAAATTTTGGGAATTATAAAATGTTTCATTACATTTATTTTATACCTTTTTCAGTTGGTCAGTTCAGCTGTGGAAAACGGAATCAGTGTATACCTACATCGTGGGTCTGTGATGGTGATTCTGACTGCTCTGATGGTTCTGATGAATCAAACTGTGGTAATAACACCTGTGAGCAGTGGCAATTCATGGTAAGAATAATTAAAAAAGATGTGGCCGTCTTGAGTTATTCGACATTATTTGAGACATTCTCCTCTCATGCTGCCTACGCTGTGAATCTGCCTGATAATGTCTCCAATGGAATACAACTTTAATATATAGAGAGATATTAGAATAGTTATAAAGAATTTTAACCCTTCCATAGTGGATTATTTGTGGTCTGTAAGCAGAATTCATTATGAAATGTCAAATTAATAATTATCAATAAAAAATTTCAATGGTGGATTTCTGCATCCTGCACAGAATAAGGCGCCATAAATACAATATCGCATATATATTCAGATTCCATTCGAAGAGAAAATTCTATATATATATATATATATATGGATACCGCTCAGAAAGGCTTAATAAGAATAGGGTGACTATTGAAATGCTGCCCCAAACTGCTTTGATGTACTTGCTAGATAGGACTCTTTCATACAATGCAAAACTGAGACATATGCCCAATATGTCAACAGATGTGTAGGAAAGGATGAGAACCTGACCCAGAACTGTACACAGCAGATAAAGGTCTTCCCAATGTAATTTCAAGTAAGTGCACATGCAGTCCATAGATGAAGCAACACCAATGTCGCAGTGGTGGTGGTGGCAGAATGACTGAATCCGGCAGAGGCAGATTTTTCAACCTGGGATCATCCCATCCCCTACTTGTGTGATTTGAGGAGACCGTGCAAGTCCGGGCTTCATCCTTTGGAAGGGACGTTGAGCAGTTGGGCCCCTTGGTGCTCTTTGTAAAGAGTAGGCTGATGCCGGCATCAGCTTCATTCATCTCTTGTGTGTGTATGGCATGGAAGGAGTAATGGATATAAGAATCCGAGAGGTTGATTAGCCTGAAATTCCATACAAACAAACAAAAATCAATATTGGAACCAAGAGGGGGCAGTTAGGCATTTGCTCCCCCCTCTCCAATATTGCAAATATTTTGAGCTATGACTATTTTTGCATTATTTCAACTTTAAATTGAATATAAATATATTTATGAAATAGTTTATGATTTTAGTATTTTATAGTTATGTTTTGTTTCCAACCAAGCACGCATGCACACACATACATGCACGCACACATGCACACACACATGCACACCCGCCTGCCCACTCGCACACACAGACACTCACTCAGGCACTCACTCACACACGCACATGCAAACGCACATGCACACACACACAGACATCATCGAGAAAATTGTCAAAACCTGTTCAGGGGAACTCAAAATGTCTAATTCCATTGAAATCTGGAAATTATTTTTTTCATGAGAACAGAACTTTCCCCTATACTAGGTATGAAAAAAATAATCATTAAAAGTAAGAGAAACTAAAAATTTTTCATACCCTATTTTTTTATCAGTTTTTGAATATACAACATCATAATATCGGCTTCTACTGATACAATAGGGACAATTGTTTTTGCTATGCCTCATGAAAGATTGATAATAGCAATTATATAAATGGCAAATGAATGTTAATCAGACACCTTAAAAAATTGAATAACACTATTCTTTCCAAAAAATTTTAATTTTTTCTGGAGACATGAAAAAGTCAATCTGCAGTAACTCTTTTCCTTAATTGAGCAAGCAAACAAAATTTGCAGAAATGTTGAAATTTATTTTTGAAAAATTCTCCTTTCCTATAACATTTTTAGTTCCCATGTTACGGATTTATAAGCAAATGTGCAGTACAAGCTCGCTTAGAAACAGTGGTGGTTTGGCAGAGGAGAATCATCTGGCGTCATTGCCCAGCCATATCCAAAATTAAGATTAAAAATCATTATGATCATATTGCTGGTGATCCAGAAATGGAGCATTTATGTTCACCCATATCGGAATTTTTTTCTGCGTGACCTAATTACTTCGTTCCCATTATATCCATTTCCTGAGTTTTTTCCCATCTGACACGTACGGGATAGATATGCTTGCCTGGTTGTACCCTCGAGGTGCAAGTAGACAAGTATGGGCAAAGTGTGCAAAGGTAGAGACATTTGTTAATGACAATATTTCTATTCTTATCAATAAATAATGGATTTTACGCTATATTTTGTGCATAAATCTCTTTTTGTTCATCCTTCCAACCTCTCGTCCCATTATACCCCTCGAGTTTTAAGTTCGTGCTATTTTTATGCAGATTTTAGAATGAACTTGATAGTCAGCTGTGAGGTTTTGTAGAATAGAGGCAAAAGATAGAAAAAGGTCATCCTACAATCAAGCAAATATGTTTAATCTCTTATGAAAAAATATCTTTTACTATTTGCCACCCCCAAAGTTAATTCCTGGCTGTACCACTGACTAATTCTTCTAATTTTTTCGCCTTGACAGAGTGCAGAAAGACCCTAATTTGAAAGGAAAATAAAATCATAAAATTTGTCTTGAATATGATTGTTTTCTCTTATAATAACACATGATAATGCAAGAAGACAAACATGATTATCGTGATAAAGTATAAGATTATTGATTATATTGAAAGCAACAACTTATGATTGATGTTTGGTCACTTATGAAATTTATATGCCATCAAACAGGAACACAGAAACTTTTCTTAAGAAGCAATATCACAATTTTTTTGTTTTTGGTTTTTGGTGTTGAAAATATTGCATTAAAAGTGTGTTTATTGTTCATAGATTTTAAATTTCAGGAAATGTCTTATAAAAACAAAATTCAAGTCCTTTGGTAATGTTCCAGCTCTTTTTCATGTTTTTTTATAAACATTTTTGTTTTATCCTGTTGGCAGTGCAAAACCAATCGCTGCATTTCCCAGTCATGGGTGTGTGATGGAGATTATGATTGTCATGACAAATCAGATGAACAGAATTGTACTGAGACCAATACTTCAACATCTACAACCACTCAAGGACCATTCCTTCCAACTGTAAGCAGAGTATTTCAAAGTTTCATATTCTTCAAAAATTTGGTAGTGCATCAATCATTTTAAAATGTTAAATATAATTTTAAGTATTTTAAAATTACTTTATGTAATTTTAACTAAAGTTGGTGGTAGCTGAGTATAAAAATCAATGTTACAATGTCTCTAGATGCTATGTACTTATTATTTGAGGAATATAGTATTAGTATTACTGTTATGATATCAATGTTTATATCTGGATAAAGGTTAATCAAAATCCTTGCCGATATATTTGAATAAAACTGAATTTTGTAAAAATTGAGAAGAAAGTACTAGGTACCCTCAATATTTCCATGACATGGATTGTTACAACAAGCCTTTTATTCCAGATGATTTCTTATATAAATAGGTACTAGATTCCATCAGAATCCAGATGCCAATAATAGATTACAGATGAAATTGCTATAATGACTTTTTTTTGGTTATTTACGTATTAACCCCAGGACCCTTACATGGCACTGTGAGTGACGAGAAATGGAACTACGTGGAGTTTGCTCTGCTTTGTGCACCCTATCTCCACTGGCATGGAGAGGGTGAAATTTATTTAGGCAAGGTGCCGCACCAATTTAATCTCCAGCTAATCCAGCCCAGGTGGAGAAAATAGAACAACCTACCAACCAACCTTACCCAACTCAATTGGAGAAAAAGCAACCTCCATGGGTGCCCGAACCATAGCAAACTCCACGTAGTTCCATTTCTCATCACTCATGGTGTCGCGTAAGGGTCTTGTGGTTAATATGTAAGTAGCCTTTTTTGGAATAACGGGTACTTAAAATGGGTATATTTATTAAAATCTTAAATTAGAATTTTATCATTATTACAGCACTCTCTCATATACTTTGTATTTGAAAAAGTAAAAAGTGATTTAATAAGGATGAAGTGGAGAGTTGAGAAGGGGAGGCAGTTGTGACAGGTTGATTGTTTTGATTAGTACAGGCATTCCTCGCTTAGCGTATGAGAGGAATTCCGAGACATCTCTGCTCTATCTGAATTTGCTCTAAACTAAGACTTTATAACATAGCACTTAACCCAGTTGATGTTTACTTTTCCAGAATTTTACTATTTTTATTGTGCAACTAATATAATGGTAGGCCATTTTTATATACTAATTTAAAGTCTAGATAACAAAATATGTTGATTATTTTTAAGTAATTATTTAATATGATCATATTGGTGTACAACAACTTCAAAAAACTAATTCTTTATAATGGAAAACCACATAATTCTATTAACATTTGGTATGAAAAAACGTTATAAAATTAATGAGATATAGAATATATCATATTTCTGATATATACTAGATATAATATCAATATGGTGTATTTGACATGTTTCTGAAATTCATAATGGTTATGAAAGCTTAACCACAGTGGTGGATCCAGGGGAGTGGCACCAGGGCAAGTGCCCCCCCTGCCTTTCAACCCACAAATAAACAAGTTAACAACTTAAATGTATTAAACTACTATGGGAGCTGCCTCTACATGCTACATGCATCACCCTTACCCTCTGCATGCTCCAGAGAGTTCGGCACTATGCATCTCGCTAAACTGAAAATAATTTTTCAGTATAGCACTTATCAAGGCCATTCTCTTATATGATATGCAAGGTATAGATTAAAAAGTGTATTCGGATAGAGAACAACATTTACTACAAAATAGTCCCCGAAACCATATACTGATTACAATGCTAATTTATAATTGGTATGATTACATACTGCATTGTTGTTCTATTTTTCTTTCAGTGAATTTTAGCTAGCATTTGTTAATAATTATATCAAAACTAATATAAGTAGCATAAAGTTTTACTTTTGAGTTGTGAATATTTAAACAAAAACATTAATGGTAGTTTTATTAAAATTTAGGAAATATATCAGCATTATTTGCCATTTTCTATTTCCAAAACTATCTTATTAATATATAAAACAAGTGACCATCTGGTATTCCCCAAAGAGTTTCTCAACCGCTTGTTACCAACAGGAATCCTCATGAGCTAAAACTGAAAGTAGGTGCTGTAATGATGCTAATACAGAATCATATGCCATCACAGGGTAATTATGGAACAAGATTAACAATTACGCATCTACAAAGACACATCGTAGAGGACCATGTAATAGATGGATTGAACTTACTGTTAGATACTGTTATCAAACTGTGCTTACCTCTCTTTCCATCTGATACAAATGTGCCTTTCAAATTCAAAAAAAGGTGGTTTCCTATACGTTTAGCCTTTTCAATGACCATCAACATGTCTCAGGGACATACTTTTCACAGAATCTTCCTATACCTTCCGAAACCTGTATTCAGTCACAGGAAACCATGTGTTGCTCTCTTAAGAGTTTGATCATTGAACTCATTAAGTGTTGTATATGAGAAGAACGACATTGTTAATTGTGTTTACAATAAAATATATGAATAAATAAAATAATAACATTTAACTTTTGAGCAGTCGCATATGGGTAAAAAATACCCAAAGCATTTTTAAATGTGAATAGTGCTTTACAATTTATGGCTGCTAACTTCATTTGCCTAGTAGCTAAGTTTTGAACCATCCTTTGTATATCCCTCTATATTTCAGTCGTGCTTAGGTAGTCATTCCATGTGGTAAGATGCAACTTGTTTTGACAGATTTGCAAATACTGGCCATAACATAGCACTAGATAATTGGTTCACAAGTTATCCACATTGTCAATATTTGCTTGAAAAGAATACATCAATGGTTGGTACAGTTATAAGCAATATTGGAAAGGTGTACTCCATGTCGGAGTACACAGAGTTTCCAAATGCGTTCTTTGAGATTTCACAATATTCTCAATATTTTCGCTCAGATGAGAATTTAACGAGAAGCAAGCGAGGTATGTTGTAAAATAAATGTAGATCTTCATGTGAAGTAGTCGTAATTATATCCCAATTTTAACCATAATTGGAATCGGTCAATTAATTTTAGCAAAACTAAATACCAATTTTCATCACAATATGTCAAGCGGTTCCCTAGTTGAAACAATGGAACATTGTAAACTACATGTAGGTCATGTAAAGTGGTTGTAATTATTGTCTAATTTTAACCAAAATTGGGATCGGTCAATTAGTACTACATGTAGGTCTTCATTTACTTTTCATTTAATTTATTCCATAAAAGTTGAAAATACAAGGCATTCTTTAATCTTCAGGAGTTGTCAAACAAACGATCACAACACATGTGAAGTGGTCGTCATTGTTGTCCGATTTCATCCAAAATTGGAATCAATTGACCAATTTTAGCAAAACTCCCCAATACCAAATTTCATCAAAATACATCAAGCAGATCCCAAGTTGAAACAAAGGAACATTGTCAACTGTTTGTAGGTCATATAAAGTGGTCATAATTGTTATCCGATTTTAACCAAAATTGGAATCGGTTGACCAATTTTAGCAAAACTTTCCAATACCAAATTTCATCATTATACGTCCAGCGGTTTCCAAGTTTTAACATGTGGATGTATAGACTTAAATGACCTCCCCTATATGCATTCACTTCGTGCACTTTGTGCAAAGAATGCATAAAAAACAAAATTGAAATTCCACCTTCTTCTATAAATCCTAAAAATCGTCCAATCAAATCAATGTTATTTGGCTCTCAAAAGAAGATTACTATTTTGTCTTACATGCCGAAGAAAAATAAATGTCTTGATACTAACATCATTGCATCATGACAACAAAATCACTTAAACTGAAAATCAATTAGGTACCTGAAGTTATTACATTTTACAACTCCACAAAAGATGGCGTGGATACTACTAATCAGTTATACTAGAGTGTGACTTGGAAAATCAATTGGTGGCCTCTCGTTTTTCATGCATTTATGAAGGAGCCACCATTGAAATACGAAAGTCGAAAATTGTTTCTAAAAGATCTTTCCCTAAGTCTTATTCAACCCCATATCAATCACCGTGCTCAAATTTCAACCCTATCATCATCATTGAAAGTTTCCTGTACTCAGTTTGCATCTATTCAAGTTGAAGCAGACGAAGGTATACCTAAAAAATTAAGACTGGATAAACAAGCACATCAAATTTGCAAAACCAATCAGAAGACTAAATGTGCATGCATGTATTGTAGATGTTACATTCATCACGAGCATACAGCATTGATTTGCGTGAAATGTCCTGAAAGAATTCGATATCAAGAAACTGAAAGTTCGGACACTGATGTACAATAATCATTTTGAAGTAATCGGTAAAAAATTTTAGACCCAGTTATTTTTTATTTATTTTGTATTATATTATTTACTTCAAGTATTATTCAATGTCTAACCCTTCTAGTCCTTTTAGTCTCTATATAAGGACCAAAGTTATGTTGGGTATTTTTACCCAACGTGAGCAAATACGTTTCTAACATAGATGCGAGTACTCAAGGGTTAAGATCTGCTAGAACAGCATATGTTATGCTGGGTACAGCTAGTATATACAAATGTACCAGAAAATAATATACTACTTATACATTCTTTTCTATAACGTGCCCCTCCCTGTTGAATTATTCTGGATCTGCCACTGCTTAACCAACACGTTTCTTTACATCAAATGGAGTCGGTCAAAGCTAAACAGTTGAATAACAAAAGTATAACTCATGTAACCAATAGAAGTTCAAATAGTAGTATACGGAAAAATAATGAACTGAAGATCTTTGATGATGATTGGTCAGCGCAAAAGTAAGCAAAAACGGAAGACGAGTGTTATTAGGATTTAGTGGTGCCATCGCATCGTCAGACAGGTAACTGTAGCATAGGTACCAATAGCAAAATGACACCAGAAAATTAAATGAACATGAATGGAAAGTTATACTCCATGTGAGTATACAGAGTTTCAAAATGTGTTATTTGAGATTTCACAATCCTTGAAGTTCTGATTTGTTGTGAACAATATAAAATCGAAAACTGGAAGCGAATATATGTGGGGAGAGGGGAAACTTTTGCTATAATTACCTAAATACATTACGGGGAAATTATTTGACAAAAAATATCCATATAATTATTTTATTCAACTTTCGTTCTCAATCTTTCTTGCTCAGACATGAATTTAACAAGATGCTTGCAAGGGATTTTGTCAAATACATGTAGATCTTCATCTAAAGTGGTTGTCATAATCATCCGATTTTAATCAAAACTGGAATCGGTCGACAAATTTTAGTAGACATCCCCAATACCAAATTTCATCAAAATACACGTCCAGCGGTTCCCGAGTTGAAACATGCAGACGGCCAGATGGACATAGATGACCTCCCATATATGTGTCCACTTTGTGCAAAGAATGCATAATAAAGATTTTGAAAGTTAAATTTGTCATGGACCTAATCTAACCCAACCCAAATACTCATCTACGCCAAACCCAACAAAAGTTAAAATTCAGTCATGAACCTAATCTAACCGAATCCCAAGCAAAAACCCATCCAAAGTGAATCCAACCCTGCACATCTCATTAGTAATTTTAAAAAGTTTAAAACTTCCAATGTTAGCATCACTGTAAAAGACTGTGAAATTGTGGCAAACCAATGTAAAAAAGTGAACAAGTGAAATAAAGCTAGTAAACATATAAATAACGACATATTTGTCTTTAATTAGAGTAGAATGACTATCAGTGAATAGAGTGAAATAAGAAGGAAGGTAAGTGAGAAAAATGTTGGGGCCATAATAAAAGACTGTAGAGTAGAGTTTTATTTTTAAAAATTTCAAAAATTAAAATTTTAGTCCCAAAATGCCAACTGGGCTATATTGAAAATGCACTAGACAAGGCATACCAGTACAGTAAATCCCCGATTATCTGTGTTAATAGGGACTTGGTTAGGCATGAATATTTGAAGAACACAGATAATCCACATTTTAAAGGCAGAATTAGGTATAATATCTATCAAATACTGTACTAATGTATTGAAATAAAAGCAGGTCACATGACATGAATAAAAATCTTATCAAAATAAACTAGAAGCTTCAATTAGGGTAGAATTAATGGGGGAAAAGTTTACCAATTTTTGTTGTTTACACTGACAATTCAATCGGTACAAGCAAAACCAAAGGAGGCATTTACGAGACGACGAGACCAACATATCACTGTTATGAGTGCACAAAATAAGATACGATGATAAAATAAAAATGTCTCTAAAGCATTCATGCACCCATAGAGTGAATGAAATGAAGAAGTATAATTTTATATAAAAGTTACATTTTAATAAAATTAAATATTTTATTTACCTGAATCCAGGACTAGTTGTTTTTCCAAATTTCAATTTGTGAAAATCGAGAGTCGTCTGAAATTTGAGTACGGAGAGGTATACTGTCAATGCATCATGCGCCAATACATTCCTCAACAAATTCATCGCCAGACACCATAACTGGTGTGCGGCAGGGGCATACACTTGTTCAGTTGGGAGTCACTCCCTACCATACACCATCCACTGTGTTTCGCCTTATGTAATTCGCAAAGAGAATTACAATTTATTCTGGTATTATCGAAATTGAAGAAATATATTGTTATGGAAAAGTGTCTCCCCCTGCTGTATGCCAATCATGGTGCCTCAGCTTCCAATTTGTCATGCAAAAAATTTGCCAAATGATGAATTGACACACGATGAGTTTGTCGTGCCATGTTTTGACATTCAGTGAATTTTTCATGCGATGAATTGTTGCCCGACGAACTGACCGTGATGCCATAGAATCATGTTTAATCACTGTTATTACACAAATGGAACATAAGATAAAATAATTGTGTCTACTGAAACTTTTCATTACAAACTTATGGTCCAGATTTCAATTGATATTGTAATAATTTTTAAAAATTTATTAAAAGAATTCTTTTCTCAAACAAAAATGTGTAACAAACCATTTCAATTAATGAATGAATTAGTATACTTATATATATTGGATATGTGTGTTCAGAATATTCACCAAATACATTCAGTGAAACATAAGCTCATAAAATATTTTTTCTGGTTTGAAAATCTGCTGAAGGGTTGGGCCGTCTTAGATTCGGGGGTTGTCTAGAATTCAGGTAAATATGGTAATATTAAAGTAGCATTATACAAACTTATAATTCTAATTTTCATTTACGATGGATATCCATAAAGTCCGTCGACTCACCCAAAGAGTATTTTATTATCGCTGGTCCGTGGTTAATATGAATCTTTCTAAAATGTATTTACTCGAATCCAAGATAATGTTTGTCTAAATTTCCACTTGCAAAAATTGAGGGTCATCTTAAATTCAAGTACGAAGTAGGATTCGCCTGCTGTTCGAAGGGACGGTAGGCACAAACCCTGCAAAAGTAGGATTTTGCCATGGTCGTCTGGCTTCCTGTTTGTGTGGTTTGAGGCAGGGCATCAAACCAAAAGCCAGAACAGAAGAAAAATAATAAAAAACAGGTTTTTCAATAGCAAACACTTTTATGATACACTCAAAAGTAGAAAATAAATTTTTGTTGCCTCAAAATTTTCATTTTGTAAATTTGGTGAGTAGAATAAAAGTGGGTGGCCAAGAAGAAAATCATGTATATAAACTACTTATATGTAAAGGCCACCCACTTTTATTCTGCACACCAAATTTACAAAATGAAAATTGCGATGAAAATTTTGCGGAAACAAAAAATTATTTTCTACTTTTGGGTGCATCATAAAAGTGTGTGCTATTGAAAAGATTGTTTTTTATTTATTTTATTATCTACTTTTGAGCCTTAAAGCTTTTTAAAAATTTCAAATTCAATTCTTTATTTACATAGTCCATATTTATTTATATCTGTTCTCAAATCAAATTGTTGAAACAATACCAAAACTTGATAGATTAAAATGTACCACGAATGTGGATTATGTGCAAACTTTCAGCTCTGTAGCTTTTGTGGATCCAGAGATATAATGCAAAAAGATGTTGAACAATGCCAATTCTCAAGCCAACTTCAATGAAAGTGTGTAAAAAACCATAACTTATATAAAAGTTGGTATTGGAAGATCAGATGCATATCAAAACATGATAGAATAAAACGTATCACGAATGTGGATTATGTGCAAAATTTCAGCTCTGTAGCATTTGTGGTTCCAGAGATATATTGCAAAAAGGTGTTGAACGGTGACAATGCTCAAGCCAACTTCAATAAAAGTGTGTAAAAAACCATAATTTTAGCTGGAGTGAGACAGAACTCGAACCAAAAAAAATATTTTTCTGAAATAGAACCGAAACCAAAAACCGTTATTTATTTCATTTCTATATTTTTGGTTTGCATAAACAGTTTGAGCGAAAGAAAGGTTTTCTCTTTTGCTTTAATATGAGGATTTTTTTAATGCCTCACTTTTCAACACTGAATAAGGCAAAGGCTAATGGTTTTCTTGAGAATTGCCTTTGGAGAGATGCATCTTTGTGATAATATCTGTAGGTTCAATGGTGGGATTTTCCATGGGCATTTCAATACACCCATCCCTTGATTTACACGGGAGATGCATTCTCAAAAGTTGCCATGTAAATCAAAATCATGTATATCGAAACTAACACTTCATATAAAATTAGGAGTTATGTTCCTATTTACTTTAAAATAAAACATATTTTGGAAATTTGATTTATAAGTATCTGTATATTTATCAGTTTTTTTAATTCGGATATAATAATAACATAAACATTATATTAATGAACCTTCACATTCTTTGAACAACTCTCTATGATTTACATTCTACATTCAAATGTGAATTAGTGCATGAGTACCTACTGTTGGAGTAAATTGATTATGTCAATGAGAGTTTCTGCTTACATTGGAATTACTTAATTCATAAAGTTTATTTTGAAAATTTCTTGAAATTTTCCTCAAAAAATTCAAAGTCGGAGTGAAAAAAAAACGGTTCCAACCGGTTCAAGGGTAGTTACTATAGCAAAATTGGAACCAAACCAAAATTTTTTGTTTTGCATTAACCATAACGAATATTGGAGCAAAAAAGTTTTGGATTTAATGCCCTGGTTTGAGGTGACAGTGCAAAGTCAGCATCCCGTCCTTCGGAAGGGACGTTGGCTCCCTTGACACTTTTCATTAAGTGTAGGCTAATGTTGGCACCAGGTTTCCCTTCTGTGTGTATCCAGTTGATGACAGTGCAAAATGGCAGTCGATGCACTTAAATATAAATTAAAATAAAGTCAACATAGGATTTCGCATTTACTCGATGTTTTTACAACGAATGACACATAAGATAAAATAATTATATCAGCTGCTATTTTTATTGCAAACTTACTATCCGGATTTCAATTAATAGAGTGCAGGAAGTCCCCGAGGTACAAATGGGTTGCATTTCAAAAGTTCATTCGTAATTACTTTGTTTAGAACACAATCTTCCATAAACACAATGGTAATTGGTGGTTTGGTTCCCAACCAAAACAATGAAAGCCTATTTTACCCTTAATTAAGTTGAAATTATGTATCATTATGATGAATAACAGTGGAAAACAAAACTTTTGTAATATGTATCATAAATTAAGCAAAACATGAAAATAATCAAATTGAATAGAAAATAGTTTTTAATTATCTTGAATGCTGGTACTAATTAACTTATTGGAAGTGGTGTTTCTTGAGAAGTAGCTTTAAATAGACAAAGTTGAAGACATAGAAAGAAGCTTTTCTGGTGATGGAGTAGGCCTATGGGAAATAATAAGTGCTGTAGATCTTGATGGAACTGGCTCATTTTGGGCACTGTACTTTAAATAAGTTTTTTATTGAAGTTTGGACAGTTGCTTTCTTGTTTGATCGATATATTTCCTTGTGCAGTAGACTCTCACGCAATGTAGTAGTTAATTTCCTGAAGCGGTCGCGTTGGGATAAAACACGCTGCGTAAATTTAATGAATTATGGAAAAAATAGGGTTATATTCCCAGAGTTTTGGAAGTAATGTGTTTACTTTTTTATGTAAAAACCATAAAATAAGATAATATTAAAAATATAAAACAATTTTGAAAACTTGAATTTAAATCAATTCTTTACTTAACATTTTGGCAGCACCAAGTCTTTTGATGTTAACGGTTGGCAGAAATAATCTGTTATGCATCTCTGCATTGCTGTAGTTTGCATAGATTTATAAAGCTGAAGATATGGTAGTGTACATCGACCAATAGCACATTTTAATTTAAGACTTCTGTTCATAGTAAACCCTGCTTCAACGAGACTTCTTGCAAATCTGTCAAAACCAAGCAAAGTTTCCCATAACAATGCTGGCATGAGCTGATCCTCCTCTTCATGCACCTCTTCCTCACCTTTGTGGGACTCGAGCAACCACAGCATTTCTTCCTCTGTCAACTCCTCGTGGGACGAATTCAAAAGTAATTCTATTTCATCTTCTCCCATATCATCAAAGCCCTCACCACTCACAGATCTTTCCAGCTGCATAATCTCCCTCATCTCAGATGTTAGTATAGGAAAACATTGGTCATCGATTACAACTCTGTGCCATAATTTGCTCCATCTGGCATTTAACCTTTTCTCATCCCTGTGGACCTTTTTTAGTCCAAGGATCCCAATTTGGGAACCACTGCTCTATCTCAATGTCTATCTCTGCCTCTATTTCTGGCATCTTAATGTATCTAAATGAAAAATCTACATATTTTGAACATAGATTAGGGACTAGCAATACTACCTCAGTCATATCCCTTTCCCGATTGGGGTTTCCCAACATTTTTGCTACTGGGGGCCACTATTAGTCCGAGGACACCAAATTGGGAACTGCTGCTCTATCTTAAGGACTATATCCATCCCTCCTTTGGGCGGTCTTCATGCAGGTGAACTTAGCACACAGGTTAAAAACTGACAAAAAATTTTAATTGACAAACGAAAACAGTAGGAGATGTTAATTCCAAGAATTGTTTGTGTATGCAAAAACGTGTGATGTTCATTCCGAGTATCATGAGCGAGAAGTGAACAAGAATTTTTTCCAGCAACCGGCTGAAATAATGCCATATACCTATACAAGTAAACATAACATAACAGAAATTTTACTTGGATGTAGTTAGTATGTTCCAACTTTGAAACTAAATGTCTAGCGGGGTGATGAATAACAGAAAGGGCCAGAGAAAAGGGTGACAGATAATCGAGTTTCTACAGTATATAACCAATTTTTATCAATTTCTTTGCAAGTGAAGCTGCAACAGACATTCTAGTACAGAAACTAAGTGAATATTAGAGGTGCAGAGTCCCCACCTGCTTACCTGACCTCAGAAAAATGACTGTGTTAATTCCCTTACCTAACCAGACTTTAATGGCTCTTGACACAGGCCTGATCCAGAGGGGGACAACTGCTCCCCCCTTTGCCCCTCTCAGCGAATGCCCATACATGAAAGCGCTAAATCTATTTGGAAATCATTTAGTGGTCTGAAATGTCACTTTTAAAGATAATTTTAAGGGTTAATACACTTAGTGGTTATTGAGTGGAGACCAGCCTATAACACAGAAGGAAACATAAACAAACCTACTGTTGCAATGTTCTGCCTATGGATCAAGGCATCATGGCAAGAGATAAATCCAGAAGTAATAGTGAATGCATTAAAAAAGTGCTGCTTATCCAATGGCATGGTTGGAAGTGAAGATGATATTGTGTGAGAGTCTATGAACAAAGTTCGGAGTGATAAACATAGTGAGAGTGAGGGCAACAGTGAAGAGAGCGTAGAGAGCGATGATGACTGATATAATACAAATGCCTATGATATTAAAGAAAATTATGGGATCCAAAAAATTTCTTCTATTTTTATAATATTTTTAATTTTTGCAGGAATCATATGTAGCTAGGCCATAAAATCTTTATTCTGTTTTTACAGTCTACCAAAGGGGGGTGTTTTAGATTCGGGGTAGTCTTGGGTTCAGGTAAATGTGGTAGCTACATTTCAAGTAAAAAATAGTAGGTAAATCAGTTTAAATCTTTTTTTGACAAATATCTATGCTAACTTGGTCTTTTTTGCTGAAACAGCTCATGTTTGATTGACCTGATATATCAACTGTTGTCTAATAAAGAAGTAAAATCCATATCTTCTTCATATTTTATAAAACTGGATAAATAAAAACTTGTTTCAGAATGCCCAGTTGTCTGGCTGATGATTAATTCGCTCCTAGTTAATTAGGATTCTACTGTACTTGGAAATAGGAGAGGGTACATGGTAAAGTCACTGAGATGTTCAGTTTAAATGAGTGATCTTTTGGGTTATGATAGTAAAGTAGAGTGGCAACCAAAGTTCTTATCTAGACATTATACTGTCAGATCAAAATTAATAATTATAACTTGTCCTAAAAAATTCAGTTGAATTCATCTGAATCAAAACTGAGTATCCTATGATTGATGAAGCTGTTATGTTTATTGTCAAATATATTTCTCACAAAATGAGAAATTGGAGTCATCAAAATGATTTTTTTCTTTGATGTAACTTGAAAATTATTATTATTATATGGATCAAGGCATCATGGCAAGAGATAAATCCAGAAGTAATAGTGAATGCATTAAAAAAGTGCTGCTTATCCAATGGCATGGTTGGAAGTGAAGATGATATTGTGTGAGAGTCTATGGACAAAGTTCGGAGTGATAAACATAGTGAGAGTGAGGGCAACAGTGAAG
This sequence comes from Tanypteryx hageni, assembly GCA_028673005.1. Lineage (NCBI taxonomy): Eukaryota > Metazoa > Arthropoda > Insecta > Odonata > Petaluridae > Tanypteryx > Tanypteryx hageni. The sequence goes on along the minus strand of CM054113.1, from coordinate 127,145,622 downwards.
AGAGCGTAGAGAGTCCTATGTATACTTTGATTCAATCATCACATTAATGTTTGCACATTCCTGTCTTTGAGATTTAAGAAAAATAAAGTAGGAAGAAATTCTTTTGTTAAATTTTTATAATTGAAATAGTATGGGTGGTCCTCGGTTAATGATGACAATCCGTTCCTGTGAATGGTCATTAACCGAATTTGATTCGTTAACCAAATCTTACATCCCTAGCGGTCGTTACATACGGTTTAACAAATTTGGTCCTTACAGTGCCTACTAAATAACAAAAATAGTATAGTAAAATAAAATATAGAGAGATGCTTTTTACCCAAATGTTTTAATGAAATAAAGACTTTACCTACATTAGCCTAAAACAATATAATTAAACACTTACCAAATCGTTATGTATGGTTTAACACATGTCTGATCCTTATAGTGTCCACTACATCATAAAAATAGTTCAGTACAGTAAAATAAAATGTCAAGAGAGCTTTTTCACCTAAATATTGTTATTATTGAAATAAATAATTAACCTTCATTAACCAACGAACAATGTACTTTTATAAGACAACCTAAAAACATTTAAATTTTGCAGTCAGCATCTTTCCTCTTTCATGCCTTTTTATTACGTCAACTTTCTGCTCCAAAGTTATTTGCTTTCTTCTCTTAGAAGCACCAGCTGTAGTTCACTCAGATTGTTGCTTTTGAGACATAATTCTGAAGGATAAAAAAAATAAATTAAACAATAACAACCTGGCAGAGCAAAGCTAGGAAGATGCTATTTGCAATACAGAGGGGATAAATAAAACTCAATTAAACCCTTAGGCAGGGTGCCCACGGAAGTAACGTAGTAGTGAACTGGCAAGTGGCTGGTATCTAATGCCCTGTTCACACTTGGCTCTCTTGAGCGGCTACCTTGAACGAAGAAATAAACGTCTTTGCAGCTCTGTTGAGCAAGACTGAGTCAGCTTACTCCTAAGAAATCCCCTATGCTCATGCATACCAACTTCAGAGTTTGAATCTACTTCATCACTAGAAATAAATTTTAGTGAGCTGTGAAAGAAACATGTTAGAATTGGAAGAGTAAATTGCACTTCTAGCTGCAGCTTTAATGCAGAAAAACATAAAAAGGGATGGATGTTGATACATCCCAATGTGAGTTCTAGACTGACACATGGTGCCTTTTATTTTCTATATAAATATTTTTGTGGAAAGTTTGTTTGCTTGTTCTTTATACATTTCGACACCGTTTGAAAAAATGTAACTAAACTTGGCAGGACATAACTTTTCATCTCGAAGAAGGTCGTAGTTTACTTTTCAAACCAAAATTTTATCACATTTTGAGAGAAACATGAAATAAACATTGCCATGCTAAAGAACATTGTTAAGATTCCACTTATCTATTAGTAGATGTTTACTATTTTCTTATGTTAATGGAAATAAACTTATTTCAATAGTGCTTAGAACCTTTGATCAGTGCAAATTGTCAGTTAAGTTATGAGAATTTCTCAGGTTATTTTACATAATTTATTTTAGCAAGTGTTTTATCATTAATATATCTAGAATATTGTTCTTCTTTTTGTTGCTTTCAGTTTTCATTGAATAATAATTTTCTTAAATATTCGTTGTTCATCATTGTTTATTCTCTAGAAATGTGATTCATTTCGATGAAGTGATTCAAGTTTGGATTGTAATCTTCCATTAGAAATAAAAACGCCATTAGAGAAGAGTCAAGTTAAAATTACAATTATTAATATGCTCGATTTTTTGTCATTTCTGACTGCCTTATTTGATGTTCATGCATCATTTTTAGATTTTGATAGATAATTCTTTTTGTGTTCTTAATCTTAAGTTAATGATCGATCTTTGCTACATATTGTATTACATTTTTATTGGTCGTAAGTAACGACTGCAATGTCATAAGGTGATTTTGAAAAATAATTGGTCTTGGTTTGGTCATACATCGAATCATTGTTAATCGAGGGTATCGTTAACCGAGGGTCAGCTGTATAGGATAATTAATGTTTCTTTTCAAAATTACATATTACCGAGTTTTTTGTATGCAACAAAAATAGCAGGGCAAAGAGATTAAGTTACACTAAAACATATCAGAATGTCTTTTTATTGCTTCTTTCTTGTAGTTTTGCAATATTCTGTCTTCATAACCTGTAAGTGCTATGTTAATATGAGTGATTATATTTGTAAATTCTCATCTCTTGTTTAGAAATCATGCTCAGATTCGATGTTCATGTGTGACAATAAGAAGTGCATATCTAAATGGAGGAAATGTGATATGAAGAATGATTGTGGAGATAACAGCGATGAAATAGGTTGTGGAATTGGCAGGAATGACACAACTGTGGCCCCACCACCAACTACCACTTTGCCATCAAACATGTGCAGAAAGGATCAGTTCCGCTGTTATTCAGGTATGTTTCTCCAGGAGTAACTGGGATTTGTGGCAGAAATTAATTTTTGGATTTTAGGTAATGCTACAAAATTATGATGAAACGCTCATTGAGGTTTGTGTTGATATCGAATTGAAGTTTTGAGAAATTTTATTAAAATTTAAAAGTCTATTATATTTTTATGAAGTAAAAACATCTTTTACAGCGATGAATTTCATATTATGATTGTGGCCACAATATTTTTCTTGCTCCAATTGCTTCATTACAATATGATTCATTGATAAAAACATTTTAATTTAATGCGATTAAAGTAAATGTTTCTGTACTGAAGGTAACTGCATTAATAGTTCATGGGTATGTGACCGGAACAGAGATTGTGAACTTGGTGAAGATGAGGAAAACTGTGGAGATGTAGTTGGATGCCGTCCTGGACACCAGTTCACCTGTAGACACGGTCAGTTGTGTATTCCAATTAGTCAAGTATGTGATGGAGAAATACAGTGCTCAGATGAATCTGATGAAGCAGGGTGTGAAGGAAGAAGTAAATCTTGTAAGTGTTTTCAACATTAGTTTTCTAAGGAAATTAGTTCTCATAAGTTAAATTATAAAAACGGTCATAAGATTGGGGTTCATAAAATCAAGATTTTACTGTATATGTGTGTGTGTCTATATATATATATATATCATCATCATGAGGTGTTCTGCCTCAAGGCAGGTCCCTGGCACCAGCGTTGTCTCCACTCCTTTCTGTTCCTTGCCATTTCTTTCATTTCCTGATACCCTCCACTTTCTTTCAGGTCATCAAACATTTTTATTCTTCTACGCCCCCTTTTCCTTTCACCTTCTACTGATCCTTCCAACACCATCAATTATAAACCTTCTCCTCTCAAGATATGCCCTAACCAGTTACTTTTCCTCCTCTGAATTGTTTCAAGTAATCTTCTCTTCTCATTCACCCTTGTTAGTATTGCTTCATTCCTTATCCTATCCATCCACTTTCTCCATCCTCCTCCACACCCACATTTCAAATGCCTCTAGCCTTTCTTTCTCTCTCCTCTTTAGCATCCATGTTTCACACCCATAAAGCAATACACTCCAAACATAGCACTTCACAAGACGTTTCTTCAGATTTAAATCCATTTTACTACTTAGTAGTACCCGATTTTTCCTATTAAATGTTTCTTTTGCCATTGCTATTCTTGTTCTTATTTCTTTTTCACTTCTCCAGTCTTCAGTTAGCATGCTTCCCAAATATCTATACTGTTTTACTTGCTCCACTCTTCCATCCTTTATTGACACATTCATAATCTCTCTATCCCCTATTCTCATCACCTTTGTTTTCTTTATGTTCATTTTCATATTCCATCATCCTGTCTTCTAGCTTTGTAACCATTTCCTGAATGTGCCTCGTTTCATCTGCCAAAATTACCATGTCATCAGCAAACCTTATACAATTTATTATTCTACTCCCAATACTAATTCCTTTATCATTCCCTATTCCATTGACAATCATTTCTTCAGCATATATATTGAACAGTGTTGGCGATAAGCAGCACCCTTGTCTTACTCCTCTTCCTAGATCATACCATTCGGTCTGTGCAACTTTTATCCTCATAGCTGCTTTCTGTTTCATATACAGCTCTTTAATTAACCTTCTATCTTTCCAGTCTACTTTTTTTGCTTTTAGTATTTCCATCAGTTTTTCCCAGTTCACTCGGTCGAATGCCTTCTCCATATCTATGAAGCACAGACTAATTCCTTTGCCCCTTTCTATATATCTCTCTCCACTCATTCTTATCAATCCTATTGCTTCTCTTGTACCTCTTCTCTTTCTAAATCCAAACTGTTCCTCTGCAATATTTTCTTCCATTTTGCTAATTAGTCTCCTGTTCATAACCCTAAGTAGAACCTTTGCTGCATGTGTAATTAAACTGATTGTTCTGTGTTCACTGCATTTTCTTGTTCCTTGCTTTTTCGGAATTGGAATCATAATTGTTTTGACGAAATCCTCTGGCCACATCCCCTTGTCATAGATTGTATTACACAACTTCACTATTTCTTCCAGTCCTTCCTCATTAAGACACTTAAATAATTCTATTGGTATCTCATCTACCCCCATTGCCTTCCCATTCTTCATATCTTTTATTGCTTGTAGCACCTCTATTTTCAATATCGAAACCCCTGTTTCATCTTCATTTATTTCATCCTGCTCTTCAATATGGAGATTCTTTGGTTTTTCATTTGATTTGTACAACTCCTCCATGTATTCTCTCCATCTATTAAGAACCTCCTCTTCCTTATATAGAACTTTATCTTCTTTACTTGCAATCTCTTTCCCACATGCACTTGTTCTCCATCTATCCAACGTTACATTTTTTACTTTCTTATACATCAAGTCATGCATTCCTTTTCTCTCTAGATCTTCTATATCTGAGCATTCCTCCTCTAGCCATCTCTCCCTTGCTTTTTGGGTTTCTCTTCTTAGTTCATTATTCAGTTTCCTGTATTTCCTTTTTCCATCTTCATCAGTCCTGCTTTTGTATTGCCTTCTTTCTTCCATCTTTTCTATCATTTCCTTTGTCACCCATGGCTTTTTTATTCTTTTTCCTTTGAAAAACCCAATAGCCTGTTCTGCTGTTTTCCTTATGGCCTTCTTTATCCTATTCCATGCTTCATCCACATTTTCCTCGGACACGTTTTCTCTTTTGATTGCCTGAGCTAATTTTTCTCCTATTCTTTCTTTTCCTACTGTGGCTATATTCTCTAAATCCCATTTCATAACTATCTTAGCCTTCTTAACCTTCTTCAAGGCTACTTTCATTTCGGCCATGAGGAGCATATGATCACTGTCAATGTCTGCTCCTGGAAGTCCATATGCCTTTTTTACTCCATTTCTGTATCTTTCTTCCACTAAAATATAATCTATTTGATATCTGGCTCCATCTCCTGGTGATTTCCACGTGTATAGCCTTCTCTTATGATTTTCAAACCAAGTATTTGATATGAACATCCTTTTTTCTTTACAGAACTCGACAAGTCTTTCACCTCTTTCATTTCTTTTCCCTAGTCCAAATTTTCCTACTACTTGGTCTTCTCTTCCCTCTCCTACCACAGCGTTCCAATCGCCCATCACTATCTTGCAACAGTTTTTACCTTCCTCCTCCATAATATTTTCTATCTTCTCGTATATTTCTTCAACAGCCTCATCTTCATGTTGGCTGGTCGGCATATAAACGTGTATCAACAGTAGATCTTTTGGGTGCATTCCTATTCTAAGACCAATTGCTCTATCATTTACAAATATCACCCTCTGTACACAATTTGCTATTTCCTTATTCAGAATTACTCCTACTCCATTCATTCCTCCAGTACCTCCTGAATAGTACACCGTGGTACCATCACTTTTTATTTCCCCTCTTCCTTTCCATCTCATTTCGCTTAAGCCAATCATGTCCATCCTGTTTATTTTCATCTCTCTCTTTAAATTTTCCAACTTCCCTGCTCGTAGGAGTGTTCTTACATTCCACGTGCCGATTCTCAACTTCTTTCCAGCTTCCTTCCTTCCTTGTGTTAAACGGAACCTCTCGTGTTGTCCCCCACGGAGATATATATATATATATTATTACTGGTATTTTTATTTACATGTTACAAGTTGGCGACCTGCCTGGTGGTAGCATAAAGAAACCTCATAGGTCTCTCACACTTCCAACAACGAAATCTAAAGACAAACAATAAGACAGCAATAAAAAGATCTATAGTAATGACATAACAAAAATATTACTCATAAGAAATATCACTGCAAACAAGAAAATTCAAAATTTTCAAAAAGGAAGGAGAAATAATAAAAAAAAATCACAGAAAAATCACAAAACAGCTTTATATCTATTCCTAAAAACACTTAAACTCTTTGGGAAGGGCTCAAATAGTTCACCAGGCAACTCATTCCAGTCAACAATAGTTCTGTTTAAATATGAATATTTTTTAATATTTGTTTTTTGTTTTCTACACTTAAATTTGTATTTGTGATCGTATTTCCCTTTAAAAGATGGTTCTTCCACCCCCTTGTGTAACTCACTCCATGCTGCCGTCATATTTATTACATTAAAAAAACCACAGAGTCTACTCCATTTCCTTCTCCTTTGCAAGCTCTCCCAGCCCAGTATTTCTAGCATCTCCATCACGCTATCAGTTTTTCTGTGCCTACCCAATACATATCTGGCCGCCTTTCTTTGAACCTTATCCAGCTTCCTGATATGCCCTTCTTTGTGCGGATCCCATACCAAGGAGGCATATTCCAATATCGGCTGAACTAGAGATTTGTATGCTTTCTCCTTTGTAGCTGGACTGCTTCCTTTTAGATTCCTCATAACCCAGTGCAGCATTTTGAATGCTTTCCTTTTTATGAAATCGACATTTAATCCCCATCCTAGATCCTTTGATAAATAGACACCTAAATATTTACAATGATCACTTTTTAGTATAGAATTTCCCGAAAAATTATACTCCCTATTTGACACTAATTTCCTATTAGTGAATGTCATGTACATACTTTTACTTATATTGATGTCCATTCTGTTGGTATTGGTCCAATCTGAAAGTTTGTCGATATCATTTTGGAGGGTATCACGGTCGCTTTCACTCTCGATCCGCCTATAAATTATGCAATCATCCGCAAAAAGTCTTATCTCGGAGTTCATTTTGTCTGGAAGATCATTGACATAAATTAAGAAGAGCAGCGGCCCTAAGACACTACCTTGTGGAACCCCCGATATGGCATTCGTCTCATCTGAATACCTGTTACCTATTTTCACTCTTTGAGTTCTTCCAGTAAGAAAATTCGCAACCCACTTCAGTACCCTTACGTCGATTGGTAATTGCTCCATCTTCAACTGCAGTAGATCATGTGGCACTCTGTCAAATGCTGTTGAGAAATCGACGATTTAGCATCAACATCTTTCCCTTCGTCTAATGAGTCAGCAATGTCTTGACACAAACCCACTAATTGGGTTTCACAGAAATACCCTTTCCTGAACCCATGCTGAGTTTTAAATAGCCACTTATCCCTTACCCACCAATCCCGTATGTAGTCTTATATTACCTTCTCCATTAGTTTACAAACCACAGATGTTAATCTAACCAGCCTATAGTTCTTTACTACCGTCTTTTCACCTTTCTTAAAAATGGGAATAATATGTGCCATTTTCCAGTCTTTAGGTAAGGCATGATTATTCATCGTTACATTGAATAGGTGAGTTATGTAGGGAGACATGGCAGTAGCACCCAGTTTCAGTATGTCAGTTGCAATAAAATCCAGTCCCACTGACTTATTTGCCCTCAACTTCCTAATTTTTTAAAAAATGTCTGTATCCATGACTCTAATGGGTATTATCTCTGATGCATTTTCGCATATCTTCCAGTTTAAGGAGTCATTTATCAGCTCTCGAGTTTTTAAGTTATCCCGACTATTTTCTTGTTTCATATGTACACTTGTAAACCATTCATTCATTCATTCATCTGGATGTTTCATCCAAAGCACTTCACCCATGGGACGTTTCACCCACAGACTCTTCACCCACTAGAAGTTTCATCCATGCAATGATATATATTTAATCACTTATGGCTAAATACTTCATTTTTCACTGAAATCACAAAAGTCGGGATGCTTTTAATAGGACCTAATGATTCAGTTTTGCACAAGCAGTAGCAATATGGAATGAAGAATAATAATAATGCAGTAAAATAAAAAATAAATTGTAGTGTTTTACTTACCAAATTACGCAAATATGTCTTTCTTCAAAGAGACCGAATAATATTCCATGTTTTTCGATAATCCTCACAGAATTATGTGTTCACACTTAAAGCGATACACAGCTAATAGATTCTACCATTATAAGCTTAGCCTTCTTCCCTATTTTGTTCTCAAGCCTATTGAATAAAAAGCTCTTTTGTCTTCTATTTGAGTCATCCAGATGGCTCTCGAGGAATAATATACATACAACTTCATAAGGTTGAGCGGCCTGCTAATTTATAGTTGGTGGAAAAAATATGAATTTCAGTAATGACTTGTAAACAATTCTGGGCCAGTGAGGGAAATCCTGGGCCCCGGTGCTTCTCCTGCTCTCGGGCCCATTGCCACCAGTTCCCACCACCATAATTATATAGTTATAATTTTCTGCTGTCAAGATTCAGCAATTGATCTTTCAAATTCTCCATTGTCTATCATAGCGCATTCTTTATAATATGATTTTGTAAGACATGCAGGAATGTTTATGTATGACTGCTCGAGTTCAGACACCTAAGTCACGGGTCCCATTTATTTGCACCGGGTGCACCTCCCTCTCCTGGGCCAGTGTTGTGGGCCCTCAGACCCGTTGGACCCCCCCCCCCCCCCAATGGTGGTGGACCTGGCAGCATAGTAGTTATGCCCCTGCAAGTACCCTTCATTGAGTGAAATGACCTCAAAAATTTTGATTCCATTTGCAACAACCTACTCATGTAAGTCAGAATTTTCAGCTCTGGTCACCGTGACATCTAAATATCGTTCCAGGTTGATCATTAAGAAAGAATTAATAGTAGCCATTTCTGAAATGCAGCCATGATTTGAAAAACTCTGCTAAACAAAACAAAAACATCCATCACAATGTACTTATCGAAAAAGTAAAATTGTCACCTCTATCATTTTTACTATGGCTATTTGATTGTTTTTACTATCAACAATATTTTCTTCTAATATGCTTGTAGTTTTATCATGTATGTTTTTATCAACTATTGTACCATTTTTATGCTAACACAAAAATATAATAAGAAATAAATTGCTTGTGTATTAACAATTAACTACTTTTTCTTTAAAGTTCATAGCCTTTGGTCAGACCATTACATGTATGCATTTGTATGACTGCACATTATTTATGTGTATATATATTTTATAACTTGTATATGTATATCAATTTAAATAATGAGGGTAGAAATCCTGTCACGCTTGACTAATATTAACTATTTATGATGACTGTAATACTATTTTTAAAAATTTTTCGAGTAGGTAGAAGATTGAACTTTGGTAGGAATGTTTGATTCTTATAGTAAAAGCCAACTATGAAAATAAATCCTCAAAAAATACCTGCATTCAACTCCAGTAGATAATTTCTCTTTTCTCATAAGACAACACGTAAAAATAGATTTTTTGGCTTACAGGCTTTTACTCTTTTGCAAATTAAAACTAGAAAGAATTGGCCTATAATCTTCCAACCTGGAACGTTTTAAAGAAACATAAATAACGTTTCTTATTCTTATCGTTCAATTTTGCCTACGATTCAAAATTGCTCAAGTTATATGTTTAAATCATATTTATTGGAAAATTTTAAGATTTTTAATAAGTTTAATATGTTGCCTTGCTGATCGTGCCATTATTAAACCTCGAGATTGCATTGTCATCTCAACTCTTACACTATATGTGTAAGGGGAGCGTGCTTTGAATGTTTTAATACGTGAGAGGAAGAAAAAAGGAGATTGACAGGAGGAGAGAGAGATAAAAAGAGAGAGGGAGACAGAGGAGAGAGAGGGAGAGTATAGATAATGTTCCGTATTAGGGTGAGATTGATACCAGGAAGTCTATTTTTCCAGAGAAGGAGAGAGGGGGAGAGGGAGGGAGAATGGGAGGGTGGAGGTTTGAGAGAAAAGAAGAGAGTAAAGGAGGAAGAATGTAAAGTGCCTTAAATTTAATACTTAATCCACGCATACCCATCATACTGATGGGCTTTTATACTAGTATATTAAATAATTTGTGATTGTTTGGTTGATTAGAAAATAAATATGTAAATAAAAATAGAATATTTTCCTGGCATTACTTCTGATATATTGTTTTGCAGTATTTAATCATTAAAATTACGTAATATGTTTATTGATGCGCCAACTAAGGGGGGGGGGGGAGACATTTGTAATAGTCAGAGATATAATCGGGTCATGGTGTTTTGTTGTTTTATGGTGTGTGTTTGGTCAAATTATACCAGAGATAGAGTTTCAAATACTACATCACATGAAACACGCCTAATTGTGTTACACTGTACATTTTCCTAACTTGTTAATTGTTGTCAACAAAATCAATCTTCATGGCAACTGAAGTAAACAATATCTGCTGTAAATAACTAATTAATTTAATTTTCTATCGTGGGCATGCAACATTTAGTAAATGAAGAAAAATGGATTATCTATGACGAAGAAATGAAGGTAAATATGTCTATTTTCTTTTCGTTAACACAACATTTGTAAGTGAAAAGAAATCAGGGGTGGATTGAGGGAGAATATCAGCCTGGAGTTTTTATCTGAACCAGCCCTTATAATTATATGATAGTTTTATTTAAATATTTATGTATACTCACAAACAAAATTCAAAACATTATTCACATAGGAATTAACATTATTTTATTGATTTTCCATGTTGCGGCATAATGATTTCAACAAATATTTTATACATTTTAAATTTTGCTACTTTTAGCATAAATGTGAATGGTCCATTGGGACCTGCCCGAATGCCCAATAGGTTGTTCCGCCCCTAAAATAAATGGGTAATTTAAGGAAGGAATGAGCATGAACATAAAGATTATATATTACTTCTATTGGAGTGAGGTAAGTTTTAAATAATTATCGATTGTTTTATTAGGTACAATTGATTAGGAAATAAATCAGTGAGTCAAAAATTTGAATTTCTTTGGCATACCAGTTCTTAGACATTATACTAAGCCATTAATATTGATCTTTTTTAACATGATTGCCCCTGCTTTGCATGTACGCATGCATAATGTTTGCATATATCCTCTCATGTTAGCCTACTTTCCAGAATGGAAATAGGATTATAGTTTCTTCGTTGTGTCTGTCTCTCTCCCTATTAACTTTTGAACCATTAACACTAGAAATGCTGGAGCGGTCAATATGACCATTTTAAAATTTCATATGGTCTCCCTGCTCTAATTAATTGTTGCAGAAAGTTCTTATTTTGTGACTTTCAATCATTTATGAAATTTTACTCCCAAAAGTAATGTTTATGGCCTTACTTTTGAAGATATTAGCTCATATACCTAAAGGTGCCAATCGATCATTTTGACCACTGTTCTTATATTCTCAGATTTATGTCCTGTTTTAAGTTCTCATTCGAAAAAGGTTTTTATTTCCAATTATTGTGAATAGCATTTATGTGAAGGGTGAAATTTTTGAACCTGTTTGTTTAATATTTGCACTTTACCCCATTATTATCTAAGTACGATACCCTTTCTTGTAACATCTTCCACTTACACCTTGCTTGAAAAAAACGGCTTGTTCTGCAAGCACCTCTACTTCAAATCTGACAAAATGCACTAGTCTCATTTGCAAATCATGACATGTTCTGTTCGATACTGCCCTCCATCCCTCCCCGCATGCCATGCAGAGGTTTCAGTTATGCTGAGATCTTGTGATATGTAGGAGCGGCTGCTCAGCAGTGAGAAGCAATGGCCTGGCAATGCAGTATTGTTCCCGAAGAGAAAGTTCAGGCATTGCAAGACCTGTCAGTAAAGGAGTCTGATGTTGATGGTCCTGACCCTGTGCCCTCTGATTCTAATGGCAAAGATTTTCTTCCCGGCAGTATTACAAGTGAAAATTTTGAGAACAATAGCGACATGTTAGACGACGATGCAGAGACAGAAGCTTCTCAACAGGATATCATGCAGGATGAATCTTTGCACAAAATAAAACATGACTCCTTAGTGGATATAATCGACCAGATGGCAAGGAAATATTCTGAAAGATCTCACAGATGGCCAGTGCAAGTCTTCTATAACATATTGGACTTGGTTGCTATCAATGCATGGGTGATATACGAAGAGGTTATGGGACGATCTCTTAGCCGTCAAAAATTAATTTTTAAGCTGGCCGAAGAACTGTGCGAGGAGTACCTAAGAACAAGAAACAGAGGAAACCCATGAGCTCCTGTGCCAGCAGCACCTTCCACACCTGTTTCATGAAATAGAATGCGACACCAGTGCCAGATTTCAACATGCAGAGGCAACACAAAACTTGTGAGGGGTGTTCGAGGTGCAACAAATTTACCTGTGAAAAGCACACAGCAAGATCTGACAAGGTGATTACATGTCTTCTGTGCCAGGATAATTAATTGTATTTCACAGGAATAAACAGTACTACTATTATCAATCTTTGATATTAAATATTATAAATTTTATTTTTGTGTCATTGTCTTTGCAGTATTTGTAATTCTCAACCATTAAAACAACAATGTTGCATGTACTAACCTAATTTGTGTTTAATAAAGTTCATAGCTGCCAGTAAAGCAATATTTACTCAAAAACCAATATTGAATGAGAACGAATGCATCTAACCCCAAAAACCCACAAAAAACCAAGCTGTCAAAATGACTGCTTCTGGCGCTATTTGGTATGCAGAGAGGCGCTTCTAGTGTTAAACTGATTTTCATCACACTTATTGGAAATATCTTGCTACTTGGGCCAATCCCCTGAGGATAGTTTTTGTTGAGAAGTTTGAAAGTCCCAGGTTCGATTCCAGAAACTATCTTTCCCATTTGATTTACATGAGAAATATGAAATCCATCATGCAAGGCAACGTTCTCTTGCATATTAAAATATTGTAGAATTGTAATATCGGAGCGGGATTTGTATTATTCTCTAAGGAAAGGAATGGAGATTATAATTTTTATGGTAGAATTTTGCTTATCGATTGTATTTCTTTGAATTTAGCATAAATACTGGTGCATTTGCAGTTTTTATCACTCATTACAACAGTGTTGCCATAGCAACAACTATTTTTGGACTTGGATTCAGTATAGTCTAATACATGCATGCATTATATTTGACACACAAATATGCATGATCAATTTAATATTCCATTCAAATGTATTTATAATATTTTATAATGCTAAATTATGAAATTTGGGAATACAAAGAGAAACATATTCATGGTGATTTTAAAGTAATTAAAGCCAATATAAGTAACTGCTGCACCACATTTAATTTAAATAATTATTTGAAAAGTAGGCATCATAAGTTCCATTTGAATCATTTTGTATTCTATCATTTTCTTAATGAAATCATGGTTACATTTCTCCGTGTTGTCTTATAGTTTTGTTCAACTGTAACATTTCTTCGATATTCTCATTTTTATTTTCCTTCTTTTCTTCATCAAGTCTTGTTTCTCAGATAACTTGGTGTTCAAGTGCACTGACCTGATTCTGGAGAAAGGCCATCAGAGATTTAATTCTTGTTTACTGAAATTATGAATTAAATATCAAATATAGATGTTATTGCTATATCCACTTTATTTCTTTTAAGCTTAACCACTTGCCATTTTCAGCATTAGAATTTGATTTTTGATCAGTTCATCTTGTTTCAAAGACTTTTGATATTCATAATTAAAACTATTCCTATTTCGCAGCAACAACTCCAACACCTACTGCATGTAGTCCAGGATATTTCCAGTGTGACTTTGGCACTCAGTGTCTGCATTTAGCTAAGTATTGTGATGGCAACCAAGATTGTGTCAATGGCATTGATGAATCAGACTGTGGCAAAAACCAGGTTTGTAAAATGACTTTATAACTTTAACTTTGATCTTAATTCTTTTATTAATCATGTTGATTGGTTTTGAAGGTACTTCAAATGGGTGTAGATGAGAGGAGCATCAACTCCACTTCTCTTCTTCTCTATTGGTGGATTCCAATTCCATTAAAAACCAAGTTTGTATATTTGCCTTCTTGTTCAGAAATTGGCTTTAGCAAATGGCAAAACCATACCACGTGGATTGTAGAACCAGAGTTTAGATTTGATAATCTGCGACCTCTTACCACTTACAATATGACAGTGTACATTCAAGTTATGGGACATGATGCTGTATATCCACCATCAAAGTACATCACCGCTACAACTGGAGAAGGAGGTCAGTTTTATCAAAGTCCTTCCTCTGATAAACCTAAAATGTAGTGTCAAGCTTACCAGGATTATTTTTATCTTAAGAGTTGTAATGCAGCTTTGTGTATTATATATAAAGAACTCTTCTCTTAATGAGGTTGTTCAAAATATAGAGCAGCATGTTCATTTAATTTTGCTTTCCTTACTTCGAAAAGAAAAGGCTAAATTATTATCTGTTCATAGCTGCTTTATATATGCTAAACTAATCCATATCAACACTAACTTTGGTACATATGTTACCTGGTTCCAAATCCACTCATACGATATGAGATCCAGAAATCTACTTGATGTTCCTCGAGTTAGACTTGGTAAATCACTGAACAGCTGTAGCACCTCAAGTATAAGATTCTTCAACTGGCTTTCAGAAGAAGCCATAAGTATAAATATAGTAAAATTTAAATCCGTAATTTTTTGCTGGTTGTTAAAGAAAGCCTTCTATTTAATCAGTGAATTTTTTTAATATGAGATGGATCTAAATTTTAAAGTTAACATTGCACCATCTCTGATATTATAACTAAGGTTTTCTGTGTTTGCTTATACAAACCTACTGGAATAAATAAATACTAGTTGTTGCCTGCCGATAAATTGACTGGTTGATTAGATTAAATATTGTCTTGGTAGTAAACCTACTGTTACAATACTAAGAAGCTCCGCTACTGCAAGGTTTATTTCCTTCTACTAATGTCTGCTAAGAGTGCAGGGGTGGCCCTAGATTAGCTGCCAGCAGCTGGCGCCCTAGGTGAACCATGGAATTGGCACCCCCACCCCCAAACCTCAAGGACAGTTCTACTTTCAGCACCAAAAGTTGATAGACTCAAGTTTGAGGCTAAATATCTCAAAAACGGCTCCAGGGATTTTGGTGAGAAGCATATCAGCATGTAGCTTATTTAATACCGCGTTGAATGAGGGTAGATTTGAATTTTTTGAAGTGGATGTTTTTGTGGTGAGAAGGAAAATAACCCCATTTTTAGAGCTTTGAGACGGAAGGCGTCACTTTGCCGGTTCATTATTATGAAAGGATTTGTTCAATTGCAACTAAATCTTTACATAATGTGAGTCATAGTCTAATTATTACATGTGCAAGATTTTTAATTCATTTATGATATTTTATTTAATTTATGAGACCGTCGTTTCTCTCAAATATTAAGCTGTGAGCATGGTACGCACACTGTTGGCTTCGTCTTGGGCTTTGTATTATGAATCAATTAACTTCATAATCTGCTGGGAGTCTACAAACATTTGGCGCCGATAGTAGACTGACAATGATATTTATGATAAATTGGGAAACATATTGTCCCTTTTTTCTTTTAATGTTTTTAAGCGTTTTTTAACATAGGCTTAATTATTTGGCATGTCCGTCCATCCAAATTTCAGCTACATAAGGCAAATGTTAAACGCATATCAAAGATGAAACAAATGCTTTTAACACAAACTTTTGTGGAATCCAGCAAGAAGAATCAGTTTTATGCAGATTTGTGTCACGCAATTGCGGCAGCCAACATTCCATTCAGAACACTAGAAAATCCAACATTGAAGTGGTTCCTAAAATGATACTGCCATCAGTCGGTACCTTCCGAGTCAACGCTACGCAAGTATTATGTGCAACCCATGTACGATGATGCAATGCGCAGAATACGGGAGGACAATGGAGATTCACATATTTGGATATCGGTCGATGAAACCACTGAAGCTCTCGGCAGATACATGGCCAACTTGTTTGTTGGGAAATTGGATCCAGATGCGCCATCCAGAGCCTACTACATCTGCATGAAGCAACTTGCCAAAACAAACCAGGAAACAATAGCACACTTCGTGAACAACGGACTGAAAGTGCTGTATCCCAAAAATCTAGACGAAGAGAAAGTGCTGCTCCTATACACAGATGCTGCATCGTACATGGTTGCTGCCATGCAGTTACTCAAGGTGTTTTATCCCTCCCTTGTGCATGTGACATGCCTTGCCCATAGTTTGAACCACGTAGCAAAGCAAATGAGACTTGAATTCCCCAAGGTGAACAAATTGATCTCCACCGTGAAGAAGATCTTCGGCAAGGCACCAACAAGAATACAGGCTTTTCGAAAAAACTGCCCAATGTCCCTCTGCCACCTGAGCCTGTGCTCACCCGCTGGGGCACATGGCTGAAAGCAGCTGAATATTACAGCGAGCATACCCTTCATGTCAAGGAAGTTGTGAGAAATCTAGCCGAGGATGCTGCCTGCGTCACTTCGGCAAAAATGTTGCTTGATGATCCCTCCATTCCCAAATATTTGGCATATATTAGATCCCACTATACATCCCTTGTGTGGATTATTGCTGAATTGGAGGGCTCATGAAAACCCATCTACGAAAAAACTGCTTTGCTGAATGAAGTGAAACAAAAAATAAAGGAAGCTCCAGGTGAAGTGGGGGAAAAAGTAAGAGCAAAACTAGAAAAGGTGCTACAGGCAGGAAAATCCATTGAAGTTGAGTGCAAAATTCCATTTCAACATGTACCCAAGTTGAAGTTTGCCCCCGTCACGTCAGTGACGTTCTTTTTCTGCTTACAAAATGATATTAACAGACAAACACCATAGTTTTGCAGTAGAAAGCTTAGAAAAGGTGCTTGTTATTTACTGTGAGGCCAACTACGGGAAATTTGTGGAATAAACACAAAGAGGTGACATATTCATTATGGAAATTTCGAATGAGACAGTTTGTCAAACATTCCGCATAGTATATACTTGAATAGCGTTTTCAGTCAGTATTACTATGTAATGTAGTATTTTCTTTGTAACATATGGGGAATTAACCATAAAAATAAGTTTCAACCCATAGTAGTAAAATATTTTTATGTTCTTTGAAAACAAAAATCAATAATGTTTCGTTGACTGGTCATTTTTGCGCGTGTGCGTCATTTAGTCCTTTTTCGTGAATTAAAATTGATAGTTGACAGAAATGTTGTTGTTTTTTACTGGACACAGTTTTTGGAAGTAGTTTTTAGAGCATATTTTACGTTTTATAAAGCCTAATTAAAGTACTTAAAGAGCCTATTTTAGTGGCCTAAAACTTAATTTTTAGAACCTAATTTTTAGCGGTAATATAGTGACGTTCCTTACAGAGGAGGAGGATATCATTATATATAGACGTTCCTTACATATGGGGATACAACATACATATAACATACTAGTAGAAGGTGCTTGCATATTGCAAGCATTACATCTCACCTTGAAAAAACATTAATTTTTCAGAGGGATATTTCATCATGAGAAATATTTCTTTAATTCTAAACATTTCTACTCTGGACCCATTTTCGTTTTTTCATTATGGAACAATAATGGAATAAAACAATTACTAATTTTTGCAATTTTAGGAATATTATACTTTTCCCACACTGCCACACATTTCTGGCAAATTTTAAATTTACAGCACAATTAGAGGTGAAATAACATTTATCTAATTATATAAATTTAAATAATTTTTAGCGGCCGCAATAACGATTTTATGGATACATTTAAATATTTATTCGTTTATATAGACTAAACTCTAATTAATTTTAAAATTTCAGCTCCCTAACTCGCCGCGTAGTGTCTAAACATTTACCTATTTGTTTAAATTTTAAGATTTTTTAACTGCCAAACAAATTAAAATATCAAAATTTGTATAATCCCTATTTCTTTTTTTACAAATCCTACCACTAAAACAAATTTCATCTCTGTAGCACATTCGGAAATACTTAAACTATGAAATTTTTTAAAAACAATTGCGAAATTTTAGCGGCCGCATTGGTGCACTTTTTCAAGATTATCGTTTTTTCTAGTCGGTTTTGCATAAAATCCTACCTAAGAAAAAAATTTCGAATCTCCAGCTCATCTGGAAGTGCCTAAACATTAGTATCCTCCTATATGTGTGTTATATCCTCCTCCTCCTCTGTAAGAAACGTCGATATATAATGATAGTTGAAGGTGCTTGTATACTGCAAGTATTTCATCTCACCTTGAAAAAAAATTAATTTTTCAAATAGATATTTCATCATGAGGAATATTTCTTTAATTCTAAAGATTTCTTCTCAGGATCGGTTTTCGTTTATTCATTATGGAACAATAATGGATTTAAACAATCACTAATTTTTACAATTTTAGAAATATTATACTTTTCCCACATTGGGTTAATAATGCCACACATTTCTGCCAAATTTTAAATTTATAGCACAATTAGAAGTGAAATTACATTTTTCTAAATGTTTAAATTTAAATAATTTTTAACGGCCGCAATTACAAATTCATGGATACATTAAAATATTTATTCGTTTATATAGACAAAATTCTAAATAATTTTAAAGTTTCAGCTTCCTAACTCTAAACATTTCCTATTTGTTTAAACTTTAAGAATTTTTAACTGCCAAAAAATTAAAATATCAAAATTTGTATAATCACTATTTCGTTTTTTTACAAATCCTATCTCTTAAAAAAATTTCAGCTCCGTATCACATTCGGAAATACATAAACCTTGAAATTTTTAAAAACAATTGCGAATTTTAAGCGGCCACATTGTTGCACTTTTTCAAGATTTTCGTTTTTTCTAGTCGGTTTTGCACAATATCCTACCTACGAAAAAAATTTCGAATCTCCAGCTCATCTGAAAGTGCCTAAACATTAGTATCCTCCTCCTCCTCTGTAAGAAACGTCTATATAGAATGACTAGTAGTTGGTGCTTGCATACTGCAAGCATTTCATATCACCTTGAAAAAACATTAATTTTTCAGACAGACATTTCATCATTACAAATACTCTTTTAATTCTAAAAAATTCACCTCTGCAGCGAATTTCGTTTTTCTCACATGTAAAAATAATAGTTTAAAACAATCCCCAAATGTTGCAATTTTAAACAATTTACACAATATTCATTATGGGGTACTAATGGTACATATTTTAGCCAAATTTTAAAGTTGTAGCACTTATAGAAGTAAAATAATATTTTTCTAATTGTTTAAATTTAAATAATTTTTAACGGTCGCCGCAATTCATATTACATCGGTTGACACGATTATTATTTTTGTTGAGCGCAATTAAAAGCGTCATCCTTTCACTGCGACTTATATTATCTGTGAGATACCAATTAAACAATTTATTCAGAGATGAAAATTCGAGAATTTCCCATTACTGCTTCACATTCCGTAAACGGAAAAATTGCTCCCGCACTCGAACCCAGTTACATTGAAGAATAAGTTAAATGCGTCGTTGCTCTTCAGCTCGAAAGGAATAACATAACCATACCAATGTTTGGTGCATTCGGTTACCGCAAAGGGCGCCAAAGTGTATAAGGGAACTAAGGAACCTTAAAATCACCAACACTTGGCGCATAACATAACATAAATGAATAGAGAGGAAAAATTCAAATAACTTTTTTGTGAGACTTCTGGTGGATATTTTGACGCCGTCCAGCTACTTCTAGCGATTGTATGCTATGTTTGGTGGAGATTGGTCAAATAGTGTGGGAGGAATTATCGGACAGAAAAACATGCGATTTTCCTTTTGCATAGATGTATAGAATACATATATTTTCTCTGCAATTTGGTAGGCCAATAATAATTCATTCGAGCTATAGATCTGAAGAGCTGATTGCCTACCCACCGATGTGAAAGGGATGTTGCCAAATGCTGTTACGACCATCGGTTTACCGCAACCTGCTGGGCCGACGTTCATTAAGCGTGTGGGATTAGCGAACGGGAGGGGTAAGAGAAAATGACAGCTCACCGTTGCCACGATAACGGCTCGCTCTTTACGCTGTCTCATTGGCTAAAGCTCTCTCCCCCAAGAGTTTGCACTTGACTTGACCAACTCTGGCCGGCTCAAGTATAATACCTGAACTCAAAATATCTGGAAAGTCGCTTCTCTCTTACTCCATGGCCCATCGTAAAGTAAGGTTTGTCCCGTCGCACAGTCTTTCGAAAGAGCATCAAAAATTATCTCGAGTTGGTCGCATACCACCCACTGACACTGGAAGGTAACGTTTCAACAAAAGTTTAATCGTTGAGAAATTGATAGAGATAGGATTTGAGGTATAGGACGACTCGATTTGCACTCTCGGTTATCTTTTGCCATGATAAGTCTAATATGGGATGAGCGCAGTCTTCAAATGTCACACGAGTTGCCGGAAAGAGAAGCCGAAGGGGAAAGAGGGGAACGGGGACGTGTTGGAAGGCTTTGGTCGTCTTCCACCATTTGGTTTAAAAAAAGAGATACAAAAATCCTGCATTAATACGTACACATTTGTATATTTCTGTAGATATTCTACGATTATTCGTTGAATTTTAGACAAGTCATTCAACAAGTCGAAAGAATTCTAAATAAAATACTTGCCTCGTTCTTATAAATTCGCACGCCTCAAAGTAAAAAGAATCTGGGCACCGGTGGGTTCCCTTGGGGCGCCGTGGCATCCAGTCCAATTGGTCATCGCTCTGGATATTGGCCGTGCTTTAGGATCAGTCAGGGGAGAATGGGCTTTGGGAAAAGAGTGAAAGACGAAGCTGAGAGTGAAGGGAGAGAGGAGAGGAAGGCAAAGAGGAGGGAAATGGGGAGGGGAAGGGAGAAAGGAGGGGAAGGGAGAGAGGAGGGAGAGAGGAGGTGAAGGGAGGAGAGGAGGGGAAGGGAGAGGGGAGGGGGAAGGGAAAGAGGGGGAGAAATGGGGATAGATAGAGAGATAGATAATCGTCTTTATTCAGGCGAAATTTAGACCATAAGGTCCATTCTTACATTTAACCATTAGGGGGGGAGGGAGAGAGGAGGGGAGGGGGAGGGAGAGAGGAGGGGAGGGGGAGGGAGAGAGGAGGGGAGGGAGAGAGGAGGGGAGGGAGAGAGGAGGGGGGAGTGTGAGACAAAGTAAGGAGGAAAGGGATAACGAATATTTGGCTGTAGTCACACCTCAGGTCAATAAAAAGACATATTACACCAAACAGGGTACTTTTTATTGCAAGAACGTGTTTTGAGAACATGCAATTTTTTCCAAAATTCAACCTCATTTTCTCAGAATTAAAAAACAAAAAAAAACATTCATTTTATTGTTGTACTATCATACATTGTCCATGCATAATAATGCTATGCTATAAATATATTTCAACATATTATGGCTATATATGAGCCAATGGTTAATAGTTAGTGAACATATATTCCAAATGGATGCAACCACTTTGGATTAACCATGATTTCCACCTCAAAGGGTTGGAATGCAATACCCTACAGTTGCAATGATATACATGTAACAATATGAGGCACAGCTGCAGCACACCTTCCTTATTTATAAAACTGATCAAAAACTCATAAATTGAATACATCTTCAATCTTAGACTAGATTAATACAATATATTTGAGAGTATATACAGAGAGAATATTTTTCTTTGCACATCATAATACTGAGAAATAAGGTTCAACTATTTTGCAGAATACTAATATTCACCATTATTTAAATTATAATTTAGCTATTTCCTGATACAGATGATGACATTGAAAACTTTGAGGTATCTGTGCAGTTGAGAAAAATCAAGTGATGAGCACAAGAAAAATCATTTAAAAATATTTATATCCGCTGATGATTGTAAAGAAGATAAAATTGTAATGAGCAGATATATTCAAATTCACATCACCACATGTTGTTTGTAAATATTTAAAACCTTATTTTGTTAAAAAATATAGTAAATCATTTATTGATTGAAACTTTGTGCTAAAGCAATCAGTAGCATAACCAGGAGGTTTGGCACCTGTGGCAAAATTGAAAAACATCGCCTCCATTGCCTCCATAACTTTATAAATACTGACACTGATTGTATGCCAAATAATGAGTATATTGAATTTGCTACCAGGAATACATAAATTTGATCCAAAGAAATATTTTTGAAACATTTATAACAAAACATATACTGGGGACTTGCCTGTTGCTACCCATTCACTTTGACACCCAGGGCGATTGCCCTCTCATACCTTCCTTGCTATGGTATTGAAAGTAATTAATTAAAATAGTTATTACTGAATACGTGAACATTTCAATCCATTTAAGTTTAACAAAGAGAAATTTTCAGCTCTCTGTATAATAATAAACATGATAATTTATTTATTTCCCAATGTAAATCTCTCTTCGATAATTTTCACTATAAAAATCAATAAGAGAGCTTTTGTCATAAAATAATGAAATAATAATTTTCTCAGTCATGTCAAGATGAAAGATTTCCCTAATCTTGCATATGATGACATACCTATAAGCATTTAAATGAAGGTTTTTTTGAAATACAAAGAGCAATATTCCTAGCATAGAACTAACAAACAGCTAAATTAGACTCATTATTTTAGAGGTGTAAAAGAAATTCACAATGAATAAATTAATTAGATTACTTAAAAATTCATTCTTATCCAAATGTGTAATATTTTTTCAAATCCAAAAAATAATCACATAAAACATTTATTTTGAATTGGATTCAGTAACAGGGAAAGGGAGGGAATTACAAATATCTAATATGTACATATCATTTTCAGTATTACAGCCAGTTTTGGTTTAAAAATTACACAGCATAATCTGAATATATATAATGGTATAGCCTGCTTTATGTTCATGTTGATTCATATTGATATTTTCAATTTTCAGAAACTGGATGAAGACAGCAAAGGAAAATTTTACTAATAAATGACAATAGAGATAATATAATGAACAAAATAAAGTTCTAATATATATTGCAATTTATTTGTTTCTTTTATTATATTTTATGCTATTCATTCCTTGAACTTTGGATGATAAAAGGCTAAGGTATCCATTAAATATATTGCCAATCTCTTTACATTTACTGAGTGAAATACTCATTGGATTGGTGATAAATATAAAAAAAATGATGAGTTCTTGTATGTCACTTGGAAAAGTTAAAATGAATTTCTAAGAAATGGATATTCATACATTTATACAGAAAGTTGTAGTTATCAGGTTTTCATGAAGTAATAATCTTCAGGTATCACAGTGAAGCCAGTCATCTTCTTTAAACAAAAAAGAGGAAACTACAACAGTGTGTTATTAATTATTAATTTTCAATTGGTTTAATTCATATTTGCAAGTTTCTTATATCTTGGAATAGCTATTTTTCATTTATCATCATCTGCAAAAATAAGGGAAAAATCATATAGTGAAAGCTTAGTCAATATTTTACTATATTAAAAAGAATATGTAATCTATTGCATGCAAGGCTTATCTATTAACATTAAATTAGGTGATTCAATGAATAACTTTGATTTGAAATAGCAATAAATACATTTAAAAGTTAAATTCACTCACACAAGAATACAGCATAAGAGCAATTACTTTTCTTATATTTAGTTGTATTCTCTCAATAATTATTTTATTTAAAGACAGTCACATCTTTAATGATTGCAAGCGGTTGTTGAGCATTCAATTTCCAAATGACACAATATTTCCATGTCTGTGCTACGTAAAGAATTCATTTGTCACAATAAAATTTTGTTAAATTTAATTTTTGAGCACTGCAGTTCTATACATAATGAGAAACACATGAAAGTTTGTGTTCACTTCTCATTTGGTTTCACAATGGTTTCTGAAGTTGCACTGATTTCTGTGTCTACATGGATATATTGACTAGTGGTATCACTTTAAACACTTAGGCAGTCCTTATTTTATAGGGACTTGACTAATATGCCAATCTCAGGATAAGATTATCCCAGAAAAAAAACACAAAAATATTTACAAAATCATTGCCTTCAGTCCACTGTGGGAATTATCACTGAAAAAATAAGAACAGCAAAATATTTTATAATTCTGAATTAGAATGTTTACATCATAAATTAAAATTAAAACTGAAAAGTTTGAAAATAAGAAATAATGATAATAATTTTGTACTATTATATTGTGTAATATCTTAAGAATGAAATTTAATGTAAAATAATATTTTAATCATAAACAAAATCTGATGACTAGATTCTTGGAAGCAATATGCATCAATATTTTTAATTCTGCACTTCTAAACAGGTTCTTTACTTTCTCTAACACAAACACCATTTGTCCACCTCCATTCTCCATCCCCTTCTGGGCAAGTTATTAAAGGGCTTTGGCATTGAATTCTTCTCAAAGTCTTCTGAATTTACCCTTGAGGTTATGTGAGCAGTCCCATCTTGCGCTTAAACTAGGGATGTATGGCCATGAGCATGCTAAATGTCCTCTCATTGGTTGTTTAAGCGACTATTGGGAGCTTAAACTTTTATGACGCATCGAATATTTGTAGTAGCGGTACTACCTGCATCTTGAATGACTATGAAGATAATGGTAGATGAGAGATGTGGCCATAGTCATCATTAAATTAAAATGATGGTGAGCTGGTGCTAGTGTTGCAGCTCCTAGAATAGCAAATAAAATGTCTCATTATTGCAATGTGGACACAAAATAACAGATTAGTTTTGAGCAAAAATTTAGAACAAATATTCATCAGATGATAGTGTATAGTTTACAAAATTGTTTGAAAGATTTGATTCAACTCTAATCAATTAATCTAGTAGATATACTAAAGATATACTCATAGGGTATACAGAAATGTCACAACGAGAAATAGAGTATAAAAATGGTTCCAATAAAAAATTTTTGGAGCTAACAAATATAAGTTTACTATAATTAGTGTGGTAGCAGACACCCATGCAACACCCATATGGCAGGGTGGCCCATGGCCAAAGTGGGCCCATATTTTTTTTTCTGAGGCCCCTAAATTTTTTTCCGGGACTTCATTTTTGTTTTGGTGGGGGACCCATATATTCCAGTATGCCATTGACTATAATACTTCATAAATATCTTCACAGTATCTGAAGTCAGTGATGATATATTGAAACTTGTAATGTGTTTAAAATTTGATGTCTCATAATAATCACCAAAATTATTCATTCTAATGTAATTATTGAGTTTTTGTATGTAAATTTACTATTTATTAAAACTAACATTTATCTCTTTCATTCAGTGAATAATAAATAGTTATAAAAGCATTTTATGATTATTCTTTTGAAATAAAATAGACTGAATTATGGTTTCTCTTCTTTGGACTACTACCTTGAAGTGGTAGAAGGGGTGTTCCATAAACCTTAAGAGCTACACTAGTTGGAGCATTTGCTCTTGGTAGTGACCCCATGTCAGTAAGGTCAGTAAATAAGTGCCAGAGAAAGAGTAGCCAATGCTGCACCTTTACTTCAGAGAAGTGACTGCAAAAAGCATCTGTAGTCAGTGGGTTAGTGTAATTAAGTGATGATGTCATGTTAAAAATCCTGTTGGGGAAGGCAATGGGAGATTACCTCAACTGTTATCCCAAAGCATCATGACAGAGTTCATAAATAAAAATTTGATTTATGTTGTGCACAGGACCATTGCCATTAGGTGTATCATCCAGTGACAGAAACAACATTGCCTCAATCATCATTACAAAAAATCCTTACACAGTCCATGGCAATGAAACGACAAGTAAAAAGACTTCAGATATTGGGATAGGAACTTGGAACATTAGAAAGATTAGAAATTATAAAGTTGGAAATTCAGTAAGGTAAGACAAATATCATAGGATTATGTGAAATTAGATAAAACGAAGGAGGTTTTTTAAGGTGATATACAGTGGAAGAAACAAGAGACAAGATGGGAATACTGTTAATTTTAGTTAAGAAAACAGGGCAAGAGTCACTGGCACACAGCAGGTAAATGACTATTATGTTATGGAGAACCAGTAAATTTTATGATTATACATACAAATGAGTGACCACAGCTAGGAGGAAGTAGAGGAATTCTATGATCAACATGAGGAAGTTATGAGAGAAGAAAAAAAGAACTTTTTAGTCATGGGAGAATAAGTAATATCAAACATATCTTATAATTCACTCCAAATATCTGTATCAGAAGAACTTCTGGAATAGAATCATCTTTGCAAACTTTTGCTTCGATTATTATTATTATTCTCTCTCAACTTGGCCATTTCGTCAATTGATGGGTTTTCGTCCAAAATAAAATATTTCCTTCAACAATGTACAAATCGATAGTCTGATCTGTGTAGAAAATGTGTCTATTTGCATAATACACCATATTCAATTCATTTGCAACCAAATATATATGCGAGACTGGCTTTTCAGTCATTGTTGTAATAAAAACTAAATATAGATCAAAATTAAATGTAGGGTCTTGCTTGAGAGTAACAATATTTAACATACTTTCCAGAATTAAGTCTCAATAATATTTACTAGTATGTAACTACAAATTCTTATTTATTTTTCAGTTTCCATATTTGTGTTATTTGTTGATCGAATTTTTAATGTTTTTGAATAAGCACACTTTGAGAAATGCCGGTGCCAATGCAACACCAGATTTGGGGGCTCCTATTCACAAGCAGTCCTTCATCGACATTGTAGACGGGCGGCTCGAGGAATTTTGGCGCCTCGGGCGAGATAGTACTCCAGCGCCCCCTCCGTTAATGTTTGTTGAGTAATTTACGAAGTACATGCTAATTTATTCATCGCTCTGTAAACATTATTGATAATTCAAAATTAAAAGGAATGTCATCAAGTTTCAAGCCTGTTCCTCGATATAAATTCGTATCCAATATTTAATCACTTGCAAGTAATCCATAGATAAATGATCGGGATAGCGCCCCCAAAGCCGCCTGGCTCGCCCGTAGTTCGGTCCGGTCCTGATTGTAGATACATTTTAGCTAATTGAGATGTTAATCAGAACTACTTTACTGAAAAGTAATATCCCATATGTAGATCAGTCATAATTTTGGTACTATCGTTGAACGTTCGTGGTTGTTGTTCGTTTGTCGAGCGCTGTTGTTACTATTTGTTATGTTGATTTAGTAGATTTATTTGTACCAGCATAAAAAGGTTGACCCTGTTATTATGATGAAGAATTCACTTCTTCGTGAAATTGAAGGCGGAGATCACCTTTTCGACAATCATATTAATCGTTTTCACGAGATCCTATCCAATACTACCATTTACAGTCCGTAAATACTTTGTTAATTGTGGTATTAGTTTGTAAAATATGAATACGATCCTCAGAAAAATTATTGGCACAAGCAAATATTTCATGACTGCACGTACAGCAGCAAAATTGTATCATGAAAGTGCTCGAAACCGATTTCATTTTTGAAAAAGTAGTATTTTATTGCTACAAATTCATTTATTTTCATTCCGTGGAATTTCCGCGGGTTGCACAAGTATAAATAAATATGTTCACTGTGATTTTCTTTATACTATTCACAAACACTCATACAGTTCACTTCAAGTGTTAACCAACGTAATCTTATACAGTCGTGCTCAGCCGAGTATACAAATTCAGACAAATCGTAAGCGATTAGTCCTTATTTATTATGACCGTCATTGGCTTTATGGGAAACACGCAACCAGTAGTATCTTTTTTCGACTCACGTAGGTCAATAAAATTAATCATTCTTGTAAACGATTTACGATTAATGGAATGCGATGAAATCATTTTTAGGCGCGTTTCGTTTCTAACGTGAGTGCCTGTTAGCATGTCCGTCCATGCGCATGTTCGTTCTCGGCTTCTACCGAACGGATTTTCACGAAATTTGGCATTTAAGACTTCTGGGCAAAGGCAGTGAGAAAATGGCATAAATGGTTTGCATAATCCAATCAGGGGTGTCACGTTACTGAAAACAAAAAAGGAACTTTTCCTCATATATCGTAAAATATATGTCAAATCGAAAAAGTTTTCAAAAAAACATTGTAGAGCTAACTGAGCAAAATATTTCCTTCCAAATACATCTTTATCATAGAAGTAGTCGTTTTCAGGAAAATCAAAATAATGAAGTCTCTTTGACGATAGATTGGATAACTTCTACCTTGCCTACACTACTGAAAAACTACGCGGATAAGAACATTTTCAGTGTCGATGAAACTGGTATTTTTTTCTGCCTTCCGGAAAAAACTTCGACTTTCAAAGGTTAGCAGGGAAGAAGTCGAAAGAGCGTATTGCCGCGGTGGTAGTTTGTAAATCCGATGGTTCTGAAAAGCTGCCCATTTTTGTTACCGGCAAGTTTCCAAATCCTCGCTGCTTTCAGAAAATTCAGAAATTGCCGATGGAATACACAGAAAATAAAAAGGATTGAGTGACGGAATATATTTTCACTGTTTGAGTAAAGGCATTAAATAAACGCTTTTTATACGAGAAGCGCAAAGTCGCTTTAGCTGCGGTTACAGTGAAAACAATTGTAAACCTTTCATCACGCTGGATTTTCTCTTACAAAAACATTCGATGCTTTTGTTGGAGAAAATTAAACAGGACCGAAATTGGTATTGCCTAAGGACACATCTACCGAATGTGATTTAGGCAATGTCTTCGGGCGTTTCCTACAATTTGAGATCGTTGACGAAAATTACACTTAATGATTACATTGCAGTGGATGACCATATTCCACCGCACGAATTTCATTAAGAATATGGTTAGATCTATGTTACTAGGAAAAAGTGAGTGACGAAAGTGTGGGCGACGGTAACGACATAGCTGCGGATATCCACAAAATAACTTAAATGTAGAATCATTGAAACAAAACGTAATCCATTTTCACAGCCATTGAAATCGCGAATTTCGAAAAAATTTCCCGATAAAGCACGTTGGGTCGAGTGAATACAAAATAAGCAAATGCTTATGCTTAAGATTTATATCATTTTTTAAGCAAATGCTTGATTTGGGGTGAATAAAAAAATAGCATCTGCTTTTGGTAGAAAGAATAAGCATTTGCTTACTTTTAGGATTTTTCTTAAGTATTTGCTTAAAATTGTGTGAATAAAACCGAGCCTTTTCGTAATGCTTTAAGCATATGCCCATATTGTGAGGTAAAGGGCTTGCTAAGATATTCTGAAGTACTCTATTTTCATGATAATTGACCTTAAATATAAATTGATGCGGCAGAGTTTATGGTGAAACGAAAAGTTAAAAAATACGAGAAATACGAGTTTCAACAACCAAAGCTTATAAAAATTTATATTGTTTCTTTGAAGAAAATGTGAAGTTTATTTCAAATCCGGTTCTCGGAGAATATCAATAAGTCCTCCATTTCCTGTAATAAATGCTTGTACTATTTTTTTTAAGTTTAACTAATTGAATAAAAATGTACCCATGATTTTTAATACTATCGAATTCAGTTATAAAAGAAATAGTAAAATAAAAATCAATTAATTAATATTTAAAAAAATATTACCCAATATATTTGTTTCTAGTTTGACATTCAACTAATACTATAAATGTAAACAAAAACAAGTGAGGGAAGAATTTTAAAGTGCCTTTTTCCGTAAAATTTAAGTATTTGTTTAAAACTGAGAAGCAAATGCATATAAGCTAAAGCAAACTTTTATTCACTCAAAATGATGCAAATGATTTTAGCATTTGCTTATACTTTTGCTTTTACTGTTTGCTTTACGCATTTGCTTAATTTTTATTCACTCGACCCATTATCTGTCACTATCTTATCATTACCGTGTCGAGGTGTACTACATAGTTACTATTCGAATTTTAGAGACTTGATTAAATTCTAGTCACGACTTAAAATTGCGTAATTAAAATAGGTAAAACAATTTATAATGTTTTAAATTATCTTTTTGAAGTAAAGATTTTTTGAAATTAATCTAAAAGAAGAGACAAAAGTTTTAGGATAAATAATAACTATTTACCATTAAATAGATTAAAACGGAACTAGTCTTAACTTAGGCCAAAAATTCCCTTCAACAAACGTAAAATTTTAGTTTTTAAAACTTATTTTTGAACTAAATGGAGGCGATGGGAAATTTCGTAAATTCGTAGTTCGTTCTGTTCTCTTCAATCTATTTATATTCTAATAGCTATTAAAATGCAAATATGAAAAGTTATGCATCTATCCCTATTGGTTATTTTAAATGATTTAAAAATTTTCGTGGCCCACCTCAAATACTTTTGCGACCCGCCGTTTGAGAAACACTGCTTTGTAGTGCCTCCTAGTGTTTGGTGTTAAGCTGCGTGCACACGGTCAGAGATTGTTGTTGACAATGCGGTAAAGGCAAGTGAAAGATAAACGATTAACAACGAAATGTGTTATTTGCAAATTAAAATAATTTATTTATATTGAAAATGGCGATCGAAGATATATAACACTTACAGAGGTTATTAGTATTAAGTATGAAGAATGTGGAAGTCAATGCAGTGTGTAAGAGACACTCCAGCGTAATCGGAATTGATGTTGCTAAGTGGAGAAAGTGCAAAATGGTAAGAGAAGGATGCTCTGAGAGAGAACAGAGTTATTGGAGTATTCTGTATGCAATAGTTGGCGGTTCCTATGGGAAACAATCTTATCTTATTATACAATAAGCTACATTTCTCCCTCACGCTCGACTGTGGCGCCGCTCTTAAAAAGGCTTTATAAAAGAGCGGGAGAATCGAGACCTATTTATGGCTGACTCGAATGCAATTTTAACAGTTTCCAAGTAGATAGAAAATTGAAATTTGGTAGGAATGCTTGTCTCTTATAGTAAAAGCCATTTACGAAACAAAATCCCAAAAAAAGACGCGGGTTCGTCTCCAGTAGATAATTTCTCTTTACCATAAGATAACATGAAGTCGATTTTTGGACTTAAAGGCTTTTACTCTTTTTCAAATTAAATTTAGAAAGATTTGACTTACGATCTTTGGACCTGGACCGTTCTAAAGAAAAATAAACACCGTGTCTTGTTCTAATTGTTGCATTTTGCCTACGATACAAAATCGCTCAAGTTCTACGATTAAATCATATTTATTTGAAAATCTTAACCTTTTTAACGATATGTTTCCTTGCCGACCGTGTCATTGTAAAACCTCGAGATTGTATTGTCGCCTTAATCCTTATACTATATGCGTATGGAATTCGCGCTTTGAATGCTTTAAAACGAGGGAGAGAGACAGAGAAGGAGAGAGAGAAAAAATTAAATGTTACATAGATTAAAAATAATTTTGGCCGTATAAGAATTGTATTGCGTAATGTATTTCTTTGTCAAACAATTTCCATTCGCCCAAAACTATTTTTACTCTCTGGAACACTCAATTATGTGAATTTTATATTTATAGCTTACTTTTTAGTGCATATAAAAGCTGGTTTCATTAATTTTTATTTGAATTTTAACTTAATACTTAATTCACGCAAACCCGTCATATTTGACGGGCAATTACGCTCGTTTCCATAAATTTTTCTCCAATTACTCTGATTATGCCTATAGCATCTCTCGTACCTTTCTTTTTTCTGAATCCGAATTGTTCCTCATCCAATTCTGCATATATCCTTTTATTTATTACTAGATGAAATAGTCCGATTAAAACGGGCTTTGTAATCAAACAAACGGCTAGCAAGGTATTGATATGATATATATGTAAGATATGGATTTTCTTATGGTAGATTGAAATCATCCACTGGAGTCGATCCTGGGAACTTTTTTGAATTATTTTGCCATTCGCTATTGATACGTGATCGTAGCAATCCTACCAAATTTGGTTGCGTGAATTAAGTCTTAAATTTAAGGCTTTCCATTCTTCTTCCTTTTCTCTCTTACCCTCTCCAGTCCTCCTCCCTCCCATTCTCCCTCCCTCCCCTTTCTTTTTCTTTGGAAAAATATATTTCCTAGTCTGAATATCGCCCTAATAAAGAACAGTATCTATCTATCTCTCCCTCTCCCTTTCTCTGCCTCCCTTCATCTCCCTCCTCTGTCTCCCTTCTCTCTCTCCTCTCTCACTCCCTCTCTCTCCCCCTGTCTCTCTCCTTCTTTCTTACTCTCTCTCCTTCTCTCTATTTAAATATTCAAAGCACGCTTTCCTTACGCATATAGTGTAAGGGTTGAGACGACACTACAATCTCATGGTTTAACAGTGACACTGTCGGCAAGGTAACATATCGTTAAAAAGTATGATTTTTTCCAATAAATATGATTTAAACGTAGAAATTGAGCGATTTTGTATCGTAGATAAAATATGACGATAAAAACAAGAAACTTTATTTATTTTTCTTTAAAATGGTCCAAATCCGAAGATCGTAGGTCAACTCTTTCTAATTTTAATTTTCAAAAGAGTAAAAGCCTTTACGTCGAAAAATCGATTTTTACGTGTTATCTTATGGGAACTTAAATCACCCTCTGGAGTCGAACCGAGGATATTTTTGGAAATTTTTTTATGTCATTCGCGACTGGTACGTGATCAATCCAATCCTACCAAATTTGGTTGAACTGGCTCAAGAAACAACTGAGATATTGAGCGTTATGGACATAATGACCTAGTGACTAAGAGAATTAGCATTTTATAGTTACTAGATTCTTAATAATCCTTTTATGCATGGGATTAAAGACTAATTGTCCTATTATCCTCACATTCTTTTGCATTACTCTTTTTTGTAAAGGGATCAATATTGTTGTGAGAAAGTCTTCCGGCCATTTCCCTGAATTATATAAGTATATGGGTGTTTCTCAACCTATTTTAATGAAGTCCCCTTTCTTTTAAAATAAAGTTGAAGTACCCCAGGACAATTTCATAGGTACAGGTGACCCCCGCATAACGCGAAGGATGCGTTCCTGGCAACTCCGCGTTGCGCGAAAATCCGTATTCGACGGTGGTACTAAAAACCCTTAAGCGCCCAAAAGGAAATTACAATGGTATTTTTAAATCCACATTCAATGTAAAAGCATATTATCACCGGATTTTTTTGTCATTTATTAGAGAAATAATAAAATTACATGGAAAACAATATGACAAAAAGCGTAATTTATAATTAAATCACATAATTTAAAAATCGTTTATGGGAAACGTATGGGAGTCTATGAACCTCTGTATTTAAAAAAAGAGCCCAGGATTGGTTGCTTGGATTTTCACCATCTTATTATACAAAATTTGTCGATAACATTCAAGTAGATCGTCGCAGCATCGCTTCAACTAAATTTGAATGACAATTGATGAATGAAAGCGGATGGGCAAGAAATTATTGCACTTGCCTAATTAAAATTATACCCTTGTTGGTTTAAATATAAATTGAATAATATCTTCTTTATCCGTATTCATAATTTTATCGCAGGGACTTAAAGTGAAATGCAATTAACGGATTCTATCCCCATGGTCATAATAATGCACGGAAATCCAAATCATCGTTAAATCTCCATTAAGCTGCCCAAAAAAACAATTTGGCTTTACTTAGAATTTTATGTACATAATTATTTTGTTTTTATAAACAAAATTAGAATTAATTATATTATTTCGTTATTAGGTAAAACTTCCGTCGTCGTGTTGGCGTACCCCGGAAATTCTGTCGCGTGCTCTCGAGGGTACGCGTACCCCGCTTTGAGAAATAGATATATATATATATATATATATATATATATATATATATATATATATATATATCATTATAGACCTGAAGCAATTGTCTTCTCCCAGAGGTTCCCAGTACTTTTAGAAATTCAGATGGTATTTCTTCAATGTCTTGCGCTTTCCTATTTTTAAGCTCTCTCATAGCAAATTCCTTTTCATCCATGATTATTTTATAACCTTATCATTAGTCTGTTTCAGCTCCATTCCCATTTCCTTCAGGTGTGGTCTTCAAATCATATAATTCTTCAATATACTCTTGCCATTTCTTCAAAACTAATCTCTCTAAATGAAATACCTTAGTCAAGAGTAGTTTAAAAATAAATAAACAGACGCGTTAAGTTCTTGGCCATGGTCGTCCAGTTTCCGAGATTCATTTAGTCATATTGATAAATATAGATAAATGAGCTGAATGAAACATTTCCCTTTGATTATGAACTAGGAATAAATAAAGCGGAGATGATAAAAGTATCGATTAAAAACACAAAATTTGTGAATTGATTAATTTTTAGCTGCTTTAGCCAATAATACATTTCTTCGGTTGTCTTGCTTTGTCTAATTGTTTTTCTATCATAAAATGGAGGAATTGATTTTCAAATCTGATTTAAAAATTGGCGTTTATTTTGACATGCGCAGTGACGCATGTAATTCAGTCATAACGCCATTTTAACCAACAATGGAAAATTTTACGAATATTTTAAATCAAATACCGAAGTTAAGGATAGCGGAGAGTGGAAATACAATTCCAAAAATTGAATTTGGAAAGAGTCAAAAGGTAATAGATTCTTCTGTACAACTTTCAAAAGTAGAATTTTGGTTTTCAATCGACTCATTAACATTTCTCTGCCCACTATTTTTTTTACTTTTTTCCAAAAAAGGTGCATGAAAATATGCTCTTTATTCGAGATAAGAGAAATTAAGTATCAAAGTGGATTATGGAATATATTTTAGGCTAAAACTGCGAATAAAACGTGAGATAAGGTATTATATTCTGCCTGGATTTTTCTTTATTTTTATTAAGGTCATTTCAAACTCAAAAGCAGAGGCCGAATTCTCTCTTCGGCCATTCTTTACTTCCGCAGAGCACTGGGTCCCAGGATTCCATATCCTTTCCTGCCATCTCACTCCCCTTCCGTAAGTGCGGAAAATATGGAGGTACAACCTTCACATCCAGAAGACCCCCATTCGTTTCCAACGCGTCTCAACCTTTCACCCCAATAAACCACTCGCACTGTCACTGGTCTCCTCCCCTCGCAACCTGTTCGTTGTGCGGCGGAGAGAAGAGGAGGGGGAGGAGGCGGGGAGGGTATGTTGGGAGTGGGGAGGGGAGGAAAGGACTGGCGGGGTGAACGAAGCGAGGCGGCAGTGTTGCCGGCAGAGGGAGAATACGATTCGGGCAAATTACCGCCGAAATGAGGTAGAAGGAGAAGGAGGGGGATTAGGGTTAGAGGAGGGGGAGGAGGGAGGTTCACAGGGAGGATGAAACAGGTGGCGGTGCAATTATGAAAGAAATATATTTATTCCGTGGCCTGTCTTTAATTTTATGCAGTGAAGACGCACCTATCATGCAAGAGTGAAGATAGTATCGGTTTTATTATAGATATACTTTTGCTTATTAATCATTAATAAGATAATTTCAATTAAATTGATAATATAGAAGATCATGTGTTTTGATGCTATGGAAGCGTGGGATATTACATTAATTTTCATTTTAGGATTTTTCCTTTTATTTTCTAAACCCTGCCTTCCACACTACTGCCTATTTATTGGCCTTTATTTGTCTTAAATAAATTACTTTAAATAGGCGATCGAGTATGTATAAACATAGAAATAGCCCAACTAAACAAAATAACCTTGGGATACTCTTGAGAGTTTTCTTTTCCCTTAACCGAAATTTCTATTTTTTTTCTACATTGACTTCGAAAATTCGCAGAATTTAATACTAATTTCTTCCTTTCATTGAATATCAACCGTCGGTAAAAATACCAGCTCTGAAAGTTGAATCGCAAACGTTCACGCCGACCTTTTATTCCCCCTGAAAAAGAAACTCGCGCTTATTGTGTCCCTTGGTTGCCGACTCAAACAACCCTCAATGGAGACAATAGTATAATTAAACCTCGGTTTCGAAAGGACGTGTGGTGCACTCCCAGGTAGCTCGCTCGGCTGGGAAGAGATGCCTTCGCCTCCGCTCTCCCCCTCACCTCCATCACCCCTTCCTCACCCACCACTCCCTCACACTCTCTCCCTCTCTAGGCTCGCGTCGGGTCGTTTGATGGTTTGCGGACCGTGAGGTGATGAAATATTTTAAAAGACGGGCGTAGGGCAAGAGGAAGGTAGATAGAGGGAGAGAAAAGGAGGGAGAGAGAGGGAGGGATAGAAAAGGAGGGAGAGAGAGAGAGAGAAAAGGAGGGAAAGAGAGGGAGTAAGAGGGGGAGGGAAAGAGAGGAAGGGAGAGAGAGGGGGAGGGGACAGAGAGATGAAAGGAGGGACAGAGAGGGAGAGGTAAGACAGGGAGGGAGGAGAGAGAGGGAGTGAGGGAGAGTGGAAGGGAGAGAGTGAGAGAGAGGAAGAGGGACAAAGAGAGGAGAGAGGGAGGTAGGGAGAGAGATGGGGGGAGGGATAGGGAGTGAGAAATGGAGGGAGAGGGACAGAGAGAGAGAGAGAGAGGTAGGGAGAGAGAGAGAGATAGGAAGTGAGGAATGGAGGGAGAGAGAGAGGAAGAGGGGCAGAGAGAGGAGAGGGAGGAAGTGAGAGAGGATGAACGGAGAGAGGAAAATGAAGGGAGGGAGAGAATGGGAGAGAGAATGTTAGAGAGAAAGATAGAGGGAGAGAGAGCGTAAGGGAGAGGATGGGGAAAGGAAGTTTAAGGGTATGGATGGGGAGCTGTGGACAGAGGAAGGGTGTAGGGAGTGGCAGAGTTTCCTGGAGAATCGCATAAGGACATAGAAGAAGAAATGTAAGAGGGGAAAGGAGGAAGCGACGAGACGAAATGTATTGGTGCAGACCGAGTAAGAGGACTCTAGAGGGAGAGAGAGTGTATAATAAGGCGGTTCTTTTTTTAATGCTGATCCGTTGGAATAAAGTGAGACGTTAGTCTCTCGGCGCCCATTATAGGCGCTTCATTAACTGCGATAAAAAGCGAAGAAGGAAAGCAAATCGTTTCCGAGACTGCGGCGACGGCATTCGTCTCACAATCAGACGCACTCGTCTTCTTGGTTCACGATGCGGACTTACCATTGATTCACGCGAGTCAAAGATTAACGCTCATTTTTGGCTTAATGTTATTGAAATTTTGTTTTATTCACTTTGTCTGATATTTACCCTCATTACTGTCACTTCTTTAAAGGATAACTAGGTTTATGGATTTATTTTAACACCAAAAGGTCGCCTTCCTATCCGTATCATCTGCTGCATATCTTTTTGTAATCAAATATTATACATGTGAGGGAAGAATTGCGGAGATAATTACACATGGCGCTTTTTTCTTGCACTTTATTTATACTTTTATTAGCTTTAGAATGTATAATTACTACAACGTTCAAATAATGCCCATTTGCTGTAATGTATTGAATCAAATCAAACAGGTACTTATCTCAGGTGAAGTGTTGCTAAACTCTGCAGCTTAATAATTTATTATGTGAACGCTTGGAATTTGTATTCGACTAAATACTCGCGCAGCATTTTGAAAAAATATGTCGACCTACATGTAAATATTTCACCGCGAATTTAGGATAACAATGTTCCATAATTCATGGAAACAAAAATTGTCATGAATATTCCGTTCGCGAATCGGAGAACTGCATTTCACTGGTACGATCACAGAACATAGAAGAGAGTTTAGAGTCATACCCATGAAGCAAATTTATTTTGCATAAAATTTAACCGAATAAAATAAGAATACTCAGTTGGTGGCAGAATACGGCTTATTTTGGAGTATGAGCGAAGGGGGATAGAGAGAGAGGCAAAGAAAAGGAGTGAGGAATGCAAGGAGTAAGACGAAGGGAGAAGAAAGTGTGTGGGAGAGGCAGGGAGGAGCCAGAGGGAGGAGTCAGAAGGGGGAGGGAGAGGAGGGAGGAAGAGTGTGCAGCAAGGGGTAGTAGGCAGATGGGGGAGGCGGAGGGAGGTGGAAAAGAGAAAGGCAGAGGAGAAAGGCGGAGGTGGAGGTAGAGCGGGGAGGCAGATGGAGGAGGAAGAGGGAGGTGGCAGAGGGAGGAGGCAGAAGGGGGATGCTGTATAGAGGAGGAAGAGTGGGGAGGCAGAGGGAGGAGG
This sequence comes from Tanypteryx hageni, assembly GCA_028673005.1. Lineage (NCBI taxonomy): Eukaryota > Metazoa > Arthropoda > Insecta > Odonata > Petaluridae > Tanypteryx > Tanypteryx hageni. The sequence continues at coordinate 127,107,644 of CM054113.1, read as the reverse complement.
CAGAAGGGGGATGCTGGATAGAGGAGGAAGAGTGGGGAGGCAGAGAAAGGAGGAAGAGGAAGGAGGCAGAGGGAGGTGGAGGAAGAGGAAGGAGGCAGAGGGAGGTAGAGGAAGCAGGCAGAAGGAGGATGCTGGAGGTAGGAGGAGGAAGGAGGAGATAGAGGGGGGAGGCAGAGGGGGGACGCAGAGTGGGGAGGCTGTAGGGAGGAGGAAGAGAGGGGAGACGGAGGAGGCAGAGGGTGGAGTGAGGTGGAAGAAGTGTAGGCTGGAGTGAGATGGAATGGGGGAGGCAGAGTGGGGAGGCAGAGGGCGACAGGAAGAGGCTGGAATTATGAAGGGGTGGATATGTTAGTAGGGATTTGGCGGACACGAAAGAAACAAGGAAAACAGAGCCGTTACTGGTTTAGCTGTGTTTATTTCGGCAATGAAAGGATTACGATCGTGGAGGGTGAGGGAGACGAAACAGCGGATGCGAGTGTTAGATAAAGGAACGCTGAGAGGAAGAAGATTGGAGTGGAAAGGGGAAGATAGGAAATGGCAGAGGTAATGGGCTAAGTTAGAGGCGGCGGCGAAGGAAAGTAGGATTGAAGAAGCAGAGATGGAAGGGGAAGGAAAAGTTAATTTGCTGGACAGGAAGTAAGAGAGGAAAGTTAAGATAGGAAAGGGATCAGCGAAGTGCGAGATAAGTAAGAGAAGAGGAGAAGACATTCTTTGAAGAAAAGTAAAAGGAAAGGAATTTTCGCGGCACAAGAGATGGACGCTTAAGACATAGAAACTTTGAAAAATTGTGGTACTAAAGGTTTCCCGACGGTTTTGAGGAAAGTTACAATCCTGAATGTAGTAATAAAAATTTTACCGTTAGGAACGGCCCAAAAACGTCGACTCTAAAATCATCCGGGAATCATTTACTTGAGGGGATATTTTCTGTTCAAATAAGCACGATGCTGAAAATATCCTAAAATAAACGTTGGGCCAGATTTAGGGATTTAAGAGATTTAAGCGTCTTAAAATTAGATATTTTAATTCATCTTCAACTCGATTCAGTTCTTGAGGAAAGCTATTACGAAGAGATGGATTTCCTTTTAATGCATTATATTTTCTTTTGCTGCTTATAGTTTTTGCATTACTTATAAAAGAATTGGAAAATTCAAAAATGAATTATCCATCCCATTTTGTGGCTTGCACTCAATGCATGATCTGGGCCAAGGTTTCCCAAACGAGAGTCCGCGGCCAACCAGAGGACTACAAAATTATGTTAAATGCAAGGTGAAATGACAAAAAATAAAAATTTCAGGAACAATGAAATTTTATCAGGGAATTTTAGGATATACTATGTTATAAAATTATTAATAGTTACGAAAAATGAAGAAATTTATAATAAAGTTCCATTTTTTATTATTTTAAATTCGAAGGGTCCGCGACAATTGAAAGGTGGTTGATCTAGGTGATTCCTAAATTCATAGTATATCAGAGAAAACTATTTGAACCATCGATGCTTCAATCAATCCTTGCTCTCTGAGATTTACATCGGTTTTCTTAATTTTCTAATGCAATATCATCTGGTCTGTACTGTATAATTAGAGGTTATATATGTTGTGTATTAATTGTTAAACAGTTTATTTACACAAAAGTTATGGCAACTTATAGTTTATCAAAAGTATATGATTCATAAGTAGCTATAAAGACCATGAAGAAACGCTGTTGATTATCGGCAAGCGCCATTTCGTTGAAAATACCAAATTGTTACTTAAAATCGTTTGACCAAATGAATTGATAAATTCTCTCAAGACCAAATATTTTTAAAAGCAACCAAAATGACATAATTGGGACTAATTTTAGTTTGAAGACGCTGTTTTATTTTAATAATAAACTACAACTTATTAACTCATTGCCGTACTCTATTTCGAGTCATTCGAAATATTCTTTAAGAAGAAAATTATATTTCCACCTTTATAATGCATATTTTATAAATAGGTACGTTAAAAGTTGTTTAGTTATTTAATTATTTGAAATTGGTATAACTATTAACCTGTCTTCAGACAGGTCCATGATTATTGTCTACGGTTGTTCGAAGTCTCTCAACTGCTGAATATTATACTGTTTTGTCTTCTTTCGCCTTCAGATTTTCATTGGAGTAAAATTTTAAGGATCCAACATTCCAACATTTCTATACACTTCTTAACACACTCTATTTTACTTTAACCGTCCATTTTAATTTATATATTCTTCTCCGAGAATTACATTCACATGGCCACATGATGTTTTCATGTATTTAAAACCCTATTAAAAAATATAGTAAATCATCTTTGATTGAATTTTTTTATAAATCAATCAGTATCGCCGCAGCAAAGTTTGGAGCCTGTGACTCACATAACTTTATGAACGATGATTAAAATTGTGTTCCAAATAATAAATATATTTAATTCATTCTTATATATACATCCTATAACATTTTTAGATATTTATAAGAAAATCTATACTCCCTAGTTGCCTGTTGCTGCCTCTTCGCTTTGACCACCGGGACAATCATCCGCTCGCCCCTCCGTATACGGTATGATCTCCTTGTCCAAATTTCGTGCTTCTCCTAGAATTTTATTTCTTTTTTCGTAACCGTCCATGTCTTCGACCTATACGATGTACAAGACGATTCTCAGCATTTAACAAACTTCTTTCTCAACTCTATAACTTGTACTATTGCGGTCATAGCAACTGTCCTGTGGCCGCACAATATTAGTGTATGTCTCTTAAAAAGCCTTTAACTGTGGAAATTTAGTCATAAATTTGATGTGTAGAGAATCTAATTAATCTAGCATTTGTCCACACTCCTGTCTTTTACACCTAATCGGAGTATAGCTTCAAGATGTAGCCCTTCAGTTTGTTGTGGTATATACTTTTCAGAACGTGAAGTGCATTGTAGAGTATTATTGGAAAGGTAGTAACACCAAAAAGTCAGATGTTTGTAATGGTTGAAATGTTTGAAAATATCACACCAGAGATTTTTCATTGTTATATTATTGTCATAAAAATGAATCTTTATCTGTTCATCTTGACAAAGTTCCATTAGTGAATATCTAATATTTGTCCAGTTCAGGGAATTTCTTTATGCTGTTAAATATTATTTTCAGTAAATGGTTTGGACAAAATTAAAATAGATAACCAGTCCTCTTTCTGTATAAATAGTATACTTTTCCAAAATCGTTTTGATTGAGCAGAATGGAAGAAGATTAGGGAAATTTAGATCATCTAGGAGAAAGTTTCCATAATGGATTACCGCAGCTGATTGTCAGCTACGCTAATCTTCTTGAATAAATAAATTAACAATTTGGAAATATAAGCAGACTATTAATGCAATAACCTTTTACGAATAAATTAATGATGACGTAGAAATAACAAATGAATGAGAGCAAAAGGTGCAATACGATATGTATAAATATAAAACATTTATTCGAAGTGGAGGTGCAGTGACTACATAAATGTTGTAAAACGTCGATCTAGAATATTCGCTGAAAACAAAGCAATATTAAAGCGTTTACGGTTATTCAACAGATATTAAAGGAGTTCAACAATATGACGGTTTTATAATAAACATCTATTTAACGTAGGAAAAACTATTAGAGTATATCACAAAATAATAAATTTAATTGGAAAGTCTTCGACGTGTCTTTCAAGGGAGCAGAAAAGGATCGATAAATGTACATATAAACAATATTCGTGGAAGATCAGACTGATATTCGAAAAGCTGAAAATAACAAATTCCGTGAATAAGAGAGAAAGTTGGCGAAAGATGGTATTATCTTTATTCTTCTTCACTGCAAGGAGTTGGTAAAAGACCTGTTCTAAAGTATCCGCCCATCTCTTTCTCGGTCACCCCACATCCCTTCTTTCTCAAGGTTGATATTGGAAGATCAGTTTAGGTATCCTATACGTGGGAATTCGTTGTACATGATTCATCCAGTTTTGCTTATTTACCTCCATTATATTATTCTCTCTCTTATGTCCCTTATCTCTCTTTCTTTTACTCCATCGTTCTAGCTCAAGTTGGCTTTAATAATATATAAACGCGAGAGGAGGGGAAGGGAGTTGCGGATGGAGGAAGATCCGCGAAGAAAGAATCGTACCAATGGTAGGAATGAATAATAGAGGAAGCGGCGCAGAATGACGGGGAATTGTGAAGTCGGTGTGAGAGAGCGAGAGAAAGGGAAGCGCTGCTATAGTAGATAAAGCGTGAGATGTCGAAAGGGAGAGAAAGGGAGGGAGAGGACAGGTGGAGTGGAAGGAGGCGAAGTGAAAGAAGTGAGAGGATAAAAAAGGAGTGAGAGGGAGAAGACAGGTGGGGTGGGAGGAAGCGAAGGAGAAAAAGAGAGAGGATAACAAGGAAGTGAGAGGGGGAAGACAGGTGGAGTGGGTGGAAGCGAAGGAGAAGAAGGGAGAGGATAAAAAGGGAGGGAGAAGACAGATGGAGTGAGAGGAGGCGAAACAGAAGAAGAGAGAGAGGATAAAAAGTGAGTGAGAGGGAGAAGACAGGTGGCGTGGGAGGAGGCAAAAGTGGAGAAGGGAGACGGACTTCACAAGCAGCAACAGGGTGTACGGTATTCGATATGCGTTCACATGGCGCTTCCTTAATATTTATAGAAGTATTCACAGTATCCTAGCGATTTTTTCAGACAATTAAACATAAAGGAAGACATTGTTTGGATTTTGGAATCAACGAATTTTATTAAAATTCTATTTTACATTTGGGTTTACTAGGAATTTCTATTTTCTCGAATGACGACGCATTTCGTTCTTTTTGCGCTTGAGGCACTGTTCCTTTCGAAGTAAGTAGCAATCAAAGTCTCCCACTCCCTCTATCACACACTCACTCAAGCGCTAGGCAAAAGCCCGTTTACTCAGGCTAAGTTGAAACTAATGCGCTCGTCGAGGACTCGCAGGTGTTTCCGCTCCTTGCTTTCGATTCGGTACGAGTTATTGTTCTTATTTCACTAAAGGCCACCATACAGATGGTGTCGGATCTTATGTCGAGCCCGAATCGAAACGACTCTCTTAGCTTCATTTTGTTTATTTGCTCTGAGGATTGTTTTTGCAACCGAAATACGTATTGTTAGTTTAGTGAAGCAATATGAGGTTGGCTTAGGAATTATTTCCGTTACTTTCCTCCCATTGGTGGAATACTACAAAGTGACGGTTTCTTCGGATTATAACATTATTTCTATGCGTTGGTCAAAGATTAATTTGCATAAAGAAAGCAATTTTGCGTCCTTCCTAGTCATCTCATACGCGGAAATTACTACAGGAGTGCCTGGATACCTTGGATCTCTAAGAAGATGATCATTTTTCGCAAAAAAGTGCTTATAATAGATCGGTAAATACGGTGTATCCAAATTTACACGAAACGGAATGATTTAGCTATATAAATGGTTAAATGTTATATCGTGTAGCTTTTTACCGCGATTTTAGGAATATTCTTAATCTTTTCTAATATCGTCCTGCGTTGCGTCCGAGTGTTCCTCAGGTTCTACAACAAAATCTCTCTCCGTATCCGTTTCATCTCCAAATTCTTCCTCGTGATTTTCAATATTTTCTTAAGTAAGGATCCTTCTTATAACTGCGCCATCTTTAAGATCATGAGTTTTATTTTAATCCACAATTAAAAGAATGACGTGACAAAAATATTACACCAATAGTCACAATCTGTCTGATGAATACAAAGCAAAATCGAAACGTCTCTAATGAATATGCAGTTAAATCTCACGTGCTCATTTCCTTACCTTTGTAAGGAGCACTTTGAGGCAGCAAGGTGGTCCTCTATATCACAAGCATTTACATTATGAAGTAAATATAACATATCACCCTGTATCCAATAGTTGAATAGCGACCAACGCTGGGTTAATGGAGTCCCGTGCTCTGGTGGTTGCGGTGGATGGCGTATCTCTCTCCTTGGTTTGCGAGCTCTATCGAATGGGAGCGAGAACCTCCCTCACCGCATCGGAGAGCGGAAGGAGATGTAGTTGATCCCGAGGGGATATACTCGACCTCACTGCGACCACAACCACAAACGCACACACTCACATACAGAAGCACGCAAAAAATGGCGCTCTGCGGCAGAATACTCTTTCTCTCGAGGGCTGCGATTCCCATCGCTACGCCTCTCCATCGCGTCTGTACTTCTTCTTCTCTACCCTCCTCTTCTACACCCGCGCACCTCTTCCGAAATCCGCGAAGTATTCGAGACGGATATTCATAACCGTATTCAAGTCTCTCCTGTCCAAGCCGCTTGAAAGCGCCCGCATACATTTTCGATGATTTGCGTCATGTCTAAGGGTCTTTGAGCTGTTAACTTTGTCAGATATCTTTATACTATTCGAACAAATTTCTTTCCTATCACTTCTTCTGTGTTTTCAAATTTGCTTTTATGTATTACTAGCAATTAATGACCATGGCTCGTCAAACTGAAAAAGCGTTTGAATGAGATCTAAATAAAGAAACGAAAGACGTAATTCTGAGCGTTCATTTGGTTTGGATAAACTGATTATTATAAAAGATTCCATAATTGTTTAATATTGAAGATAACTTCATAGAGTTGTTAAATAATGCGTGTTATCACGTGCTTGGTTATTACGTTGTAGATGGCAATAGAAAGATTTTTATGAGATAGGAAATACTTCATATAGTAAAGTGTAAATATTCCAAAAATTAATAAAAATGTTGTAAAATATTCTCGCAGTTATTGTCAGATATATGAAATGTGCACTAGCGATACGTTATTCATGAAAATAACAAAAATTGTGGATATCGGTGGTTTAAATTCGGTATGGAGAGGGTTAAAAAATTTATCATATATCCAGGTTCCAATTTATCGATATGGTTTTGTTTTCTTTTCTAATATTAATGGTATTTCTTTATGTCACAATTATATCATCTCTTCCTATGCCACTGAGGCAGAAAATCAGCATAATCTAAGAATAATATGATAATATTAAGAATGATATGTATCATGATGTGAAAAACATCTTACGTTTTTTATTCTCATAAAAATGGTCTCTCAGTGTGATATTAACTCGATCGGAGTCCTTTAACTGTGGTATGCATACTTCTAGCGATAAACGGACTTCGTATTAGGCTGATATCGGCAAGCTACGGCTCTTCAAGGACTTAGTAAACAAACTTCTTCTCACGCAAAGCAGCTTGGAAGTCATATTCGCTTGTTACTTCAATTAGCGAAAGTACAAGCTTCCCTACAATAATGTTCTGAAAATAAAATTGTGAATTTTTAACCTGTATCACAAATTTGTTTGATTTAAGGAACCATGTGTATCAGAATACAGTAATTTTTTATTATTTTTATGACAAAGTGGCGTTCCATTAATTTCCAGGGAAGTGCATGTTACAACTTTCGGTTATTATAGAACAGCTTAAAAATGTAAACTTTCTAGATTTAGGACAGTAGCTTAAAAAAATACTAACCTGAGACAACATTTTCGGGTGAAATACAAAGTGCCGATTTTTATATAAAAATCTAGTTTAAATTAGTAGGGTCAGGATTTTTGCGTACGATATTCTAGTGTACAGAGAAATAAATGAATAAAATGGCCAGCCAATATTGCAGAAGGACCTTTACGCTATGGCGAAGTAGACTTAAGTATAGATAAATTTGCTGCCATGAATTTAATTCGTGCCTAGATTCGCGGCCGTTATCTTTATAAAATTTCTTCATTAAACTAAAAAAATATCGGGGGTAGTTTTGAAACGAGAAAAATTCTACAATGACCGGGAAAGTTGGGTATAGGTAGTAGAATATCCGCCCGGCAAGTGGAAGACCAGGATTCGATTCCTGGTCATAGCAGTTTTTTTTCTCGTTTCGTAATTATTCACAGTTTTACAGTTAATGCCTGCCTGCTGAAGATCTTATGATCATATCATTCCATCAATTTTCTAGCCTGGCAATCTCACCATTTGAGAGGGAGAGGTTTCCCTCGACATATCTCTTCTCTTCTGTTGGGGATGGTTGATACCAGCTTGGATAGCCCGGACCCAACTAAGAAAATCACCCGCATTCAGAAACGAGATAATTGCTCCACTACGATAGTCCAGTGGTAGAATATCCGCACGGGTTCGATTCCCGGTCATAACAGAATTTTTTCTCGTTTCAAATTATTCTCAATTTTACAGCTAATGCTTGTCTGCTAAGGATCTTATGATCATATCATTCCATCAAATTTAAAAATATCAGTCACTACAAATATTGGGGAGTTATACTCAGTAGCAACATTTCCAGTACGGATCACGCCAAAAGCATCGGAAAATAGGGTTGGAGGATCTGAGCCGTTTCCCAGGGCGCCATCTTGAGTTTGATCCTCTTCAGCCTTCCTTATTTTCCGCAAAAGCATTTCCACATGTTCGCAGACGATACGTCTATAGCATCACAGTCGAAGTTTACGAACGCAGCAGCAAGACGTATTCAGAATCATGTTAACCTACTTGAACAGTTGACGCCGGTTTGGGAAATGGACATGAACGCCGAAAAAAGCGTTCACGTCGATTTAAAAGGAAAAAACATGCTTCTTCCCTCCGAGGCTCAAAAATATCGATGCAATATAAACACAAGTTCTTATGGTTACTGCTCAATAAAAAACTGACGTGGGGTGTACATGCACAGCAGGCGATACGAAAAGCGAGCGTTATGAGAATATTCTCCATGCTAATCATAAGCCAAAATTCATAATAAAAGCGAGCCGACAATATTCGACTGTATCTTTCCCACATTCGACCAACCCTCCTCTACGGTTATGAACTATTCAACAACCACCAGAAAAGAAAAAACCCAGAAAATTACTGGCCAATTTCCCTAACTTAGATGTAAGATTTTATAGCACATACTCGTTAGAACAATAATGCGATTTATTGATACCAATTCATTGTTAGACGATTGTCAACACGACTTCAAGAAAGGTAGGCCCTGAGATACTCAGCTCAGTCTATTTGTGAATTTTACACTGAGAAGCGGAGAGTATAATAAAATTATAAACCTTAGATGTTAATACCAAAATTATTAGTTGGATCCGTGAAATTTTTTAAATCATAGGAAGCAGAAGGTTGTCTAGATAGGGAATCCTCCAGCTTATGAGAGATTATTTCTGGCGTTTCACAAGGTAGTGTACTTGATCTGTTATTATTCCTAATTTATATAGGTAAAAACTACAGCGCAGTAATTAAAATAAAATTAGGCTTTTTGCGGACGACGCCTTAATTTGTAGTAAGCAATCCGAAAGACAATCAGTATCTCCAAAATAATCTAGAAGCCACATCTGCGTGGTGTTAGGAATGACAGCTAGAAAGAAACCAAAAGAAAAACTGCGTCATCAATTTCTGGAGAAACAAAAATAGCTCGCTAGATGTTAAATATTCGTTCGACAGAGTAATGATTCCAATTTCAGATTCAGTTAAATATCTAGGTGTCACGATTCACCGTGATCTCTCTTGGGACATTCAAATTCGTCGAGTGATAGGTGCTGCTAACAAGAAGTTGATCTTTGTAGCGAGAATATTTGAAGTACAATAGTTCCGAAAAAGAGAAGGAATTGTTATTTATCCTTGGTTCGCCCCCAGTTTGAATATGCGTCAGATGTGTGGGATTCTTACGAAAAGGGATTCACTAAAGAGATAGAGAAGGTGCAGCGCAGGGCGGCTAGATTCGTAAAGAGATATGACGATAATAAAAATATAGTAATGTCATTAATAGAAAATCTGAAAATGGCTTCGTTAGAGGAACGTAGACTGCAGGCTAAATTTAAACTGCTAGAGAAGTTTACGTCTGAGGGACTAGAGAATGAGATAATTGATGTTATCAGAATCCGACATATCTCGGAAGGTAGGACAGCGAGGATAATATTTGCAAGATTGATTGAAGGGCGGAGCGATGTAGAGGGTGGTTTTTCACTAGGACGATAAGGGAACATGATTGGAGAAGGTAACCTAGGAAAACTAGAAGCTTTTGATGCACTGCACCCCCTGCCATCCGCCAATAAGGTGACTAGCAGGGTATCATGTACATGTAGATGTGAACTCAATTACGATAAGCATGATCAAATTAGAAAAGTTTGAAAATAAATCACTAAAAGTTGTAGGTAAACAAGAACCGCTAGGTGCTGACCCGGCTACGGTATAGTATGTTCGTTTAGAGGTGGCGGTGCGCAGAAGGCACTCTCATGGAAGGACGAGTCCATCCTTGAGGCGGGACCGCCTATAGGGGAGGCCATGTTTAGTTGTGGGCGAAAGCTGCGCGACCTATTCTCCGAACTATTAGTCCGAACCCAAAATGTGCTACTACACTTGGCTATGACGTCGACTTTCCCCTTAAAGGTTACCCTCCTAAGTCTTTCCCTCCCCTCTCACGCGTCGCCGACTGCCACCGCTAAACAAGCGAGCAATAGCTACTTGCCGGCCGCGCAGTTCTACAAATACCCAGTCCAGATGGAACCTAAGATAAGCCGCAGGTAGAAGTCAGCCTGGCCGACTTAACACTTTTCAGTTGTTTACACTTTTATATATTATTTTTAAGCCGCCCTAAACAAGAAATCTTTTAGATAATTCAATTATAAAGAGAGCAGCCAGATTCGCTAAACAAAAGTACGAACATATGGAAAGCGTCGCATCATTATTGAAGGAATCAAAATGGAGATCTCTGAAAGACCGTAGAAAGTGTTCAAGGTTAAAACTCCTAGAGTAAGATAGATCAGATCGTCTAGCAGAGGATATATGAGAGTAATTGAGGCTCCAACGTACATAGGTATATACGATAATGGCAATAAGGTACGTGAGATCGGTTGTAGAACGTAGCGCTCATTTTTTCTGAGAACAATTGGAGAAATCTACGAGTAATAACTGTGAGGTTAGCCTCTGCCATCTACCAGTTTGGTGAATTGCAGGGTAACATACAGATGTAGATGTACAATTTTGGATAACTGATGCTTCAAAAATGGCATTCATGTTTAGAACGCAATAAATTTCGTATTAAAATGGAACAGATACAGAATAATACTTCCACTTCATTCATGAAGATATTTTATTAATAAAAAAAGTGTTTTAAACACATTTAGCTTTTTCTTTTAGGCGAAAGTTGTACTAAAATCTAAGAATACACCTAAGCTACCCACCCACACCCTAACCTGAAGGGCGCACACATGGAAAATTTTAAAAAATTTGGCCAAAATTAAAATCAATGTTACAATTGGTGCTACTCCGGTTTTTTGTTTATTAGTAATTATGTAACAACAAAATGGTAAATGATACCTAAATAAAATACGACGGTAATGACAAAAAATAGTTGCATAATGGTGGTGAAACATTGTATCAATATGAAGAAAATAACAATATACAGAATTAATAAAAAATGATTTGTAAGTGTAGAAATTTATTTAATCTGACGATAAACATTCTGAGTCACTGGAAGAGTCTGAGTTTGTCTCCTATTCTTCTTCAGACGTTCCCCTTATATCTGGAGACAACAACATTTTCACAACCTCGCTTTGAAATTTCTTATATTTTTCTTCGGAAGTTGTCGTAGACTAGATAAATAAGGATCCGATGAGATGAGAAGTAAGTGCATCACGTCTGTCATAGTTTCTATTCGAGAACATTTTCTAGACAATCTTTCTCTATACTTTTTAAAATCTTTATTTCGTGCCTCTTGTGCCTCTTCTGATAGTTGTCCTATTGGTAAAATCGATGAAGATATCACTTGAGGGCTGTGGATCAAAATGTTATGTATTGTTGTTGGCATATTATACCATGGATAGGTCTCTACAAAATAGCTTGCAGTATCCAGTGCATATTTTCCAAATTTTTTATATTGATGGCGTATTTACAGGATGGAACAAGTAAAATAAATTTGAAACGTTCAATAAGTTTTTCATCTATTCCGGTTCATAACTTCTTCCTGGACAAAATAATGTTCGTCTCTTGATCCTGAAAGTAATAAATTATATTCAATATATTTATCTGATAAAAATTTACGAAAAGTATAGATGGTATGCAAAAAATGTATTTTTTTCATGAGATCATACTAAAATGGTGCAAATATGCTTACGTTTTTTGAATTCAAATAACCTAACTAAAAGTCTAAATTATTGTGACGAAATTTTTGTTTTTCCTACATTTAGCAACAAAAGTTTGATAACTTGTATAATAAATACAAAACAAAATTGCATGAATAAAGTATTGTGTAATATTGTACATACCTCCTGGCATTGGTTCCATAGCGTCACAATTTGAAATAATGTTTATTTCACTAAAAAATTTCAAAATAACTTTGGTCACTAAGCACGCACAGAGCTAATTGTCACAATGTCGCTCACACGAATGTATAGTTCAAACTAATACAAAGGCGGAGGAAAAAAAGAATGCAGGAAAACGGTTATTAAATGGGCTAGGTATTTCTATTCGCAATAGAAGTTTAACTAAGTTTAACGCTTCATCTTTGTAATTTCACTTTTGAGCAGGTATTTGAGATCTTTACCCTTAGTGGGGCGTTCAAACAAGAGGAAAAGGATGGCTAAAACCAAAACTAACCTACACACTGATCCTCAAACCAACCCAAAGTGGTTATAATTTCAATTGAAAATATCATTTTTATGTATGGAGATTCAAAATATGTTGAAAATTCCCGGGAGTATTACTATTTGCGTGTAAGCAATTTAAATATTTGAACATTTCCATATCCGCCTCTGTAAAGTTTTTAAAACTCAAACTTTTCAAGAATAAGTGGCATCGGTGTGGAAATGCACACTCAAGGTTTCAGCTTTCCATGTTTAATACCTTCGCAGGTATAAGAAAAACAATCGAAAATTATTTAAAGCATACCTCCCTGGAGTAATTGCAACGTAATCTTTACGTAAAGGTTCATTCCTTCGTCGTAAATTATCCATTATTTCAAACTTACATAGCGATTAAAAATTTGAACGTTTCCATAACTGCCTCTGCAAACTTCGAAACTCAAACTTTTGGAGAATAAGTGGCTACAATGCAGAAATGTACACTGAAATTTCAGCTTTCCATCTTTTATACAATCGGAGGTATAAGTAAAACGAACAAAAATTAATAATGAGTGGAGGGTACGGCGAAGATAAAATAAAGATGGGAAACACCTCCTATGCCGTAAAAAATACGTGCATTTTTATAGCAACGGAAACAGCGCCGTCGCCTTGCTGCATTTAATGTACTGAATATAAAATCAGACGGATAATCCAAATATCTCGGAGGCTATTCGTTCTATAAAAGATGTTTCAAACAAAAGTCACAGAAAATTGTATTGTCCACAACTTACGTAGATGTTGACAAATATCAAATTAATGAAGACCTATAGGTGATATTTAGCAAAAATAGAAAAAGGACATGCACATAAATCGCCAACAGAGGCGCTGGTGAGAACGTTATGTACAAAAAAACCACTCCTTCCAAGACTTTCGGGATTCTACCGCGTGTTGTTTCACTAGAAGAAACAACACGCGGTAGAATCCCGAAAGTCTTGGAAGGAGTACGAAAACACCGCGGAAGCCTTCGTATTAATTACAAAAAAAACCAAGTTGGCTATTATTAGAAGTAGATTACAGTCGTACCCCGTTTAACGCTGGGGATGCGAGAGCGCTAACTGAATCAGCGTTATGCGGGGTCATTTAATTATAGCACTTATGGAGATGCGTTCCTGAAATCGTAATTTTCAAAATATTAGCATAGCCACTCTTCTCTCCGATACTCTAAAAAATGTACTGTAAATAATTAATCCTTAAATGCACAATGTGGCTGATCTACTACAACCAGAAGTCTTGCAATATAATAGCTGTAGCAACGTTTTTGTCATTTTCTCACACTGTAACAGGTTCTACACATGCTCCCCTTATAATCAGCTCCCAATCCCACCAATAGGTGTCCAATTTCGTGAGATATGTGAACAAAGAATGATTTCAAGCAAACGTCGTAGAGAATAATATTCTCTATAGCTTTTTTTAATAACAAATGCAGGCCCGACGAGAGGGGGTCTACAGTACCGGGGCCCGCAATTATGCACGGGGCCCGGCCCAGACTTTAATATGTGTCAATCTTTTTCGTGCAGCGATACACTTGAAGAATGATGTCCACATACGCGACACACATTCATGCGAATACCAGAATTTTATTGAAATAACAATAAACAAGCGTCAATGAAATATATTTTATTATTAAGGTTTACAGATGAAGTGAGAGTTTGGCCTATCTGTCCCGCATACGGATTCTAGAAAATAACCAGCCAGAGAATAGCTTTCCTCTCCGTGACTTTCTTTGTATTACATTCTAAATGCGGAAGCTGTGTGAATGGCTACTTAAGAACTAACTGTAAGCTGTAACCACGGAACTGGCCGAGAACGATTCCACGCTAAGCAATAACGTTGCCGCGGAAGAGATTTAGCAGCTATATAAACGGGCCAAGACCGTGCGGCTTCGCATGTTTCTGCCTTTGGCTAAAATTACAGGATTATTATTAGTGACTTCATTTTATGTTTTCAGTATATTAGGTCTTTGATGTTTATGAGTCTGAGGTTATGCTGATCGCGTTGTGTGAATGTGTGGACCACGTTGTGGATTGTCAAATTTCTCGCGACACATCGTTTAAGAATCGCTGTGACGTAGACAGTTCACTGGAAAATTTTGTTTCAAAATACGAGGGGTGAGTACATATATTCTATAGTATAATTACATAATAATATACGGTTTTATCTGAGTTTTTTCATTAATTTAGAATATTTTTTTCTTCGGTTAAAGAAATTCACAAGATATTATTCAGCGCAGATTTTATTTTGATTCCTGGAATTTCGCCACATTGACTAAAGTTCCTGCCATACGAACCTTTCTAATTTACTGTATCTACTTGGTAAGTAACGATTAGTGTTTGCCGTGTTGGCATTGCTACATGTGTGAATTTTAAAACGCTAAGATTTTCTGATATAGTGGAACCATATATCATTCAACTATTTCATTTTGCACATTCTAAGGATGGAAAACTTTGTTGTGGAGTGAATGATTCCGTAAAATATAACTAAGCGAAGCTTCCCTGGCTTCAAATTTCCGGTATCTGGTGAGCCATAATTTGAATTTATTAGTTTTCATATGGATATTTTTCCAAAATACTGTTTCAATTTGGAGATCGTTGTTATTTATAAATATTATACCATAATTAGAAAGAAATATGCAAACTGCTACAATGTTTTTCATTTTCAAATTGAATAAATTATCACTGGAGTTGCGTTTCATTGGATTTAAATTACATACGAACATAACGATTATCTAAAATTTATTTCTACAGAGATCATAGTATTTACCGAAAATTTCTGACTTATTATTCTAAAACATATCTGTGCAGTTGATTTTTGTAAATAAAATTTCCATTATCCGAATTGATAATAAACTTCTTTGGGAAACACTGCTCCATCATTCTACTACTTACCACCGTCTTTTACTTCCTCTCTCCTTTTACTTTAACTACCGTCTCTCAATATAACTAAGCATTCCATCTTTATTTATTCATAAAAAGTTTTTTTATATTTTATATTTATTCTCATAAGAATAGTTTGTGAACGCAAGGATCCGCTATAGACGAAACCTCAGAGTTGTTGCAATTTCTAAAAATTCAAACAAATTAGGTATATAATAAAATGGTTATAACATTTTTGAAACAAATGAATGTTATAAAGCAGTTCTTCTAGATTATTTGATTTCAGAATATTAATGTATAACAATTTCTTACAGTTAGTTATTTTAGAGTTGTTTTGAAGTGACATGAAAATATATGAAATCTTAGCGCCCCGGTACTTTCTAAGTTAGGACTACACCCTCGCTTATATTAGGATATAGCTTGACCAATCTTTATTTATAATTATTGAAGGGTCCGTACGTCCGTCTCCACCTCTATCTGGAGAACCGCTTGTCATAGAGCAAAGATTCAAACGGTATTCTAATTCTCCTTGTTAGAAAAAGCCAAGAAAACGATTTTTATCTTCAGGTGTTTATTATTAAAGTTCATGTAAACAAGAGAAATCAATATTAGTATGAATACAGATATAAATAGTTATAAAATATAAATTCAATTTTGTTCCAGAATCATAATGAGCTACCGTCACAAATCAGGAGCGCGAAAAGAAAAGAAACGGCGACGCAAGAACAAGAAGAAACTAGAAATAAAAAAACTCTTGAATTTATGGGCATTATAGTAAACAGAACTGAGTCAGAAACATACAACAGTTTTGATTCAGGAAAAGGAAAATCAAACGAACAAATTAACGAAGATAAAGTGGAAAAGGAAAATACAAGTGAACAACAAAATAATAACCATGCAATTGAATCTACAAGTATATTACAAGAATTAAAGGAAACTGCCGGAGAAATCTGTGAAAAGTCTTTGAATAATTCTCATAATAAAAGAAACCCTGGTCAGTATTCAACACAGCTGAATACGCATACATGTAATTTGAGGAAACATTTTGATTTTGATGTAGGAGTAATTGATACAGAAAGTCTACCATCAGTTCAGATAGAGGAAGAAATATGTCGAGGTCAGTGGCGGATTTAAGGGGGGTCGCACATGGCGCGCGCCAGGGGCCCTGTGCAGTAAGGGGCCTCGAAAAAATGTTTGTGTATATAATCTCAGAAATATTCAATGGCTCAATTTAAAAATCAGTGGAACTTCTCCATGATTCCATAGAAAAACGATCGTTAAGAGGTGCCACAAAAGAGGATCGCCGCCATATTTAGATTGCAGGGCCTCCGACTGCTTAGCGCCAGGGGTCCCCAAATGTTTAGCGCCAGGGCCTCTCAAATGCTTAGCGCCAGGAGCCCCAGGAAGCGTAAATTCGCCACTGGTAGAAGCCCTGAAAAGTGTCCTACAGAGTTTCCCAAGGACATATTTGGAAACAAATTTCCTGTTAGCTTACTGTATGAGACGCTACAAAATGGTGAAAAATTATCACGGGACTGGCTTGTCTGGATAGAAAAAAACAAGGACTGTTCTGCTTTCCTTGTAGACTCTTCAGTAAAAGTCTGATTACAAATCGATCCAGTTTTACTTTGAAATTCGGCTATTCAATTTCAATGAAATGGAGAAAACTTTACGAAAAAATTTCCAAGCATCAAAATAGTAAATAAATTGATGGAATAATATGATCCGAAGATCCTATGCAGACAGACATAAGCTGTAAAGGTGGGAATAATTTTGAAACGAGAAAAAAGTCTGCTATGACCGGGAATCGAACCCGGGTCTTCCGCCCGGCAAGTGGAAGACCCGGGTTCGATTCCCGGTCATAGCAGACTTTTTACTCGTTTCAAAATTATTCCCATCAAAATAGTGTTAATCACAAAAGTTGTCACGTTGAGTGGCATAATTTGGAAATGCGATTTGAAAGATTCACAACCGTGAATGATTATCTTTTGCAGTGCATGAAGGATCAAAAGAATTTGTGGAAACAATTGTTACACATGGATTTTTAGATGTGACTCTATTTTTGGGAAAAAGGGAGTTGGTGTGTGTGTGTGGAAAAAATCCTTTGACAGGTGATCCAGGAAATGGAAATTTCTTAGGAATTTTAGAACTAATAAGTCATTATGATCCATATCTAAAAAGCCATTTCGACAAAGTGAAAGAATCCCAATTATCACATCAAGGAATGCAAGTACATTATTTATCTGTTGAAAGCCAGAACGAATTCATAGAATGCTGCGCTAAAGCTGTGACAAATGCCATTCTCAGAGAACGTGAAATAGCAAAATACTATTCAATAATTATCGATGCAACTCCAGATTCGGCTCATACAGAGCAAACTGTATTTATTTTGCGATACCTTCAGGTGAATAATGAACTTAATGAATATAAAATTAAAGAACGATTTCTGGAATTCGTTGATTGTAATAAGAAAACAAGGGAAATGATTGCAAATCTTTGTAACATTTAATTTTCTCTCTCTCCTTATCTCTCCCTCGTATTAAAGCATTCAATGCCCGCATTTCTTACGCATCCTCCTATATAAACCAAATAACACCACACTAAGAATTACTATTATTAAAAATTTCTTCTCCCCCCTTAGTTGGTACATCAATAAACATATCACATACTTTTGATGACTAAATATTGCAAAACGATATATCAGAAATGATTTTAGGGAAATATTCAATTTCTATTAAGTGATTTATTTTCTAATCAGTTTTAATCAACCAAACAATCGAAAATTATTTAAAACATACATCACTTGAGTTCAGTAGTTGTAATATCTACGTTTATGTTCTTTTCTTCGCTGTAGATAATCCATCTGCCATGCACGCGTAAGGAATTAACTGTATTTTGTAATTATAGCAGATATTATTGACTTCAGTAACCAATAAGACTATTTACGCTGACAACAATACGTGAATTTTTAAATATGACAGGTATGCGTGAATTAAGTGTTAAGTTAAAATTGAAATAATAATTAACCAAACCAACTTTAAAAACTTTAAAAAGTAAGCAATAAATATAAAATTAACATAATTGTGTGTTCCTATTAGTTACCATGTGATAAAATGTAATAACGAAGCACTTTAAACAGGAATCCATTTACATCCATATCCTATATGCTATATAACCCCTTGAACTAACCTATATCTCGTCGCGAACCTACATTTTTTAAAGTTCATTCGTTATGTAGAAGACTGCTTTGTTAAGCATGTCACAAAATCGGATGTATTCAGTGCCACTGTGGATGAAGTCCTGGACTCAGCTCCATTAAGTTTTGCCTGTGCTGAGGACAAGAAATAGACCTTAACATGGAGTCTTAAGTATTATATAAATATTAGAATGCGGCAATGGACACAGCAGAGGAATCGTAGAGCAGCGACGATTATAATTTTTAAAATCAGGCAAAATTATTGCAGCATTTTCCTACTTTTGACAGTTTATCGAGTTTCCCATCAGTTTTTCGTGTTCGCCAGAAGTTTTTGTGTTCGAACTCTTTCCAATGGCGAACTCCAGCAAATGACGACCCCTGCCTGCAACGCACCCTTGCGTGCGACGCACCCTTTTTCGTGGGAAGCCTTCTTTTATAGCAACAGACATTAGCCCGGAAGAGGACACTAGTAGATTGAGGGTAGAACCAATTAGCGTTCGCGAGTGCAGAGCAATCTACCGGCACTTCACTGCGAACTGAATTAGTTCCGAGCCGACAACGTCGCCACGAGCAGAGGCAGTGAAGGAGAGCGGGAGAACGAGGAGAGAGAGCGAAGACAGCTGAGCGAACGCACCTGTGGAAAGGTTATCTGCGAGTCGAACCCTTTTCCATATCATTTGTGATTCCTCAAGTGGACATTTCTACTAAGTATTGTACTATATTTGTGCTTTGTATTATGTCACTGCAATATAATTGTTAGTACATTTCGTGACATTTATCCAGTGTATGCTATTTGATTTGTGGTTGGCAGCAGCAATGTCACCAAGGGTATCGTATCGTTTAACTATTTTCAAATACTTTTAGTATTACGAGAGAATAATGTAAAATGAGACAGTTTCGTCTCATTATGTAAGACGTGAGATCTTCATGTTTAAAATAAAATGAGTGTTTCATGGAATGTTATTTTAAATCATTGTTCAGAAGATGCATGTTGTGTTTGCAGGTTGGGGGTCGCCAGTTCAAGCACCTCCTTTAATGACGGTACGATAATTGTGGATTAATAAAACATGCTGTTACATCCCGAAGTTCTAATTTCTTTTTCTTCTAACTCGGAAAAAACAGGTGCTACCGAATGCACCATCCGCAATCCCTACACACGTGTCTGCAAGCAATACTACGTAAACAGTGAGCAAAGCATTACACCATGCACCAAGGCAGCACATCACAGGTGGCGTGCAAAGCATAAGGATTGCCTTAACACCGGGCGCTTAGGTACGATATGTACATCAATTATCCTTATCATAGCTTACAAAAGACGCTCCATATAACCATTAAGAAGTGAAAGTAAGATTGTGAACGAAATTTGGTCAATTAAATGTAATAGAAATTTCAATAATTATATTCTTTTATAACGCTGATTGATTTTACGAAGCTTCGTGTAATATACAACTTTTTGTTTTCGTAAAATTAGTGGAAAAGTTTAGGAAGTATTTAGGAAGAAATGTTCTAAAAAGGATAAGCGTTGCATTCTGTCCGAGATATCAGAAGAGAAATTTACGGAACTACTTCCACTAACTTTATCGTCTTATGCTTCTTTTGTTTTAGATGGACGAAAAAGCGAAGATTAAGATGGCAGTGAAGTGCGTCATGATTCGAGAGTCAGAGGAAAGGGGATATGCGGCAGGGGGTGATCAGGAAAGAGGAGGATGTCTGGAAGGAGGGGGAGAGAAGAGGGGAGGAGTAGGGGGAAGAGTAAGGGGAGGAGTAGGGGGGAGTAGAGGGAGGAGTAGGAGGAGAGCGGAGGGGAGGAGTAGGGGGAGGAGCAGGAGGAGGAGCAGGGGAAGGAGTAGGGGGAAGAGCAGGGGGAGGAGGTGGCGAGCCGCAACGAAGGAGGAGGACGAGAGGAATGTATCAGTCGAGGATCGAGCATGGAAGGATGAGGGAGAGATTGTCGGGGTAGATGTTTTCGGAAACGAGATGTTAGAAATTTATGGATGAAAAGGCAATTAGAAAAGTGAAGAGAGCGTAGTCGGTCTTTGGGGTGGGATGCGAATGGCGGCGATATGAGGAATGCGATGCGAGAATTAGGGAGGTGGATGGGAAAAACAGGAGTGGGGTTGAGTGATGTGGAGAAAGGAAAAAAAATGGCGAGGAGGATGCTTACGGTGAGTAATTTGAAAGGTCCTCCCTAGATGGCTCTGTTAATTAAATTTAATATTTAATTTATGTCATGTATCTTCGTGCAATGAATTTCTCGATTTTGTAGTGTGTTTTGCTGAAAATGCTTTCTGCATACAAATCGAGAGACAAAATATTAAAAATTTATTTTTTATTTTAATATATAATTTGAAAAAATAAAATATATACAATTAATTTATATAAAACGTGTAAAAATATTTTTATCTGATTTCTTAAGAAGATATTAAAAAAATAATTATACAGCTTTTAAATTACCATGCGATAATATCTTGTTTTTCTACTGTCATTTCCTTCTAAATATTAATTCTTTCACTCATTAAAAACTGGGTTTAATTTATGCAATGGAAAAATATCAAGTTCAAAACAGGAAAATGCCGTAGACTAAAATCATTTAGTATATGAACTCACAAACGAAGTCAGATTACAAATGGCATTTTGATTTTGAATGGATTCTCAAATAGACACAAAGGGAAAACCGTTAATATTTAGGAGTATGGAGGGACGAAAAGAAAATTACATGGATGGTAATTGCGTTATATGAAGTTGAAATGGCGGGATCGCTTAAATTTATACGTGAAATTGAAAAATACGCAATTTTGAAGTATGTATTTTAAATTATTCATGCATGACATTCGACGGGAACCTCTAGAAAATACGTTGCGTGTAAAGAATGTTTTACTTACAAATTCTGTGGTGTGAAGATGTTTTCATGCGTTCATAACATCCAAAAACATCGTTCTCTAATCGTGGAAGACCCAGGTTCGATTTATGATCAAGTTCAGCATTTTTTTCTGCTTTGAAATTTGATCAGGCATAAATGTCCATGCAAATGAAGTTTTATTTGCCATGCATTCCACTTCGAAAATTCAGTAATATTACCATCTTTAGATTATAGTGAGGAAATTCCCTGCTGCATCTTCCTGATGATGCTTAGTGTTTTTGAGGTTCATTGTTCATTTATCCCCTTCCCATGTGAAATAGTCTAGTTTGAGAGATAGATGCCTAATAGACCTCTTAATAAATGTCTTGTTCTCGAGACGA
Organism: Tanypteryx hageni; assembly: GCA_028673005.1. Lineage (NCBI taxonomy): Eukaryota > Metazoa > Arthropoda > Insecta > Odonata > Petaluridae > Tanypteryx > Tanypteryx hageni. The sequence continues at coordinate 127,085,745 of CM054113.1, read as the reverse complement.
GTGTATGGGAGAGGCAAGAAGGGATTTCAGACAGATTTTCTGCTGATCGTGCAGTCTGGGGGAGAAAGGAATTCATGTCGAGTAAATGTTACTTTTTGTCTTCTAATAGTGAATTATGGAAGGACCATATGCGATTGGTAATCTGTGGTTAATGGGTTAGGATTATTTTAGTTTTACGGTTAATATTAGTCTAGTTGTTTTATATGTTGGCATTTGCATTAAGTTGTGTAGCATTTATTCTGTGCATTAAAATTTTTCGAAAATGCAATTCCACAAATTTACGAGATTCTAGGTCTATTCCATTAATTGTAATACTCTAGGACCTAGAAAGGTGAATAGGAAGCACGAAGCGGAGTGAACATTGGTCATTTTACACAACCGTGGTGCATATGCAAGAGGTACAAGAGAAAATCTTAAAATTTTAATATTTAAAATGAAAGCCATAGAAACACAACATTCACCCGAATGGGACATGAAAACTGCGTTACAAAGAAATATAGTCTCTTAACCCTTCAAGCCCGGAGGACGTTCATATAAATCCCACATCAAATGCCGAAGGATATTGTTTTGGCGATGCAGGCGCGAAAATTGCAAAAAATATAAAAAATCATAACTTTTCACCTTTTTATTGGATTTTTATGAACTTTTTGAAGATTTACAAAAACATTATAATTTAAAATTATTACTTTCACGCTTGCTTGAAGTACGTAGATATTCTTTGCTGGAGAGATTTGCACACCGATCCGTTACATATCTTGCGCGTTTCCGCGCTTTCATATAATCAATATCGTGAAATCTATTAAAGTTATTGGTATGCAAACTTCTTCAAAGATAAATTGAAACTATTCTAAACATTTTATTTGCTGCATGTATCCATCTAAACCAATTAGAGAAAAGGTTATCCGCAGGTTAACTTTTTCATGTCTCGAGTGAAAATTTGAGATAAATGTTACGATTGTTATTTTTTAAATGTATTTCATATTTTTTATGTATTCCTGAGTTACTTTGTTGTTATTTGGAATCATTACAGAAGTCATCTAAAAATTGTCCCTTTTTTCAATAGAGGCCGTAGTATGACGTTGTATGTACATTCGCAAGGAAGGAATCGCGTGGCTACAAAAAAAGTATTCACAAAATTTTAACTCTTTATAAAAAATAAGAAATGCAATAAAAAATGACGAATAAAAATATTATTAATAATCCCAAAACTTCCTCTTTTAAAACTTACCAAGGTGTTAAGATAGAATAATTTCCAGCACGACAAAAATAAATATAGCTACCAATGACGCTCTACGTACTAACACGGAGGGCGTCAGTCAGGCTTTTTTTAATAATCAATTCCCTTTGGAATTAACTTAAGAAATTTTGTGTACGCCTAGGTGGTCGAAGGTTACGATTAAAAAGATGACAAACCCACAGAAAGAAACCCGAGATCAATTCCAGGAACCATCGGGAAATTTTTACTGCAGTTTATTTTGCAATAACGGAACCTTTTGATCTATTTAACTATATATGGAATTATTGACAGATATCTCGAATACGACCATGATACTCGTCATACTAACACTCAGATATGAAAATTGATGTGATAAATACCGAATTCATCAATAAATTTTCTGGTACAAAGAGATTAATAAAATTGAAGATAGTGTAGAAGATTCACATAATGTTAAACTCTGCCAATAGAATTTCTGAACGGTTTAGATTCATCTGGGATTTACTTTAAAAGTTTTAGTTCCAATAATGCTATTGAAAAATCAAATTCCAAATATGGGACTGTGTAATTATACACGGCTCTTAGTAAAGTTGTTTCATACAAAAATTGTAGAGGCAGTCACTTAACATGAGTGCTGAGGCCACGTTTTGGCGCATTGCGCCTTCTACTACCCACTCTTTTGGTGAAATGCAGTCCAACCAACATTTAAAAGTAAAATAATTGTCATAATATTATGGGTTACTATTACATTTGAAAACAAGGCAATTTCCAGTAAAAATCACCCTTTGAATGAACAGTAAATAGATTACATCAACAGACACCGGACAAAATTGGGCTCTTTGTAACTTAGACATATGCTTTTAGCATTGCCAAGAGAACGTGGTTTCAGTCATTTGGAAGAAATATAACCGGTTGCACTACCAACAATCAGATGTATTTTTTTAGAGGTTTTTTTCGGAGCAACTACTGAATTTACTGTAATTCACTAAACTTAAATGAATTTGTGAGTTTTGGTGTTGATTTTCAATGTTCACATATATCAAACTGTAAAAATCTCTAACGTTTCTCAAAATTCCCTGCATTGAAACTACGAGCAGTATAGTATAATGTGATCTTCGGCTAATAAGATGCATCATAAAATGAAATCCTTTGCTGAAAAGACTATAGCTGGAAGGAAACTATTGGCACACACATTGAAAGAACGAAATAAATACTCGGATTTGTACTAAAATATGAATGTAGTTCATTATCAGACAAGGAAATCAATTCAAATTAATAGATACAATTTAGGAGCCGTAATAGTTACAGTAAACCTGTTCGTAATTTATCGGAAACTACAGGATTGTAGACAATTAAAGAAAATGAAATCGGTTGGCGAACACAAACATAAAATCCGACAAGCTATAGTAGTGCATCAAAAACATTTTTACCTCCCATTCGCTTAAGTGTTACAGCAGCACAACCATAAAATATTAGAATCGAAAGATGACCAATTATCAGAAGAGGAAGGAAGCTATGAGAGAAATTTGTCTACTGAGTACATATGTCTCAGATATTCTTAATGAAGAGAAGAGACACGTAATTAAGACCAAGAAACATGTAAGACACCCTAGCTAAAGTAAAAAGTGGAGTGGAGGGGTTATCGTTACTTCAATGTTTGTGTCGAAGTATTTTCAGCAAAGGATTTAATATTATAATCTATCGTATCAGTTGAAGATCAAATTATACTATACTGCTAGAAAAGAACCCGCAGCTTCACTGTGGGGAATTCCGAGTAACATTAGAGATTTTATACAATGATATTTGTGAACATTGACAATCAACACCAATGTCTCTTTAACTTCTTTAGGGTTCTGTTCTGCCTCTCCCTTTAAGGAAGGGACAACCCACACCAAGAGTCTAGTCATTCCCATCCGTGAAAACTTATTTCCTCTAGCTTCAGTAGTATAGAACAATACCATTTCAAAATTTGAATTTTCGTAATTTGATGCCACTTAGTAGAAAATCCATGGACATCCTGGAAAATCCAATCAATGAAAAATACATATATTGATAAGAGCTATCAAATTCATGTATTTTTCAAATATATCTTACAACAAAAAGCTGATTGCTCCAGATCGACGAAAAGAAAGCATAATCATATTAGAGCGTATTTTTCTTTCAAGGAAACGTGCCAAAAAAGAAAAAATAACAGAAAAACTATTTAAAGGTAGCTAGATAATATATTATCTAACATTTTTACATACAACTTAATAAAAAGTCTTTCATGGTATCCCTAATGTTATTACAAAAAAGGATATGGTTTTAGCGACTGCCATTCTTATTTTATATTTCCTAATAACCAGGTCGTTGCGCGCGCGCATGCATACATACATATACATGCATACACATATATGTGTGTGTGTGTATATATATATAAAAGCTCGAGGAAAAATAAGGGTAGTGATGACGGTGGCAACAAGGTTTATTTAAATATGTTTCTGTGTGCTTATATATCATCATAGGTAATCTGTCCGTAGACAGGTCCGTGATTATTCATGGCTAAACCTGGTTTTCCATAAACTACTATTTTCCGCCGTCCTCTTCATATCTTGATATCTCTCTTTCCCCTTCAAATCGTCTATTATCTGAAACATTTTCCTACCTCTTTCCCCTTTTCCATCTACATTTCCTTCTAACACGTCTTTAATCATACTCTCTCTCCTCGGGTAATACCAACCCAGTTTGACATCCTCTTTCTAATAATCTGTATAATCATTCGCTTCTCTCCTACTCTTCGTAGCACTTCATCGTTTTTCATTCGATCTGTCCATTTTATCTTCGACATTCTCCTCCAAGTCCACATTTCAAAGCTTTCCAAATATTTGACGCCATTTTCCCTTAGCGTCCATGTTTCTTCACCGTACAAAGCGGTACTCCATACATAGCATTTTATGAACTTCTTTCGGATATCTTTCCTTATATTCCCAGTAAGTAATTGTTTATTCCTTTTTAAAGCAGCTTTTGCTTTTCCTATTCTAGTTCTGATCTCATCCGTACATTTCTCTTCTCTTGTTATGATACTTCCAAGGTGATAATAGTCTGAGACTTGTTCTAAAGGCTTTCCTTCAATACTTATGTTCAGATTTTCTTCTTTGCCCGATATTCGAATGGCCTTGGATTTTTCTGTATTTATTTCCATAACGTAGTCTATTTATCATTTTCTGGAGTTCCTCTTCCTTTCTAAATAGAAGTAATTGATCTTCCGCGTATTTTACTGTTCTTATAATCTTTCTTCCAACTTTGAAATCTCCTGTGCCTTCTAACGCTTCTTGCATTAGAATTTCTCCATATATATTGAATAGGGTCGGTGATACCGATATTTACTCTGCAGGTGTCCACATTCTCCAACCTGACCTTTACAACTTGATTCACATATAGATTTCTGGTCAGTCTCCTGTCTTCCCAGTCTACACCTATATCCTCATCAACATTACCCAATTTACTCTATCAAAGTCCTTCTGCCTGTCTACGAATAAATATATATATATATATATATATATATATGGATGTCAACAAGGTGTTGGGATGAGGAAACCCAGTGAGCACTCACCAATCAGACGACTTCAGGTTGGCGAGGCCCCGGGGATGTCGAAGCGACACACGTAAAATAACACAAAAACACAGAAACATCACAAACGTAAAGCTTTCGGAACTACTCCTTCTTCAGCTACAGTTGTTATTTTACGTGTGTCGCTTCGACATCCCCGGGGCCTCGCCAACCTGAAGTCGTCTGATTGGTGAGTGCTCACTGGGTTTCCTCATCCCAACACCTTGTTGACATCCATATATCTATTTTACCTTTCCTTTTCCGTAAGTTGTTATATATATATATATATATATATATATATATATATATATATACATATACATATATACATATACATATACGGGTAGTTGATGCTTGCAAACCGCAAGCGCTTCAAAAAATCACCATACACCAACATCTAAACTCGTAAATAAACCAACGCGATCTCTAGGATAACAGCACTTAGGTCATCTGCAGCCTATATGTATAAAATAATAAATTCAATGAGTAATAGCACTAAATATATAATTTTCCGTGAAATTAAGGCAACTATCTGTCATTTCCAAATTCTCTGGCAACTGGCTCGTGCCCAAGTTTTCGTATTTCAAGTTTTGTGACTCAGATCGCATTGCATGAGCAATAAGAATAATAATAATTAAGACAAAATCCTATACATTAAATTAATGAAAAGTTTAGGATATTTTCTGCTAAGATTACGCCATCATCATCCATGCTTTCAGCACGTATTTGTATAAAAAATATCGAGATATAGGTATGACGCATTATATTTAACAATTGAAAAGAGTTAAAATTTCTCGAAAAACAACGCAACACAACATTAAATACTTTTCATGTTTTTCCGTCACTGCTGTCAGGGTTACTTCTCCGATTGTGATTTCTTATAGTCCTAGAGAAAAACGAACCTATTCGCTCCTTCCTACAGTCGATATCACAAATTTAATCGTCATGTTTGTGCATTCATTAGTACTTGAGAATTGCAATTATCTATGATAACCTCAATCATAATGCGTGATGTATTTAGTGTTTTGGATTGAGTAAAATCATACATATTAACGGAAGAATATATTGGTGATGTTGTTTTAATAATATGCAGGATATCAAAATTTAGAGTTATATGCTTATGGAAATAAACTTGACGTTAATTCGATTAATTAAAAAGTGAGAAAAATAAATTTCGAATAACTTTTGCTTTCCTTTGAGATTCGAGTTATGGAAGTTCCACTGTATACATACAAATATTTAAAAATATATTTCCATAAGTTGAATTTTCTCTTACGCGAATAATTATTACTATTCCTTGAGATTCGAGTTATGGAAGTTCAACTCTAAGTCGTTATGACGGCATTAATTTCCATTAAAATCATTAAAACACTGAAATCGTAACGTATAATATCAGGTCCGTTTAAAAGCATTGAGGTCGTTGCCATAGTATTTAAAGATTTTCATTGTTGATAAGAGGAATAAATTCACAATTTTTCCGAATAACAGCAGATATTTACGCTAATTCGGTACGTATTTGAATTCTGCTTTTCTTATGTGGTATTTAAATGGAACAATAGGGTTAAAAATACCCCTTAAATATAAACGTTTTGGCGATTTTTCTCATCGGTTGTGTTACTCGACTTACCAACATACCAAATTTCATTCTTCTATCCCTTCTAGAAGTACCTTATAGTTTTGTGTCAGTGAGTGATAGAGTGAGTGAGGCACAAGTACCTATATTATATACGAGTAATCGGTGTTTGCATACTGCAAGCATTGGTGCATTATAACCACCACACCAAATTTCATTCCTCCTACTTGATGAGAATTACCGTAAATTAATTGCCAAATATTCCGCAATGCTATTTACACAGGAAAAACTCAAATGTTGGAGTGCCTGGAGTCGAACCGAGGAATACTACAGGAGTGTTCTCATATTATCCGAAGACCTACTCATGACATCTACAAACCCTGAAAATTTCAGCGCAATATTTCTCTTAGTATTGTCTGCGCACCTAATATGTTTTACCTTTGCTTTTAAATGTCACGGTCTGAGAGTGACGTCATGACACTAAGCTACTTTTCAGTTCGTGGTACTAAGGTCTCTTTCAGTTTTATTAACACGTAAAATAAATTTCCGAAGAAAAGCATTGTCTCGTAGTCATGACAGAAATATTGGGCCATTGTTATAACTTGTACAAACTTCCGTTTTTATGCAGTAAAAATCGAATAATTGGACTAATTCGGCAAGGATTTGTGTTCTACTTTCAGGAAAAATAATCTTCGTTCTTTTTATCGTCTTCTAATACAGGTTCGAAGTTTTTACCATATTTAAAAGTAATTTAAAAATGAAATTATATAAAAGCTTCTACGGTTTTAATTGGTTTTCTAATGGGACTTAAAAATGAACGTTTTGGGGTGTAAAAGACTCCGTTGTAAGGGGAAATTTTGGAATTTTCGATTTTTTCCGATGGTTTTGGACCAACGCCAAGGTTCCCTCCAAATTTCACCTCTGTGGAATATCTAGAAATACCTTAGGTTTTATATTATTATAATATATAATATATCCTCCGTAAGAAGCAGCTATTCATTATATGTATATATGCTTACAGAAGAGAAAAAGCAAATGAGATAAATAGAAAATGGATGACATCAAGTTGTTGGGATTAAGAGGCCCATTAAGATGACTTCAGGTTGGTGAGATACTGGGGTGTCGAAGTGACACACGTAAAACAAACACAAATCCGATCCTGGACGAAATTCTTCGGGCAGTTGCACCCTCCACCCCTAACCCCCACCCCGATACCAAAGCCATCATCGATTCAGCCCCCCCAAATCAGCCTAACCACCCTTTTTTCCCGGCATCCACGATATTTTGAGGAATATCCTAAAGGCCGCACACCCTGTTCTCGCATCATTCCTCCACCAGGTTGCATTTCCTACACCACCTAACCTCTCCTTCCGCTGACCCCCTAATCTGGCAAACATTTTATGTAAAAAAGAACTCCCAGCACCCATGCCCCTGCACTCTGCCGGATATCACCCTTGCGGTAGACACCAATAAACTCTCCCTGCAATTCCTTCTCCAGCCCCACAACTAACATCACCTACCCATAACTTCTCCTACCCACAATATCATTTAACTCCTGAGATGCACCCAATGTCCCGCTTTTTTTGTTGACCTCACCAGCAATCCCTTCAACATCCACATGAACGGCCACCGCAACAGTGTCATTCTTAAACGACTGCTGCTTGTGGCCGTTCATGCGAACAATCACAACTTAAAATTTAATGATTGCCTCACTGTGAGAGCCATTCGCGCTCTTCCCGATAATAGTTCGGCTCCCCAACTCTGTCATTGGGAGCTTGCCCATATCCATCTTCTAAACTTCTTCACTCCCCCTGGCCTCAACCTTCGCTAGCATTTCATTTCTTTTCGGTCATTCCCCCACCCCTCCACATCCTCCAATCCCCAACTTTTCCGCACTACCCTTCCACTCCCATGCTCCACCCAGTGTCACTGCCATCAGTTGTCTTTCTTTTGTCATGACGAAGGGATCACCTCCGAAAGCTTCCGTGTTTTTTTTGTTTTTGTGTTTGTTTTACGTGTGTCACTTCGACAACCCCAGAAGCTTGCCTACCTGAAGTCATCTAATTGGTGTGTGCTCATTGGGCTTCCTTATTCCAACAACTTGTTGCCATCCATTATATATATATATATATATATATATATATATATATATATATATATATATATATATATATATATATATATATATGCAACTAGGTCTTTATTCATACAATATGATTTCAAATAACCCAAAAAACCCGTACCTCTAGCAGACTCTCCATTGGGATGGTGCTCCCTGGCACCTAGCACCGATGCTAGCTTAGGCCTCTCTTCCTCTACCAGCACCTCGGTGCTCGTATGGTACACTAGGACCGAGGCGACGCACCGCAGTCGTAGGCTGCCTCCGGAACCTCCACCGCCTCCCTCGAAGTCCGACTTGCCCACGATCATCCGGAGACCCTGCACCGCGGTGCCGGGGCCGTAGTCTATGGGCACCACGTCGTCGTCGAACGGGGGCAGGCGGGCGGAAGGCGGGGGCGGGGGAGGTGGCGTCGGCACGTCATAGTGGATGAGATTTTCCTCGGCAACCTGCGGGGACAGGATAGCAGATGTGTTGCGATGGGCCTTCTTCCGCTCGCATAGGCCTTCACCATTGCCAGGCCACGGTTTCTCAACTGTAAGCTGAATCGGCTAAAGGTAGCGTGACTAAATTTCGGCGCCGAGTGATGGTTGTGTCCAAAATAAGACGTCCTACATTCTTTGAAACGTTTTAACCGATAGGCTCTCGTCTTGGGACGATTAATATTCTAATATTGAAAGGCGTTACAGATAAGAAACCGGGAATTACAGGAAATATTTCTTCGTTTATTTTGAAATTCTTTCTAGTTCCAAAAAGAATGATCGAGATAGCCCTCAATCTAATGGATAATTTAGTCGGTAGCCATAAATCGTTGAGAAAACCAGATGCGCATTTCCATTAAAAATCAAAGGCTATCATTTTTGATTGAAAACTAAACAAACGCAATCCAATTATGAACCGGCCCGGATGACGGTTGCTTTGCTGTCGGAACGCGCGCCTCGTTTTCTCAAAAATGTCATGGCAATAGGAGATACGGATTGAAAGTATTCTTTCATTATTTTTTCACTCGACCCTTATATAAAGGTTGCAGAGTTTTACTACTCGTGAGAAATTACTGGCGTAAATACTTAGAATATGAATTGGATGATTTTTATTGAACGTAATTGGTAGAATATTTATTCTCATTCAATGCAATTTTATCATTAAAATTATATTGTAAAATTTTATATATTAAGCAATAGCTATTAACTATACTGATATCGATTTACTGTTTATGCTTTGAGTTATCCCAGGAAGTTTGCTCAAAATGTAAAATTATAATTGCTTCCTTATCGATTTGTTTGAATCTTATGCGAGTAATTATAATTATCAGATCTATTTTACCATTAACACGATATTTTGTACTGTGTGCGCAAAATAAAATCTCATACACACATACGCTTGCACGCATACACACACATATCATTATTAATTCATCGATAAAAAAATGTCGAATATGAAATAAGAAATTTTTTGCAAGGTTGAAGCTCTCATTATAGTGAGAAGTTACAAAATTAATAATCACCATCAAAACTATCACATAGGGTAGACTAATACTGGAACACTTTAATATTTTACTTATATAAGGTTACACTATTCCGCGTCATCCCTCCCTTTGCGTACAGATCACTGAGAATTCCGTGTCTCCTTTTCATTTGCATGGGGATTTTCGTTAACGGAAATCTCAATTATTCATACATCTGATTTTTTCAACTACCTCTATCTTATTCAATAAAATATTTTTCTACTTTTTTACAGCCATTGTTATTTAATAAGCTTTTATGCGCATAATGAAAGATTTTGGAATTTAATTTTTCCTTTGAACCTTTGAATGTTATGTGAATTTCCTAGCATATGATTTTACGCTGCATTTGCGCAGATGAACACTCTTTGAATTTTAAATCTTGTTTTATCGATGGGAAAACCTTACTAATAACACACAAGTAAATTTAAATATTGGGTTGAGAAGAAATAGATAAGATTCCCCTCAATACCAGTTCTCGAACAGTTGGTTTGGCGTTTAGCTGTTACACGTACTCCGCTGTAATATTCGTTTGCTCCATTGATTCACTTCATTTTGTGCAATTATGATGGCGTTGTTATATGTGAAAGGTAGTTCACGATAAAATTAAAAGCATTTCTACTTTAGAACTTAAAAGACTGGGCAGGGAGTAGGAAAATACTGAATGAATCGTCGAGCGATGAGGAAGAGTAACAGGGTAAAATGTCGAATAAGCGTTCCTTTAGAAAGGACCATTCAGGCAGACTTTCAGGCAGTACGAGTTTACTGTGGGGCATGGAAAGAAAAGTTTCCTTATATGGATTGCGAACCTGGCTAGCGTTTCTTCAAAATCCCACCCAAAAACATTAAATATAAAAAAGTAGTGACGTTTTATATGCCTACCTTTGTAATGTAAATAGTAACGAGGTTTGCTAGAGATTGAAATGCCTCGCATGCAACGTGTTAATGTATGACGTTTATTATTATTTGGAGTCCACTGATATTGCCTTATCAGTTATCTTACTACGAAACATTTGAGAATTTTTCGATGTTGACAGACAATCGCGGTGCGGAGCACCTTTTATCTATGATGTAATAGTAAAGGGAATTATAATATGAAGAAAAACCCGTTTGAGTTTTTTAAGTAGATGAAGGGCATTTTATTTAATTATGCACACAATATTTTTTGCGCGCAGATAACTCAGTGAATATGGTTGCGTCTTTAAATGTATCCAACGATCTTAATGCAACTTCTATGGATTCCATTCATGGTTTTTATGAAAATCTTATAGCACAAAGTAGCACGTGCTTTTATGGCCTCTTTTTGCCTGCCAATTGATAGGCTATATTAACCGCATTTACATCCATATTTTTCCTCTGTTAATTAACTATATAGTCAAGAATATATTACTCTATTGTAACGAATATTTTATTTGCAAACTTAGATATTATTTGATAGGAATAGTGTTCTGAACGCAAATTCTTTTAGTATTCAGAGTCAATGTCAACATCCCTTTCCTTTCTAAACATCAATAGGTATATACACAAATATTTTCTTATTACTTATACTTCATATAAATTAGCTATAAGCAATTGTTTCAAGGGTCTCAGACGAGTGGATTTTTATGTTGGAACACGATGTTGGTAGAGCTGATAAATATGATTTATGTTTAATTTATTTCTGTACGTGTACGTGGTTTTCAAATAAAATATTATATGTATGGAAAAATCCGCTCATCTCCTCAGAAGGAGAGGAGGGGGAGGTACTATATAGAAGACTTAAAAAAATGAATAAGGAATCGGTGTTTAATTTCGAACAGTTTATATGTATCAACAAATCAAAGAAATATAAAATATTATTTAGCCGATTAATAAAGCTAGAAATGAGAATTATATAGAATAATGACCAATGTATCAATATTATGCATCACTTAAATGCTGTATTTATCATCAAAATCAATACATTGACCGTTTTACGAAGATTCAGAACTTATTTAATGATTTATCATCCACGTGTTCGAATATCATTGAGTCAAGTTGTTGTGGAAAATGTTTTTTAAAACTCATTCTTATTTTAACTATAACGATTAACTAAAACATTGATTTACTCAACAATAAAACGTCGTTTAAGTGGAATTTTCTTGCAATAAGGAGACATTCGGCTTACCCGAACATCGTTGACGTAGAACGTTAGATTGGCGACTGGTCTGGATCTCAGCGAGGTGCAGTTGGCTTCCAAGCGCTGACCAACGGCGTAGCTCGACTTTTCCAGAGTGATGATCGGTCGGCGGTCAGGCAGATCTGATGGATGGGAAAACGAGCCGCGTGAACAGCTGGGAACTAAAGTGTTTGTTGTAGAGTTTAACAGTGTTTACGTGGGAGAATCAGCACACATTTGGGCTTGAATAGTTTATCGCGGTTGTATGGAATTGATGACATTAAATAATGCGCCAAAAGTTCAAGTGTTCCATATCACCAAACGATATTAAAGATTGTCAACGTTTTTATCAATTTATTAATGTAAAATTTTTTAATCTTGCCGATGAGTTAAAAAAATTGACTCTGACAAGATGAAAAAATTTCCTTAACAACTTATTCCATTGAATGAAGCAATGGAAAATAACAACCGCGAGTGAATTCGCTTTCATATTTAACGGATTACTCATATCGCAGCCGTTCTTATAATTGGAGAGAAACAGCGTGGAGAGGAATCAGCTGAATCATTGGAACATTTTCCATTTGATAGAAAAGAGAACGATTAAGGCCTCAGAAAGATTTACATTCATCGGTCGAGTCGTAACTGGAGACAATCATCGATAGATTACCACGTTCAACAAATTCGTTCATCTGCACGTACTCTGCAAATTTATGCTATGCTAAGCCGAAAGTTTTCTGGAATAGCGTTCGTAGGCCAGTGGGAACCGAGGCTGAATTTTAAAGCTAGCTACACGTATCGATCGCGCGCGGAAGAGGAAGGCGGCGGATTTTTATCGATGGAAAACAGGGGACTAGGAGAATTGAATCAAGTATCCGGTTCTTGTTTTAAAATGTAAAAGGACTTGTATTTTCGTGCCCTTACCAACTACTGTCATCTGTTCCGAGACGAAGGCCGTTGAGAAGGCAGGCGCATCGGCTGAAACCTCACAGCTGAAGTTCCCCGACAGGTGTAGTTGCACGTTTCGAAGCTCAACCTGATTTGCATTAGATTTTGATAACTGAAAAGAGAAAAGAAAGAGTGATTTTTATGACGGGATAAACTGTATTATATTCTGTGTGTATGTTATTGTAATAGGTCTTTGAGGACCAAAGTTGCGTTAAAATTATAGAGCGGGTTCTAACATGAAACCGAGTTAAAATCCATATTCTTAATGCTATTGTGAACAAAGTAGCTGTCATATCTTTATCTAATAAAAATTAGTATCCTCTGCGATGCGCCTTATGCTTGGCGTGCAGGTAGTTTCTGATTCTGCCGGCAGATGGAGACGCCGATATTAAGCAGGACGGCGTATTTTCGACAGGATGAAAATTGAAAGTGACATAAAAGCTACAAAAAATATTTACGAATAGATGTAAGTTTTTGATAATACTTGAATGGTCTGTTTCTGTGATAATTTCATCATTTATTAGCGTTTAAAAAATTCTTATGTATTCAGTTTGTCTGTCTGTCAACCAAAGATATAATCTTATAATGATGTCACAATGCTAAAACAAGAAAAAAGCGCCTTATGTAATGTGCTCCGCAATTCTTCCCTCACTTGTTATTTACCTTAATCCTCTCTGTTTAACGGGTAGATGGCCAAAAAGCTATATTTTATTTTGTATTTTATATTTAACCAATGACCGATATTAACGTAAATGCAATGTGACTCCAAGTCCATAGAATTTCAATTTTATTGCTATAGGCAAGAATTAATTTTACTTTTTCATCCAAATGTCTAATTAATCTTAATCCCACAAAATGTACATTATGATTGACAAGAAAGTAAATAAATAAAATATTGTTCACGAAATATTCCCCTTAAACCCTATAGAATAAATTTGCTCGTTTTATAATGAAAAATTTAATTTGTTTAAAATAAAACCGGGCTTGTTATTCGTATATACATTCTTTATGTTTCATATTGATCGAAAAACAATAGATATATCCGGAATATTATTTTTTACAAAGCATGAAACAAAAAATAAAATAGAAGGTAGTTCCAGGTTGATAATTATTTAAGTAAAATAAAACGGATGCAAAACGTCACAGGTAAATATAAAGGATAGCACCTCGAAAATAATAATATTCTCTTCTTTAAGACGTAAAGATTAATCAATGGCGCCTGCTCCAGTCTGGGATTATTTTAAAAAGATTCCGTCATCACATAAAAAGGATAACAGAGCACAGTGTAACAAATGCCAAACAATACTCACAAATGCACATGGTTCCACTTCGGCAATGATAAATTATCTCAGAAATATTCACAAGATAGTTTTAAAAAGATATGCAGATTATGAACCATCAACAAGCTCTAAGCAATGTGCATCAAAAACCATGCTTTATTTTGTTAAGAAACACAATCTTAGTGATATTGTTGCTAGATTGGCTGCTCAGGATGGTTTTAAAATTTGGGGAATCACAAAAATCACAGTTCATTAGACACAGTTTGTTGGAAAAGAACTAAAATTTTCCCAGAAGTGAAAACGGAGTGGTGTGTCTGGTACATAAAAAATATGAAGTACGAAGAAATAGTCAAAAATTTGGAAACAGCCAAAAATAATGGAAGAAAATATAATATAACATTAGACGAATGTGTCAATAAAAGTGGACGTCGCTACATAAACATAAATTTACACGATGGAGAAGGCAGAGTTATTAATCTTGGACTTTCACGATTAATTGGTCCCTGCAATGCATCAAGAATACTATCTATTGTTACCGAACATTTAAAAGGATTTGGTCTTTCCTTCGAAAATGATATTGTTGGAACTACAAATGACGGTGCCAGTGTTATGATAAAATATGCAAGAGATAGTCCATTAGAATCCCAACTTTGTTTAAATCAAGGCTTACATCTTGCAGTTTGCGACACGCTTTACAAACCAATAAATTCTGCTGGTATCAATGATGCTAAGGATGATGATGATAGAAATAATGATGATGACTATGACATTTCTGATGAAGAATCTGCTCTCATTAATGAAAAAATAGTTGAGTTGAGCGTTCACACTATTATTAGTCGAGCACTCGAAATTCAGTTGTACAAAAAAAGATTTGTGAACAAATAGGACACTAATTACAATTGCAGTTGGATGTTAAGCACCGCAGGAATTCGATTGAACCCGTGCTGGATAAATTTTTGAGAGTGCGTGACTCTATCACGTATACTTTGAATGAGCTTAATTCTTCTCATTTGTTACAAAAAATCGATTTTAAGAAACTTGAAGAATTAAGACTAGTGCTAAAACCGGTGACCCTTGCAGTTGAAGCGTTAGCAAGAAAAGATGCTACCTTGTTAACTGCGAAAGGAGCATTAGATTTTTTATTTTAAAAAATGGACGAAAATAAAAGTGAAATAAGTGAAAAACTTTTAAAAAATATTAAAACTCGAATGAGTCAGCGGGGAAATACGAGAGCTGCAGTTTTATTGGACTGCCTGAATTCATCCAACAGAATTCCCTCAGGAGTGATTTTGCAGGTTGCAACAATGCTTTTCGAGAGATTATTTCCGAAATCTTCAGAATCACCAAATACAGTGAAAGTGGTTGAAGTGAAATATGAAGCCCCAGCGTCCATGGAAAAAGAAATAAATGTAGCGGTCAGTGACGTTGTGTAGAGTAACATCGTCAAAAATTTCTCAAATTTAAAAGACGAATTTCTTGCTTTTAAAAATTCTGGAGAAAGAACTGAAAATTTACAAAAACTTTTAAAAGCACTTTGCACAATGAAACCATCTTCTACTGAACCTTAAAGAGTATTTTCAGCATCGTCAAATTGTTGTGGAAAGTTAAGATCCCGTCTTTCCGACGTAAATGTCACGTAAAATTTCGAAATTAAAGTAAATTTAATTCATCGAATTGAAAGGATGAAAACTGCCAGCCATATATGTAAACTACTTAATTTTAAGCGACAATATTGGTCGAAAATCTCTCGGGAAAATAAACGTCGATTTTAAATCGTCGATTAAAAAAAAATCGTCGAATTCTAGCAAGTCTAGTTATCTTTTACGAGATATAAAGAAATGTTCATTTTTTGTCATCGGTAAAGTGTCACTCCCGATTAGACTACGTGAACCATTTATATAATTTTCTTAATTTCTTTGCCCTTATGTTCCAAACACCAAATAATTTGGTGATAATCCGCCGAGTAGTTTCGCAGATGAAACATGCATATGGGCACGCGGACGAACACGACGGGACCATAAGGCGTTCTTTGTTTACGTTTTGTAATGAACGCCTATAAATGAAATACTTGGTACTTTATCCATAAATTAATAGTGGATTAAGTACCAAGTGTAGTACCTTTTACTCTCCAACATTACTCTGTATTACTGGCCGGGTTTCATAATTTATGATTAAAACGACATTTTACAAAATTGGACACTAAATAATGGCCATCCACTTACCTGGATGCGATTCATATCAACGTGGCTTCTATTCCGGGTGATACCTTATATAAAAACGAGATTTCATGCTATTTTTAAAAATGCGTTTACACCTTAGAGCCTCACAAAAATGACAGGCGACATTCTATAGACACGGAAACTCGAAAACCAATTTTTCGCTTCATGGTCACGTATAACGTGCATATTCATCAAAATTACGAATTCGAATTTTTCATCATCAGAATATTTTCTCTCTGTAATTCACGCATGAACGAGTAAAAGTTTTTACATAAGTATTTGATTGAGCATTCAAATGGAAAACAAGTCATTACCATGCACAGACAACAAAAATCTTAACATGAATTTCATGTATTAAATGTTGCTGTGTGAGAAAACGAAGATATTTCTGTAATGCAATATTTAACTACTCATTCAAATTATATTTCTGAAAGGACCATAACAAAATCGCGTGGATTCAATTTATCAATCGAACGCAACGGAAGGAGCAGGAGACAGAAGAAACGATATACCACTTCAAACGCGTAAAAAACAGGAAACGCAAAATAAATCTAATCATTTTCAAACATTTAAGCGACGGAACGGATTTTGATGCGTTTCGCGTTGTATATCACATAAATAATGTCCTACAGCGGAGCTAAACGGTCGGCACGATCTGCCGAAAAAATTCGCAAAAATGGTAAAATATTGGAGAATTTTTTTCTCACGTTCCATCCTCCACCAATCCCATAGTTTCCTCTGTCCGGTTCCGCCTATTCCGCTCACCCCTCTACCAAATACTCATCCCCTCTTCCACGCTTCCTCTATATTCCTTCTCACTCCATCCCACTCTCATACATATATAACCGTTTCGAATCAAGTGAAACGACCTCATTCCTCCCCCTTCTCCTCCATACTACTTTCCCTCCTCCATCCTACCCCCCCCTTCTCTCCGTCTCCCCTCCCACCCTCCTTCTCCTCCTCCCTCAATCCCCTCCTCCATTCTACCTCCCCCTTCTCTCCCTCACCCCTCCCACCCTCCCTCTCCTCCTCCCTCAATCCCCTCCTCCACCCCCTCCTCTCTCTCCTTCTACTTCCTCTCGTCCTCCCTTCCCTTCTTACCTCCTCCCTCCTCTCCCTCCCCTCCTCCCGCACTTACTACTTTCTCCCCTTCTCACTCTCCCCCCTCCCCTCCTACCTCCTCCATTCTACCTCCTACCTCCTCCCTTCTACCTCTTCCCTCCTACCTCCTCTATCCTACCTAACTCTTCTATCCCTCCCCTCAATCCTCAATCCCCTTTTCCGCCTCGCAATCGCTCTTATCACCCCATAGGCGCTCGACCCCTTAACCACGCTCTCTCCCTCTTAAATATATATATATTTCTCTCTCACTCCTTTATCCTTGGGGAGGAAATTCAATCCCTTTTTCTGAAGCACGGAAGGGAGTGAATCATCAACCTTGACTCCGCCTTTATATTCCCCGAGGAAAGAAAAGAGGATTAGGAGAAGAGAGGGAGAAAGGGGAGAGAGAGAGGTAGAGACATGGGGACAGAGATAGGTAGGATGGGGCAGGAGAGAGAAAGGCAGGGGTAGAAGTAGGGAGGAAAGAGCGGAGGAAAAGAGGGAATTGAAAAAATATGGAAAAAGATCCTTTTTCTCCCTCTCACTCTGGCGCTCTGGGAGATTTTTTGTGAAGGAAAGGATATTTAGGTGAAGGGGTCGGGAGAAAGGTAACATGTAGGAGACACCCAATAATAAATTCGTAAAATCCGAGATTGCCTTCTTACCCGCGGGAGACTTGTGGGCCGGAGGTGGGTCATCGGAGGAGAGGAGTGGGGAGAAGTGGAGGGAGCGGGAGAGGGAGGGAGAAGAAAAGGAAGGGATGCGAAAGAGGGAGGGAGTAAGAGGGAGTGGGTAAGGGAGGAAGCGGGAAAGGGAGGGAGCGGGGGATGGAGGGAGGGGGAGAGGGAGGAAGTCAGAGAGGGAAGGAGTGTGAGAGGGAGGGAGTAGGAGAGGGAGGGAGTGGGAGAGGGAGGGAGTGGGAGAGAGTGTGAGAGGGAGGGAGTGGGAGAGGGAGGGATTGGGAGATGAATGGAGTGAGGGAGGGAGGGAGTGGAAGGGAGGGTGCGGGAAAGTGAGAGAGTGGGAGAGGGAGGGACTGGGAGAGGGAGGTACTGGGAGTGGGAAAGAGGGAGGGAGTCTCTCGCACCTCGATCGCTCTCTATCCGCAAGCAAAGAGGCTCATTACGAGCAGACGATATGAACGATTGGGACGCTTTTGCCGCGGGGAATACATCCTTTATACCGACAACTGCTTTGTTCTCCGCTCAGCCGAGTATAATTCGATCTGGTTTGTCGCTCGCTAGCCCTTTGTCGCCGTCGACATTTTTCCATGGGCACACTGCGTTAAGTTGTTTGTAGCTCTGGGTAGTATGTTATTATGGGAAATTCCTTTTAAGAGATGATGATGGAAGCTTGTAAATCTTTTAATAGTGGAATCACTCTGAACAAGGAAAAATAATTGCTTAAAATTTTCAAGTATTTTACGAGCTCGACGTACCTGAATTGCGTTACAATTCTGAGTCGAGGATGTTTCGTAAGCCTTAGCCTTCTTCCCGAAAAGGCAATTTACTTGGTCTTACGATCTAGAGCCACCTCGACTAACCTAACCTAACCTCAAAGATGGCTCTCCCTGCATAAAAGTAATTGGGCTCCGTACGCGGTTTATTCCCCATAATTGTAATTATGATTATATCTCTTCGTGTCCAAATTTATTAATCAGGGAACATAGTTAGGCCGCTGTATCAGCTGAGGATGTGATAAACACTTTCACTTATCCTTAATATTGTCTACACTTGATAAATGCCACTCTCCTGATTAATCGCAAGACTTTTGGGTTTTTGTGAATATCGAAGCAGGCAATGTAAAAAATAAATAGCTTTGCGGGAACTAAAGTGCCCCATTATACTGCTTGATGAATTTACGGGAGATGAATAGGTATTCAGACGAAATTTTGTAGAAATAAAATAAATTATTAATTATAGTCAAATTCACGATTTCATCTCAAAAGTTAAAGGGGATGTACATGGTGCCCGAAAATTCATTTTACCCCCGCTCTCCGTGTTAAAATGGATTAACAAAAATAAAACACCTTTGTTATAGCTGTTATATCAATTGTTATATTTATGGTTTATTAAGCCGCCACAATTATTTTTTAAATTAAAGAACATCGGAATGGTTCGATAGAGAATTATCGAGCACGTCTTATCGCCGAATACAAATTCTAAAATATGCCCTCAGTAAATAAAACATTTACCATAGGTATCCCCAATAACCATACAATTTTATCTATAAAAAACCAAAGCAATCTTAGTTTTTAGCGCTTTAAAAAAATCATTTATGTATTCAGTTTGTCTGTCCGTCCGTCCTTCCTGTTCGGGCAACATCTCTTGAATCCTGCCACTAGGAGAGCATATTTCCAGGATATAGCGGTATACGTACATGAGGGCTAGACATGGTACAGATTTGTTATATCTCGAGTTTAGTTTAAATGATTTTTAAATATGTCATTTTGCACTGTCATCAACTGAACGCATACACACAGAAGGAAGGAGGAAAACTTGGTGTCGGCATAAGCCTACTCTTTGCGAAAAGGACCAAGGAGGTGAACTGCTTAACGTTCCTTTGGTGTATATAGAATCAGATACCTAGTGGCGAGTAATAGGTGTCTTTTTTTAATCACTTCGCTTCAGTTCTAACCCCGTCAAAAAGAAAAGCATGAAATTTGGACTTCTAAAATAAGTTAAAATTTAGATAGGAGATGGACAGTTTTGTAGGTGAAACAATGATATCTATATTTTTACTTTCACCATCTACGAAGTAAAGAGAAAGTATTATTTTCATGAAAAAAAATCGAATTCGAGATTTCAACGGAAATAGATATTATAAGGTCCCCTGAACACGTTTTTATTACTTTCTCGCTGATGACTGTGTGTGTGTCTGTGTGTGTGTCTGTGACCAGAATTTTGTAGGTGCTCGAACTCAAAAACTATAAATCAGATCCATGCGAAATTTTATATTTGACATATTTGTTAAAGGTGCAAGAACGGTTTAGTTTTTGGTAAACATAGGTTCACCAGAAGTGGGTGTTTACTCTTGTCACTTACGTTTTTTTTAATATTTGCTTTAATATTTGATAAATGTTAAAAAGTAATTGAATAAAAGTTGTAAGAAATTGAATTTTCTACAATCTTGTTGAAACATTTTCCCATATAATGCATTGTTGAAGGGATATTTTCAAAACTAAATTTTTTAGCTGCCACAACCACCACCTTTCGGTGACTATCGTAAACTCTTTACGCTTAGTTACGTCTTAATAACGCTCCTTTTTATTTTCTAAATTGTTGGAGCTTCCTGACTATATCCAACATCAGATGGTTACGGTTTGAGTTTATTTTTGTTTTTTGTAATGTCTTTAATTTTTTATCGCAGTTCCTTAAAATATTTGTTATCATTTGACCTATTTGGAATTTTTATAAATATTACAGGTATGGAGAAAGTCATATGGTGGCCACATCAGATTTTTTGAAAATGGAATTAAAATCCGTTTCGAATGAGCGCTAATGATTATTTTTAATAAAAAATTAAGAAAAAGTTTCAGGTTTTTAACCAAATAAAATATCAACTGCCACGGCAAAGAGTCCACTGCATTTCAATGGTAAATATATTATTACTAGCGGCTTGTTCGTTAAAATGCAACGGTAGAATTACGAAACTTCGAATCTGTGAAGCGCTTGAAATTTATTGCATTTGTAATTTTCTGGGATGTTAAATTATGGCATGTGTATAAGGTTAGTTTTATAATTGGAGTGAAATTCAATTTACACGCATCCATACGGTCCACAATGTAGCGAATCGTAAATAATTACTGAAATCAAAGAAAGGATGAGATAACCTTGTTATATTCTTTGTTTAATGTTATGATTATTATAATTTTATTACGTAATTAATTATAATCAGACGTTAATGCCCATAAAAATGAAGGGAACCAATATATTATCGATACTTTTTCCAATTATTTTATTCAATTTTAATTAATTTAATTTAACAAAAATATATTTTATTGACAAATAAATAGATTTTGTTAAACATTATGACATTATGAAGGACCGATCCGTAGTTTCGTAATTGAAGTTTACATTAATAAGTCTCCAATAGTTAATTTGTGAGACTTTTTGATGTTGAAATTTAATCGAAAAATTTCTTCAGTTTGTCTCGAAACACAAGTAGACTTGAAAAAAGTACGTTAATTGTAGTTGTAATAATAATTAATTAAATATAGTAATATATACGTTAATTTATTCGTCGTAGAAATTCCGTTTTCTTTAATTACTAAACGCTTTGTTTGCACGGAAAGAAATTAAAAGTTGCCTGTGGAAATGTTCAGTACTGATAATTTTGATGCATTTCTTTTTTGGTGCATCTTGTAGGTTTTATGTCATCTGATTTAACACTTCATACAAAATATATTCAATTATGAAACAAATACGTCAAATTTTTATTTAAAGCGTAAGAGCAGGGGCATATATAGGTACAGCATAACATATAACAGTATATATAACGATATATTACGGAAAATACAACAATTTATCTTACCTCGGATTTCTCAGCGGGTAATTCTATTAATGTAAATTTCTTTGTTACAACTATACTTCTTCTACAATGTGTAAATTTGGATTTCCCTATTTAGTTAGTTAAATCGTAGATACCTTACATTATCTGAAATTTTAATGTTCAGTTTTATTTTCTAATATACTAGTAGTCACTGCTTGCATACTGCAAGCGCTTAAAAAATCACCATATACCAAGATCTAAAATCGTAAATAAACCAACGCGATCTCCAGCGCAACAGCACTTCAGTCACGTGAAGTCTATCTCTAATATATTATACAATTATATTATACAAGGTGAGGTGACTTTTGCCAAGCGCAGATACTTTTCAAAACCTCCTGTAGAGAGTGTGTAGTAACAGTGGAAGGCTGCACTCTGGCGGAACACTTAAAAACTAATAGAAGTCGTGTTCAGCTAATAAATGTTTATTATATTACACAAAGTGAAATGTCGTTTTGTTTACGGAGTTTGTATGGTTATTAACAACAGTAGGAATATAGTTAGTAATGTTAGTAAATATACTTTCATATTCACTTCGTTTAACAGTTTACACGTTGAAGCGTCACTTACGTATCAGTAAAAATTAAAACCAGAATTTCTTTAATACATCGAAAAGTATAGAAAATGTGAGGGAGAATGATGAGTGATTGATTAATTAAATGTGATTAATAATTAAATTAATCATTAGAAGTTATTACTGGTTTTATGGCTGGAATCATTCACTTTATCCCGCGTGTAAAAATTGACACGCCAAATGATCCGGCAATTCCTTTTAACATGCATTGCAGATAATTCGCTTAAATGTGATTGCTTGATATTTGGGCCAATGGATAAGTGTCGTGCGTCAGACGATGAACTAAATTATATTTTAGATAGTATAGATATAATGCTTTCAAAGAGAATTTACAGATTATATTATGAGGCCGTCAATCTTAATCATAGATGTGATCTTATGATGACGTCCTAATCCTAAAACGAGAAAAAACGCCATATCTAATTTTTTCAGCATTTCATTTAACACATCTTTATTTTTTCATAGGTTCAGTTGCCTTATGTTTTTTAATTGCGCATAAAAACACTCCTGATGAAATTATTTTAGTTTTCTATCATTGATTAAACGGACCTTTCAATGTCAGTGATAAAGTCCTCAATATGGTGGTTTTTTTATATCCTAGTTTTAGCTATTCGAGGAAATTATAACAAGCACATAATTTTAAAATTTTGTTTCTTATTTCTGAATCACATTGGTCGTACCACGAATTCCTTTACCTATGGCTGCTGTGAACTGCTATCGCAATTTGGCGTGTGTTCTTTTTAACCTTGCGTTTTTTGAGATGCAAGATGCCCGAAAAGAGTTCCATTGCAACAGAAGAGCATTTATTAATTACTATATTGGTCACGTAACCTATGCTTCGAATGGTGAATCATAAAATATGGCGCCGCATCATCTACTTTGTTGAAATCAATGGCACCCGTACAGACGTTCATGATTATTAGCAACAATCGTGATGTCTAAATAAATCCTATGTATAGGAATATGCATAATTATGATAAGGTGATTTTTATTTTTGCGACTTAATCTAAACAGCTAGGCCCAAAGGATTTTTTGGGACACGCTTTATTTTAAAACAACTGATTTAAAATACTTAATTTATTTGGGATTCATGCCTGTATTGAAATATCGGTTATCAACTTTTTCAAAATGAAAAAAATAAGATGTTTTCTTCAACAAGATTGTAATCATAGGAGAGAAAGTAAATACATAAATTTTATGAATTTACGGCCGGGTTTCTGAATGGGATATTAATTTTAGTTGCCATTCCAAGATGTTTACCCTGCATTTGGAAAGAAAATAAATTTATAGAAATCATATTATTGTATTTTTTGGTAAGTGTAACTATACGTACCTATATTAACTATGAATATCAAGAACAAATAAAATATTTACATCTTATCAGCGCAAAATGGGATTCGTGTCATTGAATATTTTTGTAGTAGACTGAGGGAGCGATTTGAAATTCACCTAATTGGTACCATTATAACAAAAAGGCTTTTAGTTATATAAAAAGGCTGAAAGGAAAACTATTATATAATTCCGCTATTTTTGCGTGCGTATTTGTTGGCATCCTGAATCCTTTCAGTACAACAACGCTGTTTATGCTTCTCTTCTCTAGCCCTTTTCCCCAACTTCTCCTCTCTCGCCCTCCATCTCCCGCTTCCCTTCACTCCTGCCTCTCCATCTCTCCTACACACTCGAGCTCTCCTTACCCCTTTCCCTAGCCACCTCTACCTCTCTCCTCCCCCGACCTGACTTGAATGCATTAAACATGGGTGTCTATCCCTAGAAGCCCCTTTCCCTCCACCACCTCATCAAATGTCCTTCCTTTCCCCTAACCTCTCTCTCCCCTCCTCCAGCCCTCTCTCTCCCCTCCTCCAGCCCTTTCTCTCCCCTCCTCCAGCCCTTTCTCTCCCCTGCCTCTCCCTATATCCTACTCCTTTCTCTTTCTACTGCTCCCGAGATACGCACTTCAACTCTCCGTCGGGTATTTCTACTTCAGAGAGACAGAGAAAGAGAGAGTAAAAGCAGAGCCCAAGGGGAAAATAAGCGTTAATCTGGGGATGGGCTATTCTCGGTATTATTACTAAAGCCAACCATTAATTGCACTGTCGATTGCAGATGAAATATTGACAAGGAAGGTGAAAATGTCTACCAGTTCGCACTTATGTATGTTGCAATACGTCATGCTATATCGTTCTCTACATTTTCAACAGATAAAAGCAAAATATTCTGCGTCTCTGGCTCGACGACAGCTTTTAGTAAACTTTTTAGCAAAATATAAATGGACCCATATATGTAACATATGACAAAGAACAACAGGGTATAGCGTGATAGTATTACAAACGAGTTTCATTTAAATACTATCAAGTTATATTATTCGGGCAGACACAATATTAGAGCAGTGCGGATATTACAGTTGTGTTTTTATCGCGGCTCTACCGCACGAGACGTGTTGCAACTATCATCGGGAAGAGAGATGTCTTGCGCGTGGAGGCAGTGCGGCAGAAAGGGACTTATAATTTTCGTCCGGGAAGTTTTCATAAGTGTAAGATGTACGACGGCGATGCTTGGAAGCCGGAGAGGGTCGGGCGGAACCTCGAGAGGGCCGAACGGAACCTCGGGACTGGGTATTAACGACGGGTTAGGAGCTCGGGATTAAAGGGACGGAGGTCGTTTTGGAGGCACTGCCGAGCGAGGCGCCGTGCTCGAGTCTCCCCGCGGGGGCGGAAGGGGGGGGGGGGGGTGGAAGTGGGGGCGGAAGAGGGGGCGCACGAGGGGACGGGAGAGGGGGCAGGAGGTGGAGGAAGGGAGGCGTGGACCTCCTGGCAAGATGGATCGGTAACTGCTTTAGGTCCCGATCCTCCCCCGTGGTGGAGTTTTAATGGCCGTGTTTGGAGCGGCGCCCCCAAAAGGCCCCCTCCCTAATTCACCCCTCTCTTTCGCCTCCTCCCTTCCCTCCCTCGCTTATCCCTCTCCATCTCCCTCCCTCTCTTCCTGCCTCCCACTGCCAAGCGTCTACCCACTCCATCAGCGGCACCTCCCAGCTCGTTCGCCCTCTTCATCCTCTCTCTCCATTCCATCTCATTTGTCGTCTTATCCTGCTTTTTATGCTCCATCCTATTTAACATTCCCTCCCGTCTTCGCGTGTCTTTCATCGATCTCAGCATTCCATCTTCTATTATCTAAGCTAGCCTTTGGCCAATAATAGGTAAAGTTTACTTGAAAAATGTTCGAATTAAGAGGCTGTCAATCGAAATAGCATTTCGGATGTACGAAGTTTTTAGAGGAAAAGACTTCGTTTTGCATATACCTAACAAATATAATTTGCTGCAACTGGGCGAAGTAATGAAACAGACTCCAGATACACTTAGATAGAATAGATAGAAATATATTATATATATTTACCTATTATGATCGTTTTTATCGAAAACAACGTAAAGCTTTCTATGTTAATACTTTTCAATTTTTAATTACCTCTGAAAAAGAATGAAGTTAACCGAATGAGCCGTGAATTTGTGTTTATCCATGTTCACGACCAAAAGCATAAAAATAACATGCATTGCGCATAAAATATATCTACAAAGTAAAGATTTTGCAGATTAATATTATTACCACATTTTTGGGATACGTTACCTTATTATTGGAATTTATAGTAATGCTTGGAAGTCGTTCGCTTACACGAAAGGTTTTCATAAGATATTTTCTTAGTGTCAATACCTTTTTAGCTCCCTATTATATGACTCAAAGAAGTACAGAAAAATATGTATTATTTAGGCCATTTTATTAGGCTGGTTCCAAAGGAAACATAGCCTTATGAAATAATCTTGTCTGTGTATTGTATCTCCCACTAAAAAAATTTTGAATCAATGGACCGATTTTCATGAAACTTGGTATGAGGCTCGTGCTGCCAGGGCCCACCTCCGGGCTATATTTTATTTGGCGATTTTAATCCCGGGTTTGATTCCAGGAATGTTATTTTCTTTTAACTACCATTCAGCAATGGACAGTTGATCCATACATATTATCGTTTAAACAAAAGCATTTATTGAATTCGTTTATTTTTTAAATACATGAAAAATATAATATCATAAAGAGGTTTTGACGTTGTTTCTAGTATTTTAAACCTGATAATGCTCTATTAATGTGTTTTTCATTTTTTTCCTATCAATTATAAATGGTATTTGTGGTATGAGAATTTTTTGGATTGATTAACACATATTGAAATATTTCCTGTCAATATAAGTAATCATTTCGGGACGTCAACTTTGAGAAACCAGCCTGCATTATTCCCGGTTTGGACTTCTTGTAATGGCTTAAATAATAATTTTTATTAATAAATTTCTTAATATTCATGAACTCTTATCAGTATTTCCTTGTTATCCTTCTTATCAATTCTTTATTTCATTTCGTTACCTACACATAATACTTTTAACTCCTCTTATTTCACAATTTACATCACTCTCCCTCTCTACTTTTGTTTTTAATATTATCAATATTGACGAAGGGTTAAATGTAGGAATGGACCTTATGAACCAATTTTCGCCCTAATAAAGACGATTATCTATCTCTTTTCCGTATTTTTTCTCTCGCCCGCACTCTTTCTCTCTCCATCTCTCTTTCGCTCTATTACTCTTTCCCTCTCTATTTCTCTCTACCGCTCATTTTCACTCGGCCGATATTTTCTCTCTCCCGCTCTGTCTTTCTCCCTCTCTCTTGCTCTCTCCCTCTCTCTCTTACTCTTCTCTTACTCTCTCGCTATTTTTCTCTCTCTTCTGTCTTTCTCTCTCCCTTTCTCTTCTCAAAACTCTCTCGCTGATACTAAAATCTACCGAAGCGTAAGTCGATCGCAGCCCTGAAACAGTATTTATTTATTTATATATATAAGTTCCATTACTGAAAAAACCGGCTTCGGAAATGTAACAGGATAGTCATCTGCCTATATGCCATGCGCCTATCACAACCCAATCCATCACACATGGTTTTTCCAAATAATTTGAACCGATATGCACAAGATGAATCATTTTCATCGGCGTTTATCACTTTGTAGATGCGATTCACTTTGTCTATTACTGAATTGGTAACATAAAGAAGACACGTATTTTCATCTTTGGTGATCACCCTATTATTCAAACTAAATTTTAAATTACACTTTATAACCTCACATTAAGATTCCATTTATTTGTACATCATAAGGATCTGTAATTTGGCCGTTGGAAATCATAATATTCGATTCATACCAAACTTGTAGACGCAATCGTTGAAAACCTAAGCCATACGACAGTCTGATTTTTAATTCTAACATCTTTAGCGATAACATTGGGTTTCTACTTTATTTAATTACAAGTTTTCGGAGAGCTTACCAACCGCTCTCTTCTCTGATGCTTTTATTGTCGCTCTCAACATCTATCTCCTTATATTTGCCAGTCGATTTCGAAAAAGGTGAGTCTCGCCCATAACTACTTCCTACTCTACACTTGAGAAAAAAATCTCTAACCTACCTCAAAACTCTCGGGATATTGCAGGTTTTTTCTAACTTTGCAATTATTTTAATGCGAAAAATTGTTGAATGGCTTCCTGAGTTCTATAAAAACGGAACTCACCCAACTCACTCTTATATTCGGAGTGCATTACCATTCCAACAAAAAGACCGGCGGAATTTATGTGGAAAATTGTTCAGCGGTGAACGAGTATCTAAAGGGCAAATTATGAAGCTAAAAATAGCAGGTTCGAGCACCTCACGTGAAAACGATGTTAACTGGGTTGGTTTTTGAAGGATAACGACAACGATACGAAAGCAAAAAGGAGATAAGTAGAAGACTTAGGATTCTGTAGTACGGGGGAAGGTCACAATGGAAGAAAAAGTGATAAGCGCGAGATGTATAAAGAAATAAAATTGATTCTGGGAAACATCAAGAGGCTGAAAAAAAATCGAAAGACAGGTTTCATAGAGAACCTATGGATTTTATAATGCAGGTGGAATAATACGGAGAGCTGAAGGGCAAATGGAAATCTGGGCGAGACTTGACTCGTCAAGAGAAGGTCAAAAGGTGATTGATCATGAATGTGGGTGCCTGTGCGAGTGTGCGTCCTTAAGTTCAAGTGATCAAAAGCGGACGTTAAAAACACTCGATCACACATGTGCTTTTATTAAAATGTAATGTGAACCCATGTGTAAAAATTTGGTGAGGTAAAACCAACATGGGTTGCAAAAGAAAAAATTTGAACGTCCAAAGAAAATTATGACAAATAAGGAAAATGTATTTTCCCAAAGTAATAACTGCTAAGAGAATATAAGGGACATGAATAAGGGCATGGAGCTATAGAGAGGGTACTTAATGGGCGAACAATTTTACTATCAAAATAATGCAACTGCTTGCCAAAATTGACCTTCGGGGATGAACGAAATATTAAATCAACATTCAAAAGTTCAAGATGTGCATCTTAGTGGTATTTTTTAGTTAAATTGGCTGTTTTTAAAAAGATTGATTGGGTTTTCCTATCACAACCAAAATCTATCCAACACAACCTAGTTTTCAAAAAGAGTACAAAATAATGCTAATTTTTCCCGTTAAAAATATCTGAAACGAATGGTATATTTTTAATTTATCCATTCGCAGTACAGAAAATCTACAATTTTTATGAAAAAAAATCGAATTTGAGATTCCAACGGTAGTACATGTTTTAAGGTTTTCTGAATACTTCTTCACTATTTTATCGATGATATCTGTGTTTGAGCCTGTGTGATAGAAATTTTGTGAGTGCTGTAACTAAAAACTATTCAAATCTGCACAAAAATTTATAAATGAGATTTTTAATAAAAATTATAGCTTTGATTAGATTTTGACAAAAATTGGTCAACCGAAACTAAAGGTTTACTCTTGCCATTTTTTCCGATTTGCCAAATATCTCCTATGGGAGTTCATTAATGTAAATACAGATTATTATAAAAGTTGTGGACAATATAATTTTCGATATCTTTTGTTTGAAACATTTTTTATAGAACGGATTGTATCAGACTTATAATACGTTGATTGTCCGTCTGAATTTGTTCAGTAGACTGAATTTCGCCAGGTGATAACTAGATTTCCGTTGCTATGATAACGTGATAATATTTTCGGATTGTTGATAGCAACGCCAGAGTGGCTATCATTTTAATCACGATCAAAACTATCCCATTAACATCAAGCGTCGTATTTTGTATACATATTTTATTGTAAATATCGGCAACGGCAGTTTTAATCTAGAATATTTTTAGCGATAATTTGACCTTAGTAATATGATGCACACCAATACATATTTTGTTATCCATAACAACAAATAACAATTTCGTTTACTTATTGTATTTTCAATATGAAAGGCGATTCAAAGTATTTTTCATTCTGGAAAATATTCAATGTATTTAAAAATTGTTCATGAGTATCGTATTCGTTACTTTGTATGGAAAAAGTAATGTGCTGGATACAGATTGTTTTACATACATTCAGAAATGATTTCCTTCACATTATAAAATTGCATCAACTATGATTTTATAATATAAATAATTTTATCCTTTCGATCGTAAATCATACCATACTATATTAACGTAGTGTTTCGTTACGTAACTTTTTTTGTAAGTTGGTGTAGCCTTTTGGGAAGCTGATTTCTCGGTGAGTGTTTGAACTATTTTTGTCGTCTATACATTTTCAAAAAGGCAAAAACTTCCATTCTTTGATGATACTAATTTCAACGAGAAATATGTAATACCTTCCATTTTATGTGGCTTTTTCGACGCCACTGTGCTCCATAAAAATAACATTAGAATTAGTTTCGGGCATTATAAAAATATATACATCGATATATGAGATCGTCACATACACAGATATACAGAAAATCAGTTAGTTAGTTAGGTACCTTGAAAATTCAATTACATTCCGACTTTTCCGGAAAATCCGTCGTAAATAATACGAAGAAACGCAACTTTTCCAAAATGAGCGATGTCAGTTGCCATGGCAATCTCATTTGAGCCTGCGGTAATATTACGTGGAAATTGAGCTAGTTGACGTCATTTTTTTAGGCTGGTTTCCAAAGGAAACATAGCCTTATGAAATGGTCGTGTCGGTGTGCGTGTCCCCCACTAACACCTTTTGCATCAAAGGACCGATTTTCATGAAACTTGGTATGAGGCTCGTGCTGCCAGGACCCACCTCCAGGCTATATTTTATTTGGCAAAGACTAAAGTCCCGGGTTCAATTCCAGGAAGGACTTTTTCCTATTTTTCAAAAAAAGAAAGTCTCAAATCCATCTATCCATTCATCTATCAAATCTTTAATACTTTAAAATATATTAAAATTGCGATATTGGGGTGAGGTTTGTATTATTCTAAGGGATAATAAATATAAATTCTAATTCTTGTCACAGAATTTTAAATAATTTATCATATTTTCTTGAATTTCTACTAAAACAGCGTTTTTGCGTTTTAAATCGCATTTTATCGGATTGTTACCATGGAGACGATTATTACCAAACTCGGCTTGAGCAAAGGCGAGTAAAAAATGAGTTATTTTCTTTTCCACTCGACTACCCTTCAGCAATGGCCAGTTGATCCAAACGTATTAGCGTATAAACAGTAACATTTATTAAATTCGTTTATTTAAAAGAATACATGCACAATATTATATAATGTCAGAAAGATATTTTGAGATTGCTTTTAATATTTTAAACCTGATATTGCTCTATTAATTTGTTTTCCATTTTTTCCCTATCACTGATAAATTATGAATTACAAATGGTTTTTATGGTATGAGAATTCCTTGGAATGACTAACACATACTGAAACATTTCCTATCAATATAAGTAATGAATTCTGGACGTCAACTTTGGGAAACCAGCCTGCATTAGTTCTGGTGTGGGCTCTTGTTTGTTTTAATTTTGATTTTGATTTCGAGCAAGATTGAAGAACATGTTTTATTTGGACAAGATTGGAAAGTTGTACTCCATGTCGGAGTACATAGAACCTCCAAAGGCACTCTTTACAATTTATGTGAGATATAATGTTAAAAATAAGATAAATATTAATGGCTTAGTCTATTTTCATAGCACTGCAAAACGATATCTCAGAAGCAATGTCAAGGAAATATTGAATTCGTGATTTACCGCTTTATTTCATAATCAGTAAGTAGCAATAAAAACAATTGAAAATTATTTAATACAAATCTCACTTTAAATAAGCAGCAGTAATCTTTGCGCTCACGTTCATTCATTCGTCGTAAATTAAATTCTATTCACTTACGAAAGCTGTGTGTATGCGTAAGTAAAATAAACATTTTTGAGTTCATTGCTTCGTCGTGGATTATCCATTTCCTTTCATTTACTAGATAAAGTAGGCGGACGTAAGGATTATTAAACGTGTTTATAGTAGATGATGTTTACTTCAGTTGTTACTAATATTTTTTTCGTCGAAATTTTTTTTAAATGTTCTATTTACTACCTTCTCGTTTGATATTCTTGAATAGGCATTCTACTACTTACGCTTTGCTGGTAATGAATGCCTAATAAGTAAGAAATGTATATTCATAAATGATATACATAGAGAGTCGCTATTTATGGGAAATGCGTATAAAACGGTATCGAAAAATTGCGTGGTTCTTGAATTTTTATCTCCGAAACTATATATCATAATTGTATGATCTCGCGGACTTTATTGTGGTAAATTTTGTCCCTTATTCGAATAATTTAATTTTAATCTATAACTCACAGATCGTATAAAAGTATGGGAGAGAAAATATAAATTTTTAATCGTTGTTTTCTAATAGAAATGCCGTAGCGATAGATGTAAACGATATATGTGATATTATGCTTGGGATTTTCTCGAATTTTATCTCCAAAACAATAAATCGTAAATATTTGGTCCCGCGGACTTTAATGTTGCAAATTTTGTGCTCATTCAAATAATTTTTTTAATCTATACCTTACAGATCATATCAGAGATATGGAGAGAAAAATATGGTATTTAATTGTTGCTTGACGGAAGCCAGTAGTTTCGGTGATTTAACATGCGGACGGACGGACGGAAGTGACGTGCCAATAAGGCGTTCCGCTACTATCTCTTCGCTGGTAAAGAACTCCTAATAAAACTGGAAATATTCTGTAAATTGGAATTGTACTGTGAATGCCTATTTGAAATTAATAAAAACAAGGCGAAGTCTACATACTTTATTACTGTAGTGCATCGGTTTTCAAAATGTGGGGCGTGCCCCTCTGGGGGAGGGAGGCAGAGGGTAGGTTAAGGAATTTAAAAGATTTGATGTTTATACTGTCTGTTTAACCATCCTAATCGTGAGAACTACAACATTCAAGCGTCAAATTCTAACCCTCACGTGGTTAGGACATATCGTTCTCGTTCATGTCTCTCTTAATGTTGTCATATTAAAGGAAGTTAAAGGTCCAGTCGATATTGTTAACAAAATTTGATTGAATATAATGTAGAGGGGGTGGAGGTGCAAAGGCATTTTTCTTGGTGGAGAGGGGCGCGGCTTTGCAATGTTTGGAAACTGCTGACGTAGTGAACCTTTACAAAACTTTTATTGTAGCAACAGCTATAAACAAACAATTATTGATGTTCGTAGCCACGAGTATAAACAAAGTACGTTTTTTTAGTTCGGATATGTACGTACCGGAAGCATTTACATTAATACGAACGATGACCTACATCCGTAATCGTAACAACGTCCATAGTACGTATTTTCGTTTAATTTCTCTTTGTACCATCTTTACTGCTTGATTTTTGACATATCCGTCCGTCGGTAATTTATCTTTGCTTGCATTTCCCAAAGGAATTAAGAGCTCATCAAATAAACTCTTTAGAGTTAGTGCTAATGAATGGGGATAGGTGCAGAACTTTCCATATTTGAATTTTAATACACATTAGAATAGGATAGATTAAATAGAATAGAATAAAACGAACTCAGAATTTACGTTTCACAGCGCCTCTATTTAGCTCAACAATATGGTTTAAACTCTAAAATTTTAAGCTTCTCGAAGAGAAACTATGGCCTAAGTTATGAAAAGTTCCTTTTAATTTATTAAATTGAAAGTAGTTCTTATTTCCATTAAGCGTTTATATATTCATTCTTTTCAAAGGATACTTACTTCAAAAAGGTAATTTAAAACATTATAAATTGTTTTGGTGATTTTTTTATTGCGTGAGTGAAATTAAATTAAAGTATTTAAGAATCCAAATCTAAACTACTTATAGAAAGGATAAGGCAGCTGATGATAAAATAATGATAGTTAGTGCGGTTTAGCAGGAAATTATTTCGTAATTCACTATTTTAATGGTTTCGAAAAAGCATTTCATTTTTGGCTCTAAGGGCTTCACTTGGTTCTATTCCATCTTAAAACACACGACAGAAATAACTTTTACAGTAACACAAATTTAATTTACAAAAGTCAAGATCCGGATTTCTATGCTTAGGATCATCATCAGGACCTTGTAAAAGTTATATAGTGTTTTTTGGCATTACATTTTATTTAAATAATTCTACCTTTAAATTATTTTGTGATATTGGCACGCCAATTTTGTCATCTCATTAAAAAATGTATTCTTATATTTCTTAATATATGTGAATAAATTGTAACTTCTTCTTTAATTTCATTTTGAATTACAGTAAACTGATGACCAGGCCCGGGGCGCAAAAGCTTCGGAGGAGCTATCCCGATCATCTATCTGTGCATTGCTTGCAAGTGAATCAATATTGTATACCCCGGAATAGAATGGAATCTTGATGGCATTCCTTGTATTTTTCGTCATCAATAACTTTTACAGAGCGATGAATAAATTAACATATACATTGAAAATATCTCAACAACCATTTATGGCAGGGGGCGTCAAAATTTCTGCTGATGATATAGATATTGGAAAATAAATATTTTTAAAGATATTCTGACTCTACTATTTAAAAATGTACTTATAATTAAATGACGAACAGTAGTATTTTTTGTTATAAATGACCAAATGAAAACTGTTATACATGCGATTCATGTAGCAGGCTCTCTAGAATTATATCAATAATGTCGTGATACATTAATTTCCAGAAATAAGAAGTGAATATATGAATTAAAGGTACAAATATAAGAATATTATAAACTTACCATCGATTTTTCTCTGACTTCTTGAAATGTTGATAAAATATTTCATGTTAATTTTCCGCTATATCAAACGGAGGACAGGCATTCCTGCAGTCAAATTCGAGTGCTAAAACTGATGGAGATCGGACTGACTGCTGCTAATGTATTTCCATTAATCATGGTTATACCTAATCAGATTGGACTCATTTCTCTATAAATTGAACTTTGTTGTGTATGTAAAAAGTTATTATGTCTATTAACAATCAAAGTTTGTTGGTTGGTTCATAAATGCCGAGAAGGAGCAATTATCGGGTGATCTCATGCTCGGCAATAACGTGTAAAGTGGCCATGGCAACATTCATTTCTCAATGTTTATTTGTTTAAATATCTCGTTTATTGGGCTTAAATCATTTTTTAACTACCTCCTATCTAATTCACATTTTTTCGACTGCAAAAATAAATTTAAACACTCGTTCATGTTCCGAACACCTATATCGATTTCAACTATTTTAATAATGTAATCAAATAATTTTCCGCACTCTTTTACGGATTAATCAAATAGAGAAAACAAAATTCTCTTGAATAGAACCCATGTCCTCATTATGGGAGATTACTGGTATAAAACCCCAGTATCTGGCGACAGGTATATCGAGGTGACCATTATTGAGTTACTCGTATTACTTCCAAAAATATTAAACACAGAATGACAATATGAGATAGGCTTGTGTTTATATTAACCTATGTAACACCCGCGTGCGCGTAATACCCTCACTTCCTATTTTAAACTAAATTTCTGGAAAAAATTAAAATCCGTGTAATACCCGCACTGAAACTGATGGCACATTCAGCGTAAAATTATTAATAACAGGAGCTGATTATAATATGACAGAAATGTTTATTCCATTGTAAGGTCACACAATATTACATCAGCAATAGGTAAAAAGACGATGGCAAAATCCGTGTAATGTCCGTACCCAATATTTGGAAGGAATATTTAGAGAAAAAATGGATGCATTAAATAGCACTATAAGTAGCCGATCTGCTCGACACTTTGTGTATACAAAGCCGTGCTCAATGTAGATTAAGAGCAAACAAAATAATTAAAATTTTATTTTTCCTTCGTTTAGTTTTTTGTAATTGCTAAGTGCTAGGGGCATATTGGAGCGCAGTCTGTAGGATATCTAAAATCTCTAATAAATTTTTATTTTTGTAAGCGGTAACTCGCCATACATATACACTCACACACCTATATATCAACGAACGTGGAAAGATATATTTAACTATTTCCGTAAAAACTAATGTTCTAGTATATTTTGTTGCTCCAACAAAAATATTTAAACATACATGGCGGAAAACTGTACATAAAAGAAAATCGAAGAAGGGCAGGTGATAGTGATATGCATTAGTGAACGTGGAAACTAATCTCATATGATAAATTCAGTTTCCACTTTTAGTCCACAAAGTGCATAATTAAGCATTATATCCCACGATAGGTGCAGATGAATATTATTTATTAAAACACGATCGTAGCGAAACCGGTCGTGTTTAAATAAATAATTTTCGTTGAAGATATATATAGTGGAACTTCATCTACATCCTTATTTTTTTATAATCAAGAGTGTGTACTTCTGCGATTTTAGAGCGCGGTACGTAGCTTATTCGACTTACTTAGTTTAAATCACAACCTTATAGTAATAGATTTACTTAAAAGCTCAATAAAACAAGAATAATGAAGGAAGAAAGAGAGAATTGTGATTTTGACTAACTGAATTACAACCATGATGCATTCTGCATGAAGATTGAAGTGTCTTCGAAATTTTGAAAGCAAACCAAAGACCGTGGATAGAGAATGGGAGACAATTAAATTATCAGAGAAACCATGAATAAAGGGATAGAAAACAGGTTAAGAAAATCAGTAAACGATGGATCACTGGGGAAATTATCGAGAAAATGGGTGAGAGGAGGATGGGGAAAGAGTATAGGAGATAAAATTAACCATATAGGAATTTAGCAACGGGTTAAGTAAAGAAAACTGGATAAAGGTGAAATGTGAATAAATCCGACGAAGGAAAAAGATACGGCATGATGTACATACATTAGGTCGCTCGAATTATATGGTAGGAAGACGGTTATCCGTGAAAAAGAAATTATGGAATCAGAACGGAATATAGATAGATATATAGATAGATAATCGTCTTTATTCGGGCGAATTTTAGACCATAAGGTCCATTATTACATTTAACCCTAAGGTATGGGGAGAAAATATAAAGGAACCAAAGATTGGAGGCTGGATGATACTAACAGTAATATATGATAGTGACCGAATACTTTTGGAAAGAAAGGAAAAGGAACTGCAGAACCTTTTAACAACTAGAAAAAAATATGGAATAAAATGAATTAAATACAGAATATTCC
This sequence comes from Tanypteryx hageni, assembly GCA_028673005.1. NCBI lineage: Eukaryota > Metazoa > Arthropoda > Insecta > Odonata > Petaluridae > Tanypteryx > Tanypteryx hageni. The sequence continues at coordinate 127,048,438 of CM054113.1, read as the reverse complement.
AAGGACGTGCAAATATCAGGAAGTGAATTTGACTTGAAAATAAGTATTGATGGAAAGCCATTAGAGATAGTCTATAAACTCCTTGGAAGCATCGTAACAAGTGATAAAAATGCACCGATGAAATAAATAAGGGAACTGCTAAAGCAGAAGAAGGAAGAAACATCTATTTGCGGCAAAAGTAAACAAAGATATACGGAAAGAATTGATAAAGGGCTATGCATGGAATATCACCTTGTGCGAAGGACAAATATGGGCTCTCATGAAAAATTATATAAAGTACATACTTGGAAAGCTACGAAATGTGGGCATGGAGAAGAATGCTAGAGGTAAAAGAGAATGAAAACAAAAAAATACTAAGTTGTATAGAAGAAAAGCGAAAAATTCTGCGACAAATAAGAAAGGGGAAGGCGAACTTGATCGGACATTGCCTGAGGAGAGATGGAATTATTAAATACGTGTTAGAAGGAAAAGGTTTCAGCTGATACAGATTTTGTACTCCAAATTCACCCTTTTGCAAATCAATTTCACCCTTTTGCAAATCAATTTCATCTTTTTTTGCAAATCAATTTCACCCTTTTGCAGGTTTTTTCTACAAGATAGTTTTCATTGTTATGTTTTATGCTGCTATTGATTCCTTTAAATATGTTTTGTAACTTTTCAACTTAATTTGTTTTCATTTACAAATCAAGCATTATTTATTTTAAATTATTGAATCAAATGTATGCAAATTACGTCACAGCTGTACATAATACAGACATATCTCTGTTAATTAGTGATTTTTATTAGCTACACATAAATAAATAAAAGAACTTTAATGATTTTGTAAAAAAAGCAAAAGCTCGAAAAACAATACCATCATCAAAGATTGCAGCCACATCCATCATTAGAGTGTGAGAAAACTTCTACAGCACCAAAACACATAACGAAAGGATACGGATATATTGCCAGTGTACATACTCCAATTGAGAGTTTTAGCTTACGCCTAATCAAACAACACTACAGACCAGCGTCTTATCCTTGGGACCCTATAGACTTAGCTCAGTAACCTAAGGATACCTACCCCACTCCCAGCCACGTGGAGTCGTCTAAGTATTATTGAGAGCATTAGCTACATATTACTTCGACTCACTGCTTAACTCAACTACTTAATATATCGTAATTCGATAATGTATAGGGTTTGGAAAGTAATATTCCATTGTCATGGTTATGCTGCACAATTACAATGTAACCTACATTTAATTAATTGAGTATTTGCTCTCTGAAAATGAAGTATTAATCATTTAATTATTAATTTAGTGTGGCGCCATATTGAGTAATGACAATGTATAATTAAGGAGCAGTTGCAGCGTCAGTTCTGGTCTAGCTCCCATAGAGAGACATTGTGAATTGAAACAGGATAACATTCGTCTTCGTCAAGCGTCATTAACCTCATTCATGTAAAGAACTGTTTCTGTTGGGTAACGAGATGAATATTTTGAACTAATAACTTATCTGCATTTATAATATATTATCCACGAAAATTTTAATTCTGTTCTTAATGGATCCAAAAGCGAATACCGACTTTTATAACGTTTTAGTAAACATTCTACATATTTTAATCCATTAAGACGTTTTTATGTTAATCTAGAATATTTATTTCAGACCCCAAAAATGACTACAACATCATCTTCTGAATCAAGTTCTGGAAGTCCTGTGCCCACTTGTTAGCGCTAAAGAACGCAAATCACATTGTCAGAAACATCTAGATCCAAATCAAGAAGACCTGTTGTTCGACATAATCGTCCACCTGCATACGATCGTATCAGTCAAAATAAAAAAAATGTTTTTATAAAATGTTATGAAGATGGTAGAACGGTGAGTGACTCTGCTGAAATATCTGGGATTAATAAAAACACGGCAAAGTCAATTATAAATCAGTATAAAAAGAATGGTGGTGTATTAATAGAAAAAAACGCGGTGGTAAAAGAAATATCAAATTAAATGCGCCACTATTAAACAAAATTGATCAAATAATTCAAGAAAATGCCTCCATAACTTTAAAGTGAATTCGTGACAAAATCTTCGAATCTGAACATGTGGAATTAAGCTTGAGTTCCATTAGGAATGGGTTGAAGCAGTTACGAATCACATTAAAGTATGCATCATTTGAAGTTGATCGTAGAAATTCTGAACGAACAATTGAGATGCGCAAGGTATATGCCTTAAATCTTTCATGAAACGCTCCCAAAGAAAGACAGAAAATAATATTCATAGATGAATCGGGATTTAATTGCCATCTTAGGCGAACGAAGGCGCGATCGAAAATTAATACATCAGCTCGTGTGACCGTGCCAACGGTTAGGGGAAGAAATGTTACCCTAATTGCCGCAATGACGATCCAAGGAACAGTGTGGCATGAAGTAATTGCACATTCTACGGTTAATTTCAATATTTTTTGCCAATTTCTTCAGAGATTACTGCAGAAATTGCAAGAAGATAATCTGGAGAATGTTTGGCTTGTTTTGGACAATGTAAGCATCCACAAAACCCAGGAAGTGCGTGATCTTGTTGGCCAGACAAATCACACTTTACTATTTCTACCCCATTGAAGAAGTTTTTTTCAAAAATTAAATTCTGTGCAAGAAATATTTTGGCTGATCCTTCAAGAAATGAACATTTAGTGGATGTTATTAATCATTCTGTTGAAACTATTACTCCTACAGATTGTCATAATTATATTATGAATATGTATATGAAATTGCCACAAGCAGTGGCAGGAGAACCGTTATAAATGAAGCAGAAGTAAATAAATGTTAAATAAGTATTTTATGTTTATTATTTCAAACATGCAATAAAGTGTTTATTTTTAACAACTTCAATTGGATTTTATTTATATTACAACATAATACTGAAAATATTATTGTGGAAAAACTTGATCTGCAAAAGGGTGAAATTGATTTGCAAAAGGGTGAATTTGGAGTGCAAAACCAGCAGACGACTTAAAAGGGAAAGAGAGCTATCAAGACATGAAGAAGATTGGCGGAAAGCAGGAATGAATTTATCCAGTAATAATTACGGAGCTTCTTATGGACAGATTACCTGTAAAAAATTAGAAATTCCAAGTCCTAGAAATATATATTAATTTAAAAAAATGTGAATAATTATTTGCGTTAACTTTTATATATTTTTAGTTTGCCTTACAAACGGTTATCAGTTATATGTCGTTAACCTTAGAATTTGTGCAGGCGATCTATAGACAGTAAAATATGTGATATTCTAAATATGACTTGCGTAATTGCCTGTCAAATATGATTAAGTATTAAAACTAAGGTACTTCCCATTACTCATATTATTTCTACCTCCCTCCTTTCTCCATGCCATACTCCCTCGCATTCTTTCATTCTACTTCTCATTCACCCCCATTCTCCCTCCAATTCTCCCACCAATTCTCCCTCCCATTCTCCTCCTCTCTTCTTCTTATTCTCCTCCATTTCTCTTTTCTATTCTCATTCTCTCCCTTCCATTCTTCCTCTATAAAGTTTTTACCTATCTTATCAAAAGCCTTAGAAAAATTAGCACATGAACAAATCACGCTTTTTCTCTACGAAAATCAATTGTTAGATCCCTTTCAATCTGGCTTTCGTAAATCTCACAGCACCACCACTATCCTTGTAAAAAACACCGCTGACATTCGCCGCGCTATGGATAAAACGGAAGTTACAATCCTAGTACTACTGGACTTCAGTAAAGCTTTCGATTCGATAGATATTCTGATTTCTAAACTGCTAACATTGAACTTCTCGCGTTCGGCCATAAATTGGATATCTTCTTATTTAAGCAATCGTTCCCAACAAGTTATTTCCATTGATTCTTCATCTGATGTCCTATAAACAGATGAGGTATCCCACAGGGCTCAATTTATTTTATTTATACATAAATGACTGATCCAAGTCACTTAAATACAGCAATCATCAACTTTATGCAGATGACTTGCAAATATACACAAGTTCTACCGCAAACGATCTCGAAAAAACCCTAAAAAATATCAATAAGGACTTAGAAACGCTAGAGGTCTGGAGTAATAAAAGCTTTCTTAGTATCAATCCAGAAAAATCACAGGCAATCTTAATTGGTTACCCTAAGATATTAGCAGCTTATTAATCAATCCCAAAGAATCCCAATCAACATAGCAAATTCAACTATAACTTATTGTAAAGTGGTAAAGAATCTTGGATTGCTTATAGATGAAACCCTCTCTTGGGCTCCACATATTACAAATGTGTGTAAAACAGTAAACTCATCTCTTCACTCACTTATGAAGTTAAGTAGCAGTATTCCGGTTTCTCTAAAAAAGCATCAGGTAACTTCACTAATTATTCCGCATTTTGACTATGTTGATATAGCGTACCAAGATTTGTCTATTTTTCCAGAGAAGGAGAGAAAAAGGGGAAGGGGGAGGATGGGAGGGAGGAGGGTGGGAGGGAAGGAGGATGGGAGGGAGGGAGGATGGGAGGGATGGAGGATGGGAGGGGGAGAGGATGGGAGGGAAAGAGGATGGGAGAAAGGGGGGGTGGAAGGGAGGGAGGAGGAAGGGAGGGAAGGAGGATGGAAGGGAGGATGGGAGAGAAGGAGGATGGAAGGGAGGATGGGAGGGAGGGAGGATGGAAGGGAGGGAGGATGGAAGGGAGGGAGGATGGGAGGGAGGAGGATGGGTGAGAGTAAGAGAGAGTAGGAGGAAGAATGGGAAGTTCCTTAAATTTAATACTTAATCCACGCATACCCGGCATATTTGTGGGCAATTACGCTAGTAATCTAAGCCTGTTTTTACCTAGGTTTTCTCCACAAACTCAAATCTGTTTTCAATTTTATCTTTTTTACTTGGTACGATTTATGTACTGTTTTTAATATGCATTGTAATATAACATTTTACTTTTCTAATATTTATTATATTAACGAAGGATTAAATTTAAGAATGGAGCTTATTGTCCAAATTTCGCCCGAATATAGACGATTATCTATCTCTATCCCTCTTTCTCCCTCCCATTCTCGTCTCTATCTTTCTTCCACCTATTCTTCCTCCCTCTATCCCTCCTTTTCTCCCTCTCTCTCTCCCTTCCATTCTTCCTCACCCTCTCCCTCCTCTTTTCACATTATCTGTCCCTCTCTACCTCTTATTCCTCTCCCTCCAGCCGCCTCTCTTTGCTTCCCAATCTTCCTCTTCTTCTCTCCCATTCACCCTCGCTCTCTCCTTCTAACTCTCCCCTAAAGAATATAGCTATATATCTCAGTGTGATATGGATATATAAAAATCTTACATACATAATAAAAATTTATTTATTATACATTACGATAGACAAATTTTGTTCCAAAATCTATTTGACTCTCTGGAACATATTATAATGTGAAACGTATATTTTTACCTTTCATTAAATAATAAATAATAAAATTTCATTAAATTAAAACATAAATTATATTCTTCCGTTTTTATTAAAAAAAAAAGAAAAACTTATTCAGCTTTCGCTGAAATGGACACAAATTTTTGAATAAATTCCGCAATTTTAACCAGTATATCTGACTTAGGGACACTCATAAATACAATATCAATGAATAATGGAGTAATTATTTATCAATTTTCGTTAACGTCATATTATTTATCATTTTCAAGGTATTGTATAAATTTCAGAACAGGGTCGAAATTTCGTTAATATATGGACAGATGCCATGCGAATTTATAATCCCACGAAACCAGCAACAATGCAAATCACCCTGTCGGCGAAAAATTTTCACGCTAAAATATGTAAAAATTTCGGGTTAAAAACTAATTTGTGCACCGATTCGATGCGTGTTCATAAGTCAATGGCATAAAACAAATATTTATTCTTTTAGGCGTTCGTTGCTTTATGTCTCGAATGCCTACGACGATTAAAAGTGATTTTAAATGCAAATGATTAACATGCTACACTCATCCTTGCGTTAATCAAACTAAGAATCAATCTCCTGACTTCAACGAGTGATCCGAGTCTTCGGAGTATACCCATAATTGTTGAGACTAAGCAAAACGTATTAGTTACAATTTACTTGGTTAAAAGATGAACTCACCCTGATATGTGATGCTGCTCAGTGGGTAACTCCAGTTTTCATTTTAAATGATTGCAACAACAAAAATAATTTTATTTGTTTATGTTTCCATAGACCGTTAGGAAACAATATAAGGCGGGGTGATTTGAGTCAAACAAACAATTAGGGCGACAGAACTTTTATTATATAGAAAGAGGAGGAAGAATATAATATATCGATGCTAGTAATTTAATAATAATAATAATATTTTATTTAGCATGTACAGGAGACCCCAATTACACATGCTGCAATAAAATAAATATTTATCTAAAATTTAAATTATCGCAACTGCTCGAGATTCAACGATGAAATTTAATCTTAATTGACATTTTGGAAACATTTTTGCAGTACTACGAGGTTGTTTAGATAAAAATGACCAAATACCAAATGTTTTTATATGAAAATGGGAGCCGCGTTAATTAACAAATGTGTTGTTTAACTAAAAACTATTACGGAAGACCCTACCATACTAGTGTATTTAGTATGTAGTAGCAGTAATATTTAGTTATAGAAAGTGTAATTAAATATTTTTTACCCGAATTAAACTGAATTCATTTACATTTCAGAATATTACATTAATTAAAATTAAATCCATATTAGTTTTGCGAATCTATCGGTGAACTATTATAAACCTTAGAATCTTTTAGACTGTCGCCTTAAAACTTTTTCAGTACGTTTCAATTGCATTTTGGCATCATTTTCAGAAACTGGGTGAGTGCTTTTATCGAGATATCACATCAACTAGCATAAGATGAATTATAGCGTAATAAACTAAAATGGAAATTAAAAACCGATGACTTACCAATATTCGTATTTCCAGCATTTTATTTTTATTCTACAGATCATATATAACTAATTAAAAAATGTGATTCGTTTAGCATTTGACTTGTCAAGTATCAATTTTGCTGAATTCTGACTACTAAACACTGATATATTTTTAATAGTAACTGGTTTATCCGTTGCAAACCGTCTATGATATCTGTGTTAGAACTTTTAAGAGAGCTATTAATAAATATCTCAGCTTCCATGAAGAAGCACCCGGTACAAAACAATCAAAAATAAAATTGGCGACTGTATAAGGATAACTATAAATATTCACAAAGTTTATAATATGAAGATATAATGAAAGCAGATTATTAATAGTATCAACTATTCTATACTCCCCAAAAACATCGTGTTTATGCTTGGCCTTCCGCTTGAGTCTCTATCAAGGTAACATGCTTCATGATCTAATCTTGCTATGTTTCCCCTTCTGAAACTAATTTCGCTTGCGTTTCGTTTACTTTCTAGGATCTGATTTATTCGCCACTACAAATCTCCGTCAACCTCTTCCCACGGGGCACATAAACACAAAATGTTTTAATCACACTTACACCTTTTTCCTTTCTGTCTTAAAGTTTTCAAGTTTCCCTCATTCGAAGTAGATAACAAGTTAGAGTATCAAGTTTCTACAAATAAAATTAATTTTAGAAGATTCAATTGATATCGACAGGTTAAGAACTATGAGGTCTATGATGGAACCGTAGCTTTACAACCAATCTAGATGATACGTCGACTTCTGTAATGGCAAAACTTCTTCGGAAAATGAGATTTTCCCGTAAATCAATTCCTAGACGCTATTTGGTAATTATACTCAAAACAAATGAAAGGAAAGCCTGAATAATAATAATGAGAGCGAGGAAGATTCGACACAAAAATATGTAAGCATAAATCTTCCTATGTGATTGGAAGAAATTAAATACCACGAAAATAAAACAACACATTGTCAATAATAAGAGAAATATGCCTTCCAGGCTAACTATTGCTTCATTGTCCATTCAGCCATCCCCCAGGATTATACACAATATTCAGTAGCTGCCATCAATTGGAGAAGAATTAAATTGAACTGCTCAGCGTAGAGACTTAATGGCAGTGGATCACATCCTATTTAATCTTTCCTATGATACTTTCTTCAGTGGTTGGTTTGATAGACAATTGGAGTTGGTTTCTTATGATAACGTATTTACTAAATATCATTTGATTCCGGACGTTGCCGGCGAAATAGTTTCCCATTAACATTTCCGAGCTACCAAAAGTTTCAAATTATTGGAATAATATAATCATTACAACACCGTATACGTGCAAACGCCGTATTCTTCGTATTTGGCCTCTGTTTCGACAGTTGTTCGCTGGCAAACGGAACATGATGCTCAAGCATCAAACGCTCTGTGTAAGAGTTTTCGAAACAAACATTCCTGATAATAAAGGAATTGCATATTTAACTGAAATAATGTTTGGGATTTAAAATTTTTATGCTTAAGATATTCTGTGCAGTTAAAAATATGTTTCGACTTAATTCAACCAAGAAATCGACAAGAACGCCAATAGTTTTTTATTTTGCAAGGACGATTTAAAGGATATTAACTGTGTATTAATTTTAATAACATACGTTGTATTTATTTAAGATATGGAGAAAGTAAGTTTGAAGTTTTTTAACGATGTAAATTTGGTTGAGGGACGATTTAGACGGTTTTCAGAGTTTAAGTGAGAAGAACGCGGCTCTGAATAATTAGATGGGGGTGACCGACCAGAACTTTTACCGAACCAATATGGAAGAAATATTTCATCGCTTGCAAAAGTCAGTTGGAATGGAAAGAACCTACATAGAAAAACAAGAGTGGAGATGATTAAAACTGGAGTGCACAGAGCATCCGGATGCGTTCTTTATTAGGCATTCTTTACCAGCAAAGTGGTAGTAGCGAAACGTCTCGTCCGCCCGTTTGTCGAAACTTTCATCTCCTAAGACCCTGGACGGATTTTAATCAAATTTAGTACGAGTTAATTCTTATTAAAATTCATCAATCAATTGTGATTTTGAACAGCATCCGCCAATTAGAACCTCCACTTAATATTAGAACTTACATAAACTTATAGTCGTATCTCGTTAAATAGGATCCGTAAAGCAACAATTATGTACTATATTTTTCACTCTCTAGCACTTATATATGATTTGTAAGTTATAGCTTAAAATATTTATTGGAACAGAGGACAACATTTACTACAAAATGTCTAGAAGACCACATAATTATGGCTTAAAGTATCCGAAATAAAAAAATCAAGAAAATCCCAAGCAAAACATCACATATTTTATTTACATCGATTACTAAGACGGTTTTCTCGGCAAACAACAGTTTAAAATCCATATCTTTCTCTCCCAATGTCTTATTGTACAGATTATAAATTTTATTTGAATAGAGTACAGCATTTGCTACAAAACATCCTAGGGCCTACATATTCACGACCTATATAGTTTCGGAAATAAGAATTCAAAAACTACCATACCTTTCGATACCGTTTCTTACGTATTTCCCATAAAGAGCGCCTTTGAAATCTCTGTGTAATCCAATTATGGAGTATACTTTTCCAAATTGTTATACTATTTATGGAAATATTCTTCGACTTTTCGTATCACTAACCCTCTAAAATTACCTCATAATCACGCACTGCATGCTGTGAACAACTGATGTGGAGCGGTAAATAAATTTTGAAGTTGAAGATTAATCGTTAAGAATCAAATAAAAATGTTTATATTAATATTGAAAGGTGAAGAACGCCATCTGCATTCCGTTAGCAAAGTAGCCGTAATCTCTGCCATGCAGAGATCGTTGATACGGATAATATTAGCTCATTTAAGAATTAAGAAGACTCTTCGAAATACCACTGATGACGACATGCCTATAGCATAAATGCCGTTAGTGTTTAATTAAATCGTTTTAGGGACATAGGATATACTTGCATCATTTATTTGTCACAATCAACTAACGGAGCTCATTATCGTACCGGATTTATTAGTATTATACTTATTATGACACCAAGTCAGTCTCTTCGTCTAAAAAAACGCGTAATGAAAAACATCACCATAAATACCGGACTACCACTAAACTTTTTCTTCGGAATCAACACACGTCCTGCGCGCTCCGTTCACCCCCTGCGCGCTCCGTTCACGCCCTGCGCGCTCCGTTCACGCCTTGCGCACGCAGTTCACCCCCTGCGCGTTCAGTTCACCCCCTGCGCGCTCCGTTCACCCCCCTACGCGCTCCATTCACCCCCTGCGCGCTCCGTTCAACCCCTGCAGTAGAATGACGGAATGGAGAGAACATCTTTGGAAAAGACTGGCTCTTGGAGCAGTCTCCAGAACACAATTAATAATCCTCCTCTCTAGTCCTCCATCCACGCTAACTGCCATCCACTAACATCAGTTTTGATCTTTAGGCTGACCTCACTTCACAACCCCATCATCCTTTGCTTCCCAATGCTGCAAGTCTAGCAGATCGGAGTCCCAACCTATGGTATATATATATACGATGAAAGGAATATTATGTTGTCAAAGACGTAAAAATTTTTTATCGAAAAATATTTGAAACTCTCCTATGAAATGTTCATAAACTAAGTAAAAGATTAAATATTTCTGCACAAAGTGCAAGAGGTGAAGGATTATAGGAGAGATCGTTATTGTCCATCTGAATCTTTCATTTCATGAGCCACTTGACTGATTCTTATTGAATTTGGCCCATATTTGCCAATCAGAATATTCGAATGTGTTGGGTTGTACTTCCCTTTCTTCGAAACAACAAATTCAACGGATCTTTACCGTTATAACACCTCCATGTTTTTACAAACCTAACAACCACAATAAAAACAAAGAAAAACATTACGATGGAGGGTGCAAATGTGAACATGAACGGAAAATCAAGCCTACTCCCAAAACAACCCAACCTGATGGAGAGTGCAAATGTGAACGTGGAGGAATTGCTTCGCAAACTCCCCTTCCCCTTAAACCCCCGCATTGAGGTTTTGCCGCCTCCTTAAACCCACGCATCCCTCCGGGTTTGGTTAAGTGGTTGGGGGTTGGATTCAGTATGTTTCCTCCCCCCGCGTTGGATTTAGTGGTAGACACAACAGAACACAAAATTAGATTAAAATATTCAACAATTGTAGTTACACACAATCATAATTTGATATTCTAAAAACGGGACGTATAACCCACAAGATCTGAAGATTCCCTTTACACGAAAGCCTTAATGAGCTTTTGTACACATCCTTAAGACGATGTGATAAATAAATGAAATACCGAATCTAAAGATTCAGATTGTTTTATTTATGGCCAGCTGACAGCGTATTTCCAGCTTTCCGTCGATTACAACGCCTCACAATGCGTTTCGCCTCAGCTTCAGCTTCCATGCGACTCGTCTCGACACTATGTAAATATGTATCAAGTTTAACACCCGTAGCTTGATCCACATCGGCACAGCTTTTTCTTTACGTATGTTTAGGCAGGCGGCTGTTGAAGTTGTCCGATTTTGGGCGAAATGACATAGCGGAAATGTTCCTCGTTGGAAACTGTGTCAATGAAACTGCCTGACAAACTCCCTGGACTTGCCTTCATCAGCACGATGCATTCGGCGCGGACGGAAGACCGATAGATGGTTTCTAAGGAAAGACTGATTATTCGTAACCAGGGTCGGCTTAAGGTAATTTCCGACAGTGCACTTTTTATTTTAGTTAGACAGTTTTAACGGAAATGCTAACTTATATACTGCTGCTTTAAACTCTGGAAAACCTTGAAGTATAATAGACGTACAAATAAAGAAAGAATTCCATCGTCTTACACTTCCGTTCAGCGTTAAATTAAGATTTTTGACCACGCAGGAATTATATAGATAAACGTCTCTTTTATGTTAATTTTAAATTTTCATCAAACGTTTCATTAATTAGCAAATGCTATAAACAATCAGAGGAAATATTTTTCGAAATAAATTTTTATGCATGAAAATGTTGTTAGAATATTAATTAAATAAACTATCGAATGTAATGTACATATTTCACTATATTAATATTTTATTTTTTAATTGTTCTGATATGAGAATAACTTTGAAACAAAAAATTCTGCTATGACCGGGAATCGAACCCGGGTCTTCCACTTGCCGGGCGGATATTCTACCACTGAACTACCGTAGCAGATAATCTTTCCTGTTTCTGAACGCGGGTGTTATTATCTGCTACGGTAGTTCAGTGGTAGAATATCCACCGGGCAAGTTGAAGACCCGGGTTCGATTCCCGGTCATAGCAGAATTTTTTCTGTTTCAAAGTTATACCCAAAATTACAGCTTATGCCATTCTGCATAGTTTCACATTATTCCACCAATTTCTGTTTTGATATGACAAAGATTTTTCAAATTAGTTCAAGTAGACATTCACTTTATGAGATGATTAATTTAATAAGTATCGTTCGTATTGCTAATGCTGTAGCATACGAGGTATTAGTTGGTTTTTGTGAATATACACGATTAGTAACTTCCCATTTTATGCAATTTTGAAATTTTTGGACTGGTAAGGAATGTTAATAATAGAAAAAGAGTATACAAATCGTAATCAAAATAAGTTATGAATAACGAATTGAAAAAGTATTTACCTAGCCATATCTTTAATTAGGAACTATAATAATTGATATAAATCAGGGTACCTACCACTAAATCTCTATATACGGGAAAGGAAACTCCCTGAGAATTTTAATGATGCAGTTTCCGTAGTTACAACGTTTTTGCTATAAGAAATGGAATCTTGCACATGAATAGGAACATAAAAGTGACGAAATAAATTCAAGCCTTCCAATTCCCTTGTCTCAGCGACACTACCTTAGGGAAAGTTGTGTAAAGCCTAGCTCAGATCGGGATCGTCTGATGACGTTTCCAGGCTCATTCTCAAGGGGCAATTCTACTGAACGAGCAAAAGCTATCCTCCGAAATTTTTTTTTCTGCCGTGCTAAAGGCGGAGGACGAGACTCAAATTTTCTGGCTAGAGATTTTTCTAGCCGGGAAGAGGTAGCCATTGCCGACGTGGCGCGAGTTATCTTCAAGGATGGAAGCTGTGTCATGAAAATGGATATATTTTCTATCTAGGGTAATCTAAGCATTATAAGAAAATTTTTAATGCAATAAACTTTACGCCAATGATAAAAATGAAGTCAGGAGGTCATTCAACATAAGTTAAATGAACATCTTAAAATCGCCTCTCGGACGCTCTTTTCTCGACATACTGTTTCACTTATATGCACAAAAGTTATAGAGAAGAATCGAACAAATAAATATGGACCACTTGAGTGAAACGCAGTTTTTCGCAATCATAAAAATATACACGCGATTTCGCAAGATTAAAAATCTGCATTCATGAAGAAAGTTCTCGTAAAAAAACTAATGGAAAAAGTTTGAAATTTTGTTTTGTAAATTATTGTATAAGTTTAAAAAATCGCAAATAAAATTATCTTTAACGAATACTCGCGTTATAAACGCATAACGTTAACAGGAAGAGAAAGTATACGATGCAGATATTGGTGTAATGGTCTGATGAAAGAACGAAGGAATGGAAAAATGAAAATAAGTGAACGGCGAAGCGCGAATCGATAGAAGGTGATAAAAGAAGAATAATAAGATTATGGGATGGTAGGCCATTGAAATATGGAAAGGTCTTCTAGCGGAAAAGTTTTATTCTGGCCTTTTGGGGAAGTTCCTTATCGCGAGTAATACTGATTTCCAAGCATATTCTAGACATTTCAATGAGGAATATTTCGAATTCCTAATATTCTAGACGCAATTCTAAATGGAAAATTTGGCTATTGAAATTGGGTCGTCATAGATACTTTTGAATAAAATATGGATAGAGAACTTATGACTTTCTGATTCAAACTCTTTGGTACGCATTAAAAACGAATGACACATAAACTCTCGAACCAATAATATCCAGAAACACCAGATATGGAACGATAAAAGAATGGTAGAGAATAAAATAAAAGAGCAATTGAAACGTACCTTTTTATACGTATCCATAATAAATATCCATCGCTATTCCTTGATTCCCACTCGGGACATTTAAAAAAGCTACAATTCCGTAAAAGATTTATGTGAGCTTAGTGAATAAAATATGAAAGCGTAGCACAAAGAGAAGACATGTAGGTCGATTTATGAGGGTGTGGGATTGAGGGGGAGCGAATTTCGGACGGAAATACAGAAGAGAAAGAGGGGAGCGAGGGGTGATGGGAGGGAAAGAAGAAAAGGGGGTGGAGAAAGAGGAGACAGGACGGAGAAAAGGGGGTGGGGCAATGGAGGGAGGAGGAAAAAGGATGAGACCGAAAAAAATTTAAACCGGGATAACAAAATTGAAAGTAGCAAATAAAAGGAAAAGAATTGGAAGAGAAGGCACCGGTGAATGGTTCCTTTTCAGAGGAACCTAGTATCTCGAATGTCCTCTGTGTCAGCGGTGTCCAACGAGATTTCTGTGGTGATCAAACTTGTGGCGAGAAGGTCACCATATTCGCCAAATGGCAAAAAGTTATGCAGTTTAAATAAAGTGACGGTAAAAATATCAAAAGTTGGCGTTAGGTTGTATTTAGCTACTATTATTCATTATTATTTATCCAGAACTTTAATATTATTATGACCTAAAAATATTCGGAATGTTATGTACATACCGAAAAAATAAACAGCATATTAGACATGCTTTTCATATTAATAAATTTGAAGATATTGGCGCTCGGGAATCTCTTTCTCTCACCAATGTCTTGTTACTTTACATTAGAAGAAACATTAGCGGTTCAGAAGAGCGACCATTTGCTGTCACATGAAGCGAGTGGCGCCAGTGATGGAAATCTCTTCTCATCTTGACCCAAAATTTTATACTTCAGATGATTTCATGTCGATTCATGACATATGATGGAGGTTTCCAGGAATAATAACTTACTTAAGTGCTGATTTGTCGGCGGTTTTTTAGATTCTCAAATTTATAAAAGATATTTTAATGTTATAGCTTATTCGAACCTCTTATCGTGGATAATGAATACTGATTAGCAGAAAATCGTGGGAACGTTCATATTATTATCGCTAAACTATACCGAATAACATACACGAGCATTTAGTCTAAACTACACCTTACTTGATACCTTCCCATTCTAATTATTTATTATAAATATTACATATTCTCTCCTGTACTTTATTGTTATCGATATTCGTTGATATTATTTACAGTTTAATTTTGTTAATATTTTATCTCTTTTAATGTAATCTATTGCAATAAACCATATCTATTAGCTGTTTGTAGATCATTCATAAATAAACAATTAAACAGAGCTATTGACTCACTAGCACAAAATTATAAGCGGGAAAATTCAATTTTTAGCTCCCAACGTGACCTTGGAATTTTTCCTTCTAATATTATTGCATTTCGTCACATAAAATCTCCTATTGCACTCATATTTTTATATGCCGTAGTGCTGGTTACAATCACTCTTTTCTTTAATTTACGTTTCCTTATTGGCATATTAACCCGGAACTAATTTTTCGTTAATTTTTACTTTCATATTTAATAATAATTTATCTGGTGTTTTTTTACTTTCTTATATACGCAGTATATAAAGAAAGAATTTTAATTGCGAAAAATTTCACATCGAGATTTTGACAGAAATACACGTTTTAGGTGATCCCGAGTCCAAAAAAGTGGGTTTCATCATTCCATCTGTCTGTGCGAGGCCTTATAGCCTACACGGTTCAACAAAATCGAGTGATATTTCGTATATATGCATAACATTATCCAGAATAAAATACTTTGAAGAGATAAACAATATTGGATAGTCAATTTCTGTTGACTTTTACAAAATGTCGATTTAATAAAAAATGGCCCCAAAGGTTTTGATTCATATTAACTCAGTTATGGAGTCTGTAGACATACTGCATAAGCCATATTTCTCAATAATAATATATTGATATTTGCGCCCAGCTCTCTCCAGTTATCTCAGCATTATTCGTCCAGGTTTAGCTCCTTCTCCAATCCGCATAAAACTTTATATTTACTTATGTTTAGTATAATTTTTCAAGTTTAATTTTCACATATATGAGATAATCAATATATTAATACAATTTACGTGCAGAAAACGTTTTACGCGGTTTTTAGGCTTGTTTACAAAGGAAACAAAGCCTTATGAACTGGTGGTGTCTGTACGTATGTATGTGTCCCCCCCACTAACAACTTTTGCATCAATGGAACGATTTTCAAGGAACTTTGTATGATGCTCGTACTGCCAGAGTCCACCTCCGGGCTATCTTTTATTTGGAGAAGATTGAAGTCCCGGGTTTGATTCCAGGAACATTTTTTCCCTATTTGTTTTACATAGGATATCTCAAATCCATCGTGCAGAGATGTTTTCTTTAATACTATAAAATAACTAAAAATTATGATATCGGAGCGAAATTTACACTATTATAAGGGGAAAATAATGCAAATCCAAATTGATATAACTTAATTTTGATAATTTATAGTATTTTCTTGAATTTGTACTAAAACTTAGCGTTTTTGCGTTTTAAATCGCATTTTATTGGATTGCTGCCATGGAGACGATTATTAGCGAACTCGGCTCGAGCATGGACGTGTGACTCGAATACTTTTCAGCAATGGACGGTTAATCCAGACATATTAATGTATAAACAGTAACATTTATTAAATTCGTTTATATAAAAAATACAAGCAAAATATAATGTCAGAAAAAGATTTTGACATTGCTTTTAGTATTTTAAACCTGATAATGCTTATTAATTTTTTTCCGATTCTTCTGTATCACTGATAAACAAAGAACTACAAGTACTATTTATGGTATGAGAATTCCTTGGAGTGACTCACATATACAGAAATATTTCCTGTCAGTATATGTAATCAATTAGGGACGTGAACTTTGGAAAATTGCCTGCACTAGTGCTGGTTTGGACTTATTGTTTGTTTTTGTAGCAGTAAGAGTTTCAGTCAGGAAATAGTGTAGTGAAGCCCGATGCATACGTACTATATGAAATTCTTTGTGAAATGTATATTGTCTCCATTTTTCTTTATAGTTGCTATACAGACTCACAAAAGTAAAACTAAAATGTAATAATATATTTACTTATAGAGTTGTACTTACTCTCCTTAGCATCTTCATTTCCAAATTTTTCAATTCATAAATAAAATATCGAGCCCACCGTATTGTGATCAATGTAACTACAGTAGTCACGAAAAGTGAATAAAAACACGCGACGTTTTTCTAGAGTCAATGATCGGGGGTTCGATTCTGAGGACGGCTGTTTTACCAATTGTATTTTTTCAACTGTCTATCGGAGTTCATCATAAAATCTCTTAGTTGTTGGGAAAGGATTTTTATTTAAGTTTACAGGAAGCAGATCAAAATTAAATGTTTTTAAATCATGAAATGATGATTTTTTCTATCTTCCCGTATTTTATACTTCACATGAAACTCACTAGTTTTGATAACCCTTATTTTAATCCGTACTGAGTATCGTTAAATAGATTATCAAGGTCTGTCCGCTTCTAATTTTTTTCGAGAACCAACGTAAAACAAAAGAGAAGAAACAAAAAGAGATTCATTAGATTATAATTCTCATTGTCTGGCAATATAATTCGATATAACGAAGAAGCTAAAATGAGACAAGACCTTACCACAATGCGAACATTCTGACTATTCGTCTTTAGTGAGAATAATATACAGAGCTACGTTGAATTAATATAATGTCTACCATAATATATTAATTAAGATTTTTGGCATGCCTATACAATGTACCAGCGATACGAACTATTTTAATCATCCGTTAGCTATTAAAATTACATTCGCAGGCAACAATCTTTATACCCGTAATATTTGTTGGAATATGTCGGTTTCCACTTCCTTCAACTTATCTTACAACGAAGTATTAGAGTAAAAATTTTCTCAGAGAAAGGCTCGACTCTGTCTAAACGTTTGATGTAACAAGTTAAAAAGATAGTGCAGAGTAGAATTAAATAGATCATTTGTGGAGAGGATTTACAAAAACTCGAAGGCTAAAATCTGTCAACATTAGGAGGCCACTGAGATCATTGTAGTGATTGGTGTGAGTAGGCTAGATAATTTCTTTGCATAGATATTCAATTCAAATCTGAAATAAATGTTCGAAACTTCAGAATCATGACAGGGTGGATGGTTACGAGAAAAAAGATTTTCTTTACGAGGGTAACATTATAATACTTGTTATAACATTTACAGAGGCATTAAATTTGGTCCGATAACAGACTGCTGGTAACATCCGTTTTAAAATTAATCCTGAACTCAATAGTACCGTTCAACAACTTTAGGAATAGATATACGATTTCAGTTAAGAAGTGCAATAGAAGAATTAATTAATTAATCTTATGAAAATTAGCGTAAGAATGAATAGGAAAGTTTCGATATGTTTATCTGTATAACTAAGGAAATTAACTCTAGAATCTTACACACCCTGTAAAATTGGATAATTCTTAATTACACGTCTGGATTATAGGATGCACTGACCGCGGGTGCAATATTCGACTTAACGATAACTATTTTACATTCCGATAGTCGTTGCAACGTCAGATGATACCATTGTCGCTCACATAATATTTTGCACTCTCGCTCATAGGTGGTATAGCCTACCATGTGAATAGGGAACTTCCATCGTCCGCCCGCCGCATCGAGCAAAAGACCCACTGTCAGCCGGATAGCAGACACGGTGAGCGCGCGTTATTTTATAAACTGGTAATAGGATAAAAAAACAATTCTCCGCTTTAAAAATATTGTGGGGCTTGGACATTCGTGTTCCGCGATCGAATAATGTATATACGATCGAATGAACTCATAACCTTTAAAACGGCAAATGTTGTGCAGCAAGAGATAAAGCAGGGGGATGTGAGCGATCGTAACCGTTCAAAGTGAAGGAGGGAATCAAATGATGGGAGTAAGAGGCAGTGGAGTGGCGAAGGCGTAGAGGGGAAGCTGGGTCGAGTGCGGGCGAGGAAAAGAGATGGGAAGAGCGAAAGGAAGAACAGGTGAAGTGAGGAGAAGGATGGAGGGAGAAAGAGGGGGGGAGAGAGGGAGGGTGGAGGGAGTAGAGGGGAGGAAGGAGGTAGAAGAGGAATGGGGGAGGAGGCTTGTAGGGAAGGGAGAGTGGAGCTAGAGGAGCGTGAAAAATAAAACGCCGCGGCGCGTATCTCTGCGAACGTGTGTGTGAGATGTTATCGACATTGAATGGGGGCGTGGCGCGGAGAGGCGTGGAGGAGAGCGAGAGGGCGAGAAGTGAACGTTCCGCACTTGGCGGGATGAAATATCGCCGGGAGAGGGCGTTTTTCGAGGTTGAGAGTGGAGTGGGAGAGAAATAGAGAAAGAGAGAGAGAGAGAGAGAGAGAGAGAAGGGGTGTAAGTGGGTTTGGATTGCAGTGATGGAGGGGAGAGGGGATGGGGTAGAGAGACATAAAATGGCGGCCGGTGAAGCGGAGTGAGAAGGGAGAGGATGGCAGAGAGAGAGAAGGAGAAAAGGTGGGAGATGGCTAAAAATCTGTCCAGTGATTTTCGAAAAAGCGATCCGAGGAAGTCTGATTCAAGTAAACTGATCAGGAATAAAAAAATCATTCCAATCTAGAACGGTATTAATTGGAACGTAATAACCTAAAAGGTACGTACATTTTCTGCAATTTCAGAAAGATCAAAGAGCCATGGCTAAAAAAAAGAAACATTCAAATAATAATCCAATTCTTAGTGAATTGGCGAGCATACAGACTCGTTCAGTTACTCATTAATATAA
Organism: Tanypteryx hageni; assembly: GCA_028673005.1. Lineage (NCBI taxonomy): Eukaryota > Metazoa > Arthropoda > Insecta > Odonata > Petaluridae > Tanypteryx > Tanypteryx hageni. The sequence continues at coordinate 127,028,702 of CM054113.1, read as the reverse complement.
ATGATGCAGGTAAAATGAGACAAAATAAGATAAGTAAAATCGCTAATTAATAAATGTAGACTAAGTGTAATATCAGTCGCTTTCTTAGAAATTTGTTTAATTGAACACATAGAAAGCAACAATAGGTAGTAATATTAGGATGATACAAACATCCAATATGTTGAAACGTGCTCCTTTCGAGTCGTTAGTGTAATCATCTCATTTGCAACACTGTCACATTCTTCATCATTCACATTCTTCAAAAATAGCCTTCAGGTCTATATTTCTTTTTAAATACTCAATTTTATCTACCCTTTGATATTCATAATACTGTACAAATGTCTATAAGACGTATATATCTATCTATAAGAATCTTACTTGGAACATTTTTCGTTCAGATTTTGTTAAATATTATACATTAAAGGACACTAGTACGCGACTACTGTCATGTGATTAATCAACTATAACGAGTGAAAGTTTAGATGAAAAAATAAATTAGCGTGTGTTTCATTTTCCATGCGACTATGGATATAAGTTTATTTTCACTTTTTCCCTAATATATTCAAAATCGTTATTCGTAACTCGACATATTATGTCAATTACAATTGGGTGAACAATCTGCAGGAAAAAGAAAAGAGAGCTTAAGAGCCGGATGATCAGATTTCTAAGAAAAAAACTGGGAAAAATGTATTTTTAGTAAGTAAATTCAGAACAAGTGTTATTCTATTATGAGTATGTTTCTAAATAAATGTGGCGTCCTGGTAGAGTTTTGTCTAATGGGTAACAAGTAACTTGAAAGGCTCGCAAAATAAGAATGTGTGTGTATGTATATATCAGCCGTCGAAACGTTGATCCTAGATCAAACTTTGACCCGGTTGTGAACCCGAGAAAAGTTTCTACAATATATATATATATATATATATATATATATATATATATATATATATATATATATATATATTCCCATCAGGAAATAGATGGGAATAAATATTTAACAATAAAATATAATACAAACCATCGAAATAATACGCGATTTTACAGCCCTTGCAGAAGAACCCCGAATTTAAAAGAAAGCAGTGGGTTACTGATATTTCTCACGTGTGCTTTTCCAGAAAAAAAACAAATATTTTTGATTCCCTAAAAGCAACCTAAAGCCTTATTTATCACTATTGTAAATCGATGACTATCCCTTTGGGTATCATTATGCTGCCCTCATCTTAGAGCGCTAAAACCTTCCAAATTTTCACAACAATAATTTAACAACAGCAAAAAACTGATTGGAAGAGCTCATGGCATCGAACCGGAACCAAAACGAAAACCGAAACCGAAATAACTGTTATTTAAGTTGGAGTGAAACTGAAAAAAAATATTTTTCTGAACCCAAACCGAAACCGAAAACCGTTATTTATTTCGTTCCATTTTTTCGGTTCCCATAAACAGTAGGAGCGAAAGAATTATTTCTTTTGCTTTAATATGAGTCTTTTTGAAAGTCTCACTTTTCAACGCCGAATAAGGCAAAAGCAAAGTTGGGATTTTCCATGTGCATCTCAATACATTGAGAGAGGGTCAAGGATACGTCTTGCTGTGGTTTCCCAGAACCCTGTTTAAACGAGGCTATAGGAAAGGAATTAATTGGTACTTTGAAGACAGTCGCTAATCGTCTTGCTACCCTCCCCTTGAGCCTACCCCATGGAATGTTCCTGGTAAAAATGTTTCACGATTCTTATCTTGGACCTTGTTTAAAGTTGGAGGTTAATGTCCCCATAAACTATTATCCCTTCGCCATATGCAATGAACCCTTATATTCTGGTAGTCTTCCTCTAAAACCTATCCAGGAAGGATCGCTCCGCAATCGTGCTTTTGAGGTATTCTTACTTCTGTTGTCCTTTGCTACAGATTAGTAAATTTCTATTTATATAGTACATCATAAACAAAATGTGCACACATATTAGCATTCATTGCTTAAAACTGAAGGGGGATTAAGGATTAATGCGAATTTGTGACTTTTAGTGAAGTATTTTGCCGACTGCAAAAACGCACATTAGAATCTCCGCTTGAATAAAGACAATTCATGAATATATAAGTCTTATTCTCTTTCTGTGTGTGTGTTTGATGTCAAGAGGATATTTAGTGCAGCGATGTAAATTTGGCTTCGTCTCCATTTCTCATGGAAAAACGTAAATGTCTGTCCTGACATGCAGAATTTTTTGTTTATTATATTAAAATATCTAAGATATTGCCGCGATATTTGCATGACCATAAAGATAAAAGATTGTAGATAAATTTTCTTATAATCGAATTTTATTTCTCAATCGCGTTTCTTCAAAGATTCACGCTTTTATTAATTTTATCATTTTATGTCCTTGATAACCGGTATAGTTGGATTCTATTGTTTTCATAACTTTTCTGCTTAATATGTATACATTTAAAAAACCCAATACTTTTTCTAATCGTCTTTGATGAATCTCCCCGAGTTGTGAAGGAGAACGAAATAAATAGAGAGAGGAAGGGGAGTGCAAGTGAGAATAGGGATAAAGCAGAATGAGAAAGAGAATATAATATGCTATTCAATTCTAAGCTCGGACATAATAAATGCAGTTGTTGTATTTCAACTTCATTGAATTCCTCCTTCTTGGAAACGTTTTACGTTTTGAATTTCAGCGGACATCTTCTCAATTATGTACATAATATCGCAACAACTAGTCCAAAATGTAGGCAAAGGGAATCAATTTTAATATATTTATCTATATAGGTGCATTGAACTCCTTAGATAAATATGCATACACCGTTTCAAATCATCCCTTCTCACTCAATGCTTCCTCAATCACTCGTCTCCTTGTCTTTTTCTCTTCACCCCTATTTCCTCTTAAGTCTCTCCCTACTGCTCTTCTTTACTATATATCTCTTTCCCGTAGGTATTCATACCACTTACTTATATCCATTCCTTCCTATAAGTCAAGACCAAATTGGAGGACATTTATTAATTGGATCAAATTTTGGTTGCTTGGAGTTAATGTTACTATGTGTACACATTTGTCATCTTAAGAAAATTTATGTAATTATATATTGTATGGTATCTGTAATGTTAACATCTAAATTATTGTATTTAAACAATAATTAAGTAGCTCTTTTTTGAACAACTCTCTATGAATAAGTAAATATGGAGAATACGGCGAAATTGATGTTAAATAGAAATTAACTCTTTAACCGTAAAATTCAAAATTAGAGACACACAATGAAAAAGGAGGGAAGAAAGGAAGGAAAAGGCAAAAGATAATAAACATTATTTTGAATTTTACGGTTAAGGAGTTAATTTCTATTTAACAACTCTCTATGAATTACATTCTACATTTAAATGAGAATTAATATTATTGTACCTGTTCAAGTACGTGCATAAGTACTGTTGAAGTAATTTGATTATGATAATAAGAGAGGTTTATATTGGAATTGTAAAATGTAAGAAGGGAATTCATGCAATGTTTTACTGTTCACTACATAGTGGGAGAGGGCGATTTCGCGTTGTTACGTGCGGATATCTATTTTTGTCATCTTGACTTGCGATAGTGAAGACCTATTTGGCTTAAATAAAAAATAACATTAATTAATAAGGATTATTTTGTAATTCTCTTGAAAATTTCCCCAAAAATCCAGTCGGAGCGAAAAAAAAACAGGTTCGAACCGGTTCAATGGTGGTTGGTGGAGCGAAACCGGGACCGAACCGATTTTTTTGTTTTTTTTTGAACCGGAACGAAAACCGGAGCGAAAAATATTTCGGTTCGATGCCCTGGAAGAGCTTAACATTAAATAATTTCACAAAGAATTTACACAAATTAAAGATGAAAACGAAATAATGCGTGATCCGGGATTACATTTGATTAAAACCTCAGTGAATAAACAGTAGATTGCTTTGCTATGCAATGTGAAGAAAAACTGATGCGTGAGGCAGTCAAATTGAATTGTTCCTGTTATCTGATTGGCAATGAATCGTCCCGAAACGCTGTTTTGAGACTTAATATTTAAAACCGAGACGTCTCGTAACCATACTTAATTATGATCAGCCAAAAATTGAAATGTTTAGTAAAGCTTTCTAATATATATTGCTTGAGATTTTCTTTGGTCATTGATGACAACATTTGGTTAAAATTTCCATTAAATTTGATACAATTCTTTCCATGTCTGAATGAATTTCTATGTATATTCTTTTGTGGAACACCTCCAGTAGCATAATCTATCGGTAGACTAATTTATTACAAACTTCAAATTTAAAATGCATTCCCTTGTTGATAAAATTGCAGAAAATGAAAACTCAGACGCACTAATCCATAAAAATATCTTAAAACTATAGATACCTTTCAACTATAATAAAAGTAATTTCTTTATGGTGGGTAACTAAATGCTCAAATACTGCTATTCTAGCGAAAAAAATAATATGAGAAGCTACACATATATGTATAAAAAAATAAAAGGTGTCATCCTTTGAGTCGTAGGTTGTAAACTCTAAATAGGGAATTTCAATAATGCGGAGCAAAAGCAATAATCATAAGTAAATGTATTTAGAAATCATAACGTAAAGTTGTGTCAAAGATTTTCCAACCGTTAATTGATGCTGAAAATCCTCAGGTACCCCTATAGCGGACTGACATTAGTTTGTACGCTCTTATATTTATTAATACGAAACTATTATGAAAGAATGGACTACATGAATATAAAACATAAGTGCTTTTATTGATTTCATGAAACACTTCATCAAGATGTTCGAAGAGAAATAAGTTTAAATGTAATTAATAATTGATTAACCTATACCACGAATGATTGATCTCGATAGCGTTAATTCATGAAAATATCTTTCCTTATAATAACTACAAATATTATCTTTAGTGCGGAGAATGTATATGAAGAAATAATTATGGACAGAATAAAATGAGAGAATATATAAATGCACTTCAACTCTCATAAAATGTGTCTAAATGTCGCTGCATATTCAGGAACCATAAAGTTGTCATGCATTTCATCGAAATAGATGAAAATGAATGAAAACCAATCTTTGCATATTTCAAAACGAATAAAATAATTACCTCAGCACAAGATCGAACGCTTCAAAGTAATCATCAGGTGCAACACAGGGTGATAAGATAGTTGCGGTTCACTGAACTTTTACGTAAATTTTAAAAACTGGTTCGGTCGTAAATGCTTTCAGATCAGGAAGATGTTGGATATCTCCGATATTATGTCAATGGCAATCATTTTAAACATGTACTATAAGTTTCACATGGTATATAGTAACTTTTTGATCACCCTGTATAATTGAAATTATATGGGTTTAATATTAATTTAATATATTCATATAATGTAAAATTTATATAAGAAACCTTTGCACATTAGGTGGACATAGTATACACCACTTTAGAATTAACGCCGAATTTATGAAACTTATTAGGATTTGATAATGACATTTCGTAGATATCGAATCTGTTGTACAACCTCTGTTAATTTTGTTTCACCAAATAAATAAAAAATTGTTCTAAAAAAATTAAATAGATACAAAGTCATATACTAGAATTACTCTCACGATAGTTCCGTATTGGAATAACACCCGGCAAGTAGATCGCTTCCGGGTCACGGCAGAATTTTCTCCTAATTTCTCTCAAGTCTACTCATAGAATATAGAGCAATGATTCGCTGAGGACCGGCCGAGAAAGGTGAATAAAAGGCAACTATGAACTACTTCTTTAAACGACATAAAGATTAAAGAGCAAAAGCGGAAAAATGAGTAAATGTACTTATATAATATAGTCCGTTGGGATAATCCTCGACCCATACGAACCCTCAGAAATAAAATTTTCAAAAATGTGTTTGAGTGAAAATGAAAGGCAAGTATTTTGTATTTTTCCCTGAAGAGAATCAGAGAGGGAGGTGGATGTTGCTGCGCGACAGAAAAGCAACCACGCGACATCCATAATTACCAGAGGGTGAGGAGTGCAAAGGAGGAGTGCGAAGGACGGAGAGGAAGCGATGAACGAAACGCATTGTGGCGCCGCCTAACACGCAAGCCCGCAACTACCGCGCCGTTTTGTCTGTCCGCCGGGTTAGTTTCCGTGTTGGAGGAAGAAGTACGACAGCAAGAGAAATGTTGCATTGGAATTGCACGACGATTTAAAAAATGAACCACCGATCTCACTCTCATTGCTAGAACCAATTGAAGGTAATAATAGCATCAAAGAGTTGGGTCACACAGGCTCGCGCGTGTTAGGGTAGCAACGAGGTGTAGTAGGAAGCCCAGTGGACACACAATGCAGATAAAGAGCCTCGAGGAATATCGAAGGGACGTACCGGGAGATTTAGGATTTTCATGATCGACCGAGAAAGAGAGGACAACCCTTTTTTCGTTGCGACGTGATAACTGAAATGCATGTGTTTTGTGGTTTTGAGTCTCATTTAGCTAGTTGGATTTGATGGTGCTCGGCCAGTAGGGTACACCTCCTTTCTTTTTCCCTTTCCGCTCGCGAAAAAGAGTTTAATCTCTGTAATCTGAGCTTATCTGGCGTCTGATTAATAGTTCGTGAGAATAAATTCCGTTTATAAAAATTTTATCTAATAACTCAAATAAGCGCTCTAATGTTCCAGTTGCCGTTGGTTTCAAAATGCCATAATACGTTCATATCAATGTTACTGATTAACGGAAACATAAGATTTCCGGTTTGTTTTCCCCTTGCTAACGCATCTCTTTAGCGGCCACAGCGCATACTGCCACGGCAATGGTTGGAAACTATTATACTTGAAAAAGAACTATGATGAGTAAACATAAAAAACCTATTTTTACAATACCAAAAAGATTCCTAGACAAAAAGGAAGGAATTAATTATAAACTAGTTTGTCCGTTTAAGCGTTGCTTTTAATTTTGATGTCACGGTGAAAGAATATAGGAACAATGGTTATGTAACATTATTAATAAAGCTATTCTGGATTCAAAAAGGTTATGAAGGATTTTGCTAGGTCGATTTCTCCACTCTGGAAGAAAATGACAAATAAATATAAAACAGAGTGAGGGTAGATTTTTGAACAGTGATGATTTTGAAAATTGTAAAAATGAATGTTAATAAGGAGAAAACAAAGGTAAGTGTTAAATTGGAGGAAAAAGGACATAAAAGGTCACTCAATGCAAAAAGGAAAGCAAATCGGCGCATTATTTCGAGGATTTTGATAGCCATAGAATGAAATTCAGCCAAAACCAATGGCTTAAGTACATACAATATCGCAAGCAATATATTCTCCTAATTGGGTAAATAAGGTCTCTTTATTAAATTATGACTGAACTAATCCCTCGCCAATTACTAAACGAGGGCAATCCTGTCCATGAATGCAATAAAATGCGATGGCATATTTAAACTTAATCGAGAGAAAATGCATCGCATTTATAATTCTGTGGAAACCATCGAGAAGGAAGTGAAGGAATGGCATGTGATAAAGTTGTATAACGATCGTAGCTAAGAGATGAACTTGTTGAATAATGGGAATTATGATACTTATATTTGAAGAATTAATTCCACTAAAAGAGTTTCTTAATAAATCTCTGACAAATTTTAAAAAATTAAAGTACGAAATGGATATGCACTCTATATATGAAGATACAGAAGACACTTTAATTTGATACTTAATATTAAAATATCGAGTAATGAAAAAGAGTGGTCGAGTGAGGATTGGTGCTTGAATAAGTTCGTTGAGATAAATGGAAGGCTTTATAATCTTTATAATTACACAATAGACGTAATCTCGAGGTGTTATAATTAGCGATCTTTTCAATTAGTCTATGCATATATTGCTCTGCTGAAACCCATTTGAATTAGGAATTGAGTAGGAACAATTATAGTAATTAGATTAATTTTAGTAACTGGAATCAGTGGTATTGATTTAGCTTTAATAAACTAATTTTTCACGTTATTACGAGAATAATTTCACCGAGATGAAGTTACGCGTTTTTAAAATTCAATTGATTCAAAGCTCGTCTCTGGTTCTCCACATAAATATGTTATTAATTAAATAAGGGTTGATCAATAAAATTTCATCTTTTGAATATTTCCGCAGCTATATTTTTGCAGGGAATGACACTACTAACGTCCGAGTTCTTTGTTGCAAACTTTTCAGAAAAAAAACGTTTATGTATGTACATTAAATATTTCCATCGTCACTGAATTCTATTTCATCACCACCATTGTTATTATAATTATTGCTACTATCATCGCTGATTCACTATATAGTCATAAACGTCTATTATATTGTTATCTGTGATGAGCTACGCCATTCCGCTAACAAACGAAAAAAATCGCAGTTAAAAGTAATACGGTGAAATATATATGGAGAAATGTAGGAGAATGCTGAACATAAAATGGACAGATAGGATGAAAAACGATGAAGTGCTAGGAAGAGTAGAAGAGAAGCGAATGATTATAGAGATTATTAGAAAGAGGAAGGCAAACTGGGTTGGACATTACCTGAGGAGAGAAAGTATGATTAAAGACGTGTTAGAAGGAAAACTAGACGGAAAAAGTGAAAGAGGTAGGAAAAGGTTTCAGTTAACAGACGATTTGAAAGGAAAAGAGGGCTATCAAGATATAAAGAGGACAGCGGAAAATAGGAGTATAAGGAGAACCAGGTTTAACCATGAATAATCACGGACCTATCTACAGACAGACTACCTATGATGATGATGATATATTTTTAGAGAGTAAACGACAAGTTTAAAAAAATCCAAAATAAACAGGATTTCTATATTTGCAAGAAAAATTGGATTGACGGAAAAAGAACAACGTTTACGCATTTGCCAAAACTACGACTCGACAGGGATTGTAATAACAGTGTCATAGATTACGACAGACGAAAATAAGATGCCAGTCACATTTTAGGGGTAGATTAAGTATAGTAGTAATGTTTGTAAACAGATATTTAGATATTCCATGCTATAAAATGTTGAAAATGGAAAAGGAACATCGTCGAGAATGGAATCACAGTTGAGAGGAAAGAGAGCAAAATAAAATCATATTTTACCGGTAACTGTGCGTCACTTCCGTAAACAGGAGTTGGTTATACTAAATCAATCTCTAACTGCGGAAATGGGCGAACAAATCAATGTAAAGGGCGCTTCTGCATCTAAAACCTCTTAAGAAGAACGTTTTACAAACAAAGAAAATTATAAATTAATGGCAATTATATACTCAGAAGGAATAAATCAACATCAGGCTGCAAAAATTGTGGACTATGTAAACCCCAGCGTTCGAGGATAGATGAGGTTAATGAAAGAAAAGTTTTCCTAAAAATGAAGGAAATTGCCAGAGGTCGACTCGCAATCACGCATTTAAGGTATATCGACCGACATAATCTCACAAGAAAAATTCCGCATTTAGCATCGAATTCCTCACCCAGTTAACTTTCCAGGCCAAACGTGAGCTCGTTTTCAGGTCATGGAATTCATCAACGCAACGCACTAACTTTTGCTTTTTACAAGAATCGTATAAAAATTCGTCGGTCCGGATATAAACGTAGCGGTTCTTAAATAAAGGCTGGTTTCGCCAAACGGATGAATACGCGCTCCAAACAGACAAATTAATCCGCATCGAGCGTACCGGGGGAGCGGCGTACAGCATAATTAAGTGCGCCATTTTGCTCTACTCAGGAATTTCCCTCTTTTTTCCGGCGATTATTTTCCCCCCTACTTGCTCGTATAACGGCATCGGATCAAAATGGGAATTGCCGCGGAAATAAATTGATGCAAGAAATTACGTTAATTTTTTTCAAAATTTTTACAAAAGTTATGGAAAATTAAATACTCTTTTCTCAACGTCAGTATATACGCACGTAAGAATAAGAATGTGAAAAAAGAGAATAAACAAAAAGGAGTGATTGTGATAGACTAATTTTTTTGAGGTCACCGCTGAAGGAACAATTTCAAATTCCCGCTGACAAATCACAGAACACCGTGTAAATGACAAAAAAAATCCTTTTGATTGAATCTTCATGTTTAATGAATTCATCTTTGAAATTTAAATAAACGAGTCCCTCCTTTCAAAATCTAATCTTCTAAATCATAATAATGAGCTAAAACGTCCTGTCACGCTCGACTGTGGCGACGTAGGTGGCGAGGCTGCAAATTACTCTATTACATGTGATCCATAAGAAACATTTTACGTTAAAAAAATTTATTTTCTTTTAGTAAATAACCCGTATGAAATAAAGTAAAATAAACAGATTTTGCGACCAAATTGCGTAATTTATTGATTAGTTAATTAATAATTTACGTTGTCAGCCGAGGTTGTCAGCAACAAGGGAAGTATTGTTGGCATAAACAAGTTCTTATAATTTGAGTAATAGAAAATTGACTATAGTAAATAATATTAGGTATCAGTTTAAGAGTAAAGTGACGTTAAAATGGGAGACAACTTTAAGGGGACACCTGAAGAACGTCGAAGACGATTGGCCAGGGAACGAACTCGAAGACGAAGATCTAGAATAACACAACAGCAGTTGAATGAAAGGAGAGACTACAATCGAAAATTTAATCAAACTATGATCAAACCTGTTTTCTTTTAGTTTACCCGTAAACTTTGACGGGATATTGGCTAGTTATTTATATTGTTTTGTAGCATTTTGGCTTTAAGTTAAATAATTTTACAAATTATGGACAAATATATTAGGGCACGTTTCAAAATAATATAAAGTAATACTGTGAATGTTCTAAGAATATCTTGTTCCATCGATTAAAACTGGGATTTTAAAATAAAATTAAGATGATAGTTATTCTAATTTATCTGCAACTCACATATTTAAAAAAATGTTTGTCTTCCACGAGAATGAAACTTAAAATAAATGTGTAAAACGACTACTTGAAATTTTTGTATTTTTCATTCGGTGAGTTTTATCTCTGGATGATTATAAAATTTCTCAATTTCTCAATCTTCGAACATACCCTTACGGCCCCTTGTCTCTGCCAAATCGAATATAAAGCGTATGTTTGGATGGAAACGATCAAAATTACTACTATGTACTATTTCCTCGGGCCATCTTATGACAAACTAACACATAACAATATATAATATAAAGAGCATATACCTACGGCGAACATTGTCGTGTAACCACAATCATAATCTTTCACAACATAATTATTTTCTTTCGAATATCTCAAATAAATATAACAATTTATGTTGCCTTGGAAATGCCAATAAATGAATACCAGTAAAATAAAACTTTAGTATTGTTGCCTATGAACTGAAAAATATACATTATGTTAATAAGAATTCATTTGTAATATACCTATAATGATTAACATTTCTGATAAAAAATATTTATTCGTTTTCGGCGAAAGCTGGGTAAGGTTTTAATTTAGGTTACAACAGAAAAATAAAATATATGAATTTACTTTAAAGAAATAACGTTATATATGCACTAAAAAGTAAAAAAATATAAAAATTCACATAATAGAATGTTCCATAAATTAATATTAATGATGGGAATATAAAAGTTGTCTAGCTTAATGTTTAACAAATAAATTTTTTGCACAGTTATTATACACTTTTTAGTGCATGAAAATATGTGCTTTTTAATTTAAATATTATTTTAGTTTAATAATTCATTCTTGCATATCCGTAATTTTTGATGGGCAATTACACTAGTACGTATATAATATTAGAGTACAACCAAGATTGTCGACTGTCGACTGGCAGAAGGTCTTTGATAGAATGAATTGCGCATTGCTGATGAGGATACTAAATAATATAGGTGTCGATTTGAAAGAGAGGGGACTGATAAGGAATCGCTGTGTGAATTAAGCTGCGAATGTAACATTGGAAAAAAGATGCTACCAGCGGAATTAATATCGGTAGAGGAGTAAGGCAAAGTCGTTTCCTATCGCCGGTTCTATCAAAAATACACAGAGGTAGATTAATGTAAGAAGCGTTAGAAAAACAGGAGATTTCAAGTCTGGAGGGAGGATTGAAAGAACAATAAAATATGCTGATGATCAATAACTTCTTTCATGTAAAGAGAAGGAACTCCAGAAATTGATAAAGAGATTGGTAATGACATGTAGAAAATAGGTATTTGAAATAAATATAGAAAAAATCAAGGTCATTCGAATATCGAGAAAAGAAGACAACATGAACGAAGGTATTGGTGGAAGGCCTTAGAGCAAGTTTTAGTTCTCGATTAATTCGAAAATTTCTATGATTAAAATTTTTTTAATTATTATCTGTCTAGTGCAGTGGTGCCCAACCTTTTACATATCGTGCGCCATTTTTCAGTGCCGAAGTGTCGATGCACTACTTACAATTAGTTATAAACATGAGATAAGTGAATATAAGGATTTGATTTAAAAAAATCTTATTTTTAGTGCAATTTCTAGTATCATTTAAATTCCGTCAACTGTTCTATATCGGATTGTAATTTTTTTGTTGCAAGCAGCAACAGTTTGTCTAGATTAGAGTCAGTGAGTCGTGAGCGCTGTTTATTTTTTTATAGGTTTTATGGACGAGCAAGCTTGTACACGCGCGTATGTGCTTGCAAATCGACAGATTTTATTCTGAATTTTCTAAGTTGTGGAAATTGCTCAGGATTCAATAAAATGACTTATTTCCAGAAGTCGGTACATGATGAATAAACAATGGTGGAAAGAGAATAGTGAGGGCGATACTTTGTACTTATTTGTCGGTTGGAATTTTCGGGCACCCGAGTAATCAGACGTGATAGGTTTCCTTATAATCACTTGTCCACTAAAACCTTCACTTCCAATCTCATTTATTCATTCAAAACTCACAAACTAAATTGATATATCGGCTTCAATACAATAAAATTTTGAGATCATAGTTTTAAATTCCAGATATATTTCAACTGCGGAAAAAAGATATGATCTTATAATTTTTTTTAAACAACGCCGTGCGCCGTGTTTGAGAGGAGGATGCGCCAAAAGTGGTGCATGGGCCATAGGTTGGCACCACTGGTCTAGAGGTTGACAACATTCTATTGCATCTTTAAAGTATAAGCCATTATTTGCAACATATTTACTTTTAGACGTGTCTTTATTCTGATTATATGCCATACGGTCACAAGAGTCGGAATCAAATACTGCAAAGTATTGTTTATTTTAGCTATATAGCTGAAATAAATAAAACTTTCATGTAGTTGAATGCAATTTACTTAGGATTGGATATCCAGAATATTTTTCTTTTTTATGTAAGTTTGCTATAAAGCGTAGGATTAATACCATGGGTGAAAAAATATCACCCAGTGGGGAGTTTTATCCTGCCCGTTGTGAATTAAGCACAAGCAATTCATTTTACAAAACTAAATATTTTCAGAAAATTGTTTGCTATGGGATATAAATATTTGTAATTTTAATTTTGGCCAGGTGAACTTGATAATTATTACTTGATAAGAAATTAATGAGAAGTAGCATAGTTAATTTAATAAGAATATAAATTATATAATTTTTGCTAATGGTTTATTGCTAAAATATTGTCTTTACATCGCCTCTAAAAATATATGTGACTACACCACCACAATTCTAACTACCTACGTTTGAAACTTCTGCCCACCCTTTATTTAACCAATAAATCCAGATATTAATGCGTGCACTTCGCTTCGCACTGTTGTCAGCCAACATGTGGGAATAACATCTCTTCTTGGAAAAGGAGAAAAATAGGCCTATCAAAAACAAATGCGCATCAAGAGAATCTTAAAATACATTTGCGCGGATTTTACATTGCTTTCGAAATTTATTCGAGAACTCTTGCCGCAATTATCAATGTTTAGAATCACAGTAAATTAGTGTTCTCTCAAATTTTAACAAAATAAGAATGTGTTAACCTAAGTTTCATTAAAAATCATGATACGCCATAAAAACGGTTTATCACTAACGATTTGTGGAGAATGCAAGTGATTCATAAAGATCCTGTACTGGGAAAGAATACGTCGATCTGAAAAAAAAATTTATAAAATTACTTTCAACTAATTTAACGTTTTCACTGGAAAGGGATTAAAGGACGCGCAGAGAATGGAAGTTGTAGAAAGAAGAGAGTGAGTGAACATGGAAAAGGCTTTCGGTTTTGCTCTTTTTTCGAAAAATAAAACGAACAAAAGGACATTCACATTAGCGAATCAAAGAAAAACCGACGTAAAGCCCCTTTTAAACTCACATTTTTTTTCCAACTAAATCGTTTTTACTCCCTTTGTCTCTTTTCGGTGGCGCGAAATTGTTAATTCGGATGTCACAAACATAGTTTTGTTGCGACGAACGCAGCAGCAGACATTAAAAACAAAATGTGAGAGGAATATTCAAAGAAAGGAGAAATGGAGGGAGGAAGGGAGAGAGAAATTAAGGGAGGGAGAGGAGAATGACAAGAAGGGAAGATGCAATATAAGGAGAAACGGAAGAGGGAAAGAGAGAGAGATCAAGAGAGGGAGGAGGGGTGTATGCTGAGGGATGAGCACGAGAGAAGAAAAAAGGGGATGGAGAAAGGGGCGAGTTGTAAGAGGGGACAGAGGAAAATGAATGAGAGGAAGAGAGAAAGGGGAAAAAGGAGTAGGAGAAACCGAAGTTGGAAAAGAAGAGAGAGGGCTAGCAGGAGAAAGGGGAGTGAGTAATTTTAAAAAAGGGATTCCGGAAAATGTTATTTTGTGCAAGATGGCGCACAGCCCGTTTTGTTCGCTGCCTCGACATACAAATCTTAGCCTGCGAGGATCGTTCTTATAGGGTTGACACAATGGCTTCCGCCAAGTCCGAGTTCAGCAACGTAATCTCCGAAGTTGCGCGAAAGGGATCTGCTAATCGGGGAGCTTACCCCGAGGGCGGTTAGGTGGAAAACGCAGGTACGGCCGTGGAATGCTAACAAATTCAACGTAGAGCAACATTTTCAAAGGCAAAGGTTGGAAAATTATCTTTATTAGATACTTTATTGGAATAAATTGAAAATATTTTGTTAGTACACGCTGTCATATCTATAAAAAGCTAAATGTTTATGCTATTTCTCGATAATGTTTCTATTATACAACCAACCATATTTTAAATATTTTATGCTACATCAAATTTGTCTAAACACCTATTAATAATGCAAACTCGAAAATGTTATGGTCAAATTAAATATTTTCATTTAGCTGCATTCTGTCACCGCGTTTAAGACTAACGTGTTTTACATGTTAAACGGTCAAATCCTTAAAAATCAAGTAAAAAAAGGCTCAATTCGAGCCGCCGACCAAATTTAATAAAAAAAAGTCAAAGGCCAATCAAAATATATTTTAAATTAAACCATAGCGCTCGTTTATCATCGTGATTGAATTGCAATCGAGGAAAAAGTGAAAATTTTTGAACTCCGCATCAAATGAAAACAAGTATGATACCCTTGCTATAGCAAAAGGTGGAAGCACGTTTTCCTTAATTATTTTTAGGGTTCTCATTTGCTTCAGTAGTTTGGCTAAAATACCACTTTCAAAATTTGGAATTTTCCAAATTTGTAGCAAAACCCATCGGTGACTTAGAAAATTGAATCAATGTCTTGATAAATGCTATATAATTCAAAAAGAATTTTCCAAAGCAGTTTGGTTACAATTCCATTTTAAAGTTTTGAATATTCCTGGTTTGAAGTCACCTAGCAGAAAATCTATGACTTACTTAGAAAATGCAATCAGTGGAAAAATTAAAGACGTATGAGAAATATTATTCAATAAGATTTTTATAATTATCTCTTTACACAAATAAGTTGATTGTTCACAGACAGGCGAACAGACGCGTGATCACATTTATACGAATTTTTTTCAAGATAAAGTGTTAAAACAGAACAATTCATTCATATAAACATGTAAATTTTAGTCATCAATCGACCTTTCTATAAAAAGTAGCAAGTGAAGCCCTCAATAAATGTCCTCGAATAGTTTTCTAATTCCAGCGGCATGTGTATGCAATCTCATTATACCTCAATATCCTTGGATAATAGCCTCTTAATAATTACCTTTCAATATATGTTGCAATAAATAAACGGTATGGTTTATTCCTAGCGCTGAAATCTTTTCTAAAACCAACATTATTATATACCTTGATTCAATTTTTTAAGCCGTAGCAAGAGATATGGAGGTTTTCATATACTTAAATACAAATCCAACTTCAACAAAAACAATTGAGCTCGTCTTATGGCTGGAAAAAAATTTATTTACATTATTTTATTTACATAATTTTGACTCAAATGACGCCACTTTCATTGCTTGAATAAAATCATATGCGAGATGCAGTACAATAAAGGCTAAATGAGATGACAATAATTCTGCGCGAATTTGAATAATCTCGTCATTGAAAGCTACCTACCCCGATCAGGAGTACGAATGAATAAGTATTGAATTCTTGTGCTGATTTTCACATATTTTAACCCTTTAACGCTTGATGGCTAAACATTTTGTCATAACATTTTTCTCTGAGTGCTCACATACTTTTTCAGCTAAACTGGATAAGTTTCATAAAGGGTCGTTTATAGTGTTTAAATTATTGCACAAAAGTATCTTTTGACCAATACATTCCATAGTTTAAATAAATATATATAGGTGGCTAAATATTTAGCCACTAAATGTTCAATATTCAATAATTGTTCAACATTCTACCTAATAAAAAGTGGCAAAATATTTAGCCACCATTCACCTACGAGAAAGTATCCTCAGGAAATGTGAGTGTTAAAGGGTTAATTGAGGAAAATGTCATGAACAAATAACAAATATCTGTTAATATATTATAAACGATGGGGTGAGCTTTGACTCGAAATTTTGGCTGATATAGGCAAAATTTCCAATCTACCATGCTTCTCCTTTGATATTAGTTTTCCAATAATACAACACTTTTATTTTTATGCAACATTATGCCTTTATGAATGAAATCAAACCCTTTGATCGGGATAGCCCTTTCATTGAAGTCACTTCGCCAAGGAATTCCCTTGTACTTATTAAAAATTTCCACTCCTTCCTCTGCAATTGTACTTTTAGGCGTCTTTCAGAGGCTCCCTTTCTCTCTTTAAAGCGCTATGGACTGATGTGCTTCAATATTCCATTCTGAGCCCTGTATTGTTCAATTTATTTCGTCATCAACATTCCTAAACTCCTTTAATATACAAATACATATAATAGATACTTTAAAATGCTTATACAATAAGTTATTTTGATACAATTGACTACAAACCTGGTGTATTAAATAAACTTTTCTCTTTACCAGAATACTCATATCTCATCAACCGCATAAACCAATTAAATTCATGACCACCAAAATTCACCTTTCCAATCCTAAAAATTCCTAGTAGTCCTAGGTCCAAAACAAACCTTGGACCTTGCAACCTTAAGTAGTTATTTAAAAGGCAAATGGTGTAAGATCATTGTATTCTAAACAAAAAAATTATCTCTTTTCAGCTTGGACAATATCCACATATGAAAATCCATCATCCGACCAACCTTAGTCTACGCTGCAGAATTATTCGTAAATTGTACCGATAAGAATAGAAATAGGGTTGAAACTTTACCGGACAAAACCATCCGATGACTCACTCCTCCCAATTGATTCCCTCTCATGAATTTCGCAACACTCATTCTGTCCAACCGGTAGTCACCTTCATTCATAAGACAGAAATCTTTCCCTAGACAGAGAATCCTCTCCTTACCACCAACAGGGACCACGGTCACAATAAAGAATCCAAATATCGGAACGAAAAACAATCTAAGTATATGAGAACCTTGTAGCTTACCACCATTTCTATAAACCCGAACTCAGGACACAAAAATTATCTTAGCGACATATTGATCGTCGGACCAATTTTAATCGTGATGTTTTTCGGTAGTCATACTGAATATCATATCTTATACATCTATTTTAAATAATTTTAAGATACCACAACGCCCTGCACCTGGTTTGCGTTATGAGGAATAGGGATGAGAGAATTGTATAGGCAAATACCGTTGAAATTTGTGAGCGAAATGTTAAAAATTTTCCGTCGGTTGTAGCTAATGTCCTACAATCATAATAAATGTCGGATATGTGGTCATTCTACATGTAGGTTATAATTTTGAGGAACCAGTCAGTCTGTGATGCCCAGCCAGATTGGCATAACTATTGGCGCTTTTTGATTTAGCCGAATATTAAATCTTGAAATAATGCGGTCATTTAGGTTTTTCTTCTTAATTTCTTGCGAAAATACTCCTTTCAATAAAGCATCTCATCAGATTTGGCGATTATTTAACAAAATAATGTACTGCAACACACAAACTGCATAATATCTTTCCTAAACGATGAAATTCTTTACATGCAACTCACCAAAGACGTAGAAATAGCATTTGAATAATTGACTCAATAAAATTTTGAACGATTGGCTAAAATAAAAATAAAATGTTACTAAGAAGAATATATTTATATATTGGTTACTGCGGTCGGCATTAAAAGGCCTCCTCCCGATACGAGAACGTAAATAAT
Organism: Tanypteryx hageni; assembly: GCA_028673005.1. Classification (NCBI taxonomy): domain Eukaryota; kingdom Metazoa; phylum Arthropoda; class Insecta; order Odonata; family Petaluridae; genus Tanypteryx; species Tanypteryx hageni. Next base: position 127,010,251 of record CM054113.1, on the reverse strand, counting down.
CGTCCATTAAGACGGATTCCCTCGTTCTCTGCTTTCATGTCATCCCGCGAACTGCGTTTCATTATTTCTCAGACATTTCGTCCCTCTCCTCCCACACTCATCTCCCCTTTCCCCATCTTTCTCTCTCTATTTATCTCCCCTCCCACCCTCCCTCTCTTCACCTCCCCTCCATCCCTCATTCCCAATTTCCTTCCCCCCCTTCCTCTTCTTCTCCCCTCCCCTGTCCCATTCCCCTTTATTCCCCTCCTTATTCCAACGCCCGTATTGTTTTTCCCGGAACTGCTCTGTCTCAACGCCATCCTTATCAACACCAGATCATCCTTCTTTCTGCACATTATATCCTCTTTCAAATCTCCTTTCTCTGTCTCTCCTTCTCCGATAGTGGATTTCCTCGCAAGGAAAAGCAAAATATGCCGTGAATTAAGATAAATACTGAAAAATGTGTATATGATTATGTTAAGCTCCATTGGGGTAAGAGGGGGAAGGGGGGGGGGGGTGAAATGGAGATTAGAATCAAAACCCATGCGTTATTTTCATAGTTTCACGATTACTGACTCTTGAATTACAAATAATTTAAATTTTGATTCAAAAGCGTTTCAGTCGCGTTTAATTTTATGAAAGCGCTCATGTTTTCACTGTCTGCCCATATGAGCAATCAGTTCATTAAAATAGCTAGTAAGAGGTAAGAGATATAAGACTGGAATTTGCAGGATGTAAGTGGTCTTTTACGTCATTTATTACGCTGTCAAATAATGTTTCTGGAGAAATCGGTGGGTGACAGGTGGTGCCTTTAAAATATGCAAAAGGTTATAGATATAAAGTATAAAATTTCTATCATTTGTGTGACGTTTAATGCTACCTTTGCAGCTGAAAGTTTTTGGAAAAATCGGTGCCTATTGTTTGCGACCGCATGGTCTTGTGTCACATTTGTTCGCTCGCATGTGCTGCAAAATTTGACAGCGCTGGCTCTCACGGTATCCGAATCATAGGGAATAGACAGGTAGACACTCTTCTTTATATATTACTAGCTGAAATGCCCGGCTTCGCTCGGAGTTTTTATTATTTATTATTTTTATTGATATATCACTGTTGATGTCATATTACAATAAAACTAATACAATAAATTCTGAAATTTACTTACTTTTGCTGTTTGGTACTCCAAGTTCATCAAACGTTCCCCATTCCTTAATTAAGTAAGCTATGTTTACATTAACATTTACTATTTTATATTGTATTGTAAAGTTTTACAATTAATATAATTATGCATTGATGTCTTACTTAATATTTACATGGATAGATGCAACGAAGCTCTTAAAGCAGCGTGTCTGGCTCCCAACGCTAGGGTCGCGGGTTCGAATCCTGCCGAGGGCATAGTTGTATGTGTTCGTCTTTGCTCAAGTTATTACGCTCATTGTAAAAGGCCGTTAACGGCTGTTTATGAGCTGATATAAATAAATAAATAAAATTATGTGGATTATGCCAATACTATGAGCCAAAATAAACAATAAACAACATCTTGGTTACCGAACAAACGTAAGTAGATGTATCGATTTATGTTGCGATAAATATTTCTATGTTAATGGTAAAAGATAATGGCCTAAGTCAAAAATCTGGAAAATTTAATTTATCTCTTACTTTGTGTCACATCGATCTACATCATAATAATGAGGAACCATTTAAAAAAATTGTTGAAAATTGAACCGCTTAATGGCGTTGGTAGTTGTGTTGTTGCTCTCTGGTAAACTTGTGTTTTGTGAAAAAGGAAATATTTATCCTTCTATTATCTCATCAGATAGCGTTTCAGGTAAATAAATTTTATGTGATAATATGAAAATAATATTCATTACAGAGTGTTTGTTTAAATTTTTAGGGTTAAATGGTGTGCTTTATAGATATACTGTCACGAAAGTTAAATAATGCTTCTAATACAAGAAAACGAATAATACAATTGATACCATCAGATGAATCAGATGAAGACTTTTTTACAAACACATTAAATGCAAATCCAGAAACCCTAGACATAGGGCAAAAAATAAAAATAAAATAAAGAGAACGAAAAATGAACATAACTACGAAGAAAATATTAAAAAAATCAAGAGAAATTGTGGCGAAGAATAAATTTCCTAAAATTCCAAAGTTGTTAGTGGCAAAGTATTTGAAAATAAGAAGTCTTTGTTAAGAAAAATGTTTAAATCTTTTAAATTATGAAGAGCGAAAAGTTAATTTTGAAAACTTTCGGAAATTGGGAGACTTTAAAAAACAAAATTTACATCTATTTGGAGCGATTCATAAACAGATGATGAAACAAATGAGACCCAGAACTTTTGAGAGAGAGCAGAGAAAAAGTAGTTATAAATATTTTTTGTCTACTGGTAATTCAATTAAAGTATCTATGTGCAAGAAATTTTTCTTAGATACATTTAAAATATCTACTGGACGGTTAACCCGTGCTCTTAACGCACAAACTGCAGGAACAGATTTTCCTGGGAAAATGACCAGATCATCCCGTAAAACATGTGAAGATAAGATTAATGCCGTAAAAGATCAGATTTTGAGTTTTCCTGCATTTGAAAGTCACTATACTAGAGCACATCACACTCCAGGTCGAAAATATTTGAATCCGGATCTAGATGTTAAAAAAATGTGTGGCCTTTTTGTTGAAAAGTATAAAGAAAATAATATAACATGCGTGAATGCGTGGACATATCTAAAAATATTTAACACAGAATTTAAATTACATTTTCGCTGCTCTTGCAAAGATACGCGCCAAAAGTGTGGCTTACTTAAAATGAAAATCCAAGAATCCAGTAATGAAGAAAAAAATGTGGATCTGAGACAGCAGCATGACTTACATTTGAAAAATGCCGAACAAGCTAAGACGTGTTTAAAAGACGATCAGGAAAAAGCACTAGAAGATCCAGAAGAATATTTTGCATTCTCATTTGACCTACAGATGGCACCTCCATATCCTAAACTTTCTGTTTCAATAGCTTATTATAAACGCAATATATATGTTTACAATTTAGGTTTTCACAACTTTCATTATAATAATGTTAATATGTATGTTTGGGATGAGACTATAGCATCATGGGGATCTCAAGAAATAGCGTCATGCTGTACAAAACATATTAAAAATGTCACAACTCACACAGTGATGCTTGTTCTGGACAAAACCGTAATATAAAATTAGCACTGACATGGATGAAAATTATTCAGCCTTCGGATAATAATATTGAAACAACTGATCACAAATTTTTGATATCTGGACATTCCTTTTTGGAGTGGTATAATCCAAAGGATTATTATAAACTAATAGAACAGTGTCGTAAAAAGAACCCATTTGCAGTACACCAAATGCCGCAGGAAGATTTTTTTCAACAAAGCCTCTAGAGAAATCAACTACAAGGAGAACCAATAATAATGAGAGAGAATCTGTTTTTCGGTAAAAAATACAGTGAATGTGATTTTTAGAAAATCTTCTATAAGATATCTTTTGATGATGAAGCAAAATTTCATATTCTAGATATTTCACCCAAAAGGGGAAGGTCAAAATTATATGGAAAAATTCAATTATTTCCATTATATGCGAGTATCAGACCAGTGATTAAGGAAAAAGTATTTTGGAAAATATTTTGTTACTTAATGAAAAAATATTTTTTAATACACACAAACGCAAAAGTCGAAATATCTCAAAACGAAAAATATATGATACTTTCATAATCACCGGCACATGTAGGCATGCATATACATTTGTACCCTTTATCTTGGCGTTGGCTATTCTTCCTCTAAGGCGCGCCACGGCGTGGGTTTTCCGTGCATTAATCTTTACGTGGCTATCTCCCTTTGAAGAGGACAACAATTAAGAAATTTAGCTTTGTTATCGCCTGGAAAATGTTAATAAATTTTGTGCTTAAAGGATAATTTCGAGCGATTTAACATGTAATACGACAAAACATTTACAGAATTAAAATATTCAGTCTTTCAGTGTGATTAATCGGTAGCGCCCAATCGGAGGGGTCCAATCTTCACAAATTCTCCGATAAATACACGAACTCTGACAAACGAACCGAAAAAAGTCGGCACTATTTGTTTTAACTCTAATACATAAAAAAAAAACGTTTTGAAATTTCCTGTGCCTAGAACCCCGCCTAGATCTATGTGCATGGAAATTTTTGTGTATTTTTGGTTAATCAACCTCTTGGATTATTATAGTTATTTCTGTCCTCGTAAAAGATAAAAGAAGTAGCACCAGGCATTATGTTTGAATGAGTGAAACTAATAGGAAAAATAACAACTTTTATCTGTGCGTGACAATAAATTACCAAAATTTAGTAAAGCGAAATTAAAAAAATGACAGCGAAGCTACAAAAAAGCTGCCTTATATGTAAATAGTTAGAATATTCTATAAATTCATGCAAGCAATGTGCGAGAGAAATGGTGTTTGGTTTGGTTATAGTTTTCTCTGTGGGCGTAGGAGAGAAATAAAAAGAGCGATCGTGCGATAGAAATATTAAAATATCTTGTTTTAGTTAATCGGCAGAAATTATAAGTGAACGGTTAGGTGGGATAATCGAGAGAGGATTACGTGTGCAGTGTCTGCATTCCACTATCCTGGAGAAGATAACAGATAGAACGGATAGTTTCTGGGCGGGATTGTATTGAAAACGTGAAAAAAATGTCTATAATATAGGAGTTGGTTTGGGTTGGGTTGGTTGGTTGAACTGGGTTAGGCTGGTTGGGTTGGGTTTGGTTGGTTGGATTGATTGCAGCACAGACTTGGTGGCCAAATATATCAAGAGAATGGGCCAGAATTGTAACTACGACTAGTCTTTAACTGTTTCCAATACAATCTCGTCCCATAAACTCTTAAATGGTTGATATGTTTGGGCGTCAAGATTACATGTGAGCGTGAATATCTTATTATTTATCGTGGAATTACGTTTAAAAAACGCTTTTAATCGGCGCATTTAGTCAGATTCGAGGAGTTACTTTCTCAGTAATTTAGCAAGATAACAAAGTTTAAATTTTATTGAAAATGATTTGGTCATCTAAAGATCCCCTGATGCGAGGGGCCAGGTACATGAGCTCAGTTTCTGGACGAATCCTCGAGTTTCGAACTGCTAATCTGAGTTAATGACGGTCGTGAGGTCTGTGCAGAGGTCAGTTTTCAATGTGGTCCCAGCGTTTTAACATGAGCCATGGATGGTGTATAGAAACGGAGGAGAATGCGTGTCCCCTAGAGAACTAATAATGCGTGGATTATGTAGTGACACATTGTGACTTGTAGCAAATTAGTAACTCCGGAGATAAAAAATTACTCCTGTTAGTCTCCGATCACTCCTTGTATTTTTATATTAATTAATTATTTCTACGCTGGGTTCTATCAAATCGAGAGAATTTTAAACGTTATTTGGAGAAAAAAGTCATGCCCGTTTTTCATCTTAAAGGGAGGAAGACTTGCAAAATTAGTTAGGTATTTGAAAAATGTACGCTTCAGTTTGTAAAATATCTTGCCCCAGGGATATATATATATATATATATATATATATATATATATATATATAGAGAGAGAGAGAGAGAGAGAGAGAGAGAGATATATATCTACAAGTATATTTCAATGAGAAAACTTACTGTTGCTCTATTCCAAATTTTGGTGTGTATATAATGTTTTTATCATTTGATTTTTTTCGTAAAAATGCATAAGATACGTGGACTAATGTGTCAATAAAAGAAAAAAACTTCAATAATTATTTTACTAAATGTTTTAACAATCCAATCTCATTAGGTGTCAGGAAAACAGTGAGATTTAGTCTTTTATTTCATATCAAGTGGAGTGGGAGGTTAAGCAAGGCGATCGATGGCCATTTATTATGTATTTAGCGAGGGCGCTAGTTAAGATGGCTCTAGTTTGAGTTTGGGTCTGTTTGTTCATTGTTCGAATTGAAGGCGGACGGCCGCGTTCTATATCAACCGATCGATTTCGTACTAGGCTAATGTAAAGACTAATCCCAAATTAAGCCTAACCAAACCTAGCGAAAACTAAGACAAATGAATTCAAAGTAAGTAATTAAAACTCGAGAAAGTGAGGGAAATAAAAAGAAGCGCGAATATAAACACAAAGTTTTGGGAAACCAAAGGAAGGCGAAGGCGTTCTGCAGAAACGAGGGGCTCTGTGGAATAAAAAATTAAATGACGTCATATGTTAAATTTAACACGAAAGGCGGCTTTTATAAAATTATGCGTCTATAGTGTTAAAATGTGGAGATTTTTTACCCATTTAATGAGAGTTTATTAACATGAGCCTGAAAAGTAAAAATATTAATCCAAACCAATTTTTAATAACAGTTTACAGATTAATAAATTAAATATAATTCAATAAAAGTGCCTTCAACAAGTCTTTATACTAAAACCGTAAGTTTATTTAACTTTATTTTCATTTTCCGCGCACTTTTTATATTATTTTGAAAAAGAGACTTCGTTGTATGCTTACCATAAAATGTAATATAGATTACTTATATAGATGCAAAATATCAGTCCCATTTATTTTTAAATTGCTGGAATAATCAAAAGTTGCAAAGTCCTTTAAATTTTACCAACTATTTCTTTTAGTTTAACCATATCCCCCAAATAGCAGTCTGTGTCCTTGGAAATAAGATTATTTAAAATTTTGAGAGCAATCATGCATACCCACAACGGGATTCGAACCTGCGATATTATTAATGCTGAATCTCGGAAATCGTAAGAAAATTCAAAATGACCAATGGCATATTTTTAAGTTTGTCAAACAGGTGATATTGAATACATTTCTGTTGGTCACTTTTATCATAATGAATTTTATACAGATAATCGAAAAAAGTTAATAAATAATTGTTTGTGTGAGACTTACGTAACGATGGGTGAAGAGAAGAGAGAACGGCTGTATAGAAACGGCTGCGCTAGGCTGGCAAGAATTAATTCGGATATTATTTTGATGATAGAAAATATGTTTTGAAGTTATGGGAAACTACATGAAGAAATAAAATTTAATGCAAAATGTGTTTAATTAAATACGAATACTTATTAATTACCGTACAGAGCGTAAATTTCCGAGTTTCCTGTTACAAATTCTATTTTATCTCACTTTTATAGATCCAAAGTAATCCTCTAATTAATCGTTTAATTTTTCATGAAATATTTCGCTAAATCAATTTCATTAAAAGTCTGTTACAATTATGGCGCACCAAGTATAACGATTAAATTATTGTTACGCACAATTAAAAAGTGTTAAACTAAAATCTTGACATGTGTAATCGGAAAATAGTGTCGAAGATCGATTTATAAACCAGAAATAGCTATGGAAATATTATCTTGCGCCACTCATTCTCTCGCGAATGGCTCTCGCCACTTGCACACAGGCCTTCGATCTCTTGTTACGCGTATCGCCAAGAAAACGTAAAAGGCAAACCGCGTGTATACACGGTTTGCCTCTTCTGGGGTCACTGCGCAATGACCGCAAGGCCCGCAATGCCACGCCCACTTTCTTCCATCTCCCCCGCCCTCTCTACCACGTGTGTTTTCCATTCCCGTTTCTATTCCCATACGGATTCCCTCTTTATTAGAAGCGCAAACGCAAGATTTCTCTCATTCTCACTCGAACCGTTCAACTTTCCTATTCTTCCCTTCTCTGATTTCGTATGCCAGTGTTAGATCGACTGTCATTCCTGCGCTTCCAATATCTTTATTGCATCGCGTAGCCTTTATCAGACCCATATGCTTCCTTTCTTTCCTACTCTCTGAAGTGTTCTCGGAGCGCTCTTTTGGTTTCTTTTTCGGTTCTTCTGTGACCACAGGTGAAAGCCGCCAGGATATCCGTGCCAGTTTTAAACGTCAAGCATTCTTATAACGTTTTTAATAATTCCGGCGACATGTTGATCATTAATGTAATTTCACCGGTTTCAAAAAATATGAATTCGTTTTTCTATTTTTATAAACATTATCTGTATTTAACGCGGGATACTAATTTTATGGTTTCACTTGCTCTTTAAAATATTATGTACGGAATTAAGTTCACATGATCGAACAGAATAAACGATAATATGATATAGATAGAAATATATAATATTATTAATATATATATTAATAGAAACGCCATCTAAACTTTATTAAAACAGACGTATCCTTTATGTAAGATGATGGCATATTTATGACTTTAGATTAAATCCATAAGTTTATGCAAAATAAGAAATTAGGTGGCAACAAAATCTTCAGTTTCAAAGTGGACTGCAACGAAAGGTTCTTTATTATAATTTTCCCGTTCATTATATACATTTTCCAGATCTTTTTGAAGTAAAGAAAGTTGGTCGCGCAAAGCATTGTTGTATTCCTCTAAAGCTCGGTTTGTCCTGGACTTTCCAAATAAACGTCGGTTTCGCTCCCCATGAACCTCTCTACAAAGTCTTTCAAATTGAAACTTGATATGCCACAGAGTCAACTGCTCTCTCAAAATTCGGTTTTCATTTTCCGCGATTTGAGATTTTGTTTTGTGGCTATCCTTTTCCTCTTGCTGTAGAGTATTAGCAAGACTCTCCATATATTTATCCAGAAGGGCATATGGAGAATAGCGTGATTTGGGTGCTTGAATAGACAAAGGAGTGTCACCAGATGCATGGCTCTCAGCCTCCATCTCTGGTGGAATCGCCACGTGAGGGAATATCCCCAAAAAAAGATGCTCGTAGGGCAACGGTGCACAGTTATTGTCAATAGTTTGAGTACCTGTACACTGTCGTCCACCTGCCTCAGCAGAGGCAGAGGATGGAGGATTAACTGCAGAGTGAGAATGAGAAAAGGAGTCAAGAGTTTTATTGGCCCCAAATGTACTGCTTATTCTACGTAACTTGTTTTCACTAAGGCCTGCTATCTTTGTCTTCTCACCCTCCCCTGCTTTTGCATCCTTTGAAGTCCCTTCCTCTTCTTCCTCCTCCTTGAGAGCAGAGGCTACTTCTCCTGTGAGGGACGAGGTTGCTTTTTTCATTTCAGGACATGAATTTGCTCTCCTTACACGAGCCGGGAATCCTCCAAAAGCAGGTGATAAACCAACTGTTGAGGGTGCATCTCCATCTGACTGCACTTCCCGGGATTCTCGTCTACTTCCCATTCCTGAAGGTGGTAATGAAAAGAGTTCTGGCACCCCACCACACTGGCTGTTGAAACGAATTCGGGACACACGCCTTGCAAAGTCTATCATGGACACACTGTTGGGCATGTGCAAGCCATCCCTGTAGCATGGCGAACCAGCATGGAGCTGACACTCTTCATCATCTAAACCAAAGACTTCATGTTCTGCTCCAATCGCGGGTGGATGAAATTCTTGCAAAACACTGTCACATTGTCTCTCACTTAACAACCCCTTGGTGTTGCTATCAATGCTCAATTGGTCTCCTTGCCTAACAATCTCCAAAACCTCTTGATCTTCTTGACTTGTGTTCATTTCCTGAATCTGACCATCATCAGTCAGTAAACCATTCTTTTCTAAAACTACTTTTGTCTTTTCTCTGCTAGCATCTACTGTAGGAATTTGTGTGCCAGCAACTTCAGTGCCAGAACCCAACGATTCCTTCAAAACTGAAGTTGTCATACCTCTTCCAGATTCAACATTCCCCACAACTTTCTGCGATGTAGGTATTGATTCCAGAGGCAATATGTGAGGGGGACTATGACGTGTGTGTTTCATGCTTGGAGCAGGAGAAATAGTCTTCACGAGAGTACTTCCAGCGGACTGGCCCATGGCTCTCGAAGGAAGCTTCCCCTCCAGTTGCTGCATAAAAGGAGCACCATTGGTACCTGAGGTTGCATGCTGCATTGAAGGAACAGAGGGAGGATGTGCTGCCAGTGGTGTAGTGGTCGCCTCAATTTGCTCCAGCCGCACCCTTAGAACCTTCTGTGAAAAGAGTGAGTCTCTGCGATCGACTGGAATAGAATTGTTGTTGTTGCCAGCACTTCCTTCGGGAAAACGGAAGGGAGAAGGTTCCTTCTTCATGGGTGATGATGGTTGGTGCTCCCGATGGGGGCTGAGGCCACTTTCCCAGTGTGTTCAGGGCACGTGCAACCCCCGAATTCAGCAGAGGTCTAACAGCTGTGGGTCGAATATCCTTAATAGGGGTAGTTTCTGGAGTAGCTTCAACAGCTGCTTCAGGAGGAGATGTTCCCTCTTGATGCAGTGGCGACATTATTCCATAATTCAGAGAGTTAGGGGTTTGAGGAATTGATGTGGTGCTTGAATCAGCTGGAGGGGGTGTGACTATGCCGCACGTCACACTTGGGCTCCAAAATTCATTATCACTCAACAGCTGACTATAAAATGATGAGGAGCTTAAAACCTGACTTGATTTCAATTGTTGATGAGGAGAGTCTGGGCCTGTAGAATATTCTAAATTGCTTCTGGATCTAAATGATGCAAGGGTTTGCGTTGGAATCTCTTCCCTCGATTTTTCAATTGAATCCAATGCAAATTTGGCACATTCCACAATCACATCATGGTGTTCCATTTTTTTCCACCTGCTAGTAGCAGTCTCTGCATCTTTTGATGCAGTTACCAAGAGAGGATGCATCCGTACAGTATCAATCATGGGCTTGATTGTGTGGCTGAATATGCCAAGATTTTCACGTACACTGTATTCATTTCTTAAGTAACTTAGAAAATTGCATGGATACATCCCATATAAACGGTGAAATAAAGCATATAAACCGATTTGCAAGTGAAGCAGGTGTTCCTCCGGGAGTTTGTTTGGATCGTTCACTTTATTTTTAGACATTCAGATGCCTGTTTATATCAAAATCAATTAATTGTTGCAGTGTACGTCTAAATTTCTGACTTCAATCTAAACTCCTTTACATTCAACAATTCGTTTAAATTACCATTTTTCCATTTCTATCGCTTATAAACAATGTGCTTGCTTACTTCGCATTACGCGAAGAAAATAGATGAAATTTTCTCGTCATGGGTTATTCTAGAACAGGGGTTGGAAACCTTTCAAAGTAAAAGAGACATTTTTCTTGTTTTCTTTTCACATTCCAAGATACTTGGGAACCGCAGAGTGACAACCTGCATGACCTATTTTTTAAAAAGAAATTTGAGTGATTGCGACAAGCATGTTTCGTGATTAATGAAGGTTAGGGAGCTTAACTAACTTCTCAAGAGCCACAAGCATGTACTCAAGGAGATATATGTGGCTCTGGAGCCGCAGGTTGCCGACCATTGCGCTTGACGTTTCTCATATGTCTGCCTAATCCCACCGCAAAGCATCTCATAATGATATTCTTTTAATTACCTAATTTAAATTTATTTAGCCAAATATACAGTTGTCCGGGGTTTTACTGTTTGTGAAACAGTTTTCCGATAAATAAAACATTTTTACGGTAAACAAAAACTACAGTAACAGGTTTCAATTTTTCTATACAATATTTTCGACGATCGGAAGCATCGTTCTCTTGTTATCCAGTAACATTACCATAGTAACATCTCCACCGTAAATTTTCCAGCCGACGTTCACTAAAACGCTCATTCCGTTGTTCGCGCTTTCATGTAAACATTCCTTAAAACTATAAAATGTATTGATATGAGGTATTATGAATAATTTACTTTCAATATTTCATTCGCATGATATGCTCCTCTAAGTCAAAAGGAAAAAGTATTTCGCGCGCTGACATTTCCTCTCAATGAATAATTGGAAATAAATGTTCAGCTTTTCAATTTTTAGGTGGTTTATTAACAGTGTAAAACTTTTATATACATACTACTTTCTCAAAACCATTACATATATCTTTTTAAACATTCCTGACTTTTTGTTTTATGGAAGCCGAGATATGACCTATTATGTGCAAATATTAATAAAAAAACAATTTTCTACTTTTTCGACTTTTAAGATATTATGGAAATTTAAAAAGCCCTTGAAACAGATTCTGGATAAAGTTTTTTATAAGTAAATTATCATTAGGGTTACATTTAAATGATATCCTGAAAATACTAATGCAAAGTTGGGCAAATGAGTGATGGTGGAGAAAAGAGCTATTGGGCGAAATCGATTGGAACGATTTCTTGTCTTCGTTATCACTTCATTTATTACCTCTCTCAAGTGGCATCCGAGGCAGGAAGATAAGATGCTATACACATAGGGATAGAAGATATTAATTCAACGGTCATCACTGAGATAATGTCCTCTGTTTAAACCCCTTCTATATTATATGCAATATGATCATACATTTCCCTAGCGATTGTAAGTAACAACAGGAGTTAAAGGATTATCACTGAAGTATCAAAAATTGATAAAAATACGTACTCTGGTATAGTCAAAAGCCATAACGTTGTAGTGGAAAAACAGAAGCGCGTTTTGGCTACAGTGAAGCCGTCTTCAGTGGTGATTCACCGAAATTAGATTCTGAAAGTTACTGAGGTAGGATAAAAGGAAGTTTTGAACCGGTGAGAATTTCATGCAAATTCGAGAATTTATTTAACAATAGAGGATTTTTTCTTTTAGTGGAATCATGGCTTAAAAACAATATCAATTTTAGTTGGGCTGCGTTTTCACTGAGCGAAGGGTTTTTCAGATTTTCTTAAGATTCATTTTCTCTTCCTAATATTCCTTCAAAAATATGATACTTATTATATTTGAGAGGAAGTCAAAGGAATGCAATAATTAACGAAACAATTTACGAGTCCATATTAGGATTTTTTAATGTTAACCGTGCAAAAATGAGTACTCCTGCTTAAGAAGGAGCGCAGACTAGCACAGATCTATGCGCATGTATTAGACGCCCAATTGCAATACGTATTTTGACATTTATATAACATTAAATGTGAAGGAACATTATTATGCAAACTGAAAGCATTTAGGTTAGCCCTTTAAATTAATTAAAATACCTATATCATTAGTTGATTTTTACAATTTTCTGATAATACGTTAAGCAAGGCAGACTTAAAAATAGACAAGAAGGATAAGTGTTCTCCATAAATGGAATACACAGATATTTCAAAGGTGTTCTTTATGGGAAACGCGTATAAAACGGCATCTAAAGATTGAGCGGTTCTTGAATTCTATCTCCAAAATTACAATTTACAGTCAAAGAAATTTTAAAAAATCTTTAAAACAAACTTCTTAACCGTAGGAAACTATAGTCGTAATTATAAGGTCTTGCGGACTTTTTGCGGCACATGTTGTCCTCTACTCGAAAATTTTTTAAATCTATACATCACATATCATATATGAGCTTCGGCGAGAAAAATATAGTTATTAATTATTGTTTGGCGATAGAATCGTTGTATCGACCGATGTAAACATAATGTGCGATATTTATTTTGTATTTTCTCAAATTTTCGTTTCCAAAACTAAAAGTCCTAATTATATGGTCTCGCGGACTTTCTTTTTGACAAATGTTGTTCTCTATCCGAATACACTTTTCAATCGATAACTTACCAATCATTTAAGAGTTAAGGATGAAAAATATGGCGTTTAATTGTTACTTGAAGGATGCCATTTAACGAGATACGAGTATAAGTTTATTTAAGTGCTTATATAAATTGGATGTTCTAGTTTGGGGGATGCAGTTTAAAATCATAATTCAGCGGTAATTGGATCACTAGCACTTAGTTCGATTAAAATCTGCCCATTAGTTTCGGAGATTAAATATGCGGACGGACGGAGGAGACGTGTTCGTATGGCGTTCCGCTACTGCTGCTTTGTTGATAAAGAATACTTAAAAAATATTTTTTGGTGTGAGCCTTTTTGATAAACTTTGAGATGATTAATTAACTATTACAATAGAATGGATTGTATCTAACGGAAAAGTTATTTAAACGAATATTAACCCTTTTTTGGGATTGTAAATGCACACTTTTAGAGAAATGCGTGACAAAACTAATATATCCGAATCACATCGCTCTATCAAATGTACCAACACACTCGAAGAAAATACGATTTTCTACAAACGTTATTATATTACCTTATAGATGCTTTCCTATCAATGTTATCAAGCAAACAAAGATTAAAAATTTCTCGTAACTTACACTTCTTGGTAAGTTATCGTCTGATAGCACTGCAAATACCGTAGAACACATTCAACTAATATCACGTCGTTAATGCGCATTAATCTTATTTGCATAATGTGTTCTCTTGGAGAGCTCTTTGTGCAAAATTTTCTCTCTAAAGAATTTAGCTATAAATAGCTGAAAGTTGAAAAATCCTTATTAAAATACGACGGAACTTTTGATTCAACGGAAACTTGTTTGCATTGGTAGAGAGCGAGAATTGTAAAGACAATGAGAGCATTTTTCAATTTATAAGCAACAAGTCACTCGGGAGAAAACTTAAGTATTATCCGAGATTGGAAATATCGGAAATAATGTCAGATTTTCTGTCAAATGGGAAATAATTGCGAGAGTAAAATGGCGACTCGAGACTGATTCCTCAGAGAGCCAATCCCGCACTCTGTATAATATTGCCTAATGCGAAGAAATCTCCAGAGACGAATGGCAGTCAACCGCGAGTGATACCCGAATCCGACGTGCGTCTTAAATACATTTACCCACCATAAGCTGCATTATCGCACGGAATCGATAAATATGGGTGCAATGCGTCACCTTGAACTGCCAAACAGACCGTTCGTGCCCCTCGGAACACACGCATATTCCGGTTTTCCTCCGCTAAACCAACTTCTAGCATTAGAAGAAAATTAGCAGCCACCGGATGTTTGTGGCTGCTTTTTCTCGAGATTATCACCAATCATATAAAGAATTTAAAAAATGCTGAATAAACATCTGTTGCAGAAATTAATGAATACACTATCGCCGATGTTGCCAACGATGAAGCCATATACCTTAGGGATAACCATTAGTTCTTCATTCAATTAAGCGATTGTTCGGAAAACAACATGATATTTAATAAAAAAAAGTCTATTTATGGTGATAAACATAACACTAATCATGTCTTTATTTTGAAGATTACAATATTAAATTACAAAAAATTTTGGCATTCAATGAATGGAACATCTAGTGATTGAGTTTGTATGAAGAAAAAGTTTAAATTTATTATCACAAGAAATAAGGAAATGCATAAAATTATTTCCCAGCTATTTCCTGAAAATTTTGCATTTGATGAACTTTAAAGTTTTAAGGGATAATAATAAATCTTGCCCAATAATGAGACACTGAAGTTCTCCATAATTTTTGTTTGAAGGTAGATAATATAACGCAGTGGCGAACCCACCACTCCTTGTCACGAGCAGATGCTCAGATGTTTTGCATTGATTTTTTTGTCAATGAGATAAATATTTTATTGTATATTTAAACTGTAATTTAATCAAATAATATATACAGTGAAACCTCTTTTATGCGGACATCTGTGAGGAAAAACGTTTCTTCTATTGAGAGAGGAGTAGGCATCAGAATAATTAATTTACTTATGTAGGTGTACGTCTTTAATATTTGCAAGCTTTTAATGTTTAAAACCATATATTTTTGTTAAGAACTCCTTCTTCACAAAAAATTAAAATAAATTACTTCTTTCAGTACTTGGCTGTTGCGATTACGTTTTTGTTGTAAATAATTAGCTCACTCACTTGATTCTGTCCAGATTCGTCGTTTCGGTTTGTTAGACTAAATGTCTACATACTCTTTTAGTTTTGGGGATAATTTTGCTTCAGTCGGTTCAATTTCTTCTTCGTCATCTTTCTTTTCATGGTTTCTGTCATTCTCAAACTCATCCAAAATGTCCTTAACCTCAGTACAACCATTTTCATCCGCTATATTGGAGTCAATACAGACGCTTAGCGAAGAATTTTCTAAAGCATTAAGGAAGCAATTAAGGACCGAAACATCAGATTAATCTTAGACATCATAGATACACTCATTATAAGACGAAAAAAATCCTGATATGGGAAACTATACTTGTAATAATATATAGGCTTATTTAATTCCACTCTACGGTAATCCAGGTTTAGGCCTCCAACACGTCAATTCGAACTATCGACTTCCGCACATTTTCCGCCTAGGATATTTTACCACTTATATTTTTATTAAATGTTAAATTCTCAGGAGGAGCGAGTAAGGGAATGAAAATGAATATGTGAGGGCAGAAAGCAGGGTCGCGTGGTGTAATTCAAGGAATTGGGGAAGTCTGTCTTTAATAGATCATGCATATTTCTGTAAGGCGGAATACAGAGAGGAGTGGGGAGTAAATAGGTTCTCATTGGTGAGCGACACTGTGGAGGAAGATCGGTGACAGATGATCAACTTTTCTGAGGCGTCCTTCGGTTTATACGTGAATAACATCCACCTAGAATGTATTGCACTTCTCATAAAAGACGTTTCGTGGAGTGTAAAGCGGGACTCTTGGTCAGGAATGAATGACAAATAGGTAAGAGGAAGATAGAACTTCAAGTTATGATGAGAGAGAAGTTTCGAATGTTTGCAAAGAAAGATTCCTCGAAAATTTAGTTTGTACCACTTAGGTAATAGAGTGTCCCCTATGGAGAAGGTAATTAACACGGAATTTTTTCTACTTGTGCCTGGGTCACAAACAAAAGTGTTGCAACGAGAGGTGTCCGTTTAAAAGAGGTTTCACTGTATTTCCATTATTTCTCTCCACACTAATCTCTATCACAATCTCTGGTTTCATAGCAAAGTCTCTCCTTTTCAAATCTTGGCTATAGATTGATTCAAAGCAATCACTTTTTGAAGATCTAGGTATTTATATCTTCATGGATGTGGACATATTCACCATGAGAACCTTTCTTTTGAAATTTTTATTGGTTTCTCCGGAGACAAACTAGTAAATGTAGTATATGTCTGAAGGTAAGTTAATAAAAAGTATTTTCCGTTGATTTTATAGGAGAATAATATCAGCCCTGAGAAGAACACGTGTTATTCTCATCTCACGCCGCATTAATTATGTGCTGCTTATTGGTATAATAAGTATTCAAGCTGACAGTAATGCAGTTCTCATCAGTGACTTTTGGAATAAAGTTATTTTAAAAAGGAGCAATACTCCGCCGATATCCGAACCATTCGACTTAAAATGAATTTTTATAAGTATAGCCAAAATATAATTTTAAATATTGATGATAACATTCATCAATGATCGGTCAATTAATCATCTAAAACAAAAAATTATCGCTTGGAAGGTTAGGTTTTATTAATTGTATGCTTATAAATTTCCAACAGTCTCACAAAATGCAAAACAAAAACGCCGAATTTTAACAAATTATTACCTCCTATGAACGATGGCGAAGGATATGGAGGCTCACCCGCTTACCCAACCTACACCCGCCAATGACAGCTTTACGGATCCATGCGAATTAAATTTATCACATTATATTATAATATAATAAAACTGTTTTTCATCGTAGCTTCTGCAGTTTAAGCGCTATTTCTTCTTAACTCCTCAAAACCGCCCGACGTGTAAGTACGTCTAGCGTCATCACTAGCTTCATTTATTTTTTGCCGCGATGGAATTTACTCGATATTAAAAAACTTGGTATATTTAAAAGAGGAAGATTTGGCTTTAATAATAATATTTTATTCATTACTTTTTTATTTCTTATTTCTATAAAGGGTTGAATTTTTTTAAATATTTTTTTGTAGTCACGCGATTCCTTCCATGTGAATATACATACAACGTCATATTTCGGCTTCCATTGAATAAAAAGGGACAATTTCTATGTGACTTCTGTAGTGATTTCGAATAACAACAAAGTAACTCAAGAATACATAAATATATGAACTACATTTTAAAAAAATTACAATCGTAACATTTACCTAAAACTTTCAGTCGAGGCATGAAAAAGTTGGCCTGATGGAAAATTTTCCCTAATTGGTTTAGAGGGGTACCTGCAGCAAATAAAATATTTAGAATAGTTTCAATTTGTCTTTGAAGAAGGTTGCATACCAATAACTTCTCTAGTTTTCACGATAACGATTATTATATGAAAGAGCGGGCAAGCGCTGGATAGGTAACAGATCGGTAGGCAAATCGCTTTTCACCAGCAATGAGTCTTGATTTATTTCAAGCTAGAGTAAAAGTTAGAGATTTAAATTATCATGTTTTACGTAAATCCTCAAAAATCATCACAAAACTTCAATAAAAAGGTGAAAAGTTTTTATATATTTTTTATATATTTTATATATTTTTTATATATTGTTTTGCATATTTCGCACCTGCATCGCCAAAACAACCTCTTTTGGCATCTGAGGTGGGATTTATATAAACGTCCTCCGGGCTTGAAGGGTTAATGGTAATTTATTTATCAGGGATTATGTTTTTATGAGAAATCACGCATTAGTCCATCATCCGAAGCTCGTGAATTATGTATCCCTATCTACAAACATCACTTAATTAGGAGAAGTTATGTCAGTTTAAATGATAGAATGTTCAGATATTAGAGCGATCATTTTCATCCATGTGAGATAATTGCTAAATTCAATTAGGCAAATAAGTACTCACGTCCACGATGATCCCTGGGAAGGGAAACACTTTGGTGGGCGGCACCTCCTTCGGCACGAATCGGTAGAACTCCCTCCTTCCCTTGTACCACTTGACCGAGTAGAGCGGAGCTCCCTCCAAGTCGTACAAGCAGATAAGCGTGGCCGATTCGCCAGCTTGCACCGCAGCCGGAAGCATTATCCTCGCACTCCGTAGACCAGAAGCGCCATCGCCACCTTCGGGCGAGAAAAGAAACATCATTACAAGGGACGGAATACTACCGCCGAACGATCGATCGGAAGTTTGAACTTTTTGCTTCGATAAACCAAAGATAAATTGGTAATCTCGTGACGATATCGCATACATGATTTTTGAAGTTTCGATATATTTTGAAGGAAGTCGGGATCTTCCCTCGATGGTTATTCCTCATTGAAGTTCTAGAGATTTCCTTCCGTTATAAATATCGATCAAGAGACGTGCGAAAAAAATAGTTCATATTGCCGACTATGGGACTAGATACTTTGCGCGTTCGATTTAGTCCTTGAACATTACGTTAAAAATTTTATGGCCGGCCTTGGCAGAGGGGTGGTTAGCGTGACTAACTCCCAATGCAAGGGCCATGGATCCGAATCCTGCCCAAGGCAAGGTCCTATATGCTTGTCATAAATTTAATATAACACATGCAATTGTGGAAAACTATTTGTGTTAAATGACTTATTATTATTATTATAGAAGTGTCATGTATACCATCCATAACCCACATATCAACACCGTATTCTTACTGAAAAAAAGGAAATCTATTCGCTATATGACAACTTCTTACGCATTTTACTAAAGTGTGAGGACGTTTATTATTCAAGAAATATGTTACAGTATTTGTAGCCGTTTTGAGTTATCTGGATGAATGATTGACTGTTTTCCCGATTTAATCGTGATTAAAATTATTCACAGTGAACGATAACAAATCCAATTTCCTATTAAACTGTGGAGAGTCCGAGAGTTATTTTCAGATTCGGTGGCCATGAATCATCAATTAGGCTATTCGCTCCCATAGCAACACTTTTCGAGAGAACGAATAAATTCTCCGGCTCATTACGCTTATTAGGGTAGACCCCGTCGTTCTGAGCCGCGGGACGCTCTACATCACGCTTCATCTGTAAACGCTATCTGCAGTATTTCATTATCCCCGACGCTTAATCCGGAGCGGCGCCGATTCTGAAGTGGGCTCCGCGTTTAATTTCGAATAAATGGCACACGCGTCGTCATTTTTTCCATATCCTCAAATACAGTGGATTTGGTCTAAATAAAGTTGCTTATAAACACATTATTTCTACAAAATGGAATAAATTTAATGCATTTTATATTTAAAGTTACAGATAATAAAAATACCTTATAATGGTTTCTATTAATTTAAATGCAAATGTGGCATATTTTTAAATTAACAGAAATTCGAAATTTTGTAAGATTGTACTATTAAACGTATCATATCATTTACGTTTCGTGTGATTTTTATTATTATTTTCATATTTATTTTTAATAAATTCCTCAAAAGGTTGCATAAAATAATTTGCTGGTAATATTTTATCATTTCTGGATGTTTCCAATAGTTCTAAATGTTTCAGTGATATCTCAATCGCTGCAATAAATAAAGTGACAGGATATTGCGTTCCAACTTTTAAAATCTTTTCTCTAGTTCTTCTTCCGCTCAAAAGTTTAGGAAAAAAAGACTTTACTGTTTTTAACTCAGATGATTTAAATGCACGATCCCATTCTAAGTAATACAAGCTTAGACTTTTATAATTTCTTTCAATTTTTGCTCCCGAGACACTTGCGATACACTTGTATTTAGCATTCCTTTGTCTTCTTCCACGAGTCGAACATTGTACCTTTTCTCTGTTACCCACTGTGATCTATATTAACAAAGAGCCCTTACTATATAAATTTCTCCACTTTATAATTTACTAATGTAAGGTTTGATCGTATAATTCGTTCAAAGATTCCTCTATAAACTATGTAGCGTTTGAAAGGTTCCTTATTGATCGCATTCCTAACAAGAGAGCCAAACCTAGGCTTAATAGGCATACGCAGCTTATATTCCATGAAATCGTGGCAGGAGAAATTAAGAGGCAACACAATTAGCAACTGGAATTAACCGATGATTGGCCAAGCAGGATTTTTCGAATGCCCTAAGGAAAGATATACTTCCGGGAATAAAAAAATTTATTCTATTTTAATCTGGACAAGTGAAATCTATGTATCTGTACTACGTTCGGAGAAGAAGAAAAGCTGCGTTGGATAAAATAAATAATATGACACTATCGAATTGCTCTTTCATCAACAGGAACAATTCTACGCGTCCATCAATAAAATGATCTCTCTGATTGATAGCGTATTTCCCCAATTCCATTGAAATTCACTTCGTACTCGACCGTCAATGACGCAGAGCTAAAAGAAACAACTGTCGTTTTTCGGATCGTTATTCGTGCAACTTAACGATGCATTGGAGTGTAATACGTATATGACAAAATTTTGAACGAAATTGCCTAAAATATAATTTCCAGCAACTGAAAAAACTTCCACCGTTGCTAATGATTGCATGTTGTACTCGGTGCCGCACCTTTAGTATACCGACGTGCGCTTATAAAGCAGTCAATGCGCGAAATGGAACGTGCAGGTGTCGCCCTAGAAGAACTTACGCAGATAGACACGAGGAATATATTTAAACAAGTAAGATACCCTTGCTAAAGTAAGAGGTGGAAGCACGTTTTATTGAAAAGTTTCAGGGTTCTGGCTTTCCTTTCCCTTAGGGAAGGGAACAAACCGCACCGTTGGAATGTAGATTCTTACTAGATCTTCCCATCCGCGAAAGCTTTCTACCTTCAGTAATTCTGCTGCAATATCACTTCAAATTTTGGAATTTTCAGAATTTTAAGCCATACAGCGGAATATATATGAACTACATGTAGAATCAAATTTGTGGAAAATTTACAAAATGGTTAGAGCTATTTAATTAAAAAATAAATTTCCTAATATTTTTGGCAATTTGGCTACAATACCATTTCAGTGTTGAATTGTCCAAATTTGAAGCCACTTATCGGAAAATGTATTAAATACTGTGAAAACTCAATTGGTATAAACTTGATGGATTGATAAGATCTATCTAATTAAAAAAGAATTTTTGAAATATCTCTTAAAACAAATAAGGTGATTGTCCACAGACGGACAGACTGAGTGATCAGATAAGCACATTTTTCTTTTAAGAAAACGTGATAAAAAATGAGAGCATCATTTGCTGACGCAATATGGAAAACCGCGTTTGTTAATGAGGTTTATTTAGAATTGTACACTTAAAATTCTTTCTTAACTTAATAATATATTTATATGACAAAGTATTTTAGTAAATAATTTATTTGAAAAATATAATCTTACTCTTAAACATATTATGTTTCTAATCTAATGACTATTGGCACATGATATGAATATATGTACTACCATATTGATAAGAAGTACCCTCCTGACGCTCATCGATTTTGCACACACTGTATACAAAATCATTTATATTGAATTAATTTCTACAAGAATATTAACATATGAAATAAACGATTTTAGTGCAATATACTCTTTTCTATTTATAAATATATATATTATTATTATTATTATTATTATTATTATATTATATAATATATATATTTATAAACACGATATGTACATCATCTTATTCCATAAACAGCTGCGTCAGTCATCTGTAAAGATGAAAATATTAGAATGAAAACTGAACAATTGGTCGAATCCACAAATAGATCACAGAATAAATTAATATTAAGCGTACATACCTAAAAGAAAAGGTACTTCATGAAATAACCCAGCAAAGCTGTCTGCTTTGTCTGCCAGGTGCGGCGAACATTCAGGTCTCTCTCTCTCTCTAACGCTTTCAATTTCGTTATAGTCGTGCTTTCAACATTGAAAGAAGTTAAGTACCTTTTCACCACTTAAAACACCCCAACTGCTTCATCAAATGTAGGAACTGCATTTAACAAAATTGAAAACGGTATTTGCCGCGTTGGTTTACTATTAATTTAAGCGAATAAAATTAAAAAGATACGAAAATTCACGTTGCTCCGGTCATGACCCGGATTTTTCCGATTATTTCCCGGATTTTCTTCTTTAGAACTCATTATGCCCCGGTTTTGCTTCCTAAGAATCTGGTTACGCTAGTATATATACAGACGGGAAAAGTAATAAGGAAAAGGTAGGTGAGGGGAAAAAAGGTTACATTGTTGTGATGGGAGTGTTAGGAAGTCCGTTGGAATGACCGTTAACAGAAAAGGAAAACAGTCTAGTATCTGTTATCGGATCCGTGTCTTGTTTGAGTATAACATAATTGTTTTTGGGAATTGCAAAACTTTCGGGATCGGATCTTTTGGATTTCTTATCAGCTGGCGGAGTTGATGTTTGGACGAAAATGCAATGTTAAAACTAGAATCCTTGAAAATACGATTCGTATTTTTCTGAGTGGCAGGCGGAGCAGTCTGTGAACAAAGGAATTGTATACTGCTATTTTTTACTTTGGCAATGTTGTGAGTCATTCGGAATGAGTCTGTTCGTGTGTGTGGGTTTCCGGAATATATTGTATCGTATGTCAAACAGTTATTTTTTTGTTAGGAAAAAATGGTAGGTAGCTACTCTTATCTCCTTCAAAAGTGAATTTAATGGATGCGTATTGTGAATTGAGATTGTTTAGGAAAGAGTCTATATTTTAATTATTTGTGTCGAAAATAACAACGACATTATCAACATACCTTAGTCAGTTGTCAGGAAAATATTGGAAACAAATTTTGCAATTTTGTTCAAAGAAATTCTTGAATAAATTGGCCATAAATGTGAAGGTTTCTCATAGTTGTCCCATTATGTTGTCTGAAAACATTTTTATTGAATAGGGAAATATTTTCTCCCGTGCAGAGTTTAGTAAGTTTAATGTATTCAGTGGATATGTTGGACAAAACACCTATATTAGTAAGCCAATCAACAAGTATTTATTGGGATGCTAGGAACGAGAGATGTGACATCAAAAGAAACTAATGTTTGGCAATCACTAAGGATTAAATTTTTGGTTTTTCAATGAAATCTTCAGTATTTTTTATACAAAATCACTTGCAAGCGCGGGTAGGTTTTTAAATGCTTCAGATTGTCATTTAGGAAGGAGATAAGTGGAGGAATAAATGCAAGACACAATGGGCCACATAGAAATTCTGGGTTTGTGGACTATAGATTAACAATATAATTTTGGGATGTAGGATTTGAAACCGTAAACTTATAACGAAAGAATTTGTCTATGAACTTTGGACAATTTTTTATAGTGCATTTGGTCAAGGTATTAATTTTATTAAGAGGATTTTTTTGTGAGAAGTAAGTAAAGTCCGTTTTTGAGTAAATATTCTATGTTATCAAAATAATCATGCTTATTTATGATGATTAGGGAATATCCTTTATTGGCTTTTAAATAAAAACAGTCATTGCATTTTAAAATTTTGATGAGTTTGTAATCGGGGCTGGGAAATTTAATTCTAATGTTGGTTTTACATTGTGTTCCAGCTGTATTTTGCAAGTTGTTCTTATATGATTTTTAGTATTTTTTAATGGAAGATTCAATACCTATAATTATATCATCGACAGAAGGTTCTTTGTAAGGAAGAAAAAAGGTAAGTTCTTTGTTCAATGGATGGAGTACTTTTTCAGAAAATATATTTTTTGAAAGGTTATGGGTAATATTGATGTCATCAACGTTTATATTTTGTTCAATAAAAACAATAAGTTTTTGTTAATTTTAGTTTGTGGTTATGGATTTTTGTTTCCTATTTGTGTTGTATCACGGTTTGGATATTCCTATATATTTCGTCCCAAAGGGCATTCTCAATCAATGAAAGGTTTTTGGTGAGTTTGAAATGTAATTGGCAAGCCTCCAATTCAAGATTCTAAGGGCGTAAATGGGGTTTAATTCAAGAAGAATCCATTTTTGTTTGGCTAAAATTATGGCTTTGTTACCCTTCATCCTACTAACTGATGGTCGGTTCCAGTTCTACATTGGTTTAGGACAAAGTAGTTTTCTACCTGACCCCTTTTATTCTTTTATTGAGTAGTTTGTAGGTAAATTTATTATAAGGTACCAATGGATTTGTTTCAGTTCCATTTTCTATTTTGGCTCTTCTCAAAGAAGTTGTTCATTGTGTATACCTTCAATTCTAGAGGCTGGTACACTGTTATATCTGCATGTCGATTTCTTTGTTCATTTTATTCTTCATAGCTCTATTTTACAACTGTAATTTTTCTATTGTTCTCCTACCTTTGCGTTAAAATCGCCCATGACAGCTTTTAGATGGCAGTCTCCTACATCATACAGTTCCCCGATCTTACAGCAGAAACCTACTTCCTCATCCGAGTATTTAGAGGTTGACACGAAGATATGAACTACATACTTGCAGTTTGCATCTCTTATTTATGTGAAGCAGTATTATAGCGGCTCCCTTGGTTGCAATTTCTAATCTCACGATGTTAATATTCAAATTATTACAATAAATTCAATTCCAACTACAATTCAACTGTGCCTGTTTCCCTGTAATAAAAATATTCCCACTATTCACTACAAACAGGCATTCGCCTTTTGTTTTTACCTCACTAAGCCCAGATATATCACACTTGACCGACATCAGTTCTTTCTGAGGCTCTTAAAGTTTACCTTTGCAGGACAGAGTCCGGCAATTGAAGGTAGTTAGGTTGAGGTTAAAGGAATTGGGTAAGAATGCAGAAGAATGCAGTGCGCATTTAAAAACGTACACTTAAGCCGGCTCCGCACATTTCTAACTCGCTAAATTTCGAGCCACGAATATTCGTCATTCGCCAAATATCTAGTAGTGTAGATGGAATAACGAGAACCGATGTTCGTCACTCGACGAACCACGATTATTTCCCATCGACAGTCGGTAAAAGAGCATGAGTCGAAGGGAGGAGTATTCGACAAGCCGAGATATTTTTACCCATCCAAACATTCGTTATTCGCCGATTGACGAATGCCTCTCTGCATTGATGCCAGATCGTGGGAGTTTTACCTATTTGCGGGAAATTTCATTAGGATCTGGCAGCATCTACATCTACATGATACCCTGCAAGTTACCTTTTTGGTGGATGGGAGGTGTTGCAGTGCACCAAAGGTCCCTAGTTTTCTATTGTTCCTTCTGAACCAGTACTCAGTATCATCAGCCGTCGGCCAGTAAGTGTGTCTCTTTTTCCGCGGTTTCGACTTTTCCATCTTCATTTTCAAATAGGCGCAGCACTTGACAACAAAAGCGGCGCTTCCAGTAACAACAGTAACTTCACTGCCCAAATCCATTGGCAAAATTTCGATACTACGAACATTTACTCATTTTCCCACAAGTCAATACGTATATTCGTGATTCGGCGATGGATGATTAGTGTTGAGGCAGCTGCAAGTAGCGAGAAAAGTATTTACTCGTCACTCGGCAAGTCATTACGAATATTCGGCACTCGGCAAATAACCAATATCTGGAGCCGGATTTACGAAGAAAAAGGAGTTGAGAATATGTATGAGTAAAATGACGATATTTGGTAATAATAGGGTCATGGAAAGGTGAAGTTGGTATTAATGGAAGATTGGAACAGCATAGCTGAAGACGGATAGGAATAAAAACCAGCAGTTCAACTTGGGAAATGAATCCGTGGAGAAAATAAACGAACAGAGTTTAGTATTAATAACTAACACATGGTATGAAATATAAGAAAATAATACGTACGTTTAAGAGCTCAGGGGATGATAAGATGCCTAAAAGATTACATATTCGCAAAACAGATTTTCAGGAATAGCAAAAGCAAGGAAAAGAAATTATCAGGAGCAGAGAGATTCAGATCAGAACTTTCTTATAGTATATGTGGCTACAGAGTTCAACTAGTTATGCAAGAATTACAGAGAAAATTACGTAAGGCGCTTTTTCCTCTAGTTCAACTCTGGTACAAAAATAATAGCCAGGTTTTCACAGACCATAGACATGGGATAGACTGATCGAAATCTAATTTTATATAGTAAGATACCTAACTTGTAATAATTACGTTCAAGTTCCATCCTTCTTTTCTATTACAAAGACTGCGTGTATTCGCTAGGAAAATTATTTACCAGCGTAATTTCATTTCTTCATCGTGGATAATCCATTACCATCCATTTATAATATGCTGTAGGCGCACGAAAGAAAATTGTACGTATTTATAGTGAAAATTGTACGTATTTATAGTGGAAATTGTTCGCTTCAGTTGATAAGAATTGTTTTTCATTGACAACAATTAAAAATAATTATAAGTGAATTACATCTTTCTCGTTTGCTTTTCACAAAAAGTCTACTTTGATAAAAATGTATTTTACAAAATATATTTTAACTACATTTAAAAAAAAATACTTCTTTAATATAAGCAATATTTTAGGAAATATTATGAAAGTTTATTATTTGTAATCAGTAATGTGGCACTCAATATTAAGCTATGTAAACCATTAACATCAATATCTTATTTTCTTGGCTCAAAGTTCTAAATATCGAATTTCATAAACATACGCCCTTCCGTTTCGGAGATGAAACGTTTGGATGGAAAGACGTGACCATAAGCGTTCCGCTACTATTGCATCGCTGGTAAAGAACGCCGAAAAATGAAATTTCCCATGCAGAAGTCGAATATCTACTGGAGACCCTTTTGGTTCCATACGGATTCATTTTACTTAGTGTGCGAAAACGTGGAATAATTGCTTGTCTTTCGACATCACCAAGAAAAAAAATTAAATGCGTCCTTATTTATGTGATGCACTTACCGAAAACTGGTTTTACTTTTTCCTTCGCAGAGAAACACGTCTCTTTTCCCTTTAAAGAGCTCAACTGAGGAAATGAGTATAAATCCCTTACTTCCCCTTCGATGTGCTATGTATGCATCACACAGGACACACTAACGGAGTTATTCTTCTCCCAAACTCGGTTGGAGGCGGAGCAAACTTTCCAGCACACGCCGAGACTGTATATATATATATATATCCCTCCTCTCTCCCTCTCTCTCTTTCTCTTCCCTTCTGCCCTCCTCCGTCCCTCTCTCCAACATCTCCCTTCCTCCTCGCCCTCCTTTTCACCCCTTTCCCCTTCTACCTCCTTTCCTTCAAATGATCAGTTGCCCATTACTCGAAATTCCAGGAAGGGTAGATCGTTCCCGAAAACATTTCTCGGTAGTTCTTCCGCCACTGCCATTTGCAGACCGGACCGATAAATTTCTAGTCGTAATTATTAGGTTCCTAAGTGTACCTATGCTTATTCAATTAAATAGCAGCGACGATAGCAGGTAAGGTGCTGAGAAACTACTTACAGCGTCGTAGGTTTCACACCCTTCAACAGAAAAATCACGGACCGCAAGCAATTTTGAAAATCGTCGAGATATGGTCGTTTTTGGTAAGAGGATTTACAATTCTACCGGGTGATCGCCAGCCACCGTGATGGTCAACTAGTGTAGATCTGAAGAGGACCGCTCGAAGAATGAATCGTGACTGGAACTCTCAATGGGTTGTTTCCCTCGCACGAGGGATATCGGTTGTTGGGAAATTTCCAGCGGGAATGCTCACGACCTCCAAGTATCTCAAAAACTCCTCGAGGTTCCTATAAAAGACTACGACTCTGTCTTCAGTCGTTGAATGTCAAATCGTCCTATCATCGCAAGTTCCTTCCTGATACCAAATGCCGATCTTACTGTTTTAACCATTCGCGCCGTCCTCTTCCCGACCCGACCGACGGATCGCACTTTCACGATTCCATCTCTCTCGCTGAGCGTCATAAATCCTTTTCTCCTCGGCGCCCCTTCCTCCACCTCCCAACCCTCTCTCCTCCACTCTCTCGCATTCCCTCGTCCTGTTTCACGGCCCTCTCTCCCTTTCCAAGCCCTCGACTCGATCCCTGACCCCTGAGATGCTCACCCATCCTTCCACTATCCGCCTCTCCTTCACTCGCGGCATTCCTTTCATCCGGTTTTGGCCCCTCTTCCCCAACCTCTCCCCGCACCTATCCTCCTCCCCACCTCTCTCTCCCCTTCTCACTCCTCCACCTCCGTCATCCTCTTCTTACTTTCTTGCCCTCTTCCTTCCTCCGCCTCCCACAAATCCCTCCTCTTCGCATATTCTCTCAACTTGGATAAAGTCAACTAAACGTATAACTTCTCCATTGTGCTCTAAACAACCGCTTCTACGGAAACTCGAGTCCTCTCGCTCCCCACTCACTCGCATGCATCCGAACTCTCTCTCTCTCTCTCGACCTCCCTTGCCTAACCGCACCCTCGTCCTACGCTCGCTTCCTCTCTCCCTCTTCTTCGCTCACTCTCGCAGCAGTCCCCGGTTTTTATTGACCCCCCTCTCTCTCTCTCTCCCTCCCTCCCTACTGCCGCTCTCCCCTCCCTCGGCCCCCAGCCCATCTCCTCTTTCCTACCGCCGCGTCCACTATAACCCTCGGCTCCTCTTCAATCCTCTCTCTCTTTCTCTCTTTCTCCTCCTCCCACTATCATTTCATATGCATTTGCATTCCCTTTAAATTCACTACTACTTGAAAACTCGGTAATTTCCGCCGTCAAAATAACCCGACTGAATAAATCAAAATCTTTAATCCGATGAAAATCAAGTGAAAGGTTTTTAACATTTAAGGGCGGCAATATTGAAATTTCAGGAAATTTTGATGACCTAACGCAATCCTACGAATATTATGGGATTGGGTGTTAATTTTATCTATTTCTCCAGTCTTTGGAATTTATGAAATCTAGATAGCAACGATGAATTCAATATGTTTGACGTCTGATCGTTTAACTTAGTCAACCGAGGTTGGATAAGGGCCAAATTGTACTGCTTTTTATGGATGAATTGAACTCATTAGCTGAATTCTATTTAATAAAATTTATGCGAGGAAATTGGAAGGTACACAAAGAATAATAAGTCGTTATATTAAACACAGCCAATATTTCCTTGTGATAAACATTTTTGCAAATAAAAGAAGAAAAATGTTACACAAAGGTGCCCTAAACTACTTTTTATGTGACTCTCGCGGCAGCACCTTCAGAACAACTGGAATAATATAAAATCTTTCCGGCCAGAAGAAAACAACAATAATGCCAGTTAAGAACGGAATAAAACGCAACGATAATGTAATTTCGTGGTAATAATAAATATGCATACATATTTTAAAAGATATAAGTCAAAATATGACTGCTAAGAAAAGACAGGCAAACTATGTGAAATGAAGGTGATAGAAAGTGGTGTTAACAGGGCTCAAATGCAGTCATTATGTCACATGTCTCTTTCCTCCTTGCTGATCCTAAGAATTTCAAATCTCTGCTTTCAGTTTTCTTTTTCTCCACCCGTGGAAATCATTCTATTATTAGGCGATCCTTATCAGTCATGAGAGATGGCCTATCCGTCCGCCGGCATGTTTCATCTCTGAAACTACCTGGCGTCAGTTTATGAAATTTGGTATTTAGAACTTCTGGGCCAAGAAAATAAAAAAATAATGTAAATATATAAATAAATATAGCTTAATATTGAGTGCCACATTATTGATGACAAATAATGGAATTTCAGTCATGTCTTGTAAAATATTACTTATATTAATGAAGTCTTCAAACAAACTTTGTACTTCTAGTCAAATAAAATATATCTCGTAAAATACGTTTTATACGTTTTTTCAAGAAAAAGCAAACGAGAAAGTCGTAATTCACTGAAAAATATTTTTCATTTTTATGAACGAAAACAATCCTCGTAGCAACTGAAGTGTACAAGATATACTATAGATACTTTCAACTTACTTTCATGAGCCTACAGCATATTATAAATGAAAGAAAATGGATTATCCACGGTGAAGAAATGAACTTTCGTGGGTTTATTATTTTCCTAGCGTATACTTAAAGCTTTTGTAAATAAATAAAAATGAATAATTTACGACAAGGGAATTAACATCAACGTAAATATTACTACTGATCATTTCAGCTGAGGTATGTTTTAAATAATTTTCGACTGTTTAATTATTTACTACTGATTATAAAATAAATCGGTAAATCACAAATTCAATATTTCCTTGATATCACTTCTATATGTCGTACTGCAGTAATTAGAGATTAGTCTTTTTGATATTATAACATAAATGGTAAAAAAACGCCATTGGAATTTCTTTGTTCTCCGACACGGAATGCACCTTTCTATTCTTGTTTTATACGCCCTGTACTTCTCATTTCTTCTTGTCACCTGCTAACTGTCATTTTAAGAACTTTAATCTTTTAATCATGTCACAGATTCCTGTTTTTTTCTGCTCAGCGGTTGCTTTCACGTAAAATACCAGCATATATCTCTCTGCATTGTTTTTAGGCCATGTAATATTCTAGCGCTCGGGGCATACGTGTCACATTCGTAAAGTTTAAGCCTCCTTTGGTCGCGATACTTCTTAGAATGTTCGCAATGTCCCTGGCAGATACAACTCATTGTTAGTACCTTCGTAAGTTCAATTTGTTATCTAAATCAATTTTTATTTATTCAATTGTTTTCATGCAATTTATATTTGTTTTTATAATTTTTTGTTTGAAAGTGGGCATCACATAGAAGAAAATGCGTATTAAAAACGAAATGAATTTGTATATTCAAACTATTAATACAGAAATATATATATATATATATATATATATATATAACAATAAAAAATTAATTAAAAACAAATTTCCACTCATAGTAAGATTTATTATACTCTACATCAACATATTCGTTTGTAAAGCATTTTGTATTGACCATTATTGCATGTTCTAGTTATTAAACAAATCATCAAACTTTTTTCAGGAATATTTGGTAAGGCGGGTTCTCTTTGCTAATAAATTGTATTTATTTCTCTCTTAGATTATTTTTGGATAAGCTTTGAAGATTTTTCCCTCGTACTGTTTCCCGATTATATATTTTTATCTTGAATTGTACATTGATAAGGTAAGTATACAGTATAGTATATATGGTGGATGTTTCTTGTCATTTCTACGAATTTTATATTGATTATAATAAATTAAATCTTCTTTAAATCTCTTTCAGAATTTTTCGGATTATATTTCGTGAATTTTTCTTGCGATCGATTTTGAATTTTCCGTTCGGTAAGTTTTTCAACTTTAATTTTAGGGTAATTTTTATCTTATACAATATTATAAAACGGATCGAATTATAATGCGTGATGCATTTAAAATATTGAAATCTTATTTTAGCCATGGCTGAAAATCAACCCGATCCTTCCAATGTAAGGGGAACGAGGAAAAGAAAGAGAATGGAAATTCTGGAAGAAGAAGAAGTGTTAGATGTGCTGGAGGAAATTGATTCCGATGAATCAGAAGACATGGAAGCAAATTTAACAGACTCTGAAGATACTTCGTCCAACACAGATGATTTTGGAAGCCCTGCAGAGGATTCTGATGAAGAAGAAGAGCTGCAGCCAGCATGGACATCTCAACCTCAATCGGATTCTCAACAGTTTTCCTTCACCGGAATTCCTGGTATGAAATTTCCGGTTTCTATTGTAGAACCGATAGATTTTTTTTAGTTTGTTGGCAAACGAAAACTTTTATTCATTAGTAGTGGAAGCAACCAATAATAATGCGCGGAGAATACTTAGAGAATCAACCTCCCCTCAATCTAGAATACGTAAATGGAAAGACATGGATATAAAGGAGTTCAAAACGTTTCTTGGTCTACTATTTCATATGGGGACCATACAAATAAATCGTTTGCAGGATTACTGGAAAACGGGACCTCTTTTCAATATTCCATGTTTCCGTATGTTTATGGGCCGTAATAGGTTTTTTTTTATTATGAGATCACTCTTTCTTGCGAAACAACATGATGAAGATGACCCAACTCCTTCGCGACTACATAAAGTGAAAGCTTTGGTAGATTTTTTTAATGAAACGATGGATAATATTTATCATCCATCTAGGGAATTGTCGATAGATGAATCCATGATGCTTTGGTGCGGAAGGTTAATATTCCGACAGTATTTGAAAGGCAAAAAACATAAATATGGGATAAAATTATATATGCTTACTGAACCTTATGGCCTTGTTCAGAAATTTATTGTTTATTCGGGTAAAGATGATCAGGATCTAGGAGGTAAGGGCCATGTAAATAAAGTAGTCAATGCATTGGTCCAAAAGCAATCCGATTTGGGGCATTCTTTGTTCATGGACAATTACTATAACAGTGTTGACCTAGCAGAGGAGTTGTTAGATAAAAAAACTTACTGCACTGGCACACTGATGGGGAATAGGAAAAATAACCCACCTGAAGTCATGAGCACTAAGTTGAAAAAGGGCCAAGTTATCGACCGATATAATAGAAAAAATATCTGCGTACTGAAATGGAAAGACAAGAGGGATGTGCTCATGATATCATCCGAATTTGATGGGACTATGGTTGAGGTCACAAACAGAAGGGGTGTGAAGAAAATGAAACCAAATATTGTTGATAAATATGACAAATACATGAGTGGAGTTGATAAGCATGACCAGATGATGGCCTACTATCCTTGTGAAAGGAAGACCCTAAGATGGTATAAGAAGTTAGCCATCCATATATTTCAAATGATGTTGCTCAATACGTTTCATTTGTATAACATGTACTGTAAAAAGGCAAAGCTAGATTTTTATAGCTTTAGGTTGGCAGTAATAAGGTCTTTGTTGGAAATTCCCACCAAACAAATATCTAAAACCCGACCTGGAAAATTTGCTGACCATTTCCCGAAATCCTTCGAAACAAGTAAAAAAGGGAAGGCACTACGGAGGCGTTGTAAGAACTGCCTAAGTGTTAACGTGAGGAAGGAAACAAATTATTATTGCCCAGATTGTACTGAAACTCCCGCACTCTGCGTGGAATGTTTTGATGATTATCACAGCTGATTATTATTATGATTATTCATATATTAGCTTTAATTTTTGTATTATTGTATTATCTGTATATATATATATGTTTTATTTGTAAACTCTTTGTATGTTAAATTGTTCCTATGCATTCTATGTATATACTAAATGAATATTGGAAAGATTGATTAATATTTTGCTTTTGCAAATAAAATTGTAATTTTAGATGTTTAAGTGAATATATAAAATGTTATTTGTGATTAGATAGTGAAAAAATGCAAAATCCTAAATTTGATTTGAAGAGATTGAAGGAAAATTTCCGAAAATAAATGAAAGTTTTAGATATTTTCTTGTTTTCATTGAACAAATAATGTAAGTTTTTAATGATTCTCAACTTCAAATTGGTGAGAAAAGAACTGGCCTAACGGTAGATGGTTTTGTGACTCCCACTACATTGCTCTGGAGAGAGAAGGGGTGGTGAGTTTAGGCACTTTCTCTTTCTACGGCGCTGCCGCGGCTTTTGGTAGGATAATGCGGAGACCGAAGCTCTGTGAAAAGTGGCCTCCTCCTAGCAGAGAAAAGGGTCATAGGATTATTTTTATGAGTTTCCTCAAGGCGGAGGATATCTTTTACAGTTGGAGTTGGGCTGCTTAGCAGGCATTTTATTTTATAATAGCATTTCAATGTCTGTTACTGTACAATTCATAGAAGTTGATACAGAATATTTTAATAAAAAAAATTATTTCTTATATATTGGCAACACTGTTTCACAAATCGATTTAAAAACTTCGAATTAAAAAAAGATATTATGTTATAAATGTCTACCAAGTTTCATTGAGATACAATTATTGGAAGCTAATAACAAACATGCGTCTGGATGGACACAGACGGATGGACAGACGGACAGACAGAAGGAAAGACAGACAGACGGACGGTCGGGCAGAAGACGTACTGACGGAAGGACTGATCGAATACAACAGACACTTTTTCTAATAAGTAAAACGTGACTAACACGTTTTTTTACATTAACATCAAATTATCTAACACTATCAAATTAAGAAAAATTGGCTCCCAGCGAAAGTTCACCAAAAATTAAAGGCAGCGAACGTGTTAATTTGGTCCTTACCTATTAAATAGTTTTGAGAAATGTTCATTTCACTATTATAACCATTGCATTCCTCGTCTTCGCTAGCGTCCTCATGTTACTCTTCAACAACAATATCGGTTTCATAATCCAATCTGTCGTTGCCGTCTTTGTTATTATTTTAACTAATGAGACTTCATAAAATTTCTCTACCTATAAGATAATAAGAGTCTTAACTAAGATAATTTCCATTCACAATTAAAAAACGTTACAAAAATTGACTATCGTCGCAACCTATCTGTTATTTGCAAGGGAAAACTTAAATATCTCTAATGACCGCCCAGATCGAACGGCGCTCACCTAAATTTGCTATCGTAAGGAGTAGAGAGAGAGAGAGAGAGAGAGAGAGAGAGAGAGAGAGGCAGGGAAGTAATAGAGCCACCAAATATGCAAATCTCTCCATTTCTAAATAAATATAAAATTTTTGATTCCATTTATCCAGTAAATACAAAGCGATTGGCGGTGGGTCAAAACCACCTGAGATATCATGGACGTTTTGTAGAAAGTACGATATTATTAGCAACCTTCAGATAACAAAAAAAACCGGTCATCACTATACAATTTTCAACGCACTTCTTCTGATGCTGCTAGGAATAAGTTAAAAGAAATAGTAAATCCATATTCAATGTTTTAATTTGAATACATCCGTTTGTTCGTGACTTGGGCTGATATTGTGGCATTCATATTGTTTATCATGATTACATCGATGTCTATTTTGTTCCTTGTTTCTTCAATGTACTTCTCTACGATAAGGTGCGGAGACGAAGACAAGCATTTTTACTTAGTCTGTGGATCACATATAGGGGGTTAGATCATACAAATACGCGGACGTGAAGATGTGCGCGCGCGCGCCTGCCCGAGTGTTCGCATAAAGTTAATTAAAGGAGAAGCGTATGCTTTAACGAGTGGACGAAACAGTGACGGAAGGAAGGAAAGATGGAAAGAAATAAAGACTCAAAAGATTTAGAGAGAGGTGGATCAAGTGAGTGAGTTAGGGTCGGCGACAAATAGTGGGAAAGAGAGAGAGAGAGAGGTAAATGGAGGACGGTGTGGAGAAGAAAGTTGAAGATGTGTGGAAAAGGGAAGAATGGCGAAAGTGGGGAAAAAGAACGAGGAGAGGAGGAGAAAATAGAGTTAGAGAGAGGTAGAGGGGAAATTGGAAACGAGGATATCTCGCTGTGGAGTGTACGAATTGTGCGTAGCATTCAAGAAGAAAGAATGGAATGAGAGGAAGAGAGAGAGAGAGAAAAAGAAGATGGGCCGAGGTAAAGTGAGAGTGATGGTACCGGAGAGGAGAGAGGATGGGAGATAGAGGGTCGAGAGGAGGAAGGGAAGGAGCCCTCGAACCTCTACTAAAAGCCAACCAATAAAGTCAGCGGGTGCGGCGTGGCTCTTGAATGTTGAATGGGAGAATCCCAGCCATGAGACCTGCAGCGACAGGTAGCGGGTGAGTCGAGTGCGGCGAAGAGAGAGATGAAGAGAGAGAGAGAGAAAGGGAGGGGGAAGTTGGAGAGGTATATAAAGAGAGGGAGAAAGTGTAGAGAAAGAGGCGGAGAATAGCGGGTGAAAAAGATATCATCTGAGTTGTTGGTGGGGGGGAGGGAAGGAAGGGTTTGATAGAAGGAGAGGGTGACTACACGCGCAGTTGCAAAAACATCTAGTTCATGAATCTTCTTCATTGCTCACATAAATTTCACGCATCAAAGAAATGTGCCCTATAAATACGCATGGAGATTTAAATGTACACTACAGAATAAGTTATGATCCCTTTAAAGATATATTGACTAATTTAGCATCGCAGAAAATTGAGCACATTGTAAATCATATTAAAAATTTTATAACAATACATTTTACCACTCAGCTTATTCTGAGTTCCCAATTTGAAGTCTTGTGCGTGGTTATTCGAAATAAATTATTTCATTTTCAACTGAATACGCTTGTCAGATACTTCTACATACGCGGTGACTTAAAATTCGAGCTCAAGAAAGGTCTTTGAATGAAAACCGTATTTTGACATGGTCATAAACTTGAAAAAAAAAATCTTACAAGGGAGAACATTATGTAACCAGCTCTTTATAAGGTGTGTGGACTGAAGAAAACAAAGAAATCTCGAAGAAGATTCGCACCTTAGAAAAATATTTTATTTGAATTCAACGCTCTCAATAGAAGGCTTACGCTCCAGATTCAAGACAAAATACCATTAAATAGTGCATGAAAGCTCGTTAATTACATTTTGAGATAAAAGTTTTAGATTGGGAAGCTCAAGAGGGCGTGACCATTTCAGACGTTGACCTCCGAACATCGAGAACCATTGAGCACGTGCTCCCTGAGTGCCTGAGGGTCGACGAACGAGTCAGCCAGAGAGAGAGAGTGGCGACTAGAGATGATGGGGAAAACCAGAATACCGCGGATACATTCCACAAATGGTTACTTAGTTACATCCGGGCGCTGCAGCGAAAGAGATACATCACTATAACAAAAAATGTGAAGAAAATATTTTAAATGAAATGAAATTCTCCTCAGAATTGTAAATAAAGTGAGCTAAATTATAAAAACAACCTGTTTTTAAATAGAGCATCAATATTTTTTAAATTTACTTTTCGAAAATAAATGTATATATTTCAATAAAAGACTGATAAATGGCGTAATAAATTCCTTCTTGATTTAAATATTTATTAGATCTGTCATTCATATTGTTTTATAAAAACATTTTTGCCCTAAATTAATTGCCCTTAACGAGTTAGTTATCCGAGAGATTATTGAAGAAGGCAATCAAGAACAAACTGGGAGGGCAATGGCACAAAATCCATCGCAAGTGTTCATTGGCAATATAATAAACGTGAAAAGTCGGAAACGTATTGTGTGGTAATATATCATCGCCTGAGACGCTCTTGCACCCTGTAGTTAGCCTAAAGTCAAAGCAGTCAGAAAAATAAGAGAATTATTGACAAATTATTTTATGAAAAACCAATATAGACATTCTGCTGATCAAATATGATTAAAACTCAGAGTTTCGTCATAAAATAGGCTTGTGTTATGGGTTACTCAGCCCTTATTAAAAAGAATTACCCATCAATGCCGCTGATAATCAAATTAAATCCAGTGGAATAATAGCTTTGAAATTATATGCACGGTGCAATAGAATATAACGTAAAGAAAAATTTAATTTAAAACGAATAATTTCATATAAATAATACTTTCTGCATGGCAACGTGCAAAATGCCAACAACGTACGTTAACTGAGGCATTTTTTATGAACGATAAATATTTGGAAATGTCACGCTCTTCTTTATCCGAGCATTGGACTGAATATGCTGTCAAATCTTATGTAAGGTATGATAGCCGACGAAAGGAAATATATTGACGCTATATACGGGAGGAGAGATCCGAGTTTGAACTTTCTATATCCTAATCTTTCGTTCGGAATTTATGCATGCGACGAAGGTAGAACTTCGGTGTTAATTCGCTAAATATGCGCCATATGACGTCCATGAGTTGTCCAAGAGGGTCCCTTTGGAGTGGTCAGGTCACCTCCAGAAAGAGAGATTCTATCTCTCCCTCTCTCTCTCTCTCTAGAGAACGGGCGGAGAGGGAGAAAGGGACGGCTCGAGTGGCTGGAAAGATGGATCGAATGCTACCAAGTGGGACATGGAAACGGAATGATGTCGGAAAGGTAAAAAAGAGAGAGAGAGCGAGGGGAGGGTGGCAAAGGAGAAGGCTCAAGGAGTGAAATGGAATTCCTTGGATTTTCGAGTGCTAGGAGGCGGGAATGGGAAGTGGTTCCAAAGGTTAGAAGTGGGATGCGGTAGAGAAGCGAACTGAGTAGTGCGTGGGTGGTCGGAAGTGGGTTGGAAATGGGAAGCGGAGAGGAAGGCATTTAGGAGACAGCGACGGGGCGAAGGGGACGAAAGGGCAGCGCCCGCATTAGCTCGCTCAACTTCATTTTTCACGGGTGGCCGAAAACCGCGAAATAACTTTTGGGTGAACGTCGAAGAATTTTTTTAAATTTCGATGGAATGTTGGGAGATTTAATTGCCGATAGTTGAATTATGCGATTCAATCACATACTAGAGATACAAGATATATCGGAGAAAAGCGTACAATTATACAGGCAATAAAAAAATAGGAAGGCGAACTGGACAGGAAATAACTCGAGGAGAGATAACATGGTAAATTATGTGTAAGAAGTAAAACTTAAATGAAAAAGATAAGAGAGGAAAGAAATTGTATCAGCTGATGGACGAATTGATATGGTAAAAGAGCTATCAAAAAATGAAAAAAAAAATACTGAAGGGAGGAGTACTATATGAAGAACCAAGTTTAACAAGGAATAATGACGGACCTGTTTTGGGACCGACCTTGAATAATTATTTAATTTCTTTAATTATTTCTCTTGGCTTGATTGTGCATTGAAAAGGTTCTATCAACATTGAAGACATCCGTGAGGAAAGTGGGTTACCATGTGTCGCGCTGAAAGTTTAAATTTCCAATGCAGTACAAAGGCCAAAAACTGGCTGACCAAAAACCGGGAGCATCAAAAAACCGGATAAAAATACTCCATTAAGAATTCCGAGCTTGTTGCGGCGGAAACACATTAATTTATTTTCGGCACCGGAGTTGTTCTTTTAGAGCCACATAATCCAGTTTTCTTTGTTATTTCGGTCTAAGCTTGCATTGCGTTGTATGGTGCATTGTAAACTTTTTGATAATTTTTCGGTGTACGTATGTATAACACATCAAAAAAGGCAACAGTTAGTCCCATGAGTAATGTTCCAAATATAAAGCACAGTTCCATTTCTTCTACGAATAATTTCCCTGAATTCCTCAGAAATTTGGAAAAGGAAACTTCAGCTCGGAACCGTGCAATGAGTATGGTGTTGGTAACTCAACCGTTTGTGATCTTAAAATGTGGAAGAATGAAATATTGGCGTGTTTCTGGTAGTGATACAGAAATAAAAATGCAATGATAAAGTTTATTAACTGCCATTCAAATAGTTTCCTTCTGCCATGATACACTTATTCTATCTTATTATCCATTTGTAAAAGACATGTGAAGAACATTTCCTTCATAGTCCCTTGAGTATACCCCTAACTGGGTTGTTTACCTCATTATCGGAATCAAAATGACGAACTCGTAATTCTGGTTTAACTTACGGGAAGAGAAATAGTCGCAGGAAACAAGTTCTGGTAAATATGATTGATGAGCCAAGATCTGGAACTCCAATTCTTCGACGGTTTTTTGGAAAATTTGAGAGCCATGCGCAGGCTTGTTATCGTGGTTCAAGATCCAACCGTGATCAAAGATATAGTGACATTTTTCCTTGAATTATGCCAGTAACGAATCTCTCAGCACATTGGAAAGGACAAGTTGGATGGTATAAATCATGATATGTTATGTTCATTTCTCAGTTCATTAATACAACAATTTCAGCTTATTCTGGATAATATAGCGTAATTGCCCATTAAAAATTACGAGTACGCATAACTTAAATATTATATAAATCTCCTTACTCGCTCTCTGGTTTGAAGTCATCTTCTTTCATCTTGTGCTTTTTTAAGCCCTTTGCATAATTGGAGCTCCAGAATCAACTATTTAATTCAAGTATCATGACAAGGTTTCTCGTTTACAATTTGAAACAATAATGGCAGCGAATAACAACGTAATATTAACCATTCTGTAAGCGTTCCAAGGAAATGTACATAATTTTGCTAAGTCATATATGCTAAACCGATTTTATCTGCAAACCAAGGTATTCGTCGTTATGTAAACTAAACAAAAGATAAAGAAACATAAGTTCTGATGATTAAAGTTTATTCGCTAAAATAAAATGCGATTTATACCAAACAAATGCATAAAATTTGCTATTATTTATTTATCGCGACAGTCTCTTTCTTGTCTCCACTTGGCAAATACGTGGAAAATTAAATTCAAAATCAGATCATACAAAAATTTTCGAGTCCCATCTTCTTCGATCTTTATCTATACCTCTGTCCCGGAAGCTCCAGATCTCGCCGGCAGACAGAAGCGTTTTTACAAAATTGCTAGAATGCATCCACGCGTTATTCTGCAAGCGGCATTTTCCGTGCATATTTCTGGTGAAAATAACTCTATCGCCACCGACGGCGCAGAGGGCGCATGCAAGGGGACGAGAGGTGCGATACGGGGTCCAGAGAGAGCGGCAGCCGGGGTCAGAAGAGTCCCACGGCGGGAGGCCTCCCCCCCACCGCTTTTCCCCTTCCTCTCCAGGAGAACGCCTTTGAAGAGAGCGAAAGGTTCCGTTATTAAGGAGCGTTCCGCCGAAAATCCTATATCGAGCGATTCAGGGTCGTTAGCCGCATTTCCCTTTACCAATCCCCTATCATTCATCCCATATCCCCCTCATTCCTCCAAAATCCACCTTCACCCCCCTCTACCCCTCTCTGCCACTACTCCGCTCCCCATCTTCTACGTGCCTCCCTTTCTCCGCTCACCCTTTCTCCACTTTTCCCCTAATACTACGCTCTCCCCCTTTTCCCGCTCTCTCTCTCTCCACTTACCCTCCACTACTCCGCTCTCCCCCCTTCTCTCGCCTTCCCTTCTCTCCAGCTTGCTCTCTCCGATTCATTCTTTCTCCGCAGATTCTTTGCCTCTATCTAGTCCCCTGCTCTTAAACTATCGTGTGTTTTAACGGACGATTCTTACGCACGAATGACAGCCGTTCCATCACGCGCATTCATCCAGTAATTTCACCGAAAACATTTAAGTCAAAATATTCTCCGACGCCTTCGATGTTCAAGTCGTTGATCCTCGTTTTTCACCTTTTCTTAAATTTTTAACTTTATTCCTATACTTTCACTTCCTCATTCTCTCAGTTTTCCCCCATTCAAGCAAACTTTTTCTCAAAGACTATTCATTCTATTTTGGAACTTTTTAATTCCATTAAGAAACCACTAATATAATTGGAATTTTAAATTGGAGCCATAATCATCTTTACAAATTAAAAATGAATTACCTCGCCCCTATTTTCCCCATATTTCGCTTTTTCTGCAATATTTATCGGTTTCCCCCTTCTATCGATTCTTCTTTTTTACGCCTTCCGCTGATCTCTCTCTCCCTCTCTCTCTCCCTCTCTCTCTTCTCCCTCATTTCCTCCTTTTTTCTCTCTCGTCGTGTCACTCCCACTCGCTCTCCTTTCCTCGCTTGTCAATCGATACCCTTCCTACGTGCCCTCTTCCTGCTGCTCACGCGACTGTAAGGAACTGATAGTCAAATGAAAGGAATTGGCCGCGTCACGACGCTAGATTCTTGATACGGTTTTTATTTTGGTCCGAGGAAATAATGTGCGCCTCTTTTTTATTCTAACGAAAGGAAACAAGGAATTTGATGGAATTACGCCCCTGTCCATCAAGTAATCAATTCATTCTAAATCTCTGAAAGTTTAAAAACCTTTATTGCCAAAGCTA
This sequence comes from Tanypteryx hageni, assembly GCA_028673005.1. NCBI lineage: Eukaryota > Metazoa > Arthropoda > Insecta > Odonata > Petaluridae > Tanypteryx > Tanypteryx hageni. The sequence continues at coordinate 126,968,275 of CM054113.1, read as the reverse complement.
AGTGTATCGGTTGTGAATTGAGGTGGGTACGTTTCAATAAAAACATTCTATAAAGAACAAGAAAAGCAATACAAAATCATGTAGGCGATTTTGTTAATAATTTTGGGCGTGTGGAGTTCAACTTTTACACTTTACAGTCGTAACGTAAATCATCAAAAATGTTTTCTCAGAAATGCTTTGATATAAAACCAAGTTTTATAAAGCTTGGTTCTAACAAGGTTTAAACCATTGCAAAAGATAAAACGTACGTTCAATATCCGTTAAAATAATGTAAATTCTCCCATGAAATGGGAATGATCAAGTCTTTAAAAAATCGGGTAAATAGAAACTATTTGCAAATGGAAATTTCTCTAGTTTGCATTTTCTGTCAAAAAAATCTTATTCCTATTCACCAATGCATAACATTATGTGACGCTAACAAGATTTTTGCTTGGACTATAAAAACGTTCATAAATTACACATCACCGTCGTTACTCCAGCTAGAAAAAAATAAATGCTATGAAATTATAAATTAGCTCAAAATACACACTTCGTTAAGGGATTTTTACAATACTTGGTATTCCTGTATGTGACATTTAATTTCCTGCAAATGTTATTTGATTTTTTCCACATCAATGGGTCACCATTTAATTGATAGTAGCTCAATAACTTTGGCCAAAACTAACAAAGGTGGCTAAAGGAGTATTTCACCTTTGTTAGTTAATCTGTTGCATATTAAAAACATATTGAGAAACTAATTGTTTATTTTTGCTATATTTTATTCAACTTAGTCATGCTGTCTACAAAATATGGCTACATAAAATGTTCATACATAATTTTGACTCACTCTGTATATATATATATATATATATATATATATATATATATATATATATATATATATATATATATATATCACTTAGCTATAAAATGCTAATTATCTTGGTTACTTGGTTATTATTTCCGTAACGCTCAATATCTCAGTTGTTTCTTCAGCCAGTTCAACCAATTTTGAAAGCATTGGATTAATCACGTACCAGTCGCGAATGAGATAAAACTTGTTTATGTTTATGTAACTCGTAGATTATATTATTTCTTATTTATTTATTTTCTATAAATAATTCTTAACAGCTTTTCAGTCGATAATCGTGAAAATAAAAAAATAGTACAAAATTTACAGATTCATACGTAAAGATCGCTGTCGCAGACATTGCTAAACAAACACAGAAATTTTTTAACTTAATCCCATCATAATAGCTATAAGAATGATATTTTATGCCGATGAAGTAAATCTCATATGCATTATTTTGTTTAATAAGATGCCATTTCTGTTTATCTTATTTCAGAGTATAATAAAGTTAGAATGAAAACGAGTAAATAAAAATTTGTTATTCTTTTAAATAGTTAAATTCTCCATTTTATCCTAATTATTATATGAAAGAACTTAATGGTTTAAAAAATTTACTGTACTAACTATGGCTTATTACAATCCTCGTTTAAAACCATTAAAAGTACTCCTTTGCAACAGATGTATTCATGGTTAATCGCGTCGATAGCATACATTCCGGATTTATTTCAATATTGGGAATAATTAGTATGTACACAAACTACAGGAATAATAAAATTCGAAATTTCCGTGGACTTTCCGTCTACACATACGCATTCCCATAAATTATACTTATTTGACACTTTGATGATTGAATTATCGCGCTAATAGTTAAAAGGATATTGACAAGAGAAAGCAGAACTCGTGGCCCTGATAAATCGAACTGTGGATTAAATAAGGGACAATGTAATTAATAACCGCTTACTCAGTGCGTCTAGAAAAATCAGAATAGATGTCGCTCTAATTAATATAGCAGTAGTAAATGCAATCAAATGTGTTTTGTGAATAAACTAACCTGTTCGCAGTAAATCCAGTAAAATAATAAACAACAATTTCCAGTCAACTTACATGGAATGTTTGGGAAAAATCTACAGAAAATTAAAAATATTTTTGGACAAAACTGTAAGATTTAGTTAAATAGTGGCAAACTAAATATCAGTCTAATTAAAAATTTTAAGTTTCATTGGAGCATCTGGAATGCATTTATTTGTATACTTGTTATTAGGACATGGCTGCGAATGCAATAAAAAATAATTGGATATATTTACTGCTACTGAAATTGCATATCATACTAGTGGAAACGATAGTATATGTATCTGATTAGCTACTATAGAATTTAATAATTGGTTAACCTTATATTTGCATCGCAGTAATGTTTGAAATGTGGAAAATGCGGCTGTAAAAACGGAGGAAATCAGATTCACAGAATAATAGCAGGAAATGAGGCGAGGGAGAAGGGAGGAGATAGGAGTGGAAGGGAGGGGAAGGGAGGAAAATGGAGGGATAGGGAAGAATAGGGAGGGAAGGGGAGGAAAAGGGAGGGGAAAGGAGGGGAAGGGAGAGGATTTATTCCCGACGACATGGATGATGAGGCATTCGGAAATCTTAGTTAGGAAGGAATGAATGGCTGGAAATAGAGTGAGAGAGAGAAGGAAGGAAGCGTGCGGAAATGAGGATGGTCAGTGGTTGTTTTTATTGGGACGATTCGGAAGAAGATCTCAATCTAAGCATAAATGGAGTGGGAAGGCACAAAGGGAAGTTAGGAATAAAGGGAATAAGGATGGTGGCTAGAGGAAGAGTGGGCGAAGCGAAGGATGAAGGAAGAGTGAGCGAGGTGGACGATTTGAATGGAGTGCTGGGAAGGATGGGAGACGGAGGCAGAAGAAGGGATTACAAATTTTTCACATTTAGATACAACGTATTTATGAATCGACGATTCGTAGTCAAACGATTTGTTCGATAGGAGTGAATCGTTGCTTTGAATAGGGAAACGTCCGGTAGAAATGAGTCAGAATCGTGTATTTCTCTCTCATGCTATGCGAATTAATCAAGGAGCATTTGAAATTCCGGCTTATGACTCTTCATGATTTATAGAATTTAAACCAATCTCCCAAAGCAGACATTTCTTCGGCGATTACAATTTATCCCCGAGTGACATATCAAAGATATTAAATATCTACATCTACACGTTACCACGCATTATTTGTCTTGGGAAGCTCTCGAATTTTCATTTCTCAATAAATTCTTGAATTAGTACTTCAAAGATCATGTAAGACCAAGGGAGAGGAAAATGTTTTTTATTGAACCCACCAAAAAACTAAACTTTTTGCTGTAAACCGATGTAAAAAATACATAATGGCATTTAAGAATAAGCACTTAAAATGCTTTTCTCAGGTATCTCCAATACCCACAACGAGGTTATAAAAAACTAGATGCGCCTTTCGGTTAAAAAGCAGCCGTTGTCAGTGATAATCTGAATTGGCGTAATGGCATGTTTGACACATTCAGTCAAATAACTTCTCCATTATATAATTATTTTTTGAAATTTCTCAATTTATAGATCCTGATCATTAAATATCGATATAAAATTCATTAATAAATTTATCAGTACCTGTTTCCAAAAGGTAGAATCTAGGATAGATACTTCGACGTGTAATTACTGGTGCAGCGATGACCACATTTCACTCATATGGGTTTCTAGAAGTCTTCCATTCTAGCTTATATGGCTTAAAGGGAGGACAGGATCAGATTAGCTAAAGGATTCTACGAAAAAGTTATCTAGCATTTTCCTCGTATACCATATTTTAAAAAGGGGCTTTGTTAATTGCGTACACATTGACATTTACTTGAATTTTCTCTCAAGTCCTTCGATTTTCCTTCTGAGATGGATATTTATTAACTGCAAGTAACATAATAGACACAATTTAATTCTGCATTCATAAAAAATAACTTTTAATAGAGTAATTTAATTAGAGTATATCATTCAGCATGATGAAGTATTCTTGCTTACTGTAATTCCTCGTCGCTCTGGAGATTAAGAGATCAGATAAAAACATTATAATGTAAATTGTGAATGATTACTCACATTGCCATTGCAGATTTATTCTATATCAAGATATAAATATTAAATTTAAGATATTTTTTAACTTTTAATTTTGGTTTGAACTACAAAGAATTTGAAAAACTTCAAAAAATACATGCGCATATATACCTGCATAGATCTAGTCAAAAGAACATTCCAGTTTTCTAGTTTAAATTTAACGGTGAATTTATGCAATTCATATCTATAGGTGAAATAACGTTTTAGTATTTTTCAATCCGAAAAATAACTTTCTGGCAAATTTAAGCCAAAAGGAGGCAAACAAAATCGGCGTTGTAAGCCAGTTTGCATATTTTTTTCCGTTTCGGGAAAATTGGCCGAGTTTCTGTAGTTAGGGAAACAAAGAGAACCAATCAAGTTAACTGGAATGTTGACAGGGATTAAATAAACAATCGTGTTTGTAGTGTAAGGAAGGGTTCGGGTGAAGATTTCAAGTCATAAGCGAAAATGAATATTACCGAGGCTTTTCAACAGAGTTTGGCATCGATCGTTGCCTCATTTGTCGAGTAAATTTAACCGCCAAAAACCGAGCACCCAAACGAAACAGCATTTGTTTGATTTTTTCATTCGCTCATTCGTCAAACTTTCGTTTTACAGTTTTTTCCCTCCCTCTGGCGTTAAAATTCAAACCGAGCCAACCGTTCCCCCGTAAGCGGAACTTTTTAGCTTTCCTCCAGAAAGGCTGTTTCCGCGACGAGGGCGCCAGTCCCGCATCTCCGAAACGGGAATCGCCAGGCGTGGCGTGTTCCCGACGAATCCATTCTCGCCGTTCCACGTACTTTGTCCCTTTCAAACGAGAGTCGCTTGCGTCGGATCACTTGTTCGCATCAAATAAATGAAGGAAACGAACTGTGGATAACGGCGGCACCGCCCTCATCGGAGAACGATGGATTTCATAGACTTTCTGGGAGTTATAATTGGGAAAGCATAGATTGCAACTAAAACGCGCTCCTGGTTCACTCGACCGATTGGCGTCCACTGGAGACAAGTAGTTTATTTGCGGGATCTCTAACAAAGTTGTTAATTTATTTTTCACATTTTCGTTTAAATGCGTGTTTGAAAAAATAAAAGTTGCGTTTTGCATTCAGACCTCGTGAATTTTCAGTCTGCTTTTGCGTCGATGAAGTTTGTCAATTTGTATTCATATTAAAGTGTAAGGCGAAAATGGCAAACTAGAGTTAACTCGTTTTATTAAATATGCCATATTGTCGAAATTGAAGCTTGAAATTACATCAGATAAATCTATGGAGTGAAATGCAACATATTCAAGTTATCCCTTAAAATTATAGAAAAGAAAATTCACTTTGTAAAAACGCCACTTGAGTAAGCGGTGGTGACAAGGAGGTGCTTTTTTTTAATTTTCATAAATGGAACTTCACAACGTTACCGCTAAGTTTCATTCATGATATATTTTCCACTTTTATTGACTCTTGTAGAATTCTTTCGGATGCACCGAAAAGGAGTTACTGTTTTGATCGCTTCGATGGAATGCATTACACGCAATCCGATCGCAATATGCACCTGCGGATAGTTCCGTCATCGCCTCGAAGAAGCCTCATTAATATTAAATTTTTAAGAGAAAAAATTGTTCGCTCTGTAATGAGAGAAAGCATACAAGATGCGTAATTATCAAATTCATCCATAAAGATTTATTTACTATATTCAAATTTTAATGATAGGAAAGGAATAGACTACCTTGTTTTACGTGAGTACCGATATTTAGCGTTGTGAATTATCAAGTGTTGTTTCATTTAACTTTGGTGTTGCGTGATGTTATTATCAAATAGCACATTTACAGATCTAACAACACTACAAAGTAGATCAGTTACTATCACTTCCGTCACTACCCTCCGATTTAGTCTCAGAAGCTATTCACAACACTTTATCACAAAACAATTAATTAATGAAAATTCCATTAGGAAAAACTCTTTGGAACGTTATGTTCTAAAGTCAATAATCGACTGGCGGTCGTGACTGGAATTTAATTACTCTTGTTTATATTTCAACTTACTCATGTTTTCGCTCATTTTATGAAAAGGGAGTTTCTTATTCTTCCCCCGAACGTGGAAGCCCATATTCGCCAATTGGATTATAACGTTTGCGTAAATAATAATAATTTCGTCAATATAATTACTATGTAATGTAAGAGATGACTCATTAATTTTGTCATCGTTCCGTACATACAATAATCGGATTTGGAACGATAAAATGTGGTACTCCTTTAGAGACTTGATAAAACTATGAGGATCCCACTGGAATGGAACGTAAAGCAACATTCGATATCTAAAAAACGGCGCTTTTAAATGATAAATTGTGACAGGTGAATAATATGCATCGGATATGGGAACAATTTCAGAACGGAAACAAGAGCAAAGGAAGTATGAAAGAGAATGGAGGTGAGAGGAGAGAGAGCGAGGGAGTGGGAACTGTTTCCCCTCCGTAATCGATAACTGGCTATATTTAGTAATAAACGGAAAAAAGCGAATATTTTGGGAATGTATTCCTTTCCTAGGGCTTCAAATAGCAGTTTTTACTCGCAGGCCGCTAGCAAAAATTACGTCGATGGCAAATATCTACGAAAACATACAGAAAAACATTTAAAATAGGAAATGAAGCTACGTTTTTGTGCTTCTACCTTACAATTTTCCCACGCTATGAATTTTTTGGTGAAATTGAGTCGAAATGGCAGAATTTATACGGACTGGATCTTATACGTTGGCATTCGGAAGAGATATATCAGACACGCGACAAACGTTTATTTCAGCGAAGTCTATCTTCGATCAAGAAATTATTTCGTTCTGACAACTTGCAGAAAATTTATTTTGTGGGAGATATTTTAGAGCCCAAACACCTTCTTAATACATTGTGACCATTGAGTTTGAACGTTCGAATCTAAATACAAGATATTCTCACCAAACTTGTCCGTATTTATGAAGTCGTTAAAATTACGAAAATGGTGGCAATTTTCATCTTTAACTTAGCAATGAATTAAATTATTGATTATTTGGAAGTAATGGTAAATAAAGTCTCTGAAATATCAGAAATATTGGATTTTTTAATAAAAATACTTGTTTCAATGAGGGCATAATTCTCTCCAAAGTATTAAAAAAATACGTAAAGTCACCTCACACTTTATGACTTTTATAATTGAAAATTGCGATTATCTGAATAAAATGATCATAATTTTTTTGTTAAGAAGATTTAAAACTCATGGAAAACAAATCGGTGCCGAAGTTTACTCGGATACAGATCTACCGAAAAGAGGTCTCGAAGAAATGGCAGTATTCTAGTGGGCAAGAGAGGTTCCATCGCTTATTGCGACGCCATACATTATTTTTGCTCGTACGAATATGAGAGAGAGAGAGTGTGTGTGTGTGTGAGAGAGAGAGAAATAGGAGGGGAGAGGTAGTAAAATTGATTGCTTACTCACTGCCACGTCACATTCGGATTCACCTCAGCACTTGCCTTCTCACCTTCGCTTGACCTCAAATGTTGCATTTAGTCCACTAACCTTATCAAAAGGGCAAAATCTCATCACATCGGCACTTTTGGTATTAATATAAAAATGGAGAGCAGTAACAAAAATAAAGGGCAAAAATTCGTGCCATAAATCCACGCCCTATGACTGTTGCTTTCGCAGATACCGCGAGGGAAGTGAGATAAGAGAACTTGAGTCACGGCCACCAATGATAAAGATAATAGAGATCATTTTTAAACGTTTTAGTAATCAATAATCAAATAGTTCATTTTCCTTGCCCAATGGCATTTCATGAATTTTTTTAGAATGTTAAATGTAATAAAGATTGCAGATATAATTCACAAACATGCGATACCTGATTGCATTTTGACATTAATGGAACAGTGATGTGGAGATATGAAATAGTTAATGTCGGGTCGACCGCAAAATATTCTCACACTATCAGTTAAAAATAACGCTATAAGGTTATTTACCAAAAACTCTCTCCCATATATGAATGCCCTTCAAGTTAACGGTCCGAATATTTTACCTGAACAAAAAACCTTTATTTTACTACGACATAAGCGATTAATTTATTCAGTTAAATATGACCTCTTTATTGGCTCATATTTTACTGGCGAATACAATATAAAGGAGCATAATGTGGTTAAAATCATAACATACTTCACAAAATTTAATTAAAAAATCAGAGTAAAAGACTTCATTTAACGTAAGAATTTAAAGTCTATACAAAATTTTAATACGCCTTTCTGTAATTTAACAAAGTTAACAGTAAGGTAAATTTTATTTTCAGTTTTCTATAATGAACATATTTGATTTTTACTTTGAAACTTTTACTTATGCATGCAAACAATTGCAGGTTTCATTCCCTGTCAGTTTTTAGATTTGTCTTCTATATGTCCAAATTACGATACATTAAATTTGTATAAAGCAGATTGTTGTAAGCCTTAAATGTCTCTTTCAATCTGCTTCGAAAGCATGCCACATTCTAGAAGTAGAGTGTGAAACCGTGATATGAGAAATTTTATCATTGATATTACTATCTTTATTTTAATAATACAAAAGCAGAAATATTTAAGGTCATTAGACACTTATTTACGACAACTGCGGAAGATTAATGAGGTGGTAATCTGTAAGACTGGAGTTGAAGTTACTTTATATGAAATTCATTGCAGAAAATGCCCATAAATATAAGTAAAGGCAAATTTACACCACAAAACGAATTCTTACAAACTAGTCAAGATGTCCTGTGATGCTTGCATCCGAAATAATTTCAGGTACTGATGTAATGGAGAATGAAACAACTCAGTAAGCAGTCAAGAATGATTTTTCATTTCTAAAAATTCCACCTGCAGATCTGATGTATTATCTCAGCATCATAGAAGGCAAATGGATTGCTGACGTGCATTTGCTTAAATTGAAATAGTGACGAAGCCGTAAAAGTTAGAGAGCTGGAACTTGGAGCTTATATTTTTGTACTGCTGACGTTTGTCTCTTAGACGCCCTTTACAAAAAGTAAAAGAAGAGCGCCTTATGGTCAGGTCGTGTCCGTCCGTCCGCATGTTTCATCTCCGAAACTACTGAGCGAATATTCATAAAATTTAGTATTTGGGACATAAGGGCAAAGAAACTAAGAAAATGATACAAAATTTTTACGTATCCTAATCAGGAGTGCAACTTTATTCGTGACAAAAAATGAACTTTTCTTTATATTATAGATTTATATTTTTTGTTTAGCGCATTTTTATCGAAGGAGTAGCCGATTTAAAGAAAATAAAAAGAGAAAGTCGTAATTCACTTTGAATAATTTTCCAGTTTTTTTTTTATTTTTGTCAAAGAAAACAATCTTCGTGCAACTGAAGTAAAAAATATCTGCTGTAAATACCAAATTACGATTAATTTTAATTCGTTCGCACGCAATATTTGATAACTGACGGGAAATTAGAATCATCTATGACGAAGAAATGAACGTAAATACGTCTATTTTATTTACTTATACGCGGCGTTTGTAAGTGAAGAGAAATGGGTAATTTTCGACGAAGGAATGAACTTGAACATAAAGATAATGTTACTACTATTCGAGTGTGGTAAGTTTTAAATAATTGTCGATTGTTTTATTAATTACAACCGATTAGGAAATAAATCGGCGAATAAAAAATTTGACATTTCTTTGGCATATCAGTTCTTAGACATTATACTAAGTCATTATTATTTATCTTGTTGACATGATTGCATGAATGTTAGAGAACGTCTCTGTCTCGCTTGTATGCACGCATGATGTGTGCATCTTTCCTCTCTTGCTTCTTTAGATTTTAGCATTGAGAAGTATACAAGTTCGGATTGGAGCCATTTATCATTTTTTAAAGTATCTCCGGGGGCGTAACAGACGGAAAGCTGAAAATTTTCACTTTTTCACATAAATGCCATTTATTCCTGAAACGTTTGAACAACATTAAACAAAGTTATCGTACTTTTTTGAACTTAAAATATTTCTCACACAGCTTTATTTATTGTTGTCAACAAAAAAAATATTCCTTGCAACTGAAGTAAACAACGTAAATACGTTAATTTTCCTTTTACGGGCACACAGAACAGTGTATTAAAGAAAATGAATTATCTAAAATAAAGAAACGAACGGAAATAGGTCTATTTTTCTTTCGTGCGCACAAAGCGCTATGCAGGTGGAAAGGAATTGATAATTTACGATGAAAGAATGAACTTGAACTAATATGTGGCGGTATAACCACATGAAAATAAAATCTGGCTAATTTCATTCATGCCCATGAATAATAATCCACTTCTTTCTCATAATTACAATCTTCAAACCGTAATTAACATGAATCACCTATTGACGAAATACTTATATCTATCAAAATTAATGATGACACTATGAAATGTGTATCCCTGACCCTGAGCATAGATTGGTACGCGACTCACAGGACTGAAATTGTAATAAAAATAATAGATATATATTTGTCAGAAGAGAACATATTTGTAGTGCGGCTAACAGATTCATTAAAGAAGTGATATTTAAAAATCTCTACCTTAATGAGCTTGCTCCCCGATTTGCTTTTAAACAAAAACTAGTGCCTCGCATGCTTTCACCTATATGCACGGGATAATGTAAATCTGCTGCAGCTCGACTTTTATGCTTTTAATTTGTTTTTAGAATTAAAATATGCTCAATGATAATTAATACAAATAAAATAAACCCTCAGGTGAAGTAGAAAGTGTCTTAAGGTCTATTAAAAATACAAAAGAAATATATACATACTAAGAGTTTTTGCCGGCCTGATTCCTCATTACAAACTGCTTGCTAATTCCCTAATACTCCTTCGGGATAAACACTAATTTCCACCTGCGGTATCTTACGACAGTCTTATTTAAAGCGCAATTTATCGAAATAATTTCTTCTAAATCATAGTTTTTGAAACTTAACTGCCTCAGTGGCTCGAAATACGATCTGAGTTTTAAGGAATCTATTTGGAGAAACTAGTGCAATGTGTCAATTTGGAAAAATATCCTCCGTAACTGCTATAATTATTACGGGTATGGATAAACTATTTCTGTAATAACGCTACTCCCTCGTCTCTCAAAATATATTTATTAGTTTTAACGTAGTATATTTCGAGCTTTCACAAGATTTATTGAAAAATAATGATCAGTAATATGTCCCACCTCTTACTTTCCTCTTAGAAACTATGATGGCTTAGGGGAATAAAAACTGAGGAAATGCACGATATTGCTACAAAGGGTAGCAGAGAGAGAAGGATACCCAGACTTCGGACAAACGTCCCCTGCATCCCTCGGTAGAGCAGTCCAGTTTTGACTCCAGGATGGGGTATTTAAGTGATATATGAGTCTTTGCAAAAATTTTTAAATTTCAGTTTTTATAAACATCAACTCTATACTGCCATGCCGAGAGCTGTTATCCCTGTTAGAAGTTCCAGGCTGATATTTTGATAAATGTAAGCTATTGGTAATCAATCAGTGTGTAACCCATTTTAGAAGCTAGGGAGTTGAAAGCAATGGGAATCGTTCAGAATTAATGATTACGCCATCTGTCATAAAAAAGAAGTTTCGAGCCAACGAAAGAAGTCTATATCGGATCGACTAAATTGGCTCGGGACATTCATAGCATGATATGCTGCATCGGACCATTAGACTAACTGGCAGCAAAAAGAGTTAATTTTAAATCATTCATCTTCATCAGTCCTCCTCTGGCTAATAAAGTACTTCTCTCATAATACTTCTCAACATAATTCTCTACTCGTCAGTCTTAATTTACATACCTAACACTCCAAACAAATACCAGTAAGTTTGATCGATTTTATACTAAACTGGAAGCCGTTCTATCAATAATTTAGGCCGTTGAGTAAGTGTATGCAGGAATCATTACATAGGGGACACATTAAGGTATTAATATCTTCAACATAATTTTTATCCGGCATTTTCCGCAAATAATGATGTTGCAGATAGGTCGATGGAATCACTTTTAAAATATCGTTATTTCACTCGAATTAAGTTCCAGTGGAAGAAACTGCACGATATTATGTAGTCTTGCCTCTCAAGAACAATTAAATTCTTGGACAGGAATTGGTTCTAGGCATACAACCGGTGGAAATACGTTTGATGATATAACCAAATTTTGCTTAATCATACGTTATCCCATGCAAAGGCTGATTTTGTAAGTCTAATTTGTCACGTGAATATTTAAAAGCCAAAATGACGAAACAATATGAGTTTCTGGACTTGGAAATCCATTTACGTAATAAAAAGTATGTTAGTATGACATTGAAAGTGTTGTTTTACTGTAATAAATTCAATTGGCTTAATTGATTCATACAAAAGTTCAGTTTAAAGGAAAGGAAAATGTACATATCGATGTTCAAGGGAGGAAGAGTTAACGATTATAAATTTTGGTCTACATTAAAGAATTGTTATAGAAGTTTTCTTATTTTACCTTCTGAGATATATTTCACTTTATTAATTTACAATGTTAACGATAAACAAATTTCGCTGTTTCTTAAGTATAGAGAATATGCAGAATACATAAATAGGTTTTATAGAACGAAATCACTTAAAATTGCACATTAAAACTGTCTTTCATTTACATTAATAAGTAATTAGCCAGACTTATAGATTTTTTTGAAGATTGCACTTCTTTAAATAACTTTATTGATTCTTTCTTCCCTATCTCAGTTTATATTAGGTATATATTATTTCTTTTAGTAAATATTAAGTATTTTTATAACGGTTGTCAAGTAGATTGTTAATCCAACAATACGTTCATTCCCGTGTTATTTAAATGGAAAAAATAAAAAGATGAAAACATTTTAAAATAAAAAACGTAGTTTAAATTGCTATAAAAACCCTCCCATTTTGCTAAACCTTTTATTGCGGTTAAAATGGTACCCTCTTCTTGCTTCTACGTTCTGTAGTTGTTGCGTTATAAATGCACAAATAAACCAAACAAAATCTTCAAAATATTTATGTCAGAGATGGTGATTTTCTACATAACTCTGTTTTTTGCTTTCATCATAAAAAGAATTGGAGGCTCACTTCATCTTAATTTGACAAAGAATTCAATATAACATGGAGAAGACAGCATCATTTGGTAAAAGGTATTCATGTATTTATATTTTTAGTAATACACAAATGTTGGTAGGCAATCACTTTAAGTCTTTTACATCTCAAAAACAGTAAGAGATGATGGTTCGAAATTTTCCAGGAACGCTTGACTCTCGTATTAAAAGTGATTCACAAAACATATTTGGAAAAACTACTCGGGTTCGACTCCAAGGGATCATTTCTATTTCTCATAAGGTAACGCGTAAAAATGGATATTTCGACGTTCAGGCTTTTATTCCTTTGGAAATTAAAATTAGAAAAACTTACCTACAATCATCCGATGTAAACTATTTTAAAGAAAAATTAATACAGTCACTCATCCTTTTCATCTTTTTACGCCTAGAGCTCGAAATTGTTCATATCAAGCGCTTAAATACCACATTTAGGGTTAATATTTCCATTTTAACGATAACTGATTTGACGACAATGTAATTCTCAAAACTTGAGCTCAGCATTTTGGATCAAAGCTAAATACTTTTCCCTCTCCCCCTCCTCATCTAAAAATTTGTTTTCTTGACAACCGACTGCTGCGAGAAACGAAATCAATATCTGTATTATAAATAGCTGCTTCTTACGGAGGATGAAGGATATATATATATATAACCTAAAATACTTCTATATATGCCACGGACCTGATATTTGGCAGGATGATAGGTTATGAGATATTACCAACCAGAAAAATCGAAAATGCCAAATTTTTTATTTTTTAGTAGGGTGTTTTTGACTCCAATATTCCATTTCGATACTCCATAAGAAAAAGACGGAAATTTGTGCCGAGTTTCATAAATTTGCATTCTTAAATTAGTTATAATTGAGATAAAAACTCGGGATGAAAACAATTTATTGATAAAAGAATGACATTTCTTATTTTTGAAGACTAAATTCAAATTGGTGCCGAGTTGACAAAGACATGTTTTTAATCGGAAAAAACAGATGCTCAACAATAAAGAACTTCAGCTACCATACCAACCAGGACAATGCTTTTCAATGGGAATGCACAATCCGTGTCTCTTTAAAGCTTTTTAATAGGGAAATTCATATTGTCCCATTGTTTTCAACTAAAGACGTATGCATATGATGACGTCATAATTTTAAAACGCGATATATTATTAAAGACACGAAAGTTACTCCTTTCAATTATGAGGTTGATGAACTGTATATATTATAGCTTAAATTTTGTGCTTCTAAAGAGAATCAAGGGACTGTATTATAATATAATTGATTTAAAACTACAGCGTAAACTTTTAAAGAATTCAAAGTCCAAAAACAGGAAATATTAGAGAATTGTGAAAATAATTAATGTCGTGTTGGAGCTGAAAATTTAAAGTTATTTAAAGCTTAGTGCACATACTCAAATAAATATTTGAAAATTTCGATGAATATGTTGTTTCGGACGTTATTTTTTTTTTAATTTAAACAAATAGATAAATATTATTTCACTTCTAGATAAACTACAACTTTAAAATTTGGCAGAAATGTATGGTTTAGTACCCTACTGTCGAAAAAGTGTAATATTGTTAAAATTGCAAATTTTAGGGATATATTTACTCAATTATTGTTACATAAGGAAAGAACGAAAATCGGTGAAGAGGTGAAATCTTTAGAATTAAAAAAATATTTTCAATGATGAAATATCATTCTGGAAAATTAATGTTTTTTCAAGGTGAGATGAAATGCTTGCAAAATGCATGCACCTCTTACTAGTGTATATATATATATATATATATATATATATATATATATATATATATATATATATATATAAACTTAAGGAAAATAAAAGGTAGTGATGAGGGCAACAAGGTGTTGAGGGAAGCCCAGCGGACACTTACCAAGTCGGGGACCAAGATGGCAGGCTGCTGGGGGCGTCGAGGAGACACGTAAAACAAATGCAAATATATATATACAGTCAAACTCGTTTATAACGAGCACGGTTGTAACGAGTTCACGGGTATAGTGAGCAAATGCTACCTCCAAGATAAGTTTACGAGCATTTACATACAAATATTTCACGTATATAACGAGCACGCTTCACGGATATATCGAGCAAACTTTGACCACTTCTCACTGTCTCAAACGCGGCGGCGGTCAGCCCCTTCAATCCTCATAGTGACCCAAAATATGTAACCTTGTGTTCTTGAGTCCAGCCTCTACACTCTATCCCTCGGGGAGGTTAAAGATCGCGGCGTTGTTGTTAAAAAATAATCCCTTCGTCCAAACCAAGAATTCCCAACTTGCAGGTACAGTGGCACTCGCGGAGGTCCTTTGTCCTCTCCTCCCAACCCCCAGCTCTTTTACAGCCAGGAGGTTGTGTTTGGAAGGGGGTAAGGGCATGTACAATGGCGACCACCCCCGTCGCTCAGCCGAATGCACCTAACACCCTTTCCCACGTAAAGATGGGAAATCCCACGTTTAATCCGTCTCCCCATTAACTCTTCCTGGAATTGGTTTGCAAAGTTTGCAAAGAAAGTTCGTAGCGTTGATCACAAAAATCAGTTGAGATTTTGCCCTTGAACGAGTAACATGTCCGTACATAAAAGGAAGTGTTTGTCTATTCGCGAAAAGGTTGATATTATTCGAGAGTTAGAACGTGGTAAAAAATGTTGAAGTGTGTAAAAAATTTAATTTATCGTCGTCTACGGTTTCAACCTCATGGAAAAACAAAGAAGCGATTTTATCTGCACTAGAGAACAACCTAACAACGAACAAGAAAATGAGGAAGTGCGATTTGGGTACTGTTGATCAAGCACTTCTGGAGTGGTTTAAGAGGCAGAGAAATTCTGGTTTCTCCATCAAGGTACAGGCAGATAAATTTGCAAAACAGTTAGGACACGAGAACTTCACATGCAATAACGGGTGGCTTGATCGTTTTAAAAATCGGCATAACATTGTTTATGCGAAAGTCAGTGGAGAGGCCCTGTCAGCAGATTAAAAAACGGCAAGTGAATGTGTAAAAAGTGTTTGGGAGGAATGTCGAAATGTTACAGAGAAGAAGACATCTACAATGCCGACGAAACTGGACTGTTTTACAACATGATGCCTGATGCAACGTTTAAATTCAAAGGTGACAAATGTGTTGGTGGCAAAAGACCTAAGAATCGTTTAACAGTTTTAATGTGCGCAAACATAAATGGGACTGACAAAAAAAAACTTCTTGTTATTGGTAAGTCACAAAAGCCACGTTGTTTCAAAAATGTAAAGAAGCTTCCCGATGAATATGCAGCTAATAAAAAGGCATGGATGACTTCCAATATTTTTCAGAAATATGTAAGTCAGTGGAACAACGAGTTACGGAGGAATAATTGAAACATTCTACTCCTTGTCGATAACTGTCCTGCGCACTCACATATGCAGGAGTTATCCAATGTAAAACTGGTGTTTTGCCTCCAAATGCGACTTCTATTTTGCAGCCAATGGACATGGGGATAATTAAAAGTTTTAAATGCCATTTCAAGCGATTTTTTATTCTACAGTTGATTGAAAGGAGGGAAAGAGGTTTAGATGGAAACGACTCTGTATTGGATGCAATTCATTTGATGACAGATGCATGTTTCACCTAAAACGATCATAAACTGTTTTCGAATGTCTGGTTTAATATCGGGAGAATTTTCTATTGATAACCATAACGTTCATGAGGATCAGAATGTCTTAAAGAAAATGGAATTGCGAATTTTGACCATGTAAATGACATTGACAATTTTCTTCATGTTGATGATGATTTGATTACCAGTGGAATTCCTACGGAGAGTGAAATAATAGAGACAGTATAAAGCACAGCAGACAGTGATGAAGACAATGTTGAATGTGTCGAAGACACAAACCTTAATCAGGATGCCGTGGAAACATTAAATGATTTTTTTTTAAACATTGACATTTCCGATGGTGTTTTTAGTGCACTAAGTGTAATAAGAGGAAACTTAAGAGACTTCAAAGTGAAATCTATGAAACAGGCTACTATTCAAAGTTATTTTTGTAAAAAGGGGATTGATTAAGGATGCAGCTGTGAGTAAGTTTTATATGTACGTATGTTTACTTTAAATTTTCTAGTTTATTCTCATTTTTAGTTTTTTTTTATAAATGTACTAAATAACCTTTCTGTTTATATATTCACTTTTACTTCTTATGTCTTATTTCACCATACGCATGCATGCTTTTGCCTTCACGGATATTAAGTTTAACTGCTATAACGAGCAAAACTAAACGGTCCCGTGGCGCTCGTTATAGCCGAGTTTGACTGTATATATATAGTTAAAATAATTTATTTAAAGTTAAAAGTTATTAATTTTAGCGTCAGTTTTTGACGGGCAATATTCTAGTACTAGGATAATTTAAAAATTTATCTAATTTTGTACTTAAGCAGTATAAACATGTTTTCGATGAATAGCGTCGTTAAAACTGATAACACATGGTTAAGTGATAAATATAATGGAAAGAAAACTTCAAGTACCTAATCGATGCAGGAAGGTTTGGCCTCCAAGAATCTTACAAAAGAGCGATGGAATCAAAATTTTTCAAATGTAAAAATTTGCTACATTCCTATGAATTACAATCATACGACTTTACCTTTAATTAGCAACAATTTCGTATTCGCTAAATCGTAGCTTTATTAAGGGAAAGGGTAGCTTCGTACGAAATGAATTTCATATGCTTAACACTCATTTTATCAACGCTAACATATATTGGTTCTTTTCATTGCCAACGTTGCGTATAGAAACAGATATTTTAAATTTTTAATTCACCATTCCAATGAATTATCTTCTGTGGCAATGCGATTTGTTTGAGATGTGAGGTTGATAACTTGCAATTCCACCACGGCAGAATGGGGAATGTTGGACAACGGACGGACAATGCGCCAACGAAAGAGAAGTTTTTAGGGTAGCAGTTTGATATTAATAGTAATATAAATATTACTTACTACAAAACCGATAGCAGAGATATCTTTAGTATAAAATTTGATATTATCTAATCATTCAAGCTTTGAACTTTGTAATTTACGCTAATTTTTTACTGTTTAAAATCTCCAGATCAACAGGCATTGAATATCTAATGACGAGGCACAGGGAAGGAGATTAGGTGATTAATTAAAATCCTTTTTAATGATAGGATGTATTTTAGCAATGATGAGATGGAACGGAGTATGGAAAATGTCTTTTCCCTACACATGTACACGGAGACCAATAGAAACCGTGTGACCCCTCGTTAATCTTCTCGCTCCCATTTTCCTCACGCCCCCAGTAGCGGCGCTAATACTCACACACGAAATTGCATTGAGCAACGTATCAGATAAACAGAATTACGGAAAGTTGAAAAAGTGATAAACAAAATGTGGCGGTGATTAAGAGCAGAGATAAAATTTGATCGCTGCTGAAATTGCAAACTGAAGGGTTGATTAATACTATTGATTGGGATAGTGAAAGTGCTGAAAATATATATGCTGGTGGAAAAAAATTTTTGCTAGGTATTAGCAACCTCTCACTCAACTGGAAGCTTTCTGTTCTTACTGAGAAAGGTTCAAATTATTGCCGATTTAATAGAGTGAAAATATCTCCACTGAATTATTTGAATGTAATATTCGAGAAATCCTTTACGCAAGGTGTCATTCCTAAAGACCGGAAATTAGCTCACGCAACGCCAATTCATAAAGATGGCGAACTATTCATATCCGGCGTTTGTATTGCAATTTTTACTAATTAAAAATGCAGTTTGAAAAACTCCTGCACTGATTTATAAGCTTTTCTAAGGAAGGTGGGAATGAAATAATGAGGTTTTCGGAAAACCTTCCTAAAAATGAACATTAATGAATTTTGAAATTAAACATCGGTTGCACTCACTGGACTATCATCATGCCAAATTTCACATCTGTAGTCCTTCTAGAAGAACCATTGGTTTTGTATATTCAACTGAAACCTTTACCATTATGATAGAGTTAGCAGGAACAATATCATTCAATTTTAATAAATAGAGATATATGACGTTATTCAAACAAAGAACGCTTTCCCCATTGGAAACTTCCTCGTCGAAAAATAAAAAAGAAGCATTGCGATCAAGTTTGCGTTACAATAAGAAGCCATTTTGCATTAAATTGGTGTTCTTTGTAACACTCGATGTTCCAGAAGATCAATATTTCGACGACCAGTATCGAAAACATAATCCCAAGATTCATTTAGTTATATCTCCCATAAGTTAGCATGGGAAAATACAATCCAGTGTGTAGACCAATCTAATAAGTTTAGGAAGCTGAAATTTTGCAAGATTATAGAACTTTTCTCATAACCAACTATAAAAATCGAAAATTTAAAAATTGTAAATTTTAGGGGTTATTTTAACCCCATTTGAACATTATAGTTTAATAATTTTTTAGGTACAACGGGATAAGCTAGGAAGCTGTGATTTTCAAATTATTTACAGAACAGTGCATTTGCACAAATAAACATTTAAATCTCTCCATATATATATTGCGGCGGCCGTTAAAAAGGTTAAAATTTAAACAATTAGAAAAATATTATTTTACTTCTAGAAGTGCTACAACTTTAAATTTTGGCTCAAATGTGTAGCATTAGTACCCTATAATGGAGAAAGTGTAAAAATATTAAAATTGCAACATTTGGGGATTGTTTAAAACTATTATTTTTAAATGTGGGAAAAACGAAAATCGCTGCAGAGGTGAAATCTTTAGAATTAAAAGAATATTTGTAATGATGAAATGTCTGTATGAAAAATGAATGTTTTTTCAAGGTGAGATGAAATGCTTGCAGTATGCAAGCACCAACTACTAGTCATTATATATCGACGACTCTTACAGAGGAGGATATAACATATAACATATAACAGGAGGATACTAATGTTTAGGCACTTCCAGATAAGCTGGAGACTCGAAATTTTTTTCATAGATAGGATTTTGTGCAAAACCGACTAGAAAAAGCGAAAATCTTTAAAAAGTGCAACAATGCGGCCGCTAAAAATTCGCAATTGTTTAAACGAATTTTCAAGGTTTTTATATTTCCGAATGTGCCACGGAGTTGAAATTTTTTTTATAAGTAGAATTCTTAAAATAACGAAATAAGGATTATACAAATTTTGATATTTTAATTTGTTTGGCAGTTAAAAATTCTTAAACTTTAAACAAATAGATAGCTGTTTAGGTACTACGGAATGAGCTAGGAAGATTAAATTTTAAAATTATTTACAGAGTAGTGAGATTGCACAAACAAACATTTTAAATTTACCGTATGTGAATTTCGGCTGCCGTTAAAAATTATTTAAATTTAAACAATTAGAAAAATATTATTTTATTTCTAGAAGTGCTACAACTTTAAAATTTGGCTAAAATGTGTAGCATTAGTACCTTATAATGAACAAAGTATAAAATTTTTAAAATTGCAACATTTGGGGATTGTTTTAAACTATTATTTTTACATGCGGAAAAAACGGAAATCACTGCGGAGGTGAAATCTTTAAAATTAAAAGAATATTAGTAATGATGAAATGCCTGCCTGAAAAAATGAACCTTTTTTCAAGGTGATATGAAATGCTTGCAGTATGCAAGCACCAACTACTGGTATTATTATATTTATGTTCTAATCCGGCCCACCGAAGAATTGGCAACTTCCAATGCGGTCGGCCGAAGAATTTGAAACCACAGATGCGGCCCGCCATGCGAAAAGATTGAGCACCACTGCCCTTCCTCTCACAGCGATCCCCTTATTAGGCCCTCTCTACCAGCGAAGCGGTCGTAGCAGAACGCCTTATGGGCACGTCTCGCCCGTCCGCCCCTATGTCGTAACTTTCACCTCCTATACCGATGGACGGATTTTAATTAAGTTAAGTAGGAGTGATCCTTGTTAAAATTCAACGCCTAATTGTGATAATCACAATGTGATTATCTATCACTCTCCTTTAACCATTCTCCCTCTTTCCCACAGTTCTTTCATCCTTTCTTCTCTCATGTTGATGTAAAAGCATATTTTTTAATGCATGTTACCTGATGATGAAGATTATACATCAAAACCGGTCGTTCTTATATAGTATTATGCGGAATAAGTCAAGGTGTGATTAAAAGTGTGTTGTTTTAATTACTTTCTCCATATACGTAGTATAGGGGAGAGTACTGTATTCATGAAAAAATTTACTTCGAGATTTCAACGGAAATACACGTTTTGAGGTCCTCCGAACACGTTTGGACCATTTTCTCGATGATGTCTGTGTGTATGTGATAGCCTTTTGTGGGTGCTCTAACTAACAAAATATTAACCAGGTCAGCGAGAAATTTTATATTTAACATTTTTATAAAAGTCAATAGAACTGATTAGTTTTTAGTAAAAATCGGTCAACCGAAAGTGGGTGTTTACTCTTGTCACTTATCCGTTATTTTGAAATATTTGCTTTAATATTTGATAGATGTAAAAATGTATTGGAATAAAAGTTGTAGGAAATGTTATTTTCTATAATCTTTGTTTGAAATATTTTTCCATATAATGCATTGTTTAAGAGATATCTCATATTTTTAGCTGCCACCACCATGACACCTAGCGACGACTATTGTTGGCAATTGACGCTTAGTTGCGTCTTAGTAACACTCCTATTTCTTTTCTTAATTGTTGGAGCCTTGTGGCTATATCCAATATTAGAAGGCTATGGTTTGAGTTTATTTCTGTTCTTTGTCAAGTCTAAAATTTTCTCGCAGTTTCTTAAAATATTTATTATTATCTAACTTATTTGGAATTTTTAGAAATATTACAGATATGGAGAAAGTCATGTAGTGGCCACATCAGACTTTTTTGCTTTGTTTTAAATGTTAACAATGCCATAAAACTATGCATATGATAGAGGTCAATAAATTAGGGAGTCCGAAAATTTTGCGGACACTAAATTATAAAAATTAAATAGAAATAATGTCCCGCAAGAAGGGAGTAAAAAGAAGCGAAGTTAATGTTTTATTATTTTGTCTGCGCTTTCTCAATTATAACACAATAGTTCTGTTTTCACAAATTGCCCAACCTGCGCAAGTGATCATTAGGGCTATCGGGGGCGCGCCGAGGACATGGGCTGTCAGGGCACTGGTAGGCTATTGAAAACATACGTATGCAATCTGTACAAGTTCCTGTTTTGTCAACCTTATTAGTTATGCATAAATCAGGGTGGCCACTCAGAGAGGCAAAACCGAGAGTACCGGGAAAAAATTGAAGATCTTGTCCTCTCAGTAAAATCAAGGAATATAAAATACGGCCATGGATTCCACGTTCATACTATTCACAGGGCCGATGCGTGAGAGGGTGCAGCGTGTGCGCCGCGCACAGGACGGCGGGAAGGGTTCAGCTGCTCGCCCCGATAAATTGAATGATTGGGCACACACGTCTTACGGAGGTTTAAGCTGTCATTTGCAAAAACGCAAGTGCAAAATCCGGAATTCGACGGAGAACTTAGGCATCCTTAATTCATTGGCAGAATGGATAACAACAATGAATTATCATGTATTATATGGGACAGAATGGCACAAATATATCATAAAGTGTCCGCTAGGAACGTTATTACAACTTAAATGATTGTGTACAAAGGAAATTATGTTTCGCAATACGCCGTATTGATATACGTCGTAGTTTCCGGGAAAATATCTCCGACGTATAGCGAGGACTTTCTGTATTTCAAACATTCTCTGCGTAACAAGCGCGTTTATTCCCACAATTATAGGTTTATTCGCCGATTAAAAACGATTATCGTCGCAAATCTCGGTTTCACCGCCGATCAAACGCCCTTATTCCAGCAATCCTCCGTTTCATAGCTGGACAAAAAGGTTTATTCCAGTTATTCTCAGATTCCACGTCCAATAAATGCATTTATTTTGCCAATTTTCGGTATAGCTACCAAAAAAATACGATTTCTACCAAATTTATATTCCTAAAACCGCGTTAATTCTCGAAAATATCACTTTCTCCTCAGAAAAAATGTTTATATCTCGACAATTCTCTTTTATTCTGTCGTATAACGCGTTTATTCAATAAACTCTCCATTTCTCCGCCGATAAAACGCGCATCCTCTCCCAATCCTCAGATTCTCCGCCAAAAAGAAATGTTGTTTCAGGTAATATCGGACTATTCGACGAACAGACGCGGTTATTTTAATGACGTACGGTTTCTCCGCCAAATACCTTCTTTTCATCGCGCTATTACCGGTTTATCAGAACAACAAACGCGTTTCTGCAAATGTGTTTATAATCCAAACAAAGCATTTATTTCCGCATTTCTCAGTTTTGACGCATAGCAAACTCGTACGAACTGCACGATATTATGTGGTCTTGTCTCTCAAAAACAATTAAATTCTTGGACAGGAGTTGGTTCTAGGAATGCAACCTGTGGAAACAAGTTTGATGAAACAACCACATTTTGCTTAATCATACGTTATCCCATGCAAAGGCTGATTTTGTAAGTCTAATTTGTCACGTGAATATTTAAAAGCCAAAATGACGAAACAATATGAGTTTCTGGACTTGGAAATCCATTTACGTAATAAAATGTATGTTAGTATGACATTGAAAGTGTTGTTTTACTGTAATAAATTCAATTGGCTTAATTGATTCATACAAAAGTTCAGTTTAAAGGAAAGGAAAATGTACCTATCGATGTTCATAGGAGGAAGAGTTAACGATTGTAAATTTTGGTCTACATTAAAGAATTGTTATAGAAGCTTTCTTATTTTACCTTCTGAGATATATTTCACTTTATTCATTTACAATGTTAACGAAAAACAAATTTCGCTGTTTCTTAAGTATAGAGAATATGCAGAATACATAAAAAGGTTTTAGAGAACGAAAGCACTTAAAATTCCACATTAAAACTGTCTTTAACTTACATTATTAAATAATTAGCAAGATATATAGATTTGTTGTGTGTGTATGTGTGACTGTGTGTGTTTGATTTCATCCCTTTTCAAAAATTAGCCAAGAAAAATATATTTCAATTTTTATATTTGAACCTCATAACCTCAACTCCATAGCCAAACGCGCTAACCATTATAAAAAATCATTCGTTAGTAACTTTGATGAAAGTTATGTATTTAAATAATAAGCTACGTTCGTCCCTCACGCTCGGCCGAGAACTATGTGTGACTGATTGTAATGCTATTTTAACAACCATTCTGAGTAGGTAGAAGATTGAAATTTTGTAGGTATGTTTGTCTCTTATAGGAAAAGCCAATTATGAAAAGAAAATCCTCAAAAAAGACTTGTGTTCGACTCCAGTAGATAATTCCTATTTCCCATAAGGTAACACGTAAAAATAGATTTTCGACTTACAGGCTTTTACGCTTTTGCAAATTAAAATTAGAAATAATTGTCCTACAATCTTTGGTCCTGAAACGATTTTAAAAAATAAATAGCATTTCTTATTCTTATCGTCAAATTTGGTATACGATTCTAAATCGCTCAAGTTATACGTTTAAATCACAATCATTGGAGAATTTAAGCTTTTTAGCGATATGTTGCCTTGCCGATCGTGACATTGTTAAACCATGGGATTGTATTGTCGTCTCAAGCCTTCTATTATATGAGTAAGGAAAGCTTTCTTTGAATGTTTTATTACATGAAAGAGGAGAAAGAAATAAATAAATAAAGAAAGAAAGAAAGAAAGAAAAAAGAAAGAATGAAAGAAAGAAAGAATGAAAGAAAGAATAAAAAAGAAAGGAGAGTGGCAGTGGGAGAAAGAGGGGGGAGGGAAGGAGACAAAAGGAGGGAGTGATAGATAGATAATGGTTTTCATTAGGTCGATATTGATACGAGGAAGATTATTTTTAATATTTTCAATGATACTTGATGCAATAATTGTATTTACAAATATTGTTTTTGCTTGTCAGCCATCATTAACTATACTTTTATTTTTAATACAGAGATTTGAACATTTCTTCGGGATACTTCTTCGTGAGTCCTATATCAGTGATACAGGAATATCCAGTGAACTGTGGAGGCAATTATCAAAAGATTATTTTAATAGTTGAACTGTTCTATTGTAGTCTTAATAGGGTAGGATCTACCTTTGCCTCAAAATAGAAATAGAGATTTATTTAACTTTTAGTGGATGCAGAAAGTGATTTCATAAAATAAATTTAAATATTTTTTTCTCCTTTTAGCTAAAGATTAAAGACACGCATCTTCCCCACAAAATGTCCTCAAAGTCCTTCAAATGTTCATCAATTCAAATCTCTGTATCTGACTTCATTAACATTATTATTTATTTAACGTGCAAAATATTGATTGTCTTAATTTCAGTTTATTGGCAACAATACTGATGTTTTCTTTCACTGTTATTCATTAATTGGCATTTCCAAGTCAACATAAATGTTTATATTTACTTGGAATAATAAAAAATAATTTATCTTGCGATCGATTCTGAACATAACTGTGGTTACACGATAATGTTCATGCTTTCATGCTCTTTTATATTGTGTATAATTCAGTGTTAATTTGCTGTGAGATGGCCTTTGGATATCCTCTGTATCGATCATTTTCATTCCTGTCCTCCAATCGTACGTTTTATCTTCGATTTTGGAAAGAGGATGAATCGTAAAGATATGTTCTAAGAGAGTCATCAGACTTAGAAATTCATGCAAAATTGGTCCAATTCAGAAACAAATACATTAAATTTTTATTTTAAAATTACTATTCCTTTTCGCCAGAGACAGGGCTGTCGCTTCTGGTCAGTCAATCAGAATCCGGACAGACAAACTCACGCTTGGTCCATTATAGTATGATTTCATTAGATTATATGGAAAACGAGAAATACTTTCTGAATATGCTCCTGTGACAGCTGATTGTAAGTTTTTACCTAATTAAGTATAAATATATTATACAAGTGCTGAATGAATATATAAGTGCTTCAAACAAGTTCAATGTAAATATTTTAAATAACGTAACCTACGTTATTGAAAATAACATTACGTTAATGCATATAAAATCATTATCTATATAAAAGTTTTTTCTAAGAATTCATTTTTATATCATTACTTGTTTTTATGCTGAAAAAACGTGTTTCTTCCCGCAACTCTGGCGTTGTATTCGGAACACACGCCTTTATTCCACCAATTCTTGGTTTACCTTCAAAACAAACGCGTTTATTTTACCAATTATCAGTTTTCTTACCAAAGTATGCGTTTATTACTGTAATTCACCGTTTTTGCCGAAAAATGGCGTTAATTCCCGCAATTCTCTGTTTCTCCTCGGTACACTCCGATCAAACGCAGTTATTCTCCTAATTTTGTTTCTTTACCAAAATAACTGTTTTATTTCCGTATTTTCGGTTTATCTCTCGAATGAACTCGTTCGTTCCCAAAATCTTTGGTTTTTCAGCCGATGAAAGGAGTTTATTTTCACAATCCTCGGTTCCTAATCCCAACTAACTCGCTTCTCTCCGTAATCCTCGGTTTTTCGAAAAATCTACTCGTTATTTCGGAAATTAACTGTTTTTTAAATCATACTGGCGCCCGTTAAGTAGACATTTACTATGTAAAAATGACGCTGTAAATCTGAAAAGGATATCCTCAAGCACTTTGCAAGATAATTACGTTACGCACGTAGGCCAATAATTTCCGAGTTTCTCAATGTCATCAAACTTGTGGATGAATATTATATGCGCTAACTTCCAATCTTGCGGAACGAAACGTTGTGATGAGTATTTATATAATAACATTATATATATATATATATATATATATATATATATATATATATATATATATATAGTTCATACTATAACTTATTTATTCGTTTAGCACTCGTGCAGGAATTTTCTTTGGATCCGGGGAATGATTTGATTTGATACGTTTGAGCTTTTGCGTGATGCCGTTCACTGAAGGCACTCTGTTTTCACTTATTTATTTAAATTCTCCAAAGACAGCACTCAGACCTTTTACATTGGAAATAGCAACAAATAAACGAATTCGAATTTCATGGAGTTAAAACAAAAATTAAAAGAGGAACAATTTTTATCGCTTTAATTAAACCTCGAATTCCTTAGTGATGTTATCCTCACCGTTTTTTTATAAAGGAAGAAATTCAGAAAACCGATTTCGTGGCGGCACTCTATTATGGGAGGAAGGAGATGCGTATTAGGCGATAGTGCGAAGGAAATGAGGAAGAGGGAAGCGAGAATAAGAGAATAGAGAGGAGAAGTGTAGAGGGAGAGAGAGAGAGAGAGAGAGAGAGAGAGAGAGAGAGAGAGAGAGAGAGAGAGAGAGAGAGAGAGAGAGAGAGAGAGAGAGAGAGAGAGAGAGAGAGGCGAGAACTGGAGGAGCATTGGGGGAAGATAAAGAGGGCTTTGGAGAAAGAGATAAGGCTGATCGACTGACTCGCATCGAAGGGAATTCTACGAAAGAGAAGCGGCTTAGCAGTGTTGAGGAAAACGATAGGAAAGTGAGCGCAGCGCGGAAGAGGCGCGGCAGGAGGCGTGGTGAAGTCGGGAGATGCTGAAGGCGGCGTTTTAGAAGTAGGCTCCAAGTGATTTCTTTGAAATGCTTAACGTATCAAAGTCCATAATCCGTACAGTATAGAAATGCTCAAGGAGCCAAGGAAACTTCTGCTATACAAACCTTAAACGATTTGGACAAATTTTATCTGACTGAAGAGCAAGAACGTAATATAACAAATAATTAAGCATTTTCTATCTGGTTTCAATAAGGCAGAGTGACTAAACCTGTGTTGCTAACTCTATGAATTCATTTACTGTAATTACTCGTGTACCCAGAACACCTCTTTTACCAAAATTTCGGCAAGAAAAAGTGGCTTCGCGTGTCACATGAGGATTTCTAAGCAGATTATATAAATTGCGAGTGTCGATAGTATATAAATTCACTGCAACACGCTTGCGTTTACGTTTATACTAGTAGAAGACGAAGAATTCTACGATGTATACGCGCGGACCATGTTTCAGTGAAGGAAAATCGGTAAAGAGGCCGACTTATTTTTAAATCCCAGATGTCAACTTATTGTGGCAGTAATTTATTTTTTCCCTCCGAACTGGCCCAAAAATGGGGATGCGCGTGGTACGCGAGTAATTACGGTATATGTGTGTATGTGTACACACATATAAACTCATCCGTTTTAAAGATCGTATTCCTTTCGCGTATTGAGGCACATAGCGGCACTAGATACACACTAGTTACACAGCGCACCGCAGCCATCTCCTTTTACTGAATGTGGACTCACATAAAACCAATGTATAAGGGTCCGTATGCATGATACAATGTAAAATATCGGCGAAGGAGAGGTAAGGCGGGAATCTAGATTCATAGACAGTAATTAATTATTCAGATTCGAGGTGAGCGAATGAAGTGGTTGTGCGTGGAGCTCCCCTCCTTCCTTACTTTACGCGGCCCGTGCATTCATTCGGCCTCCCCCGGGGGCCATTGCGAGAGATGCGCGCAGGAAGGGGCCGCGGAGGCAGAACAAGAGGGAACCGTCAAAGTGTCTCCTTGGCACTTCCTCCCCTCCCTCCCCCCTCCACCCCCCTCCACCCTCCCTTACCCCTCCACCCACCCACACTCCCTCTCTCGTACTCTCTCCCTAGACGCCCCTCATGCCTCCTGCCCCTTGGGCCGGAAAGTGTGTTAGATGATGGCAGCGGTAAACTTACGGCCATAGGTTCGTTTTCAGTGCACGTAGGTTGTTAGCAAACTGGGTTGGGTTGATAAATTTTGGACAAATATACTTTTTGATCGTTTTATTATTCAGTGGTGCTACCAGTATACGTAACATTAGGTTTATATGCTGGATAAACTTCAGGGGAAAATCTTGGATACATTTACATTGTGATGTTTATGTGACGCTTTAGCGCAGTATTTCTAAGCCAGTGGGTCGTGAGGAACAATACAAATTAAAGCTAAAGAATATTTTTGTGATTAAAGTAAATGCTAAACTCTCAATTAATAAATACTCTAACAAAGCAATGTGTGGTGAAGTTTAGAAGTCAGAAAAGATACATTGAGAAAAAATTGCTCTGCAAAATGGCGCATGTTCAATCGCTCAGGAGAGCTACTGTGACATGTTTGAATGAGTAACAGCGTTTCTTATAGTTTAAGTACCTCAATTTGAAGTAAAAACGCTGATTTTTATTTATATACTACCACAATTTTCCGTTATAAAAGGTGAATGCACCGTAAAATTAAAATAGTTGAAGGTATAGATTTTAGCTATGCGTTAACACAAAATATCAACCTAAAGGCCCAAAGCCAAGATTAATTGTCAATATTTAATATATTTAACAAAGTGAATTTTAATTGACTATGTTGTATTTTTAATTTCATGATAACATGGGTTTATGTTAGTTATAAAATTTCCAGTCCGTTTCCTTTGGACAAAAATTGCAGTACAAAGTACGGATTAAAATGCAATCAACAATTTATTTGTTCCCTGAATAGAAAAATAATGAAATTGTGTATAACAGCTGAAGATGAGTTATTTCCTAACTACATCACAAATAAACAAAACACTTAATTTTTATCTAGCGAAAGAAAAAGTCCTGAGAGCGCGCAAAAAATCCCTATCACGCACTGACACAGACGTCACCGAAAAAATAGTAAAATCTTATTCAGAGGACCATAAAACAGGTATTTATGTTTAAATCTCGAATTTAATTTTTTCACGCAAACAATACTTTCCGATACTGCGTTTGGAGAAAGAAAAAAATCTGAAAAGCATGAAACATGGAAGTGGAGCTGCAACGGGCAGACGCCTAGAAAATCTATTAAGGATATTAAATTGCTCGTCATCAGGCGGGATGAATGATACTCTGAGTATAAAGCAGGAGTTTTCAACCTTTTCTTGAAGACGTAACTCTCAGAGCCTTTTTAATGATCTTGTACAACCAAGTATATTTTAAAGTGATATTGAAATGAATATCTCTCATATTAAGAGAGATAACCAATGCTTATAAGGCTAAAATTCACAGTTTCGATTTTACCTTCTTGTTTACAATGTTATTCGTAGTCGTCACCCAGAATCTATTTATTCTGAAGTCAAGGATAAAAGACGAAGTAAGAAGAAAAATTATAATTTGAAAACTTTTGCGTACCAATTCCAACATATTGATGAGCTCCTAGGGCAGAGGTGGGTAACCATTTTTCATAAGAAGACCAAAGGTTGCTGCAAGGAGTCCTCTTCAGGCCGCAAGCTATCGTGGACAGTAGTAATTATATGCGCAATGTAAAAAAGTGATTACATTTCCCACATAATGCATCTGTACGCAAGCGAACAAAAAAGTGTTACATTCCTTCACTTTTACTAAAATTATAAAAATATAGGAAGAAGCAAAAACAATTTCATGACTTTTCTTCATTTTCTTGTTGTGAACTAAGAACTTGATGTTTGATTCAAGCACTGTTATCTTCAGCGTCAATTGGTCTTCCAAGTGAGCGTCTCTCATCTATGATCGCAGGAACGCTTTAATACGAATCAAATATGAAAATGTTGATTCATAACAATAGGCCGTACAAAATAATAGAGTAAACGACGAGCATGTTGACGCAGTCTCAAGCACTCTAAAGAATTTTTTCATATTTCATGAGGGTACTTGTTGTCAGATAGAGACTTTAGAATGTTGTCTTCTGTGAGCTCAATTAATTCCATCTACAGATCCTCAGATGCATTTAAGATATCAACCAGGTGTGGTTGAAAAAATATACTCAGAGTGACATCTTGTATCTCAAAATCTTAAAACCTGTCGTTGTACTCGTCAATCAGGGCTCTAAGGACACTTGTGTATTCCTACGTATCCCAAATTTGCAACTGGATTTCCGTATTTTGCTCATCAATTACTTTTGTCGTTCAGGAAAATGCTCGGCTGAAACGACTGACCTGGTAAGTCCAATTTTGAGAAAATTCAAATTCTTCTAAAATGACTGAATCTATTGTCACATTTCGTGAATGTTTTTGGTTCGACCATGTAAAGTAGAGTTCGAAACGTTGTGCATCATCACAATGCGAAATTTCTCCAGAAATCTTTGTTGGCGAATTCACAGTTTTCTCTGTTCCTTAAATAAGTTTTTGACTTATTTTCGTAACATCAAAAGTTTCCCAACACTCGATATTGTGACAACCAGGGCATTTTAGTATAATACGGCAGATCTAAGCTATATAATTCATCATCAGTTTGAAGCATAGTGCAAAACTGGCAATGCCGTGAAGCATTTGCACGGACATAGTTCACATTACCTTTTCCTAACGAGTCATCTAACGCAGCAGACTTTGCACAAAAGCTCTGTTGATGTAAAATTCAGTGAAAAGAAATTAAGCCATCCGTATTGGGTAGTTTCCTCTGTAGTAATTCAACATACCCTTGAGGTTTTCCCCCTCATGGCGGGTGCACCATCGGAGTATACACTCACGAGATAACACAAATTCAGTTTTGCTTCCAGGCGCATCATCTTAAAGCAGTAACAATGACAGTTCCACGTGTTTTTCCTTAAGCTTAGTCAAATCCAGTAACTCCTCATGGCACAGAAAATTTCCAGCTAAAACGAATAAAAATTAGAAGTTGTGCACAGTCATTAATATCAGTGAACAGCGCATGGAAATAATAAATACCTTCGCTTAGGCGGATTTTATGGAGTTGTTCAGTGATGTTGGCAGACAATTCATGCTGACTATCGGTTACAGTACTTCTTTTGAAAAAGATAGTTGCTTATACTTATCAACTTTATCTGGATACATGCATGCTACTGCTTCTACAAGGCAGTCTTTTATAGTTTCCACATCACTGTATGGCTTAAATCTTTTCCCAAATACGTACGCTACTTTTAAAGTTACTTTGGTGGCTTGAGTACCTTGTTCTTGTGTAGATCTAAAAGTTAGTTTTTGCGTTCTTCTCCGTCGAGTTTTGCATATTCGCAGTGTCTCGTAATGTTGATGAGTTTCCTGAGATCGGGCGAAAAGAATTCATGCTATATTGAAGGATCTTGGAGAGTGACCTTCGGGGAGTTCTCCAATTGTGAGTTGGTTTTCTAACATTTCAAGCCAATTGGCTTTTTCTTTTTATGGCCCTAAAAAGGGCATTAGCCCAAGATCTCCTGATTCCTCTCTGATTGAATCTGGAGCAGCTGCCGCCACCGACGGCTCACAGGAGAAGGAACCAGCATCCTCCTCTGAGAAAAAGACATCCTTCCACACTGCTGAGGAAATCCTCAAGTGGACCCGGTACGTTTTGGCTCGCAAAGGAAGCAGGCAGCCGGACTCTGCCTACTCTGCCAAGGAGAATTCACAGCCCACAGTGCCTAACAGCACCTCATGATATCTATGTCCTCTGGAAAGACCATGGCCCCGCCTAAAACTGCGGAAGCATCGCTGAAGAGAGCCAGGCTCTCAGACAAGAGGTCCATGAAATTCGTCATTCGGGGTCTGCACCCAAAAATGCACACCGAGTTCATCAATGAGGGTTTTATTTTCCTTGATGCTTCTGTCACGCACGCCCGGAACTGTCTGACCAAGGATATGTCATCTACCGCGGCGTACGTGCAGTCCTTCATAGGAGGCGGGTGGACTCCGGAGAGAATTACAAACATCAGAAGGCTGGTCAACTCCTGCGTGCGTGTCACCCCTTACTCATATCGGCACCCGCAGATATGCTTCAATTGTGACCGTTGTGGGCACGGATCTCTACATCGCATGTCAGCTGTTCACGGGTGGTGGACTTTGTTACCGATGCATAGAACCGGCGAAAGTACGCGGTCGGGGCCTTCCTCGGCATAAATAAAGGCCGCCACACACCGAAAGCTGCGCCACGCTATGCTATACCTCACTAGGTATATCTAAGCATCGCTTGCCTGCAGCTGGTAGCTAGTTCCACACACGAGGCGCTACGCGACGCTATGACTATATCGCCATACTTCGCCACGTCCAACGGCAGTCACCTACCACGCGATTTCTGTGGCATGTCTTTGGTGACGCATTCGCACTCCACTCATTTTCTGCCGCTGCCAGGGCCAGTGCAAGGGTATTTTGCGCCCTAGGCGAACCTTCCGCTCCCTCGCATTTGAGGATATATAGCATTGTATAGCATAGCACAGCGTGGCCCCACGTGGCGTAGCTTTCGGTGTGTGGCGGCCTTTAGGCTTTCGACTGCGTCTGGCAAGCGGGGCTCATGCAGAAGAAGGAGACGTTGGACTTCCCGCCTTGGATCTGTAGACTTGTCAAGTCGTACTTGCTGGAGAGGACATTTAAGGTGCGGTGGGGCACAACCCTGTCGACTGAAAACCCACCAAAGCCGATGTTCCACAGGGGTCCGTCCTCGGATCTTGTTTTTCAACATTTACACAGCAGACCTTTCACTGGAATGTGACACTGGCCTATACGCTGACGATGCTGCGGTTTTGGCGAGGTCAAAAAACCGTATATGGCTGCGTCCTACTTGCAACTCACCACGGATAGCTTGGTGGAATTGTGTCAACGCCGGCGGATAGCCATAAACCTAACGAAGACGAAGGCCATCGTCTTCCACACCCACTGGAAGCTGGAACCGCCGCACCCGATCTCCGTCTTTGACCAAGCGGTTCCGTGGGAGGAGTCAGCTCTCTATCTCGGGGTCACCCTAGATGAGAGGCTGAACTTCAGAGCTCACGTGCGGAAGACGATTGTTCGAGCCAACATCGCGAGGACGAAGCTTATTCCTCTCTTGAAGAACAACTTCGTCGGGAGGGACCTCAAGCTACTCCTCGACAAGAGCGTGCTCAAGCCGATAGTGCTTTATGGATCCCCAGCATGGTCTGCTAGGCTAGCCGCTGGTTGCAAGCGACGATCCTCGCCGCAGTAGACGCTCTTTCTATTTCGAAGCGGATGCGGAAAACAATGGGTTCAAGAGAAATTCAATAATGCTGATTGGGGGTGCCGGTGATGTTTGGTTAGGACGCTTACTACTACTCGCCTGCTGCTCGAAAAGATGGTGGGCATGAATCCTGTGAAAGTAGGATTTTTTCCGAGGTCGCCCGACTCCCTGTTCGTGTGGTTTGAGGAGACAGGCAGTCAGCGTTCGGTCCTCCGGAAGGGACGTTAGGTAGCTGGTCCCTTTAGTGCTCTTCGTTAAGAGCAAGATAAAGGTCGGCACCAGGTTTCTCTCCTCCCTTGCTATCCGGCCACTAATTGCACTACATCTTAGATACCCATTGCGCGTAGGTAAGAGGTGAATCAGCTGGGCACATGACATAACATATTGCTGATTTGTATTATAGCTCTTCTATGTTGCAATCGAAGCATCACAAAGTAAATATGACATTTTACCTTTCGCAAAAACTACAAAATACTGGAACTCTCCCTTTTTGTTGGCCATTCTGTTCTCTTCTATAACAGTCCTGAATCTTTTCATTGCTCAAACCTTGTTTTTATTACTAGAACCCGCACGTTGTAATACACTGATCTGCAATGTAGAAAACCGCTCGAGCGGATGATTCGTAGTTCATGGAAAACGCCACTAGATGTATTCTCTGAGCAAAGAAGTTTTTTTGAAACCCAAGGTCTCGTATATTATATGAGACCAACTTCCAACAGCGGAGCAGTTTTTCTGAGTTATGTATAGTTACATTACAACCACTGCTTTGGTGGTAAAGAAAAAAACAGCTGTTACATAAAATTCCAGATAAATCAGAACAGTTTTACTCAACTATAAGCTTATATTCAGTGTGTTATTAATGTCGCATCCCAGTTTGTGTTTGTCTAGAAGAGTAAGCTAAGAGGTCACACTGCGGGTCACAGATGGCCGCATGTGGCCTGAAGGCCGCAGGTTCACCACCCATGCTCTAGCGGTACGTATACTTCCGACTGAAAGCTCTTGATCTATAGGCAATCAAATGCCTCGACATTTGGCGGGAATTTGATGCTCCTAAAGTTGGAAAATGTCTCGTTATCCGGCGTATGATATTCTTACGTTTGGAAAATTTATCAGTTGCTTCATTGTTTTTATACTAGAGATTCGCCCGTTGAAAATATAATTTAAATTCACCCAGAAACAATCCATCAGTTAACAATGCAGCGAATAGTAAATAAATACTTAATGGACAAAATAATGAAATACTCTTGTTATACTAGCGTAATTACCCGTCCAATATATCGGGTATGCGTGAAATAGGTAACACGTTAAAATAAAAATGAATGAAACCAGCTTTCATATGCACTAAAAAGTAAACAATAAATATAAAATTCACATAAATGAGTGTTGGAGAGAGTATAAAATGTTCAGGCGAATGGAAATTGTATGACAAAGAAATACATTACGCTATACAATTCTAATGAACGAAAAACTAGTTTTAATTTATGGAACATTTAATTTTGTCTCACTCTCTCACCCTAAGTCTCTCTCTTTCTGTCTTTTTTCCTCTCTCTCCTTCTCCCTCTCTCGTATTAAAGCGTTATAAAAATATTCCAAATATATTTGATTTTAATATTCAGCAAAATTTGCAATGATCTGGTTTGGCTTTCATGCAGAACCAAATCAGTGTTTTTGAAAGTTATTTGTTTTAATTGTTTGAATAAGGCCAAATGATTATCCAAATATTTGCTGATAATAAGAGGAAAATCGAAATAATAATATATAATCTATAAAGAATCAACAGAAATTTACTTGAAATATTTTGGCAAATTATAACTTATGTAAAACTTATTGAATCTAACTTAACAATTAAATTATTTTCCTAATTATTTTTAACGCGTAAAAATAGGATAAAACGTAAATGAAGTCAATTTATCATTAAAGGAAAATGCGTAGTAACTTACAATGAAATAAATACTTATATGAACTGCAATGAGTTTTAACTACATATATTTAAGATCGTACTTTCCTTTTAACTATAGAAGTTTTAAAAAAATTCAGAAAATTGGCTTAATTTAAATAAAAGTCCTAAAATGTTATTGTTCAATCTTATTAGAAATTCGGTTCCAAATATTTGCTATATTATCATTTAATGTATCGTGTAAAATATTTTATAATCAATTATAATTTATTATGGTTATTTTTCTACTGCAGCTACTTTTAATCCTACACACAATGTCCCAATATAAATATAATACCTGAAAACGTGAAAGAAATCTTATTAAAACGTAATTTT
Organism: Tanypteryx hageni; assembly: GCA_028673005.1. NCBI lineage: Eukaryota > Metazoa > Arthropoda > Insecta > Odonata > Petaluridae > Tanypteryx > Tanypteryx hageni. The sequence goes on along the minus strand of CM054113.1, from coordinate 126,932,134 downwards.
TGGAGATTTACGAATGAGATTTAATTTTTTTTCTTCGCATATAGGAGTATACTTCATCCTTGAGATACTTTATAATGTTAACGAAAAAGGTCTGCATTTCAAGAAATGACTTTTTGCGTGTTTAATATATGCGATGCGAATTTATAACTCCAATCAATTATAATATAAGATACACTGCAAAAATTACTATAAAAACTGTTCATTACAAAAATTTTCAATGTGAAGTATACTGAAGATAAATTAATGAAAACTCGATTTTAATTATAAAATATTCGGGCGCCTTCTATCTCGTACTAAAGCATTCAAAGCACGCTTTCCTTACGCATATGGTATAAAGACGAGAATACACTCCCGAGGTTTAAAAATACGGTGATTTATTTATAAATTAAGTGGTTTAAAATCGTAGGTGATATTTGATGATAAGAATAAGAAACTTTATTTATTGTTCTTTAAAACGATTTGGGTCCAAAGATCGTAGGTTAATTCTTTCTAATTTTAATTTGCAATAGCGTAAAAGCCTGCAAATCGAAAAATCGATATTTACGTGTTATCTTATGGAGAAGTGAAATTATCTCCTGGAGTCGAACCCGGGACATTATTGTGAATTTGTTTTGTACATGGCTTTTACTACAAGAATCAAATATGCCTACAAAATTTCAAGCTTCTATCTAGTGAGAAAACTTGTCAAAACAGGTAAAAAATATCGCGATCAAGCTTCACATCTCACTTAATACGAATCAAAGCAGCGGTCCGGCGGACCAACGGAAGGACAGACGGGCGGATGGACGTACAGACAGAATAAGGATATTATTTATATAATAGTTAATTTTGTAATTATTATAATTTATCACGTGAACATATATCTGCTGACGTTAATCTCCGTTAAATGAAGGGAAAGAATACATTATCAATATTTATTTAAATTATATTATCGACTTAATTGCATTAAATTTAACAAAAAGATATTTTAACTAACAAAGCAGTAGATTCTATTAACATGGTAAAGGACCGATCGGCAGTTTCGTAATTGAAGTTAATTATATTTATAAGTCCCCGATAATTAATTTGTGCGACTTTTATTAAGTTGAAATAAAATCGAAGAATTTCTTCGTTTTTCCCTCATATACACTTAAATACGAATAATATGTAATTTAACTCAAATGAATAAACGTTAATTCATAGTTAATTGTAATTGTATTAATGTTTTTTATGCTTTTATTCGTTTATTGGCACTTCCAAAGCAACATAAATGATTATGTTTAATTTGAGATAGCGAAAGAAAATAATTATTTAGCGATTGATTCTAAATATAATTGTGGTTACATGGCAATGTTCGCCAAAGGTATTCATGTTTTTTATATCATTAAGTGTTAGTTTGTGATGAGATGGCCTGTGCCTTGGCGGTAATTTTGATTAGTACTCGGATGTCCGCTCTCGTTTTTTTAATTTTGGTAGATGGTAGGCTCTATGAAATAATGAACCAAGGCGCAAACATTTCTGTGAAAATATTATATATAATACATAAAATATAATAATTACGGCGAAAAACGCCCATAATATTTCAGGTTATTGCTATGTACTTAGATAGACCAAGGGTTGATTTTCCGTCTACTCTGATGGCGGAAAATTGCTGAAAAACTTAAGATATTTTTTCTTATTTTTTTCGAATTTAGATTTTTTATATCCTGAGATTTTCATAGGAATTCGTTGAATTTTGTTATTTCGACTTTCATAATACATAGCAATAATCAGAATTCAATATCAAAGGAAATTTCTGTATTTTCTTATAGATAAAGCAGGCGTCCAAATCTAGAAGAAATGGCTCTGCGCCTTAAACACAGGAAAGCAAGTACATAAATGCTTAAAAAGTGGCTTTTAAAAAATAATTTTACTTATGGATATTATTATGAATCTTATGTCCATTTGATGGCAAATTCACGATATTTTCTCTCATCGTGTTTGACAGCTTTAATGTACGTATTTCGGCGAGATCGGATGACGACGAATGAATTTTCACTGCTAAAAACCTAATGTTTTTAAGTTTATAAGAGATTTACAGACAGATTTGACGCGTAATAAAAATCAGCGGTTGGCAAGAGAATGTGTATTTTTTTAGACATTGTTTCATTCAAGTCTCAAGTTGTTCCACGATTATAAGTGTTTTTATTTTTCAACAGATTATCGACTGTGCGATATCTATACATTTTAACCAGCATTAAAGATATTAAGATTCGCTCTATCTACTAGGTGCGCGTTATCGATGGGTAAATACTGTATATGTTGCAGGATTAACATGAAGAGGATAAAAATGCAATTGTGATTCCAATTGTAGGAAAAGAAGGAAAAAAGGCCTTCATCTTTAAATATAAATGTGTATAATGATTTGGGAAACAAATATAACACTTGCATTCTTTAATTTTAGTGCTTCTTTAATATATTATAAGTGTATACTAAGCTAAGTATCCAAAATCCGGAAAATCCTCAAAACTGGCAAAGGTTCGCTCACGAGCTCGCGGATAAGGGGTCATGTACTGTATGTTTTATAAGTTCAACATGGACCAGTAGTCCACGCAGCGCCTGAACCTCAGAGATGCGGCTGCAAAATTTGTCCTTACCAAGTGGGTCGGCCTAATTAAATGATGGCGTCACGTTAAAAAGGATATTGTGGAAGGCAACGGGAAACTAACTGAACTAATATCTCAGGAAATATCAAGTACCTAAATCTTGTTGGAAACCACTATGGGAAAACACGGACGATCTACAGAGACGAGATAGAATAGGATTATTGCGTGGAAACGTCAAGGAACTAACAGGAAAACATGTTGGCCACAATTAAATACAGAAACTGCAAGATATTAATTGAGCCGTAGGATGGGAGAAAAAGATGGAAATGGTATATTGAGAAATTATATGATAAGGATTTGAAAGCCTAATCTATTGAGAACGAAAAGAAGGAAAATGCATCTGTATATGAATCAGACTGCGCAGTAAAGTGTAGCAGAGATCAGTTTAGTCAACAATAGGGAGTGACGTGAGGCAGGGTTGCCTTCTCTTATCAGAACTGTTTGATATTTATGTCTACATATTTATAAGAGAGGCATAAAAATATATAGAAACTAGGGAGAAAGTAGCAGGAAGCCTTGTTAAATCAGCTAGATTTGAAGATGACGAAGCATTAATGGGAAATTCGACAAAGAGCTTGCAGATGTTAGTTAGCTCCTTTTAAACAAAGGTAATGCAGATGAAAATGAAAGAAACTAAAGTCATGAGATTTGCCAAGTGCGAGGAATTACAGGTCAGAGAGAGAGAGAGAGAGAGAGAGAGGGAGAGATCCACACAATAATAGCAAGACAAAAGGAGGAATTTATCAGTTGATACGAAATCTAAATAAAAATATTAAAAATTGTCATTGAAAACTTTGATATGGAGTGTGATATTATATGGGTGTATGATATGGATCATAAAAAGGGTTATGTTAGTAGACTGGTGGAGTTAAAGACTTGGATATGGCGCTGACTGGAGAAAATTAATTGTTATGAAAGAAAAACAAATAAGGAAGTTTGTAATAGAGTAGGAGAAGAGAAGACCTTAATTAGAGTAATTTACTTATATTAATTTATTAAGAATTGTTCAAGAACAGCCAGACTTGGCCTTTTACATAAGACATTGTAACAAATTATTAACAATAACATAATGAACAATAACAATCAATTATAACAACAATGAAAAATGAATAAAATATTAAATGCAATGGCGATGAGAATGGGCTGAGAAGGACTACTAGTTAAGCAAAAGAGACCAAATGGATTGATCAAATTTTGAAAGGAAACAGTCCGATGAAGTAAGTCATAGAAAGGATAATGCTAAGAAAGAAGCAAAGAGGTAGGAAGAATAAAGGAATATTCGGTGCATTAAAAGAAGGTAATGGGTATGAGAAGATGAATAGAAAGTCCTTGGATTGGACAGATTAGGCTGGGTGAGCCAAAAACCTACCTAAAGGTATAATAACTCCGATGATGTTTCTTACATCGATTCCCCCGGTTTGCTTTTGCTCATTAACCGAGTTTATAATTAGCTTGTAATAATTAAGATGTAATATACTCAAAGCGATAAATAGATAATAATACAAGTATGTAATGCATATTATTATACTCTTTTCAAGTAATTTTTGCAAGTATATGATATTCTCTTTAATGCCGATTTCTTCTTTAAAGGCTCCTTAACCACCGAATATTTTTGAAGAGCTAGCACATAAAGGAAGGGATAAGCAATCTAAATCACTGGTTTTGATCTCCTCTTTCTCTTCTTCCCTTTCGTGTATCGATTATCCTTTAGATATTTATCGTTTTCATTTATTTGTTGATTTATATTCTTATCTATATTATGTTACGACTTTCACTGTAAATTATCCTTTATGTGGTGTACGTGAACTATATGTTTTAAAGAATAAAATCTTTTTTAAAAAATCATATAATTACAAAACATAGGTAAAATATATAGATGGCATGGACTGACCACCACAAAAAATCGAAACTGTGTATGAAAGTTAATATTATTTGACAAAGTGTTTGATAAACTCCATAGTTGTTTGTTCTGGAACGTATTTTATCAGAAATACGACACATTTCTGGTGACTGACAGATTCAACGTTCGCAGTTTTGCGCCCTCATTTATTTCACAAGCTAATTCCATTTGAATTTCGGAAAAGATTCTCCCTGAATGTTTATTTCGAGGTTTAGTGTCAATCTAAGAAAGAGCTCTTAGAAACACGATGATGGATGATGTGATAGTAGACCAGATTGCTGAGCAACAGGAAGCACGGTACATCTAATTGTTCCTAAAATATCTCATATTCATGCTCTGCTATAGTTTCGTTGTTCCATTCCGTGGTTTATGCAGGTTTCAGTTCTATGATCTATCATCCTGCGAATAGTGTTGAAAAACGGTATTTTTTTAAATGTATGGTTTGTATCTCACATGCAGGCGTCTGCTCGCCGGAACAAGTTTCAGTTGAATGGTAGAAAGCATAAATGTTAGAACAGATAATAAGCGAAGATTACCTCCAACAGTTTTTATTGGATCAAATACTTTGGTTTGCATCCTCAATATATTATAAAACAGTATACTAAATTATAGTTAGTGCAAATGATATCAACGCTGATAAATATCATTTTTGAAAACTATCCCTTGTTAAAAATCTAACAGAGATTCAATGCACGTTTTCTCTTCAGATTCTTTTGCCAACTATCTTGCATAATATTTGATAATTGTAGATATTTAGGTTGCCACACTTAAAAATCTTATTCCAGTGACCCGTTTTCTTATCTTCTCTTCGGTTTTAGCCCTCCATACGAACTCATTCATTGCTCCTAAACGCATATTACATCCACTAAAAATCTTTCATCACTTCTTTCTTTCCATTTATTATCCAATTCAAGTAGGAAAACTTTCAGTGCGGTGGCCATGCCCTAATCATAGCGCTTCATGGTCTCTCGCCCCTTCTTTGCTTCGGGTTACTTTTGCATTATTCCCTTTCCTTCATCCTCCTGCCCCACTCATTCTCTCCGCCTACCGCTGTCTCCTTCCGCCCTCCCACTCATTCCGGCAAACCATTTCTTGTTGCGTAAAAGTAACATAATTCCATTTCTAACACGGGCGCCCATCGTAGACTCGGCGCAATAAAGTTTCCTCGGTTGGAGGAGGGGTATCGACCTGGGCGTCTGGTTAATAAAGCCCTCCTCCTCGGAACATTCTCCCTCTGATAATGATCCGTCCTTCAGCGGTGCCTTCCTCGCCATTCACAGACAATTCATTCCCTCTCCCTCCCCACTCCACCTTCGCTTTTACTTCCTCTCTTGCTACTGCTTCCTTTTCACTTCTCATCCGTATTATCTTGTCCTGTCGTTCCGTTTCGTTAAAGAGCGTTGGGTATTCCATCCTCTTAATCCATAGCATGTGTCAAAGTGCGAAATTCTATTTTCGGAGATGATGCTGAGTTCCCTTAATTGGCGATTGCTTCTATTATGCATTTCTTGCTTTAACTTGACGTTGAATAATTTATATTGGTTTAACAAAATTTAATTAATTGACGAGGCGGTTATCGCATCGGCGGAAGGTAGATGAACTATCTCCCAATGCTGAGGTAGTGCTTAGGAATCATCATGTTGGTTTATTCTCTTGTTGTCATTAATACCGTGGCTATTTATGAGTTATTAAGGATTATATAATACTTGAGAGCAATATCACCGTCGAAATCGAGAATTATTACATCATATAGTTCTTTCAACCTAAAAACAATGGCAATGACGATAGAATTTGCCTTCCAAAATAAATTTATTGTTTAAAGAAATATTTTAGGCGATAATATGAAAAATTAATGCATGAAAAAAACTGTTTGGGTTATAGAAATTTGAAACAGTTTGTAGCGAAAAGACGCACACCAAGGAAAAATTTTCCTTAACCCGACTCACTCTTTTCTTCCCCTCCCAACATTTTCTCCTGCTATCATCTTTCCCTATCACCACCTTTCCTTATCTTAGGTGGAAGATGGGATTTCTTAGTCTCAATCTCGCTCCAAATAAAGACCATATCAATCAATCATCTTCCCCTCCCACTGTCTTCTCGCCACGCCTTCTTTTGGTATATTATAATGAGGCAGTCTACCAGGCAACTGTTACACGAAGATGTTTGGAAATAAAGCGAAACCATGGTCATGATGTATTAAAAATAATATTCACAACTGTAATATCATTAATTTTACTATATTTATTAATAGTGGTTACATATTTTTTTACATAAATGATATGTAAGATGCTTCTAATTTCCAGCATATTATTTATTTACTACTTCATCATCTGTGCCCATATCATACAAATTTGATATTTACGCCGGTATTTTATTTTTTATTAACTATTATATCATCAAGCTTAAATTTTCAACAGCTAGTATTCTTTATTATTGAACCAATATCTGCTGTATGTTTTTGCTTTGCTTTTCACTTATTTATAATACATAAGTTTTATTATTTTATCTTAAAGTGTATTTTAAACCAGTCCTGATGTGTGAAACATGGTCATTAAGAACGATAGACAAAAGCCGACTTCATGGTTTAGAACAGTGGTACTTCATGACTCGGGGATTTTTATCTGAAACCCGGAGACTTAGGAGTGAATCCTGTTTTTTCTCTTTTCTCAGGTTTTTTGTTATTCTAGAATTGTCTGATTAAAAAACTGTAAAAACCTCACTATTTGTATGACTTTCGATCAAATGCGATTAATAATCAAAAGACAACAATGAGAATTATAACTTTCATTCATTTATGCTAATAATAGTACAAATCCCGTTTCGATGTATTTATTCTATGATATTTTACTGAGCGAAAGAAAAATACCTTGCATGACAGATTTCAAAATTTCCATATAAAGCTAATGTGAAAGGAATCGAACTCGGGCCTTCAATTTTAGCAAAATAAATTATCCTATGAAAATATTTTGAAAATTCATTCATTTAGAGTACAATGTAATATTTATGAACCTCTTTTTAGATATCACAAGTCTCTAGTTCATATACTAAATATATTTTCGGACGAGATTCCATTTTTTTCGAAATTAGTAATTAAATGCACTGACCCGGAGAAATTGATGTAAAACCCTGAACCCGGAGAAACATTACTTCACCCGGAGTCTCCGAGTGAAAATGACACAGTTGGCAACCATATTCACAACCTTTCCCCGATAGTGAGCCGCATTTGAAATTCAAAATATCTATACTATAAAATATAACATAGGCATGGCATTGAAAATAATAAACATACCAAATAATTATAAAACATTTATTACAAATAATTTTAAATGGTTTAATTAATGCTAATTTAATATTTTACATTCACAAATTAGTCATATGATTTAAATGCGACGTTGCACATTAAAATGACTAAAGATTCCTACTTATATTTGTGCTATCCATAATATTAATTTGGACTTGAATGCATTTAGAGATCCATTCGTTTGGGAAACACTATTTCCTTTACATTGAAACTCAAGATTGATATTGTAGAATTTGGATATTAAATCAGTGAAGAATTTCATTTTTTGTAACCACCGAGGTTTTGTGATTTAAAAAGAAGTACAGTTATCTTAATTTTTTATTATCTAAGCGAAAACTGGTTCCAATTATTTCGGATAATCCAAGTTCTAGTATATGTATATTACGTTCTATATTTGGGCAGACTTTCACTAATAATTGCCAAATAAATACGTACTACGACCAGTCGTATCCTACATGAATGCTTTGTAAACAAGACACTACCCAGGCGTTGACGGGCTGAAACAAGGAGTAGAACTTAAATATTCATGGAAGAAGTCTGGTAATGATAACGTTGATGTCGATAGTTTTGTTAATGTAAAAGAATTGTGTTTTCATAATTTGATTGGAGTGCTATGTGTAATGTGTGAGAATTATTGCTTCATTTGTTGTGCACATTGTGATGAAACTTTATGTATTACCACTTTTTAATGACAATTTCTTTCATTACCATTAACTATGCTTAAATCTTTCAGTAATGCAATAAATGCAAACTTTTTTGCTTTAATCTCCTTCAAGTAATATATAAGAACCCATAACTTTTTACCTCTTTGCTCTCAGCAGCTAGCGTTAATGAATTTTGAAGTTTTTTTGCATACACTTTCTATGGAAGAAAAGTTATAATTATCTGTTAGTGCCAGTTGGGAACCTTCCCGTTTAAGTATGGTAACTAGGAGGCGAAGGATTAGGAAATTGGTGGGAGGAGGGAGAAGAGGACTAGCTGGGAATATGGGGAATAGAAAGAGATGTAGAAAGGGAGTAGGAAGAGAGAATGCGTGGGCGTATATGAAGAAAAGACCGGCGATAAAAATAAGTCCGCTGCGTGGCCAAGAGGGATTTCCAGGTCAAGTTACTGGTCGGGGTCATAATAGGTGGCAGCACATAGGTCCGGCATAAATCTTTGGAACGGCTACCGAAGCAGTTTCCTTCTCTCCCCCTTCTCGCTCTCCCCAACTTCACTCCCCCATCTCCCACTTACTCCTCTCTCCCTCAATTCACTCGCTCTTTCTCCCCCTTCCCTCTCGATGTCCCCCATTTTCTCCATTTATCCCACGTTTTGTCTTCCTGCCGAGTCTATTTTCTCTCATCGCCGATCTCCAGTTCGTTTTTTTGCCTGCGCATGCGCCCTAATGCACTCTCCTCTGGAATACACCAAATGACCAAGATTCGATGAAAATTCCATCACCTATATGTTCTTAAAACGCTTATACCCGATTCCATCATCTTCATCATTAGTAGTCTGCCCGTGGGGAGCTTTGTGATTGAAAATTAAACCGCTCTTCGCATTCTTCTATTCTCTGCCACCGTCTTAGATTCGTGGGGTCTGTATTTCAATTTCAAGTGTGTTCATCAGATGAAAGATTTTCCTCTCTCTTCCTCGTATGTCTTCAAGCCTTCCTTCAATGACATCTTTAATCACGAAGTCTCTCCTCAGGAAATTCACTTCGCCTTTCTTTTGTTTTACACTCTCTTTCTCCTACTCTCCTTCATTATTCCTCAAACTTTCTCATGCATTTATTTTACATTCAGGACCTTGAGAAGTTTTTGAAAATCCAAAGCTACCTCACCTAAATGTACAAATTTTCATTAAAACTTGATAAAATTTCAGGGAATGGGCAATTTTATATTATATGTTTGGGCAGTTTTTCAGAAGGCAATTTCAGCGAAATGGTTGGATAGTTCTCAAAGTTTCATCATCACCTATCTAAACTGGAACGAAAGCCTTTGTTTTTTGACCGCGGGAATTCCTAAATTATTTACAGAGAATTGAGTTAGTCATGAGGGTCCTCAAAAAACAAGATTTCTCGCGTCTGCCTGGTCCAGCGCTTTTACTGTAGCCTAAGAGCTAGAAATCGAAACCGAGATGGAACTATGTTTTTCGTACCCTCTTACTCCTAATTTGGAACTCAACCGGTTCTATCATTTTCTTCAAATCTTCCCATTAGTCTGGTAATAGATATCAACTCATCTTGATTAGCCTTAGAAGTAGTTAGTATCTATCCCTCGAACTTCACCAATTCTACTAACCATGCTGGATTATACCTCAACAATTTCTTATCGTACCTTCTCTTAGATCATAATAGTTGAGATCATTTAGTTCAGGGGTCGGCAGGCTAATAAAAGAGAAGAACCGCATTTTTCCAAACCAATATATAAACTAACGTGATTAGAGCCGTAGTATAGGAGAATAAAGCAGTAATTATTAAAAAAAGGTCCATTAATGTTTTACATTGTTCTTATATGTGAACGTGAACTTTCGGCAAGTTAAGTCGCGAGCGAATTTGAAGATCCAGGTACGGTATACGTTGGAAAGAGTTGGTTTAAGGAGCCGAATGTAAGTCGTCAAAGAGCCGCATGAGGATCACGAGTTGCATATTGCCGATCTCTGGTATAACTTGACAGTATCTCTCCCATTTTGAAGTACTGCGGACATTTGTATTGATCTATCGCCTGACCTTTACGTAGAATTTTTCCATGTTATGATATAATATGTGCTTCGGAACTATTTTAACAAGACCGTGCCTAATTAACTCGATAACCGTGATGAGCATAATATACTCGAAAACATCTATAAAATCATTTGTGAGAATCAACAGCATATTTATCTATCCATTTTTATCAATGAATTTATCCTTAATTTATTTTTCGTGTTTTAATTATCTATTAAGTTGCATATATGGACTTTTACAAAGATTTTTTTCATAGCAACATAACAATTACAGAAATTCATGTCTAATGCAGGATTCGTACCTTCAATCTTAGGATTGGGAGCCAAAAACCTACAAATGCCGTCTCGAGGAATACTTCCTTTGAATATTCTCTAAGAAAATATCTTTGTCAAAAAATAATTATCTTCATCGACTTTACGTAAATGTACTTTTGAAAATTTATTTTACCATTGAGTTTGTACCTTCTGCCTTTATTCTAACATTTTGATTACATACAAGTGGATTTTTAGTATTGAATCTTTCGTTATGATAAAAAATGTGATTATCTCTTCTACAAAACAACACGAAATAATGTTAATTTTTGGAATTTCACTTCTTTTCCCACTTGAGGTCGATAATTGTTCTCATGAAGATATTTTAAAATCCTTAGCACTGGAATCAGAAAGTCAAGAACAACCTCATAATGACGGTTACCTAGTTTCAGAGTGCGTTATAACCTCCATCGTATCTCCCCGGCCATCCATTCGCGGCTCGTATACCTCAGTAACCCCTCGCTATCTTTTCTGAAAATCTTTCATTAAAGGAGTCGCCGACGACCTCGTTCCTCCCGCTTTAGCACCCTCGAGCCCACTGTTATCTGACACCGCCTCCATCTTTTGCCCCCCGATGGTAGTTTTCCACGGGCTTATTTAACTTTTACTAATTTGTTTTCCTCACACTTTTGCTCAGGTCTTCTCTACCAAAAACTTTTCAAACTCGGCGAGTTTTAAAGGTCTGGCCAATGTGAGAAAATCTTAAAAGCTATTTACCTTAGTGTGCCCTTAGAATACCGCACCGCCAGTCTCGCATTTCCACTCATTCCCGCCAAAACTCGCTCATTCGCTAGAGAAACACATCCTTTCCTCTCCCATCTCACATACTCTTGATCTCTTTCTGACCTATTGCTGCGATTTTCATTGAGAAGGCGATAGCACTCTTCCGAGTATCTCGATTCTGCCACCCTATAGCCATCTTCCCTCTCCACATAACCAAACCCCATCCCATCCCTTACTCTCTCTCCCCTCCTTCTTCCTGCCCTCCCTCCCCTGCCCTCTCGCTCCACTCCCTCCCTCTCCCTGACCTCCCTCTCCCTGCCCTCCCTCTCCCTGCCTCTCCCTCTCCCTACCTCTCCCTCTCCCTACCTCCCTCTCTCTGCCCTCCCTCTCCCTTCTTCTCCCTCTCCCTACCTCCCTCTCCCTGCCCTCCCTCTCCCTGCCTCTCCCTCTCCCTACCTCCCTCTCTCTGCCCTCCCTCTCCCTTCTTCTCCCTCTCCCTACCTCCCTCTCCCTGCCCTCCCTCACCCTGCCGTCCCTTTCCCTGTCCTCAATTTCTCCCCTCTTTCTCACCCTCTCCCTCACCTCCCTCTCTCCCCTCCCTCACTCCCCTCCATATCTATCCTCTCCCTCTCTCTCCCCTCCCTCTCTCTCTCTCCCCTTCTTCTCTCTCTCCTCCCTCGGTCTCCCCACCATCTCTCTCTCCTCCCTCTCTCTCCCCTCCATCTCTCTCCCCTCCCTCTTTCTCTCCTCACTCCCTCTCCCCTCCCTCCCTCTCCCATCCCTCTCTCCCCCTCCCTCTCTTTCCCCTCCCTCTCTCACCCCTCCATCTCTCCCTTCCCTCTCCCTGCTGTCTCTTTCCTCCCTCTACCCCGCTCTCTCTCGCTCTCCATTCCCTCTCTCCCCTCCATCTCTCCATTTACTCTCTTCCCATCCAATTTTATTCACCATTATTCTAATCGTGAATCGTTTTGCTGTGTAATAACTTAAAATTAAATAAACGAAATTTAAACTCTGGATGACTTTACAAGAACATCGTTCGCTAATTTTTTTTCTTAACTGTAATAATTTTAGACGAAATCTTAAAAATAATTTTGTCTTTAACTTAGCCATGATATAGCGAGGAGTTAAGAACATTAGCTTTCCTTCGTGTCAAATAAATTTCACAAATATCGCCAAATTAGTTATTGTCGCATACCATGCGCAAATAGATGTATGGACTGACTTTAGAGATATAAAAAATATGAATAATACATTTAAGACACTTGATAATTTCTTAAAAAATCACATAATTTCAGTTTTATTTAATGGTACAATACGTAAACAAATAGAAGTTTTTCTGTATGCGATCTACTGTGCAGTTTCAGAAGTGTTCGAGCTCTGTCTTTATTTAATGATTATCGCAAAATACTATAATTTAAATAACGTTTACAGAAGTGTTACGTAGACGTTCGCTAACTTTACCTGAGAATACTATGCCCATAATGACAAAATGCATATTTACTCGAAATTGCGGGCTGGCTCCCAAAAATGTCATGTTTTGCCGCCAGACAATATTTTCTAACTACTAAATAGATTAAATAAATTTAATTTAAATTCATTTTGTGAAGAATTGCACAATTTTTATGTAAAGTGAATCGCTTCTTTTAATATCACTTTTAAAAAAAATCCAACTGAATTAGGCAATGATAGTTTAAGAGTATACAAATGAAGAATATATAATGCAATTCTCTTTTTGATTTAAACGGTGTGAACCCAGCGAATCGAGAGAGCCAGAAATAGCAGCCACGCCTCTCTCAGAGAGAGATAAATGTATTACCTTAGTTCAATAGTTTATAGAGATGATTTGTTCGATAATGATAAATTAAATACAAATCCTAATAATAATATTTTCATTGAGACAAAATTGATCTCCTTAATTTTTAACGGTTTTCTCCAGATACAGGAAACATCATTTTTATGCATTTAAAACTAATAAATGAAATTTTAATTATGTTAGTGAATATTAAAGAGACTATGTGAACAAATTTTGGAACGGAAATAAATTTAGAAAAAATTGTCAAGATAATATAGAGAAATGCAGAACACCTGAGTTTAAGGATTAGGGACGACTAGAGCACGAAATGCAGTGTAAATAACTTTGAAGCGTTACAAAAAGAGAATAAAAATGAGCAATTGAAATAAAGACTAGATTAACGGAAGAAAATTCCCCTTTCAGAATAAATATACCTCATACTGAATAAATCAAACGAGGTGCTTAGAAAGATTTTGGTGAAATGCTGTGTGTGGAATATTGCCCCTTCTAGGAGACACCGACACTTTGGGAAACGAGGTAAAATCCTTGGTAAGCCTAGAAATGTGATCAAAGCAAAGAGTTTTGTAAATACAATGGACGGATGGAAAAAGAACTCCAATCAACATTTACAAAAAAACATAAATTCTTCTTTAATTAAGTTTCTGGGAATTTTTTTGTTTCACCTTGAGACTCAAGCAGGGGATGCTTTCCATTGGAATTCGTAATATGCAATTCTAAAATCGGAGGATAGCTAATGGCGTCGAGACCGTGTCGTTCGGCAACATCTGCTAATGACACTTGGACAAAATATAGGTAGCACACATTTATTTACATTTATTATACCCACATCTACCTCAACAAGTATTAATTTATTCGAATATCGACTATGAATTTATCATAACTAAATTTTTTGGTATATTATGTGTCTTACGTTCCGGGAAGCGTTTTTATTTTGTCAGAAAGTTATTTTTGCTTCCTCAAAGGATTAATCGGCAAATACGGGAATCCGGTCTCATAATCGGTGCTCTCTCTATCTTCTTTAACCGTATTTTTTCTGTGAACTCCCCACTAGATACAATGACATGTCTTCTCCTGAAAAAATGGAATGGAAATACATATTACATTATACTTTTTTGCTTTCACGGTCAATGAATTTCTCATAGTTATGCCGCTTCTACTAAATCACCTCTTAGTTTTTGTACTGAAAATGACTAAGCCATATTTATGACTCATTTAATTACATGTAACATCCTCACGAGCTTTTGTAGATTTTGCTTTTCCAGTTCTGCTCTCAATGTTATCTAAAAAGAAGTCTGAGACTATTGAAATTGGAAGCGTTAAAAATATCGAATAAAGGCAAAACGTTGCAAAAAGTCGGACGTAATTTATTTGAAGGAGAATGCTCAGTGACAAACTGGTGGAAAATTCGGCAATACATTTAAACTTTTTCACTCGGTTAGAAACTGTCTTTCAAATTCAGTCTTAAAGAAACCCAAGTTTCTATTTCAAGATGATGCCTTGTGATGGCGCTCTAACAATGATATACGTTTACATAGCCTATTGCTAAATTATTGGTTGTTCATTACGCTTAATAAAAGTTCAATTTTGATATTTTATCATATTTTAAATGATCGTATCCAACAGCCGCGAATATCATTGGGGATGAACTTACGATTGGATTAATCGGCTCATCCTTTGGTTAGAATCGTGGCGGTTAAGGGAGAGTCCGTTGTAAAGAGTGTGGGGGAAGAAAACTGAACATCAAGGATTAGAGGCTTGTTCGTAATCGTCGCGGTGTCTGTGTGAGAGGGTGATGGAGTCGGTGTGAGGCTGTTGGATAGGCAGAGGTACTGGCGGCGAGTTAGGAGGAGGCAGAGTGAGGGGCTGCTGTGTGTGCATGTGTCTGAGTAGGAGACAAATAATCGCGGCTGGAGAGGGAGATGGGGCGGGAGAGAGCGCAGCGAAGGAAAAACAGCAAAAAAGGAATAATATGGACTACAGCTGCCCGCAAGGATTTATAGCTAGACCATAAGGCGCAGCTTTCGTGCCACTTCTTTCAAAAACATCTTTCCCTCGGAATCTCCCCATCCTCTGTTTTTTGCCCTCATCTATATCTCCTTCTCTTTGTATTTATTACGTTTTACTCCCATTCTCCCTCTCTTCTCTCATTTTTTATCACCTCGTACTTTCCAGTTTGGACATTTTTTGTGAACGCTTTTCGGGGTCTTTTTCCCAGGAATTCGACACACAGTATATCTCAATTAATCTTTCCAAGTAATGCTGGTTTTGTAGAACATGAATCGATGAAATGGCCCAAAGAATCACACGCTATTATCGCTTCGTTTCTAGATAATAAAAGCATTGCATTATGTATTGGTTCATCAATATTGATTTTCCGATTTCGTCGACGTTTAGCGTTCATTAATTAGCTTGGATTTTTAAATTAATTAAATGAGTCGTAAAAATTATTTTAATTAAACTTTGTTGTATTATTTCAAAATGATTAAAAGTAAAAATATAAAATAATTCCTTTTATTCTTAAATTCTTGCGTAATTATGGTAACCAGATATTGAGCTTAGTGTACAATACCGGGTAACCCAACACACCTCATTGGTTCAGTTTTTTCGGAATGTTCGATATCTGTAACAAATAAAAATTAAAAATTATTTCCCATGTAGAATACACTGATCGTACCTGCAGTCCTAAATCTGTTTTAAAGTTATCTGTCAGGACTACACTGTCACTAACTTACTCCAAAGATCATTAACTTGGGAACATCAGGCCCTCCTAATGTCAGAAACAATTATTTTTACATTAAAATAAGTGTATTTTAACTGGAACACGAAATGGTGTTCCGTTGAAAAGTTATTTTTCCGTCAAAGAGAAGGTTAATTATGAGTGGTGAGGCAAGGTAAGAGAGGAGAAGATGGGAAAGAGACTCGATGGTTATTAGGTTGTTATAGGGAGAGAGCTCTAACTGAAGTGAGAGAGAGTGGGTGGGTGGAGGGGAGAGGAGGTTGGATGGTGTAGGGGAATGCTTGAGGAGAGAGATGGAAGGTATCTCTGAGGCAGCGTATGGTGCGTTCGTTTGCGAGGCGAATGAGGGCGTTGACGGGAGGTAGGCCCCAGGTTCGGTACCCGAGCGGATAATTGCCAATTCGAGGATATGCAAGTAGCCGTTGGTTGGGATGCAATTAGAGATCGATTGTTCATTTTGAGCACTTCCTCACAACGCACACATGCTCGAGCCACTTGGAGTCGAGTAATAGTATGCGTCTACCCAGACGGAAGTCCTGTCCACTTCTTCTCTCCAAATATCTCTTCTCTTTCATTCATCTCTCTCACCTCCGGCTCTTCTCCATTCGCTTACCTATACTGCTCCAGGCATTTATGGAGTCTCTACGGCCGCCCAAATCGAGTGAACGATGCGACAACGCTGGAACGCGGAATCGTCCGCAATTCCAACTGGTATGACTCAATCGCTGGAAATTTGAGAACGTATTTATGCGTATATAATATGAATTAATTAAGTTATTTGTTTATGGGCGGTTGTCTTATTCCTAGTACTAAGCCTACTGGCTTAAATCATGCGATGAGCATTAGCGTTTGTGGCCGTTATTCGCTTATGCACAGTATTGTAGAAATTGGAAATGCTTATGTAAGCAAATAAATAATTATATATTTTTTCCATAGAGATATTTAATCATTGGAAATATTTTTTAAATTCAAAATATTTCACCTCTACACCGATTTTAGTTCTTTCATTATGGAAAATATTGGAGTAAAAGAATCCCTGAAATTTGAAATTTTAAGAACACTGTAATTTTTTCATTGTGTGGTACAAATTGCACATATTTCTGCCAAATTTTAAAGTTGTAGCACATCTAGAAATGAAATAACATTTCTCTAATAGTTTAAATTAAATAAATATCTAACGGCCGCTTAACAATTTTATGGCGATATTCAAATGTTTATTTGTGCACTTCACTTAAAAATTTCAGCTCCCTAGCTCGCCACGTAGTACCTAAACACTTACCGATTTTTTTAAATTTAAGAATTTTTAACAGTAAAAAAATTATAATATCAAAATTTCTATAACCACTTTTTCGTTTTTTTTTACAAATTCTACCTTGAAAAAATTTTTAGCTCTGTAGAATATTCAGAAATACATAAACCTTGAAATTTTATTTAAACAATTGTAAATTTCTAGCGGCCGCATTGTTAAACTTTTTCAATATTTTCGTTTTTTCTAGTTGGTTTTGCACAATCTTACCTACGAAAAATTTTTCGAGAGAGTAGTAAACTTGCACAAATAAACATTTCAATTTTACCATATATGAATTGCGGCGGCCGTTAAAAAGTATTTAAATTTAAACAATTATAAAACTATTATTTTACTTCTAGAAGTGCTACAACTTTAAAATTTGGCTAAAATGTGTAGCATCAGTACCCCATAATGAAGAAAGTGTAAAATTTTTAAAATTGCGACATTTGGAGATTGTTTTAAACTATTATTCTTACATGTGGGAAAAACGAAAATCGCTGCAGAAATGAAATCTTTAGAATTAAAAGACTATTTGTAATGTTGAAATTTCTGTCTGAAAAATGAATGTTCTTTTAATGTGAGATGAAATGCTTGCAGTATGCAAGCACCAACTACTAGTATGTTATATCCTCCTCCTCTGTAAGGAACGTCCATATATAATGATATACAGTAGAAGCTCTCTTAACCGACCTTCGCTTTAACCGACTCGCCGGATTAACCGACGTTTTACGCCCCTAGGTTTAAAAACTGAAATCCACAGTTAAGTGCGACACTTTACATAAAAACGACTAGTTTGAAACAGTTTAAACCATTCCTTTCACTCCGCAACAATGTCACGAGTTGTCCCTTGTGCTAAAATGTTTCTCATACTCAAGGAAAAGGCTCCAAACCTACTTCGAAAAATTGGTGATGCGGAGAAATTTACTGCAAGTGATGAATGGCTTGGACGTTTGAAAAAACGTCATGATATCCATGTATTAAGCATCAGTGGAGAGAAATTCTGATCAGCATGCTGCTCAAAACTTTGCGAAGGATTTAAGAGAGCTTATCGACCGAGAAAAATTAGTTGGAGAACAACTCTACATATAGACGACCGCGAAACATTTGCAATAGTTTAAACATATTTTTAAGGTTTATGTATTTCCGAATGTGCTACAAAGCTGAATCTGAAGGTAGAATTTACAAAAAATACAAAATAGAGATTATAGAAATTTTGATATTTAAAATTGTTTGCCTGTTAAAAATTCTTAAAATTTAAACAAACAGGTAAATGTTTAGGTAGTACGGGACAAACTAGGAAGCTGAAACTTAAGCATTATTTAGAGCTTTGTCCATATGCACAAATAAACATTTTACAATCGCCATGAAGTTGTTAATGCGGCCGTTAAAAATATTTAAAATTTAAACAATTAGAAAAATATTATATCACGTCTAGATATGCTATTACCTTAATATTTAGCAGAATTGTGTGGCATCAGTACACCACAATGGAAAAATTATAATATTCATAAAATTGCAAATTTTAGGCATTGTTATAATAAAATATTATTACATAAGGAAAGAACAAAAATTGTTGCAGAGATGAAATCTTTTTAATTAAAGAAATATTTCTAATAATTAAATACCTCTAAATAATTAAAATCTTTTTCAAGGTGTGATGAAATGCTTGCAGAATGCAAGCATCAACTACTTGTATAACATACTAGTAGAAGGTGCTTGCATTCTGCAAGAATTTCATCTCATCTTGAAAAAAACATTGTTATATCATTATTAGAAATATTTTTAATTCAAAAGATTTCAAGTATGAACCGGTTGTCATCCATTACTTATGGAACAATATTGGAGTAAAGCATTCCCTAAAATTTGCAATTTTAAGAATATTATGTTTTCCTATGTGCGGTACTAATGCCACACATTTCTGCCATAATGCATTGTTTAAGAGATATCTTATATTTTTAGCTGCCACCACCATGCCACCTACCGACGACTATAGTTAGCAATTGACGTTTAGTTACGTCTTAGTAAGACTCCTATTTCTTTTCTTAATTGTTGTAGATTTGTGGCTATATCCAATATTAGAAGGCTATGGTTTGAGTTTATTTCTGTTCTTTATAAAGTCTAAAATTTTCTTGGTTTCTTAAAATATTTATTATTATTTAGCCTATTTGGAATTTTTAGAAATACTACAGATATGGAGAAAGTCATGTGGTGGCCAAATAACATTTTTTACATAGAATTTGCTGCAAAATATTTGTAGAAGTTCGTATCTACGACTTACATTTTCCGAGATAAAAAATATTAAATTTTAATGTACAAATCAGATATTAACAACCCCTATAAATAAACAATTTTGAAAATTTCGATTGTTCTTGTTTGTTGTGAGCAAAATTCTATAACCGTGAAATATTTCAGCTACCTATACATCATAGAATGGTCTACACACTGGAATATCTTTTCCCCAAGCTAACTTATGGGAGATTTTCCGGGGCATCTGGAGTCGAACCCAGGAAACACAAAAATTTTAGTTTTTCTGGTGGTTTTGCGTGCAATCCTAGAGAAAAAAAATCAATTCTCCAGATCTTCTGGAAGTGCCTACACATTTGTTTGTATATATATATATATACTAGTAGAAGGTGCTTGCATTCTGCAAGCATTTCATCTCACCTTGCAAAAACATTAATTTTTCAGTGATACTTCATCATGGGAAATATTCATTTAATTCAAAAGATTTCTCCTCTGGACCGATTATAGTTTTTTTCATTTTGGAACAATAATGGAATAAAACAATCACTAATTTTGGCAATTTTAGGAATAAAATCCTTTTTACACATTGGGTTAATAATGCCACACATTTCTGCCAAATTTTAAATTTATAGCACAATTAGAGGTGAAATAACATTTATCTAATTGTTAAAAATTAATTAATTTTTAACGGCCGCAATAACTACTTCAGGATACACTGAAAAGTTTATTTGTTTTTATAGACTAATCTCTAAATTTCTTAAAATTTTCAGCTCCCTATCATGCCCCGTAGAATCTAAACATTTACCTATTTTTTTAAACTTTAAGAATTTTTAACAGCCAAACAAATTAAAATATCTAAATTTATATAATCACTATTTCGTTTTCTTTAGAAATTTTACCAATAAAAAAATTTCAGCTCCGTAGCACATTCGGAAATACATAAACCTTGAAAATTTGTTTAAACAATTGTGAATTTTTCGCGGCCGCATTGTCGAACTTTTTCTTGATTATCGTTTTTTCTGTTTGGTTTTGTACAAAATCCTACCTGTTTAAAAAATTAGAATCTACAGATCTTCTGGAAGTACTTAAATAGTATTCTCCTATATTTATATCATATATCATACAAGTAGTTGGTGCTTGCATTCTGCAAGCATTTCATCTCACCCTGATAAACATTATTTTTTAGAGAGATATAACATTATTAGAATTATTTTTTAATTCAAAAGATGCACCTCTGCACACAATTTCTATCTTTCCTTATTGAACAATATTTTATTAAAACAATGCCTTAAATTTGCAATTTTAAGAATATTATACTTTATCAAATGTAAGGTGCTAATTTCACACTTTTTTATCAAATTTTGAAGTTGTAGCACATATAGAAGTGAAATAATTTTTAGTGAATTCTTTAAATTTTAAAATTTTATTACGGCTGCAATAATACTTTGTCTGAGATTTTCAAATGTTTGTTAGTTTTAATGCACTATGCTTTAGATAACTACCCAAACATCTATGCATTTATTTAAACTTTAAGAATTTTCAACAGCCAAACAAATTAAAATATCAAAATTTCTTTAATCCTTATTTCGTTTTTACCAGGTCTACCTGTAAAAAAATTTCAACATCGTAGCACACTCGGAAATACAAAAAACTTTAAATAAACGAGAAAATTGTTCTGCTACGATAGTTCAGTGGTAGAATATCCGCTCGGCAAGTGGAAGACCCGGGTTCGATTCTCGTTCATAGCGGACTTTTTTCCTCGTTTCAAAATTATTCCCAACTTTACAGCTCATGCCTGTCTGCAAAGGATCTTCGGATCACTTTATTCCACCAGTTTCTATGCTTAAACAATTGCGAATGTTTAGCGGTTGCATTTTTGAACTTATTCAAAATTTCCTTTTTTATGCATAATTTGATGTAGAATGTTAGAAAATACTCGAATCTATTTCTTATAGTTTCCAAAATAAAAAAATATTAAACTTTAATGTGCATTTGGGGTTAAAACAACCCCTAAAAATTAACAATTTTAAAATTTTAGATTTTTATAATTGGTTATGAGTAAAATTCTACAATATTGCAAAATTACAAATTCGTAAACATATTAGATTGGTCTACACCCTTTAATAACTTTTTCACAAGCTAACTTATAAGAGATATTTCGGGGGATCTGGGGTCGAACCAAGGACAAGCAAAAGTATCAATAATTCGTAATAGATATTGGTTCCATCTAGTAAACATTGAAAATTTCATTTATCTAGCTTATGGGCAAGTACCCGAAATTAATTTACAAATATAGCGCAACGCTTTTCTTATGGGAAAAACGCAAATTCCGGAATTTCTGGAGTCGAACCCATGTCATTTAGGTGAGATGTCTCATTCATCTGTAAATGTCTCTATTATATCTACAAAAACTGAAACTTTTTGCTCTCTAGCTTTTGTAGTTTGCGCTGGACATTAGTATCCTCCTATATATATCGTTCTCCTCTGTAAGGAACGTCTATATATATATATATATATATATATATATATATATATATATATATATATATATATATATATATATATATATAATTATATCATATATATATTCATTCATTCATTTGTGTTCTGTCTTGCGACAGGTCCTACCAATCAATTAATTAATTGGTTTTTGACTAGGGAATATACATACACGGTGTGGTGGTTTCTCGTTGCCTTCCACACCGGACTCACACACAGAAGGGAGGAGGGAAACCCGGTGTCGGCATTTGCCTGCTCTTACGGAGAACACCAGGGTGGCCAACGGCTTAACGTCCCTTCCGAAGGACGGAACATCTGAATTTGCGCGGTCTCCTCAAACCACGCAAACAGGGGACCGGGTGACCTTGAGAAAAATCCTACTAGCGCAGGATTCGTACCCGATGACTTTTTCAAGCATCGGGCGAGTAGCAGTCAGCGTCCTAACCACTACACCAACGGCACCCCCTCATATATATATATATATATATATATATATATATATATATATATATATGTTCCTCCTCTGTAAGAAGTCTATATATAATAGATATATCATTATATATAGACGTTCCTTACAGAGAAGGGTTATTATAACATACGATTTGTCCGTGTTTGCTTACTGCGAGCGCTAAAATATCACCATATACCAAGATCGAAACTCGTAAATAAACCATTGCGATATCCAGGGCAACAGTACTTCAGCCACGTGGAACCTATATATAGTAGATAATAAATTCAATGAGTAATAGCCAAATATTTATATTTTTCCGTGAAATTATGGCAACTATCCGTAATTTCCCAATTCTCTGGCAATCAGCTCGTGTCCAAGTTATATTTCAAGTTTCGTGACTCAGATCATCTTGCATGAGCAATAAGAATAATCATCATTAAAACAATACCCTTTACATTAAATGTATGAAAAAATTAGGATATTTTCTGTTATGATTAAGGAATCATCATCCAAGCCTTTAGCGCGTATTTGAATAAAAAACATCGAGAAATAGCTATGACGCATTATATTTAACAATTGAAAAGAGTACAAATTTCTCAAAAAACTACGAAACACAACATCAAAATACTTTTCACGTTTTGCCGTCACTGCCATCTGGGTTGCTTCTCCTATTGTGATCTCTTATAGCCTCGGAGAAAAACAAACCCATTCGCTCCTTCCTATATTCGATAACCCAAATTTAATCGTCATGTTTGAGCTTTCAGTAGTAGTTGAGAATTGCAATTATCTATGATAAACTCAACCACAGTGCGTGATGCAATTAGTGTTTTGGATAGAGTAAATTCTTACATATTATCGGAAGAAAATATTGGTGATGATGTTTAATATGCATGATATTGAAAATTAGAGTTATATGCTTATGGGAATTAACTTGATGATAATTCAATTAAAGAAAAATGAAAAAAATATTTCCGTAACTCGAATTTTCCATAACTGGAATCATTTTTGCTTTTCATTGAGATTCGAGTTATAGAAGTTCCACTGTATATATACAAATATTTAAAAATATATTTCCATAACTTGAATTTTCTACTCGAATAATTATTACTATTCCTTGAGATACGAGTTATGAAAGTTCAACTCTCGTTCGTTATTACAGCATTAATTTTCATTAAAATAATTAAATCACTGCAATCGTAACGTATAATATCAGATCCCTTTCAAAGTATTGAGGTCGTTGCCATAATATTAAAAAAATGTCATTGTTGAAAAGAGGAAAGAATTCACACTTTTTCCGATTAAAAGCAGATATTAACGTAAATTCGGTAGGTATTTGAATTCTGACTTCAAAAATTAAGAACTATGTTTTTTCTTGTAGACAAACATTCTCTTTTCGAGTTCGTGTACCAATATTAAGCAATTTAAAAATGCATTTTTTAAAAGATTGGCACTGAATCCCATAATTTTCTTATGGGGCATTGAAATGAAAGATTGGGGTTAAAAACTCCCCTTAAATATTAACTTTATTGGAATTTTCGATTTTTCTGGTTGGTTGTGACACAGGCTGCTACTCGCTTGCTGCTTGAAAAAGCAGCGGGCACGAATCCTGCGGGAGTAGGATTTTTCCAAGGTCGCCCGGTCACCTGTTTGCGTGGTTTGAGGAGACCGCGCAAATTCAGCGTTCTGTCCTTCGAAAGGGATGTTAAGCAATTGGCCCACTTGGTGCTTTCTGTAGCTAATGCCGGCACCGGGTTTCCCTCTTCCCTTCGGTGTGTATGTCCAGCTGGTGACAATGCAAAATGACCATAGCCGTTCGACGCACTTGAAAAACCAATTAATACTACTACTTGAGTTTTGTATTACTCGAATAATTTTTACTTTTCCTTGAGATTCGAGCAATGGATGTTCATTCATTTACGAGTGCTGAATCGTTGAGAGCTAAAGAGAATGTAAGGATAAAACACGTGAACATCAGATAAAATTTATTCATGAAGCCACTACCTTCCTAGAAATATCACAGAGGTGCAAAAGGAGGGAAGTTCATAAAATGCTATGTATAGAGTATAGCTTTGTACGGAGCAGAAGCATGGACACTAAGGAAAAATGACATCGAATACTTGGAAAGCTTTGAAATGTGGACTTGGGGGAGAATGCTGAAAATAAAATGGACAGATAGGATGAAAAACGATGAAGTGCTAGGAAGAGTAGGAGAGAAGCGAATGATTATGCAGACTATTAGAAAGAGGAAGGCGAACTGGGTTGGGCATTACCTGAGGAGAGAGAGTATGATTAAAGACGTGTTAGAAGGAAAACTAGATGGAAAAGGGGAAATAGTTAGGAAA
Source organism: Tanypteryx hageni (assembly GCA_028673005.1). NCBI lineage: Eukaryota > Metazoa > Arthropoda > Insecta > Odonata > Petaluridae > Tanypteryx > Tanypteryx hageni. The sequence continues at coordinate 126,907,194 of CM054113.1, read as the reverse complement.
AGGTTTCAGATTATTGACGATTTGAAAGGGAAAGAGAGTTATCACAATATGAAGAGGACAGCGGAAAATAGGAGTATATGAAGAACCAGGTTTACCCATGAATAATCACGGACCTGTCTACGGACAGACCACCTATGATGATGATAAATGTACTTCCAAATTCTTCTTAAAATTTTACAAAACTTGCATTTGATGTTGTAAATGGTAAATTAAATTAATTTGTTCTAACGTATCTATGAAAATTCCGTAGATTAAGAACTGTAATCCTTTAAATAGGAGAAAAAAGTGAAATTATTTAGACAAAAACATGAAAATAGGAAATGTGGTCATTGATAAACAAACGGTCTCATTTTGCGCGCAACACTGAGGTCTGAAAGATAAATTTTAGATTTTCAAAAAACGCCATCATAAATACTATTTGCAGCTCTGGTTCGCATCAGCTTTACTCTATTAATTTACGGCTCCTAGAGCTAAGTGGATCATATATTGGATTGAAGCCATAAGGTGAGCTCGACGTTTTGATTTTGTAAAAATAAATTCGTTTCATGACCACAGTTTGCAGTGCCGCGTATATTTTTATTTTAATTAAATATAGTTAATTTTAGAATAAATTCCAACGATCAAATGATATAGGAAATACATGCCATTTGCGCCATTTCCCCGCAACCTATGATGGAAAGAGAAAAAGGGGGATGGGGAGGGAAAGGTTTGAGTGAAAGACGCATGACTGGAGAGATGAAAAAGAAAGCAAAGAGAGGATGAAGAAAGTGAAAAGAGGAGGGTTTGCAGTGAATGAGAGAAGGACGGAGAGAGGAGGAAGTGTGTGGAGAGAAAGAGAGGACGGAAATAGGAGGAAGACGACAAAGAGACGAGGAAAAATATTAAACGTAAAGGAAGAGGGTAAAAGGAAGAGGAAGAGATTAAAGTGAAACAGAGAAGAGAGTGGAGAGAAATAAAGAAAGGAGGAGAGAAGGATGAGGGTGAAATGAATAAAAGAAGACGGCGGAGAGGAAGAGAGAAAGTAGGAGAGAATGAGAGAACGGCAGAGAGAGAGAAGGAAGAAGATGGCGTAAAATAGAGAAGAACAAAGTGAGGAGTAAAAGGGTGGAGTGAAAGAGAAAACGGGGGAGAGAGGAGGAAGAAGTCGGATGGAGATGGTGCGCATCAAACAAAACAGTTACAACGCGACCTCTATTTTGGAGGGCGAGATTCTTTGTGATGAGGATCCCCTGGAAAGAATTCTTTGTGCTCTTCGAAGAGTTTCTTTGCCACAAAATGGACTCGTCGAGGATACCTCCATCTAGATCTAGGCAACTGCCGATTGTTTTGACCCTCCCTCCTCCGCCGCCTCTTCCCCGCAGGCGGTCTCTATCGCTCCGATTGATAAAACCCTCCCCTCTCCCCTCTCTCTCTCTGCCCACTGCTATCTCTCTTATGGGCTCCGCAATCCCCCATCGCAACGTATCACGGCCAAATTTCTTCCTCCTTTCTTATTTCTCCACCAATTCTTCCCCTCTCTTCAACTCGCAACCCCTTCCACCCCTCTCATCCCGTTTCCTCTCCTCTCCCATACTTACCTCTCATTCCACTTCCACTTTCTCCTCTCTACCTCAAGCATTCCATTTCATTCAATTCCGATCCATTCCATTCCGATTCATTCATCCCCTTAATACTTCCTCGCTATAGTCAGCGGAAAGCGTTTTTTCGCCTCAAAAGGAAACGTTTTCCGTTCAGCGCAATTGTTTCATCGAATTGTACTCTTTTCTCCGATAAATTCGGGTCTGAATTATAAAGAAAAATTCTCCATCCTCTCTCTCCCTCCACACTCTCTCTCCTTCGTTCCTCTTCTCCTAAACCTTTTCCACCCTCCCTCCTTCCACAGCCTCCCCCCTCCATCACTCTTCCCCTTACCTCTCCCTTCCTCTACAACCCTCTCCACTCCCCAACCCTATCCCCTCCACAACCCTCTCCCCTCCACAACACTCTCCCCCTCCACAACCATCTCCCCTCTACAACCCTCTCCCTTCCATCACCCTCCCTTTCCACAAATTCCCTCCCCCCTCCACTACCCACTCCACCCACCCCCCTCTCCCCTCCACTCTCCTCCTCCTCTCCTCACCTCCTGTTTTCCTCCCCCTCGGCATCGACGGCAAACGCATTAGGAACACACGGTTGGGTGGTTTCGAACTCAATGGTTGCTAAACGAGCGGAATACGTTGATTGGCGGCGACGCCGTTTCGTGAGCCAATTAGGCTAGAGCGCGCTTCGACGAAGATTTCGCGATTTCTTTCGATTCGTTCAAAACCAACTTTCACATTACACAATTCAATTATTCATTTCCATTTGATGAAAGTCAATTTCGTTTCATACCAAGCGTCGAAAGGAGAATTGATTTATTTCAGATTGATAGGTATCTATATTTCTGAACGTGAAATATTAAGGAATTTAAGTTCCGCTGGTATCGCATTCTTCCTAGAGAAAACAAAGCCCAATTAAAATCACATCGCTTGGAATAATTGGGAGGTATTTTTTGTCACTTTCAAAATAATTCTGGTTCTAAATATAATCAAGCATTTCTCATTTTTTATAGTTCAGAAGAAAACAATGCTATAGTAAATGAGCGCAATGCCAGCCATCTATTTGCAGTCATAGACAGAATGCCTTGACATTACAAAGAAACATAGTTTCATCCACAAAATGGTTAACATTAACGCGTATATTATTTTTCGTGTGTTTATACCTCCACTTATTTGGTCACAAAGTTCTCATTTGTTTTATAACGGAGGGTACCAATGGGGGACTGTCAAAATATTTAATTATATTTTTTTAAATTCTTTGTAATTGACTAAATTACTCTCTGTGAATATTTTTTTGTTAAATCATTTTCATTATGCAAAAAAATGTTTAAAATAACTCTTTGAAATATCCCGCGAAAACGGCATCCTGGTTGGGGAGAAAGTAGTAAGGGGTACGTCACGTCATCGCATGCCTTACGTCGCTTACGACCGTACTGAAAGCATGCAGATTTGATACTTCGTCCTGTTGCTTTTCCTGATATAGTAGCTAAAATGGAGAATATGGAAGTTAAGAAGGGTTATAAGTATTGTCTGGTACCTCACTGCTAAAATACAACGTTTAAAACCCCGAAAAAATTGTTCTTCACGCTACCGAGCTCCTTGGTAAGAAATAAGAGGCGGAGAATATTGTGGTGGAAAGCCATGAGGAGATACGCTTCTGATATATCGGAACGTTCAACTGCATTTGTCTGCTACGATCATTTTAATATAAGTACTAGTTATATGTACGTAAATGTATTGCTTATGTCGGCATTACATTGACATGGTGCATATATTTCTGGAGAACGTTGAAAGAGTAAATTATATTTTTATGTTTTAAAGATTAGCATATATTTTAACAAAACCTCCATAATGTAGTATACCTATTCTAAATACGTAAGATCAAACTTACGGAAATCGTTGGGCTTTATTAAGCAAATAATTACTGTTGCAGTGCATATATTTAAGTACCAAGTTTTTAAGCAAATACTTTTACAAATGTTACATATTAAGTTAGTTCTGTAATTTAAATATTTTAATAAATTTTTTCTCATAATTTCCACGACAGCAGGGTATTTTGAAGGACCATGTTTTGCTAAATAAGGGCAATCATGACACTCCACAGATGTGATTAAATCTTCTTTTTCATCTACAACTACACTCACTTCATAACTTCTTTATCTTATTTTGTGTTCAAGGCAAATCTTACCTTTAACAATACAAATTTTTTCTTCTCGCTTCAGTTTAACAAATCCAACAGCATTACTAACATAGTCTTTCCTCATTGACCTCAAAGGGAGAAAAAAGCCATAAAAACAACGATGGAATTCGCGACATATAAAAAAACGACATGCAGTTATTACAAACACTTTTACAGTTTTTCTTTTCACAAGTATAGGTAATAACTAAGGCAGATAGACACTTAAAACAACAAACCTCACCACATTTCCTATAGACAAGACACACGGAATCTAAGTTTACTCGCATTAATTTTGTATAATATTTGTCAATATTTGACCTGATGATTCTGTAAAGACAGATGGTGGTGATTATTTACCGAAACTGGTAGTGTTTCACTTCGAATATTTTGTGGAATTTAGCGAAAGTTTAATATAAATAAAAAATAATATCTAGTATTGTTCGTGTTATTTTATTGTGGAATTCCACGAAGTCTCGACCTTATACTTATCTAACTATATTTTACTTACTAGATACTAAGACAGTATGGGAACAATACATAAATAAATATTCTATAATATTAGTTAAAAATAGAGTTGTTTTATTCATTTATTATGGGTAAGCTATTTTAAGACGTCAATCTATCTTTCCATATCTTCTGCGTTTCAGTCGAAATAATAGTACCTACTATTACAATAACTGAAAATAAAAGCTCTAAATCGAACTTGTTTTATAAATTAAATGTAATACAAACCTGTCCCCCTTCATTACACGCATTTCAGCATCTGAATATTTCTCCCTACAGCCTCCAATGTACTGTAAAAGCGTGTACGAATCAACGTTGGGCAAGTTATCAGATCTGGCTACACAAAACCCTTCAGATGCCATTTTGCAAACCACAAAGCGAAATAAATGCAAGAAGGTGCAGTACTTCTATCAATATTTCTTCTAAGACGGCGGATAAAGTAAAACAACAGATTTGTGTCTTTTAAGATACTACTTCTATATCGGTACAATGGCTTCTAGCTTCTAGCTCGTGGGATGCGCTGACATCATTAAACACTCGGCAAACTTCGGCTACCTATCGGATGTGATCGGGTTTGGCATTAACTCGTCCGTTTTAAATCGCTTTTTTATAAATATCTATTAAAAATTTAACGAAAAAACTTTATATTTGCCTATAACAGTAGCCATACAATACAAATTCATAAAATTTTCGGTAATTCTCGATATATGACGGTCCCCCATTGAAGGTAGGGTTAGCATTTAAATGATAGTTTTTAATAGCGTTTTATTGCGCAACATCATTCTACATAAACGTATATTTCACATAAAAATATAACTTTTTGGATAATTATCACTTTCAAAATTACATTTAAGTTCAGAACGCAATAAATTCCACATTAAAATTTTGCACGTTTTCCTATCCACATCTGTAAACTTTTGAAAACTCAACCTTCTTAAGAATAAATCTAATCAATTTGGAAACTGACACTCAGTTCTTCTGCTTTTCACTTTTAATACCTTCAGAGATATAATTAAAAAGATCGAAAATTATTTAAAACATACCTAAAATGAGTAATCGAAAAGTAATCTTTAGGTTCATATTTATTCCTTCCTCGTAGATTATCCATTCTTTCTTACTAAAAAGAGCTGTGTTTGCGCGAAAGAAAAACGTATTTACGTCCATCCTTCGTTGTTGATAAGCCATTCCCTTTCATTTACTATATTCTGTTTGTACACGAAAGTAAATTAAACGTATTTTAATGTTTGTAGTAGATCTTGTTTACTTCTGCAGTTATGAAGATTGCTTTCGTCGATAGCAATTAATAAATCCGTGTAATAAATTTTCTAAGCTCAAAATAAATTACGATATTCTTTTTGAATTTATTTCAAAATTTTCATGAATAATGGACAATGTGGAAATGTACTCTAAAAATTTTAACTTTGCATATTTTCAACTTGACCCTTTATTGGTGAGACCTATCTGCCACCTAAATTCATGTCACTAAATTCTAAAATATTTTCAGTAGTGTTAATTTCTAAGAAAAATAAAAAAGGAGACAAAGTTAACAGAGTAAAATCAATACCTAATGATTAAAAGAGTGGGTTTATGGGAAAAAAATCTCAGTGATTGAATGCAACTTGAGTAAAAAACCTATATTGCAGGAAAACACCCGCACACTGCGAAAACACAGTATAATACAATAATGATAATAAAGATAACAGTAATACACAAATAAAGTTATTTATATATTACAGGTTAGTATAATATTCGTGTAAATCTTGTTTTTTTCGTGGATAAGCTTCTCTTTAAAGTCTACCTCTCCAGGGTTCCAAGATATGGAGAAATTTGAGACTTAAAAGGGAACAAAGATTTGGATTTGATATTAGGATAAGGAAGTGGATCCAATAATCTAGCCCCAAGTATCGTGAATGGGTTTGTATAAGCTTCAGTTCTGTGGGTGGGGAATAGAAGTTAGTCCACAGAGCGTGTTGTGAAGCCAAGGTTCCTGTTCAAAAACTTAAATTGGTCAGTAATGTATTTGGGAGAGAAAAGATTTTGTGCTTTGCGTACTAATGGAAGTGTGTGAGTTTTCGTCTTGACTCCAGTCGGAGCAATGATAATTCTCTTAGATGATGAAAGATGTGATCAGATGATTTAGCGTTGAAGATGAATTTGACGGGCTGATTAAAAGCGCGTTCAAGTTTGATTGCACTAAATTTAACAGTGACTTTGATGATGATATCACAGTAGTCGAAGATGAGAAGAATTAGAGCTTGGAGAAGTCTTTTTTAGTCTAAGAGGCAGTATATCTTTTTGTCTAGGATTTATTGCAGACAGATGTGACTTGAGGAAATCCTGAGAGGGATTGGCCAATTAGGACACCTAGATTTGCGACACTACTAATGTAAGGGATTCCTGTCGCATCTATACGTGCCTTAAAAATGGATGACTGGTCGGTCATATTTAGCGATTTTGGATACCCTATAATGATAATCTGAGTTTTGGAAGGGTTTCAGAGTTTCAGAGCGAGTGACTTGAATCACCTATTAAGATTTAAATCACCTATTGAGATTTAAATATCACTGTTCAATTTACTCACTGCGTTTGTAAGATTTTCGGGTTCTACGGAAATGTAGATTTCAAGATCGTCTGCAAATAGATGATAAGAGTAGTTGAGAAGATTGGAATAGGTATAATTATGGTAGAAAGAGAAGAGTAGTGGAACTATGACAGAAACCTGGGGAACACCGTGATGAATATTACCGATGAGGAAGTACTGTCGTCATTGAGGCACTTGTTTGCGATCCGTAAGATAAGAGGAGAATGGTGCTATAGATGAATCAGAAAAGTTGAGAGTATTTTAGCTTTGCCAGAAGAATGTCGACGCTAACTCATTAAAGCTAAAGAAATTGTTTTCTTCGAAAGATTAAAAATTATTCTGTAAATGATCATTTATGTGCTAAAAACCCTTAGAAGAACCGCTTTAAAAATTTTTGATAACATTTTACATATTTACGACGGCTCAAATTACCTAAGGTAAGGTGAGGACATAATAAATACATCAGATAAAGGTTTTAATGCTTCTATTGACAAGAATATATACAAAATTGGAGTAATAAAGACATACAACAATCAACTAAGTACATAATTATCTTCTATTAAAATATTATTGGCTACTCATATGATATTGCTCAGATCGATTGCCATGGAGAGGAATGTCACATCTTTGACACGTTTTGCTCTTGCACACAACACATCGCCTTCGAGCTTATCCCTAATCAAAGGCTTTAGATACATCTAGTAGATTAAGGATTGTGGCTTTCTAATGGTCCATGGCTGCTTTTATAACGCCAGTGATTTTGAGGAGTGCAGTTGTTCTGCTGAAGCCTAATTAGTAAGGATCAAATAGGTCGTTTTCCGCCAAATACTTTACTATTCCTTGGTGTGCAAGACGTTCGAATGCTTTGGAGATGGAAGGTAGGATAATATTAGGGTGGAAGTCTTTGGGTTTAGACGGGTTTTGGGATTTAGGCACTTTCTGGATTACGGAAAATTTCTATTGGGATGGAAAGACACAAGACATATAGTGGTTGAATATGCGGGTCACTTAGAGGGGGACGATAGGGAGTATTTTATGATTAAAAGCAATAGGGATATGATCAGAGCCAAGGGCAGAAGTTTCGGTGTCTTGAAGTGCTTTCTTTTTATCTGTTTGATATAACAGTAAACTTGAATTAGCGATTGGTTAGTACAGTGGTTTGCAACCGGTGTGTCGCGATACAATGATATATAGCAAAGAGCTGGGAGGTGTGTCGCCGAAAATGTTAATAACGCCTATATTAAACATAAAGTAAATTTTGTTAAGGAGAGTTATTGTCTTTTTTATGTATAATAAAACATTTTGTAGCATTTTTCCTATATTTATGATGTTTTATTGCTAAATAAGAAATTTTAAGATCTTTGGTTATGTTTTAACGAAAAAAATTGACATTTTATTTCGTGTTGTGTCGCGGGACCTTTCCTGGTGTGTCGCGAGAGCTGTATCATTTAAAAAGTGAGTTGCCAAAGTAAAAAAGTTGAAAAACAATGGGTTAGTGATTGTAGGTTCAGATTTTTCCTGCTGTTTGTTTTAGAACATTAGATTCAATAGAGATGAAGTTGTTTACAAAGAATTTGTTAAGGGAATCTGGAAGGATGTTGTGGGGGTTAGGCATACTGTAAGAGAGATATCCATAGTTTTGATAGACCAAAGAGATTTAGGGGAGAGGTCGTTGCATAAGAGGAAATAAGCAAAACGCGATTTAGCATTCATCACTTCTTTGTTGACATTATATCGGAGGAATCTATATCTGTCATTGTCATAAACCTTCATTGATTTTTAAAATGTGTATATACTAAATCTTAGTCGCATGAGAGCATGACCTAAATCGTTCATCCAGGGAAGGGTAGGTTTGTTCCCAACTCGTTTCGTTTTAACAGGAGATCATTCGTCAAAGCGCAGGAGGTAATCGTAAAGGATAAAGATCATAATGTCAATATTCTATATGTCATAGATATCATATAAAGGAAGCTGTAATGCAGAGCAGATAAGGGAGTCATTATTGGTGTTATTGTAATCACGATAGTAAATGAGACGCGATTTCATCTTGGGGAGGCGCATCGCATAAATGAGGCAGATAATATCGTGAGAGGAGATTTCTGGTGCCGAGATTGGCCCGTGTTTCAGGGCTTTATCGGAGTTGGATGTAATAATAAGATCGAGAAGTGAGGAGGAGTGCAATGTAACATAGGTGGGGTCAAGAGGAAGAATTTTTAGAACAAAGGAGTTGAATATGTCGGAGATAATAAAATAAAAAAATTAAATGGGCCCCAATACGACGTTTTATATTTTTTAAAACTCAAATCTAAAAAAACAAATGGCAGCAATAAAGAAATGTACTTTTTAAATTCGGATATCAATCGTAACCGATTTCGACGAAATTTAAATTTAATCAAGTGCACAGACAGTCAGACACGCCAAAGTGAAACTATAAAGGCATTTTTATACGTGCTAAAAATGAGTAAACTAGAAGCTTAGAGTGATCATGGCAGTGGAGGTAGACGGAATGCGTGCAATCGTTGCGTACGCGCACGCACGCACACATACGTACTATTTTCTAAAGGCTAGGAATGCCAGCCGTCTGTCAGCTTCTACGTCATATCCTTCTGTCCTCGTTTGCCTCCAAACCATTAGGTGAATATCTGGTCGTTCTTTAGTGTCCTTTTCTGCTCTTTGTTGCTGCTCATCGGTAGTCTTCCTATGCTTTTTTTGTTAAACTACATTATTATATTTTACAAATCATATACGTTTGTATGTGCTAATTCGCATGGCGAAATAAATATTTTCGGAAATTAAAATTTATATTTAATTTCACAGTAAAATTTGTCAAAATACTCAACTTTATTGCAAGACAACTTAGAATGGCTGTTGTTTCATATGGGCACGTAGAATTTTCATGATATAGGTCGAGTCATCTCCACCCCACCGCCGCCACTCCCCCTTCGGATTCCATCCGCGTCTCTTGGGACGAAATGCTCTCCGTATTAACATTTTCCTTCCATACTTCTCTTTTCACCTCTTCTCCATTCTTAAGCTCTCTTATCTTGCTCACACTATTTCGGAATCCCTTCGCTATTTTTTCATGCTCTGTGGGTGTTGATAAATTACTCGCTGCCACTCCCCAAACCCCTTTCTCCATCCAAAGAACCTCCACCACCCCCTGACCCCTTCTCATCTCAAACTTATGGTTAGTAGGAAAAGAACTCCGTGGAAGACCTGGATGAGAGAGAGAGAGGTATTCTTAGGAAGGATAGGGGTGGGGAATGGCGGATAGAAAGGGGGAGGGAGGGTAGGGGAAGAGAGGGGAGGGGAAGAGAGGGGAGGGCAAGGGATTCGAGTTAACGACCTGAATCCGAAACGTAACGCCGTGCGAGTGTGCGATTGAGATTTTTCACCGAATATTTCCTGCCGTAAGAAATATTTTTTTAACTTGCAGCTTTTTTCCAGCTTAGAATTCATGTGATCCGATATATGGGATTAGCATTAAATGACACGACTTGGTTTTTGGCAGAGCGCTGTGTTATATTATGTTAAAATAGGAGAAAATGTGTTTTAGATGATAAGAATGACTTCTGCTTCTGAATGCGGATATTTTTCTTAGTTGGGCCTGAAAATCCAAGGTAGTATTAACTAGTCACTCTACATGAACTTTAATGAACAACATAAGAGACATGCTGACAGAGATACACTTATATTTTCTTTGTAATATCTTTAAAATATAGACATAAACTCCGAGGAATATGAGGTTGGAAAATATCAGTTAAGTTTGAGAAAATTTCAATCACTACATAAAATCCGTATCTGACAACAATATGAAATTAGAGTTTCGAAATGAAAGATCCTTTTCATTGAACTATATACTCTATCGCGATGACACCAGAGTATAAAACAGTGACTCTAGCATGCGAGCGGATACAAGATGATTTTACATCTAGTAAAGTGGGGTGACTATTATAAATTATAGTTGATTTGAAGCGCATATTTTTGTTTCATAATAAATATTACTTCATTAAAAGTTAAAAATGTTGCAGCAAATTTATCTTTAATTTTAAAACAAAAAATAAACCATGATATTCAGCTAGAGTTAGAGAAGAACATATCTCTTTTTTAATAAAAAATGATTTCAAATAAAAATTGAGTATATATCCATTGACTTGTTATTTTAAATTAATTTTGCAATGAATCTATTGCCTTTTCCAACTATAATCCCCAGATCTAATCAACTTCTGTCATATAATAATACACTTCTTACAAACACAAGCCAACATAAAGGGAATGGATCTGTAGCCGAAGAATCAGGTCCATAAAAAATAAGAGCTACCTTTACACGGGACATAAGAAGTAGGGAGAGAAAATGAGGTAATAGAATTTCTGGTCATTTGGGATACCACAAAATTGCTCTATCGACCTAACATCCCCCTTAATGTGATTCGATAAGTTACTCTCTTAAAAGTGGAGATTTTCGAAATAACAGAGTATTCTCGGACCTCCTTTTTATAGAAGGAAAACGTTAGACTTTTTAGAAGAAAAAGTCGTTCCCCGAAAACCCAAAATTGTCTATATCCGATTCTCCCATGAGAACGAGATAAGCCAAAGTGACGGGAAAGGAAGAGAAGGAGAGGGAGAGGGGCGAATTTAAAGGGAGAGAGGCCTGAAGGAGGAAGGATGCAAAGAGATGAACAAGGAGAGAGACAGAGAGAAGGGTGATAGGAGAGATTCGACCTCGACGTTTTCCCGTCATTCCGATTCGAATCGAAAAGCAATCTCGTAGAATCCGAGAATATTCTTGTAATAAGGAATGTACGTGAGTGTAGGATGAAATTCCGCGGATTTTTCTTCGCATCCGCAGCGCCTTTCAGCCGCGTGCGAGGAAGAAAGAATGAATGCGATCCAAGGGAGGCGCGGGGGTCGGTTAGCGGAGGCAGTGGGGCAGAGGTGGGCGTGCTAGAAGGGGGCGTGATACGAGGAAGAGGAGGATCAGAATGGGGGTGGGGTAGAGGGAGATATGTGGGGTACGATGGGTGGGAGGAATGGAAAATAGGGAGGGGAGTGGAGGGATGGGGGCGTGATAGGTGGGATGGGGATGAAGAAGGGGATGTTGAGGGGTAAGGCATGGGAGGAGGATGAAGAAAGGGAGGGGTGTGGCATGGGAGGGGGATGAAGAAAGAGAGGAGTGGGGTGTGGGAGAAGGATGGAGAAGGGGAGGAGGCAGAGGGAGGGAGGGCAGTGGAGGGGTGGGGGTGTGGGAGGAGGATGCGGAATGGGGAGAGGAAGGGATTAAGAAATAAATAAGAAAGGCGTATAGGATGGAGAAAAACGAGGCAGAACGAAACGGAGTACATTTCTCAGGGTCGCCATTGTTCACCTGGATCGATCTCCCTCCCAACCATCAGCCACCCCCGTCCACCGACTCTCTCACGCCCCCCTCCCTCCCCCCGCAATTCCTTTCCTCCCTTTTGATCCTCTTTCCATTCTCTTTTTCCTTCTTTCTGCGTTTTCATCGATTTCTACATTTTTCTCTCATGAATATTGTTTTTGAGCATTTCCCGTTCGAAGCATTTGAAGCGAACTCCTTGTCGTGATGTGTGTAAGGGAGGAGAGAGAAAATTTTAAGGGTTTAAAATGGGAAGGTGATGGAGGGGATCAAGGTCTTGCCATGGGAAAAGACTACTTCCTTTCGCATATAGCAGTATGATAAGGAATTTACAAGTTTCGAAAATGTTCTAATTACTTTAAGATTAATCAACATTGGCGGAATTGGGGACGTTGCAGAAATATTATTGGTTTTCTGAAGTAAATCATGTTATTTACAGCGAAAAAACATTAAATAAGGGTTGAAGTATGCTTAACTATTTCTCAAGCGGTTTTCTAGCGAATTATAAGCTGATTTCTTTTCAAAACATTTATATCTACAAAAATAAGCATATACAATATTTGAAAAGATTAAAAAAATTTCATTCATAATATTCACTCCGGAAAACCTTTATTCTATTTCACATTAAAAATCTTTACAAGAGAAAACGTTAAAATTCCAATGGCTTATATTATTGGAATGATAAAACGCATGTCATCATTAAGAGGGAAAATGAGGTTTATTAAAAGGTTCTGTTTATAAATCGAAAACATTTAAGTGATTTAGCATTTTACGCCCTAAAAAGAGGGAGTTAAAGAGAAAGGTAGGAAAGGTATGGGAGGAAATAAGTGGAGTGAGAGGCGCGGGGGAGAGAATGATGACGGAGGGATGGAGATGAGAGACGTAATTAGGAAAAGGTAAGGATAAACAGGGCAGAGAGAGGAATGAGAGGGAATGGAGGGGAGGTAGAGAGAGGATGGAGGGGAGATAGAGAGGGGATAAAGAGAGAGAAGGATGGAGGGGGAATGCGAGACAAGTGATGATAGGTATAAAAGGAATACAAATACTATTTGATTGTATCGAAAACAGTTTATATTTCACGCGAAATTTTGAATTGAAGAAAAACAATTGAATTATCGAATAAGTGGATATCACAGATTGTTTAATGTTTACCTATGCTTATAGCAATGAAATTTTTAGGGAAAAGTAAAGTTATCGTAAAGATATTTCAAAATGGAGCCGAAAAATTTATAATTGAATAAAAATTTAACAAGATAAATAAATACATAATTTTGTTATCTCACGATAATATGTAAGAAGAAGAAGAATTGTATTATTTTACCTTGATTTGCTTAACAAGATTTTTGATTTGCAAAGTGTATCTCTCTCAGGACTTCATAATTTAGTGAAGTATGTAAAGTACACTTTCAGAAAGGTCATCCCGAATTAAACGAGAAGTGATCGTGCTCATCCGATTTTAAATGCTGTATCAAAGGCACTACTTTCTCAGACTCGGCGAAATACTTTGCCATATACAAAACAACTTGATTCTAATATAATCCTAGACATTTCTCATAAGTCTAAAATCATTAGTTTTGCTGAAATGTTGTCCTGTCTGAAACCCATTGTAACCATGCAGAACCCACGTATTTCGGCCGTTGCTTTATTATTATCAGATCAACTTACGTGACGCGTCCGGCCTTTCACGCGGGAATTATTTTGCGGTGAATGTACGCAAGGGAGATTGCGAGAAAGCGATTCGCCAGATAGAATTTTCCTTCAGCAAATGAGACGGTCCCGGCCTCTGCTATAACACTTCCATCTTGAGAATACGTTATTCGGAATTCATTGGGCATTGGCTAGCGAACGCCGTTGTAAGATGGCTTTCGAAAGTCGCATGCCTCATTGGTCAGGAGAAAAATGATTCGCATTCAGACGGAGATATTCTTCATTCCCTTTTAAGGGCTTATCCCTGGAAAGTATGCTGACTTTCATCACACTTGAAATTTATGAAAACGATAAATCAAAGATAACTCTTCCCTAAGGACGATGATATTTCAACGTATTTCGACGCAATGGAACTTGGAATCAAATAGTTTACTCTTCTTAAAAACCGATTAAGTAAATTTACTATACAGCGAGGTAAATATCTACTAGATATAATCAAAGATTTACAATAAATTGTCATTTTTATATTTTAATTGAAAATACATGACCATGAAACAATAAATGGATTTCACATAGAGGTGAATAAGTGTTTACAGACATATAATATCCATTTTAAAATCAAATTTCACACATAGATTGTAATAGGTAAAACATAATCACAAAAAAGCTTTATCATATTATAGAGCTACAGTTAGAGAAACTGCTGTTCATCCGCAATACACGATATAAACTGTTATATTTCGTTTCTCAAAATCCTACAATGAATTTTTTAAAGGAAAATTATTTTTAATACTATTCATGGTGAGACACTTATTTAAAAATGTAGCCAAGACCAGTGTATGCTTTCAGAATCGCAACTCCTTGAGGAGAAAGCAATGTAAACATTAATAAAAAAGAAAGGAGATTAAGTTGTGGTGAATATAGTGTCCATATTGAAAAATGCTCCATACCAAACAATAATTTTTCTTTCTATACTATATTTTTTAGAGTCTTAGAATGAGCGAATTCACTCCACTGAAATAGTGACTATAAATTGAGTTATGTTCATAGAGCTCTATGTAGCAGGATAAATACTGTAGCGTTTGTCTTCCTGGCTCATGTACCATGATGTTTCTGATGGATATTCTAGACGAGTTATACCAATAGGAGAAAATGGAAAACCAGCATTTGATAGAATGAGGGTTGTGTGCTGAGATTGAAGCTCTGGGTATTACATTATATATTTATGCAGTCAAAAAATGGGGTTAAAATTACTCAGTAAACTTAATGCAACTGAACTGTGAATGTATGTACTGTAGGAAATTTAGGGTATTGGAGTGTAATTTGTTATATTATAGTTAAATTCGTCGGATTAAATTATTTTTGTGATTTATTTCTACAGCTCACTCAACTAAATTATTTTAGTCCCTTCTCTGACTCCATGAAGTAATTGAATATAAAAGTGCAGTCTCTCAAAGATTCCAAATGAAGCAATACGTATGCACTTTCTTAAGTATATTAACCTTTCTCACAACTAATATATTGAACGCCGTAAAAAAGAAACATTTCTTATTAGGTTATAATAAAAACAGCGTCAATTTCATAAAAGACTACTACCATGGAATTCAAACTTAATATCTCAAATATCTCAAATTCGATTAAAATCTAAAAAAATAATTATCTAGAATTTAACACATCGTTTTAAAATGTTTTTTAAAAGAAGGAAAATTTTAAATTTTGTACTGCTACTATAGATACATCATGAAAATATTCCCCCGGGCTATGCCTAAAGACGATATATCATTCTTCAATCAAATGAATCAAGTTCGATTTCCTTAAAAAATACCCCAACTGGGGAGATCGTCTCTGACATTGAAAGTTCCACCACCGCGAGAAATGAAAACTTTCTTCAAACACGCACACCAAATTAAATGTTAAGACATTTAACCAATTTTCAACTGAATGACAGACACTAAAACGCCATAACACGTATTATACCAAACTATACTGTTTCTACGTCCTTACGTTAAATTTGTACAATATTGTGGTACTGCACAACATAAACTACATAAACAGGATGTTTTCATTATATACCAAATACATACTGTCGAAAGATATTTTATTAAAATAGCCAAACACGGCATTAAAAATCCTCTACAATCACCAAGTTAAAAGGTCGTTTCTATTCTAGATTCTTTATATGAAATGTATCCTTCACAGAAAATAAAAAATTATATCATTCAAATTTTAGCCATAACTTCCATTAAATATCCTTTGCAGATTATGATATTAATATGCACGATAAAAAAACAATATGGTACGGCGAATTATAAGAAATCCCAGTTAGGAGCTCATATACCGCTTGGTCAGGATACCCAATCGTTTGTGGACCAGAGTAACGGTAAAATTAAGAATGTCGAGAATTAGTAACAAGAAAAGATCACGTGCTTTGCCGCCCATAGAATACTTATCTCATTTATTATCTAGATGAGGTATTCAAATTAACTAGAAATAAAGGCCTTGAATAATTTTGGATTTTCATGAAACAGAGGCAGTAAATCACTGATTTAGACAATGTTCACGTTATGCGTTCATATTTACGGAATAAATGCATACAGCATCAGTTATATGCACCAGCAATTGCTCTACCGCAGAAATACACAATGGAAGCTTTTCCTATTACACAAATTTAATCAGATTAACAAAACAAAACCAAATACCGAGAGGAGATCAAATAAAGAATAAAACAACACAAGAACGTAATTAATCGCTAACTATCCATCAAATCACACTCGACATTTAAAAAATAGCAATGCGAACGGAAAACGGCAAAACTGAAATATATCTGCTCTGACTTATCTAATTACTTCGATTTCTCAGTCACCTTTGTTAGTTAGAAATTATTAAATTAGAATGACGGAAATATCGACTTGATGTATGTATGTATATGTATGTATATACCTTAATAGCATTCAATATAGAAAATTTACAACTCCCGTAAATAGAAAAATTAAAACAAGTTTTGTGTTGTTTATTTAATCAGTGCAGATAGGATAAATCAAGGACGGGGGATTTAAATTTAGAAACATTATACCTAATCAAAATCATATCCAGTAGTCACTCGTCTACCGCGAGGGTTACATTCGTAATTTAACCCGCGGTCGGCGAGGGATTATGGGAAACAGAGAGTTCGATGGTGATATTTTAAAGGCATGCCCAAAGTTCTTTTATGTTCACTTGAAAGTTAAAAATAAATATCCTGCACTTTAAAAAGATATTCTATTATATAAAAACAAAGAATTTAGAGGAAAAATGCAAAGAAGTACTGCACATTATTGATAAAATGGCTAAGTAGTCCCTACCGACGCCGTCCGACAGACCTTACGCCTCAAATTCCTCAAATAAAATTCCTCGAACCTCACCTCCCAATTAATCCGTGGTCTTATTGGAAGCTAAATTCTTGTCTCTCCTTCTGGAAAAGGCTAGTTAGTACGTAGCTTCTTCAGTAACATAAATTTCAGTAGTATTAGTAAAATTAACCAAGTGGACGCGGCTGCGCTGCCGCGGTTGGTAAAATAAAATAAGATTTTTCAACTTCTGATATTCAAAACTCTGGTTGGCGAGGAGCTGCTGTGTTATAAAACGATGAAACCTACACAAATTGCGCACACCGATATGCCATTGTGTTTTTTTGGAACCAAATAGGAATCATAAACAGCGATTTGTCTATTTCAGTATTTTTACTTTCTCCACACGTATTATAGGGGAAAGTATTGTTTTCATGAAAAAAATAGATTCCAAGATTTCAACGGAAATACACGTTTTGAGGTCTTCTGAACTCGATTTGACCATTTTCTCGATGATGTCTGTGTGTGTGTATGTGACAGCTTTTTTGTAGGTGCTCTAACTAAAAAAACTATTAATCAGATCAATGCGAAGTTTTATATTTAACATTTATATGAAAGTCACAAGAACTGATTAGTTTTTGGTAAAAATCGGTCAACCGGAAGTGGGTGTTTACTCTTGTCACTTATCCGTTATTTTAAAATATTTGCTTCAATATTTTATAAATGTAAAACTGTATTGGAATAAAAGTTGTAGGAAATTTAATTTTCTACAACCTATGTTTGAAATATTTTTCTTTTCCATATAATGCATTGTCTAAGATATATATTATTATCTGCCACCACCACGCCACCTACCGACGACTATTGTTAACAGTTGACGCTTAGTTACCTCATAGTTACGCTCCTTTTTATTTTCTAAATTGTTGGAACTTTTTGGCTATATCCAATATCAGAAAGCTATGGTAGGAATTTATTTCTGTTCTTTGTCAAGTCTATCACAATAAAATGTTAAATAATATTTCTTTTACACGTACTTCTAGAGAACTGAACAAAAGTATTTTAACCATTATAGTTTATTTAATCTTCATATAAATAAATAACCAATATATTATAATTTAACAGGGTCGACTAAACAGGGCTACCACAATATAAAGGTTAGAATTTTTCTGTAACTATGAATTTCAAAAGTATTGACTGAACAGATTTCAAAGAAATGTCGTGTAGGGCGAATATAGAAAGGGAAAACGAAATGAATATGTTTAGAACGGATTATAAAAGCAGGGCTACCACAATATAAGGAAAAATAGTTCTCTGATTTCAAAGCAAGTACATTAGTATACGATTATACTGCGACGAATTTGACGAAAAGCACTTCTGTATCACGAGAAACCTGTGCACACCCCTACTTGCTATTTATTAAAATTATATTAAAAGGAAAGTAGGCAGATTAGTACTTTTCAGAACTAGTTTTTAAAATTAGATCAATTGATCAATACATCATGAATAAACAATGCGACGGATAAAACATAACGTAATGAATCTTTATTAATGTACAAATAAGTTAGAACACGCACGTATCTGCTCTCATACGCAAGCGCGCGAACACACGAAAGAATAAGAAGTTGGGATACGCGCCCGAATTGCGCCATTTTGCATTCTTTTCGAGGTGATTCGAATTGATGGCTCTTTCATCGGAAGCCACTTTTATCGAACCATCGCTTCCATCTGCTCTGGCGCCATGCAACCCTTTTATTCGTTCATCGGAATCCTTCTTTTAAACGTATAACTTTATACTTATCTGCGGCAGAAATTTTCCTCTCTTATCTTTGATTTACTCGTATCGGAACTCTTTATTATTCATATTTATTCGCTGATGATTTTTTTGAGTTCTTCCTCTTTTCAATTTTCACAGTTACTTTCTTTTCTTTTTTATCCGAATTCTCTTTCCGTTTTCGTCATTTCCTTTGTTCTTGGCCCTCTCTCTTTCTCTCCTCCCTTTCCCTTCGCTCCCCGCTGCTCTTCCTTCCCCTTATTCCTCCGACCCATCCTTTCTTTCTCCACCGTTTCCCTTCTCTTTCTCCCTAATCTCTTTTCCCCTTTTCTCTTCTTCATTCCATTAATTTTCCCTTTTAATACCCCGACCAAATATTCCGCGCCAGTATCCTCGGAGAGAAACAGAATTTTTAACTGTTCTTTGTTTTAGTAATGTAATGAGGTCGCTTGCTTTTTGCCAACCTCCCTCGTATTTCAATGGGTAACTTTCTATTTTTTATTATTTTTGCGATTTTTAGGTTTTATATCGCGCGGCGATTAAGCATGCAAATTTTACTATTTTTTTATGAATGTGTTACTTTGTAATCAAGGTCTCTGAAATTTTAATTCAAATTTTAAGTGCAATATTTTAGTAAGAACACTCTCTAAGCAAGTCTTATCAAAATGGATTTTAACCATTTCATGTGTATCATCCTTTGTTCCAGACAAAAAATGTATTTTTAATTTGTGTGGAAAATTATAAAAATTTTGTTAGTAATTTAATGATACTAGTTATTGACACGAAACATGAAAGTCCGTGTTAAAATCCACTTATGATCGAAAAATATAATCAGTTGATAATATATGCAGATTTTCTCCTTCTTGAAATGCGTACTTCCTCATACAATAAAATCAACGAGTGATAAATCGCAATTGGTGATTTTTATTATTCTACAAACTTGATAGGAAGTCACTGCAATGATCATACACTAAGGACCTTTGATTTCCTTTTCTAAATATTGATTTTATAACTTGACGCAGAAATATCACTTTCTAAAATGTATATCTAATATATACTCTTTAATGACTTGCCTCCTTTCTCTTGCCTTTCAAAGAAGAATCGAATATACTTTTATAGTAAAGGATACGATTTCTGAACTGGTTTTAAAATTTTCCTCCAGCGATTGAAAACGAATGCCAACACTTTGAATTCAATGTATAAATGGTAAATTCAATGACCATAATATCTTGTGTTGCCTTATCCGGCTATAATTCCACGCTTGCTCTAATGACACCAACTTCCACGTCTCTTTGAAATATTCACTTGATCCTTTCACCATATATCGTCTATGTCCATAAATGAAGTTTAACCTTTATTTTACAATTATCAGACACCAAAAAAACAACATTTTAAACCTTTATTTTTCCTAAAGCATGGCGATTTCCATTTTGGGTTTTCTCGATTTTCATTAGCTTCTTCATTTTATGTCTAATTCTTTCGACGCATTTAAGCTGTTTTTTTGATTTAATAAATTGAGATATTGCTTAAAGTATGTCAAATGATTTTGCGTCACTCAAATTTGTAGCATTAGAATGTAAATAATTTTTTGACAGGGACATTTCCTAAAAAGGGAAAAATACCTAAGAATGCCATTAAAATATTTTGAATAATATCTAGTGGTTCATACGAAACGCATGGGACTACTTTATAATGATATCTAATGACATCATGATGCTCACTTTGCAATAGAATCTTAATGACGTTTGATGAATGACACTGAAATAGAAGATCCGATGTTATATTCATCCCATTGCTGGAAATTAGAACATTTGACTTTCTTGGCTGCTTCACATGCCTTGAAAAAAATTACAATCACAGATAAATTTAATAAAGGCATAAGAGGTTTTAAATCAATAAATATCAAAAACATTTTTTTCTGTTCTGTTTTTCTTTTATGTAAATTTATAAATTATCATATATTGCACAGCAATTAAATCAATAATTCCACAAATACGTTACAGACTCGAACACCTTACTGCACATCTGTTTTATTTTTATATTAAATAAAGTTTTATTGATAAAAAGGGGATTATTTTGTCTTTAATGCGGAATAATCGCGCCATTTAAATTCAACGCAAACGTGCGGGCAGTTTAAAATTGAGTCGTCTTTAGTTTGGGATCGTTTTCTAAAAGCACGAAAGATAGTTTTACTTACAAAGTATATTTTTTAAATGCCTGAAACTACTTAATGAACCACCTCGAATAGGTAGGAATTCATAATCAACCGCTCTTCTCTAGATAAAAATAAGGTTTACCATTATTTAAAAATTTCTCCCCACAAACTGCTGCTTTCTCCTCTACAATACAGTGGTTTGGAGTTCACCCTCGACGGAATTAGGAACTAATTTTCCGATCGAAATTCCCTTCGCTCCAACCCAGGCGCTCCACTCCAATCACCTCTACCGCCGCCGCATTCCCTCTTATTTGCCCTTCAACTGCGCTACGTGATCCACTTCGACGCCTTCCTCCCATCTAATCCATTTCTCTCCCCCCACTCTCTTTCTCTCTCTCTCTCTTTTCGATCATTTGGACACTGCCACGCTTTAACGTCTCCCTCTCACTCTCTTTCTTCCCCCTTTTCCCCTTCTCTCACCCTCTCCCTCCTTTTTTCCTACCTTTCTAACTCTCTCCCTCATTCTCTTTCTTTCGCATTCTCTTTGCCTTTCTCACTCTTTCTCCCTTCCTCCCTCTCTCCCTCCCTCTCTCCCACACTCTCTTCCACCATCTCTTCCTCCCTCTCTCCCTTTCTCCCTCCCACTCTCCCTCCCTCTCCTCCTCCCTCCCTCTCTCTCCCTCTCTCCCTCCCTCTCTCCCTCATTCCCTCCCTCCATCTCTCCCTCCCTCTCTCCCTCCCTTTATCCTTCCATTTATCACTCCCTTTTTCCATCCCACTCTCCCTCACTTTCTCTCCCTTTCTACCTCCCTACCTTACTCTCTTTCTCACCCATTCTCTTCCTCTCGCTTTATCCTTCCATTTCTCACTCCCTAACCCCATCCATTTCTCCCACCATTCCTCTCTCGTTCTCTCCCCCTCACTTTCTCTCTCTCTTTCTCCCTCCCTTTATTTCCCTTTCTCCGTCCATTTCTCACTCCCTTTCTTCCTTCCTCTCTCTCTCTCATTTTCTCTCCATTTCTACCTCCCTTTCTACCTCCCTTTCTCCTTCCCTCACTCTCTCTCCCTTTCTCTCTATCTCCCACTCACTCCCCACCTCTCCACCTGCTATTTTATTCATCCCCGTCCCGCGCCTCCATTTTTCGTCTTCCCTTTTCTCTTCGATTCCGGAGTGGGCTCTTTTATTGCAGAGGTCGGTGGAGAAAACGGCTAGGAGTTTGAGTCGGTCTAAAAGGAGCATAAGTGGGGAGAGAGAAAAAAGAACGTAATGGCGTTTTGCGCGCGTTGGGCCCTCGGAGAACCAGGGAGGGCGGAGTGATGCGTGCGTGGGAGCAGAAAGAGAGAGAGTGGGATGGGAAGGCAGGGAGTTGTAAGAGGTTTTTTAGTGGGAGGATGGGAGAAAGGGTCAGGGGACGAGTAGGAAGGAGGATGCGGTGCCCCGAGAGTTTACCAGAGGTGGTTTGAGTTTTTTCGGAATAGAAAGGGAACGGCTAGCGTGCGAGGCGGAACGGGGGCCGTGAGAGCGAGAGAGGTGGCGGCAGGCGCTAAGTCGGTGCGAGCGAGTGGGCGGGGGGAGGACACGGGCCTTGCTCCATCCCCCTCTGCGTAAACCGCATCCCCGGGCGCCCTTCTCCCATCTCCCTCTGCCCCACCACACGCCGTTTCGCTTAAGGCCGACCGTTTCCACGAGCGAACCGCCGGCGGTGGAATTCAATCATCGTAGTAGATGGCGCTCACATCGTATCCAAGCAGCACTCGGCGCAGATTCCCCATCGCAAGTGTCGCGCTCCCTTTCTCGATATTGCTCTCTCTCTCTCTCATTCTCGTCCTTCCCATAGCTCTTTTTATATTTCCGCACGAAGATTAATCGAGAAGGAAATGGCAATTTCGATTGCTAGGATTTCCTATGCACACGAGTGTTCTCAAATCGCCATGGCTGAGAGACGTTATATAACAGAATCTAAAGGAAGAGATCTTTTATACCTGCCGAGTCTTTAGAGGAAATTTTACAGGCAATTTTCCAATACGAATTGGTTAAATTATAGCTACTTTTAAAAATACGACAAATTTTACCACCAAGTGAAGGTCCATACAGTCAAGTTTGTATAGCTTCTTATTATTTGTGATATACAATCAACTTATGGATTAGAATCATCAAGTTTGGCCGATTCACTTTGTCCTCAAAAGCATTTTAAGCGAATGTCATGATTGTATTGCAACTATTGATTCACTTTTGGAATATCATTGTTTGTTATATTCTATTAATGAACATTTTTACTTTATTAATATTCTGCGAATATATATGTCCTATGAAATATACATACGCAATGTGGAGATATAGCGTAAATTAATTAAATTTGTTCGTAGTTTATTAATTTCATTAACGTCATTTAACAGGCATTTCACTGCATTAGGAAATACGTAAATATTTTTCCTTACACATATCTGTTCATTCAAAATATGAATTTATGAACACGTGTACATTTATATAGTTGTTTTCACCGAAATTTTACACAATCATTGTGCCGAGAAGCTCCACGAATAAATACAGGTTTTTTTTAGATCACGAAAAGAGATACTGTATTCTTAAAATAAAACTTCAATTTATTAATGTCATGATTTACAATTGCATGTTTAATATAACGGCAAAGAATTATTCCACGTGGTAATAACACAATATTAATTTAAAACACTAGTTCCTATTAAATATTACAAAAAGTTTCTTTTAATTATCATCACTGTAAATGATAGTCACCATAACTGCATTGGTTCTCACATGAAGTGATTTTCTTCACATTAACTTCCGATGGAATAAATATCGCATAATTAATTATGGCCCTATAAAGAATATATGCTTGGACGTTGTGAAGATAAAAAATTTAATAGCAAGAGTATCTAAAGCAAATGGTGAACAGTGGTTGATGGATGATCTGGGAGTCAAATGATAGGGATCGAGAGAATCAATCATCGACCGGAGCGTTTATCGAGTCTCAAAATCAGAACTTGAGAGACTCACGTGGTTATCAAAGTGCTGGAAGCACTTCAAGAAGGATCCTTTGATGACCGCTGCCAGCTAATGTCCAATTTTCGTTCCTTACATACTACAGAAAATCGCGTACAAGCATGCGCTGCTCTGCTACGACCGAAGGATCGACAAAAATATCCTAACTGCTCTTTGGCAGCTAGATCGCCTGCGATGCATCACAACCGCACCGGATGCGAATAAAGCCATGGAGACGCATTTGCGTCATTGCTTCATTGATGATGCTGCGAGTCCCATTTAATTGAACGAATTTGGTCAAATGATGAATACATAAGTAACTCAGTAGAAATGGAACGGGTATATAGCTAAAGGAATGCCAGAGGAATCGGCGGGGCTTTGTAGTGGAAATGTGGAGAGCAACGGAGCATTGTAAGGATTTTATCGCAAATTATGATATGACCAATATAAAGGCGTGCAAAAATTAAAGGAAATAATTAATGCGAAATAGGTACAGAAATGTTATCGTTGCAAAAATGTTGATATGCGTCAAGAAGAAACTCTTTTTTGATGGTTATTAGTCTAATCCAAAAGGTATATGTATTTAGATACCTATCTTTTTCTCAGCAAATGCTGTTTCATAAATAATTGTTTAAGTATTTTTTTAATATATTACCGTCGCCAAAATTTTGAACTCCGATGAAAGCCATCTGTAATGTTGAGTTTATTTCAAAATGGCAACCGTAAAGCGAGAAATGAGTCATTAACATATTAGCCTGTCAGAGCTAACTGTATCGAGTTTGTGTGAATTTGGGGTAACAATACAAATCAACCAAATATATGGTTAAGAATTCCAGGAAAACATGTTGATAGCACTTATAACATCCATATTTTCACTCCATAATAAAATTTACTGCATAATTACGTGAACAATCAATCAATGGAGCAATTTGTTAAGAAATTGCAGTCGTCAAAACATTTTGCAGTAGTTTTTCCTAGCATAAACTGTCAACGTTCTGCTGTTACGGATTTTGAGTATTTTTCCCGAACTCCAGTAGAAAACAAATTTCACATCTTATTTCTCTTTCATTGGATTTGTGGGAACGGAATCCAAACGGCCTCGCACCTGTGACATACGACTTTTATAGCGACTGACGTCGGGCGGATTTTTTGGTAAACATTTCACATCCTAATGTAGAGAAACCTAAAATTCGTGAATAATATCAAGAAGTCTAAAAACTTATGCATTTCATGACAGTGAACATTTTTTACTGAAGAAAGACAAAATTTATAAGTAATATATAAGCGCAAATGGCGTAGTGATAATAGGTCGATAACGTATTCAGAAGCGCGAACCTCAGGGCGGCGTGCTAACGGATTCCGCCGCCAAAGCGAAAGATGCGACGCACATCCTCCCTTCCAACCCATTCTACCTCAATTCATTCCCTTTCACATCCTCTCTCTCTCCCCTCCCACTCTCTCCTCTTTCGTCTCTTCCACTCTCTTCCTCGCCACTCTCCCCAATCTTCCTCCCCTTTTTCCTCATCACTTTCTCACTGTCGTCCTTCTCTTCCTCCAATTCCTCTCTCCCTCTTCCTCCACTCCCTGTCCCACTCTTCCTCCACTCCCTCTCCCTCTCTTCCTCCACTTCCTATCCCTCTCTTCCTCCAATCCTTCTCCCTCTCTTCTTCCAATCCCTTTCTCTCGCTTCCTCCTCTTTCTCCCCTCTTTCCCACCCTCTTCCTCGTCTCTCTCCCACACACTTCCTCCACTCTCCACCACTCTCTTCCTCTCCTCTCTTCCCCATTCTTCCTTCCATCTCTCCCCCTCTATTCCTCCAATCGCTCTCCATCGCTTCTTCTTCTTTCTCCCCTCCCTCCCCCTCTCCCTCCCCCTCTCCCTCCCCTCTCCCTCCCCCTCTCCCCCCCTCTCCCTCTCCCTCCCCCTCTCCCTCTCCCTCCCCCTCTTCCTCCCCATCTCCCCTCCCCCTCTCCCCTCCCCCTCCCCCTCCCCCCCTCCCCCTCTCCCTCCCCCTCTCCCTCCCCCTCTCCCTCCCCCTCTCCCACTCTCTTCTATGCCTTTCAACCCCATTCTTACTCCTCTATCTCCCCTTCCCTTCCTTCTCTCCCTCTTCCTCTCTCCCTCCATTCTCTGTCTCTCCCTTCCTTACACCTCTCCCCCTCTCTTCCCCCTCTCTCTCTCACTTATTCCACTCTTTCCCCATCACTTCTTCTCCTCTCCCCCTCTTTCTCTCCTCTCAACCCCTCTCTTACCTCTCTCTCTCACTCTCACTCTCCTTCTTTCTCCCTCTCGCTTCCTCTCCTTTCTCCAGCGCCTCTTCCTTCCTCCCCTCTCGTTAACCTATACCTCTTGTTCTCCTCTCCTTTCTCTCTCTTTTTCACCTTAGCCCTTTCCCACCATATACTCTTGGCCCGCCCACGCGCACTGCTTCAGCGTCGCTAATGCCGTCAGCACGGCTTGTATGGACGTGTGTGAAAGTGCGCTCCCTCTCCCTCGCACACACGCACAAACGCACCACTAAGCGTGGCTGCACGGTTACGGGGCGGTGTTGCGGGGGGTAGTGCGTGAAGCAGCGCGGCGGGGGAGAGCGATAGCCGAGTTTTGGTGTCTGGGTTCTCTTGTTAGTCGGCGCGAGCTTAAATTCGATGCTAAAGTGTAGGGTGCGTGTGAAAGGATGTCCCTTTCGGAAACGGGTTACTAACCGAAGCCAAAGAATGTTTAGCATTTTTACGGAATGGGAAACAAAGTACATAAAGATGGCTAGCTGGACTTCGCGTGTAGCAAAAAATGAGTTGTTAGAAATTTTAGAAGTACTAAATGTTAATTACATTGAAATTGACCTCCAGCATATATGACACATTTTTAAGAAAGTTTCGACGAGTATTTTTAAACGCATAAATGCAACCTTGAAATAGGAAATAATTACACACAAACGCGCCCACTCACTATCCGTGTGTTTCAGTTCTGAATGGAAACAGCTGGACTTGAACTAGAGGGCGATTGAAGAGGGAAGTAAGACTAACTTATATTGAATCGAATAAAGGTTATTAGACAGTGCTAATATTTGAGCTAAAAATTACATGAATTTACACACATTAGTGGGTAATTGGATATAGTAGTTATATATAGAAAACACATAATATGAGCCAGTAATTCTAATGATCAATTTTTTGTAACCTTAGCGCGAGCGAAAAACTAATACAACTTCAATTTTTATATTGTACAAATAAAGTATTTAAGTTTTACCCTGAATTGCTAATAAAATATAAACTTACTGTTGTCTTTGCAACAATAAATTCCTAAATCATTTCGAAAAATAAAGCATTTGTTATTACGATGAGTTGGCGTCGCTTTTTCTTTTCATAAATTTGCGATATTTCACCACTCTCGTAATGATCTGGGATTTTGGCAATCTATGTACCACAAGTGATAAATGTTTTCTCTCTTTTGAGTCTTATTTAAAATGGAGAAATTCTTAAATGCAGAGTAATTGACCCTGAGTTCAGACGGCAGAGGAAAATTCATTTCCTGCCCTCGATTGCGCAAGTGATTTGCATTAAATTAGTTCAATGACTACTCTGATATGTCCACTGTTTTTCATTATATAAGGAAGATCAAATAGAAGGAATTGAGAATAAAAATAGGGTAAGAAATATAAAATTTCTAGAAACCAACATCTTTATTTGCAATTTTGACACGAGGATGACGAAAGAACTATAAAAGGCTTTCCAACTTTATATTTCATATATAGAACCCAACATATGTGGAAAATGCCTTCGTTCGAATTTACAATATTATCGCGCAGGCTTGCTTCAGTATCCAGTATAGTGGTATTTTCCTGTTCCTCTGATGGAATTTCCTTCGTATTAGGTAATAATCTAAGCGTAGAAAAAAATCGCCCGATATATCGCGACATTAACGAGTGTGCCGACATCCTGAGGAACACAAACTCCATGGATCATCGATTGAAACAAGAGGCGAGAATCTTTCATAGTAAACGAATCCGCAGTCGCAACTTTCAATTGATAATAATTCTGTTTAACAAAGTCTCGCTTTGATCGAAGTGGTTACAGATATAATTCAAAGGCTCTGTCGTGCGTAGCGGCAGTGAAGGAGAGAAAGAGGTGAGAGGGAGGGAGAGTGGTGAAAGAGGGAAGGGAGAAGATAGTGGGAGGAGAGAGAGAGGGGAAAAGTGAAAGAGAGAGGTGGGTGGGCGAAGGAGGCGGTCATCCCCTAACGGTTACAGAACTAATTAACGCCGACTCTCAAATATTATCCTTCGCAACCCCCGTTTCCCGTAATTACCGGAATATTCGCTCGAGCGAATTCACCAAACCTTGAATAGTTGTGTCGCCGGGGAGACGCTCAACAATGCGTTCATAATTCAAAGGTAGAGACGAGAGATCTCGTCGGGGTGGAGATGGAGTGGGAAATGAGGGATAGGAGGAGGGAGAGATGGAGGGAAGGGAGTGGTGAGAGAATGAGGGACAGGAGGAGGGAGCGGAGGAGGGACAGGAGGAGGGAGAGGAGGAGGGAGAGTAGGAGGGAGAGGAGGAGGGTGGGAAGTAGGGAAGGGAGAGAATGGAGGGGAGTTCGGCGTTGGCGAAAATTGAGAGGCATGGAAATAAAAGAGGTGGAGGAGGTTTGACTCTGGGATTGGCAAAGGTGGAGTGTCGCAGAGAGGAGGCGGGGCGGGAGGAGGGGAGGGCCGGGAGGAGAGGCGTGGCTGAGAGAGGAGGCGAGGACACGGGAGTGTTTTTAAATCGGAAGGAGAGAGGGACGCGGGAATGGAGTGCGGCGTGCTGCGGAACGCGCGTTTGGAGAAGGTGTTTATCGAAGAGAGGAATGGGAAAGAAGGCGGAAAAACGGTCGGCGTAGAAGGGAAATGAAGGAGAAAAGATGGAAAGAAGAACGGAATATGTATGCACGGAAGGGCAAATGGAGATCTGGAGAAAGGTGAGAACAGTTAGAAAGTGAAATGGCAGAAGAGATGGATGAAACGATGAATGATGTCTGTGAGCAGCGATTATGGATGTATTAAGAACGAGAGAGAAAAAGAAGTGTAAGAAAACATTCGAGTCTATAAAGTAAAAAAGGGTGGTAGGAAGTAAAGATTCGAGGTAAAATCGCGTAGAAAAGAAGGTAGAGGACAAAGTGAGGGAGTGTGAGGTGAGAGCGGAAGCGGTAACGATGGCACTGATGTGGATGAAAGGAAAGGAAGTGGAAATTGAAAAGTTGAGAGGCGGGGATTAGTTGAGGGACTGAGACAAGGGAAGTCGATAGGGTGTTGGTGCGGCGGGGATACCCGATTGAGAGAAGGGGAGTGGTAAGGAGGAAGAGGGGAGGGGGAGAGGGGTAGAGAGAGGGGAAGAGGGATGGAGGGGAGGAGGGAGAGTAGAGGAGGAAGAAGGAGAAGGGAAGGGGGAGAGAGATTTAAGACCATCGCCTACGGCACAATACAGGTTATGGAAGGAAGACACGTGAAGTCTTGTTCGAATACACTGGATTCCATCTCTTGTCTATACAGGTATGCCTCGCTTAGCGCAAGGGATGTGTAACGGAAGATCTTTGCGCTAAAGTAACAGTATATGACATAGTACTTAACCCAATTGATTTTTAATAGTCATAAAGCTCTTGGGAGTGGCCCCTGCTGGTGGCGTTCTTAAGTCCAAGAGGTACCCCAAAGTTTCTTATGCTAGTCAGTAATTCCTTAGCTAAAGTGCTTCAATCATCACATTCCTGCGAACAAGTCGTACGTACCAGTTCCAGCGGGGGCGAGCACCATGCCGCCCCCGCATCAGGTTCCTCCGGAATTCTCCTTCCCACACAACTCTCCTTATCCCTATTCATATCCTTATTACCACTATCCATTTCCTCCAAATCAGCAACAGCCGCCTCAATTTAACCATCCGTCGTCATACGCAACTGCCGCAGCCTCATGTACTCCTCAACTCAACATTCATCCTGCTAACCGCCGCACCAACTCACATGCTTAGATCGCCGCCTCGCCAGCTCCTCAACGCATCTCCCAGCCACCTATCAACGCACGCCAATCATCTCTGCCACCTCGTGATCCCCGTCAACCACCACCACGCCCTTCGCACGTCTCTCCGACATCTCTGGTGAGTGACGATCCTACTTCCTCTGTCAGCAAAAGCAGTGCAAAAAATACCAGTGAATTAAGTGCTAAAAGGGCAACCAGTTTAATCAAAGTGAACAGTGCTACAAGTTAAAATTATGAACCCACCGCCAGTGCTAATATTATTCAAAATGATTCCTCTAGTATTAACAGCGAATTTACTGTGTGCAATAGCAAACGCAAACGGGTCTCCACCCCTTCCTCCAATCTCTCTTCCTCTTCACGCTCATTCTCCCCCGCCCCTTTTTTCATCTCCAACTCATTCTTACCCATCGCTCCCGAAGACGAAGACGAATCATCGGACCCTCCCTCTGACTCCGAACTAATGGACCAACAACCTACTCCCGCACCCCATAAATCAAAATCTACCTCTGCACTTCCAAAATCAAAACCTCCACCTGCCATTAATTCTAACTCCGCTCTGTCAAATTCGCATCCATCCCTCTAAACTCCTGCTATCAAAAACCCCTCTTTCCCTAAATCATCTCTCCCGATTCCCTCTATCAAAATCGATGGTACCTCCCAATGGATTAAAATTCGCTCCGCCTTTCGTACAGTCCTAGAATCAGCACCTGCCACGCGCCTCATTGGCTCGTCAACTCTTTTAGTGAAATATAACTCTGCAAAGGATTAGCACGCCGCACGCCAAATCCTCAAAGATCTCGATATTAACTTCTATACCAACTCCCTTCAGGAGGAAAGCATGAACCATGGCCGATACTAGCGTCGACGAAATTGCTAAATACATCGAGAACAAAGGCATCTCAAATCACGAAATTCGCCAACTCGAATACACCCGTCCCTCACCTGCTGAAAAAGCACGCGGAATTCACACGGTTGAATCGCGCCCTACAGAAACTGTCTTAATTACTCTCGACGTTGCTTCCAATGCCCGTGATATTGAAAATCTCTCCGGCGTATGCGGTATTTCCGCGCGTATTTCAATTTATAAAAGACCCCTCGCTCCTTCTCAATGTCGCCGCTGCCAACAATTAGGCCACACGCGTAATTATTGCATCTTAACAGCTAAATGCGTCTTTGTGATGGTCCTCACGACCGCGAAAATTGTCCCTCCTCACTCGAATCCCCCCTTCCTCGTAAATGCGTAAATTGCGGCGGCGATCATACGGCTAACTACCGTGGTTGCCCTATTTACTGCGAAGCCAAATCCCTCCATATACAAAATCACTTCACTCGTCTAAATACCTTTAAACCTACTCCACCAAAACCTTCTGATACTTCTTCATTTTCGCCTCTCTCGCAACCTCCGCAAAACAACCAATCTATGCCGCCTCCTCTTTTCCAGCCTGCTCCTCCAAATCTTATCCACACTCCCGTTCCCTCCTCTTTTGACGTTAATGCGGACATTACGTGGTTCACCTCTACCCTTTCATCCTTTAGATCCCTGAAATCCAGCCAAGAATGCCGGATATTTGATTTGACAGAGCTCTTAAAACTTACTAACTAATCATGACTTGAAACGCCTTTAAATTAATGGTCCTGAAAAGAGCCCCAAAAATTCTTTTTTTTTAACCAATCAGCATACTATCTTATATTTTCCTTAACTCCGGCATTTCATCTTCTCTGTCAACAACACTAACCGTTTTTAGCTCATTGTATCTCCTTTGCACCTAACCTGCCCATCTATTATATCTACCATTGTTATTAAAAGGCCCGTTTTGTGATGATCCCCCTGCACTTCACCAGCCTTTCCGCAAAATCTTCGGCCCCAACCCAATCCAATTTTCGAAACTTAGTATTAGATGTTTAGGTTAATTAATTTTAGTGTTCAATATGCCTTTTAAGTTACGACACTTACTATCTCCTATCTTATATTTGTATGTTTACAAAATTTACATCGCATAATAACTGTAACTCTGCGATCTACTGTCAACAAATTACTAAACAGCTTAAGGGTGAGATTAATTTGCATTAAAAAAGCAACAAAAAACGGGGGAAAAATTAAAGAAAAACAGGATAAGAAAACAGATAAAATAATTAAAACTTATATATGCACCAACCTGTATATATATAACAAATAAATAAATAAAACTGGCAATAAAATAAACCAAAAAAAGAAAAATCAAAATCAATAAACCCGTGTAAATAATCCACCCTTTTCTCTTGTATTTATCTTATATATTGTTTATTATATTTATCCTAGTTTATAAGGAACCGTATGTAACTCATTAAACCAACTGCTTTTTTTCGTAAGTAAATATTAAATTTTTGATAGCATACCGATTTATTTTCTAATCAGTTGTAAATAATGAAACAATCGAAAATTATTTAAAACATATCTCATTATAAATAGTTTTAATCTTTTCGCTTACGTTTAATGCTTCGTCGTAAATCATCCATGTCTTTTCCCTTAGAAAACACTTTGTGTGCATGAAAGGTAAATAAACGTATTTACATTCGTTTCTTCATCCTTGATAATACAGTTTCATCCGTCTACTAAATGTTGCATGCACACGAAAGAAATTAAACGTATTTTCGTATGGATATTAATTAACTTCAGTTACTACGCAGATTGTTTTCGTAAACAACAATTAAATAACCATGCAAGAAATTACCCGAGTTCAAAGTGAATTACTACTTCGTTTGATTTTAATGAAAA
The DNA here is from genome assembly GCA_028673005.1 of Tanypteryx hageni. NCBI lineage: Eukaryota > Metazoa > Arthropoda > Insecta > Odonata > Petaluridae > Tanypteryx > Tanypteryx hageni. The sequence continues at coordinate 126,874,320 of CM054113.1, read as the reverse complement.
ACGGAGAGTTTGTTTGTTATTATTTGTTTCTAGTAAAGTGGCACCCCCGATTGGGTTATGTAAACCATTTACATCCTTTTCTAATTGCCTTTGCTCTGAAGTCCTAAATACCGAATGCCATGAAAATCCGTTTAGTAGAAGCCGAGAACAAACGGACGGAAATAAGCCAATATGGGCTCATGCTGGAAGCGAAATGCGACTAAAAATTCACTGCGTTTAATTCGTCGATATTATCGTTTAGTTTTGCCATATCCTGGTAAAAACATTTTTGTTAGATGTGCTGTTTACGGCTTGCGACATTCTTTATCCAAAAATATCTATTATCCAAAATGGTTCAATTTCCGATCATTTCGGATAAACGATCTTCCATTGTTTTACGAATGATTAATTTAAATTACCCTTTAGCTATTTGCTGTTAAATTTTATTTGGCACTAGGAATGAAGCAAAATATATGATGCATCAAAAATGAATTAATGACGTCCAAACTGAAGACCTTGGATGGTGATCGGCCAGCGCAAACGAAAACAAGATAAATAAAAATGTAAGATCGGATTCCAAAAGCGCTTTTTTAGAATTTTCACTTAAAATTTCGGAATTCCTAACGTTAATGAATTTTCAACAAACTTCAGATGTAGCTATCAAACTGCGTAATTATAATGTAGCGTTGTATTTTCATTAGAGCTAAGCATTTATGACAAAACATAAAATCCAAAATCAATTAAAAGTTATTAAAAACATACCTCACCACAGTTAAGCAATTTTTATATGATCTTTATCAATTTTCTAAAGTAAACCAAACGTATTTGCCCATCGCTTTATTGTTGTAGCAACGTAAAAAAACGAAACTTCATCATAATACGGCTGCACCACTAAGAAAGACCGTAGAATCGCGGCAAACCAATGTAAAAACAGTAAAAGTAAACGGGTGAAATAGACAGAAATAAAGCGATTATACGTATAAATAACTAAATATGTCTTTAATTACATATCATTGGAACAAAGAAGTGAAAGTAAGTAAGAAAAACGTTGGGACCATAGCCATTTAAGAACTTTATTTTCTAAATAAAAATTGAGATGCCAATTGGACTATATAAAAACGCGCTATACAAACATGCGCTAAACGAGGCAAGCTTGTAGATAATTCCGTGTGAAAATGAACTTTAACAAAGAGTAAAATAATAATTTAAACTGCATTTAAAATTTCATAGCATCTTCATTTACAAAAATGCAACAAATATGAAGAAATTCCAACACAAACAGGTCGATATATTTCTCAGGAGATGAATTTTTCCTGTTAACGACTATAAGGCTATTACAAATTTTCTGATGTAAATGCTTTATTTGTTGGTTTGATGGATCTGGCCGTGGTTCAGAGAAGATATTTTGACGCTCCGCCATTATCTCTCCTCATGTCCAATCATAATATCTCGATTGATGTAACTTCCGATTCTATCTTTTATATGCGATTTAGATGAAACGTTTCAATTTCCAATTCAACTTTCACTCTATATCAAGTTTCTGGATTAATTCGCATTGACTTTCTTCATACAATCTATTTTTCATTAATATTCTACGCCAAAATCTTTCGTGTAGTTGATTACATAGCCACCAGCTCTTTCACTTTTCGAATCCATAAGCTTGCAGCATTTGAGCCTCATACAGTTTTCGTGTCCCCCATCAATTTTTCGTGTTTGTCAGAAGTGTTTGTGTTCGAACTCGAGCGAAGCAGGAACTCCAGCAAACGCACGAAAGACTGCATACGCGCGAACGACTGCATTTGCGCGTTATTTCGGATGTTCTACTTTTATAAGGCACAGACATTAGCCCAGAACAGAACACTACAATCTTGATAATTAACCAATCAACTTTCGCGAGAGGTACGCCTTCATCTTGAGAAGAGATCGAATCAAGGAAGTTTGAATGTGGCAACGTCGAAGAGCAGAACCAGCGGGCTGCGAGGCTAGCAGTGAGAGAACAGCGACGGTCACGAGTGGAAGCAGAGGCTTGAGGAGAGAATTGCAGGGCTGGCGAGGAAGCCGAGACAAGGCAGAGACCAGCCGGCAAGATTCGTACCCGTATCCAGCTGCCATTTACGTACCGTTTATTGTGCCTCCAAAGTGAACAATTTTATTCTCTTGTGTATTTCTGTTATTTATTATATTTATTCCAATTTTATATGCATTATTCCTGTCATGTTACCATTATGTTAAATTCGATTGTCTTGAGTCAGCACCAGTGTTGTTTAAATGGGTGGTATCTTTGTTTAAATCTTAAGTATCTTGTGAATTACGAGAGAGTAATGTGAATGGAGCAGTCCTTCCCAAGCTGGAAAGATCAAATCAGTCTAAAACATAATTTACGGTGACAAACAATTATATAATTTGTGTGATTACTCTTGATGCTATCGCCACACATTTCTTGATCTCTTATATAAACGTAATTCATCGTTGCCATTTTTCGTTACGACTATAAAATTCGATTTGCATTTCATCAAATTGGGAAGTGTGATAAATTGTCTCCCATGTATGCGTTACAGACGAATTTATGCAACGAAAAGCGTACAAAGAAATTTTATCAAATGCTTCCAGAGATTGGCACAATTTAAAAAAAATTTCGTTTCATTGAAGCGCTCTCCGACCACATTGGAAGATTTTTTGATAAAGTAAACATTATTAAAGAGAACTCAAGCATCGCGAAATCCTGTTACCCTCCGAACATCCCCTTGAGGTTATCGCCAACGCTTTCAAATTGACTTTCCAACTGGGTACAAACCAAGTTTGAATATGAAAGGAAGACACAATGCATGAGATGTAATGAGTTTCCCCAACTTTGGATCATTTTTTATTACTACTAAAATGTCGATCGATTTAAATGTCTTACTTGGAAGATTGTAAGTTGAATAGGATGAAGATAAGCTGGCGTAAATCTAAAAATAAGAGAGTGAGGTGGAGATATGGATCTCGAAGGACGGACAAGTGTAAATCATCTGCACGTGAGGAAAATATGATACAGCACATATTTTATTCCAGAGATCCGCGCGCATGTATCATCTACAGTTATTAGCCACGATAGATCCCAATTATTGATAAATATGAAAATTATGTGAAAAATATGCCATATGTCTAGTAGTTGTTGAGTTATTCAACCATTTGGTTGAGTGTCTAAGTAACTGTAAATCGAGCTAGCAGAAAGAAAATGCATTCGTACGCCACCCACCTCTACCAGTATCTGAGAAAAGCAATGGGCAGTATGTTTTTCGATGTGACCGATTCCGCACGACCGGCTCCGCCAAGGGACGATTTGGCGATTGATAAATCGGCGCCAGTAGAATTCGGCAAGGCAGTTTCTTCATATTTTGATAGAGATGGTGACGTAATAATATTAATGTTACAACTATTAATATTGCAATATAAATGACAATATTTAAAACAACTTATCTTTTGAATCAAAGTAAGTGGAAAAAGCGTATGATATAAACAACAAAATAACTTTTACAACTAACAGAGGCACATGATAAAACAGCACAAAATGAAAACTTGCACGATATAAAGTGCACGACAAACTATGCATCTTAAAAGGTGTATGATAAAAACACAAGCTAGCCAAGTTAACTGAAGAGTTGTAATATTAATATCATGAAGAGGTCATTTTCAGAAAAACATGTTGTAACCATATCGAGCCGAATCCTGCTTGCGCCAAATTGACCCGCGCCGAACCGTCCATCGTAGAAAGGTCGCGTCTCCCAACCAGTCGCGCCGAACTGTCCTAAACCCTGTTTTTGGAACTACCGTGAAGTTGTACTCATGAACGTTCAGTCAGAAATTTTCTCTCATGGATATAAAAATAAAATTCTACGCTCAATTAAAAGACACAAATTGTACATTTTCACAAAAGTTTGAAATATTTTCAACTAAATTGCATAAACAGCATATTGAATAAATATAATTTATGGAAATTATAATACTTATTAGAAAATTATTATAAAAATAGTTGGTTTGATTCTGGGAAGTGATGATTTTTAATACGAACATCCGGTTACTTGACACATTCAAATGCACAGTTTTGAAATAAATATACCTGCGATACTAAAGGAAGATGAAGCTTTGCGAAACTGTCCAACAATAATTTAAATTTTATAATACTAAGGAAAATGCGGACGGAAGTGAAGACAGGATTGAAAGGAGGAAGAGAGATGTGTAGAGACAAAAATTACAAATCTGTATTAATTTTGGTAATGGCCATTAAAATTACCACAGTTATTTCTTATTCAAAAGTGCCAGATTGTACAAATTCATAATTGTATGTATGGCGTTCCCGAGGGCAATAAGATCACGTTTGAAGAATCATATTTGAGAAGGGAAAAAAAGGTTTAAAAATCCATGCTTTGCCAAATAAACTGCGTACGAAGTCTAAATGACTACCCGAGATAAAGAAAACATAAATTAATATTTTAATCCAAGTGGATGGGAAAAATGAAATGAGGCTTAACAAATTCCATAAAAATTCTCTTCAGTTACTACTGGCTACATTTTTTTAGTATATACTCTCAAATAGTAAAATGGAAAGCATAAATTTAAATAATCTGATGTGGCCACCACATGACTTTCTCCATATCTGTAATATTTCTAAAAATTCCAAATAGGTTACATAATAAGAAACTGCGAGAAAATTTTACTTTACAAAGAACAGAAATAAATTCAAAGCATAGCCTTCTGATATTGGATATAACCACAAAGCTCCAACAATTAAGAAAAGAAAAAGGAGCGTTACTAAGACGTAACTAAGCATCAATTCATAAAAATAGTCGGTATGTGGCGTGGTGGTGGCAGCTATAAATATAAGATATCTCTTAAAAAATGCATTATATGGAAAAATGTTTCAAACATAGGTTGTATAAAATTACATTTCCTACAATTTTTATTCTTTTACATTTTTACATTTATGAAATATTAAAGCAAATATTTCAAAATAACGGATAAGTTAAAAGAGTAAACACCCACTTTAGGTTGACCGATTTTTACCAAGAACTTATCATTTCTTCTAAATCTTATAAAAATGTTGCGTTGATCTGATCAATAGTTTTTGAGTTAGATCACCCACAAAAAAGCTATCTCACACACGCACGCACGCATGCATGATCGAGAAAATGGTCAAAACGTGTTCAGGGGACCTCAAAACGTGTATTTCCGTTGAAATCTCTAAGTCGATTTTTTTCATTATTACAATACTTTCCCCTATACTACGTATGGAGAAAGTAAAAATGTGTCTTAAGAAGGTTTAATACACAAGCAAATTATTAAAAAATGGGTTAAATTTATGTCTATAAACCATTTCTACAACTCAAATGCACTACGTATATGGATAAAGTAAAAAAACAAGAATTGTTTTTGAAAATTAAATCTCACATTTTCATAATTTAGAATTGTTAAAAGGCAATCATGCTATGCTGTGGAATTTATTGGAAATACAATATACAAAAGTGACGAAATAAATCACGCGGGATATTTGTATGCATAACATTTCAAAGCGCTTTTGTTTCTTCTTGTTCCTAGGGCTTAATCCCCTCCAAACATTCCATCCAACTACCAATAATATATGAGTATATTACTCAACCTTTCTGACCAAGTGATGATTATTATTGAATGACATATTACCTGGGAAAATTTATCAGCTTATAATTTAGAATATAAATTTACAAGTTTTCAAGTGAAAGTTCTGAGTTCCGCTAGCATCTTACTGCTAAAATATTCACATGCACATGTTTCACATACACAAATTACACACATTCTCGTTCGTATTGGTTCTGGAGTCGTATATCGAATTCCATATGAAAGGTTGTTTAATTTATATAAGTGGCGAGAAATTAGCGATGGCAAAAATAGAAATAGAAATATTGATGATTTACCTGCAGAACATGAAATTGATTGAACCCTAAGTAAGCCATCTAAAACTTAATTTTAACGAAGGTTCTTTTCTATTTCATGTGAATTAGTTTCAAAATCTCATTAACTACATGAATTGCCATTTTAAAACTTTAATGAAAGGAGAATGTTCATCATGCCTTCAAATGTAGCAACTGCAATCGATTTGCTATGGTTCTATTTGAGTGAGTTAATTCATGGATACGTCTGACCGCATCTCCGCCGAGAAATATTATGCCGTTTTATGAGGATGCTGCTTTTCAGTACGGAGAATTTCAGTGGTCATCTCTGGGGAACTTGTTCCAACTCACCTTGCATAAATTCAACACTTTAAAGTAGAGCAAAGCTTTTCTTTGCTACTTCTATACCATGTTTTAATAAACATAAAATACATAGTTTCATTTTGATGAGACGAATCATCTTCTTTTATTGCTGAAGCGAACTTGAGAAGCATGCAAGTTCTACACCACAAGGCTTAAAGATATATATTGCACCATTTTCTCCTTCATCTCTGAGTGAATAATGGGGAATAATTTCTCAGAAAAGAAAATGTTAATCACAATTTAAGGACGGCTTATATGGTTAAGTCATCCGCCGGGTAAGTAGAAAACTCGGGTTCGATTTCAAGATTTCATAAATAAAAGATATATATTGCACCATTTTCTCCTTCATCTCTGAGTGAATAATGGGGGATAATTTCTCAGAAAAGAAAATGTTAATCACAATTTAAGGACGGCTTATATAGTTAAGTCATCCGCCGGGTAAGTAGAAAACTCGGGTTCGATTTTTTCTTTCATATCCATGACAAATTATCATTATAAATAATTATTGCGTTATATAATGCTTTTGCTTGAAAATATGGAAAAGAATTTGAACAGGTATCTTCTATTAATAATGAATAAATGCATTCAATCATGATTTATATACTAGCCCAAAAACTCACATTTTCGTAGCTAATTGTAATGAGTAAAGGAATAGAATTAACGTTTATATATTTTTCATTCCTGTTTGACCAATGCTGCCGGTGCTACACGCACTTATTTCCTCTCCATCTTTGTTGAGTGGCAGAAGCGGAGTCTAAACGGAAATAATCTCTCAAGACAGGATGAGAAAACAACCTCTATAGAAAAAACGCGGCGAAAAGAGAGAAAGGAAAGAAAATAAGCCCGTAAGATGATGCTGAGGAAGAATAAAGACATTGGTGGATGGGCGGAAGGAGGATGTTAGCTTGGAGGCACAGTGTGAGCAGATGGAAAAGGCGATAGACAAAAAATACCGGTTTGTAAACTGGATTGACAATTCAGCTAAAATAGAGTCATACTCAGCGGCAGTACAGCGATCGCTAGTTCTAAGAAGAAAGGAAAAATACATGCAAGGCAAAGGCACTCTTTACGACTTTTATAATCAAATCAAAAAAGATAATAATTAATGGCTTGCTAATGTCTAATCACTGCAAAACGATAAATACGAAGTGATGTTAAAGAAATTTTAATTTTTGATTATCCGACACAGTTGAAATTAATAAAACAATCGAAAATTATGTCAAAAATACCTCACTTGAACTGAGTAGTAATAATATAATCTTTACATTCACATTCATTCCTACATCGTGAATCATACATCTCATTTCATTTACAAGCACTGTGTGAGTACCTCAGGAAAGTAAACATATTTGAGTTCTTTTCCACATCGTAGATAAACTATTTCCTTTCATTTGATATAGGCTGCTTGCGAAGAAAAAGAAATTAAGGGTATTTACATATTTGTAGTATATCTTGCTTACTTCAAATGCTACGAAGATTGTTTTTTGACTAAAATTAAAATATTATGCAAGAAATTCTCTAAGTTGTAAGTGAATTACGACTTTCTTCTGTGATATAGTTGAAAACGGTTACTCTTTTGATAAAAATGTGTAGGTAAACAAGTATTTCACTTAACTGGTTCAGCACACTTTGATTTAACACTTATTTAATATGAATAATATTTTGCGGGAGAGGACGGATAGCTCATTTTTTTCTCTTTGTATAGTGGTACCCATGATTGGTTTTGTGAAGCACTTATATCATTATTTTATTTTATTAGTTCTGATATGTAATTTCATGAAAATCCACATAGTTGTTTCGGAGGTGAACCATGTGGACAGACATGACCTCGCCATAAGGCGTTCGTTATTTAATTTTTTGAAGAGAACGCCTAAAAACAATTCAAAGCATCTGCCACCTTTAAATTACCACTGACTGTTTCGTAGTCTAAGCGACTACTTTGGCCGCTCAACTATTTCACAGCTGAGTTTGTGGACTATTGGAGAGGGGCACAAATTCCATTTACACGAGAAAAAGTTTTGTCGTAGGATTAAAAAAATGAAATATTTTCAATTGTTTACACCCAATGTTTTATTTCTAGAACTTGGGACAAAAATTTTCTACGCTGGAATTTTTCTTAAAATATAATAACACGCAACATTCGTACACGCTATTATTTCACTGCCAAAGACTTTGTACTCGACCGATAATTCTTCTACTCGAATGATTTCAATTACTTAGGATGTAAAATTTTTAAAGTAATACAATTAGAGAACCAGTAGGTAATTAACACATATGAAATTATAAACAGAGATTATAAATAAGTTAACTACTATCAAAAGAAGAGCAGCCGCATTTTCACGAAAGAGTAATGCGGAGATTTGTGATTCCCATCATATAATTGTCGATGGATCATATCAAAGTGTTTCAATTCTAAACAATGCGCTGAATAAGATTACTCAGCACATTTCTTGTGAAACGAAAGTGAAAACACACTTTGGACTTACTATTCCACAAAAACTTCTTTGGAATCTCAAAAAGGAGAACGGAAGCAAAAACACAAATCGTTTTTCGACCGAAGAATTTGTTTTGCTAAGGAATCCAAACTCAGATAAAATAGCAGACTGAAGTGCTAGAGAGCGAAAATTCCAACGGAAGCCTTCCGAATACCGAGAGAAAAGCTGAAGTAATTGATAAAAAGATTAACTTCAATTTGGGTTGGACTTCTGGAAAAATAGAAAAATAGAGTTATCGACCGGAATAGGTATGGTACTGTGAATGTTTCATCAGGTATTCCACAGGAATGTGTTTGGTCTGCTACTCCTCTTAGTTTAATTCAGCAGCGTATGCTCAATGGTTCGGAACAAAGTGAGATTCCATTCTGACGACACTCTCTCTTACACTGGGGGAGATAACCAATCAGAACGACGCATGCAGAATAATCTAAAAGTGATTTTTGCGGCGTGATAATAATGGTGGGTAGAAATTGAATGCCCTGTTACTAACTCCTCTAAACATTATGAGAAATCGAAACATTTCATATATGAAATCGATGCGATAGATATCAGCGTAGGTTGTTTATTTTTATACAGAGACGTCTACATCTGTCAAGACTCATTCACAATGTATATAATCATCAGAAGGTTGATGTAGTTTACAGGAAAATAATTTTTTAAAGAAAAATAGCACAGGATTGTGCCGCAAAAATGAAATCACATGGTAATTATTCTTTTCATGCTTCAGGTTGAATACGTGCCATAATATTAGATCATAATGGGTCGTTTATAAGAAAAGATTATGCTAAGCCGAGCGTTTTATAATTGAATATAGGATTTCAATAGGACATCGCATGACCTAAACTGGAGAAGACTATGTTGTAAATATTATCTGAAGGTATTTAAGGAATAGTTGATACTGCAATACACTATGAAAAGTGACGGTAAAAAAGACAAATACATGACAGCATCCTACGGCTCAAGTTTAATTTTTCCAGGGTCTATTATGAATTGTACAGGAGAACTAAGTCTATGAGAAATGACAGGTCAACCTTTTTGCATTAAATCCCAACCCACTGAACACTGCGATGAACAGATGGGTAATATGAGTATCTTGGTATAAATGAGCCAAACGCAAAAATTTGGTGGAGAGATATAAAAAGGAAATGATAAAGTATCGGGGAAAAGGCATGAAAGCGAATGAGAAAAGAATACAATGAAGAGAAAAAGAATGGAGATGAGAACAAAAGAGTGTGGGTAAAGGGAACGAAAATAGGCAAAATAGGAAACAATTAGAGAAGAAGAAAAACGTGAGGAAAAGATGAGGGATAATAAGATGTAAATTTGGCTTATAAAGGAAAACAAAAAAGTAATAATGGAAGATTACGAAAGAGAATGTAAATTGAGATAACCTGGTTAAGTAGGAGAACGAATGGGAAGCAGAGATGAAGGGAGAGCAGAATGCAAACGAGGTAAGGAAAGGAGAGAGATGAGAAATAGTGAAGTGGAGAAGACTAGGATAGGTGAAATGGAAAAATTGAGGGAAGGATTAAACAAAAATTAGGAAGAAATAGAGGTGATGAAAAACGAGAAGGGTCAAGAGGTTACAAAGAGTAAAGCGAAGGTTAGATGAGGAAGGAAGTGTAAGAGGGAGATGGTAATGAAATAGGAAAGTAAAACATTGGTAGGAATAAATGGATAAACAAAGGAGGGGAGAGGAAAAGAGGAGATTAAGAGCGGAATTGGAAGATGGTGAGAGGGGAAGAATGGACGGAAGAGATCGAGTACAGCGTGAGAAGGGAGCAGATACGAACAGAAGCAAGGGAAGGAGACGGAGGGGAAGAGACGAGAAGAGGTCAGGGGGAGAGACGATAAGGGGACAGGAGAAAAAAAGAGAGTTGGCAAGTTGAGAGGGCGGAGGTAATGGCAAAGAAAGGAATACGATAGTTTAGGGCGTAAGGAAGAAAAAGGGGAGACTTAGAACGCAAGAAAAATAAAGAAATAGGGAGAGAGATTCGGTAATGAGGAGTAGAAAAAAGCAATTGGTGTGGAAGGTAAGAAAGGAGGAGGGCGCAGAACGTGGAGGAGAGGATGAGGAAAAGAAGATGGGAGGAGGAGAGTGGAAAGTAGTAGTGAGGCAGTCAAAGGAGTCGCAGAGAAAGGAAGGAGCTCATGCAACGAAGAGCCTTTAGGAAACGTCGGGCATTAAAATTGAACAGGATACGAGCGAAGTTTTAAAAAGAATAATTAAGTATTTTTGTAGAGAAGAGCATTTGCTAGATGGAACAGAAGGATAGGATACCGGAAATATGGGAGATGGATAGTATAACTTGGCCCGAAAGGGAATGAAATCTGGGAGGGTTTGTCGCGAAGAGTGAGGGGTCAAGTAAGAAGTTCAGCGATGGCTAACACCCATGCGACCGCATTCTAAGAGACACATCTCGGCGGAAGAACTCTACAAGACTTGAGAGTATGAGGCGAGCGACGAGATGGCACCAGCACCGAGGAGGCAATTTGGCGACGGAAGCCTTAGGGCATTCATCCCCACGCACCATTTGCCACACTCCTTCCACCCTCTTACCCGATCGAGGACGCCCCACTCCACACTCTCTCCCTCCCACTCTCTGTCCCACCCACTCTCTCCCTCCCTCCCACCCTATCTCCCTCCCACACTCCCTCCTTCCCACCCTCCCTCCTTCCCACCCTCTCTCTCCCACTCTTTCTCTCCCAACCTCTCTCTCCCACCCTCTCTCTCCCACCCTCTCTCTCCCACCCTCTCTCTCCCACCCTCTCTCTCCCACCCTCTCTCTAACCCTCTCTATCCCACCCTCTCTCGCCCGCCCTCTCTCGCCCGCCCTCTCTCGCACGCCCTCTCTCTCTCCCTCCCACTCTCCCTCCCTCCCACCCTCTCTTCCTCCCACCCTCTCTCCCACCTTCTCTCTCTCTCCCACCCTCTCTCACTCTCTCCCACCCTCTCTCTCTCCCACCCTCTCTCTCTCCCACCCTCTCTCTCTCTCCCACCCTCTCTCTCTCCCACCCTCTCTCTCTCCCACCCTCTCTCTCTCTCCCACCCTCTCTCTCTCCCACCCTCTCTCTCTCCCACCCACTCTCCCTTCCAACCTATTTACCGCCCACTCTTACTCCCTCCCACTCTCACTCCCTCTCGCCCTCTCTCCAACCCAACTTCTCCGTTCCATCCTCGCTACCTTTCCCCCTTTGCCCCTCCCAAACTTTTTCCCCTCCCACCTTCTCGACCTCCCACCCTTTCTACTTTCCACCCTCTCCACATCCCACCATCTCTACCTCCCACTCTTTCTACTACCCACCCTCCTCCTATCCTTTCTCTCATCCTCCCGCTCTCCCTCCCAATCTCCTGCAATGGAGTTTTTCTAGGGATAAGTGCTTTAATTATCCCTAGTTTTTTCCCACAAACAAAACAAATCTCCATATCTTTTCACTTCCAAAAATGCTAACGTGGCATTTTATTTATGTAGTACATTATTTCATGCATTCTTTTATTTTTGCTCTTTGTTACTTTCTTCCTGTTTCTAATTGAGAATGGATTAGATGGAAAAAAGAGACAGAGCTTAGTCTCAATCTCGCCCAAATAAAGGAGACTATCTATCTAGTTATAGCTATCCTTGCGACTCTCTCTCTCCTATTCTCTCTCTCCCTCCAACCCGCTCTGCCTCCCTACCTCTTTAACTTAAACCCTATACTTCGCACCCTCTCTCCCTCTCACCCTCTTGTTCTCCCATTTCGCCGATTTTATACTCCATTTTTCCCTATCCCCCACTGCCCGCAACTACTACTTAATCTCTTTCCCCCCTCTCTGTCGTTGTCATCTCCATCACCACTTACCTTTGACCCGCATGACCTACCTGTCGTCCTCTTCTACCGTAGTAATTCGTTTACCCTGTCCATATTTGGCGCTGCCTTTTTACTCTGTCATTTATTTCCGCTGTCGTATTTTCATCATAGTGGTATTCTCTCTCTCGACTTTCCAATTTAAGTTTAATATCCACCTTGTTATTAATAATATTGATACTCATTTTCATACATTTCAAACATGAATTAAGACTATATGTCTGTTTATTTATACAAAAGTTTGTTTACGTAAATGTATATATGCACCCGTTTGTTCCTCTTATGTTTCTCCATGAGTGTCCCTCCGACACTCCCATCGACTATCCATACGGTGTTTTCACAGACTTTCCTGCGACAACTAGTTGCCACCCATATCTCAATAATATACTTATTTCATATTTCTCTCAAGTATATACAGAAGCTTAATTAGAATTGTACGTGTTAGACAGAACAAATGGCTGGGTCAAATAATGAAAAGATACTGTCTGCGGAAATATGTCGTAGAAAAGAGTATACTAGGAAAGACGAAAATAGGAAGGAAGAAAGAGAAGGTATATTAGATGAATTAAAATAATGAATTAGGTATGAAAACACGAAGAGAAAGCTTTTGTATGGAACAGATTAGGTTGTGTTTGCCTAAAAGTTATATATATATATATATATATATATATATATATATATATATATATATATATGGATGTCAACAAGGTGTTGGGATGAGGAAACCCAGTGAGCACTCACCAATCAGACGACTTCAGGTTGGCGAGGCCCCGAGGATGTCGAAGCGACACACGTAAAATAACACAAAAACACAGAAACATCACAAACGTAAAGCTTTCGGAACTACTACTTCTTCAGCTACAGAGAGAGAACTTCTCTCTCTGTAGCTGAAGAAGTAGTAGTTCCGAAAGCTTTACGTTTGTGATGTTTCTGTGTTTTTGTGTTATTTTACGTGTGTCGCTTCGACATCCTCGGGGCCTCGCCAACCTGAAGTCGTCTGATTGGTGAGTGCTCACTGGGTTTCCTCATTCCAACACCTTGTTGACATCCATATATCTATTTTACCTTTCCTTTTCCGTAAGTTGTTATATATATATATATATATATATATATATATGGCAACAATTGTTGGGATAAGGAAGGGTTGTCTCTCTCCTATGCTGAGGAAGGGATCACCTCCGAAAGCTTTCATGTGTTTTTTGTGTTTATTTGACGTGTGTCACTTCGACATCCCCAGCAGCTCGCCTTGAAGCCATCTTATTGGCCAGTGCGCGACACTGGAGTGCCGTTCCTTGCTGGAATGTGTGACTCATCAGTTATATCTAGTAAAGTAGTATCAATCGATTTTGTGCTTTTGTAGCAGTATACCTGTTGCCGAAGTGGTGTTCTGTTTTTGCGGTAGGAAATAGAGAAATGAATTTGAAGTACTCTGAATAAATATTAAATTATTAGCGAAATCAAATGAACGTTCCCCATATTTTTATGAAGTGCCAATACAATTTTATGGCGATGCTCTTAGCTCTAGATTGTAGATTTTCAGAATGAATTATATTATACAGAAGGGAGAGAATACGAGTATTTTAAGGAAATTTCTGGAAAGGAGACAAATCAATGCGCTGAAACATATACCAGATTTAGCATCACACTATGTTTTTATTCTCAAACTTTACTATTGCCTTAATAGCAATCCATTTTGAATACACTGAATACATTCAAAGCAATGTGACAGCGGTGCTAAAGAACCTAGTAGAAAAGTATTTCCAGATATGTTTCCAGCCAAGGGAGTGATGCTGAGAGACGCGTATAAAAGGACAAGGGGATTAATTTAAAGAAAATGACATTAGCTGGCCGTTAGTTATTAAATAAAATATTTAACATATTTTATTTCGTTATTTTATTCCCAGACCTCTTATATATCAGTCTTTTTCAGTCCACTAAATCTCTCCCCCTGGCTCTTTCGGTTTTTCCTATCGCATGCCACCCTCCTCCAAAGTGGCTCACAGTATGTACTTCACAGTACCACTGTGTCAACTGTATTTTTCCTATCTTTTCGTTCTCATGATGTATCTTGGGATCTATTCAATGATGTCCAAAGCTGATCATAGTGATCATATCTTCTAGCAACATGACCCACCTGCTTGCACTTTAGCGCATTTTACTATTACGTCGCAATGTCCTGTCTTCTTACATGACCAGTCGTTTAATAAACGTTCTCTTCCAGTGGTCCTAGAATACATCTATCCTTTGCATTGTATGTAGTTGCTGAAGTATTCCGACATTCGTGGTCGATGCATCATATCCATACGTCGGAACAAGTAGAACACACTTGTTATACAATCTTCTCTTTAGGAAGACTGGGACAATTGATTTGAAGATACAGTTGAATCTTTCTAATCCCGAATGTTGCTGTCCGAAAACATCCCTTGTTCAGAATATCCAGAAATTTAAACTAATTAGGAATAACATCCTTAGTTCGTGTATGTATGTCATGGATGCCCTTTCGATTTCTCCGTTATTTGTTTCCTTGTAGATTAGATATAATTTTTAAAATGCTCGTAATACGTCAAAATTTTCCATTTCATTTATGGTCCCATCGGGATTGGAAAAATCGAGCTGCTTGTGTGAAGCAACCTATTCATAAACATATCCATTTTTATATTATTTTATTTCTTCCCATACCTATTCTTCTTATACGGATTATTCTAAGTTGAATTTAGACGGAATTAAATAGGTATTACACTGACATCATCCTTTCCAATGCTATTAGATTAATTTTCCAGTTGGAAAATTTTTATGAAACCTAGAAATTTTTAAAAATTACATATAAAAAACTTTCACTTCATCTATATCAACGGCAATGAAGATATCTAAATTCTTCGTTCATTCCACACCCTTGAGAGAAAAAAATAAATGTTCAGGGACAAAGATATAAGTTTGTCAGTATGTTATATAACAATGAAATAAAGCGGTGGATCGATAATATATGCCAAATGAATGACTCAACAGATGACGAAGAAAGCCCGAGGAAAACATCAAAAAGATGTCGAAGCAAAGAAGGCGAGCAGCAGCAAAAAAGCACATTATCCTCATATAGACAGAGTCTGCAGTAATGGAATACACAAGAATAAACATATTGGGGATTAGAACAACTACTGTTTGTACGCAAACTTTGAAATTAGCAAAATATTTTCAAAGCTTATCGCCCTGATGTTATCGTTTCTAAAACAGGATGCGCATCAATTTGCCTGCCCAGAATATTACGGTAACGTTAGCCAGTGAGTCACAAAGAACCAGTTATGAAATAACAGGCTAGTGTAATAAAACTGAGAAAGTAATTTAATTTTATAGTAAGCTGAAGTAGTAACGCAGGCCAAACGTCAAGGACATTCGATATCCCATCATAAACTACGGTAAACGAGTTGGATGCTAGACGGTGAAAGGGACTATATAGAATGGATTGGTAAACCGTGATGCTTTCATGGTTGATGAGACAAAACTGCCTCCGTATGTCGTTTTCAAACAAAAAATAAAGCCCAAAGACATAATTTACTTTTGAAAAATAGAAAGGGAAAAATACCGAGGCTGTTTTGACTAGAAAATATACACTGACTGGAAAGAGCGCATAGAAAATTACAATCTGTGACTAGCTGAATCGGAGATTTTAGTCTTCTTGAACTCATTCGTCTGTCACAGGCCAAAAAGAAACGCAATAACTTTCGTTATAATACCTAACGGAATGGCATTGAATTCACAACCTAAAAGTGTTGTTTTAATATGCCATTCGAATCAACAATGAAGCAAAATTGTGCAGATTGGAGGATTAACGGTACCCGTATTTTCACCAAAAGTCGAACAAAATCGGAAAAGACCTCAATACCATCTGATCAGCGAAGCCAGGAATGGTCCTCCACACAAACTATTAAAGAGATTAAAAATGTTGCATGAGCTAGAGACTTGATGGCGCTTCTGCTGAGACTACTAACCAAAATTTTGAAATGTCGCTTCCTAGGACAGAGGAGTTTTTTTATAAAAAGTGCTGCAAGCTATGTCAATCAGCACATCTTCTTCTAAAGCGTTTATGTCTTGTTCAACGTCACTGTTTACGCAGTTGAATGGATTTTATATCAATTTCCTGTGGTATGTTATATTCTCCACTGACTCTTTGAAGTAATCTGTAAATGATTCATCAAAAGAAGTCAAATGCTGGATTTAAACACAATGTTGCATGCACACGAGTCGTCTTCTCCTTGCAGTACTTATTACAAGCTTGGAGACATAAACTAAATTTTTTACTTCGTTCCTAATTTTCACCTTGTTATTTCTTTTGAAATGCCGTTACTTTGTGTATCAAATCAAAGATTGAACTGCGTGCACCTTTTCAAATTGTCCGGCTAGTTACAAATGCCCGTTAAATATGCTAATTTTATTGTGAAATATCTGTTTTTCAAATTAAAAGTTAGACTTTCCAAGAAGTGCTATCCCAATAACTTGTACTATTCCCAAAGTTTGAAAACTCGGCTAAGAACCATCCATCTTGACAATCAACAAACTTCAGCTTGTAAAGGAAGGCTCAGCTTCCGCAGGTAAACAGAGCAACAGAAATAGTTTTATATTTAGAGGCGTGACTTTTATGAAGTTCAAAATTTTCACAATGGTATGAGCAACTTCACGAAGTTCAATGTTTTGGAAGCTAAATACTCCTGGTGTTGGGAATGTTGTGTTCACATAATATGCACTGGGAGAGAGGATTCTAATTAATACATAAAGACCACTTTGGAATCTACTCATCCAGAGCGCTCCACCCGCACATTTCTTCTACATTATTGTATGCCTTTTCAAGAAGATATAGATAACTTTAACTATTTCGCCTATTAATTCTTCTCAGAACAAAAAATCATCACATATTTCTCCATCCGATAGGTATGTCATATAAAAAATAATTTGACTGCTGATTAATCAACTTACAAGGCAAACGTCCTAATACTCTCAACATGATCTGTACTATTCTTTCTCTTAAAGCAACTTGCGTTGTGAAAAGAAATTGTCCTTAGCTGAAAGTTAAAAGGGGACATATTTATATAAAAAAGAAAATGATGAATTTTGGGATACTTACTTACTTACTCTTTCGTTTAAAAATATGAGAAAAATATAATAAACATAAAAATCAACTCGCAAAATTTATCTCAGATAATATATTGGAAGAACTCATCAAATAGAAAGAATTTGGCAGTGAGATTTGGCGTACGACAGTAAACTGAGGAGTGAGATTACGTGTTAATTGCATTGAAAGACCTGACAAATGAGTATTATTTCCACGGCAATAGATTTCTTTTAAATTATTAATAATTATTGAATTATCGCTTCTTTAATTTAATAAAAACGTATGTGTTCTAACAGCGTAGCGTACCTTCTGCAAGCAATCTCTGATTTCCACTTGGAAAATTCTACGCTAGAGAATAATTGAGTTGTTCTTATAAATGATAGAATTCGATAATAAGAAATTGAATATCAACACTGAATAATGGCTGCATTGTACTTGTAATGCTCATCTGGTTTTGCATGACGTTAATGCGGCTATTTTTTATACCTGTGAAGTAGTTATTGCTGACGACATCTTAAACAGGTATATATGCAGTAAAAACTTTTTCTGAAAAACATCTTAAAATATGATTGCGCTCTATCCTCCAGAAAATATGGAAATTTTTAAAAGATATTATAATAAATTTTAATATAATTATTAGTATATTATAATATATGTTTCGTGACCTTCGATTTTCAGAAAGAATATGTTCCATTCTCAAGGATTTGTCCCATATTTGTGCCAAAATATTTTGGAAAAACGTTCGTTCAATACGGGGTATTTCAGTTAATTCAATATCCGCACTTGTTTAGGTACAAAAAGTGTTATGAAAAGAAAATATTTCTATTTTATTCTAAATATTTTCCAGGTTAAAATTAAAGTACTGGACGCGGAAGAAGTTTTCTTATATTTGGAAATTTATATCTTATTGCATTGAGCATAGATTGTTTCCCACCGGAAAGATATATCCATAGAATCAGCGAATCAGATTCTATTTAAGTTTGTGAATATTATTTCCATCCCAAAGAAGAAAGCAGACCTTAGTCTTCGCCTTCGTCGTTCCAGCAAGGAGCCAGCTCTTATAATGGTTATTTACACCGCTGTTGGAGAGAACTCAGGCCAAAAAGCCTTTCTTGCCACAAAATGTTGAGACACAGAATCCCTTTAGGCCAAGCGGGTCCTGTAGTCATAACAGGTTCCTCGGAACCTTAGCATTTGAGAAAGAGTGGTAGAGAGGGAGAGAAAGGAAGGAAAGGAAAAGAGTGAAGAGCGATGGCAATAATAGCGTGGTTGGAATAGATCACGAGGAGGATAAAAGAGAGGGAAAGTAAGAAAACGAAAGAAAGAATTGATAAATGGAAGATGAAATTAGGAAGGAAGTGCGAATAAGTGATGTACAGGATGGAAGGAAAGGGAATCGACACGCAAAGTGTGGTATATTTAAAAATACTTTCCTTCATTTGTAAGCAGCATGAAAAAACAGGGAGAATAAAAACAGAATGTAAAAATATGCACATAATGAGTTCTTATTGGTCATAGTAAATCAATGATTAATGTGGGCAACAAACCGCAAAAATATAGTTGATTTTCGGCAGAAGTTTAGAACCTTTATTAAGGAAAGATGCGATGAAATGATGAGGGAGAGAGATAAAGGGAGAAATATTCCCTGAATTTTTTGTATATTGCTTTTGCATTCTTTAACAGTAAAATTGGTAGTGCATCAATCAGTGTTTATTTCTTTTCATAATTATTTTAGACTTCCGCGTTAAACTTTTACAATAATTGATTCTCTTCATCTTATTTTTACCCCTTCTTGTACACAGTAAAATGAATTGATGCATTATGCTTATTTAAAAATATTTGAATCAGATTTTTTTAGACGGACCGAGAACTGATGTAAATCAGATTCTACTTCGTTCACTCATTTTTTATCCGATTTTATATTGATGGAATGATTTTGCATGCGTCAGCATTTTATATATCCCTCCCTTTTATACGGTTATCTAGAACGTCTTAATCAATCGCCTTATTTCACCTCTACTTTCGTTTTCATTTTGCTTCATTCCATGATTTCCCAAAATTATTCTCCTTATGAAATGAGAAATTTTTGGAAAAAAATGTTCAAAACGAGTTTAGATTGGCCTTTAATTTCTCAATTAAATAAATATATAATCTTTTTGTAACATTTTTACGCATCCTCAAATATTGAGATATAACAAAAGCGATATGACTCATTACTTATTCAACCAACGTATTAACCTTACCTTATTTATATTTACTTTGAGAAAATACGTTAATTGAGAAACGATTATGAGTAACCAGATCAACTATGTTTAGCATGCAAAGAATTACTTAGATATGGGTGGCATTCATATTCGATCATTATGCCATTTTAATATACATAGAATTATTCAGACGTGCCTGCGCGCGCACGCACGCACGCACAGACACACAGACAGACAGACACACACAGACACACACAGAGACACACGCACGCACACACAGACACACACACACACACACACAGACACACACACAGACACACACACACACACACAGACACACACAGAGACACACACACAGACACACACACACACACACACACACAGACACACACACACAGACACACACACAGGCACACACACAGACACACACACGCGCACGCACACACACACACACACCACACAAAAGCATACACAATGGTGGTAAAGCGGTTGCTTTACAGGCGTGCCTTTAAAAGTTCTGGGATTCAGTCTTCCCAAATGGTGTTTAAAAAAAAAAACAACAACCACCTGTATCTGGAAGTGGAAAGCAGTACTGTATGAGCCAAAACAAATATTGTTGGTTAGATCTATATAGTTACAGTAGAAATCAGGACGATTTCAGCAGAAACGTTCCTGCGATGTTGAAAGCAATCACTGACGGAGTTGCGGAGCCGAAGCATTATCGGGGAGAGCGCGAATGGTTCTCACCGTGAAGCAGCTATTGAATTTCAGATTGTGTTTGTTCTCATGAACGGCCACGCGCAGCGCCCATTTAAGAATGATGCTGTTGTGGTGGCCGTTCATGAGGGTGCTGAGGGGATTGCTGGTGAGGCCAACATAAAAAGCGGGACACTGGGTGAATCTCAGGAGGTAAATGATATAGCGGGTGGTGCAGTGGGAGCTTGCTTACATCCACCTTCTAAACTGCTAGTGGACCCCTGGCTTCAACCTTCGCTAGAATTTTACTTCTTTTCAACCATTCCCCCGCTACTTCCGTATCCCCGACCTTTCCACACTATCCTTCCACCTCCATAGTTCCACCCAGTCTCACTTCAATTAGTTGTCTCTCTCTTTTGCTGACGAAGGTGTTATCCACGAAAGCTTCCGTGTTATTGTGTGTATTGCGTGTGTCACTTTGACTCTCCCAGCAGCTAGCCAACTTGAAGGCATCTTATTAGTGAGTGTTCACTGGACACACACGAGGTCCTCAAGACATTCCTCCATGCTGCCCACCAAATTCTTACCTCTATCTCCCACCAGTCCTTCATTACCATTCCCCCGCTTTTCTCCTTCCGCCGACCCCCCAATTTGGGATATATTTTATGGAAGCAGGAATCATCCACATCTACTTCGCTACTTGCTATGGGGTCTCATCCTTGCGGCAAACTTCGCTGCCTCACTTGCCCAATCCACATAACCTCTTCTTCTTTCTCCAGTCCTTCCGCAAACATAACCTACTCTATCACCTCTAGAAGTAACTGCACCACTCGTAACCTCATTTACCACCTCACCTGCACCATATGTCCCGCGTTTTGCGTTGGCCTCACCAGCAACCCTTTAAATGTCCGTATGAACAACCATTAGAATATCATCAATTTCAGACGCTTCCTCCCAGTTGCATCACACGCCAATGCCCACAGTGTCTACTTCAATAGTTGCTACAATGTAAGGGATATTCGCGCCTTACTCGACGACACCCCTGCCCCTTTTCCGATAGTGGGAACTAGCCCACATGCATATTATCGATTCTTTCTTTTCCCCTGGTCTAACCTACTTTAACCATATTGGTCATCCGCCAATGCCCACAGTGTCTCTTTCAATAGATTTAATGGCTATTCGCGCCTTACCCTACATCACCACTCCCCATTCTCGCAAACCTAACCGGTCATCCACCCCTCCCTCTTCTCGTCCCCTCCAATCATCTAACTCCCCACATCACTCTGTCATCCTCACATCCCCTCCCAGTGTGTCACATTTAGTTACTCTCTGTCGCTGAGGAGGGACCTTATGTGTTTTTTGTGTTATATTTTGTTTTTACGTGTGTCTTTTCGACACCCCTAGAAACTCACTAACGTGGTAAGTGTCCACTGTTCTTCCTTCAAAACCTTGTTGCCACCGTCATCACTACCGTTTCTTTCCTTTATACACATACACACACACACACACATATATATATATATATATATATATATATATATATATATGTGTGTGTGTGTGTGTGTTCAAAAACACCACTGAAGTAGAAAGGTTCCCCGACCCTCCGCTAGTGGGACCAGAGCAATGTGTGGCATTGAGACGCCACCTATCTTAACTTGAACCCCGGGTACTAAGGGGAACCTATAAAAGGCGTGATCGGAAAGCAACTGGGCCTTTTGCCACGGCACCGTTCGCCGGCCATTAGTCCATTAAAACTCGGCAATCGCTAACGGCGACAGATAGCGTTCGACGGTTATTTGACATTGTACTTACTAAGAATTGTTCATTGAACTTTCTAAATTTGTTCATTAAATTGGCCTTTTGCCACGGCACCATTCGCCGGCCATTAGTCCATTAAAACTCGGCATTCGCTAATAGCGTCAGATAGCGTTAGACGGCTATTTGCCATTGTACTTACTAAGAATCGTTCATTGAACTTTCTAAACTTGTTCATTAAATTGTCCTTTTGCCATCGCAGTTGCTTATTTGCCATTGTATTTGCTCATTTGCCCATTGCTTGTGCTCATTCGCTCATTGAATGTGTTTTTTTGCTTTTGTGTTTATTTTTCTCTTTGTTTTTTCTGCATTTTGTGTAATACTTTTGCTCGTCTCATTATGCATGAGAAGCATGTTTTTTGTTGTACAGTCCTCATTGTTTAGTAAATTCTTTTTTGTCTCGTGAATTTAAGTTTGACCCGATGTTATCTTTCCCACCCAATCGCTTTCAGAGGTATCAAGCTATATGTTCTCAGTAAGAGTACCATACGTCCTATTTTCCCAACAACCCACCATAGTCCGCACGCGACGAGTTGTGTTTAGAAGAGTCCTTTTTGGCCTGCGGGTCATCAAGAAGTCTCGAGTCCACCTCCGTACGAAAACTTTCAAAAAAAGAAAGGGAACAAAAGAGGAGGGGAGATCGTGAGAATATATATATATATATATATATATATATATATATATATATATATATATAACGCTCCAATGAACGCACATATGTAAATGCGTTTCTCTGACATCCCAGCAGACCTCTAATCAGTAAGTGTTCACTGGGCTTCCTTACCCGAAGAGCTTGTTGTCACTCAGTTACCCTATTTACCATTTCTCTTCCATTAATATTTATATATATTATAAGCTGTATTTGTAGAATATTCGCGGACGGTAATGTAGTTTATAAAGCTATTCGCAACGAAGATTATGTTTATACCCTCTAACGTGATTTATGTGCATACGTTCCATTTCGGAATGGTGTAAGGAATGGAAATTAGAGTTAAACAGTAATAAATTTTCCTTAGTTTATGGCATGGCAAACAGTAATTAGTTATCAAGAGTGAATATGTTATCGACATGTGCCTTCTAAACACGATGAAAACTCATTAATATCTTGGTATCATATTAAAAAACAATATCACTTGGAAGGAGAACATTCTATGTGTACTAGGAGCAGCTCGTGAAAGGTTAGAATTAGGCCGTAGAATATTAGAGGTATGAAAAGACAATCGAGGTTTGTTATTTTTCCTGGTTATTCCGTTATTTGAGTATGCGTGTAGCGCATTTGCAAGGTCAGCCCGGGTGAACCGGGCGGCTACCCGGGGCGCCAAATTATTGGGGGCGCTAATTCGATCATCTTTGTATACTTTACTTGGGAGTAAATAATTTGGAAAACAATTAACATCGAGGGACAGCCGAAAATATAAATGAAATTCCTATTTCCTTCCATTATCAATCATTTTACGGAGTAATGGGTAAATGAGGAAGTACTTTTAATATTGTCTTAACAACAATTTACGGAAGGGTGTGCTGGAGCGCTTTGGAAAACGAGACCTATATATTAAGTGAGGATATTTCCTATATTAAGCGCCGGTCTACCTGAAGGAATCTGTATTTACACAATGGTAGCTTTATGTAGCTGCCTCTTGAGTCGATGACCCTGCAAATATCAGGTTTGCCAGTCCATAAAATAATTTTCACTCTTCCGTGTAACATATGTGAAAAAATATTATTTATTTTTAGATTTCTATATTGCAGACAGAAATAGCTAAGTAAATTCAGGCACAACTCAATAATTAACTTAACTATTTATAGATTGCTTTTACTTTGAAAATTGAGAAAAAACGCTAGTTGGTTTTATACTCTTTTTGTAAACGAATAATACATTTTTCCGAATGCAGAAATTTAATTTGTAAGAAAAAACGTATGGTATTATGTTGGTTGTTGACTTAATTTTTAACTACTAAGTAGGTCACATTGAGACTGTCGTTGGAATTTGACCTGTCTGCGAGTCCAACTGTCTGTGAACCACTACCTTAGGAGTCCACAACACGTATCAAGTAACACCGCGTTATAGTGTTCGACGGTGAAAAGCATTGGTCCTCTCTTGAATGCAAATATAAAAGAGCCACGTTTTAGCAACCCCTTTTGCATATAATATAGATGCACTCAAAATTCGCTCCATACTTGAATGAGACTGGATATACTGCAATTACAATCTGGCCCATCTTTAGGGTGAGGGGGGGGGGGCTGTGTGAGCAGTCTCCCAGGGCCCCGCGCCTACCAATTCCGCTTTTGAATTTAGCGCAGCTCGATGTAGAATGGTACAACGTTCGCGGAACGTGAAAATTTTGCTCTAAATAGATGTTACGACAAGGCAGAGCGTCATCGTTCGGCGACGAAAATTAATGTAGAAGTAGCAGGTTTTCTGGAATTTTCAGATACAACAAGAAAAGGACTTTTCGAAGCTATATTAAAAGAACTGAATGATACGGGAATGTTCTTGAAAGTATTCCAGAGGACAATGATATGATAAAGTATGAAATCATACAAAATTAAAGAAGCTTTACTCAAAGTAGCAGAAATTAAAAAGCGAATCAAATTCATTGGTTTCCCATAAATTAAACAGCTTCAAATTTTTGCTTTCCATTATAATTTCGTATGACATACTATTAGCTGCAAATAAAGTCAGTAAGGTTCTACAAATTGCTCAAATTACGTTAGATATGGCAGTAAAACTTTTGGATGCTTTGAAATCAGCATTAAATACGTATAGAAATGAAGGATTTATTCAAGCTCTAAATGTAGCTAGACATTTTGATTTAAAAAATGAGGGTGATATATTGGAAAATGCGAACGAGCGATTTAGAACGGATTTATTTTTACTAGTCATGGATATGGCAATGAGCTCTCTATCCTGGCGATTTGATCAATACGGAAAATAGGTTTCTAGATTTGCGTTCATGTACAGCATAAGCCAATTTAAAACTTGGGATGTAGTTAACTTGAAGAAATTCTGTCTCGATATACAACAGGTTTTGAAGGATGAAACCAACTTGGATTCGGAAAGATTGAATAGAGCTTATTAAGGAACTGAGAATGTTATAAATAACTGTACCAAAAAAACATATTTTAATTGATATTTTATATTTCATGCATAAAAATAGATTGTATGAAGTATACCCAAGTACTAAAATATTTTGTAGGATAATTCTTACAATACCAGCCACTATAGCGTCTACTTAAAGGTTGTTTTCAAAATTAAAATTATTAAAAATTATTTACGATCGACAATTTCACAAGAAAGGCTGACCGGTTTGGCACTCTTATCTATTGAAAAAGGAAAGTTGATAAGATGGAAAAGCCAAGAATAGTTAATAGATTTGCCCTAAAGAATGCAAGAAAAGTAAATTTTTAGAAAGTAATACGTAGTAAATATTTCCGAGATTTTCTACTCATATTTTATGAATGATGATTGATCATACTTACGCTGTTCAGTAATTTGGAAAATATACTGTATGTATCAATGTAAAAATTGTTAATAGATAACATTATTATGTAATTTCTTTGAATTTTATTTAACATTTAATTGATATTTAATTTTTGATAATTAAAAAGTAATAATGACTAAATTATAAATATACAATATTTCTGCCTGAGGGACAGTAGAATTGCCCTGGATTCCGCGAATCCTAGAGACGGCCCTAATAACAATGCTTAAGAACAGTAAATCTTTAGAATTTGAATGCTGACCACATAAAAGCAACTAAAATAATCTTTCGAACTCGTCAGAAAAATATAGCATGGCCTAATCTAACATTTTTTTTACAACTGAAATAAGCCTTGCATTTTTCGACGATTTGGTATCTAATGGCGAAACTGATACTTATATCTTCAGCTTTCGATGCAGACAGGCGAGGATGCGAGGAATTTAATAATGGATCTCATCAGCTATGCACATATCGAATCGCCGTTTTTTATTTGTATTAAAATTATAGTCCTGATACATCGATATGGTTCATAATAATTATTAACTCAATGTAAAAACTTTGTTAACTAATGATGTATTTACTGAATTAAATCGTAGGATTAAGGGAGAATTTCAAATGTTATTTCCGATAATTTAGCAGCGCTGGTTTAGAGACATGATTAAAAGACCCCATGTTTTTATCCTGCGTATTTTAATATAAGTGAAATTTGGAATTATTATGAGTAATATGAGTCAGATATGCCATTTTTTGCTTATTTTCCCAAAAATGGAAATTGTTCTAATGAGATCGCCTTGGTGTCCATGTCCGTGTGTGTGTGTCCCACTAACATTTTTTTCATGAATGGAATGATTTACACGAAGATTGGTCTAAGGGTAGTGCTCTCGGGGACTGCATCTGAGCCATAATTTATATTCCAAAAAACAATCGACCCTTATGTCGATTCATACCTTTCGGAATCGCGGTGAAAAATGTGAATACTACTTATTGTTGTCAGTAACTATACCGACCCTGTAATAAAATGGCGCTTCTTTTTGTGGAACTCTTACGGCATCTTTGGTGAAAGAATTTTGTTTTTGTTGGTCTTGAATTGATTTGTTCCCTTTTCTTTTTTGAAAGGAAAGTAGGCAGATTAGTTCTTTCCAGAACTACTTTTTAGAAATTGATGAGATAATATATGTAATATAAAGATCCTACGCAGATAGGCATAAACTCTAAGTTTGGGAAACAATTTTGAAACGGAAAAATTTTGCTATGGCCGGGAATCGAACCTGTGTAATCCGAACCTGGGTCTTCCAAACCTGGATCTTCCGAACCTGGGTCTTCCTAACCTGGGTCTTCCATTTGCCGGGCGGATATTCATCCACTGAACTTCCGTAGCAGATAACTTTTCCTGTCTCTGAACGCCGGTGTTTTTCTTAGTTGGGTCCGGGCTAGTCAAGCTAGTATCAACCAGCCCCAACGGATGTCCTCCAAGAGAGCGTCGAAGAAAACCCCTCCCTCTCGAATGGTGAGATTGCCAAAGATAGAAATTTATGGGATAATATGATATAAAGTTCTTATGCAGATGGCTAGTCCGGACCCAGTTAAGAAAAACACCCGCGTTTAGAAAGAGGAGAAATTATCTACTACGGTAGCTCAGTGGTAGAATATCCGCCCGGCAAGTGGAAGACTCAGTTTCGATTCCCGGTCATAGCAGATTTTTTTCCTGTTTCAAAATTATTTCCCAGAACTACCTGTTTTATCATATGTCGATAAATGTCTCAAATAAAAAACAGAGTAATGTGTCTGCATGACATAAATACAAAATTATTTATTGTTTTTCCAAAACAAAAGGCATGAAAAAAAAGATGGCGAAGTGGCGGTTTCCTATTATTATTTCCCAAAAACTCAAGAAGGAGATATTTTAATGTTCATTTGTTCATTTCTAGTCTCAATTTGATAGTTCCAATCGTTCCAAATATATGTTATACATCTTGGGCACAGTTACCGTACCTTTAACAGGAATAGCTGTAAATGCATTATATTCTTTGCGTTAACAACTCATCTTGGTCATAATTCCTCAATTACTCAACATCCCAACTTGTTACCATTTATTTCTGACAAGTCGTTGCTGAGATATGCCAATTTATCTCAATGATTTTAGAATATGTGACCGCGGGCGCCGATCGTGAAAACTATCTCTCATGTGTTCATATTGTGTCTGCGAGAGAAAAGAGGGAATCATGTATGTATTTTTGATGATCAAAAAGAGATCTTGGTTCACTACTGGAATATAATTTAATGTATTATGTACTGTGGCCCTTCTTAAGGACTGCATAACCTTATAGAGGTTGGAGGGTTTGTGTACTCTTATGAACCAAAGAGCAATGCTGGCGGGAGATAATTCTCCTGGTCGGACCATCCAAGCCGGAAAAGTCTGAGGAGAAGAGTCAGACTAAAAAGCAATCTTGGTGGATTTACATCCCCCTGTGCAAGGGCAGCAGCTTGCACAGTACCTCTGTAGGTGATGATAATGTGGATCTAAACAGCTACAGATGGGTAATCACTCTTGTGAAACTGCGATGAGGAAAGCAAGGGGAAACTACCTCATTATATTCCCATGATAGGCTGAAAGGCTTCAAATACCTCTATGGATCTCTCTGGGGTAAAATATTCCGGAGGTAAAATAGTCCCTCAATCGGATCTCCGGGTGGGGACTACCCTAGGGTATGCAAAGAGGAAGTGTAGCATTAATAAGAAGAAAGCAAGTAGTGAGAAATTAAGAATAGGCACATGGAATGTTAGGACTATGAATTCAGGGGGTAACACATAAAAAGGGAAATGAGAAGGAATAATGTAGGTATAGTAGGACTTAGTAAAGTTCGGTGGGAAAGAGAAAGCGAGATAAATTCAGACGAATTTAAGATTACTTACTCGGGAGGAGAGAAAAAGGAAAGGGGAGTGGGGATTATAATGAGAAAAGAGATAGCTGAAAGAATTAGGAAGGTAGTGACAGTTAACGATAGATTAATAGCCGTAAAACTTCAGAGAGAGTTAGTGGAAATGCTTATAATTCAAGTGTATATGCCAACAACTAATGCTGGTGACGAGGAAGTAGATGAAGTGTAAGAACAGATTATGGAGATATTGGAGGAGGAGGAAAAAGGAAGAATAACCACCATAGTAATGGGAGACTGAAACAGTGTAGTCGGAGAGGGACAAGAAGATAACATAGTGGGAAAATATAGACTAGGGAAGAGAAACGAAAGAGGGGAGAAAATTGTGGAATTCTGCCATAAAAATAGATTGATTTAACTAATACATGATTTAAGTATCACCAGCGGAGACTTTACACATGGAGAAGCCCAGGAGACCAGAGACGATACCAGATAGATTACATACTAGTCAATGAAAGATTTAGAAATACCATTAAAATTGTGAAAACACTACCAGGGCCAGATATCGATTCTGACCACAACCTTTTGGTGGTAAATATACAATGTAGACTGAAGAGCAATAAGAGAAACATAAGAGTTAACAAGAAATGGAACTTAGAGGAACTCCTTAAGAACAAGGAGGCTATCATGACTGATCTGGAGGAAAGGTTGAAGGAGAGAGCTGAAGAATATAGGAAGAATGTAGATGAGGAGTGGAGATACATCCATAGCAACATTAAAGATGTAATGGAAAAGAAGGTAGGAAAGATAACGGGTGAAAGAAAAAAAAACCCTGGGTCACAGCAGCCATGCTGCAAAAAATGGAAGAGCGGAGAAAGTGGAAGAACATATACATTGAAGAAGGCCAAAGAAAGTACAAGGAGTTAAATAATGCTTTAAGAAGGGAAACAGATAAAGCCAGAGAACAGTGGATAAATGCGTAATGCGAGAAGATTGTCGAGTGTGAAAGAGTTTCTAGAAAATACCTCATATATAGCAAAGTTAGGTAACTATTCAAGAAAAAGGCAAGAAATATAGGACGTAAAGGAATCATGATCAATAGTGGTAAAATACTCTTGGAGCCAGAAAATGTAAAGAATGTCTGAAAAGAATATATTGAGGTACTGGATGACAAAGAAGTCAAGAAATATTGAATTAAATGAAAAATAGGATGTGTAAAAAAATCAGCTAGGACATAATATACTCGAGTCTGAAGTTAAAGGAGCAATTGATGACATGAAAAGAAGGAAGGCTGTTGGGGGTGGACGTTCTTTAGGTTTTGGGTTCGAAAGCAATTAAGCAACTCACAAAATTCTTTAACCAAGTATATGATACTGGCATATGGCCTGAAGATTTTTTAGAGGTTGTTATGGTACCACTGGAGAAAAAGAATAATGCAAAATGTTGTAAGGATTACAGAACTATTAGTTTAATTTCTCATACAGCTAAAGTTCTAACCAAAAGAATTGAATGTAAAATAGAGAAGGAGCTGCAAGATAATCAGTTTGGTTTCCGAAGAGGAAGGGGGACTAGAGATGCTATAGGATGTATGAGGATGATGATAGAAAGAGCGCTAGAAGTCAATAAAGGTATGTATTTTTGTTTTGTAGATTGGGAGAAAGCTTTTGATCGAGTGAAATGGGATAAAATGCTAGGTATTTTAACAAAATAGGAATAGATTAGAAAGATAAAAGACTGCTTAAAAACCTTTACTTTGATCAAAAGATTAGAGTCAGGGTTGAAGGAGAAGAAACAGAAAGTACTTCAATAGGGAGGGGTGTGAGGCAGGGATGTCCTATTTCACCAGCGATATTTAATATTTATGCAGAAACAATAACAGAAGTAGCGTTGATGGAAGAGAAAGGATTTAAGATAGGAGGTGAAAGTATTACCACCATTAAATACGCAGATGATCAGGGCTTAATAGCAGAAGGCGAGAAAGAGCTTCAGAGGATGACAGACAGAGTAGGGGAGGCTGGCCAACAATGTGGAATGAAGATCGATGCCGAAAAAAACGAAAGTTACGGTGGTTTTAAAGGAACATAAAGAATTAAATGTAATGGTAAATGGCCAAAAATTGGAACAAGTCAGTAGTTTCAAATATCCTGGCAGTATTTTAGCATAAGATGGAAGCAGTACACAGGACATCAGAAGTAGGATTGCAATGGCAAAAGCAGCATTTAACGAGAAGAAGGAGCTTCTCACAAGCAAGAAAATAAATTTAGAAACAAGGAAGAAATTAGTGAAATCCTACATATGGAGCATAGCACTTTATGGCGCAGAGACGTGGACGGTAAGGAGTAAGGAGGAAAAATATTTAGAAAGTTTTGAGATGTGGGTATGGAGGAGGATGATGAAAGTAAAATGGACAGAGAGGAAGAGGAATAAAAAGTATTAGAACTGGTGGGAGAAGAAAGGATGCCAATAAAAACAATCAGGAAAAGAAAAGCAAATTGGATAGGGCACATATTGAGAAGACAGTGTTTACAAAGGACGATCTTAGAGGGCAAAATTAACGGAAGAAGAGGAAGAGGGAGAAAAAGAATAGGAATATTAGAGAACATAAAGCAGGAATATAGTACTTGTAGGGATATAAAAGAGGCTTCTAGGGTGAGAGAGAGATGGAGGCAGCGATTCAGCTGAAACCTGTCTTCAGACAGCAGCATGATGATGATGTACTGTGGACACATATTACAGCATCAATACGATGATCTCATCAATGAAATCTTACCAAAGTGTAAAATATCATTTTTCCATAATGTAATGCATTAATATTACAGTTTGTGGGCAGTTTAAATCATTTTAACTTTCACGTTGGGACATGCACGTACCCAGAAATTGACTTCGGGGGAAGGGTCTTAGGCCAAAATATCAAGCAATAGATTAAATAAAAGTCCTATTCAAAGAATATAAACTTTATATAAAGAAAAGAAAAACTGGAGAAAATGAGCTTTGGATACGAAAACCACCGATTTATTTAAATGTAGCTCACAAAGTGATAGAAATGTTTTTAAAGTCTTCTCCGTTGAGAATATTGCCTCTAGCACTGTAAAACTTACAACTGCAATCAGGATTAATACAGTAAAATTTCTCTAATATGACAATACTCACAGGTAAAGGTAAGATTTATTTCTTAAATTATTATCCGTGCTCTCCATCGGGAAATATACATAATATAAAGATAGGAAATATAATTAATATTCCATCTGAAATACATTTTTGCCAATTAATATTTGTTTCGTTTCCCTCGTCCCAAATAGTGACATTTTCTGTAAATTCACGAATGATCTGTTTTTATGAGTTGATATTCAACTGTTCTTCAAAAAGTTTGCAAGCAACCGGAATCAATATTTTAAAGACTTTATTATTTGAAGTCATTCACTGCATTATTGCCTTAATGAAGTTATGTTTCATAAAATAGCACCTAAAATACTTGTATTATGTATCTTCAGTAGCCATAAAAAAGTTATTAATAATATATGGCTATTGGAGATACCTGAGACAAGTATTTTGTAAGTACTTGTACATGAGTTATTGCAGCTATAATGGGAGCTCAAAAATTCCGTTGACGTTATATTGATGATTAGTTATTTATTTTGCTTTAAAGTTCAGAAAATAAATAGTAAAAAACTAAATTTGAGGTCCAACGTTCTGGATTCCTCTATTATTTCCCGCACATTCCCCTCTCTTTTTAAACTAAGATTAATAGACTGCTCGGCTGAAACAAAACCACAATCGTATGGTTTTAAGCAATTTTTATGTTACTTCAGATACGTCGATGACACTCACATATTCAAATATTTATTGGAGATATCGAGGAATGCATTTGTAAAATATCAATGTCTTAACACTAGAAAGTCAGAGGGTCCATTTTGGCCCCTTTTTAAAATTCTCGCGCCTATTAATCTCGTACCAAAGACAGGATATTGTTGTCATTTTTTACTTTTCATTATTTGGGCTAAATATGCTTCGTGCCCGGTCGGATTGATCTAGCTCAATTGAAACCGGAGATATGAAGGAGCATACTTAGACTGTCCAAGGGGTCAGAATGGCCCCTAATGCGTTTTTCGGTGTACTATCGTGTTTCTTCTGTCAGTATCGAAATATTAGTCTACATTAAGTTACGTAGATATCATCGATTTCCTAAAGCTTACCAAACGGCATTGTAAGTCATGTGTCACAAAAGAGCAATAATCGTGGTTTTATTGGGTCTGAAATAGATTCTGTGTTTGCATTCTGTGCTGAAGCGCTCTTTTGTTTAGCTAGTGAGTGGCTGTGTTGTATACACAAGATAACGACACTTGAAGGTATACCGCGCGTTGATCACGTGATTTCTGTGGTCATGCCCTTATCTGAGTGGGTAAGTGGAACGGGGGTTAATTTGTTGTGGTACTGTGAGCTGTAAACATGTCTCGCCGATGAGGTTTTATGGTTGAGGAGGTTTTGAAGGGGCTTTAAAATCTAGAAGAGGACAAATCAGGAGATGAGAGTGAACCATTCGAAAGTGGGGATAGTGGTGATGAGGAATTTGTTCTACTTCAAAAACATGTGGATAGTGACAAGTGTGGAAGATTCCCTTCACGACCACTAGGTCTGTGCGTCTGAAGACCAACAACATCTATCTAGAATTCTTTACTGCGAACAGTGCTGCAGTGCTACAAATCGTGGGAGAAACTAACTGTGGATGAACAACTTCTGCTGCCAAAGGCAAGATTTCCATTCATAAAGTATATAGCAAGGAACCCTGACAACATCAGAATCAAGTTTTTGCTCCTCGATTGTCTGGGCACGAAGTACATCGTGAATGAGTATCCGTACACTGGTGCAGATCAGCACCGTCCAGATAACCAAGGCGTTGGCGAGAACGTCGTTCTCAGGCTCATAGATGTACACCTCGGAAAGGGACAGAACGTCATGACTGACAATTATTTCACCTCTGTAAAGCTTGGCGGTATGCTTGGGCGAAATATACCAGCCTCGTCGGCACGCTCAACCGCTGCCGAGGGTAGGTGTTACCAACAACAGAGGCCGGGAAACCATCCTCTCCATTCTATTCGAGAAGGTACACGATTACAACGCTCTTACTGTGTACCAGAGGAAGACCAGCAAAAACATCTTGTTACTAAGTACACTCCACCCCACAATGGGGATAAATGACAATGAGAAGAGTACACCAGAGACTTTGTAACTCTGCAATGAGACCAAGTACGGCGCTGTTGGCATGCATCTAATCCACGAATTCAGGCTCCCGACGTTGACCAATGCACGTGTTCTTCCATGTTCTCTATTTGGCAGCCATAAATGCATGGGTGCTCTACAAAGAGGTAACAGGGAAGAAGACGCTGAGTGGAAGGTGGTACATTCTCCTGCTGTGCGTGGAGCTCCGTGCCCTTATGTGGGTTCCAGACACAGAGAGAGAACAACCTGGTGCTTGGGATGTAGTGCAAGCGCCAAACAAGGACAATTAACCGAGCACAAGTGACACGCGGCAGAAATGTAAAATCCGCAGTGCTTGAAAAGGCAATCGCACCGTAACTATCTGTATGGGCTGTAACAAGCCAATGTGTAGGAAGCGTGCAGAGAAAAGACGTCTCTGGTTCATAAAGTGTATCGTACATAACAACATCAAATTCTTCCACCCTCGACATCACCAAAGTTTTGTTTGTGATCATCTTCATCTGATAGACTGATTTTTTATTGTAATAAAAAGTAATTATTAGCTACTTCTCTTGGGAATGCTTGAATAATTTTATGGAAAATTCAATTCTTTGGTTTTCATTTTTGTACTGATTGTAAATGCTAGATAGTATGATATGTGATTGATATGATGGTAAATACCGATTGTTATTAACTGTACTCTTAGCAATAGTGATTTTAAAGTGATATAGATGCATGTTACCTGAACTTTGAGTTGAATTAACACGACATTTTCGCATATAATACATTTTTGACATGCCTGTACATATCATATCAAGTAATAATAAAATAATAAAAAATAAAATCTTATTCCAAGCGCAAAATAACTAATAAATGAGGTACCAAAATGGTCCTTACGGACATTTTAGGTAGACAGCCACCTCCGGACCTGTAGTGTTAAAAAACAACTTTTGAAAACTTTCCGTTTCTTACGTTGAATTAAATAATTTCAATATCAATTTTCATTTCATCTATTTTCCTAAAACACAACACACTGGTGACTAACAGCAGCATCAGTGAAGCAGAATATTGCAAAAAATACCCGTTTGAAGGTTGGTGACGTTAGGAAATGACGAATAAGGATATCGCTCTCAGGTATATCTCTCCGAAACGCGTATATGAATGACAAATTGAAACAATTTGGCATTTAAACTCTTTGTTCGTCAGCTTGAAAGGATATTAAGTCCTGAAGTACAACATTTCAAATGTATAGAAAACAAATTCACGAAATTGCAAGAGATGGCTAAACTTATTATTCGATTATGTTTTGCAGAAATGAATACAATATTTATTTACAATAAAAATGTTAGATACTTAGTTATGGGACATCTAGAAGAGCCACTTGTGATTCTGAAGCTAATCGTTTTGTTAGGAGCGAGGATCTGCCGCTAAAATTCTGCAAGTAGACACCGAGAGCCGACTTGCTGTATTTGATGATAATATTGCAATTTGTAAATATGTAACTGTGATTTTATTACCGCGTTTTATTTCGTAAACGATATGGTCTGCCTTTCTGTCCGTCTGTGTAATCAATGAAATTAAAATAGAAAGTAAACGGTAAGATATATAAAACTGAAATTTGTTGGTTATATGTGATCTACGATACCATCTATTATCCTTATTTTCTTTCGATGATTCTCTTTGAGGACATCTGTCGGGGCAGTTTGATATTAGCTTGGCTAGTTCCCGTCCCACAAAGGAAAACATCCGTGTTCAGAAACGAGAGAAAATGTTCTGCTACGATAGTTCAGGGGTAGAATATCCGCCCGGCAAGTGGAAGACCCGGGTTCAATTCCCGGTCATAGCAGACTTTTTTCTCGTTTCAAAAATTGTTCCATCTATTATCCTGTCAAAGAAAAGAATTGGGGAAATCGAGGGGTATCAGTTGATGCATTCTAAATTTTCATATTAAGATTCTGAGAAAATGGTTATAGAAAAAATGTTTAAAAATTTCAATGTATATGCGACCTAAAA
This sequence comes from Tanypteryx hageni, assembly GCA_028673005.1. NCBI lineage: Eukaryota > Metazoa > Arthropoda > Insecta > Odonata > Petaluridae > Tanypteryx > Tanypteryx hageni. Next base: position 126,838,351 of record CM054113.1, on the reverse strand, counting down.
TTCTATCTATAAGACTGAAGAATAATTTCTTTTGAATAATTGGGGAGCATTAAGGAGATCCCTTTTAAGTAATGTAATAGGTCCATGACATAATCCAATGGACATTATATTATAAACCTAACATGTGTAATAGTATGAATATAATTTTTCAGTTTATCATTGAATAATTTACTTTATTCATATAATTATATTACAAAGTTAATAAAGATTTTTTGTTTAGTTAAGAAACCACAAAAAATAAAACACGCTTTTTCATATTGGGTCAGCAAATAGAGTTCCCTGTTACTGTTTTCTGGCTTATCACTCTTTTGTACTATTGTTGCTAAAACTCCTTCCACATTGGGCATAAATAGAAATCAAGTGGAAAACCCTGTACCTCCGTACTTTATACCAGCGGTCGGCAACCTATGGCACGGGTGCAAAAAGGTTGCACGCGAAGAGATTTAACATGGCACCTTAATTAAGAGAAAAATTTCAAAAATTATGTATTTTTTAAATAATTTAACTTTTATATTAAATATATTTCATACTGTGTAGGGCAGTATTATACCTTTACCAGGCTGCCAATGGGTCATTGCCTTGCTCCAGCGATTATGCATAGATGGGCGCGCGCAGTAGCAGCGGAAATTTGGGTAAAGTTTCTAATACGGATGATTTGTTACTTGGATGACTGGCTTTTGGTGTTTCTTCGGCCAGACTACAGTTTAGTTGATGACATTTTATGGTTTGTGGAAAAAGACTTAGGCATAACCTCAAACAAGGATAAGTGTGTGTTACGATTTACAACGTCTCTAAAATATTTGGGTGTGAATATTGACACAGAAACGCAGCAGCTATGACTTACGGCGTCTTCACTGGTGCTAGTGCACTATGTATTGCTTCAATTACCGTTATTTTTTATAAAAGACGTCTTTATACGTAGAGTGAAGTGGTTTCATGAGTTATGGACCTTTCATTGCGTTCACAAGAAGAAACAATTTGCTAATTGGCACTCTGTTCACGAGGCATACTCTGACGCAACGCCATGGCAGATTGCGTGGCTTTGCCAGTCGCTAAATATGTGTGTTATGTTACCACTAGATGAACAGCTGCCAATTTATTATGCTGAAGGTTTGGCAGCCCTATGTGGTGCTAAGGATATTATGGAAGAGGCGCCTTTTTATTCCTCTGTTACTATGTTTGTAGATAATTTTCCAATATTTTATGCTCTTCCCAAGGGTACTGGTGTACTCTTTAACAATAATAACTTTTTAAAATTGTACCTTATGATAATAAAGGATTTGTCACGTAATGTGACCTCGAGGTACGTCCCGACGGCGGCCAACATGGCCGACGGACCATCCTACCATTAAATGCACCAACGGCCGGTGATTGGCTCGCCGGTATCGGGGTGTTATTTAGGTGGGATAACGCCTGAGAAGGGGGTCAGTCAGATTGAGCCTAACTCGGGGCGTGCCCCCAGATCTCTATACTATAATAATAAGTATTTTAGGCGTTCATAATATTTATTCTACCTTTCGATAGATATTTGGGTCACCTAATTTACTATATAGACAAAATAAATTTAATAGTGGCACGCGCGGATGGTCACAGAATGACACCCAACAGGAAAACGTTGCCGAACCCTGCTCTATACGAAGAGGACCAAAGGGTCAACTGCTTAGCGTCCCTTCCGAAGGACAGAGCGCTGACTTGTGCGGTCTCCTCAAACCATACAAGTAGGGGACGGGACGATCCCAGGTTGAAATATCCAACCTCTGCCGGATTCAAACCTGGAACCGCTTCGTGGAAGGCCAACACTTTAGCTACTCCAGCAGCGCCACCCCCGAATAAACGGGATTTCGAACGTTCGCTTCCTTCTCTCCTGTCATCAAAGGAACGGCACTCCGAGAAAGATCGCCCCGCCAAAATCCGATACAATTCTAATAGAGAAAAGGCACATTACAATTCCGTCTCTTCCGAACTCACTCACCGTTTGCACTCTTCGCCTCCACTCTCCCATTCTATTTCCCCTCCACTCCTCCCCTCCACTCCACTCTCCGCTTCCATCCTGCCCTCAATTCTCCCCTCCACTCCTACTAATCTCTCTTCCCTCCACTTCCCCTCACCACTTCCCTCCACTCCTTCCCTCCACACCATATCTCCGCTCCTCCCCTCCACTCTCCATTCCACTCTCCCCTCCACTCCTCCCCTTCACTCCTCTCGTCAACTTTTCCCCTCCACTCTTCCCTCCACACCTCCCCTACTCCTCCCCTCAACACCTCCCATCCACTCCTCCCCTCCCATCCGCTCCCCCTTCTCCCTTCCATTTCTATCATCGTAGAACGGACTTACCCTGTGCACGTCGTTAGAGGGCCTCACCTTGCTTCGCCTCCTCATTCGGTCATTTCCGAAAGGAGCTGCGTAAGTGCTTCCCCTCTTTGGAGCGAATGTCCTCCTCGCCCCAGCCGCTGGCTATCCACTCAGTTTAGGATGACTGTCCAACGCTTGCTGCATGGAAACTGAGACAGGAATAATATACTCGTCTATTATGCAAATTCTTCCGCAAATATTCGAATCCGGTAGCTAAATTAATCCTTTACGAAATGACGGTGCTGTCTAAAATAATAGAAATATTTCTATCGAATGGCTGCGTGTCGACAATTGACAGCTTTTGAATCGCCGCTTAAGATAACCCTCGGTCTACGTCGACGATGACGAATTCAAATATATTCTGCTTCTATCTACTAGGATATCGTCAAATATCAATCCGAGAAGTTTTGTTTGTAGAAAGTTATACGAATCAAAACAAAAAAGTAATAGATAGAAGCTCATAGGATCTATTACGAAGCTCGATTTCCCACCGCAATTTAATAGACAAGAAGTTGTGGAATTTATGCAGAAAAATTTTCCACATAAATTCTCTTCACGATTTTTTTGGCCTTTGTTTCTCCGTCTAACGCTTCCTCGGTTGCCTCCTCTGAAAGAGGAACTCCCGAAACCCGACTCGGGCGTTTTGCCTCGCCGCCCTCTCCCTTTCCCCTTCCCTCCCTCCCTCTTTCCCTCTCTCTCTCTTCCTCTCTCTCTCCCTCTCTCTCCTTCCATCTCCCTACCTCCCTCTCTCTCGCCCTCCTACTCTCCCTCCAGCCCTCTCTCCCTTCCTTCCTCAAACGCCGCAGAGGAAACGCGCCCAGCAAATACATTTCTCACCCGTAATCATTTCTTCACTCTCCTTCCGCTCTCTTCTTTCTCTCTTTCTCTCTCTCTCTTCCATCCAGTCTTTCCCTCCGTCTACAAAGTCCGCTTCATACCACGTTTTTCACTTCATTTCTCCGTCATCGCAAATTTTCTTCCCCATTCTTTTATCTATTCATATCTCCTCCCATTCCCTCTTCGTCTACTCACACAAGAGATGCAATTTTTTCTATTTCTTATTTTCTTGTTATTCGGTGAATTTTCCCCTCGAGTGTATCGCTTGAAATAATCCATTTCTCTCTTATGTTCCTCCTTACACTTCTTCCCCAATTATTAATTCCCTCCTTTTGGAGTTCTGAGTGCCTTTAGATATCTGTCTTCCTCTTCTATTTACTACAGTCTGACATTAGTCTCATTTTAGTCTCACATCTCTTCCTTGTTTTACTTCGCCTTTAACCCGCATTGCGCATTTTTTCACATAATTTTCCTTCAAATACAGTGAACCCTCGATTTAACGGAATTCGGATTTAACGGACTCATAGTTGACGGCCGTCCGGTCGCTGAGAGTGCAATCCCTATTGCCGCTTTGTCCGCGATTTCAGACCACTCACCATTCGTCGATGCCAAGGGCAGTCTGTTTGCAAAGAGCATTATTGCCTGACATTTGGTTCCTGTCTGATTGTTTTCTATGCTTTTCAGTTTTCGCCATAACATTTTCTCCACTTTTGAACTTCCCGCCCGGACCGACGAAATTTCTAGGGGAAAGTATGTTTGACGAGAGTGTCGAGCACCGAGCGATGAAATTAAAAGGAGGCAGAGTGAGGCAGTTAAAATACGAATTCATTTGCTACGCTGCAATTAGGGATACATTGGTTCGATTCTCGGTACCACATGGTTTCCCGCAGGACTTCGTACTTACCACGGCGATGTTTATCGTGCCTGTGCGTTAGTGACTTACGAGACGGAAACATTGTGGGGTGGTGTGTCGAATGAAACAACAGGCGTGCTAATTTAAATTTCAAGTATAATCACTAGAGTTGAATGCAGTGATTGCGTCGAGAAAGGAAACTAAAAAAAACTTTTCCGGGCAATTTTGGATTGTCATATTTATGTTCCAAATCTCCAGACTGTCAACAGTTCCAGTCTATTAGTTTTTGCGCTTTTAGGTTGATAAAAACGTGGTAATGTTCATAGAATATTTACGTAAATAGAAAAAACCACATCCGTCAGAAGTGAAGCGGCGAGAGTGGGAGACTGTGGATGACATGCGCACGGAAATTTCAAAGTTGTAATTATACATTTTCTTCGAATTTGAATTAATAGTTTTACAGCATTAGATGAACATATTATTATTGTTTAACAGTGTTCCTAATGTACTGCATTTGACATTATAAGATGTGGCCATTTAGGTGCATTTTGTTTCATTATATGATGAACTTTCGCATTTAACGGACTTTCGGCAATAACGGACACCCTATCCCCCAATTAGTCCGTTATATCGGGGATACACTATATCAATATAATTACTCAATAGTTATACTATCGATGTAGCCAAAACCTATTTTAGAAATTAAATCAAAAGCTTTGTTTCTGTCATAGCTGCCTCTCCACATTCTAAAGGTTAATCTATCTCTATATCAACGCGTTCCTTCGTTCCAATAATTTTATTCTGCTACAACTTAACCTTAAAAATCCTTCGTTTCTTCATTTCTATATCTTTTCTTGTTCGGACACTTAAATCTTCATTACGTTAATCTTCCCTTTCCTTCTTTGTAGTTTTACTTTCGCATTATTTTCATTTTCCCTAATAAATCTCCGTTCGTCTGGTTCACTCTTCTTTATCTCAAATATCTCCATTATTTTTCTTCTTTATTCTATTTCCCGCTCTCTCTCAAACGATTTTATTCTTTCCTCTCTCTTGATTCTTTTTCATCTCTCCTCTTATCCAAATTTTTTTCCCATCCGAAGCCGACACCCACTCTTTTATCCGCCCCTCCTTTCAACCTCCAATTCCGCTTTGCAATTGTCTCCGAGCCTCTCTCTCTCTCACTCTCAATTTCGCCTCTCCCCCAACAGCTCGTTCCCCCAAACCGGGGCTCCTTTTACCACTCAAATATCACTACCAATTTTCTCTATCTCTCTCTCTCTGAGCCTTCTTCCCCTCTCTCCACCCTCTCCCTCCATCTCCTGCCCTCCTGGTTCTTCTCCTTCTCCTTTCTCCTTCTCCATCCTCCCTCTCTCTCCTGCAATCTTCCTCCGCCCTTATCCCGGCCATCCTTCCAGAATCCGCTATCTCCTTAATCTTAATCTCGCCTCCCTTCTTACTTTCTATTCAAACACTTGCTCATCATCTCGCTGCCTTGCGGAGACGACTCATAAAACTAATCTCGTGATTTTGCATATTGAGCGATGTAATCCCGTTCCGTTCCCTGACCAATAAATTCATGTTTTCATGCACTCCGCCTTACGACGTGACCTGCTGCCATAACCTATCGTCTATCTTCCTCTTTTCTATCGCATCCTTACTTTGTTTTGATCCTTCTTCCATACTTTATAATTCCAGATGTATTAATTTATTCTGCACGTGTTGCTCAATCAGATGATAATTGGTGGATCAACTATTTCATGCATTCGAACAGATTTACTTTCACGTAATTCCGAAATTTTTATTCATGAAAATAGAATTTATTCCTTTTCACACAGGTTTGCAATCTCGACTAGATACTCTCGGCCGATGATTTTCCCCGATATCGCTATGTTTGCAGCAAAATTAGGGTTTTGCGATTAAATATGAGGAAGGAATATACATATAGTATATATACAATAGCGGATTTGAAACAAGGCCAAAGTAGGCAATGGCCTAGGGATTGATTGCTGACCGGCAATAAAAAAATTATTATTACACAAAATTTTGATGAATTTAACTATTATGATTTGCCGATGGACGGGATGACGGACAAATCATATACTCGAGTGATTGTTTTAGAGAAAAAAACGCCAAAAAGTTGGCAAAAAAATAATTTTGCCTAGGTGCGAGAAATTTCTAAATCCGCCACTGTGTATATATATATATACACACACTCATCAGAGATATAAACAGTCGCACTAATGAGTACGAGTTGCCCATCCCTATGTGCTTCAACGGTTAAGAGAAAGCATTCGATTCTATTCAAAGTTCGGTGTTAAATTCGATAAAGGAACAAAGGATTGAACACACATATATAACTTGATGAAGAATATCTAGAAAAAAGCAATATACTCTGTCCAGCTTCATGAAGAAACGAGAGACATAAAGACCGAAAAGGAAGTGAGGCAAGAAGATAATTTGTCTTTAAAATTTTTGACAGTACCTCTAGAGAAAATATTCATTAGGCTGGACTGAGAACAAAATTGTTTTAATATAAATGGAGACTCTTTGTATCTCTTGCGACTAACTGATAACATTATACTGTTCATAGGAAGCCCAGAAGAGCTCTTTAAAAGAACTGAGGAGCTGTAGTATGCAAACCTAGGAGCTGGATTTAAAACGAATTTTAATAAGACAAAGCTCACAACTCCTTCACAAATCCTAGGAGGATGTATAGTATTAACAGAGCAAAACTCGAAGAAGTAATAAGTTACGTTTACTTGGGTCAACTCGTCACTACGTTCGGATGACTTCTTGGAGAGCTCAACAAGAAAGTGAATATGGCACGGGGTGCGTTTGGACATAATACTAACATCTAAAAATCAAATATCCCAATCTTTCTAAAATAGAGATTGTGTGGCCAATGTGTTCTGCCTACTCTGATCTACTGATGCGAAACATGGATCATGAATGTCAGAATAGTCCAGTGCCCGAGCACAACACTGACGATCTTGGAGAGTTGTATGCTGGGGACCACCAGAATAGACCACAAATGGAACGAACACTCTGCTGAGAGGGAATTCAATGTCCCTGTTCAAGGTGTCATCGTGCAGCCTGATCTCAATGGCTTCTTTCACCAGCCTCAACAAAACCCACTTATCTTTGCCACCACCTTCGCCTCGGCGAAGTTGATGCGGTGGCCATAGTTGATGTTCCGCAACCGCCAATTTTTCTTTTAATCTATTCTCTATTATCCGCCCTGTTTGTCTTATATACTCCTTACCACACAAACACGGAATCTTGTACATTCCGGACGTTTTTAGGCCTAGTTGGTTCTTGGCCTGTGGTAGGAAAATTTGATCTTAGAAAACGGTTTATGCTCTACCCTGATACCTGGCGTGCCTAAGATTCTCGATATCTTCCATGAGACTTATTTACTGAGTTAGTATGGCTTCTAACATCAATATATAGTTAGTAATTTTAGTAAAGAAACTTTAATTTTGCTTCGTTTACTTGTTTACACATTGATATTTTACTTAAGTATCGGTAAGAATTAAAATCACTATCTTTTTAATAAATCGAAAAGTAAATGAAGCTTCAATGTATTCAGCACGTTATGTTAATTTCAGTTAGTATTTAAATGAAAGTCTTACGTCATAATATTAAATGGAATTAATAAATATGCTGTATACGTATAATTTTCAATTGATTATCTGCAAGTACAATATTAAATTTCGATTTTACTCTAATTAAAGTTACAATATAATCAAGTTCATTGAGTCTGAAAGAGAATATTATGAGTTAACTCGCGGACCGAAAGTACGATTATTTAACGTAAATGTGTGGCATGTAGCGGAGGTTATGATTGGAAAATGTGAGTACAAATGATGATTGATTGATGTTAAAATGAAATTAATTAATTTCAATATTAAATTCGACAATTTATTTAACTCTGCGATGCAATAAATAGTCTTTCTTTAGAGGTTTTTATCGTTTTGTCTATTTAAGTTGCTATTTGGAATTTACTTCTTGCTACGATCTATTAGTTTCATTAATTAACTTGAATTTTCGAAATAAATCTTCATAGCTTGATATCTATTTACAAACGCTTGCCATAAATAAAGAATAAATGTTCACTGCATTTACACATGTGAGTACAAACCATTTCTGCTGTTTTTATTCCGCCGTGTGAATGTGACATGAACATTACAATCGATCAAGTTCCAGTCTTCTCCAAATCATTTATTCACTGCTTCAACTATGTGGCAAAATTTTAATGAACAAGAATTATATGCCACAAATTGAACAGTTTATTCTTCGAACGAAGATATTCAAAGCTGTTTATTAATATATGGTTCAGAAGGGGCAGGCAAAACGTATTTGTACACAACATTATATCATAAATTGAAGTCGATAGAAAAAAAGATTTTAAATGTGGCGTGAGCTGGAATTGCAGCGATAATTCTTCCAGATGGTATCACATGCCACACAGCCTTCAATTTACCTCTGGATCTGCAGAGTTCAACTTCATCAATACTTTCATCTGTCTAAATAGTTTTTTTACTCGGGTTTGATGTTATAATCTTGAATGAAGCATAAATGGCTTAATTGTTCAACTGCTGTACTTATCATTTTTAGAGGCTGGTTTTCACGACTTTCTACTATCTGGATTCACTCTAGTCTGCAGTCTGCCAGGAGTCCTGAATTTTTCATCATTTTCAGAAGACTCTTCAGGCGCAATGGGTCCACTACCTCTGTGTCTACGTAGACCTATAAATGTTTGACCACAGAACAATATTGATTTAATCGCCGGAATGAGCCTTTTCCTGTTTTCAGGTGATCATTTTAGTCCCTGTATATCAAGTTGTAAATGTACTGGATGCTATTTATTTTGCGTAAATACTGTAAGGCTCTCTGCAGCTTTCTTACACTTATTATGATAATTAGTAAACTCGTGATAAACAGATTTGGCTATAACATGTCCAGGGAAAACATAATATTGATATTTTAGAAATAGAAGCACTTACCTGCTATACAATTAAGGCGGCAAATTTTAATTTCTTAATAAACCGAAGATTGTGTCTGAAACTCGGGGATTTTCAAACTATAATACCTCATGAAAAACTGTTTGAGCGTGATCACATTCATGCATTTGACTAGGGGCGTAAGACGGAATTCGGAAGGGAATAAGCTTGAGCATTTTCTCAGGAAAGAAAGGAAGAAAAATTCTCTACGAGAATGGAGATACACTGGTGATAGATTGGGAATCAAATGAAGGAAATCTCGTTTACTTTTCCACTGAAAACAAAAGGTGTTTGGCACACGGGGTAATTGACATCGGTCACCTTTAACGGAGTGCGAGGAATTCAATAGTAACTATTAATATGCTTAAGCTCGATATCGGAGCCTATTGTGTGACTGCATCATTAAAGTCATTACAAAATACCTGTGTTCGATTCCCGCGAATGGAGGCTTTTTAAACAAAAATCTCTCACCTGTGCCTGGAAGTGGAAAGCAGTACTATATGATATAGAGCCGAAAACAAATGATGTGGATTGAGTCTACACATATACGTAAAATACAGCTACAGGTTATACAATGGAAATTCGTTTATACGTTTTTCACGGGACGTGGCAAAAATAACCTGTATGTGAGAAAAACGTTCAAGATAAGTTTTTCTCGTAATTGTGATTGAACTGCAGTAATACTCGTTGCTGAATGTCATTAATATGTATTTTCTTACGCAATCACAACATGTTATTCACACAGTACATTGGTGAGATATTCGATTGACTCACAAATATATGACACGTGCACTGGTGAGCACGGACGCACCTACGTTAGATGGCGCGCCAAAACCGATCACAATGCTTCCGTAATGGTCAAAGTACTCGAAGACGTGCGCAACATGACCACGTTCGCCTCGAGTTAGTTTGGGATAACCTGAGCAAAATGGGAAGAGGGGTGGTGGTAAATACACATAGTTCTGTACATATTCTTTTAACGATACCTTTATTTTTACTGCTTCTCTGAGTTTTTTTACTTGTATACTGAAATACGTCATGAGGAAAATTTCACAATTGTAAAAATCACATCCAATACAAAGAATTAACACACTTTAGATAGGAAGAGAAATCATGTTTAAAAGTCACCGTACATATCCAAACAACGCCCGGGTAAATTTTAAAAGAGAATAACACAGAAAAGCTTGAAGAAATCCGTTTCTTAATCTTCGTGGGTACACTTTTATGCGAACGGGAAGCAGAACAGTACATTTTATGGGTTATAGAAGTCTAGTTTTCCATTTACGTTCAGAACATCAAAACGTCACCTAATGACACTAATTCTTGGAAAATCAGCTGCCGGTCAGGTACATTTGAGAGGAAATGGCCGCTGGGAAGTGCAAATTGTAACGTAAAAGTAAGAATAAACATGCAAACGAATATCGTACAAAAGAATCGTTTTTATATGGAGAAGTGTTCGGTGCCGCGAGAATATTAGGCATAAGTGAGAAAAACGTACGTGGGAAACGTATAAGAGTTTCCACCGTATATGTACGGTTTCAGCGGAGACAGTACAGAGACGTAGAAAGGAAGGTGGAGAATACCACATTATGTTTCCCTATTAATGATTGTGAGTTCTCCCGAGGTATAACATTCCGTATGCAAAAATAGTCCCAAATTCGTATCTCGGGGAGGAGACTAACTTGAGGAAAAACTTGTCGAATGTAACTTACTCATTTGTACTTGGAATGTTTAACCCACGAGGAAGGCAGGGAAGCTGGAGTATCTATAGGAAGTAATGGAAAGAAGCTGGATCGACAACATAGATTTTAGCAAAGTTAGATGTGAAGGAGACGGGAAGCTAGATTCGGAAGAATTTATGGTGGTCTATTCTAGAGGAAATATCGGCACAATTTGCGCGCGCGTGTGTGTGTGTATTTTTGACTAATCAACCTCTTTGATTATTATAGCCATAGCTCCTTCCACACCGAATACATTCACAAGGGAGGAGGGAAACCCGGTGCCGGCATTAGCCTACTCTTAACAAAGAGCACCAAGGGGGCCAACTGCTTGACGTCCCTTCGGAAGGATCGGCGCAAGAGGAGTAACTCTTTTTCATAATATGTTGAGAATCAAAATAAAGATAGTAGCAACGAACAATTGGCTGATGGCAATAAAGCGTAATACAGACCCAGTGGACATATTTATAATATAGATGTATATGGTTGCATCGTCTTACAATGGATATGAAATCGAAGATTTATATGAACAAATTAACAATATTTATGGAGAAAAGGGCAATGAAAAGGTTAACTCCATAATAATAGGAACGAAAATGGACAAGATTTAATTGCTGTTATTTAACAAAGACTTTGAAAAAAACCGAGAAGGAGAAAATCCAGTAGAATCAACAAGAATAACGATCTAAAAGTCACTAGTACATACATGGTTCAAAAACCACAAGCGATGACTGTATACATGAAAGAGCCTAGGAGATTGAATGAGATTCCAAAATGATTACATCCTCGCAAAAAATATTTATGACAAGCATAAACATGCCAAGGCATTACCAGGAGCAGACAGATTCAGATCACAGTGTTCAACTAATCTAATAATTTAGCTAAAATATATAAGGAAAACGAGAAGAGAAAGAAATGGGATTCTGTCAAATTTAAAATAAGGCAGGTTGCATTCAGTGCGGAGTTGGGGTGGTTTATAAAAATAAACTGGTTTGGGAAACACATGACTTTCTCCATATTTATATGGCAAATTATATGTTGTTAGCTCTGGGATCGTTTTCAATATTTACTTCCGGTTGACATTTAAGAAAAGAAAAAGGAGCGTTACTAAGAAGTAACTAAGCGTCAATTGTTAGCAATAGTCTTCGGTAGGTGGCGTGGTGGTGGCAGCTAAAAATATAAGATATCTCTTAAAAAATGCATTATATGGAAAAATGTATCAAACAAAGATTGTAGAAAAAAATTCCTACAACCTTTATTCCTATACATTTTTACATTAACCAAATATTAAAGCAAATATTTCAAAATAACGGATAAGTGACAAGAGCAAACACCCACTTTCGTAGACCGATTTTTACCAAAAACTAATCAGATCTTCTATTTATTATAAAAATGTTAAATATAAAATTTTGCGTTGAACTGATTAATAGTTTTTGAGTTAGAGCGCCCACAAAAATCTATTACATACAGACAGACTGACAGACAGACACACAGACATCATCGAAAAAATAGTCAAAACGTTTTCAGGGAACCTTAAAACAAGTATTTCCGTTGAAATCTCGAATTTGATTTTTTTCATGAAAACAATACTTTCTCTATACTTCGTATATGGAAAAAGTAAAAGGACTTGAATACAGAATGGGAGAAAATCACAGCCAGTGCCATATAAGCTTTGGATAAAGAGGCAGGTAAACAAGACAAGAAAATCTGAAAACCATGGATCACCGAGGAAATAATTGAGAAAATGGATGATATGAGAGTGTAAAAATACGGTAACATTGAAGAAGGTAAAACTAAGTGTAGACGTAGTCATAACGACTAAAAAGGTTACAAGTAAAGCTAGAGAAAGCCTGATAAAGATAAAAATTTATGAAATACATATGTAGGATGGAAAATTTAGAGAGATATGATATGATGTACGGTACTATGGAAAGCAAAAAAGAAAAAGCAATATCAGAAAGAATGAAAAATAGATGAAATATTTTTCTCTATAAATGAGCATATCTTTACTAAAGCGTTTTATCGTTAAAGGAGTTATTTTAATTATCGATTGAATACCAGTGAAAATAGGAGCTGATATACTCATTAATTTAGTTCTAGACACGCCTGTTTGAACAAACAAATATTATACATTACTGTGGAATTCCTAGTTTAGTGCATCAATTGCCTCGCCAAGTTCTTGCGGTATGCTATTTATGGTTTATATTACGGTTTGCATTGGTAAAGGATGTTCCCTCATCAAACGGTGACTCATTCGGTTTGCGTCATTTTCTCTAGAACTATTCCCACTGATTTGCATTTAGTATGGATAGTTGAAATTATTCTACATTTATTTTTTATCCGCACAAATGCATAATATAAGCTCTTGTTCTAATTACTGAGAGTTCCCGTCGTTTCCTTCGCAACCTATTCGTTGTATGTATGTTTCTGAGCGGCAGTGAAAACAATTAATTGTGAAACATCAACGACAAGGGGATTATGGAAGATCACGCTCTTCATCATTTCACTGAACTTTTATGAAGAACAAGATTGATGGAGGTGATGCATTAGTGCTCCTTACGTATTGACATTTTGTGGGTTCCAACATCTGAATGTGGCTATACATGACGACTTCATTCGAATGAAAAACAAATAAAAGCTCAAAATCGGCAACTCGAACCCAATCGGGAAGGTTTCACGAGAATGAGGTATATAACACTTCTTAACCGTATCTAGAAACCTGACACATTACGCTACGCGAATCTCATTTGAGGAATCGTTACATTCTGATATCTGCAGAAGTGGAGAGAATATCATGTTGAATATAGCCGAGCATCATTTTATTGAAGATGCCCGCTCCAAATGACGGCTGTATTTTTGAAGTTGCCAGCTAAAATTTTTTCTCGAATGATACTTTAATTTATTGCTCCGTATTATTTGCTGAATCAGCTTAAGCCTTTCGGTCACCACTCCCGCCAATCGTGTTCATATTCTGCGAGAGTGATGTAGCACATGCAATACATCTGGTCTCCAATTCAGCACGGCATTATTCTCCATGGGTGGTTCTCCTTTACACAGACTATACACGCATATTACGATAATGCCAGCAGAGTGATGAGACGGAAGCGCCATAGAAAGGAGTTGCAGAGGAGGTAGGATATATAAGAAGGGGGATGGAGTAGGGGGGAAATAGAGAGGGACATAAAAAGAGGGAGAGAGAAAGAGAGGGAGGACAGGAAAGAAAAGCGGTGCTCACGATGGCGGTGTTGTGATGCTCCCTCTCTTGTTGTTGTTGCATAAGGAAAACGACTCGAGGTTTAGGGTTGTTGGCGTGAGAGATGGGGAAGAAAAATGGCGGAAGCAGGGAAGGAGGCGGAGGGGGAAGGGAGCGGAGGAGCGCTAGAGTAGTCGCATAAACAGGAACCGAGCAGCGGAAGGGGTGTATGTAATCGTAAAGTGAGGAGAAGGAAGGTCGGGAGGCGGAGGGGGCGGGTCGAAAGGCGCAGGAAGACGAAAGGTTGGGATGTAGAGGGAAAATAACTTAGGCGAAACTTAGAGGCCTGAGAAAGGCTTGGAGGGAGAAGAGAGGGATGGGAAGAGGACAGGAGAGAGGGGAATAAAAGGAGGGAGGGAAGAGGGGAGGGAAGGAGAGGGAGGAGATAGGGTAGATAAGGAGGGAGGAAAGGGGAGAACGGGTATAATAATTACAGAGTGAGAGAGTTGGTGAATTTGGCGATGAAGGCAGTAAAAATGGTGAGAGTATGGGATAAGTATACAAGTAGCATGATGGCACCGCATCGAGGAGAGAGCGACGGTGGATCGCATATGAGAAGAAGGAGAGAGAAGGTGGCAAGATGTCGTTAATAGGAAGGAGGACGGGATGAAATAGAACAAGTAGAAGGAACTAAAAACGAGAAAAATTTAGGAGTAGAAGACGATGACAGGAAGGAACATGGAAGAGAAGAGAGAGATCCAAAAAATACGGGGGAGTCAATAAAGAGGAGAAATGCCGGAGAGCGAGAAAGAAGAGGAAATGGAGTAAAAAAGGATGTGGAAGAGGAGAAAGTGGGAAGAGATGATGTGAGTGTAGGAGGGGGGAGTTAGGGGAGAAGCAGCGAAAGAGACACACAGAGGGAGACCCATAATGAGGAGAATAAGCGAATAAAGGGAGTGGGCTATTGTCTGTGCGGGCAAAGAGCGGTTTAGGGAGAGGAGTTGACGCCGTGCCGGTTAAAGGGGCAGCGGCGCCTGATTGCCCGTAACTACGGCCGTGGAGGTCATTCGCTCGCTTCACCCCCGTGTTCTGAAAGTCCTTCCTTCTTTCCTCTTCCGTCCACTCGCCTGCCTCTTCTCCTCTTCTGCTCGCAGGCGCCGAGCTGGTGTTTCTTCTTTCAACCCGCAAAGTTCACTTTTTTATTTTATAAAAAGTAAGGATTGATCATTAACTATGGAGACGGTTACTAATCCCAAAAACTTAGAAACGAAACCTTTAGTAGTCCCTAAATATAGAAGAGTGCTTCTACGTTTTCGTTGATCTTATTAGTTTCTGATACCTCATCGTTTTTGAGAGAAGGATTATTAGAATATTAAGCGTATCTAATAGAAATCTGCATTGTCTTTTTAGAAGCGAGTTATAAATTTTTGTTTATTCGTCCTTGTCATCATTTGAAGCATTTTGATGCAAATATGGTTGCACGTGCAAAGAGTCAATAAACTTCCATTTCACAGTTTATGAAGAATGAACTTAAATCAGTTGGTATAAAAATTATTGGAGTATATACTTACCTCCACCGCTCTGAGGGGTGGGACCATCATTCAGACCTTGGTTTATGTTTATAAATGGCATGAATAAAAAATTCTTTTAAATAAAAGTAGTTTACGCGATATCATTATTGTTTTACTAGAATAAATCTCAGCAATTTTGAAATTGCAGTATTTGATGACGAAAATGTAAATGTAGATGACAGAATTATAGGAACATTTCTGAAAGTAATTATATTATCTGAAGTTGAAAATGTGTAAAATTCCTTTTATCTAAACTACTGATGAATATGGCAAAATAAAACAGTGAGCGCTATGAAACGAGTCAAATTAGAGTTTTTTAGTTATTAAGGTCGGCTATCATTTAAGAATATCTTATTATATCTTATTTCATTTAAATAGCTTCGAAAATACACTATATTGCTGAATACTAATTTTGACCTTAATAATTTGCAGCCGAAGAACCAATAAGATACTAAATAGTACTATTTATTCTACTACGCCATCCCCTTTTTTAAAAGATAAAATGATATAAAATTCACAGAGAAATCCAAATATGTCTTCCGCAAAATACCAATTAATGAATATATATCCCAATATGAGAGGAAATAATATAATAAAAATTTCATTCCTATTATTTCCACTATCATATTTCTACCAAATGAAGTACACACTCACGGTCGAAACGCATTTTCAGAGCAAATTCTCCTCAGTTGCAATTAATTACAAAACATCAGTGAGATTCCTATAATATATGAAATGTAATTATCTGTGCCTGCCAAAGTATTCTTTTAGCTTTTGTTGTTACCACCCATTTTATTGCATATTAGAGCGGAGAAAAGTGTCACTATGTTTATATGTCTGTGGTTCCTATTGCTACGATTTCATCATCGTTTCCCTAGTTTTTGTATTTGTTACCATTCCATTGAATTTCAAACTTTAAGAAGAACGATTGCAAAATCATCTCTATTTATTTGAAATAACCTGCGGTTTTGCAGAGACATATTGGACAGTTAAAAAGGGTTTCCGACACGGTCAAACAGATCATGTAGGATTTTCTCAAATGGATCATTTAAAAAATATGCTGCAATTAGTGCGCTGATCAATTAGTCGCGTACCCAAATTGGAAGTCTAAACCTCCAAACTACGATGATATCTTTTGATAGGGAAGTAAAATACAAAACGTAGCTTTTAAACAGAATATATTGAAAAACAAGTTTTGTAAAACAATAATTGAGGTAGCGTTTTTACTCGATATTCAACGTTCATATTTTTAAAACCGACAAAGTCTGAGTAATTGAAAATCACAATTTCCGGTAAGATATTCTCCAAATAATGCAAGAATGAACACTTTTGCGCAGAAGTCCCAATCAATCACAATTAATCTCATGATATATCACATTATTTGTGACTCGGCTTACTTTCCGTTGCAAATTAAGTAGATAACTCACTTAAGGCGGCATAAAACACGGACTCTTAAAGAATATTCTCTCAGATAAAATTGACAGAAATCTCTCAAGGGAAGCCACGAGAATTTTATCTTTTGGGAGACATTTTGACAGCCTTCAAAGGACAAATTTTAGTCTCGAAGAATTCCCTCGCATGGAGAATTATTTTTCAATATTTCCGTCCTCGAGAGAGTATCGTCTTATCCGTCGTGCTTATTTCCCGCTCTCCTTTCCAACACTCATTCATCCTCTTACGCTACTCCAAATATCTTACCAACGTCTCGCATCTGGAATTCATTTTTACTCTCCCCTACCTCCATTCTATCTCTCACTCTCTCCATCTTTCAGACCGATAGCAAATATGCTTGAGCTTTCCTTTCTTCACATTCCCCGCAAAAATAAACTCGGTTCCATTTTCTCAATTTTATTGACTTAAATTCTGTTTTAATTTAATTGAAATACTTTAGCAAATATTTAGAATCTGAAGGCGGGTTTTTTCTAATTTTCTGAATTAAAATTCAACAAAATATATTTCAATGTAATTCAAAGATTAAACAAAACATTCAAGCCTATTTACGACTCATTCAACGTGACTTAAGCAACTTACTTTGAGTCCCTTTCAAATTCTATTGCTTTCTCATATTTTTTGCACAAAAAATTGCCTCATTTGCACTTGCTTCGAGTTCATGCCGTTTTCAATGTTCTTGAGGAAATTCTTTCGACTTCTTTTCATTCTTCTCATTCGTTGGGCCTAGCTTCATCCCAAATCGCCCGTGACCTTTTACGTTTCTCCGCAACTCGCTCTCCGCCTCGAGTTCCACTCATCCGTCATGCTCCTCTTATCATTGAAAACCCTGCACGATACATCTCTCCTATCCGCTCGCCATCCGGCGCCGCGCCCTCTCTTGCGTCTACCATCCCTCCCTTTCATACACCCAATCCGTTCTCCATCGCCATAGCTCCTCCCGCCCCCGCTCTTTTTCCGTAATATTCCGTGTCTGGGTCTATCCCCAAGCGATATCCCATACTCTTAGGGGCTGGAATGGTAATTGAACGTTTGGATCAATGCCGCTAAAAGTGAAGGTTATTTCCGTCCAACGAAAGTGGATTCTAGGGTGGAGGGAGGCAGAGAGAGAGAGAAATTGGGAGGAAGACTTGGCGGATAAGTATTTTCGAAAGGATCTTTTTTAACGACGGAGGAAAAAATCGATTTCGTTGTACTTTGCGGTTAAAACAAATTGCTGAAATAATCAAAGTGAGATTTCCACTGGGATAGCAAGAATACGTGCGGTGTAGAAATGTTGAAAGAAGTTGTTATTTGAAAGAGGGAAAAGCTATACCATATCCTTTGCGCTAGGATTCAGGGAGAGATCCGTGGATATAGGCAGGAGATTAGAACTTGCAGATGAATGAAGAAATTTCAGAAATGGGGAAGAGGAAGAAAGGGAGAGAGGGAGAGAGAAATAGATGTATATTTAGAACTTCTATAAGTCGAACTCCATGGGAAACAAAAAAATGTTCGAATTACAGAAAATTTGACTTATGAAAATACGTTTTTTTCATTTCCATTTTGCCCGGTAAAATTAATTCACTTCGAGATATGGAAAATTCGAGTTATATACGTTCAAGTTATGAAAGTTTCACTCTATTATCCTGGTGAAATTGGGACAGAAAAGATCATTTGTATGCCACGGTAAATGTGTACATGTACATTTCCTGGTTAATGTGCACAGTTACCACCAAGTTTGGTAAATGTAAGTATAACATGCTTTCACCGATTGGATTGGGGAAATATACACATTTACCTAGAGACACTGGTAAATGTGGATAAACGTCGCAACACAGGCCAAGACTTGGCGGCCTCGCGAATATCTGTTGCATTTTAGAAGCACGGTAAATGTGCCATGTGTGGTTAATGTGTGAATTTCGTGGCAAATGTGCACAATTAAACTAAATTTGAACATGAAGGCAAATTTTACTAAGCCCCACCGGGTTGGGTAGGTTAGTCGAAGTGTTTTTGGTTCCTCCTCACGTCCACTGTGTTCCCCCCTCGGGATGGGAACCTTTCATCTTATTATCCAACGGAGCCGAACCCTCGATGATTTTTGTTATAAAGTAACGTAATTATTAAAGTGTAGCATTTCTCATTCATACTTATTTCAACATTTACCAAGGCACATCGGCAAAAGTGCACATTTACCGGGAAATGTACGGATAATACGTATTTCAGGAAACTTAAACTTATATTTACCGAGCTTGGTGGTAAATATGCACATTTACCGGTAAATGTACACATTTGCCGATTACGTACCTTTACCGTAACTTAAAAATTTATCTCGCCATATGTCTCGCAAAGAACTAAAACTTAAAAATTACAATTGATTATGAGAAAAAGTGAAAGCGAAAACATCTGACAGCTGAATTTTATAAGAAAAGTAAGAAATTAAATTAAAGTTAAAGATCAACTTTAATGTATTACACTAAAAGTTAAAAAATAAAATTTGATTTAATAGACTTAATTTAAAGAGTGAAAAATAGATTTGATTTTATGGACCATATTTAAAAAACGAAAATAAATTTTAATTTACTATACTTGTAAAAGTTATGTGACTTTTTAAAAGTGTAAAAAGGTTAAAAATAATAAATCAACGTTAGTAAATCAAATTTATCTTTCACATTTTAGATCAAAATTTATTTTTAATTTTTAATATTATGCTTATTGATTCAAATTTAATTTTTTCATTTTTATTGAAATATATATTTTTTAAATATTTTATTTTATTTTTTATTATCAAGAAAATTTTCCGAAACAATTAATGTCGTAGTATGTTATCTACGGTAGATATTCATATTACCATGCATTTCAATTGTAGGAGGCTCTCCTCTTAACAGAAAGCAAATAGATTGGATCGTTCGACCCAGGTAGAAAGCGAAAACTTTTTTGACGGTTCAACCTGAGTAGAATCGACAGTGTTAGACGAAATGAAGTCAAGTGTGTTACTTGGTGCAGGTGTGCAACAAATTAGTAATGCTATGTGAGAGGAACACAAAAATATATTTAAATAAGAACGTAACTAAAGACAAAGGAGAGGCTTACTCGAGAACGAAAGAAGAGAAAGGGGAGTTATGCGGGGTGAACAGCTCGAAACTGCCGATTATCGACTGATAAATCAGCCTTCCACAACCTGACATATAGTCATATATACGGGTGAGGGTAATATAAAAGTTATTAATAAGAAAGTGTGCAAGAGAACAAACGAAGAGAATGGGCTACGAAAAGCCTTTAAAGATATTTTATAAAAATATGTGACAACTTGCTAATGTTCGAGTCTATATACATAGGGAGGTACTTTGCATATACGGTGGTGTGAATTTTAGGAGTATTGAAAAGGAAAGATTTGTAAAAAGTAATATTTTAAAATATAAAAATAAAGTGGTACTTCCGATTAGGCCACGTGAACCATTTATATTATTTTCTTATTTAATTTGCCCTTATGTCCTAAATACCAAATTTCATGATCATCCGCCCAGTAGTTTATCAGATGAAACGTGTGGACTGACGGACAGACGGATGGACGGCCAAGATGTGATCATAAGGTGTTCTTTCTTACTTATTGTAAAAAACGCCTAAAAATATATCGTGCGATGAGAAATTTTGTAAGAATTGTTTCACTTTATATATCAATTTTGCGATGTTTTTAAAATGGAGAAGTTTGATAATACGCATTAAGAATAAATGGGTATTAAAGTACACGAACTAACCTCAAAAGATTTAGGCGTAACTTGACTCTAAAAATTCCATTGAAGGAAAATGAATGGAATGTTCATTTTGAGATCGCAAATGTTTTTTTGTTCACGATCGTTAGAGCTTCAGTATAGCAACCTTTTTGCCCTACATTCTGGTTATTCAAGTAGACGATAAGTAGCATAAAGGTATGAGGAAGTCTTGATAAATTTTCTAAAGAATATTGGAGGGGAAAAGTATACAATATTGTAAATTATCGCAATGCAACCCAAGAAAGTAAATTGTTATGAATTTTACCGAGATTTCTATTGAATTAAAGAGATAGTCTGGTATAATTATTGATATATGTTAATGGTAGTTAGTTGTATGTTTTAAAAAATACGTGTAAATGAACACACACATATATATTTTGCCATGTATACACATTTATGCTTGCATTGATAACAACCATTTTCAGACACATTCAACCATGTAACTCATTCACCGAAGTTGTGAGCGACCATGGGTCGCTAACAATCCTAGTTAGTACAATTTTTTGACTCAAATATGCTCTTATGATCTGAAATACGCTTGTGAAGAAAATAGTTCTCAGAATCCTTTATTAATAACGATCTGACGCGTTCGAATCTTTCAATTTAATTTGGATATCTCTTTATTCCTTATTATTCTCAGATACCTTTTCTGACTTCTACGGTACTTCCGTAATTCTCAATTGGTGTTATACTAGCAATACTAAATAAAAAATCTCTCATTTTCAATTGATGCTTTGCCTTGTGATTTTAATTTCTTTCATATAAACTTTTTTATAACAATGTGTGAGTCATCTTGCGAATTACATACACTCTACATCAAATGTCAGACGTAAGATTCTCTAGATTTCTCTGTACTATTTCGTAGTGTAAATTCTTAAGTGACTTCTTTCTCATTGACAAGACATATTTCCCGTCAGAATTATACACTCCACAAGATATCACGGAGAACTTCGGATGCTTATCATATGAGGATGGTTGTCATTACCATTGAGTGCAAATTCGAAATATTCTCACGTTAAAGCTGATTAAATTATCTCGTGCATTCCTTATTCCGCGGACATATTGAAAAATTATTTTAATTGCTCGTGATCCATATCATCATACACAAATATAAAATTGAATAAAAATAACCGCTGAAATATCCTGTGAAAAACTAATTCAATTTTCCAACTCTGTAGATCAATATCGTTACTGCCACAGAATCTGATTTCGTCTTCTAGAATTAGAGTATCAACAAGTGAAAAATTTAGTGTCTCCAATATCTCTAGCAAATGATTTCATCCTTTTATAAAATGCTGTTTGTTCTGTAGCCGATGTAATATATTATTTCATCCCATGCTTCAGTCTTCTTCTTATTAATTTTGATTCCGAATGCCTTTGCCTTTTCATTTAAGAAGTTAGCTAGCATTTGCAATCCCTTTTTCGAATAACTCACTAATACATTTTGATCTGCAAATCGGATTTCACTAAGCTACCATCTATCTTCACCCTTGTATTCACATATTCTCACGCCTCTTTCGCCATTTCTTTATTATAAATATTTAACATTGCTTGAGAGAGTGGGAAGCCCATTGTCACACCTATTCCTAGCGTTGCCAAATCTGATCTTTCCCCTGCTACACTTTCTTGCGCAGTCTTGTGCATATGCATTATTTTATTAAACGTCAATCTCTCCAATATACCCTTATTTTCCTAACACTTACATTAGCTAACGCCACAAAACTTTACAGTAGTTTACAGTTATTGGCGCTTTTTAGGGGTTCTTTACAAGAGGTAAAAAATGGACGTCTTATAATTTGGGTATGGATTTTTCGGGTTTTACCCCATTTTTACCAGATTTTTACCCTCCGATTGCCTTTTTTAAAGTTCGGGTCAAACCCGAAAAAATCCGATATTATTAGTTTTCTTTAAACAGAATTTTATATATTTGGTCACAGAATTCCTTTTCTGGCGCTTGTAGGCACCTCAGCACTTGAGTGCATTAGAAGATGTTCGTAATCAGTCTGTTTATTCTCTTTGTAAGCAATTTATTCGTAAGCTTACTTTGAAACACAATCTTAATCTCCTTGGTTTGCTCGCGCTACTAATAGTCAAGGAATTCGCCGTAGCTAGTCACTGATAGATCTTCGATGGAATAAAGAATAAAGAGCCCAAGTGACTGGTAGTTGAAAACACTACGAAATAATAATAATTTCACTTTTATCTGGTGTGTTTTCAAAAGAAGTTGAACGGGAAGAAGATATTTGTGCAGCCTGCGAGGTGTTCCTCTCCACTTGAAGACGTTTAACACAAGATATAACACTCTTTAACATACTTAAGCAACAGTAAAAAGTTTTCATTGTTGATAAAATACATAAAATACAAATTTTTAAACAATATTTTTATTTTAGAATAATTTTATCCGAATTACAAAATAATAAAACACGAAAATTACCCGGGATTGAACTTTTTTTAAAACTTCGAAATATCTGTAACTTATTTATGCCGGATTTTAACCCGAATGAAAAGGAACAAATAAAACCCGATATTTACCCTCCGATTGAATTTTTTTTTAAAACCCGAAAAATCCATACCCTACTTATAATCAGGTCGTGTATATCCGTCAGCATGTTTCATCTGAAAAACTACTGGGAAAATATTAATGAAATTTGGTATTTAGGACATAAAGGCAAATAAAATTTAAAAAATTATATAAATGATTCAATTTGCCTAATCGGGAGTGTCACTTAACTGGTGACAGACAATGAATTTTTCTATATGTTTCGTAAAATATTACTTATAACAAAAACGTCTTCAAACAAAATTCGAAGAAATCATCAAATAGTATATGTTTTGTTTTGTACATTTTTATCCAAAGTGTAGCCGATTTCAAGAAAATCAAACGAAAAAGTAGTAATTCACTTTGAACGGAAAATATTTCGTGTTTTTTAATTTTATCAACGAAAACAATCTTAGTAGCAACAAAAGTAAACAACATCTACTATAAATAAGTTTAATTTTCTTTCGTGTAGCGACAGCTTATATATAGTATATGAAAAGAAATGGATTATCCACGATAAAAAATAAACTTAACCCTTAATTAGTCGCGTGGGGTCAATATGACCCCAAGCAATGTTTTTTCGTCAATATCTAAAGAAATGTATTGTCAATCTAACCCAAACTTGTTCTACCTTCGAAACTGACATTCTAGAAGAGAAATTAGCATTTCTTTGTTTTTTTTAATTTGTTATTTTTGATATTTTTATATTTATACATATAGTATAAATATTGTAATTATTGAGAAAATTAAACTATTTTAATGTGCTATTTTGGTGTGTATCCATTTGTTATGTATATATGAGGTTAAAAATGTTGCTTTTATTATGACATCTCTCTACCTGTTGCTTTTTTCTCTATTGGTCTAGAAGGGTTAAACGCAATACAGATTATTATTATCACATCAGAAATACAAATAATTTTCCTGATAAGCAGTATTTCATTGTTTTAACACTAGTTCTCCTATGATACATTTTTACTTCTCTAATTTTCACTATAGGTTGGTTACCTTTCTTCCTCCCATCTCCCCCTCCCCTCTCCCCCCTCCAATGTACCTTTTCCCTCTTTTCGGAATTCTCCGGGTGTTTTCTTACTTCAGCCGCACACATGCAACCGTTTTCTACCCGCAATAAAAGTCACAAACAAACGCACGTGGTCTCTCTAGAAATTGCTGTCGAAGAATTGACCCGAGGATGACTTCTTTGACGCAGAATTCCACGTATTCTATCAATACCGATGCATGATTTTTGAAACTATTTTCTAGATTTTATAATTGAACTACATCCATATTATTCCCTTTTCTGTACAGTAATTATTTATCACATGCTTTCGTCATTATTGTGAAATACTCTCAAAAATGGAACATCTTTCTAGCGACTTTTGGCAGCTTTTTTATCACCCTCATTGGATGAAGCTCTTAGTACCCATGTGCAAAAAGGATAAAAGAAAGCGGTTTGCCTTTCATTACCGCTCACCCTTTTTAGCACGAGTTTCTCCCTTATTTTTCGGAATAAGCACGAACACGAATGAGATCGGCAATCTTCAAAGTTTTTGGATCTCCTACCGGTCGCATGATGGTCACGGTTGGGACGTTTTAGACCAAAATATAAAAATCCTATTTCCAATGGGGTTTCTATGGAGAAGTCCCAAGTATGTTCACACTTATAGGGGAGGACGCGGTTGGACCTCGGCACGAACCCCTTGGGTCGCTTGAGGAGGCAACTTTTGTCCAAAGCCCCATCAAGGGCAATCCTCGGTGACAGCAGAAGTGAGCTTGAATCTTTCTGCTTGTTGGGGGCAGCCATAAACTACTTCATGCTGTAGGTGGGGGCCGGAAAGCGACCGTGCCGCGACCGATGTCTAACCCACAAGTGTGAGTGATCTCCGCAAAAATAGTCCTATCACTAATAAAGCCCTCAACGCGACCTTCATGCAACAATGCAACAAAAAGTGCGATCAGCTCTGCGCTGCTTATAATGTTGGCAGAAGAACGAAAAGATGGCCGTTAGCTGTGTTTTTTATTAGCTGAACGTTTCTGCCATAAATGCCTTTATTGTTTATAAACAAAACGTTCAAAAGGAAATGACAAGGCGAAATTTCTTGATATCATTATCGAAGGAATTAATAAAGGATCTACAGATTTTGAGGTCTCAGAGTCAGTTTATATCTAGGCATCTCCGAAAGCGCATATGCACTCAACAGGGACTTGCGCAGGAAGGTCCATCACCAGGATCGGGACTATCAACAGGAAGATGCGAACATTGCCCAAGAAATAAGGACAATAAAGTGTCCACTAGATGTGGAAATTGTGGAGCTTTTACTTGCAAAGTGCATTGAATGTGGGAAGAGGGAAAGTGATTAGAAAATACAAAAAAATATTTTAAGTTATTTTAATCAATGTTTATTGTAAAATTATTAATAAATAATTGTATTATAATGTAAGATTGATTTTATTTCCAGTAAAATATAAATAAATTAATATATTATTGCTTATGTTAAGAAATTATTTTGGGGTCATATTGACCCCACGCGACTAATTACGGAACTTTTTTTCACGCGACTAACTAAGGGTTAAATACGTTTCTTTTTACACACTTTTATTTAAGTTGGCTTTAGCGTCGATCAACATCGTTGGAACGAAATAAATAATGGTTTCGGTTTCAGTTCAGGTTCAGAAAAATATTTTTTTCGGTTCGAGTTCGGTTTCACTCGAGCTAAAATTATGGTTTTTACACACTTTGATTGAAGTTGGCTTATCATCGTTCAACATCTTTTTGCGTTGTATCTCTAGATCCACAAACGCTACAGAGCTCAAATTTTGCACATAATCCACATTCATGGTACATTTTAATCTATCAAGTTTTGGTACCCGTTTCAACAATTTCATTAGAGAATACATATAAATAAATATGGACTATATAAATAAAGAATTTACTTTGAAAATTTAAAAAGCTTGAAGACTCAAAAGTAGATAATAAAATAAACAAAAAACAGGTTTTTCAATAGCACATACTTTTATAATGCACTCAGAAATATGAAATAAATTTTTATTGCCTCAAAATTTTCATCGAAATTTTCCTTTTGTGAATTTGGGGTGAATAATAAAAGTAGGTGGCCTTTACATATAAGTAGTTTGCATACGTGATTTTCATCTTGGCCACCCACTTTTATTATTCACGCCAAATTGACAAAATGAAAATTTCGAAGATAATTTGGAGGCAATAAAAATTTATTTTATACTTTTGAGTGCATCATAAAAGTGTGTGCTATTAAAAAACCTGTTTTTAATTTATTTTATTTTTATTTATACACACAGATTTTGTTAGTGAAAATGAAAGAGTAATTTACGGCGAAGGAATGAATTTGAAGATAAAGACTATATTACTACTATTCGAGTGAGATGTTTTAAATAATCCTCGGTTGTTTTATTAATTTCAACTTATAAGGAAATAAACCGTTGAGTCAAAAATTCTATATATCCTTGGCGTCACTACTGGCATATCATTTTTCTGTTCTTAGACACTATACTAAGCCATTTATATTTATCCTTTTTTGGCATGATAACATAAATATTATAGATCGCCTTTGAAAGTTGTGTATTCCGAAGTGGATTACATCTTTCAATGTTTGTTTTCTATTATGATACTTATGTATTAGGTTGATCCGTCCTTCTGTCTGACCGTGTGCAAAATTACTCAAAAATTAAGTAAGTTACAAGTGCCAAAATTCGGGGATAGATATTTCTAAATTAGTGCTATATACGGGATGAATATGGGGGATTTTTGATTATCCGATTAGGAGTAATCGGAAAAAATTATTTAAAAACACATGCTGTTCCAAATGTAAGCAAGCAATTAAACACCACATGTACGATTCTTTATTCCGACGGAGAAAGAGCCGAGGGTGAAAAAATCGCCTTATTGTTATACGATTCTTACATCACGTTTTGTCATAGATTTCGGGCAACGTATTTCCCGACATGTTTCCCGTTAACTCATTTACTTTTCCATGCAGTAATCTCTAGAGTTCCTCAAGGTCTTCACATTGTCCGTTTCACCACTTCACTTGTGCGTTTTCCTTACTAATCACATTCTTTAATTCTTTCATATTCTTTATTAACATGCTTACACTTCATCCTCTTTTCCTTCATTTTAATCATCTATTCTCCATTAAAATCTCTTCTCTACGACTGCAACATTCTAGCCTTTCCGATAATGTTCAGAAAAAAACTCAGCCGAAATAAAAACTGTACCTATCTTAATATTTCTTATTTGGATCAAATAGTTAATAGCAACTGAGGTATTAATTGCAGAGAAAATTACATAAGGCGATTTTTATCTTTTTTATGATCATTAGATTACGGCTTTGGTTGAGATCGACGGCTTCATAGCATAGACTTTAAATACTCTGTAAAAGCATTATATCAATGCCATGTAATAATAGACTTCCCATTTAAAAGTAGTAGACTGCTTGCTAATTTCCTTTGTTAAAAACGGGAAATATTTCTCTCGTTCATTTGGAATAAATACAATTCTTTGCTCTCATTCATCACGGATTTTAATTGTTTTAATAAAATATAAAACCCTACTCTTTTAGATATAAAACTTTGTACATTTCGATTTTATATCTTAATCTCAAATAATTTATAAATGCGAATTAATAATGCTCTGCACCGATTCATGCTTTTCTTATGGGGTTAGAAATAAAACTAAGAGATCGGAAAAAATACATCGATTACTCTTCAACAGCTGATCCTAGATCCACCTAGTGTATTTCTCATATTGACCGACCTATTCAAAAACTTTAACTTCTCAAGGTTGCAGTATTCCAAAGATATTGCCAGTGCAGACGGACGGACGGAGAGCACATAAGCGAATTTTTAGGACAAAAGCGATAAAAAAGTTAACATCTTGAATACCTCATAGTAATGGTATTGGTGAAACTGGACAGTTTTATATTTTCTTTCTCTTGCTGCCTTTGTAAGAAGATTTAACGTATGGAACCTCATAACTCGGAAGCAAGGTAGTTATCCGTCGATCAAATGACTGATAAACGCTTTGGAATTTAAACGAAGTACGACTAAAAAATAAACTTTAAACAAAGAAATTATATCCATAATACAATTATCGAAATATGGGTTCAGTCATCTAGACCAGAGGTTCTGAGGCAAATTCGTCAGGCGAACCCTCCGTCCTGATGTTCGGTCGCCGCGATACCCCGTGAATTTTCGAGGACAAAAAAAACACTCCAGTTTTCTACATGCAGGTGGGGATAACGATGATAAGGAAAATAATAATTACAGAGTTTTTTATTTTGTGCTCTTTGTAAATATAACATTTCGATAAATTAAAACCTGCAGGACTCTTAAAACCAGAATAAAGTCACTTGCCTTAACGAAGAGTGCTTGCGACCCTCCTAAAAATCCTCTCGCGACCCCATTAGGGGGTCCCAACCCACCATTTGAGAAACACTGATCTATACCATACATTAGAAGAGCTTAAAAATATTTGGAAGCTAAATTTACTGTAAAGGGAGGGTTGCGAGACACGGCGAAATAATACTATAGTAAATAATCAAAATCTCCTTCACCGCAAACAGGAAAAGAATACTCACCTTCACGCTGCAGGTTGCGATTAACACCGTCGTAGGGGTTAAGTCAAAAGGAGACACACGTGCACGCAGAAACATTCAAATTCTTCAAAAGCACTCACACAGTAAACTCTAACAAAAAATTTAAACTAGACACCGATGTTTCGACAGCTAAGCTGTCATCTTCTGTAGTGCGACATTAGAATTGCGACAGTGTTTACCAGCAACCTGCAGCGTAAATGTATTCTCTTCCTGAAGTAAGATCTGGTGCTTTCCCGGTGGATTGATTGTAGAAACTTTTCTCGGGTACACAATCGGGTCAAAATTTGATCTAGGATCAACGTTTCGACGGCTGACTCTGCCATCTTCATCAGGATGTCTAAAAACGTGTTTTGTCCGCTATATATACTAATTCTTAGGCCGTAACGGTTTGATACGCCTGCCCACCAATCAGGTTCCGTCTTTCTCCCACCAAACAGGTTCCGTCTTTCCGACCACCAATCGCATTGCGTCTTCCTTCCCCGATTTTTTGGAGGATAGGTTCCCAGATTCTGCTGAGCGAGTAGCCCGAGTGCCTGTTAATTTTATTGTCCCCAAGACGGATCTCAATGGATTCTTTGACCAACCGGTCCCAGAAACCTTTGATATGTTGTAATATTTTTGTTTTTTCCCAAAAGATCTTGTGGTCGTGGCTGAGGCTGTGCTCCGCCACCGCGGATTTCTCGGGCTGTCCCAACCTTATGCACCTCATGTGCTCTTTTAACCGGGTTTCAATTGTGCGGCCAGTTTCCCCGATGTATGAGGCGCCGCACTCGCATGGTATGCTGTAGACCCCCGGAGCCTTTAATCCGAGATCGTCCTTAGCTCGGGCTTGTTGGTTTCTATGTTTCCCTGGTGGTTTGTGTACTGTCTTGATAACATGCTTTCCCAGTATCCTTGAGATTTTGCCGGTTATGGTAGAGACGTAGGGTAGACATGCAGTGGCGACAGGTTTTTCCTCTTCCTTCACGGATTTTCCTTTTTTCTTTCGGGCGTCGGCCCTTTTCAGGGCCATCGAGATGTCCCGTTCGTGGTAACCATTCTGCCGTAGCGTTGTCCTCAGATGGTTTATCTCTTTGGGCAGATTCTCCTTGTCGGAGATGGAATGGGCCCGGAAGGCCAAAGTGGAGAGAACTGCCCTGCGTTGTGAGGGGTGGTGGTGACTGCTGGCATTAAGGTACAGGTCAGTGTGTGTTGTTTGGCCCTTAAAAAGGCCGTTTTACCTAAACCAAATATCAACTACAAGGAACGGCAGGCACTCCGTGCATTACGCAACAACACCAACATCACTGTGCTACCTGTCGACAAAGGGAATGCTACGGTGCTGATGACATCAGAAGAATACCATCGGAAAATCGGACATATTCTCAACGACCCGGCTTATCGAGCTATGCCCCGGGACCCCACCGAAGCTATCATGAGGAGGACTTCTGCCTTAATCAAGAAGGCTAACTTTCAGCCGGATATCCAAAGGAGTCTTTTACCACAGGCTGCCATCCCACCTAGGCTCTATGGTCTTCCAAAAATACACAAGGAAGGGATCCCTCTCAGGCCTATTGTGATTGCCATAGGCTCACTCACATACAACATCGCCAGGTACTTAACCAACATTTTGGCACCATTCTTGGGAACCTGCGAGCATCGCATCAAGAATTCACGGAACTTCGTGGACATCATTTCACGTCTACATCTGCAACCTAACGACATTATGGTCAGCTTTGATGTCGTCTCTCTATTCACGAGGGTTCCAGTTTAGGACACTTTGCTCCTCCTCCAACCTCTGTTCGATAAACCAACCGTCGAACTTTTACATCACACGTTGACGTCTACTTACTTCCTATCAGACCGTTACGGCCTAAGAATTAGTATATATAGCGGACAAAACACGTTTTTAGACATCCTGATGAAGATGGCAGAGTCAGCCGTCGAAACGTTGATCCTAGATCAAACTTTGACCCGGTTGTGTACCCGAGAAAAGTTTCTATATTCTCTTCCTGTTTACGGTGAAGGAGATTTTGTTTATTTATTAAATATACTGGAACAAGTAAGATATCCTTCCTAATGTAAGAGGTAGAACGTTTTCTTAAACATTTTCGTGTTTATGGTATGCCTCCCCCTTGGGGATGGAGAACAGCCCGCAGACCTTTCCATACATGAAAATTTCACTCTTTTAGCATCAGTAGTTAGGATAAAATACCATTTGGAAAATTTGATTTTTCCGACTTTAGAGCCACCCAACGGAAAATCTATGAACAACATGGAAAATCCAAAATTTGGAAAATCCACAGATTGTTGATAGATATATAATACAGATATTTTCAAATACCTACTGTAGTTCGGGTAAAATACTATTTGGAAATTTTAATTTTTTCCAATTTTTGAGTCATCATTGTAGAATTCATAGATAGATAAGGACTGTTAAATTGAATTAGAATTTCTTAAATATATCTTAAAACTAAAAAGTTGATTGTCCACAGACAGACGCTCCGAAAAAGTGATCACATAAGCTATTTTATTTCTTTTAAGGAAACGTGCTAAAAAGAGAAATGCAGCACATACCAAATAAACTGCACGTCGAATGGAAAATTTTCCAGATAAAAACTAAACCAAAATGAATTTAATAAAAGCCAACAAGCTTACAATATTTAGGTATTTGGTTTAAAACCTAGGGCGTATGAAACAATTTAGGATGTAGCCACTTAAATTCAACTAAAAATCATAAATTTCAAAAACCTAACAAATCAAATAGAATGACTAATTTTTATAAAAAATAGACCATGGATTATGATATAGAAATAACTTTCATCCTACTCTTGCAAATAAAAAATATTAATAAGATACACGTTACGCTATCACGGAGTCTGAAACTGCAGGGCCGCAAAGTATCTAGAATGACCTGGTGTGACCTTATGATATAAATATAACCACATAACTGAAGGACTTCCGTTCAAATGAGTTATCCCACAGTACCATTACACCAAAAAATAACGTAAAAAATGTTCGTATAATAATCAACCAACTGTGTTCACTCATGTTATAGATTATCTACCATTGCTCAAAATTAGATGGGACGAAGTATGGAGTAGGCTCACAGAATATAATTTTGTTACCTTTAAGTATTAACACTCACCCATCTGTGACTGAATTTATAAACACGATATCCCGGTTATCAGCTGCTTACCTGAAAATGAAAGAAAGATAAATGTAGTAGGCATAAAATAGCTAGATGGAATGTCGAGAAATGTATATTTTATGCGTCAGCCCATATGGCTAAACACAAATATAAACTCTGAGAAGTGGAAGACTACTACACTTGATCGTGAATCGAACCCAAGTCTCCGACTTACAGGGTAAGTTCTTTAACCAACAAACTATGAAGCCATTCTAATCGAATTAGGGTATTTGGATGTTGAAAGTTAACTAGTTAGCTAACCCTTCCTTCAATTAGGCTTGCTTGATAGCTAAGATGGTTAAAGCACCTACGTGGCAAGTGGGAGACCCATGTTCGATTGCCCATTAAGTTAAAATATAGTCTCCTTATCAAAGTTCGTAATAAATATCTAGTTATTATATGAGGTCTTTATTTTACTCGTCTATCAACTCATACAAAATTGAACTTTCTGCGATTTTTAAGTTTAATAACTTAAAAAACGTATTTATTTCCAATAATTAAATCAAAAGGGCGAATATGAATTTAATATTTCAACTTGATCAATTGCGTCATCAACTTTATGACGCAATTATTTTTACGAGTTAAAAATGAAAGAAAATACTCGAACATAAATAATCGAGTAATTTATAACATGACAATTTCTTCGCTATAACACATCTATTTCCATTTAATAAAAATCTAACGCCGAAATTGGGAGCTGAAAATAAATTAATTTCTTTTTCTCCGTTAAGAGCCATCCAGTATCAAATGGATTCGACTCCTAGAAGGGGATAAGGAGATAGAGGCTAAATGGGTTCCAAAATTTTAAGTAATCCAGATCTTCTGCTGGCTCGTCTTCTTAGGAATGGAAGAGGATTCCATTACTCATAACCTAATCGGCTCCGAAAAGCAAAGAGTGAGAGAAACGAGGAGGGTAAAGGAAGAGAGAGAGAGGAAGTAAGCAAGAAAGGGGAGGTATGTTAATGGGAAAACAGAGACTAAGGAGCAGCGAGCGGGAATGGAGCGAAACGTCCAATGGGGATAGAAGCCAAGGGGAAGAGTGGAGATGAAATGGGGAGAGGGTGATCGCAAGGGGGGAGGAGGGGACTAGAGAGATGAGGGGAGCGGAAGCGAGGAAGTCTCATCGCTTAGGGAGAAAGTTGAGAGTCTCTAAGGAAAATCAAGAAGGAAGAAGTGATTGCGAAAGAGAACAAGTTCCCAGCATGGGTAATAGAGACCGAGAAGAAATAAGGAGGAAAAGGAAGAACAGAAATTGGAAAAGGAAAGAATGAAGGGGATAACAATGCGGGGTGAAATTTAATTGAAAGGGGAGAAAATAAATAAAGACGAGATTCGATAATACCTGTTAGGAATTAAGGGAACGAGATCTTAGTAAGGGTGAGGAATAACTGAGAGTAACTAACGAAAGGGAAAAGTATAATTCCTCAAATGATATAATTGACGTAATACCAAGAAAACCGGTTCGCAACAGAAAAGGCATTACGTCATCTTTTAGTCCATATAGTGCAATCCGTTGTATTTTATGAATAGGAGAAGAAGAGGAGGAGCGATATGGTGGAGGGAGGTGGTGGACAGGAGCGACGTGGGAGGGTGAAGTAGTGAAAGGAATAGAGGAAGGGAAAGAGAGGGAGTTAGGAACGAATCCGAGGAATGGGGTAGACGAAGCATTGGAATGGAAAGGAGGTGGCTTTTTGGGAAGCGGGGGAAGAGAGTCCCTTGCCTAGGGGGAGCGTGTGGAAATAGAAGCCGTAGTAAAAAGAGGCCCGCGAAGATGGGACGAAGAAAGACTTGGAGGATTCTCTTCATGGATTTCAGAGTGTTCAGTTCGTATGCTCGGCGCTATCTGCTTCACTGATACGGTTTTTGCAAAATGAAACGGCACGCGGAGGATTTTCGAAGAAGTTCAGCGCGCTGCGTTTTTACTCGCTTGATTAATGATGCGATTGAGCGAGGGGACATTTCTTCTAAATTATCCAATTAATACTAACGTAGCTGCCCAAATACCGATCAGAGTAGTGATTTCACTTCTGCTGTTTTTTTTTTGAAAAATCCGAAATAGTCCTTGAAAACCACCACAACATTTTGAGAACTGCTATATGATTTCTTTTTATACATCGATTTCATCAAAACTTTAATTCGATAAATACCTTCTTTCTTTACTATCATTGACAGGAAAATATTTTTTAAAATTCTCGCGTACTTTACTAGTAATAAATCTTTTCCATGATAAACTCTTGTCTCACTATTCGATGCATATTTTATCTTTCCGATTCCATTTAAGCTCCAATTTCTCTCTCTCATAATTATTTTCATCTCTCAATCCCTCAAATAATTCTAGCTTCCCCAAACGTCCATTTGCACCTTCTTCTCCACTTCCACTCTACGTTTCCATTTCCTCCACACCACCCTCATCATCCATGTTATCGGAGCCTTGTCCCCTGTCATCGCTTCAAACGCTCATTTTTCAAGCCAAGGTCAGAATATTCTACCTCAGGTAGAGACCTGATGTAGAATATCCTGACCATTGCTGAAAAGGTAAAAGAGAATTTTTAGATGTTTACATAAATCCTTGATGCGATAAGTAAACACACTTCGTTACGTAGTTTTTCCGGGAAAAAGACGAGGCTAATTTTAGGTATTAGGAAATTAAATAGATGATATTTACTTATACATAGGTCAACAAAGTTTCAGCGGAAAAGCCGAAAAGCTGGAACTAAAACAAATGTAATTTATAATTCCTTTACAAATCCTGAGAGAGATTGTGAAGTCCTATGATCCAAATCGAAGGAGGAAAAACTGGAGTTGGTGGTACAGAGGACCGTTTGTTTGTGAATGCTGGGAGAGCATTGAGCTATCAACTTCTCCTCGCAACCGCGTTTTGCAATTACTTGGTCGAAACTAATAGAAATCAATTCTTTCTTATGCTTTAATCAACTACTTATGAACTATCCCTAAAATTTTGACGCTGCGGCATAGTCGCCTGTCTGACCGTTTTAGGCAGGGATTGATACTCTAACACTGTCATTATTGTCGTCATTATCTTCATAACATTTACAGATAACAACAAAACAATAGAACAACTTAACTAGAGAGAAATTTTATTATTGTTTTTGTAAGAGTGCCTATTAATTGGATGGGAGTCTATTTCTTTTTCACACTTATGATTGCGAAGTGCCGTGGAAGAGTTTTTGCTCAGTTGTGCAACTTTAAGTCATAGATTTTTTATTTAGCTGCTGCATAGATTCGTACGTCTTCTATTTGTATTTGTGTAATAATAATTTTATTTGCGAGTTTTTGGATTGCTAATGATCATTTTATATCTAATAGATAGAACTAGTTTTAATGTAAAAGATGTGAGGTATATCTTGCGGATTACTAAACATTTGTTCTATTGATTAACTACTGCTACACTGTTTGCGGAGTCAATGGAGAGATAAATTTTTAAGGCATCAGAAAAACAATGGAACGAAGAAAGAGAGTGGAAATGAATGAAGATGGAGGGAGGGAAACAGGATGTGAGGTCTCAGGTCGAGTAATCCGTTTGGTTTTTGCGCGGAGTTTATTTGGGCGGAAAATAAACTGGCTTCCCTCTGCTGAGAGAGCGACAAAATAAAATCATATAAAAACAACTTTCAGTCCAGTAAAGATTTTGGTAGTAAGTAAGGAAGGAAGTGGAAGGTGGAAGTGAGAAGGAACGCAGAGGTGAAGGAAGAACGAGAAAGAGAAAAAGCCGTGGGCGTGGCCCAAAAGTTAAGAAAAAAGCCCTATGGTAAGAGAGACCTGCAAACGCCGAGAGATTTGTTCAGTAGCGCTGTTTGTCCACCATATACGGAGGTACTATTTTCCAGGGCACTTCTGTTTTAAAGGCGAGGGAAATCTAAAAATCTCTATAGTTTACCTTTCTCGCGTCGCTCTTTTTTCAGCAAGAACGCAGAATGGGCGAGGCTAACGGTTTGGTGTCTACAGAGTGGAGGGCAGTTGACACCGGTCGCGAAGCGCGAAGGATTGTGCTCGAGGAAGGTTCAGGATAAAAGAGAGAGACGGAGAGAGGGGGGAAGAGAGAGATAGAGAAGGAAGAGGAATGAGAAGAGGAGGAAAGGGAAAGAAGGGGGAGGTGGAGAGAGAAGAAATGGATGAGGAGGGTAGTATAAGGAGAAAAGAGAGGGAGGAGGAGAGAGAGAAGGTTGAGGAGAGAGAGAGAGGGAGGAGAAGAGGGAAGAGAGGGAGAAAGAGAGAAGAGAGGGAGGAGAGAGAGGAGAGAAAGGGAGTAGAGGGTGTTCCCGTTTCGTTCCGACGCTGACAAATTGTGACGAGATGGGCATTTCGAGCGGGGCCGGTGGCAGTGCTGCCACCTGAAACGGGAGACATCGGAGCCAGGCTATCCGCACGAATAATGAATGCCAGAGAGGAAGAGAGAGAGATTTGGAGTGAGTGGCTGAGAGAAAGAGAGAAAGGAGGAAGAGAGGTAAAGAAGAAAATGTCTGTTCGAGATTTTATACTACGTACCAAGTTTGATTTGCAGGACTTCCCTTCCCATCATACGGGCGGGTCAATTCCGCTATGGAGGAGATGGATGGTGTTGGATAACGAGCGTTGACAGATAACAATGGCAAAGAAAATGTTTGAAGGACAGTAGAATTTCAAGAGAAAGGGCAGTTTCGTACGAATTACAATATAAAATCCATATGAAAACTAAACCTGAAACACTATTTGTGATATTAAATGTTGACAATATATAATTATGTATTATTAATCATATATTTTTCCTGATGATGCTTTTTAACTAATTTGAATCTTAAAATCATAGCATCATAGTGTCAGTTAGTATGGGAGCGCGTGAGAGTGCGAGGAGTTTTTGTCAGTTTGTTAACAAGAAAAAATTATAGTAAATTTCTATGTTCCCACTAAACACTGAATATAACGGCCTGGGGTTTCATAAAATCATCAAAAACATCTAAGGAGGGCTCAATGATAACCCAAGTCGTTTATTTCTATTTTAAGTGGATTCGTAAAAATTTACTATAAATTTGTTCCTCTTTAGCAAATTGAGTTGTCATTCTGAAGCAACTCCACAAATTTAACCTTTAATTTAAGTCACTCGCCAATCATGATTATTCCACACAATCCATGAGAAACATAGTCTTCTCTCGTCAACCTCTTCGTATCCCTACCTCCCTCTATCCTTCTCATCCCTCCTCCCCTCTCTCTGATCCTCCATCCTCCCCTATCTTCTCCCATCCCTCTTCCCTCTCTGAGTCACTCCTTCCTCCCCTATTTTCTCCCATCCTTCCTCCCCTCTTTTCGCCCCTCCTCCACCTCCTCGCCATCGCTTTCTGCAATGGTAAAACTACTGCTCCTCCTCGTTGATATGCGAATTACAATTCATTAGCACAGGAGGTCTTCGAAAAAATTATATTAGAAGCTGACCGAAAGTAACACTATGTGTATAAAGCCAAGAAAAATCATGAAGACAGTCAAAAATTATATCCTGAAATGTAATTGAACACCAAACAAAACAAATACTGAGAAATTACAATTTTCTTAATAGAAAGGAGCAACAATGAGTTATAACAACCTGCTTATAAGTTTATTATACAGTTTAGTAAGCCATTATGATAGTGGCAAATAAGCTTTAAGAAACATTTAGATGGTGCAGGGTTCCCCGCATAAACAAGATGTCCTGTCTTTAAAGTGAATTAATCAACAGCGGAGGCCTTCATTTATGGAGTTAAAATATAAAAATTTGCATTATAAATTTTAGAAAACTAGAGGTCAAAATCAGCCTTACAAACGCAGGATGGGTAAATTATTTATGACGAGGGTATCATTATACTTTATCAGAAATCAATATGTCGTTTATGGGCGCGCTTTTTAACAAAAAAAAACCGTATCCTATGTAATTAGTCCATCCGTTTCCGCCATTATAAGACGAGAAACAGCACTGGACACGAATGGATTTCGGTATAAGATTATTATCAGAGTATACGTGAAAAATAATCTACTCGGACCGAATCATCCAATCATAGCTGTCACATTATTGGAAACTAAATTTTTGCATTAACTAGTTAGATATTAATCCGAGAAAAAAGTTGTGTGAAAAATATGACAAAAATTCTTGCATTATTCATTGATCGAAATTTCAATTCGTGGATTTCCTGAGAGGAACGTGGTAATTACTGCTTTGCTATTTGAGTACACTACTCATGTTTGTTTACCATAGAAGTGAATAAATAACTACGAAAATTTTATTGAAGAAGGATAGGGATAGTTATACTTGAGATAACATTTTAAAATATCATTAAAAATAGATCAATTTAAATTACTCAAGTTAAATCAAAACGAGTTGGGCTGCCATTTAAAAATAATTAACATTTTGCTTCAACTAATGAAATACTCGCCAGAGATGATATTTTCTTTTCAGTGGTTTCATGTATACGAAAACCTTTTTATTGCATTTTTATATTGAGAAAGTTACAATTAAAAAGTTATATTGAAAACATGTATCGAAGAAATGCATTCATTTAAGTGCCAAAATTTGAATGCTTTTATTGAAATAAAGGATAAAAATAGCGTACCTATGACATATCAATCAAGCACGACTGCCATATTACTGGAAAAGAAATTTGAAATTTAAACTTCGTTCTCGATAACGGTGTCATGTTGATGGAAATAATTATCGAACTTTCAATTCCAGAAGCTTTTAAGCCGCAATATACACTGCACATTGGTTGTTTACTAAATCTCGTTTAAAATAAATTAATCACTATTGAAGTTTCCTCTGTTTGCAAAGTTATAAATATTATTTCTTATATTAAATCTTGGATCAATATATTATATATAATTAGAAAATCAATGATGAAAAGTGTATTTATTATTTCATATACTATGAAAAACCGGATTAAAGGCTTCTAACTCCCTATGATTTTAAAAATTAGGCTACTGCTAAGTTATTAACAATGTCAAGATATTACATATATAAGAGTTTTTGTCGATGTTAAAACTTATATCTATAAATTTCAA
The DNA here is from genome assembly GCA_028673005.1 of Tanypteryx hageni. NCBI lineage: Eukaryota > Metazoa > Arthropoda > Insecta > Odonata > Petaluridae > Tanypteryx > Tanypteryx hageni. Next base: position 126,799,268 of record CM054113.1, on the reverse strand, counting down.
ACGAATGAGTTTCTATTAATATAGATAAAAATAATGATTAAGATATTTCCTATCACACGAAATAAATTCTTCTTAAATATAATACAACTCCACTTGCTATCTATGAGCAACCACTACTAAACGTTGAGAACACCCTTTTTTGAAAGTGGCATTCAACACTGAAATTATGAGGGTATTGTTTTATCTCGACATTTAATCGAGGGGGAAGAAGGAAAGATAGATAGTTCTCCCTCCGCTCATTTAATTTGCCTTCACGTCTCACTTTCATAGAGTCATCATCCCAGTCTTATTAGGAAGACGCCATTCCTTGAAAAAAATATTTGCAAGGACTCATTAAAAGGCGAAAAAAAAATACAGCTCAGCCTTTATGAGCCTCAGTGAGGTATAGGCGGGGAAGGAAGAGAGAGGGAGGGAGAGGGATGGTAGAAATAGGGGTTGAGGGCGAGTAGTGGGGAGAAATGAAGAATGGAGGAGAGATGCTGGAGGTTAAGGAGGGTTGCAAGAGGTTTAGCATTTTTATATCGGAGAATTGTAAATCACCCGAGGAAAGTGATTATTTTGGTCCGGAGTAAGGCCTATTATTCATTAAAGAATTAAAGGTAAATCAATTTTCCGTTCTCAAATATAGCGCACAAAACTCAATGAAAGCAAAATGAAATATAAAGCAAAAAACTTTAAAATCTACATTGGGGAGGTAGGGAAAATTACAATCAACGCATTTATTTCATTATTCAAGGGTTTTTATTTAGTTTTATGCATGCGGGACTACGGCATATTAAAAGATGGATTTTTTCTGTTGAACACCCTTCGGGAAATATTCTCTCCCCCCTCGTTTCTTCAGAATTAAAGGTGAAAAAATGTTTTCGACACATTTTATTCGTCTTTCTCATTTTACGAAGCGTTTGTATGAATTTCAACAGCTGTCAGATTCTCGTATGGAAAAAATGTTTTAATGACCTATATATTTTTAGTACTTGAGTTATTTTCAAGAAATTTTCTACAGCCATCAAAGACGTATTTGCAACTATTGCAATACTACGATTTTTAGCCATGTTAAATAGACATAGATGATTATATGCGACAACTGAACGCCGTGCTACAACAATTAGCCACTTAAAGCAAAATAAGGATGGGTTATAATTATTTTACCAATTTTGATTGATGCTTGTTGATTTTATTCCTTATGATCAAGGTGACTAACAAGAAAATAAATGCATATTTCAGCAACTAAGTATCCCTTCTCTATGATAGTTCACCTATCCATGATTGTGATATGGATTTTAGAATCAAGGAATAGTTTAGTCATCTATTTAAGACATTAATTTTCCTAGAGCGTCTATTGCTGTGATGCATTTGGAAATAACGAAAAAATTTTCATGAATGATTAATTGCTTAAATCTGTCTTTTGGCAAAAGCTCTAAGCTTTGGCGTAAATAAAGCATCGGAATGCATAAAAAAATTCTTTTTATTCCAAAATTTTGAAAATTGTGAAATATTTGCTCAGAATTTAATTTTTTTAACGAGTTTGATTATAAATAATGTAGGTTCACTATATTAAACTATATTTTCATAAATATATAGCTTGTTTCAGGAAATAAATATATACGTCTTCCTTCTACTATTGTAGGTAGATAGTACATTCCTCAGTAATTCCATCTCTCATTCTCTATCGATAAGAATGATGGAGTCTCATTAAATTTTAGCTTATTGAGTTTAATGAAAAAGCAATTTCTGATTACCCGAATATACAAAGGTCCTCCAAAATACCCTTCTTCTCCGTTCTTCAATTCTTTAAAAAACCAATTATAATCTGCAAAATAAATGATGAAAAATGATTACCTTGATTGAAAAACAGTCTTAATGACGGTGACACTAAATGATAGGTAAAGGAAAATGTGGAGGGGGATAGGGCAATAGGAGTTCCGAGAGTGGGAAGGAATGTGGAAGGGAGAGGAAGTTGGAGAGGGAGAGGGGAAGTGGTAGTAGAAGTGGGTGGGAGGAGAGGGCGAACGCAAAAGGGAAGAGAGGAGAGGATGCGAAGAAGAAGTGGGCGATCGGAAAAATGAGAGGGAGAGGTCTCATTTCGCACTTTCCCCTTTAAAATTCGAGGAAGGAGATAATGGCGTGTATCCCCAAACAGTTTTCAGAAATGTGTCAAAAATGGGGTGACGGTACAGGAGTAACGAATAGAAGCAGAGGAAAAGAGGGAGATAGAGGAGAGAAAAGGGAATGGCGATAAAGGAGAGAAGGGAGAATGCAAGGATGGGTGCCGCAAGGAAGAATATGGGAGCATAAGTGACGATCGAAGGACGGGGGAGATATAAGCGATGAGCCGACGTCGGTTAAAGCGATAGGAGAGATGATTGGGAAAGAAGAGGCGGAGAAATGAAAGAGAGAATAGGGAAAGAGGAGAGAGAATAATGGAAAGAGGGAAAGAAAGAATATGGAAGGAGGGGAGGGAGAGGCGATAGGGAAGTAGGAGGAAGAGAGGATAATAAAGTGGAGAGAAAGAAAGAAGCGGGGGACCGAACTACCGGAGGTTGAAAAAAAAGAATCAACAAAAGAACGCATCTCGGAGGGGATAATGGTAGGGCGGCGGCGCTGGCGTTGGGGCATGAGGTCGCAGCGGGAGGCGCCGCCTTTTGTCTAAAACATCACGCGCAGCCCCCTTCGTCTGTCTTCGCATTCTTTCCTCACCCCTTGTCCACGCTTCTCCATTCAAAGAGAAGATATTTTCCTCTCTTATCCATTTCCTTTTACAAGAGCCGTTGAGTATCTTATTTATCTTTCCTCTCCGAAGAAATACCGAAGTGAAGATGTCGCTAAAATATAATAAGCAAAAGAGCGTGTAGTGTATGTGTTTATGTATATATTTATATGAACGAGATTTCACTCACACATACATTGTGTAGACTGTTCTTCTTGTAACCACAGAATAGATACAATAACAGAAAAGGGACTAAAACATCAAATTAAACAATTGAGACGGTAATTCATTTGTACAATTATACCTCATTTAGAGATGTTTCTGTTGACATGGAAAATATTTAAAACTAGTCATATTCTGTAGAAGTAAAGAGAAATTAATGATCAACATTTATCAGAAAATAGAACATTGAAATTCGAATTTTGTAAATATTTCATATTGAAAGGCATTGAAATGAGTTTTTCATAGTTTGTACGCAGAGACATAAAATGTCAAATTTTATATGCTGCCACAATATCAATAATAATAATAATACGTTTTTATAATGCCGGGTAGCAAATGCGCAGAAGTAAAGTGCTTATGATTTGTGCGTTTAAGTATCACCATGCGCAGTAGCACATTGTTAATACGCCTGCGGCCGCGCCGATGGCTATTGCATGCATTTTATATCGCATAGGAGAGTTGCATAAATTTACGATTTTAAGCATTTTATTTATTGCCTTATACCATAAATTTACAAGTTGTTTTCCAGTTACATTTCTTCTTCAGGCTTCTTTATGCATGTCAACACAGCGAACGCAACTTTTCAAAGTGGAATTATTGTGATCGCAGTCATTTCTGACATAAGTGATTGTTTACAATACATATAAAATGCACACTTCTTTTTTTAAAACGACTGATTATCAACACGTCTATTCGTTTGGAAGGCATTCAAAATCTAAATATATCAATGAAATTTCCGGCCTTTACAGATATAAATTTCGAAGAACACATTATATTTAAAGGGTGACATTAGTAAAATGGGTCTCTTTTGTGATATGAACAAAAGAAACCGGGTCTACCTCACTCGAATTTCTGTGTTTTAACACTTATCAATGTCTATATTTTTAATGTGATCTCAGAAAATGAGCTGCCTTCGGCAGCTCATCAGGCGGAAAAGCCAGCTTTTGTCGGTGCAGGGCTGCTGTACGGCCAGGGGCGGAACCCCTGGTATTTTAATAAAAACCTAAGAAGATCTGCGAGTTTTTCATTACTGGGTCGAATTTAAGAAATAAAAAGTAGTGTTATCCATTAATAGGAATAAAATTGGCGCGTTTTTCTTCTATTATTAAATTTGGTAATATTTGGTTTTATTTCGCTATGAAGATTTCTCCCAAAAATCAAATTGACGTACGAAGTAAAATTTGAAATTTGATCACCTATAACATGTGTAAATTTAGGTAATCATAATTTATTTTTATGTAGTTATACCACCACATATTTGGTCACTATACCCTTGTTTTTAAGTGGCGTTAATGTGAAAATGTACTCTCAAAATTTCAGCTTTCTATATTTTATAAAATTGGGGGCATCAAAAAATGAATGATACCCTATCCGAACTTGTATATCTTTCAAAACTTAAATCTAAAGAATAAAAAATGGCAGCAGTTCAGAAATCTATACATCATGGTTCAGCGCTCTATCGTTTCCGGTTTTATGACAATTTTACTTAAAGAAAGTGCACAGACGGAGAGACAGAGGCCTAGAGCGGATTATAGCAGCGAATGAGATAACAGAACGAACAGGACATGTATGAATTGTATATAGATAAAGTATAATACGGATATTATGTTCTGACAGTGGAACCTACATTAGTCGAACTTCAATGGAAACAAAAAATTATTCGAGTTATAGAAAATTTGACTTATGGAAATACATTTTCTTATTACCATTTTGCCCGGTAAAATTAATTCACTGCGAGTTATGAAAAATTAGAGTCAAAGAATTTCGAATTATGGAAATTCCTCTGCATAAATGAGGCATGCGAGCACTTAGTAGGAGAGGATTACCAAATCTAAGAGTGATTCCATGGGACTGCTTCAAGCGGCCAGTGGTGTTCATGGAGCAGGACTATTTACCACCAACCAAGCGGCAGAGACAAGCCTAGACGCAGTCATTCATAGAACAAGGACATTCTAAACCTATCTAAGAATCCAGCCAAGGCAAGCTTATAGCTAAACTGGCATCCTGACCCGGAAACTGTTCCATAGCCATTTTTACAAACCGAAACTGCAATATCTAAGAGATTAAAGTAAAATAACAAAATATGATGAATCACAATGATTATTATTCTGGATAATAGCAAACGAATAAAGAGAATCGGATGTTAGAGAGGGCCTGCTTATTATCAAGAAAGATATGAATAGAGAGCCTTTGGCAGAGGGCAATCGGGGATGCGAGAGTTTTAAGAGATTCCTTTTACCTTAGTGGAAGGAAGCAGGGAGAGCTTTTCGAGGCGAATACGAAAGGCGTCGAAGCGGTATTACGAAATGGGGTGAAGAGTGGGAGTGGCGTTGAATAGGGCAGCGAAGGGAGGAGGACGAGGAATAGGGGTGGAGGTTGGCCGATATAATAAAGTTTGGAGGAAAGAGTATGGCATCTGGAAAAAGAGAGTGGATACTTGCCGTACGCACAGAGGGATAAGGTAAAAAGCGATTGAAATTAGGCAACTATGTTTGATGGAAAATGAATGAAAAGAATGCAGAGAAAACAATGGCGTACTGATGAACACGTATGGATGGTGTGGTCTTCCATGAACGGCGGATTGGTTCGATATAGAACGATGCGGAATATGCCTCCTTTCATTCTGCATTAGCATCACCGAAACGATTGAGTCGCACAAAGATACAAAGGTAAATGATTTGGAAATTTTAAAAAAACTAAATACAGTGCGCGAGCCGGGGCGGATCCAGAAACTTCCCAGGGGAAGGGCGATCGCCCCAATTGCCTCTCTCCCCTCTTGATTTCGCCTCTGCCGACGACCATACATTTTGAAAATCCCTGCACCCATCAGAACCTTTCTTTTTCTTGTCATACAGACTTAATCTTCGGTGTAGAAACAAGGAATGTTGCGCGGAATGATTTTAAGAATGTACCTAGTGATTGGCAATGGGGTCGTCCAAGGGGAGGGCGATCGCCCCCATCGCCCCTCCATTGGATCCGCCACTGTGCGCGAGTAATATATTTTGCCAGAAACTTTCCAGTTTTAAGCTTGTAGGTTTTCGTTCATGATACAAGTAAAACGTTTTCTCATTTAATATTTAATATTTTAATATATAAATGTATAAAAATTATTTATTTTAGTTTGTTCCTTCTTATACATACAAAAACGCCCAGCTTATTATATTAAGGGTTTTATTTAATACATTTCCGATTCCTCAACAGCTAACCAAGAGAAAACTGGTTACTGGTAATAAAATGTCATTGTAGTGAGCATTCCATACTGAATTAAACTATTACCGTAGAACCTTTATTCCATTACAGAAATATTAAAATAGAAAGTACAATCTCTTTAAAACAGTTCTTTTTTATATGATGACAAAAGACAAATTAACTTACTTGATAAATTTTACTAACATTTTTGAAAAGAAACGTTCCATTTCTATGATTGAACTGACAAAGTCTAGCGTTAAATTTGTACATTTTCCTCGTGTTACTTTGGCAGCTGAAAAATGAAAACTAACATGAAATATTTTTCTATAAGGAAAAATGATAAAATTTCTACTAATGATTAGCCTTTAGATAATATATCTCTTTACGATTTAATGACAATTGTCGAATAATAAAAAATATTTCACGTTTAATGAGTCTTCAAGAAAAAGTATGATTAGAGAGGGAAGAAAATTAAATGGTTGATCTGGATGACTTGGAGAGTGAGTGAGGAGAAGCAAGTTGGTAGAGGCGAGATAGCGACATCGATTGGGTGATTAGGGCGTTGTTGCGGGGATGTGTAGCATGGGGTGGAGCTGGATTATCGTGGTGGAGGGTGTGAGAGCAGTGAAGGCCGCTATGGGTCATATCCACACAGAGAAGGGACTAATGCTTTTAAAAAAGGAATGTGATGTGTAAAATTGAGAGAAAACAGACTTACAAGTTTTTCCAAAAACATACTTAAAGGGATATAGTCTACCCGGTTAATTTAAAATTCATTTATCTTTAAAAAAAATCCCTGCCAAATTTTTACAGATATACTAACTCGTATATACACACTTAAAAACGAGGTAAATTTCTAAAATTCTTTTCTTTTGTCGATGTACACATGTTTGTGACATGATTACTAACTCCTGGCATACGGAAGGGATAGGACCAATGCACCTATATTCCAGGAAATTGGACAATGTTTTTTCAATAAAAATGTCAGTAAATTTTGGAGAACAATGGAAGAAGAAAACATTATTCATATTAGCATATTATTATTAAATTTCAAAATAAATTAAAACGATATGTATAAATACATCCAAAGTTATCTTTGACGATCACTGTTGGTCTAATTCCAACATAAGGAGACGGCCAGGAATATCATAAAGATGTTTAAATGGAAAACGAATAAGTTCACATAAAATTTCAGGTCGGTATGGTTGTAAAGAGATGTTCTATAACAAAGGTGGGTTTGAATATAAGAGTAAATCTCATGAGACATTTGGAAAATATTAAGATATGACACATTAGGAAATCGTCGCTACGTATCAATCCCTCAGCTGAGAAAAGCAGAAGGAATAAGAATGAAAAGGGAAAAAAGCGAAAGGAAAGAGAAGAGAAGAATCGTGTGGGAGTATGTATGGCACCGTGAGGTTATGGCGGCATCCACAAGAGAAGACCCAATATCGTGGAATGAATGAAAATAGAAACGGTCTTTGAATATGAATTCGTTTTAGGTATGGTTGGGAGATAGAGGGATGGATATTCGTGAGAGAAGATGGAAGGAGGGAAGGGAGAAGCATAGGGAGGGAAGGCTTCGGATAAAGAGAAGGAAGGTAAGGTGGAAAGTAAAGAAGGTGATAAAGGGGGAGAGGAGAGGGAAGGCAAGATAAGTAGCGAGAGGAGAAGGTGCTGGTGGTTGCGTAGGAGAAGATTGCAGAGGAAGGTTCCATGCTAAGGTGGAGGGAATCGTTTAAGGGAATGGCCGTGGAATCGTGGAAGGGGAAGGCGATGGCTGCTGAAGATCACATCGAGAGGGTTTCGTGGGAGAGAATGATAAAACATTGAAAACTTATCCAACTCTTTTGTCTCGCTTTACGGAAGGCAATAGTGAAAGCCGTGTTCGTTGTGTCGAGAAGTGCTTATCTTTTCCTTCGTTTGGCTATGCGAGGCGTGATATTAACCAACGGTTACTCGTAATCTCTCTATCTTTTACCTCTTTTCCATACTGCGTACGGTAGCAGCTATTATGCGTCGTTTTCCTCATACTACGTTCATAGTTTCCAAGGCAGCTGGTCATGACTACATTCCCAGGAAACAGTTTGCGGTTATCAATAGAAAAGTTCAGTAAGTGATACATTATTCAACGGTACATGATTAATTGTGTGCGGCGTATATACGCAACTGTTTACTGCCGAGTTAATGGCAGATTACCATTTGAATGTAAATATCTGACAGACATGTTTAGCAAATATAGAGGACTGAAAAATTCTCTGATGACGAGGCTAATTTTTATGATTGGAAATAAAAATTCCTTCATGTAATTTTTTTATTCACAATCTTATAGTTTTTTTGTTATTTTCACTTTATTTTCACAAATTTTGACATTGATTCGATTTACACAAAGTCCCCTCAGATCATCTGATTGGATTTTGATAATTAATTGTTTTTACTTTAATATATTTGTGTTATTGCTAGAGCTCAATGTCATATAGTTTATTACTTGTACATTTATGGTTACTGATTTATACGTTTTCGTTATAATTTATTTCCCATTATTTTAATCCTACATTCACATCAAGTCTTTTTAATTTATTTAATGTGGTAGTACCTCCGTAGCATACAAGACAGTTTACAAGTGTGTTGGATGGTGAATCAGCATCTTGAACTGGAATTGTGTTTTTCTGCCAGTTTTTATGTTTGATGTTATTCCTAAATACATATACGGTTTATTTGGATTTGAGTGATCCTCTCATATTCGTAAGCAGAATCTTAACTTTAGTTCCTCAACATTGGCACGAGATTGCTTACCAAATTTTATATTGTATCCCTGAAAAAGGAAATATTTGTGATAATTTTTATTTTCTCTTCAATAATCTGTGACCTTTTACGAAGTATGAAATCCTTCACGAGATTTGAAGCATTTATTTACTATTTGGAAACAACTAAAAATACTTATTCTTCTATTAGAAGTCATTAACCTCATCTCAACGTCTTTATCTTCTTCCCACTCACTTCTTTCTCAAGCGATGCAACAATCAATGGTTAACTGACTTATAGGGAGCAAGGGTAACCTCATAAGAATGGTCGTATTTAACTTCTCCGGACGTCTACATGAGCGCTTCTTTCACTTAGCACATCATTCGTTCGAGCTTTAACGTTGCGGTTGAAACAAGAACTGTGGACAATATCGCTCCCGTTTTGAAAAATGTACATCATAAATATTTACAATGAAGTCATAATCTTTATAATGCCGTCTAATGTTCCAAAAGTCAACTACACCACGACCTCGACTTATGTGGGCAAATCATTCTTGAAGTCAGCCGCGTAAGTTTAGTTCGAATAATCGAGTCTTATATTTTATAGGTGAATAATAGGGTTATGCGTTTTTAATGACACCAAATAAGCGGTTTAAGGACAGAGAATGCAGTTTATTAAATTAGTAGGAGTTCTTCCAATAAATTCTGCACTTTTATTATTATAACGGCTTTATGGCAACATTTCGTTTGAGATTAGCAAATATTTATCTACTTCTGAGTGTAATTTAGCGACATTTTTAAAATTTTGCTCTCGACTGCTATGGACCGTTATGAAGACGTTTGTGTCGACTCGATTCGCACGCACACGCATTTCTCATTAACTCTTCCACTGTGCTCGGTCCCTTTCTCTCCGCTATCCACTACGCACGCATAGCCTTAGGATCCCGCATAAGTCGAATTTGATCCGAGACTCGGTTATAAAGGAAAGGGCCGCGTAAGTCGAATTCGGTTAAGTCCGATCCACGTGAGTCGAGACCGTGGTATAGCTGAAAGTGTCACAGGATCGCATATTACTTAATCACATATTCATGAAGTAAGACATGCATACAGAATGGTAGATGGGGGCTTATTGCATCTACATGGTAATGCCATTGTTGTGGTTTCAAATTCTGCCGTGGGCGTGCTTGCTGTCTTTTTTAACGTTGCGGTAAGGATCGTTCAACAAAATAAACGAAAATATAAATATAAAGCTAAATGTGTTAAATGTTTGGATATAAAATCTTTATATTACCACTGATGACGGTTGTTTGGTCGCTGTATTTTGCATTTGGTTCTGCTAATAGTTTGTAGATTTTAGAATTTTCAAAGATAATTTATATCACCATTATCCTCCGTAACTGGATCTGATTATTTTTACTATCTGTCTCAGAAACGTCTGCGCCGTATATGTAGGCAACTCGGATACAGATTTGCTCCAACGGCTGCATAACTTTCAGGCGCGAGAATATAAATGGCGTGAAAAATTCTCTTTATTATACTTTTTCTGCTCGAGTCGCTAGTTTCGATTTTCTACTTGTGTAAATAAGTAAATTTGCCAATTATTTATGGCCCATAATTCAGTAGACTATTTATGGTAGAGGAGGAACCGGTGGTGTAGTGATTAGAGCGTTGGCCCCGCCAGCTAAAGCGACACCCGGTTCGAATTCTGTAGAATTTTTTCCGAGGACGCCCGGCCCCTTATTTGTGCGTGTTTGAACTAAGGAGATGAGGACGAGCCAATGAGAATAAATAAATGGGAAGTGCGTTCAAATCAACCCTCCGTCCTTCGGAAGGGACGTTAAGCCGTTGGCCCCCTTGGTACTCTTAGTTAAAAGCAGGCTAAAAGCCGGCACCAGATTTCCCTCCTCCCTTCCTATCCGACTATTCATTGCACTACCTGTCAATTACCCATTGCGCGTGTAAGGCAAGATGCGAATCAGCTGGACTCAAAATAAAATAAAATTTTTCTGGTAGATGCATAATTAGAAATTACTTGTTTTAGCTTAAATTCTGAAAAGAAATTATGAAAATGATTGACTTTCAAAGACTAAATAAAACATCAATAATGACGGCGAAGATAAAATAAAGAAAGGAAACAAAAAAAGTTACAGCTGTCTCTGTCTTGGATTTTAAGTAGGTATGTGATTGTATAGATGCTCATTCATTTATTATATTTTAACGAATATTTTCTAAAATATTATACCTTCTTCACGATATCACAGCATTAGAATTTCTACTTTGTCTAAATACCCAGAATTTCGTTTATCCGATCAATAATTAACTCCCATTAGTTATAATATCCGGTATTATAATTTGTTTATCACACAAATATTCGAATAAATAGACAATATTCATGAATTAGCCACAGTCACAATAAGACTGACTACAATTACTTGCGCTGTGGTGACAAAGACGATGGCTCGTCTCACAAAACTTTTCGTCTTTTACTTATCTTTGGTGTTTTTTTTGTAGATGAGAGGAATTAAATATCTTTTGTATATTACGACAAATAAAAAATAATGTAACCTCGATTCACACTTGGAGAGAAAGCGAGAAAAATTATCATCTCAGAATGTTGTCATTTCCTTTGATATTTTTACCGACAACGAATCCTGAATATCAGTGAGTGTTGTCACTCGTCGCAGAGTCGCCCTGATTCCGAGAATGTCTTGCAACCTTAGGCCGTTTTTCCTCCCAGAGCTATCTTCCATCATTGCTAATTTCATTCAAGAAAGACGTTGAGAGAGAGAGAGAGAGAGAGAGAGAGAGAGTGGCACCGTCTCGCTTTCCCATTCAAGTTTTCCTGATTCACTTCTATTCTCTTCCCACACTCCCTCCCTATGAGTTTCTGCCTGCCCCCCTTCCCATACCTCCTCTTTTACCCGTCTCCATTACTCTACTCCCGCTCTTTGTCACGTCTCTCCGCTTTTCATTTTTCTTCCGCTGAGATTTCGCACATTCGTTCAAATTTATTCGAACCGTCTTTATTGCAATGTTTTCCATGCTACGGTTGTTATTTAATGCATATGGCTTGAAATGTCTCCCTGGTGAGATATATTTGACAAATGAAAGAATTCAAACGAAATGAACTCTGACAAAAGTTGAAGGAAGTGAATATTTTATGCAGGCATAAATATTAAATGGACCTATGTGATTACTTTAAATTCCATTTATATTGATGAACTTCCTCATAATACGTTATTATCTTCATTCCAATTTTTTGCCGATCTCTATTCTCAAAGATTCTCACTTTTTCCTTCCTACAATAATGCCATATACATTTTTCCTGATTAGTTTAAATAAAAGTTTGCACAAAACGATAAGGCGAATAATTAAACATGTTTTATATATTAATTTTTGTGTAATATTAAAATAACCAGTAATTGCGAATCGACATTTGCTTAATAAAGCATTTAAATCAGGCAGAAATGTGTGTAATTTAAATATAGAAGAGTCATTTTTTCTCAGTTGTACCAAAAGTGTTAATATTTCCATAGTATAGAATATTTAATAAGTTTTACCTTTGTTAAGAGCATAATGCCGAATTGCTTTTGTTGTCAGTACTGATTTCTAAATTATTTCTATTCCTTTCATTGCCTTCGTTTTTATTATAAACACATCTAATCTGTCTTCGTGATTAAAAAAGTATTTTAGGCGTTACATAGTAAAAATAATTGAATTTTGTGAATTAGTAAAACTATGATATTTAGAAAATGATTAGACTGAAGTTTCCATAGTAACAGAATTCGGTAGACATTTTGGATTTGGAAATTTCACAAAATTTACAGCATTTGTTTTTGTTTAAATTATTCTCCAATAGGTAGCCTATGGTCTGCTTTAGCGTTTGGAAATGGAATTTAAAAAAGAACAGTTTTATGAAGTTCATCATAGACATCAGATGAACCGCAGTACAGGTGAAAAAAATTAATTTATTAAAAACTTCCATTAAATAATTATTAAAAAGTATTCTTCAAAAAGACGCTACTCACGCTCATACACTACATTGCATACTTATTTGTGGATATTTTCTATTATTCTATGAATCTAATTTTGTAGTATATTTAAGGGTGTAGATAAATAGTTCGTACAAAGCATTTTCTTGGGGAAAAGGTTAATTAAAGAGCATGAACTTAATTATTTGCAAAGCCGGTTGTTTCCAACCCTTGTCCTAACTATCTCAAGGTAAAGAAGGGGTGTATAGAGGCTGCTGCGGGTGACAGGCCGGATCAGGAGCGGAGTTGGAGACAGATAGGGCGGCAGGAGAGAGATTCCAGATAGCATTGTTTCAAATGAGGTTTCCGAGCGACAGGCGCCGAACCGCAAAGGGGAAGAGAGGCACAAGTGTGGCCGGATTTATGTTCTCGCCTCAGACTTGATGAAGGTTCGACTAGCCGGTTAATACGGTGGCGCTAGTATATGTGCTCCGCGGAAGTCTTTGATTCTGTGCATCCGATTAACATTGAGGTTATTTTAATAGGGAAAAAGCGAATAAGGATAGAATTAGCTCGTGCTCCCGCGCCTTGTACTACAACTTCTCTAGAACAAAATAAATCCAATGATACAATTTTCCCGCGGCGCAAATCATCCGCCACTGTAACTCACCCGAAAGGATATGAGAATGGAAGGAGAAGATAGACGGAAGTCAGAATAGAGTTTAAAAACGGTGATTTTTAAAAATCTATGAATTTATTAGGTTACTATTTTTTTGGATTTAGCCTGTGGTAAATCAAGTAATTCTGTATCTGTATATACGTTTTTATTCAATTACTAATAGGAAAACATCACATAATGAAACCTCTCAAGAATAAGAGCTGAAAGGCAGTCTGGAACAGTGAAATTATCCCAAGGGAGAGTACAAAAGAAATATCCCTGTATCCGTGAATATTATGCTATCTTTAATGTTTTCGTAATCTTCATAGGTATAGCAGTTTGGTAATATACCGCTAAAGACGTCGAAAAACGGCTGCCACAGTAACATTGCGTGGAGATGTGAAAGACGTTCACTCACATCGCTCGTAAGGAAGGTACCGGCCAACAAAGCCGTACCAAAACGTTTTTACCATGCAAGTAACCTATAACGACCATATGGTAAAGTAACGTCCATAGAATATTGTTTTTGGCGATAAAATTTCAGAAAAGTAAGTAATTTTAGTCCGAAAAGTGATGTTCTCTATAACCCACGCGTACGAGTTAGGTTTAGGTGGAATAAAATCATTCGTGCATGCTTTGAGGTTCTTTGCATTTGATTGACGACTCATATGAGTGCGCAATTTATATGAAAGGTACTCAATGCCAATTAGCGAATGCCACGCATTTGGTGCAGTGCCCGAGGGAGTGATTAATGATGGCTGTATTGGCGTGTTTTAGATATCTCCAATTGAAAACATACATACTATCAAATTAAAATATTGAAAAAGTTACGATTTTCTGACTAATAAATTTACACGGAGGTCTTGTGATTTGTGTTTATTACATAGTGCCGCAATAAATTTGAACAAAAGTAGTATTTTAAAATCTTATGGCAGAGAGTATGAAAAACGAAATTTTTATTTATTCTATCCCGTAATTATCATTAATAAATTTAGCAAGGAACACTTCCCGACAAGTATATGTTAGATGCCAAAAATAAATTATGAATAAATAACTTATTATGTAATTTTGGATTCATGGATTTATGAAAAGAAAATTCGAAATCTCAGCCTCGACGTAATCATTAGAAAAACAAGAGGGATTGAAGTTCAAACAACAATTTCTTTTGGTCAACTGTTTCGGCCGCTACTTGGTATAAATTCATAATTCAGAAATAAAAATAATTTTGTAAATTCCTACAATACTTTTGTTAACAGTAGGATGCCCGGACTTAACCTACACCCCAGAACGCCCGTGGGGCGTCATTTCGATTCCACCTCAAGAGAAAGCTATTTGTCCTTATGTAAGCACCTTAACTGATTTCTTGAACCTTTTGCAGATCTCTGTTTCCTATAATATTAGACACTTTCACCAGACAGTGAAGGCACGTACTGTCAGTTAAATCGTAAGAACATATTATTCTACAATACCTGTTCTGTAGTTTTGGTAAGTAAATAAGTATGCAGTTGAAATTATGTATCAGATATTTATTGATAAAATGCATTTTTTTACATTTTACTTAAAAAAGAAAGTTTGGGTAAGCCGTCTATAACAGCTATTTCGAGCGTAAATAATGTTATCCGAATCACGGAAGGCTAACTTTCTGCACAGGCCAAGCAGAAGCTTATATTTGGAACAATTAATATAGTAATAAAGTATTCCAGAAGCGCACTTTCCACAAACCATTTTCCTGCAAGTGCCACAAGCTTTGTTGGTCATATTGTCTTTACAATTATTGAAATTCTTGATCTGGCACTTGCGTCGTTTGTTGGTATCTCTGCAATTCTCGAAGCCTTTTTGAACTTCAATCCTGAGACTTGTCATGTAATCTCCCCTCAGTTCTTCTGCTAAATTCTGTATGTAGACTAAACGTTTCATTGTTGTACCTGTCACAGATCTGTGTACGACCCAGGCATTTAGAGCGGCCAGATCAAAGAGATTGAAGAATACTTGCACAGGCCACCTCCTTGATGCGGATTTAGTCGATTAATTTCTAGCCATCTGATCTACAACATCAACGCCGAACTTCGTGGCGTTGTAGAAAGCCACAGTTTCTGGAGTTTTCTTTTCATTAGTAGCGATGGTCACATCAGGATGAACAGTACTTAGCAGCAACACATTTTTATTGATTTTCCCTGGTATACTGTCAGTGAGATGTCATCATGCTTGAAAACGCGGATGCTGTGCAATTGTTCACGCATCGCCTTCAAAGAAGCTGGTATTTCTCGCCTTCTCCTATTGACAGTCCCTACAAAACTTATAGAATTCTGTTTCAAATCTTTCGTCAGTTGAACTGACGTAAAATAATTGTCCGTTGTGACGTTCCTGCATACACCAAAGTAAGGTGCTATCAGTCACGGTACAACGTAGTCAGGGAGACGCTGGTCATATGGTCGCTGATTGTCTTTTCCAAGACATGGAAAGGCATTTAGCATGACTTTCGATTCAACATCAACTGTAAGCCAGAATTTGATCCCGTATGTCTTGCTTTGATGCCATGAACTGCGTGAATTTGCACCTAGTTTTTGTCGGAAACAGCTTCTCGTCAATAGTGATATTTTCACCTGGCCTGTAATATAACTGACAGTTGTGAATGAATCGATCCCAAGTCGCGGATACCAGGGCAAATTTGTCCTCTCTAAGACGAGCGCGACTAGTTGATATTTGGTCAAATCTGATAAATCTCATTATCTCAGTAAATCTGTCCTCAGCTTGATAAACAGAGACATTGTTGAGACTCCCCCACAAGCTACGTAACAATACGTATGTATGTATGTATATGTATGTAGCCTATTTGTATGACGGAGTCGAAATGACGCCACCTGGGTGTTCTAGGTAAATCTGCGATTTATATCGTATCGTCATTTGATAAGATACGGGTATTAATTTTTAACAAAACTGAGTAAAAGTCAGGAGGGAAAACCGCTAATACAGCGAAAACAAAAAAATAGCAGCGATTTTTCCGGGCGGAGTTGAAATGACGCCCGAGGGGGTTCTAGTGTTAAGAGACTCTATCTAGATTTCGACGATTTACGTCATAATCACGAGTAATACGAAAGCGTAAGCGAAGAGCTTATATAAACAGTATTATGAAGGGGGAAGGTGAAGAAGGAAGGGAGGTTACATTTAAATCTGGGTCCAGAGGAAGGTGATTGGGTGATGAGTAGGTGAAGTCATTGGGTTTCGTTAGGAAACTAATGGGAGGGGGGGCGTACGGAGTGGATATAAAGGAGCGAGAGTGGGAAGGATACAAAAAGTCGTTAACAAAATTGTGGCCACTTTTCACAGCAGAAACAATTTCAAGAATTTCCAATGCAATAAACCTGTGGTTCTTATTTTCACAATGTAATATTTTTGAGTAAAAAATGTGGGTGCTTACAAAATGGAATGTGGTGACTGCCAAACTATATATATCGGTCAGACTAGAAGGAAATTTAAAACAAGAAAAACAGAACATAGGCGGTGCTATATCTACAACAATAGGACTGCTCATCAATTCGCTGAATACCTTCTTGTTCATGGACATTTTTCCGACTTGGACACAAACATTCTACATAGTAAAAATAAGGGCTTTAGCCTTAATGCATTGGATATTATTGAAATTTTTTCTGCCGTGAAAAGTGGCCACAATGTTTTTAACGACTTTTTGTACCCTTACTACTCCCCCCACCTTGATATCCACTCCATCCGCCGCTCTCCCTCCCATTACTTTCCTAACGAACCCCGATGACTCCACCTACTCATCACCCAATCACCATCCTCTGGGGACAGATTTAAAGCTAATCTCCTCTCCTTCTTCCCCCCACCTCTTGTATTATCTCCCCCCACGCTTTCATATTACTCCTGATGATGACGCAAAGCGTCGAAATCTAGATAGAGTCTCTTAATAAAATATAGTAGGAATTTAAAAAGTTATTTTTATTTCTAAACAGTTTTTTTGTTGTTTGCAAGGAGAGAGGACGAATGAATTGTTAACATGAAAGACTGAATTTAATGGCGATATCATAAAATGTTCTCAGCAATAATATGTTTACGCTGCCTATGCGGTTTATAGATAAGGATTTTCAAAGAGTTTAATAAGGCAGGCTATATATTATTTCAGGGAGAAAAATAGTGAAGTTGATTGAGCTTTTGTGAAATGCTCGCATATTTTCAACATGTTGCCTAATAATAAATTTACTGCATACCCATGAAATTAGAATAAGTATTTAATCTTTATCAAAGGACAAAAAGGAAATATTGCGTGATGGAGTTTATATTTTACTATTTTCTGGGTTCCATAAGATTAACGAATAATTCTAAAAATGCTGAAAACGTCATTAAAACGTAAAAACTTTGCTTTATATCTTTGATCTCATCCGGATGGACCAAACCAAGTAGTTTTTATTAGAAAACCCATGCATAGACAAATCCGTTTGTAATATTATTGTGTCATTTCGTGCCTTATTTATTAATATCCCTGGCTTAAAATCATAAAATTGGATGTAACAGTACAATCATCATTTAATAACCATTTGTACTTCGGAAAATTCTATAACCCGAAACACATCCGGTCCCGAGCTTTCCGGATGAGAGAGGTTCAACTCTATTACTATATATACTAGTAGATGTTGCTTGCATTCTGCAAGCGTTTCATCTGACCTTGAAAAACATTCGCTTTTCAGAGAGATATTTCATTATTAGAAATATTTTTTAATTAAAAATATTTCACCTCTGTACCAATTCTCGTTCTTTCCTTATGTAAATATATTGGAGTAAAACATGACCTAATTTTGAAATTTTAAGAATATTATACTTTTTACATTGTGGGGAACTAATTCCACACCTTTGTGCGAAATTATAATGTAATAGCAAATCTAGAAATAAAATAATAATTATCTAATTGGTTAAATTTTAAATATTGTTAACGGCCACAATAAAAACTTCATGGAGAAACTAATATATTTATTTGTGCATTTGCACTAAGCTCTAAATAACTTCAAAATTTCAGCTCCGTAGCTTGCCCCGTAGTACCTAAACATTTATCTGTTTGTTTAAATTTTAAGAATTTAAAAAAACCAAACAAATGAAAATATCCAAATTTAAATATGCCCTAAATAATTCTTGAAATTTTGTTTAAACAGTTGTGAATTTTTAGTGGCCGCATTGTTGAAGAATTAAAAAATATATTATGTATTGAATTTTTTACAAAATGTTTGCAAAAGCTCGAGTTATAGTTTCCGTGATAAAAATTAATAAACTTTAATGTACAAATAAGATAAAAACAAAAGCTAAAAATAAAAAAAATTTGAAATTTTCTACTTTTTAAATTGAATGTGAGAAAAATCCTATTATCGTGCAAACTTTCAGCCCCGTAATCCTTTTAGATTGGTCTGCATATTGGAATTCCTTTTCCCCATGTTAACTTATGGCAGATTTTTTTCTAATATTTCTTGTTTTTGGATTTTGTCATCGTTATAAGTTTACACCGTAGTTTCAAATTAGTCGCATTATAATACAATCTACTGATTCTCTTTAGGAGCAGTAAATTAAAGGTGTTATTATCTACAGATCATCAATCCCCATAATTGAAAGGAGTTTTATTATTTAATAACATATCGCGTTTTAAAATTGTAACGGCATCATATGTATACGTCTTTCGTTAGAATCAATGGGATAATAAGAAACTCCTTATTAAAATGTATTAAATACGGATTGCTAGCTCCCATTGAAAGGCATTGTCCTGGTTGCTACGGTAGCTGAAGTTCTTTATTGTTGAGCATCTGCTTTTTCCTTTTTCAAACATATATCTTCGTCAATTCGGCACGAAATTAATTATTAAGATTTACAACACAGGAGAGTGGCCTTGGAATTTAGTAGAAGTAAAAATGATTCCTCTAAATAAGCCAAAGGAAACGCAGTGTAAAGATTATAGAACAATTAGCCTTCTCTCACACACTTCGAAGATCATTACGAGGATTCTTAATAAAAAGCTGGAGAAAAAGGCAGAAGAAATGCTAGGAAAAGATCAATTCGCTTTCAGAAAAGGACGAGGAACTGGAGATGCTATAGGAGTAGTTAGAATCATATCAGAAAGGGCAATAGAGTACAGTCAAGATATCTGCGTATGTTTCGTAGACGGGCAGAAGGACTTTAATAGAGTAAATTGGGTAATGTTAATGAAGATGTTAAAGGTAATAGGTGTAGATTCGAACGACAAGAGACTGATCAGGAATCTATATGTGAATGAAGTTGTAAAGGTCAGGTTGGAGAATGCGGACACCTTCGGAATAAATATCAGTAGAGGAGTAATACAGGGCTGCTGCTTATAACCGACCCTATTTAATGTATATGGAGAAAGCAAAATGTACAGATGAGATCAGAATTAGAATAGAAAAAGCAAAAGCGGCTTTCAGAAGAAAGAAACACCTACTTACGCGGAAGATAAGGGAAGATATCCGCAAGAAGTTCATAAAATGCTATGTATGGAGTGTAGCTTTGTACGGGGCAGAAACATGGACGATAAGGAAAAATGACATCACATGCTTGGAAAGCATTGAAATGTGGACTTGGAGGAGAATGCTGAAGATAAAATGATGAAGCGATACTAAGAGTAGGAGAGAAGCGAATGATTATACAGACTATTAGCAAGAGGATGGCAAACTGGGTTGAACATAACCTGAGGAGAGAGAGTATGATTAAAGACGTGTTGGAAGGATAACTAGATGGTAAAAGGGAAAGAGATACGAAAATATTTCGGCTGATAGACGATTTTAAAGAGAAAGACAGTTATCAAAATATGAAGAGGACAGCGGAAAATAGGAGTATAAGGAGAACCAGGTTTAACCATGAATAATCACGGACCTGTCTACAGACAGACTACCTATGATGATATATATATATATATATATATATATATATATATATATATATATATATATATATATATATATATATATCCTCAGTAAGAAGCAGCTATTTATAATAGATATGTGTGTGTGTGTACACATCGTAAAAATTACTTGCCTTAGCACAGTGATCCATATCCTGTGGGACGCGCCCCACTAGGGGGCGTAAGATGTGAAGCATTTTTGACCAAAGTTAGTTTTACATCTAGTTTCTACCTCTCATGTGTTTTTAATATTATACAATATTTTACCGAATGTAATATTTTTCATATCATTTTTAACTATTTAGATTATATAAGTCTTGTAATGATCCATTCAAATGCTCTGCTAACTTGTCACCTCTGCAGATGTTGTGCAGGCTATTGGATATTTTATACTTAAAAATAATATATGAAACAGTACACGGATTATTTTTGCCAATGAAAACTTTTTGCTGACAGCACATAAAAATACGCTCGAGCTGTGAGCTGTGCGTCGAAACCAATATGAAACAGATTACACTTCATAAAATAAACGCACAGGATCAAACTCAGTTCCTGCGCTTAGGTAAGCAGACAGAAAACTGTCACATAATTTGGGTAATATTATTAATATTTTTTATAAATACCCTTAAAATCACAAAAAAAATTTCTAGATAAGGAGGAGAGAGTGTGGATTTTAGAAGATACGAAGGGGACGTGAAACGAAAAAGGTTAAGAACAACTATCTTAGCAGGACTCAAACCACCTCAGGCTTGTAAGGGATATAAACCTTATATCTTACATGTTAACATTCAACTTTCCATGGTTTTTATTGCTTACTCACATAAGTTTTATATTAATTGTGTGTACATTAAGCTATCAATACTTGTGTGGATAAAGTTAACATGATTTCTATAATTCATTTTCTATTGATATTCTAATAATAATTAATGCTATCATTTATAAAGTCAAAAACGACAATTAAATTGCATCAAATATATGATGATAACATTTGTTTACATAGTGTCTATCCAACTTAATTTTATTCTTTGGAATTCTACAGTTGCCTGACTGATTCTCTAATTTAGATACGTGCGTGATTATTTGCTTTCTTTATTAATAACTGTAATATTAACTTCGAAATGTATTTCTTTATAAAAGTAATTTATAAAATATGGTTTTTATAACCATTACTTCTCTTCAAAATTAACCTCTTGTTGACAGATATTGTAAGAGATAAATATCTGAGATGGTGCCGGGAATATAAAGACTAAGGGAAGGAGAGGATTAGAAAAGGAAAATAATTTCGAATAAAGAAGATAAGGTTCAATGGATAAAAAAGGGAATGGGAAGTCGATGTTAAGGGCTGGAGAAAAATTGAGGCAACGTAGAAAGAGGAGGAGGATTTTATAGATAAGGCGCAGGTTTGTGAGCTCGAGGAGGAGATGTTTTGAGGAGGTGGATACCGGTAAGATGGTTTTACTTATTTCTTTGTTCTACAACCACAATGTCACATCCTTTCACCCTCTATCGCTCGGTATTCGCTCATAATTACCCTCACTCTGGTCTCCGAGGATTTCCAATGCGGGGACGTTTGATCAAAGTATTCATCGAAAAGATCGCTCCAAACAAAGGCAATGGATGGAAGAAAGGGGTACAGAGGGGAGGAGGAGTTGGTTAAGAGAGAGGAGAGGCGGTTTGGCCGATAAGAGATGTTTCCTAGGAGTTGCAGGGTATGGAGAGGGCTATAGAGAGGGAGGGGGAAGAAGGGAGGTGAATAGTAAAGGGAATGTGAAGATATCAGAAAAAGGAAAATAAAAATGGGTAGAGGGCTGAAAAGAAAGTGCTTTTCTGCGGACAACAAATGGCCACTACTGTTTTTCGGCTGAGTGTGGCAAAAAGCGAGGATGGGAGGAAGTGGAGAGAGATCGGAGAAAGAGGACACTGGCGAAGAATGGGAGGAATGGGATGACTGAGGGACAAGCGTATCAGAGAAAGAAATATGGAGAGACAGAGGGAGGGAGAGAGAGATGAAAAATATTCTGAATGAGTGATGAGTTAATATTTCACAAATTTTATGTATACAAAATAATTTTTACTTTCTGAAACATTAAATTAGATGAATATTATATATGTATTTTTCACTTTTTATTAATGCGTCTATAGCGTGATTTCAATAACGTTAATCGGTTTAATAAAATCGCGTATGCGTTCAATTTGTCCGTCCGTCTGTCAGGCTGACGTGCTGACACCTAAACGACAGCACAAAGAGACTTCGTTTTTTCGCCATTTCCTTCATTCTCTCCCTCTCTCTACCTTCCCTGTTCCTCCCGTCTTCTTCTCTTTCTCTCCTTCCTTCTCTCTACCACTCTGCTCTTCATCCGTTATTCCAATACGGTCCTGTACAATTTTGTGTGTGCAGCAACAATGCTGGTTTTTCTTGAAAACGAAATATTTAATTCACAAAAAACAACATTTTCCTCTTAAAAATTGTTTTTTGAGCCAATTCAAATGATATTTGAAAATCAACTGTTAGAAAATAAATTTGAGTTATTTTTTACGTACTCTGGATCAAATTTCTAATTTTTACGACAATTATAAGTAAATTTAAAAAACAAAAGAAGATATCTTACACTTTTTACGTGTCAATCAAAAGATGAATGGAAACTATCCTGGTATCCAACCTTATGTTAGACAACTACACATCTATTACATGCTATAAGTTACTCAAAGTATTATGGTTAACATTTCGTCGAAATCGGACTGACCTATTGAGATTTATGTAGCAACTTGAGAGAAAAGTACTGTAGTTCACGCAGCTTTCGTCCTGAAAATTTTGCTCTTAACGAAACTCGCGCAAAATGACTTCTATATGTCAAAGATGATAGGTTCCATGGACGCGAAAACTAAAGTGTAATATTAATAAAAAATACCGCCAACCTGAAAATCAGCTTCTTGATGGCTTTCATCTATCAACGCCAGAGGCAAATCATTACATTTTTTCAGTAGCTTATCTACGTCGGTAATTTTCAAATGGAATGAAAAACTAAAAACTTCCTTATAATCTGGCAAAATTTTATTTATTTCCTCTATGAATGAAATCTCAAATAAATCAGCGACTGAGTTTTATTCGCAAAAGCCACATTCCCACCCTTAGTGGCGTCAGTCGACGACCTTACTATCATCCACTATCCGGTAAAAACGGAATTTATAATACATTTATGGTTATGCTGCCTAAATATTGGGCCGCTCTTTTATTTTTTAACACCTGGTAGAACCAGCCTATCTTGTTCCAATATTTAAAAAAATAATATTCCCAAAATTTGGTAAATTTTAGATGAAATTTATAGGTTGCTACCAAAGTTTGAAACATTAAGTTTTCTTTATTTTGAAAAAAATGCAATATAGTACAAAGCATATAAAATTTAGAGTTTGTAATTTCCATGCTACATTATCACATGATGAACATTAAAATACTGACACAGTGGTATATTAATTGTTTGTGGCAAGCGTTCCCTTCGCAAAGTCTGGATATCTCCTCCGATGATCGCTGACAACCTGCAGAAGATATTGCTTGTGCTGTTCACCCTGAGTGTGTAATCGATTGTATCCTCGATCAGGGTAACTCCGCGTTCTGCCGTTTCGTTAATGCAATTGATTGACTGATGCACTTTTCAGTGGCAATGTAGTTCCCATCAGAAGCCCAGAGTTCGGGATCCAATTCTGTGAATTTCGATTCAAGACCAAGTATGTCGAAAAACCTCCAAGTGTTGGCTGACACAAAATACTCCAAATTTTTCTCCAAAATGCTATCCAGATCGACAGTCACTGTCTTTGAGTGGTCCTAATTACCATCATTTTGGAGAGCTTGAATCAATTTGGCTTTTGTATTTATTGATACTTTTTATCAAAGAAAGCAAGGGCAACCAGCTCTTCGCTGAAGTACCACAGATGACGAGCAAGCTTCTTCAGAGCAGCGTTGGCAACTATTGAGTTTATATTCTTGTACTGTTGGAGGTTCTTCAACAGCACCAGGGCATTTAAAGGCGCAGCAGTTGGAAGTGTAGCTTGAAACCACGCCTTCAAATAGAATCTCACAACAAAAATTGCTATGTCCATTATCTCAGCTTCCTCTTTTGTCTTCAATGGAAACTGTCCTTTGAACATCCACAGTTCGATAGCATAAATGGCTTTGGCCACCCAACGAGCCTTATGCATTGCACCAGGAGCAAGAAATCTAATTCCACGAGAAGGTTCACTTTCAAGAAAGGTGATAGAGATTTCCAGGAGTTCTCTGTAATCATCGCGAGGTTGCTGCTGGTTCAGTTGGTCTGTAGCAAAAGTGATTATTTCGTCTTTTATATCGGCAACAGCACTGGCAATGAACTCATCATCAAGTGCAGTTCTGTATCCGGGCTTATCCAGTGACACCCAATGAGCTTGAAATCGCTTAAAGATTAGTATTTCTGGGCTTGCTGATGGACATACGATGACAGAGAAGACAGCTTCCAGTACCAGCTCTAATATGTGGTGCCTGCAAGGAATGTAGAGAAGGTTCTTGTCTAAATTCTGTTTAATCCAATGACATGCTTCATTTTTTCTTCCAGTATTTGACGCAGTAGTGTCAAAACACATACCTTTCACTTTCTTTGCTAGATTCCACAGTTCCAAAGTTTCAACAAAAGCCTTGCCCATTTCCAATCCAGTTCCAGCCACAATTTTTGGAACACCGAGCAGTTGTTCTACTCCATCACCTGTGACTAAAATAGGAAGACGATCAACTACTTCCTTTCAAGTAAGATCTGGCAGCAGCTTGCAATCCTAATGCACAACCAGCGGAACTGTTAGATTAAATTGAGAGATTATTTGATTAGCTGTTGCTTCCCTTTGCTGAATGCGACTTACACGAATTGAGGAATGATTTACGATTGTTTATGAAGGTTCTATCACGTTCTGAACAGTTCTAGATTGTTCCAAAAGACATGATATGGACTAATACATAAAACAAAGAGTGCTCCTGCAAGTGGACTTACGCAGGATTTCCGAGTGGTACATCTGAAAGTATATATCTGTTGCAGTATTGCGTCACATTGACCAAGGGTGCTGCATCACAATTTTCAATACTAAGTATCTACAATTAACAATTCAATTCAAATAAGTTTAAAATATAAACTAATTTAAAAATGAGTGCACCTATGTTTAGCATTATGATATATTGCAATTTTTCAGATCTTGGTAGCGACCCCTAAATATTATTCAAAACTAAACTAATTTTAACAAAATTATTATTTTTTATAATGGAACAGATTCAAAAAGTGCCCCCTCCAGTTTTCCAAAACTTAAAAATAAGGACCACCCTAATATATATATATATATGTCAACAAGGTGTTGGGATGAGGAAACCCAGTGAACACTCACCAATCAGACGACTTCAGGTTGGCGAGGCCCCGGGGATGTCCTGCGTTTGTGATGTTTCTGTGTTTTAGTGTTCTTTTACGTGTGTCGCTTCGACATCCCCGGGGCCTCGCCAACCTGAAGTCGTCTGATTGGTGAGTGTTCACTGGGTTTCCTCATCCCAACACCTTGTTGACATCCATATATCCATTTTACCTTTCCTTTTCCGTAAGCTGTTATATATATATATATATATATATATATATATATATATATATATATATACACACACACACACACACACACACGCACATCATTATATATAGACGTTTCATACAGAGGAGGAGGATATAACACAAATATAACATACTAGTAGAAGGTGCTTGCATACTGCAAGCATTTCATCGCATCTTGAAAAAATATTAATTTTTCAGAGAAATATTGCATCATGGGAAATATTTCTTTAATTCATAAGATTTCTCCTCTGGACAGATTTTCGTTTCTCATTAAGTAACAATAATGAAGTAAAACTATCGCTAATTTTTGCAATTTTAGGAATATTATACATTTCCCACATTGAGTTAATAATGCCACATATTTCTGCCAAATTTCAAATTTATAGTACAATTAGAAGTGAATTAACATTTATCTAATTGTATAAATTTAAATAACTTTTAACGGCCAAAATAACAATTTTATGGATAAATTGAAATTTTTTTTCGTTTACATAGGATAACTTCTAAATAATATATAAATAATAATAATCCGTAGCACATTCGAAAATACATAAACCTTGAAAATTTGTTTAAAAAATTGCGAATTTTTAGCGGCCACATTGTTGCACTTTTTCAAGGTTTTCGTTTTTTTAGTCGGTTTTGCACAAAATCCTACATAAGAAAAAAATTTCGAATCTCTAACTCATCTGGGAGTGCCTAAACATTAGTATCCTCCTATATGTTATATGTTATCTCCTACTCCTCCTCCTACTCCTCTGTAAGAAACGTCTATATATAATGACTAGTAGTTAGTGCTTGCATTCTGCTAGCATATCATCTCACCTTGAAAAAGCATTCATTTCTCAGACACATATTTCATCATTATAAATATTTTTTTAACTTTAAAAATTTCACCTCTGCAGCGATTTTCGTTTTTCCCTTATGTAAAAATAATAGATTAAAAATCCCCAAACTTTGCAATTTTTAGAATTTTATACTTTCTCAATTATGAGGTACTAATGCGACACATTTATACCATATTTTATAGTTGTAGATGTGAAAAATATTTTTCTAATTGTTTAAATTTTAAACATTTATAACGGCCGCCGCAACATATTTAGGGAGAGATTAAAGTGTTTATTTGTGCACATGCACTACTTTGTAAATAACTTGAAAATTTCAGCTTCCTAACTCATCCCGTAGTACCCAAACCGTTATCTATTTGTTTAAATTTTAAGAAGTTTTTACATCAAAACAAATCAAAATATCAAAATTTGTATAATGTTTATTTCGTTCTTTTACAAATACTACCTCAAAAAAATTTCAGCTCCGTAGCACATTCGGAAATACATAAACCTTGAAAATTTGTTTTAACAATTGCGAATATTTAGCGGCCGCATTGTTGCACTATTTCCAGATTTTCGTTTTTTTAGTCGGTTTTGCACAAAATTCTACCATAGAAAAAAATTTCGATTCTCCAGCTCATCTGAAAGTGCCTAAACCTTAGTATCCTCCTCCTCTGTAAGAAACGTGACTATATAATGACTAGTAGAAGGTGCTTGCATACTGCAAGCATTTCATCACAACTTGAAAAACATTCATTTTTCAGACAGACATTACAAATAGTCTTTTAATTCTAAAGATTTCACCTCCGCAGCGATTTTCGTTTTTCTAACATGTAAAAATAATAGTTTAAAACAATCCCCAAATGTTGCAATTTTAAAAATTTTACACTATCTTCATTATGGGGTACTAATGCTTTACATTTTAGCCAAATTTAAATGTTGTAGCACTTCTTGAAGTAAAATTATATTTTTCTAATTGTTTAAATTTAATATATTTTTTAACGGCCGCCGCAATTCATATATGGTAAAATTGAAATGGTTATTTGTGCAAATTTACTACTCTGTAAATAATTTGAAAATTTCAGCTTCCTAACTTATCTCGTAGTACCTACGAAAATCTTGAAATAGTGCAACAATGCGGCCGCTAAAAATTCGCAATTGTTTAAACAAACTTTCAAGGTTTATGTATTTCCAAATGTGCTACGGTATTGAAATTTTTTTAATAAGTAGAATTCTTAAAAAAACGGATTAGTAATTATACAAATTTTGATATTTTAATTTGTTTGGCAGTTAAAAATTCTTAAAATTTAAACAAATTGATAACTATTTAGGTACTACGGGATAAGCTAGGAAGCTGAAATTTTCAAGTTAATTACAGACTGGTGCATTTGCACAAATGAACATTTGAATCATTCCATCAATATATTGCGGCGGCCGTTAAAAATGTTTAAACTTAAAACAATTCGAGAAATATTATTTCACTTCCAGAAGTGCTACAACTTTAAAATTTGGCACGTATTTGGATAAAAATATCCCGTAATACGTATGAAGCCATTATATTTATCAATTGCAATGAGTTAAAATTTATCGAAAAACCACGAAACAAAGCATTAAAATACTTTTCACGTATTGCCGCCACTGCTATCAGGGTTGCTTCTCCGATTGTAACCCCTTGTAGTCCTAGAGAAAAACAAATCTATTCGCTCCTTCCTATAGTCGATATCCAAAATTTAATCGTCATGTTTGTGCTTTCAGTAGTACGTGAGAATTACTATTGTCGATGATACCCTCAATCACAGTGCGTGATGCAATTAGTGTTTTGGATAGAGTAAAAATCTTACATATTATAGGAAGAAATTATTGGTGATGATGTTATCATAATATGCATGATATTGAAAATTAGAGTTATATGCTTATGGGAACAAACTTGATGTTAATTCAAATAAAGAAAAATGAAAAATATATATCTGTAACTCGAATTTTGTATAACTCGAAAATTTTTTGTTCCTTTGAGATTCGTGTTATAGAAGTTGCACTATATATATATATATATATATATATATATATATATATATATATATGTATGCAAATATTTAAAAATTCATTTACAGAACTTAAATTTTCTGTAACTCGAATAATTATTACTTTTCCTTGAGATTCGAGTTATTGAAGTTCAACTCTAATTCGTTATGACGGCCTTAATTTCCATTGAAAGCATTAAATCACTGCAATTGTAGCATATCTTATCAGATCCCTTTAAAAGCATTGAGGTCATTGACATAGTATTAAAAGATTTTCATTGTTGAAAAGATAAAAAATCACACTTTTCCGATATTTACACTTATTCTGCAGGTATTTGAATTCTGCTTTCAAAAATTAAGAACTACGTTCTTTCAAATAGACAAGTGATTTTTTCCTGAATTCGTATTTTAATTTAAAGTAATTTAAAAATATATTTTTAGAAAACCTTTCCCTGAATGCTATGCTTTTATTATGGGATATTGAAATGGAAGGTTGGGGTTATAAAGGACCCTTAAAAATAAACTATTTTGTTATTCACAATTTTTCTCGTCGGTTGTGTCACTCGACTTACCGACATATCAAATTTAAGTTTTCTGTCCCTTCCAGAAGTACCTTCGAGTTTTGTGTCAGCGTAATTATCATAAAAGTATTCCTAATATATAAGATTTCGATATGAAAAAATCAGTAAGATATGCCATGATCTGGTTTGACTTTCATGCGCAATCAAATCAGTGTTTTTGAAAGTTGTTTTAATTATTTTTAAGCAATTAATAGTAGAGGGGCCAAATGATTATCCAAATATTTGCTGAAAATAAGAGGAAAATCGAAATAATAAAATATAATGCATAAAGAAGTAGCTGAAATTTATTTGAAATATTTGAGCAAATTATAAGTTATTTAAAACGTATAGAATTTAACTTAATAAATGAATTATTTTACTCTTAAACTCTTAAAATGTAAACGAATAGTGAATTTACCATCAAAGGAAAACTGTATAGCAACTTATTATGACCTAAATACTTACATAAACTGAAATGAGTAGTCACTATATTTTAAGATCGAAATTTTGTTTTAATTACATGTTGTATATTAGAATTTTTTTCTGAAAGTTGGCTTTGTTTAAAGAAATTTAAATAAGAGTCATAAAATATTATTTTTTCAATCTTATTTGAAATTAGGTTCGAAATAGTTATTTGCTGTATTATCAGTTAAAGAAATCCATTGAAAATTACGTTACTTATATTTAGTTTTATGAATTCCCACCATTTGGCAATGGCGCATAATTACATAGTATATCATTTTTTATAATTAATTATAATTTTTTATTGCTATTTTTGTACTGCAGCTCCTTTTAATCCTATACAAATGCTACGACCTCTTCCTATTTCTCAATTTCTGCTCATTCCCATTCTTTTTTCCTTCCTCCCTCTAATTACTTAATAGATTCAGTAAATAAGTTATACCCATGTCTAACGGGTCTGACCCGTGTTAAAGCACTAAATTGGTGCATTTATCATGAGGCCAAGAATAGAATTCAACAATTGGGACAACAGTGGCCTAATATAAATAAAATACGCGAAAACGTGAAAAAATCATATTAAAACGTAATTTTTGGAGATTTACGAATGAGATCTAAATTCTTCTCTTCGCATAACTAAGTTAAATACACCATCCTTGACATATTTTTAAATGTAAACGAGAAAGGTCTGTATATTAAGGAATGGCCTTATGCGTGATTCAAATATGCGATTCGAATTTATAACTCCAGCTAATAATAAGATGCACTGCAAAAAACACTACGAAAATAACTATAAAAATAGTGAATTACCAAAAATTTCAATAGGAAGTTAACTGAAAAGAAATGAATGAAAAACACGATTTTAATTATAAATAATTCGGGCGTCTTCTCTTTCTCGTACTAAAACATTCAAAATACACTTTCCTTACGCATATAGGACGGCAATAAAATCTCGAGGTTTAACAATGGTACGGTCGGCTAGACAACATATTTTTAAAAAGCTTAAAAATTTCCAATAAATGTGATTTAAACGTAAATCTTGATCGATTTCGAACCAAAGACAAAAGTCGACGATAAGAATAAGAATCTGTGTTTATTTTATTTAAAATGGTGTAGGTTCGAAGATCGTAGATTAATCACTTCTAATTTAATTTTGTAAAAGAAAAAAAGCCTGCAAGTGAAAAAAGATATTTTTTAGTGTTCTCTTATGGGGATTTCTATAGAGCGTTCCGGCGGACCAACGGACGGACGGACAGACCATCAGAATAAGGATATTATGTATATAGTATATATATATACATATATATATAATTTGTTTAATTATTTATATAAATAATAGTATCACAGCCTAACCATCAAAAGTTTATTGTAATTTTGAGGAGATATTTTCAATAAAATGATGTCTTTCATGAGTTTTTTCATCCTAAGAGAAAATGCCAATGACAAGCAAGTAAAACCGCTTGAAAATTTTAAGCACTGGCAGTTTCTACATTAGATTTTATATATAGCTATAAGATGCCCTATGATTATTTTATAATTTCCTGAAAAGAAAGAAAAATACGGCGAACATTCTTTATTTTTTAGTGATATATTGTCAAATTTTACTGTATTAAACGAGAGCATTATTCTCCTCAGAATCAGAACATGAACTCGATAAAAATAAAAATAGTTTGCACGATTTTCTCTTTTCATGAAAAAAACAAAAGTTGAATGAGAAGAAATTGGCCAAATTGGCTTTATCTGAATCATAGGTTTTAAAAATGTTCCGGAACTTTTGATCCCAATACTGCAGCTAAGCAGAAAAGATGGACTTATTTATTTCGAAGAGGAAACTCATTCTACTCCTGCGAGCGTCGGCCGAATGATATCGAACTTACGAGTGTGTATACGATATCGCATATATCAAAAGAGAATTGTAAAACAAACTACTCACGGACGTAAGCTGAACTTAACTCGAAAAAAGCGAAAATTACGCAGAATATAGATAAGGATTTACTTCTTCGGAGTATGTGTTAAAGAATATTGTATGCATAGAGGCAACAACGACGAAGCATCAAGAATATACTCAGGTGCGCCAATAGAGAGAACCAAAGGGAGGAGCCGTCGCCTGGGACACTTTGCATCTCATACACCGGCCATATGTTCCCTCGTCGAGAGAGAAGGAGACGGAGTGTGAGAGGGGCGGGGTATTTTTATCGCCCTCGGCAGCGCCGAAGAGATGAACGGGGAGATGAAATGGCGAAGGAGAGCTTCAGAGAACGTGAGAGGGAAGAGGGAGCTAGTTTCTTGCCCTCGCAGGGGAAAGTGGGGGAGAGGGCGATCTTTTCCTTTGGGGGTGAGAAAAGGAGATCTCTTTCTCTTGGAGGGGGAGGCGTTTCCTTTCCCTTGGAGGAGGTGGAGATACAACGCTGTAACCCCGTCGAGAGAGAAACACCGCAATCCCGACACAGGGCAAGGGGGCTGTCCATTCACTTCCGCTGAAGGCTCTCATTTCTCTCTCTTTCTCTCATCCCTCTTGTTCTGCTGTTGCCGTAGAGCGCGTATCCTGGAAGACGGAACGGAAGGAAGAGAAGGGTGCGCAGGCGGGATGAGAGCGGAGGGAGAATGGCAATTTTGTGAGGGATGGGAGGAATTCAAAAGAAGTAATTTATCCGCTGTTGGAAGCAGGTCTGAGATGGATCTCCGAAAAAGAAAGTTACCGGAAATTTGGTTACTACAACATATAATCTCATCTTTTGACTAATTCTTTCCTGAAATAATAACTACACAACCATTCGCGTCAAATATAAATGACAATCATCTATCAGAGGAGTGATATTTTAACTAAAATATATTTAACGAATGAAATAGCGATGCAGCTAACCACGATTGAGAAAGCGATTATGCAGCCAGTTTCATCAAGATAAAATAGTCATCTATTTCCATTTAAATCCTCGATTTTTTCTCTAAAAACTGACATGTATAAATAAATTCTATTATCAAATCGACCGATTGACCATAATCACAATATAAAATCTAACATCCTCTAGCAAAGTGGTGAGCAATCTACGACCCGCGGGACGCATTCGGCAACCGTGAGCGTTTTATGCCGTCCGCGAAGCTATGATTAAAAATTAATCCATAAAATTTAACAAACAAATTCATATCACATGCGTCAATGAAACGCTTTACATTGAAATCTTAATCCTAAAACTTAATTTATACTTAATTTTCAAAGATATGATTCCTCAGAATATGGAATGCGGCACGACAAGGAATTCGCAACCACCAATGCGGCCCGCCATATAGAAAAGGTTGCTCACCTCTGCTTTAACCTATCCAGCAATAAATAAAATAAAAGTAGAATAAGAAGAAGATGGAGGAATAAAAAGAGGGGGATAGGAGATAAATATGTGAGAGATATAGTAGGCCAAAGAGGATGAGGTGGAGACATGAGAGAATGAGGGATGAGGAAGAAATGAGTTTGAGAGATAGGGGGAGGGAGAGTGAAGAAATAAACGAGGCAAGGAAAGGAAAGGGAGGGGAAGGGGATGATCGATCGCTGAGAGAGAGGGGGGAGAGGATTGAGGGAAGAGTGGGATATGATAGGATGGAGAGACGGAAAGAAGAGGGAGAAGAGTGGGGAGAGGATAGAGGGAAGAGTGGGATATGATAGGATGGAGAGGCGGAAAGAAGAGGGGGAGAGGATAGAGGGAAGAGTGGGATAGGATAGTGGGGAGAGGCAGAAAGAAGAGGGGGGAGAGGATAGAGGGAAGAGTGGGATATGATAGGATGGAGAGGCGGAAAGAAGAGGGGGGAGAGGATAGAGGGAAGAGTGGGATAGGATAGGGGGGAGAGGCAGAAAGAAGAGGGGGGAGAGGATAGAGGGAAGAGTGGGATATGATAGGATGGAGAGGCGGAAAGAAGAGGGGGGAGAGGATAGAGGGAAGAGTGGGATAGGATAGTGGGGAGAGGCAGAAAGAAGAGGGGGGAGAGGATAGAGAGAAGAGTGGGATAGGATAGGGGGGAGAGGCAGAAAGAAGAGGGGGGAGAGGATAGAGGGAAGAGTGGGATAGGATAGGGGGAGAGGCAGAAAGAAGAGGGGGGAGAGGATAGAGGGAAGGGTGGGATAGGATAGTGGGGAGAGGCAGAAAGAAGAGGGGGGAGAGGATAGAGGGAAGAGTGGGATAGGATGGGGGAGAGGCGGAAAGAAGAGGGGGGAGAAGGGGGAGAGGATAGAGGGAAGAGTGGGATGGGATAGGGAGAAGAGGCGAAAATAAGAGGGAGAAGAGGGGGGAGAGGATAGAGAGAAGATTGGGAAAGGATAAGGGGAGAGACGGAATGAAGATGGAGAAGAGGGGGGGAGGATAGAGGGAAGAGTGGGATGGGATATGGAGTAGAGGCGAAAATAAGAGGGAGAAGAGGGGGGAGATGATAGAGGGATGAGTGGAAAAGAATAGGGGGTGAGGTGGAAAGAAGAGGGAGAAGAGTGGGGGGAGGATAGTTGGAAGAGGGATAGAGGAGAAGAGGTTTGGAGGGGCAGTGACTCACTTAAGTTATAGAAGGCGTATTATTTGTGTAGCCTATATGGATAGAGATCGTAATTCTATAAAAATGTTTTAATTTAAATGTGCATGCCTCTATTATTGTTTTTAAATCTTCGCATAAATTTTATGCAAGTGTTTTCACATTTAAATTTGGTCAAACTAAAATGATTATATTGGTAAATAGTTTAAATGTCTCTTTAGTACATCGGTATTCAAACCATTGAAAAATTGTGGATCATTTTTAATATAATGCTCTCCATATAGAAAGTTAGTAGTATTTAGGTAAAATTAAATTTACCTCATATTGATCAGTAAATGTTCGACGGAGAGATGTTATTGAAAATTTTCATATATTTACACGCTCCTTCCTTTTTAATTTGCTAGAAAAATCAAGACTGAAAATGGATAGGATTTCCCATCTCTTCCAATCCCGATAATCTAATAAATAAAAGTTAGTTATATTGTGTTCAGCCGGCTGCTTATTTGTAGGCACATATTGGCAAAATGTGTTTTTAAGCTCAAAATCTATTAATTGAAAAAATTAGTATATAGTAGTGTAAAAATCTTAAAATATTTTTTAAAAGCGAAGCCGATTATTTTAAACTTTTAAACCATAAATGTTCATGTTAAATTAAGTAATGGTTATTACAATTACTTTCTGCCTGTTGTTTCTATTAATGTGAATTCTAGCAATGATGTATGTAGATCACCTTATTGTTGGAGTCCGATTGAATAGTAAAATAATTCAATAACAATACAATAGAAGCTAAAATATAAACAAAATAATATTTCCAATGTGAAAATGATCCTTTTAATTCCAAATTTCCAGCTCAATAAATGAACGGAACATTAATGTTGGAATAGGTCGCAATATAAAATACAACCTTAAAGGTCATCTAGTTAGGGTAATTTTTGGTTCGGTAAAAATACATTTCATATCCAAAAAGATTAAGTAATTTATGCAAAACACTTCATCAATTAAAACCCGCTGAATATAATAATTTTTATACATCAATACATATTAATATGGGATTTTAATGGGCATATTTTGAGAGCGTAATGGAGCCAGATTCATCTTTGTCGGCAACGGATACTGGAGCGTATTGCATCTGAATTTGTTTGACAATTTTAGAGGAATTTGGACTACAGATATAGATCTGGGACAGAAGCAGAAATCAATGGAATACTCGCGAAGAGATTCTCATTGGAAATTATGAGAACAGAAAGGGCAGCTAGAGGAGACAAAATGGGAAGTTGGGTGCTTTTAAGGGAAAGCGACAGAAAATTGAAGTGAATTAGAAAAGGAAAAAGGGATATTTTAGTCAGGGAAAGTGAATAACTTTTCCGATTGGTAGAGCGATGAAATCTGATGCTACTTCCTTACTATTAACCTTTATCAACAAACTATCTTCTCTCTCTTTCCCCATCTCTTTCTATTTCTCTCTTCCCCTCTCTCCTCTACTCCCTCCCCCTTATCTCCCAATCTCCCTCCCATTCTTCTCCCCAATTCTCGCCTCCTTCTATCTCTCCCTCTGCCGCTCTCTCGCCCACCTATTCACATAGAGTGAAACGGTCTATTCCAAAGAAAAAATTAAACCAAAAGTAATGCGTTTGACAAGATTCGAAGAAAATTATCAGAAAGGACTTTTTCGCTTTCTTGCATTCGTGGGTAAGAAAAATCCGTAATTTCAAACTTATTCGAAGGACGCAAAAGTAACTTTATAATAATTCCATGATATATATGGTAAGTACAGTGAGTATGAGGAGACACAAAATTGGCAACATGGAATTAAAAATCGGACACGGTCTTTACTATTACTTTCCACATGATAAATACTTTATTTATCCGGAGATTCATTTTCTTATATCAGTGATTCTGAATCTTTTTCATATTGTGCCCCTTTATCTGATTTTTAAGAACCTCACGCTCCGTTTATGATCTTTCATGTCCCCCTCCTTCCTCCAGAAATTTTTTTTTCTATGTTTTTAAGGTTTTTATGACATAAGCCTCTTTGTGTTTCTATTTAAGTTGGGCTCTACTGCGTGAGTTTATATAGTGAACTTTAATACGTTTAATTTTTGTTTCGACGCACAATTCACAGCTTACAAGCTAGCGTCATTTTTTTGGGCAGCCAGAAATAAGTTGTCATTGCCTAAAAAATCTATGTTGTGCTTCATATATTATTTCTACGTATAATAAATCTATTTGTCTGCACCAGATCTGTTATGGAGATCATAAGTTGACAGACCATTTGGATACATCAGTACAAGACTTATATATGATCTAAACAGTTGTAAATAAATGAAAAAATATTAAAGCGGGTACATTGGACAGCATTAAAAATGTGAGAGATGAAAATTTGAGGTAAACTGATTTTGGTACAATACACCCTGCGCCCTTCCTACGCTCCTAGAGTCCTCATAGGCCCCTCTAGGTGGGCGCGCCTCACCGATTGAGAAACACTGGCTTAGAGGGAATTATCATTTCCTTTTAAATAGAAAATACTTATGCAAGTATTGAGTGAATGAAAGAGCATTTAAAAGTATTTTACCCGGTAGAGTAATGAAAGGCATCATACATCAACCTGTCTATAGCTAACCACATGAGCCATAACTCTGTGATGACCCATGATCACGATGCAAGGAAAACATTAATGATTTTTTACAATGAATAGTTATTTTTATAAAAATTGTTAGAAAATATTCCATTCTCTTGAAACATAGACAGATTTTCTTCCTTTGTATTTGTTATTCTTTTTAGTTAAGAAATGGAATCTAATAAAACCATCCCCCGTATAACGACATTAACATCTAAAAAATTGTTCGTAATGCGAGTACATATTCGTAATGCGAATGTTAAAATCTCATAGATATGATGTTAAAATGGGTGAAATGTTACGTAAAAGGTAGGTATTTGACCATATATGTACTCGTATATATATTTTGAAGTGAAGTCAGTCATAAAATTACTGGATATTTTTTGAACGAAGTAAAATTAATTGAAGTGCAAAATTCAACCTACTATAGCAGATTATTCACGAGCTGCAAAGGAATAACGGTGCAAGGTATGATAATGGAGGCTTACCTAAAACAGAACAACATTCTGGTGCCATATTTGCCAAAATAAATTAGACATGTCGAGCAAGGAAGAGTCATTAGTTTTAAAGCGTCGTATCCGTGGGAGACTGCTGAGCTAAACGTTGTTACCAGATGCTGCTTCCGTTAGCAAAAATCAATTATGGGCAAGTTGTGATTGTTGCCTCTTCTACTGCGAATATCTCAAACAGATAACATATTTCTTATATTTTGAGGTATTTCTTTTTGCGTCTCAAACTGAGTAGTTGGGTAACGTGCAGATTAGGAATAATATGTGTGTTTACGAAATAAAGAAGAAATGTATATCCTAGTGGTGATGACTTTTCACTATTACCTCTATGGAAAAGAAAACAATTGATGAGCGGCACTGAGGCACCAGAAGGTCAGGTTACCCTTACGGTAGCGTAAAAGTAGAAGTTACTTGGATGCTTCAGATAGCCTACAGTGAACGATAAACGTATCTACTATCAATTATGCGCCACCAAGGCAAAAATACAGTATCTTCAGGATTAAAATTGACATAATTTGCTGCAAACTTTTAAAGCCACAACAAGAAGAAAAGAGGTCAGCCTTTTAATGACAGAGGAGAGTATTACGAAATGGAATTCTAAGTCGTGTACAGGTATAACCAGCGAATGAATGGATTCGATTGCTCATCGGAAATTATGGTGTAGCGATTTTCGAATAAAAATCACACGTGCAAATGTACCAAACTTTTATTTATTTAAATAATGGGAGAAAAACTATCGGCTGAAAGGAAAATCGCAGAAAACTGGTAGATTCCGAATGAAAATTTTTAAAATATATTTTAGGGGAAGATTTGAAGAACGGTTTAACAAAATAAAAGAAAGTTCGGTAATGGAAATGGAAATGTTAGAGGAGACTGGTTTATGTGTGGAAACTGACCTAATTATCTTGATTTCAACTTAAATAACACAAAAGCAAAATTCCACCATTTCAACATTTATACAGTAGACACTATCTCTGAACATTCAAACGAACGCTACAATGCATCATCCATGTAAAACTTACATTCGTAGAACATTTTAGCTCTATAGATGCCCATAGGTCGCCTTCAGATTAAAAAAAACTTTCACAATGGACAAAATAAACGTAAGACAGGAGAAAGATAGCTGAAAAATGTGGGAAAAAAGAATAACGCTGAAGATGAAAAGGATAAATAAGATGAAAAACGAGAAAATACTAAGTAGAAAAGAATAAAATACAGGTGAATTGGATCAGACATTATCTGAGAAGAGGTAACATTAAAGAATTGTTAGAATGAAAACCGAAAGGAAAAATTGAAAGATCTAGAAAACACTTTCAGATCCTAGAAGACTCGTAAAGAGAGCAAACGAGACATGAAAAAGATTAGGGAAAGTAGGAGTATGTGGTGAACCAGGTTTAACTAATAATAATCACCATCCTGGCTAAGAGCTGAAAACGGGTGACAACGGCATTGATTTAGGCTACAAAACGATGATAAGAGAACAACTTTGGAATCGGTGATCGGTAAATTATTTCCGAGTACTATTTTTATTTTTTTGAAATGCGTTTCACTCCATATAGTTACGGATGAAGGAGTTACGCGATTCAAGCCATAACGTTATCTCGATAAATTCTCCTATTTCTTAATCGTTGCATTAACCATTTACTGTATCTTTAACTTATTCCTTTTGATTCGCATCATATCTAAAGTCGTAACGCTGCATCTGGGCACTCAATTCGTTCCTTCAGAGGAATATCCGCCACTTCAACCCTTCCTCCAAGCGCAGCGTTCTCTCTTGGCCATTTCTCTCCGATATCCGCAAACAGCCCTTTTTACCGCACTTGTCGACTGGAGCGCCAATCTTCTATCGCGGCGTCCGGAGTTAATCCGGCGATGTTTTCTTCAGTTCTCTCTCTATCTCTTCTTTCACAGCAATAGAGCGCCGCATATCCTGCAAAGACATCGGTACCTCCGAGTATACTCGATAGAGTAAACGAAAAATATCACCAGTTTGCCCGAAATCTTGTCTCTATTCCTGCGTTACCTTTGAATAAGTAATATCGGCAACTGCGCAGCTTATGGAAGTGGCGGGTGAAGTGATGAGTGGAATTTGAAGAAGAGTTGAGTATGGAAGATCCGAGGAGAGAAGAGTACGAGAAAGTAGGGGAAGAGAAAGGGGAAAAAGTCGTATTTTGGTAGGATTTGAGTAATAAATTATCATCATTATGTCAGTTTTGGAAATATATAGCATCTATGAGATATAAGAAAATAGCATTATTATAAATGAGGTTTTCAATATGCAAAATTTTACGAGAGAAGCGATCAATGTACTGAATATAACGCGATTACCGAGTTAATCATTATAAAGATAAGAATTTTGCGTGCGTGCATGATTAATTAATGTATTATCATATGTCTCTTCGTGAGTGTTACACAGGTATTACCAAAAAACGTGGCATTGCAATTAATAATGAAAAATCGTTGCACGTAGACCGTTAAAAGCCTAAAATGCCCCTAATATAGAGAAAGATACGCACTTCACGATGTTTTAAACGTAAAAATTAAGAATTAATGTTCAGTTACAAAAATGGCTTCTTAATTGAAGGCCATAAACAAGGTTGTTACGTGAAGCGATATTTTTTAATCGGCAGTCACCTATAGAAGAGAACGCACACGAACAAATTAAGGGCGGTGATCGCATTCGGTGTTTGGTAGGGCGTTATGCGGGTTCCTTGCGATTTGATGCATCCGGGACAAGTGAAACGGAACAAGGGAAGCGTGTTGGAGAGCTGCGCTCGTTTTTAACACATTATTTATCGCTTCCCAGGAGAGAGAATGACACATCTGGATGCCCTGGTTATGCTCGTATCATTTATTTTATTTTTTTGCTTGTCGCATGGTCGCGGATCAATGTTTTTTTATAGCGTTACCCGGAAACGGTCAAGAGATATTTATTTTTGAGTAAGAGGCAGAGACACACGACTGACTACTATCAAAAAAGTAAACGTTCATTGAGAATACAAAATGGGAATATAAAGATAACATGTGGAATGATGCTAAGCGGTGGGAGAAGAGAATGTGAGAAAAGAATGGTGTCACAGCCATTCGTGGAAACTTTCAATGAGAGTCCTAATGGTACTCACTCACTCGCAAGATATGCCTAAACGTTTTCAAGATATAAATATTTTAAGTAGCTATGCTATTTTGCTATGTATGCGATCATAGTAGGTGAGAGGATTATTCTAATTGCATCTGATTTCTACGCAGTGCATTCTAAGTTTTATGGCAGCAAGAGTACTTTAGCCATAACTCTTTGCGAGTGATATATTTCGAAAGAAAGTTCCGTAACATTCAGAATATGATGCACAATTTTCACAATAAATGATAACAAGTGAGGGAAGAATTGCAATGAAAATTACACCTACTGCTATCTTTCCAGCGGAGTGAAAAAATTGCGGATACGATGTGTTGCCGATTGCTTTTATTTGTAGCCTGTACATTTTAGAGAATTTTTAGTGCTTTTTTACGATTACACCAGAGCAGATAATCCCAGATCCATCAGTTTATACCATTTCTGTCCCTCATATAGACCAATCTATCCAGAAAATTTGGCTTCTCCAAGTTGCAGTATTCTAGAGGTAATACTCGAAAAGACAGATGGACAGACAAATCGAATACATATGCGTTATGTTTGGAAAAAGACGCTAAAAATCAGGATAATAATCATACCCAGTAAAAAACCTGAACTTCTACATCTACATCTACAGTTTACCCTGCAAGCCACCGCAAGGGTGTGTGGCAGGGGGTGTATTAACACCAAGGGGAAAACTCCAAAATTATTCCAGCATGCCTATTATAAATAGCTGCTTCATACATAGGATATAGGAGGATATAAATTTTTAGGCAACACTACAAGAGCTACAGACCTAACATTTGGCATGATGATAGGACATTGGGTACGACCATCAGGAAAACTCAACAGTTATAAAAATTTCATAATCGCATTGTTCCATTTAAATGCCCCTTTAAATAAAATGCCGTTCTGTGCAGGGCTTCATATAATTGCAATTTAAAATTAGTTATAAGTAACATAGAATCTTTGAACGAAAACAGTTCCATAGACGAAAGAATGTGGCTATTATTTTTTAAAATTAAATTCAAATCGGTGCAGAATTGGCGCAGAATTTTCTTTTTAACCGAAAAAGGAGATTTTCAACAATGAAAATGTTCAACGACCATGGAAACGAGTACAATGCTTTTAAATGGTAATTGGTAATCTCTAGCTTTGATTTAATGCTCTTTAATAGGAAATTGATTTCAACGAACGACGTATACATATGGTGATGTCATAATTTCGAATCACGATACTTATATCGTATTAAATAAAAAACACAACTCCTTTTAATTATGGGGATTAGTAATCGGTGTAGTTGGTAGGTGGTCATTTAAATTAAATCGTTTATATCTCAAAAACTGTAAGAGATAATGGTCCAAAATTTTCCACGGTTGCTTGATTCACACATGAAAAGTTAATGACGAAAGAATATTTGGAGAAACGACCCAGGTTCGACTCCAGAGAATTATTTCTCTTTCTCATAAGGTAACACGTGAAAATGAACTTTTCGACGTACAGGCTTTTCTTATTTTGGAAATTAAAATTAGAAAAATTAGATATTCGATTTTCGAATCTAAACCGTTCAAAAAGAAAACATTTTCAAGTTGTTTATTCTATTCGTATTTTTTGCCTTTAGCTCGAAATCGCTCATGCTAATCGTTTAAAAGGTATATTTTGGAAAAAATCTTGGTATTTTAACGGGATGTTGCCTTTCATATGAACTACATTGTTACACCTCGAAATTCTATTGTTACTTCAATCTATATAGGTTTAAACATGCTTTGAAAGCTTTTATTACGAGGAGAGAAAGACGAAAGGAGGGGGAAATTATTTACATAGCGATCAATGTAAACAACATTTGTTGTTATTTACTAGAAGAAATACCTAAAAATCTGAAATAGGATTCAAAGAGATTAAAAATCGCAATTATGAGCTAAATTCTATACAATTCAAACAGAAATGGTATCAAAATACGAGGAGCGTGCTGGACGTTTTAATAATCAAACCGAGCATGTAAAAATTTTATGGGGTGAAGGATTGTGCGATAGGTTACAGGAGTTAGGTAGAAGAATTGAAGAGTTGAGGACGGTTTTGGAAATAGGGAGAGAAAGACAGGTTTCCAATTATCAAAAAATTAAAAAATAACAATAAAAGGCTGTTTTCCGTCCGTTCGTCTGGGTGTAAAGCTATTAAAAAGCGAATAATTAGATCAAGGATGGAGATAGAAAAGTGAAATTTGGCAGAAATAATCTATTCAAATATAAAAATCTGATGTGGCCGCGATATGACTTTCTCCATACCTGTAATACTTCTAAAAGTTCCAAATAGGTTACATAGTAAAAAATATTTTAAGAAACTGCAAGAAATTTTATTTTACAAATGACAGAAACAAATTCAAACCATAGCCTTCTGTTATTAGATATAGCCAAAAATCTCCAACAATTAAGAAAATAAAAAGGAGCGTTACTAAGATGTAAGTAAGCGTCAATTGTTAACAATAGTCGTCGGTAGACGGCGTGGTGGTGGCAGCTAAATAACTTAGTTGTTAAGATATCTCTTAAACAATGCATTATATGGAAAAATTTTTGAACAAAGGTTGTAGAAAATTAAATTTCCTACAACTTTTATTGCAGTATGTTTTTAAATATATCAAATTAAAGCAAATATCTCAAAATAACGGATGTGGCAAGAGTAAACACCCACTTTAGGTTCACCGATTTTTACCAAAACCTAACCAGTTCTTACGACTTTCATGAAAATGTTAAATGTAAAATTTCGCATTGAACTGATTAATAGTTCTTGAGTTAGATCACCCGCAAAAGTCATATACACACACAGACATCATCGCGAAAATGGTCAAAACGTGTTCAAGGGACCTCAAAACGTGCATTTCCGTTGAAATCTCGAAATCGATGTTTTTCATGAAAACAATACTTTCCCCTATCCTACGTATGGAAAAAGTACAAAATTAATAGTCACTTATTCTATTCTTTTTCCGAAATTGCTCAGTTGTTTATCTTGACAACCGACTGCTGTGAGAAACAAAAGCAATATAAATAGTGATTGATGGAATAAAACGATCTAAGGATCCTATGCAGAAAGGCATAAGCTGTAATGTTGGGAATAATTTTGAAACGAGAAATTAGTCTGCTATGACCGGGAATCGAACCCGAGTCTTCCACTTGCCGGGCGGATATTCTACCACTGAACTATCGTCTCAACCAAGAAAACATCCGCGTTCAGAAACGAGAAAATGGATCTGCTACGATAGTTCAGTGGTAGAATAGCCGCCCGGCAAATGGAAGACCCGGGTTCGATTTCCGATAATAGCAGACTTTTTTTCTCGTTTCAAAATTATTCCCTAAATAGTGATTGTTAAAATAATTTATTTAAAGTTAAAAATTTTAATTCCGTTTTTTATTAATTTGGCGGGCGATTGCGCTAGTCTATATATTATAATAGCATTGATTTCGTGAATCAAGTGAGAATCAGTGAACTATATTAAAAAGCCATCGATTTAAAACTACGACGTATACTTTTGATGACGTCATTATATTAACACGAAATTTAGAAAAACGTGAAATATACTTTAATTTCGTGTATCGTGGTATTTCGAGAAATTTTTAACT
Organism: Tanypteryx hageni; assembly: GCA_028673005.1. Classification (NCBI taxonomy): domain Eukaryota; kingdom Metazoa; phylum Arthropoda; class Insecta; order Odonata; family Petaluridae; genus Tanypteryx; species Tanypteryx hageni. Next base: position 126,755,042 of record CM054113.1, on the reverse strand, counting down.
CTTTTCAATGATTAAACACCTATTTTGCGATTTTTTTTATCGAAATACGTCCTAAAGGAAAGAATGCTGACGCCATAATCCTATGACACAAAATATCCTATTTTTGATTAATATTAATTTAATATATGGTCTACTGTCTTAATGATGATTAATATTATTGCTCATATAGGGTGATCTGAGCCAATAATGTTGAAATTCGATAACTTGGACGCAAGCCAATTGCCGGGGAATTTGTAAATTCCAGATAGGTGCCTTAATTTTGAGGATATTTAGAAATATTCTCCGAGAACTTATATTATTATTGTTTTATGCATGGATCCCGCGTGGCTCAAGTACTGTTGCTTTGGAAATTGCGATAGTGTATATGAAACAATAAATAATAAGTTTGTTTTTTGAAACAGAGATACATTTTTCAGCTTGTCAATTTATATTATTTCCATACGCACACTTTATATTAATTCTAATTTTTTTATATTGCATTTCGATGGCGCAAAAAATTGCTGCTTCTAAAGCTAAATAAGAGAACAACATTGATTGGATTTTTAAAGCTTTATATTCCTGTTTTGTTAGATAATATGATAAAAATGTTATTGTTTAAACATCTTGTACTTAATTACAAATGCGTAAGATGATCGAGAATAATTCGTATAAACTTTGCGGAAGTTAGGTTTATTTTCTGAAAGCTACAAGTTACTTTCTAAGTCCAAATCGCTGCTTTCAAACAGCTTCTGTAAGACAAACAAGATACACGGTGACTATCTCTCGTTGTCATTAGTCGTCTGCGCAAATGGCATCATCGCAAACATTGCTTATCTATTAATAACTAAGAAACTGTTACCACATAAGATGGCATCAGGAGGCAGCTTTATTTAGGATAGATTACAAATGAAACAAAAAAATACATTATAAATGACAGATATGAGTTTAAATGGCTTCTGTGAATCAAATCTTTCCCATTCATAACCACTTTGAGGGTTATTTCCTATTCTGTTAGACCATTTAAACCCCCAAATGCGGCTTCTTTTAGATTCCTTCGGCGAACTTCTGTACACGCTCACATTCAAAGCAACCGTATACATTCTCTCCAGAGCCTAATACGGCAATTTTACGACGAAATCGGGTCATAAGCCTGTTTTCAAGAACGACTCCGGCGAGCATCGCTGCTCGCAAATGCATATATACACGGCGGTGCGCACGCTCGCATTTCGAGTGCTACTGCAGACTTTCGTATTCCCGACCTCTTACCGTCCGCCCCGCCTCCCCATCCCACCACGCCGTTAGCTTTCGATGTTTCCCCTTTCCAACCACGCAGCCTAATGTGGATGTCCCCAGAGCCAATCATCCGTCTCTAACTCACACTTTCCCCCTGCTTCCGCAAACAACATTCTTTCCAAAGAATTTTCCATTCCATGCGGAGCGCCTTTATCTCCAGTAGTATTCTGGAATTCCCCTCCATATAATGGTGTCAATGTCTTCACTGTCGTCATTATTAATCTCCTTGTTTCATTTGGCATTATCGCAGACGCAATTGCCTTTTAAATTGCTACTTTCACTATCTGTCATAGAAATTGCAATAGCCTTTGCTTCCAATAACTTGTTCATTATCATCACAATGGTCATCAGTGCGATCACTGTTACAGTCATGTCATCATCATCATATTATACGTTCTCGGTGTGTAATACAATTACTATTCTCAGCACGTCTGTGGTACTCATGTAAATATGTTAGCCTTGTGGATCAAACATTATACCACGAATAAAAATTCTAGACACTGAATTTGTGTTTAAAAAACCAACATTAAATGTATATTTCCAACAGAAAAAGTATTTTACACCTAGTACTTCATCTACACTCATCGGAAGTAGGAACCATTTGTCTCCACAATCATAACTATGGATTGCACAAAAAATATACATAAGTATTTAGAAATTAGAATAAAAATATCATAAATAATGTTATTGATCGGCCAGATGTGTAGAGGAGACCGTTGCGCGTCATCGCCATCATTTTCATCGTCGCATTTGCTATCATTAATCTCTTTTTCCTCTCTTCTCCCATTCTTCGTTGTCAGTCTATCTCTTGCTTTGTCCAAACTTCCATTCGTCTTTATTCACTCCTACTTTGCTTGAATGCACCAAATGGCATCCTAGAAACACATTAATGACTTATGAGCCAAAAATACCTACATTCCATCCTTCCATCTACTTAATTGTGGGTGTTAATGCTAATGATGCTGCAAGCTAACATTTTTTCCACAGGAGGATTAAAAAAATACTACTACAGTAACCGTCTACATCAGGTATGTCAAACCAGAAGAGGCATCAGGGCCGCATTAAAACAATATATGTCATGAAAGGGCCGCAAAAGCGTTGCAATTGTTTAATAAGAGCCGGAGTTGGAAAAGCAATACTTTATCTGGAGGATTGAACGTCTGTTAAAAAAACGATTATTTATAAATCGCTTACAATTGTACCTAAATATCTAAGAAAATATCTCGTCTCATTTTCACAAATTTGTATTTATACAAGATCTCTAGCGATTTGGTTGATACAAAAATTCGCGTTAAGGCCGCATTAAGGCGCATAAAGAGCCGTATGCGGTCGTGGGTAGCCAGTTTTTTGTGCTGGTCCACAATTTATCGCGTTCCATCATGAAATTAATGATTCATCCTTAGATTGCAAATATTTTTAAAATAATAAGAGATATCCAAAGCAAATTCATAATGAAGTAATTTATAAAATGATTTTTGGTAGAAATTTCGTTTAGAATAAACAATTATAAAAAAATTACATTCATTTTAACTTTATTATGAGAACAAGCATGATGATGATGATGATGAGAACAAATTCATAGGAAATTTGATCAACAAAAATTGCAAATTTTACGCACTTCATATTTTCATTTAAAATTCATTCATATTCGTTGTCAGAAACAGTGAATAGTAAATATATTTTGTTTTGGGTGTTTTAAGCATATACATATTTAGATATAAAACAGAAATATTTAATAAATTTTGTGCATGACAATTTTCCACTAAATAGTGCAGTACATTAAAATTTTCTCCCACGCGAATTCGATCACCAATGACGAAAGATATTATTAACTCCGATGAATACCTACATAATCCGTGCATCGTATTTCTTAGAATTGAAGTGTAACGCCTTAAACCTGAAATTTTTATCACAAAATAAATGATAAAGTAAGGAGAAGTTTCAACGCAGTTGCGATTTCAATTCTACGTCCTCTTAACTCAAAGCGACTTATCATGTCGAGTTTTGTTTCCAACGTAATAGCACGTTCACATTTCACGTGATCCTTTTTAGATGCCAATTTGACAACATGTGAAGTTAAGCTCTATTTGTAAATTATTTTTTGTCAAAAAATGTAATTGTAGTAATACTTATTTTATTTCACTATAAATTTTTAAAGTGTTAACAAAAGCAATTCCGGAAAAAACTGAAACAAGCATTTTAGAGAACAGCATCGGATGAGCAGTGATTAGTATATGTCACCGACCGCTCAAAAGTGTTTATTTTTTCAAGCTTCCCGATGGTCACTATATAAAGCTTCTATATTTGACGTATGAAAAGGAAACGTTTATTAATTGAAGCAAAATGTTTGTGACAAAGAAAGTGCAAGAGAAGTGTCAAAGAGAATAACAACGGCAATTTTACTCTCCAATGGATTTTTATGATTGGAGAAAACGGAGTAGTATATCTAAGCGAAACTTCAGTGACGTACTTATATATACATGAAACTCGTCTCTTAATCTTGGTGACGTTTAAACGAAACGACATATCTCGGGAACTATATATATACACACAAACACAAACACACACACACACACACACACACACACACACATATATATATATATATATATATATATATATATATATATATATATATATATATGTTCTCTCTCTGTAGCTGAAGGAGGAGTAGTTCCGAAAGCTTTACGTTTGTGATGTTTCTGTGTTTTTGTGTTATTTTACGTGTGTCGCTTCGACATCCCCGGGGCCTCGCCAACCTGAAGTCGTCTGATTGGTAAGTGCTCACTGGGTTTCCTCATCCCAACACCTTGTTGACATCCATATATATATATATATATATATATATATATATGCGATAATTTTCAAAATTATATTTCATTTTTTCATGATGAGTGTTTCACGACACGAATCAGAGTACATCATCATTTCTTTATATCCATTCATTTGAAAATTAGTTATTAATAAAGGAATATTTATGTTATTAAATTACAAACCATTTTGAAAATAAAAAAGGACTAGTTGTTGCGTTTGTCCCTAAAATAAAGTCATGCTTTCATATCTTACGAAGGCGTGAGTGTGTCCCGTTGACAGTGACTCTGAACACAGTGTAAAAGGCCATTTCCTTCGTGTGTTTGTATGAGTGTGTGTGTTTGTATGAGTGTGTGTGTTTGTATGAAAGTATGTGTTTATTAGTTTGTTATTGAGTAGGTATGTTTGTATCGTTTCAAAGTCTTCTTATAGATGAATATTACATAAATGTGGTACATTTGTAACTGTGTCCCGTTGACAGTGACTCTGAACACAGTGTAAAAGGCCATTTCCTTCGTGTGTTTATATGAGTGTGTGTGTTTGTATGAAGGTGTGTGTTTGTATGAAGGTGTGTGTTTATTAGTTTGTTATTGAGTAGTTATGTTTGTATGCATGTGTGTGTTTGTATCGTTTCGAAGTCTTCTTATAGATGAATATTACATAAATGTGGTACATTTGTGGAATCGACTGAAAGAAAAAGGTTGGAGTGATATAAGGAAGGATGAGGGAAGATGGATGGTGACGGGGCGCCTCTTACAAAATTATTGAATACGAGAAGAAACCAAAGGGCGTTTGATAGATGAAGAGTGGAAGGTGCGGCGAGATGGGAGTTAGTCGAAAAAGAAGGGGGAAGAGAGGGGGAGAGGGGGAAAGAGACTGGGAATGAAGGGGAAGAGAAAACGAGTGGAGGGGGAAGAGAGACATGTAGACAGAGAGAAAGAGAAAATGGGAGAGGAAGATAAAATTCTTTGCGAAGAGGTTTATCTCTTGTGCGGACTTATGATCAATGATGAATGGTTTCCGGGGTTTGGAAAAGTATGAGTAGATATTAAAAGAGAACTACCTTAAGAAGTGCTGCCAAATGCTTAGAAAATTATAAGCTAACAACCATAATGAGAAACTAGCAAACGAATGTTCTCGGAAGTAAAGTTCAATAAGTACCAAGTGCACAGATCTCATTCAAAATGAGATTTACCTCCATGTTAAAAATTTGATTTTATATGAATTCTCCTAGGTAGGTATTGAATTTACGCGACGGTTGCCTTGCTTTGTATTTCAAAAGTTAAGTTAAAATTTATAAATTTAATTAAGTATAAATTAAATATTTATTTCTTATTATGAGCTAAAATTTAGTCAACAGCAAAAATCTAGCAAGGAGATGATAAGGCTATCGAGGAATCAACTGCAAAAAACCTAAACAATATACGTACATTTTTAACAAAACTATCAATAAACGCTCTTTAAATAGGCATTAATTTATTTATAGTTTTAACAAGACCATAAACAACACATTAAGGCCCTTTTAAGTGAGAGCAACAACAATAACAAAGACGAGCACATACACAGTGGCGGATTTAGGGGGGGGAGGTCGCACATGGCGCGCGCCAGGGGCCCCGTGAAGTAAGGGGTCCCGAAAAAATGTTTTGTATATAATCTTAGAAATATTAAATGTCTCAATTTAAAAATCAGTGGAACCTCTCTATGATTCCATAGAAAAACAGATCGTTAAGAGGTGTTACAAAGGAGGGCAGCCGTTAGGAGCGGTTTCGCTATATATTTAGATTGAAGGGCCCCCGATTGCTTAGGGCCAGGGGCCCCCAATTGTTTACCGCCAGGAGCCCCAAAATGTTTAGTGCCAGGGGCCCCAAAATGTTTAGCGCCAGGGGCCCCAGGAGGCATAAAATCCGCCACTGCACATACACACGATCTCGGCAGTATTCGAATCCGCGACATTTGGAGCACTACTGAGGCCGGCCGTAGCTGCTACTAGAATTGGACTTTAAGAGGTTTTTATTAAATAGTGTGCAATTTTTAGAAGGAATAGATATTGATGTATTTATTTGAGAGTTAAAATATAATTTATCAATCTTTTAACAAACATATATTCTAATGTTCCTTAATATATACCACTTTTTTCGTCCATCTTTATTTTGCCTAAAGATCATTTCAAATTATGCAAAATATGCCAAAATTCATACGTCTTATTTTAACTCGATTTAGAGTAGCAAAACAATAGCAATTTTTAAATATATATTTCGTAGTAACTTTTAGTCTGTATTGCAGAAAACCTCCCACATGTTCTATGAAAACCACGAACGGTAGACGAAAATTTATAAAATCTGTCTTTTCTTAGCATAAAATATACTCGATTTTTTATTTTATACCAGAATCCTTTATCAACTAAAGGTGAAATGATAAATCACAGTTCAGAGTGGTATCGAGGAATAACAGCCGTCGACTAGGCTTAAATGTCAGTCGAAATCCCTTACGCATTAAGAGCGGAGAGCAGGAGCGTAGGAAAAGATACGGATTGCAGATAAGGGAGAGAAGTTCTCGCAAAAACTCCAAAGAACGAGATAATCCACGGAGAGATAAGAGAGGATGCGTACGAACTAAAACGAATTCCTTACCGTAATCCCATAGAACGAGGCAAAGGACAGGGAACAGGAATTTAGGGAGCGAGAACAGCAAAAGACATCGTCTCTCTCTCTCTCTCTAGAATAAATGCAAATTGACCTGAGCGACAGGCAAAGGTTGTTCAAACGACGAAATAAAGTTAGGTGGAATGGAGTGGGAGGGGATAGAAGGGGGAAAGACGGAGGAAGAGATGTCAGTGCGCGGCTAAAGCAGGATTATCTAACGCAGGAATTTTACAAAAAATAACTTTTTTAGGAATGGGGAAGTTAAAATCACCTCTTAGTTACCCTTGTACTCCAACAGATGTTACAATGTTGTCTAGGAGTAAGAGAAATGGAGGCGTAAGGAAATAGACACGGCTAATAGATTAAGCATATAAGAATAGAGAAATGCGGGTTTGCGAGGAAATACTCGCGATTTGGAGATTAAATTGCAGAAGAAGCATTAAGAAGAGAGACTAGAGAGACTTCAGGAGAAAATGCGGATATTGAGATAGGGATTGCAATGAACGAATGAGAAATAAAATGGGAATAAACTATGGAGGATAATGAGAAAGTGGAAGAAAGAAAATAGAAGAAAGAGTAGGCGGAAAGAGTGGAGAGGAATTGGGTGAGGATATTAAGAAGGAAATGTCGAGATATATGAGAGAAGTAGAGGAGAGAGCAGGAGGAGAAAGAGGGAAAAGACGGAGAAAGGAGGTTAGAGAGAATTGAAGGAGAAATAGCGGTGGAGAGATTTAAGAGAGGAAACTTTAAGAAGAGGATAGGGAAGAAAGTTGCGGGAAGAAAGAGGAAGCGGTTCAAGTACTCAGAGAAGAGAGATAATGGTGTGCGCCGTTTTTGTCTCTAAAGGTGATTCTTCGACACGATTAGCCTCGCATCTGTATCTCCAATTTCCTTCTCTCCCTCTCTCTCCCACTATCTCTCTCCCTCTCTTTCTCTCCCTCCCTCTCCCACTCTCTCTTCCTCTCCTACTCTGTATCTCTTTCCTGCGCCTCTGAGCAAACTCTGCTTCTCCTGCACAGCTGCATTCGTTAGTATTTCCTCATGTGTGTTCTTTATCGTGACTACCTTTGCGTCAGTGTCATTTCCCACGTTTAGATCAATGCTCGTGTTCACTTTCACGGTCATTTTCATGCTTACGTTCAAATTAAATACAATGATCTATAATTGAAACTTTACACCGTATTAAGTTTTTAAGTGAGGGGTACCTACGGTATAAAATGCAGGCTGATATTCACAGTACGTGTCGTACTGAGGGCGAGGCCATTATGCCTGGTGATATTACGAGCATCGGCGAGTATAAGTGCGATAGGAATGGAAAAAATCGCCACATACTCCCCGGGAAAATTGTCATTACGTAATGTTAATGAAACAAGAAGTACTGCATGGCTATATTAATTTAGAAAATTCGCCATAATTCAATACTTTAGAGTTATATTAAGTTGAGTAGGATAACGACTGCTTCTATTTTGGTGTGTGAATAATGAAAAGCGATACCTTTCGCCAGCTCTCGTTCTTTTGGTATCGTGTGCCAAAGGATCGGAAAATTAACTGGAATTCATAGGTACAGACATATGGTGGAGTTTATATGTGAAATAAGGAAGAGTTTAGAAGACAGTTTAGCTTCATTTTAGTTTAGCTTATTTCTATACTTTTAGTCGTGGTTGCAATTTTCTCTCTATATTATAAGCGCACTATGCATGACGTTACAATAGACGCTAGCGTCGTCAAACGGAAGCCGCGTGAAATACAATACAATTCTCTCAAGTTGCTAAACAAATCGCGACTGGTAAGTCCGATTTCGACGAAATGTTAACCATAACACTCGGCGTGACATTTTGCATGTGATAGATATGTAATTGTATAACTTAAGTGCATGGTTTGGATACCAGCAAAGTTTCCATTCACCATTTGATTAACACGTAAAAGAGTGTAAGACATCTTTCGTTTGTTTTTTAAATTTACCTATAACTGTCGTATAAATTATAGATTTGAGCCAAAGTAGGTGCAAAAGAACTCAAATTCATTTTCTTTCCGTTTATTTTAAAAAATCGTTCGAATTGGCTCAGAAAATGGTTTTGAAGACGAACATATTAAGTGTTTTGTGAATAAAATATTTCTTTGCCGAGGACAACCAGCATTGTCGCCGTACTCATAAAATTGGAATAACGGAGGAAGATTGGATTGTGGGGAAAGATGTGAGCAAAAGAGAGAATGAAGGAGAAATAGAGAAGAGGACGAGAGGGACAGGGGCAGGTAGAGAGGGAGGGAGAGAATGAGGTAAAGTGGAAGTTTGGGAAAGCGTGAGATTTCCTGGGAGGTAGGGAGGGAGGGATACAGAGAGGGATAGAGCGAGGTAAAGAGAGAGTAGAGAGAGGAGATGAGAGTGGAAATGAGGCGGGGGGGTGGGAGGAAGATGGAGAAAAGACCGAAAATAGGGCAAGGTATAATTTTCTACCTTAAATTTATGCCGAAAGGAGGAGGTCTTGGGTGGCTCACGAGCAGCGGACGAATTCGCCTCGCGGAGCGAGGAACGGCTATGGCGCGTGCAGAGACGGAGCCCATAGTACGCACATATTATAGTAATAAATACGCCAAAAACTCTGTCAATATTGTGAGTGTATCGGCAACTTATTATAAACAGTGAAGCATGACAATAGAGCAAGGCGTTCAGACAATATTAAAGAATGTTCTTAGTCGTCGAACACCTTCCTCTGGTAAATGGTAGGTTTTACATAATGACCATAAAAAAGAATGAATTAGAACAGTTGTAAAGAAAAACAGTAATGGTGATCTTAAAAAAATAAAACCATTCCTAAATTGCGTTACGGATTCAAGAAAAATGTACTAAAAGATTTTTTGATTTAAATTCCTGAAGTCTTTTGGTTCCTGATCATTGAATATCTAAAAGTGCTATTCGAGGAGAGCGGATATTTCTAGGACAAAATTTTGGCTATTGTACATTACACTCATTGAAATTTTAACACTACATAAAATAAGCTTTATATATCAAGTATTGTAAAAATAAGTGGCAGAGAGGAATTAAGGAGTCTGTTTCATTATGAATTGTGCTCGTTCTTATTTTAACAGCTACGCGAAATGCAGAAATAATAACGCTCCAGATGATGCTATTTTTATAATTCAGGAAAAATTACGTCCAAGTGTCTCAGATATCAATAGAATATAAGAATATGCTGTCTTGTTGCAAGAGCTGTGGATTAAATTGGAAGATTTCCCCTAAAATTGAGAAGAAAAATTAGGAAGTTTTATTTTCCTGACCTTGGCTTGTTTTGTTTTTATCTACGACAAGGGTCACTGCAATTTTTTCCGCACACCCGATCTGTGTGAATTTTGAGTGTGCTTATAGTAGGTCTCTGGCGCGGAGGAGTCTCTCGTAAACCTCGGTTAGCTGACCTGCTGTCTCTGGCGCAGGCCTTAAAAAGCCCCTAAATGGCAGGTGGAGTGTCTGGTTGTATGGGTGAGGTTTTTGTGTATTCAGTTTTAAATTTTTTAATTTTAAAAAATTGTCCCCTCTTCCCTTATCATATTGGAGTATCTCAACTTTAAAATTTTATTATGGCATTTGGAGATTTGTTACCTTTTATCATTGTATGTGTGCCGTGAAGTTCATTCACATATATAAACTGTGGAAGAGACAGTTTTTCTTTTCATTTCTTTTCTTGATTTCCATTACATTAATGTAGTAAAAATATTAAAATAAAAAAGTACGAATATCTAATAGCAACATTTGTCGCAAAACAATTTGAACAGAAAATCTTTATAGAAAATCTTTGTCGTGCATTTTTCTATTACTGCCATCTCAGGGCCGAACATGGAGCCGGTATAACCTTAAATGCGGGACCGTCGGAGATAGTTGATAAGTTTTCCACCAGAGGGCTCTGTAATATTTTGGAAAGTATTTATAAAAATAAACCAACCCATTGCATTAATTTACCATGCCGAGTGGAAGTAAGCACATATCTTCTTTATGCTGCAAGCAACACTGCACTAAGCAGCTAGTTAGACTTATGGAGAAAACATCCAATTGAAAATCATCCAGTAGAGGATTATTTAATCACATCAAGTATTGGATCAGGTGTTGCTAAAACGTTCCTTCGCAAAACTTATACTAGGCGATCCCTGAAGAGTTGAGATTATGGTATGGTAACATTGAATTAACTCAGACTTTAATCATAATTAAAACCATACCGATTATGATACAGCTAAAACCTTTCTCTTAAGCTGGGGCAAATACCATGAAAGCTGAAAGAAAATGGCAGCCGCAATTCCTTACTGCAGGCTCCAATGAATTTTCTGCTACATTTTATTGGCATTAAACTCGATATACATGATTAATAAAAATCTAACTGTGGCCCATTCAGTTTCACTTTAAACTTCTTAAGAGCAGCACCGAGAAAAATTTTGGAATGAGAAGGAAAGGGAATGAAGAGAATAAATGTAAGCGGAGATTGAAAAGGGAGGGAGGAGAGGGAATTATGAATGGTGGAAAGGGAACAGATGTATAAGAGGGCGTAAAGGGCGCCGGTGGCAGAGAGTCAAGAGGGGACATACGTTTTGTGGGCGATATTTGCGAGAGGAAAGTTGAAGTCGAAATGGCAGGGAGAGAGGATGGCAGGAAAGGGAGGGAGGGGCGTGTGGCGTGGCGGCATGCATCGCTCGAGTCCACCGCCATCCCCTCCTAACCCCACGATCCCTTTCAAATCCATTCATGCCGGTCCAATTCTCACAAACCCACTCCAGCACGATCACCTCCCCCTTCATGATTTTCGCTGCCAAAAGATCTCCATGCGACCGGAGGCATGGCGATAGGGGAGGGAGAGGAGGGCTGCAAAAAAGAGGAGGGGTATAGGGAGGGAGGTCCAAGAGGAAAGTGGGAGGGGGACTAGGAGAAGAGAGTGAGGGGAGACCAAGAGAAGAGTGGGAGGACCAGGAGAAAAGAGGGAGGGGGAACTGGTATAAAAAAGGCGGGAACCAGGAGAAGAGATTGAGGGGAAACAAAGAGGAAAGAGGGAGGGGATGCAGGGTCAGATAGGGACCAAAAGTAAAGAGGAAAGGGGGACATGTGAGAGAGAGGGAGGGGAGATTAAAAGGAGAGAGGGTGGGAGGACCAGTAGAAAAGAGGCAGGGTGGATAAGGAGAAGAGATGGAGGGAGGGCCAGGGAGAGAATAGGAGGGGGACAAAAAGGAGAACGGGAGAAAAGAGGGAAGGTGAACCAGGAGAAGAGTTGGAGAGGAGACCAAATGGAGAGAGGGAGGGGGGACAAAATGAAGTGAGGGATGAGGGACGAGAGAGAGAAAGGGAGGGGGGAGGGGGAGGAGAGTAGATGAGAGTGTGTGTGTGTGTGTGTGGGAGAGGGAATATTAGCAGCGAGTTACACCATCCGTGCTCGTGCCAAAATGTTTCTGGTACGATAGTGCATGGGCCCTAAGAGGTTCACGGTGCAATCTTACACTCCCCTCCTTCCCATTCCCTTCGTCTTTCTTCTTGGCTATGGCGTTCTCTAAATCACCCACGTTTTCCCTCTCCACTTCCTGCGTGGGATTTATATGGCCTTCTTGCCAGTGGCAGTGTTGGCGGCAACCAGAGAGCACTCGGAATTTCTCAAAAGTCGTCCGCAGTTTTCTCGTTTCCAGATTTTGAGACGGGAATTACGGCGGTATTAGCGCATTTCATTCTCTTGCGTTTTCTTTGACCTGCTGTATTCTATAACTCGTTTGGTTAAAGACCAGAGCGTGTGTTTTCTATAGGTAAAATGACGGAAAATTATTTTTAATTCACGCGTAAGAAGGTATTTTATTCTAATTAGACCATTTTTAATCGTTAAAATTTACTTCAACTAAGCTCTGAACCGTATGAGAAACTTTTTTAAAATATTCAGTTCCTAGGGATAAAAAGTGTACTGGCGATAGTTAACACGAGTAAAATTCATTTAATACTCGGCAAATTTCGATTTTACAACGATTGAAATTTACATATTTGGCATCAGAAAGGTCATTCAAGCATAAAACCCGAAAAGTAATTTTATGGAACGCGAATCTTCGGGTGTTGTATTTAAAATTAATTAAGACACGTGCATAAGTGAGTTTGTTTAAGACTGAAAGCTTTGTGTATATACGAAAGAAGGACAGAAAAAGAGGAGGCGAGGAAAGAGAAAAGGAGGAAAGAGGAAAGGAAGGGAGAAAGGAGGGGAGGAATGTGCGTGTGTGTTTTTTTGGCCAATCGACCTCTTAGATTATTATAGCCATAACTCCTTCCAAACCGAACACACAAGGGAGGAGGGAAACCCGGTGCCAGCATTAGCCTACTCTTAACATAGGGCAGCAAGGGCGCCAACGGCTTAACGTCCCTTCCGAATGACGGAACACTGGCTTTGCGCTGTCTCCTCAAACCACAAAAACAGAGGGCCCCGCGAACTTGGAAAAACTCCTACTTTCGCAGGATTCGTGCCCGCTGCTCTTTCGAGCAGCAAACGGAGGAGGGGAGGAAGAGGAGAAATGAGTGGAGGAAGGAGCTGAGGAAAGAGGAGAGGGAGGGGAGGAAGGAGGAGGAAGGATAGGAGGAAGGATGGGAGGAATGTGGGAGGAGGGGACATGGGACTTGATTTTGGCAAGATTGAGGCTCCTCTTTCATCTAATCCATTGTCAAACACAAAAGCAATGTTACATAAGTGCTAATAATAAATAAACAGGTGGATATAAAACGATTAGGTTGCTTATTTTTGGGAAAACCATGGATAATAATGCTCACATACTAAAGGGAAAACCTCGTAACAGATTAACACCCAAACAGGTAGGGTAAGAGGGAAAGAAAACCGGCGAATCCAACTGATGAGCTTTTATTAAACATAGGTAACGCAATAGATAATACAAAAGGAGAAGCTTAAGAACCTTTGAGAGTATCGCAGTAACAAGATAATGGGAAAAAGGTGGTGGCATGGAAGGGAAATGTTTTAGAGAGAAAGGGAAGAAAAATAAGAAGTTAGACATTTAAAGAGTTTTTCCGTTGAATTAAAATCACTAATGAATTAATTTCAGACTAAAATTTCTTTACGTTACAATTAGATTCTTCATTTGAGTCAGAATTGGAATACGAACTTAAGTGACCGCCTAAGGCCTCGCACTTTGGAGACCTCGCACCTAGAATTAGAGTTAACAGAATCAGGAACTTTATTAAACTCTATTTAAATCAAATGCAGTTATATTCATCCTAAGATACCTATTTCAAAGACACTGTTTGTACTAAATCTCGGGTTATACGATAAAGTTAATTACATCAATATAGTTTTCAGTGATATCTAGGCCGATTTTTATCTCTATACTTATAATCAAGTTACATAAACATGTAAATTAAAAATAATTAATTGTAACGATGGCATAAGGAAATTTAAGAGAAAATCACATCGTCTAAATATTGTAATTTTTTTTCACAGCTACACAACACATCTCATAGAAAAATTTTATATAGAGAAAAACCGTGAATACGATTCGATCTTGAATGTAAGAATTTTGGAAGCCATATGAAAGAGATGCGACAGAGAATTAAAACTTCTCAAATATATTCCAACGGAACTGACACGCTACTCTCAATTGCACGAGTAACGAAAAACCAACAAATGAAGCCAAAATTCAAATTAAAACATATTACAGTTTTTGGGATAACTTTGGCTGCCATAATGCTACGAGTATTTATTTCTCGACTTGCATTAAAAATCATCACCTAATATTCTGTCGATTATGGCGAATCTGTGATATATAGACAAAATTATTTATAATGCAATTTTTTCAAATTTATCGCAATATTTCAAACTTACATGTCACCTAATAATGAATCCAATCTCCTGTATCTCTTATTGTACACATAAGAAAGCTAAATTATTTTGGCCAATAATCTTTCCATTGTAACATTTCATTTCACAATTTATCGTTTGAATAAGCATTACTTTAGTCAAAGTTTTAAACCTGCAAAGTATAATAATAACGGTATAATTAAAATTTGTTTAGTAAAATACATTAAGTTTGACAAATATACAAATTCTGGGCCAAACATTGAGACTACAGCCTTGCAGTATTTCGAATATGGATTTTTCGTTATTTTAAATTTGATAATACTAGAGAAGGAAAATATAAAAATAACCTCGAATGCCGGATGAGATTGGAATAGATCGCATAGTTTTCTGTTTCAGGAAATTTGCCGTGTCTTCGGCAGTATCATGTTTCTGGAAAAATGAAGTGTAGTCTATAAAGGAGGCGAAAAAACTCACTATGTTTATGACGCGAGTAGGCAATTGAATAATATTAGACATAGCGCTTTCTTCTCTTAGGAGAAACCTTTACTAGAACACCTCGATTTTTGGGCTATTATGTCCACTGCCTCAATATGATACTATAATACGTCAGGTCATTATCCTCATTATTTTTCCAATTGCGAGAAAAATTATTCGTGTCAAGCATCCTTTATTCTTCAAATGGATGATTAATAAGCATACTTGCTTGATTTTTGGCCTTCCATAGGAAGTTCAACCCATAAGTTATATTTTTGTTCCTGGGTGACAACTCTAAATATCTGAATTCGCGAGACGTACCATTAAAGGCTGATCCAACGTTTGCTATTCTAATCATAGAACTCACTATATTACATGAATTCGATAGGTGAGAAAGGAAATCCTTTTACTGTTGGGTAAACCAGTTGCGCACATCAGGAGCTAAGTAACCGTCGTTAACAGTAACTATCCGATCGCTGATTCAAACGTTTCATAGAAGCGGTCATTAGAGATAATTAGCCGATAGTTGATTAAAAAACATTATTTTAATATGAAAAATTATTCTGTGGATGACTCCTTTATAGCTGAAATGTATATAAGATTTAATTTAAAATATTTTTCTAAAGGATTTGCTAATATCGTAGTTCTAGCAAATGTTTGCTTTATCCATTCCTTTAGAGATAAGGTTTAAGAGGGAAATTATTAGACTCATCCTCGTACAAATGAAGTGAAATATATCTGTACATCTATGAGTCAAGCTTTTTAGACATCGACAATTCTCTTGAGGAAAATATGCGGAAACCATTGCTCGAACGAAGCATGTTCGTGCACCCAGACTTCTGGCTTTTGCGATCAGAGTGCGCGCCACGCCAACGCCGCCACGCATGGCGACGCCACCCCCCGACACCCCTCCATCTCTCTCGTCCGGAGTCAATCGTTAAAAGGCGTCGCCACTTCACAAGCTCACACCTTGGATCCCGCGGCGTCGTTTGGCGTGGACGGGAAACATCAACCGCGGACATCGGAAAACAGGCTCGCGAAGAGGGATAACACGTCCTTCGCGCACGACGCGATTTATTACGGTATCAGATAGCACGCAGCACGGGAAGTTGGAGACGGAAGGGAGAGTGGAGTCGAAAGGTTATGATAGGAAGAGAACCTCGAAAGGTAGATCGGGAGTGGAGTAGGTGTGAGCGGAAAGAGGAAAGGCGGGGGAAGGAAAGAGTGAATGGATAGATAGATGGATGGATAAATGTCTTTATGCAGGCGAAATTTAGACCATAAGGTCCACTCTTACATTTAACCCTTCGCCAATGTTATGTTACATTATATTACCTACCTAAAATTACATCAAAAGCGATTAATATAATATAATACTAATACAGACAGAGAGAGAGAGATAGGTACATATTCAGGAAAACTTCTAAGAAAGACAAGGTATTTTCGGGAAAAACCTAGGAAGGACATGGCTTGGCCAACCTAGTAAAAACCCAGGGGAGAAGGGTAAGGAAACGGAGGGAGAGTATACGAATAAGGGCACAAGAAGGGAGAATGGGGTGTGTGTGAGGTGGAGGAAGCGGCTCAGGAGGAGTGTGTGCGTGCGTGCGAGCGTATTTTTGGCTAATCAACCTCTTGGATTATTATAGCCATAGCTCCTTCCACACCGAACACAGACAAGGGAGGAGGGAAACTCGGTGCCAGCATTACCCTACAAAGAGCACCAAGATGGCCAACGGAACGGAACGCTGACTTTGCACGGTCTCGGCTCAGGAGGAGATTAAGGCGAAGGAAAAGGAGGAAGGGGAGAGAACAAGGATTTGGGAGGGCAATCGGAGAGGGGAATGTAAGAGTCGAGGATAAAAAGGGGGAGATGGTGAATCAAATCGGTGGCAGTGAGTGTGAAGGTGTCCACTAGGGAATGGAATGCAGAGGCGTTATGCTTCCAATGCAATGGAGGAACACTAAAGGGAAAGACGCACTCGAGCGTGGTGACCTACATAAGATATAGGAGAATTCGATCGGAAGCTCATCAACGTGAAATAGCTCGGTTCCGCTATTTTATTATGAGTTATATAGTATAATATAAGGACAATAAAAATCCTCCTAAGAAGTTATTTTGCACATAATATAACATATTCACGCGTAAAAAATGTTCGAAAAGTACGATAAGTTCCACAACTAGGGGTCACCTAGTCTTATAAGTGAGCGCGTAATATAGTGCACAGAGAAACGAAATCTAATTCAAAGTCCTAATGAAGCACGGGAAAAATTCCACTGTTCGATATTCTTTGCTGGAAAATTTTCCTTCCCGAAGGCCTCACAACTTCCATCCTTTTTCGCACGCATAATAAACATCTTTTCCCAAATATTAGCATATCGCCAATTCTAGATAGTTTTTTCTGGGTCGGCGATCTCTTTTTAATCTGGAAAAACCCGTCCTTTCGATCTCTTCCATCCGAACGAAGAGAGGGGAGCTACATTTGATGGCCGAAGCGACCCAATGCGACGTCGTATATTACGCAAGGCATGATGTAAGAGCCACGATGCTGACGTGTTTTCCCGGAAACACAGCAATAAACAATATCGTGTCCGATTGTCGAGGGACGCCCGGAGGGGCAGTTATCGTTCGTGAAATCCACGAAGAGGGGGCGGAGGAAGAGGGAGGGGTGATGTTGGCGTGGTGGGGACGTGTTAGGGATGCGGTGGAGAGTGGGACGAGAAGAAGAGGGAAAAGGAGGATGTCGGAATCGCAGATGGATATCTGTCCCTTCCTACCCATTTTTCTAAAGCCCACGAGCGCGCCTCTTTCCCGTCGTTTGCCGCCGCCCTTTTTCTCCCCCTCTCCCCATCCCCCTCCTCAAACTTCCTTCCACTTCCTACCCCTCCCCATCCTCCCTCTCTTTCCATTCCGACCATTCCCATCGCCATCTCCATTCGTCTCTTCACATCAATCTCTTTCTTTGCATACATTACTCCAACTCCGATTTTAAATTCAGATATTTATAGACGATTTCTTACGAATAGAAATCCGACTTTCTTTTTCCCGTCTTTAAGGAAGGTTTTTTGTTTTTTCCAAGTACACGCGCCTTTTTATTTTGATGAAATCTACAGAATATTGTATTCGCATTATGTGTATATTTTATATTGAAACGTTTTCTATAATGAATATTTTTATGAATATTTGAATCAGTTTGGAAGAGAGAGGGAGGAAAAATGGAACTTAGGAGGGAGTGGTATTAATTGCGGACTGGGCCTTTTAATACGATCCGCCATATATGTGTCGCATCGGCATGGCATGGTTTAGACCTGCCATAATTATAGGTTGTTTTTATCCTGTCGAAATTCCTACTTTCTGAATAATGCAGTTTTCAGCGTAAAAGATTTCTATCAAACTGTCAAAATCGTCCCTCTATAAAATGCGAAAGAATGCCTCTAATTAACCTTGTGAAATTATAAGACGCCTAAATGACTTTAGAAGCTCAAACAAATTTCAAATATCTAGATTGCAATGAGCAATAGAAAATATATAAAGAATTGTTGTACTTTTGTTGAGTTTCTTCATGTAACACATGTTAAAGCACTAAAAATCGTGTTTTAATTCTCTTGCTAACATAAGGTGTTTCAGATAAAAATAAATAAGCGAGTTGCCCTGAAATTTTTAAAACATCTTATTTACTAAAAATATATATAGCTACGTAGATACTGGTGATAGTACACACAGAAAAACCTACCCGGTTTACGGAAAATTAATTCTCTCCATGGATCGAAGTATTATGCGTTCGAGTTTGCGGGAAAATGATTCCGCGCCAGGGATTCACGCACGCGCACACACACACACACACGCACATACACAGAAAATCAGACAACTACACCAGTGTTTATTTAAAACCCTAAATTCGCGTTTCGGCATCAATTATGTCATCGTCAGTAGGAAAATTAGGGCTCTATGTGGCTCATGTAACCTAATTTAAGACAGATGAAGACACTAAGTAGTCAAAAAACTTAAAACGTTTACACCTGAGTAAGATCACTAGCAAAGAGCTGTCATTTATTGAAAACAAAATTTTAACTATCGATTTCTTAATTCTGGGATAGAATTCGGGGATGTCGGTGATGTAGTTACAAGGGCGTTGGCCTGCTACGCTAAGCGGCACCGGGCACGAATCCAGCGAAAGTGGGATTTTTCTGAGGTCGCCCGTTCCTCTGCTTGTGTCGTTTGAGGAGACCGCGCAAAGTCAACGCTCCATCCTTCGGAAGGGACGTTAAACAGTTGGTCCCCTTGGTGCTCTTCACAAAGAGTAGGCAAATGCCGGCACCGGGTTTCCTCCTACCTTCTGTGTGTCCGGTGTGGAATGCAACGGGAAACTTCCACCCCATGTATGTATATTCCCTAGTCAAACCAATAAATGAATTGATAGGACCTGTTGTAAGACAGAACACTAGAAATTCGGTGCCTATTAATTTTTAAAAATCAATCAAAAATGTTACCATAAATGTGCCTCTTTATTTGTGATATAAATGTACTGGAGAAAACGGGAATTTCAAAATTTAATCAAGAAAAAAGCAATTTATTATACGCCTCACAATCAGTCTAATTATGAAATACTATAAATTATATACAATTGTTTTGTTAAACTTCAAACTCTATCGTCGTCATTATTAGTATAACTGATAACAGGTACTGCGAAACTTCTTATTTCTTGATAAAACTTTACTCTCCAACTAATATAAAAATTGAATCCTTTGAGATTTTAATCATTTTCAGCCTTTCAGTTTACTCTCGTTTTGGTATTTTTTCTCACAGCATCCTGCCAACAAATTTCCGAACCTCACTAATCATTCACATTTCTATTACACTCTATTTCCTTTCCATTTCATTTTCAACATTATTCTCGACGTTCACTTTTCTAGAATATACGAGTTTCATGTAATTTTTCCATAGTATCCATGACTGTTTCCTCTAAGAAAATTCTCAAATATCTTTGGAGCAATGGATACGTATTATAGAACATTAAATCGCTTTACTAAGTTATAATTTCTGATTTTACTATCAAATATTGGATTGACGTCGATAATAATCATCATTTCACGATATAAAACTGCAAATATTAACTTTTTAATATTTAAAAATGACATTACTAACGTTTTCATATTTTCAGTTCCTTCGCATTTATGTTAATATTTTCACTTCATTTTCTATTCCTGGACATCCTTCATAGTTTCCTCCCTCGACACCCCTTCAAGCACATCATCCCCCTTAATTTTCCTTCATTACCATGTGCGTGCGTGTGTTAAAGTCTAAATTCTAAATCTGTCCAATATTTATAACGGCGAATGATTATCGATAGTGGACATCTGAATGGGCCAATGTCCGAAAAAGGAAGAATTTTGTGCTTTGATTGAGCAATATAAAAATTGTCAGGACTGTGATAGAAAATGTTTTAAAATCAAATACATTAGAGCAATTATTTATCTAGTTGGTCAACCAATGTTGAAAAAAGTTCATGAGAATATAAAAACACGATTTGAAATAAATAACGACCTCATATTTGAGTGTATAAAATAATACTTCATACGGTATCGTCGCAAACCCTCCAATGATATTACGCGACTCGGAATGCATGGGTTAGGTCTGTGGTTTTCTGGCGTTGTTCGTTAACAGAACGTGGTTTCTTGACGTGAATTTAGAGAGAAGTTTTCGAATAAAATCTACTGGAAAACAACGGACCCGACCCAAGAATTTCAAGTTGTGTAACATCGGTGGGAGAGCACCAGCAGTGACCGGACGTTACTGGTAATGTCAATGCCCGAAGGAGTTTATCTCTGAAAGATATTTCGTGCATTGGTCGATCAAATTGGCTATTATTAATGATGGCCGATTTTGGGAATTGAACGTTGTATAAATAATTAAAAAATAAATAAATAAATAAACATATATATATATATATATATATATATAAACTCGGTACTAAAAAAGTAAGGGATTCGAATGGCACGGGCTAGCTTGCTCTTCCTATGCTGGGGTGGATGTAGGTAACGGGTTCTAAGTCACCCAAATTTAGACCGAATATTCAACGGCGCGTAAGCTATTTTCTAAAATAAGGACGGGAAAGAGACTCACGTAGCTGGAAGAGAACGAGAAAGGAAAGAACAAAGGTTTCGATCGCATATGTTCCCTTCCGCAAAGCGTTTTTCTGGAGAGAGCACGTATTCGAAAGAGACGGCGAGCAATGCATTCTATTCCAGTCCTCTTAAATGCGTCGTGCAATGGAATCGAAGATAGAAAGGGAGGGAGTGTTTACAGGATGGGGAGTTGGAGTGGAGGAAGGGGATAAGAAGGGTGTTTGGAGAGAGAGAGGGAGAGGGATGGGTAGGTATAAGGTGGAATGAGGTCGAATGAGGAGAGGAGGAAGGTAAGGAGAGGGAGGAAAAGTACTTGGGAGAAAGAGAGGAAGGAGAATAGAGAGGGAGGTAGGAGAGAGAAGAAATTGGGCCGGGGGAGAGAAAAGGGATGAAGGGGAGAATCTGTGGAGAGAGTAAGAGGTGGGAGAGAGAGGAGGAAGGGAGGGGGAGGGGTTGAGGGAGACGAGAGTAGGTTTCCGTGTGTGCACGTACCGACCGCGTGCCGCCGTGTCGCCGCTGTGTGCACGTCGGAGTGACGTATTTCGCACGAGATGACCTCCGAACATCGACCGAGTTATGCCGCCGCAAGAATTTTCGTACCGACGTAAAAATAGGTCGCGTTGGTCGTGCGGAATGCGGTATCTTGTGGGTGTTTATCTTTCCTTCTCCGCCCTTGATTCTTGCCGGACGGAGCGAGAGAGACCCTCATTGACATTCTGGGCTAAGAAAGCAATCATTAATATGCATGGGGAACTTTTATTTTATTTTGCATTCCGAAAAAATCACTATACCGCCCGATGCGGGATATGGGTTTGAAAAAGACAAATTTTTTAGCGATCGATGAGAAGTCTTACAAAAGGAGTGAGGGACGAACAGGTGGAGGGTGAAGAGGGCGTTGGGGGTTCAGAGGGTGTTGGGGGAGAAAAGGGGCGTTAAGGGTGGAGGGGCGTCGGGGGTGGAGGGGTCAACGGGGAGGGGAAAGAGAAGGAATTTTTGGGGGTGCGGCCATTTTGACCATTTTCCCGTCTGAACAAACACGCCGAGATCACAGAAATGTTTAAAATAACACGACCTTTACTGCCAGAAATTTATGTCAGATATGCGAACGGTTATATTTACGAGCTATTTTTTGATTGGTTAGCTGCCACGAAAAATGTATTCGTTTAAATACGAAGCACGAATTTTCGAGTGATTCTTTAAGGGAATCGCAAATTTGCAATGCATGTTTGATACTAATTTTTTAATAATGGAATATTGCCTTAAATATTGCTATTAATCAATCCCGAAATAACAAACGCTTCTTAACGATCCACTCGAATTCTATTTTATACAGCACTAGCTGCATACAACTGAATTGATTACTATTTTGTTTTACGAATTATCAGAATCCTATACATTAACATTGAGGCTAACCTGGGTATGTGGGAGTTTTATTTCAATATGGAAGTGGCAGACTCGTAATAGGTGAGGATCTGAATCTTGTCCTGCATGTATAGGTATATAAATGTGAAAGCATCCGGAAAACTGAAATGTTGTATAGCTACAAAGTGGTTGTTATATGAGATGACGCTTTTAAGGTAGCTAAATCTCTCGTCATCCGGCGGGAGTATGATTTTATTAAGGTCGCCAAATGTCTTGTCATCCGGCGGGAGTATACTACGTGAAAGCATCTGGAAATGAGAAATTTTGATACCACGGAAACGAGTCCAATGCTTTTAAGTGGCAAATAGGAGGAGAGGGAATGAAAGAGAGAGATAGAGAGAAAGGTTGAGAGATAGACAGAGAGAATAAAAATTACATTTAAAATCGTGAAATACAGGAATGAGAATATAAATGGGAAGCCATTTTTATTGCGATTGCTTTAATACAAAAACAGAAGAATATTCTTTCAATTATATTTTTAAATGATGAACAGTAACTTCTATAAATTAATGTTTTAGTTCTTTTTCTATCTCTTTTCATTGTAATTTACAAATTGCAAGTAAAATGGCATCAGAGCCTTTGAATACTCTAAAATATTTTATATGTATTCTCAGAGGCAAAATTCGGCCATTTTTACATGAATTTTCTCACAATCTCGATTTTTTAAAAGTAGTTATAATGCAACATATCTCATATAATTTGGAAATATGTCAAGAAAGTTGAGTGCGTATTTCAGTTACAAAGGAGTTCTCAGCCATTGAGCACAATTACTTACTCGAGATTATTATGGCTACATGTGTTACAGAGACTATCAACTGAATTCAGGCAATAAGATGAGCACGATAATTAATTTCTGAATAATTCATTTTTTGGAATACTGCAGTAGATGGAATAAAGAGCTTTGCTGGAGAATATGTGGTAGTATGCATGAATATTTATATATTTAAATTTCACCGATTTTGATTCGTCTTAGTAAATATAGCACCTAAGGCTATTCATTAAATCAAATACTAATTTTCGTACAGAGAAGTAATTTACGAAGTTTGAATATTGGCTTCGGAGAAAATTCTCGTTAATTTCCAATAAACGGTGCGCGTTTTCAGATTATCATCTTACACTAGAGATTTTAATCAAAACATTTTATTGTTTACAGTAATTTCAAACTAATTAAAATGTTAAAATATAAAAAATCTTACAGTCTTTTAGCTGTTATATTTTGTGGTTACTCGATCGCAGCAAGCTAATGGAAAAATAATGAAGAACTTGGTAAAAATGAACGGCTTCCACGCGCAATTTTAGGCGACGACAATGGCGCAATAAAATATTGCCTAAAGGGTGCGAGGTGATCGAAATTTTGTCTTTAAGTTTAACTTCTTAAATTATTAAAACGATTCTTGTAAAATTTAATCTCATTTTCATATGGTACCGAAAATCAGAAATCGAGGAGCGCAATTTTCTAGCACCTGAATGACTGTAGCGTGTGAAATCAGTGATCTTGTTGAATTTTTAACAACCCGAACAAGACAATTCATTCTCAGTGCTATCAAATTTTAGGCGTAGAATTTCGTATTTTTCAATCCCTTCATGCTCATATCAATTAATTTTAGTAGCTCCAGCAAATTGAAAAAATACATACGTTTATTTATGGGTCGCTATTGGTTTTTCGCTGCAATCAAATGATTAAAAAAATTTTATAGTTACGTATTTGATAAATTTGCAAGCTTTGAAGAAGGAACTGTTTTTTACTTGCGATTTAATTTTTAATTTATGGTTCTGTCTTAAGATGCCTATGTAAAGAAACGACTCTTTATAAACGCTAACAAGTGAAAGTGTGGGGCGCAACCTATGAACTTGGCCTTGGTCGCAAAATATTTTTCCCGAGATTAAGTGCACATCCGCCGGAATTCAGACACAAAGCAAGCTAAATTGGTCTTTCAAACAATATTGAGTATCCGGTACATGAAAAATATTTTGTTGTGATGTTGAAGAAGATTTTTAGTGAGGAAACAAAATATCAGTGATTTACACCACACCAAAAAAAAGGATTAATCCGATTACAGAATCGATTCTCCATAAAACCTAAAGCACGTAAAAATATATCGCACGGCTTACGTAACATTTGGAGCGAGAAGAAATATTTCCATTTTGAAATTTTAACAATTTTTTAGCGCACGCAGCGGTCGCAAAAAATTTGCATGATGAATCGTTTCGTTATTATAAAAATACAGAGAATTTATATGAATATGTCACAAAATATTTATACGAATAATCCGTTAGGCGAGTACAAGCGATCCACTCCCGAATCGAGCGGTCAAATAACTCGGACAGCAGAGAGAAGAGAACAAAAGAAGGGAAAATGGAGAAAGGGAAAGAGGGAGAATTCGGGAGAGAGAGATAAAGGGGAAGAGAGGGAGAAAGGAGGATAGGGAGAAAGGGGAAAAGGGAAGCACGAGAGATGGAGAGGAAAGTGATGGATAGAGAAGTACAAAAGCGAGTAATGGGAGTGATGAATGAGCGATTAGAAAGAAAGATTAAAATACTGGCGCAGATGACAGGGAAGATAGACTTAAGGGAATGTATGAGTGAATAAAAGTAGAAGTGTGACGCACGCCATGGATGCAGACTCCTATCGGAATAGGTTTAAAGACGAATCGACACTCATGACGTCCCTCTCTTTAATTCGAGTGTCCGCTGCCGTCTATAAAAGGATAATATAGACAAGTCATCACAGCTTGCAAATATTTCTAATCATATAATCAAAATTATAGGAACCATTATTAAACATCATTGCACAACATTGCCCTTTACCATCTATGCCTGACAGAAAATTCAAACACTTTCCGCCGGATATTGTTGAATAGGTGATATCTAACATGTGTATCAAGAGAAAAGAATTTTTTCATTATATAAATCATTAAGAAAATTCATACTAATACATTTATTGTCCCAATATATTTCACAGTATGATTCACAAAGTTTTCACGCATTGTCAGATAATTAACTAAAATTTGAAGTCTTTCTCTCTTTCTCTCATTTAAAAGCGCAAGTACAGGTATACCTCGAGATACGCTGTTTCGCGATACGCTTTTTTTTGTATTATGCTCATTACACTTTCTGACTATACCTCTCGATACGCTCGCTTGATTTGCACATACGCTCTTACAAAACCCGGAGATCGAAAAGCCTTTCTCTGCCCATTGGATAGTTCTCAACGCAAGCGATGAAAAACAACTTGATTTATTATATACGAACTACTTTGAAACTGTTTTCATGTTCGTTTAATGTGTATACGATATTGCACCGGAGAAGTAATCGCAGAGTTTCTTTTTATGTCCAAGGTAGTGTTTCGGCGGACTACAGCCAGTTCTAATTCCGAGCTCGTGGTGTTGACACTTTAAATTTGTGCTCGATTATTTACCCTTATAAGTTTGAAATGTCGCAAGCAAAAAAATTAAAGCAAAGTATTTCTCTTGATTAATTAATTAAATAATAAAACGTTTTGAAAGTGGACAAGGGCACGCAGCTGTACATAGGTCGTGCTCTTTCTCTAGTTTCTTCGACTGTGAGAAGTATTTGCAGAAGTGCTGAATAAATTAAAAAGTGTGCTCAATGGGCCACTTCTTTAACATCAACTGTGCTGAGGCATAAACGAAGTGAATCACTGATAGAAATGTAGCGTTTGCTCAGCATATGGTTCGAAAAACTATATTACACCCGGTTCATATGTTTGGCGGAAGATAGCAGCACAGTGTAAGTAGCATTTTATATTGTAGTGACGTCGCCTAAAGTTATGTAATGCCTTCCCGTAGGGCAAATGGTATGTAAAGATATTTTAAGCCACTAATCAATGGGATTGTAACACTTTATGAATGCAATGAATTTTATTTATACTTTGATGATAATTAGAGTATTGTATAAAATACGTACGTAACATATGTCACGGGCGCTCTAATTTCCCTCCTACCTTTGACATGGTTTTCAATGGGATTTTTTCAATCGTTTAGCACGATTTCGCGTAAAAATACCCTTTTTAGGAACATATTTTTCGTGCTTACCCGTGATATTAATCCATTTAGGAACGAATCTCTTGTATATGTATGTATTATGTAAAAATGTGTTTTTCAATACGCTGATTCGCGATACACTCTGGTTTTTGGAACACAACCTGAGCGTATTGCGAGATATACCTCAAATCTTGCTTCGGTCCATGAAAACTAAGAATGGAAATAACTTAGCAAATTAATATAAGAGCAAGAATTTACTTCTGCGCAAAATATTAATTATTAACACGTTTGATCCTGCCTAAATAGAAATTTTTCAAAGGTAGAGGGACGGTCAGTGTGTCTGATCCTGTGCAAGGATCGTGGGTTCGAATCGTGCGTGCTTGTGATTTAAAAGATTATAGCACATGAAATTGGAGAAATCTGTTTGTGTTAAATAAATTATTATTGTAATTATTAATAATTACCTTTTTATCAAATTAATGGCTAGAATAACAAAGTAATAAATTATACTATTATTCTATTATTACTTGTGTTACCATATGAAGGCAGAATCCAAAATTAATTAGCAAAGTTTTTGTATGTAACATTTGTGTGCCGCCCTCATATCTTTCATAATTGAAGGTTTTTAATACAAATATTGCACTAAACTAACTATTTAGGGTAAAACTATTATTATATACGTAATATCATTATTCTTATGGTCCGTCTGTCCGTCCGTCCGTTGGTCCGCCGGAACGCTCTATAGAAATCCCCATAAGAGAACACTAAAAAATATCTTTTTCACTTGCAGGCTTTTTTTCTTTTACAAAATTAAATTAGAAGTGATTAATCTACGATCTTCGAACCTACACCATTTTAAATAAAATAAACACAGATTCTTATTCTTATCGTCGACTTTTGTCTTTGGTTCGAAATCGCTCAAGTTATGCGTTTAAATCACATTTATTGGAAATTTTTAAGCTTTTTAAAAATATGTTGTCTAGCCGACCGTGTCATTGTTAAACCTCGAGATTGTATTGCCGTCCTTATATTATATGCGTAAGAAAAGTGTGTTTTGAATGTTTTAGTACGAGAAAGAGAAGGCGCCCGAATTAATTATATTCAAAATCGTGTTTTTCATTAATTTCTTTTCAGTTAACTTCCTATTGAAATTTTTGGTAATTCACTATTTTTATAGTTATTTTCATAGTGTTTTTCGCAGTACATCTTATTATTAGCTGGAGTTATAAATTCGAATCGCACATATGAATCACGCAAAAGGCCATTCCTTAACATGCAGACCTTTCTCGTTTACATTTAAAAACATTTCAAGGATGGTGTATTTAACTTAGTTATGCGAAGAGAAGAATTTAGATCTCATTCGTAAATCTCCAAAAATTACGTTTGAATACGATTTTTTCAGGTTTTCGCGTATTTTATTTATATTAGGCCACTGTTGTCCCAATTGTGGAATTCTATTCTTGGCCTCATAATAAATGCACCAATTTAGTGCTTTAACACGGGTCAGACCCGTTAGACATGGGTATAACTTATTTACTGAATCTATTAAGTAATTAGATGGAGGAAGGAAAAGAGAATGGGATTAAAAGGATATAACAATAATAAATGATAATTGATTATTAAAAATGATATATTATTGAATCATGCGCCATTGCCAAATGGTGGGAATTCATAAAACTAAATATAGGTCACATAATTTTCAATGGATTTCTTTAACTGATAATACACCAAATACCTATTTCAAATCTAATTTCAAATAAGATTGAAAAAATAATATTTTATTGAAATTTCTTTAAATAAAGCCTATTTTCAGAAAAAAATGAAAAGCACTATATGTAGTTTAAAGAAATTTATGATCGTAAAATATAGTTAAAATTCATTGCAGTTCATGTAAGTATTTAGTTAATAGTAAGTAAGTTACTATATATTTTTCCATTGATGGTAAATTGACAGTTCGTTCACATTTTATCCTGCTTTTTACGAGTTAATAAGAGTAAAATTATTCATTTATTAAGTTAAATTTTATGTACGTTTTAAATAACTTATAATTTGATCAAATATTTCAAGTAAATTTCAGCTACTTCTTTATGCATTATATCTTATTATTTCGATTTTCCTTTTATTCTCAGCAAATATTTGGATAATCATTTGGCCTCTCTACTAATAATTATGTAAGGAGTATAATAAAAACTTTCAAAAACACTGATTTTTTCTAACTCTCTGTAACTAATTAAGGCTTTTACATAAGAAATTTCAGCGCAGTAAAATTTAGGGATCGTTCCACTCCTAAGTGACAAATTTTTGCGGCATTAAAAATAAATATAATAAGTAAGGAACCATTCAACATTTTGTGGCTGTTAAAAATTATTATGTAAATTTCAGTGCAATTAAAATTTGTTCAAAAATGTATTGCATAGTTCAATCTCAAATTGCAGTTAAAATTCTTAAACGTGATTATTATAAATATCAAGAATGAGGTCAGGATCAACCCTGTGGAATTTACTCATCGAGAAAAAGAAAAAACTACGTTACTTCCACATATTTGTGGAAGTGACAAAGTTCTTTCTTTTTCTCGGTGATTATTTTAGTTTAAAAGACATATTAGTCATATCAGAAGTAATTTTTTTTTTCAATTGTCACAAAGTTTTGAACTCACATTACACTGTAATTGATTCATTTTATTATATCTGTTATATAGAAATGGCCGGTCTGTTCGATACTTCGTTCCTAAAAAAGCGAATTAAGTGGTAGGGGATGAAGCAGAATTATGTTACTTTCAATTACTTCCGCTTTGGTAAATGAGCTAAACTTACTTTTATATTTAGTTTTTTCCACTTACGTTTTTAATTTTTCAAATAAATAGTATATACAGAAAGTATTGTAACCACGATTAAAATCTACTTCGAGATTACCATAGAAAAACTGGTTTTAGGTGTCCCTTAATTCAAAAAAGTGGCTTTCGCCATGCCGTCTGCTGTCTGTCCGTCTGTTTGACTGACTGTGCGCGGCCGTAGATCCTAAACGGTTAAAAGAAATTGAATGATATTTCGTATTTAGAGTGAATCTATGAAGGAATATACTCTATGTTGCCACAATAATGTCTAGCTTATTTTTGTCGATTTAAAAAAATGTCTATTTATTAAAAAAGTGGCTCGAACGATTTTGATTAAAATTCATTCAGATATGGAGCTTGGTGTCATGGACAGTAATATTTCACAAAATATTACTATACAGCATCCAGCGACACTGTAATACATCGAATATATACCGCCAAGCTTATCCAAGTTCTCTGACGTCACTAAACAATCTTCGTCCAGCAATTTAGCGCCTATGTCGCCTCGCCTCGATTTTCATATATATGAATTTATGAATATATTAATGCAATATATGCGCAGAGAACAACGAAGCAATTAGTATAATGAATTTTGTAAAGTCAAACTCATTGAAATACGATCGCTTCATCTTTTGTGCAAAAAATTGGGTTCACAACATTACCAATTACTATCCTTACAGAGGTTAAGTGGTTCTCCCGTGGCATAATCTTTACTCATTCCTATGAACTTTGAAATGAAGTCAGAATTTTTCTGTTGCATTGCATCTTACCCCTTGCAAAACACCTTGAAAATGAGGAATATATATCAATGTTCCCATATTTGCTGTCATCTTCGGGCTTTTGAATGAACTCAACTTTTGCCTACGGCGATCAGCAAGCTCAGTTTTCACAATTGCTTACAAGATAAATGGCTTTCAGAAGATTTTAGCTAAGTGGATTGAGAGAGTGATACGTTTCATAGTTTTTATGAGTACCATAATGAAGAAAGCGTGATACAGTCAAAATCGCAAAAGTGGTGAAGTGTCTTAAGTGACAACAGTTTTTTAAAACATTCTTTTCACCTAGTTAGGATCCGATAGGAAGCTGTATATGTGTGGAAGATCCTTTCACATTACATGCAAAAACAGATTGACGACAGAAGGGGAAGATGAACTTTACGAAATGACGGTGGATATGAGCCTTCAGTCAATGTTTCGTGAAAAGTCTTTTCTCGCATTCTGGATCAGTGTCATAAGAGAGTACAAAACGTTGGCGACAAAGCATTATGTCTATTCCTTTTGTATCTACAATGTAGATTCTACATACCTTTGCGGACACGATTTTTCCATAATGACATACCTAATAAGAACCCAAATAAACACACTGGATATTGAATATCCGTTATGCTTCGTCATCAGCAAGGCGCCTCCTCGGAATTCACAACTTGTGCTAGCCATATGCAAGCACATATATCACATTAACGGCGAGTCACTATTTTAATACTTCAGTTGGTAAAATTTGTGAAGTTGGCACAATAAACGCGTACTGGATTTTGTAATTTTTACGTTTACCACAGACGTCATAGTATGAAAAATACGTCACTAGTACTTTTAAAAATTTATTTAAACCAGGAAAGTTTTTGGAATTAGGAAAAATATAAATCATATTTACGTTACAATGGCAACTGCAATGTGGCTTTTTTTATCCATTCAATTGAAAAATTTTTGCCGTAGCTGAGTTTTTACTATTTTATAACACTTTAATATTTAATCACCTGAAATACTTTTGGCTCATTCCACAATAAAATATGGTAATTAACGAAATTTATGTTAAGGTCATTATATTTGCAAGTCTTACGAGTTCGGTCCCCGGAAGCTTTAAAACTCCGTGCCTATCCGAGATTTGAAAAGCTTGAGAACAACTGCTCTATCCTACTTCCTCTGTTCGTCTTCTTTACTTCCTTCACCGTTAGAAATATTTAAACTAAAAAAATTTAGAAATTTTGAATATCTAACCACACATCATCTGTTCATATATATTACACATCGAAGTTAAATTAAAAGTTGTTTAGTAATTAATAAAAAGTAGAAAAGTTAATCAATTAAAAGTATCATTAAATATTAATATTACTTAATTTGATACTGTAATCGGTCGAATACTTCACATTCCTTAATTAGAGTTTCTGATGTTTTACATGAGCGCCTTGATAACAGGCAACGTGTAATAAATATAGTAGTAGTAGTATAGTATAGTAGTAGCGGACAACTAAAACATATTTGTACAATTCCTTTGAAAGTATGTGTACATAACCATTCATCTAGCCGTATACATTAGACAGAAAATTAAATTAAAAGGCTTTTTATAAAATATCCTTGATTCGAAGGTTTGTATGCCTTACTAAGTACTGAGTTCGCATCCTAATCATACTCAATTATTAAGGTACTAATTTAAAAGCGTCATCGCACATCAGATAAATTTCCTTCTCGCAAGCAAAATGTGGAATTTAATTAATGTATTAGAGATGCTTTCTTTTTTAATAATCAAGGAAAATCCTGTTTAGTAACTTCAAACTACAAGGAACAAAAAAAAACCAAGAAAACCCGCTTTTGCAAGCCTGAGCTTATAAACTATACTTGCTGAAAGTGAATTTCCTTTGCTTTTATTAGCAAGGAATGCCACATAACCATACCCGCTAAAATCAAGTTTATTCTCTTGAGGCTGTTTCGCATCTCGCAAACACTTTCTCTCTCCTTTCTGGGACTAAAGACTTGTTTCGGCAGAGATGCGGCGTCGCGAAAGAATAAGAAGTGGTTGAACACCGAAACGCGAAGAAGTTTCCCGCTCTGGGTGCGGCATGGAAATGCTGCTCGGAAGAGTTGCGAGAAAGAAAATGGGAGAGCAAGACGGAGAGAAGAAGCGAAGTGATTGCAGAAAATAGAGAGCGAAAGGGAAATATCGAAGAGATGAAACGGTCTTCAGTCAACGGGATTGCGGGTGGAGCAGCTTTATTACTTTTGGGGACTATAGAAATATATAGAAGTACAACAACGAAGATGAAAGGAACAATCGAAAGAAATAAGAGAGGAAGTGGAGTTTCATTTATAGAAGTTAAGTTGGTATTGGGGAAGAGATAGAGAGAAACGAGGGAATAAAAAATGAAAAGAAGCGAACGGGAAAAATGATATTTGAGGAAGAAAGGTAAGAAGATAGTGAAAAGGCGAATCTACAGTAAGGAAAGGGAGAAGGGAGAGAGAAAGAAGAGGGCGAGAGAAAGAGAGAGAGAGAGATAGGGGAGGAAGTGGGCGAGAAGGGCGTGTGCGTAGCTGATTAAATTTTAACAGCTGCTCGTGAGAGAGTGAGGGTTTGCCAAAGGGAGAGGGAGGAATTTCCAAGAGGAGGTGGAGAGAAGGCGTAGAAGGAGCATGGGGAGGGACATTGGGGAGGAGCAGTCGGAGAGGGACGGTGAGGTTTGTTTAGCAATGGCCTGGTAGAAATTTTAAAAGTTGGGATCCCCGAAAACAAGTGAAGATATCTATAAAAGACAAGACTGAGGGTGGGACAAAAAAGAGCATATAATGTGATGCGTTATTCAGTTTTATTTCTTATTTCTATGATGTCCAGCTACTATTATATGATTCGGCAATATCTGGCTGTGATATCTTCCCCAAGAGGGATTTTTAATTTAAATACATAAAGTAATCACAATAACAACAAGGAAGTGTGTGAATTCACGCTTCAAATGAGGAAAAGTAACAAATTCACAGGATATAATAAATTTTTATATATACTGGTGTTGCTGAAAAACAGTGCTAAATCGTACATGCGGAACTATTCATGATTTTGACCAAAGTTTTATATTTTGCAGTCACAGAGAAAAATCAAAATGTCATGATGGCGCCTAGATTTTTCCCTCGTTAAGTTTTCCATTTAAATTAACCTTTTGTAAAACGCATGCTTGGGGAACTAGTATTGTGACTCCATTCAAAATATTCAAAGACAAATTTATGAAACTGTTAAAACTCTCGTCAAATTATGTAACTAGGGTACCGCTAGGTGTGTTTGAGCGCGCGTGTGCCTGTCTGTGTGTTCGAAGAGATAAAAGTGGAGCAAAAGATGGGGGAGAATAATGAAATAAGGGAATATAATTGTGTCAGAAAGATGAAGGGGAAGAGGGTACAGAGGAACGTAATGGACAGAGGCGAGCAAGAGATAGCCGAAAAAAAATTTTTCTCTAACATCATTGGCCGAGATAATTGGCTGTTAAATTTGTATGGATCTATTACATTATACATACAAAGTGGTTTACAGTAATTTTGAAGCCTAACAAAAGCATGGACTGTAAATATAATGCTTAATTGGAGTTAAAGTAAAATTAAAGTCCATCAATATATATATATAAATATATATATATATATATATATATATATATATATATATATATATATATATATATATATAATAAATCACGTTGATAAGTTCCGCTATATTGTGAATATTTGAGTAGTAATTCTGAATGAAGATAAAAAAGATGCTCGCACATTAGTCTGATCAATATATCTAGTAAAGAACAAAACAGCCATCTTGGCATGAAAAAATAAATTCCGATTCACTCGCAGGCCCAACCAAAGGAGGGAATGCAAACGCTCCTAATCAAGCAAAAGGGTACCACTTAAAGTTAAATGAGTGGTGTTTCATGAAAAGACGTTAAAGTATTGTCGCACCAACGCATAATTGACAAAATGGGATTTACGTATATCATCATTGAATTCGAAATGCGGACGTTGTGTGGAACCGAAGTATCAATCTCACGGAAAATAATATAAATACACATTCTTCAGGCAAAAGTTTCCATTCTTGATGTTTCTCGTTTATACATAATGTAAATATAAGATGAGTAAGAGTAACTTCTTGGAATAGTTTTTGGTGATGCAATTAAGGCGAGAATTGAAATAAAAGTTATATTAGAAGGCGTTTCTTTATGGTATATAACAATGATACATTATATTCATTATATGTATATACGTAAAATATATATATTTATTTCCATAAATAATTTAATTTTATTCTGCAATGAAGCTACTTTTTTATACAAGGACTCAAAAATGACGCGTACGAAGTATTAAAATAAAATCAGTTAAAAATATACATAAAGGGTGAGCGTTAATTAAAAATAGCAAATTAAATAACAAAATCCATGGTTCATTGTCAATATGTAATTATTCTATGAAATAAGTGCTAATAATGCCCTTAGTAGTTTATATATATATATATATATATATATATATATATATATATATATATATATATATATATATAACAACTTACGGAAAAGGAAAGGTAAAATGAATATATGGATGTCAACAAGGTGTTGGGATGAGGAAACCCAGTGAGCACTCACCAATCAGACGACTTCAGGTTGGCGAGGCCCCGGGGATGTCGAAGCGACACACGTAAAATAACACAAAAACACAGAAACATCACAAACGTAAAGCATTCGGAACTACTCCTTCTTCAGCTACAGAGAGAGAACTGATCCTCCTCATCCCAACACCTTGTTGACATATATATATATATATATATATATATATATATATATATATATATATATATATATATATATATATATATATATATATATTTCTCTTACTTCGTCTGCAACAACTTCATTTATGACTGACTGTAATGCTATTTTTAACAAACTTTCCTAGTGGGTAGAACATTTAAATTTGGCATGAATATTTGTCTCTTATAGTGAAAGCCATTTACGAAGCAAAATCCCAAAATAGACCTGGGTTCGACTCCAGTTGATAATTTCTATTTCCCATAAGTTAATACGTAAAAATTGATTTTTGGACTTACAGACTTTTACTCTTTTGCAAATTATAATTAAAATGATGTGGCCTACGATCTTTGTACCTAAACCGATTTAAAGAAAAGTAAATAACGTTTTTATTCTTATCGTCATATGTTGCCTACGATAAAAATTGCTCAAGATCTACGCTTAAATCATTATTTGAAAATTTTAGCTTTTTAGCGACATGTTGCCTTGCCAACCGTTTCATCGTTAAATCTCTAGATTATATTGTCATCATAATCCTTATACAACATGCGTAAGAAATGCATGCTTTGAATGCTTTAATACGAGAGAGAGAGAGAGAAGGAGAGAGAGGAATAAAGAAAGGAGAGGGACAGAGAGGGTGAGAGAGAGGGAGACAGAAGAAGGGAGAGATATATAGATAATGTTCCTTATTAGAGCGAGATTGAGACTAAGAAGTCTATTTTTTCAGAGAAGGAGAGAGGGAGAAGAAAAGAGATGGATAGATAGATAGATAGATAGATAATCGTCTTTATTCGGGCGATATATAGACCATAAGGTCCATTCTTACATTTAACCCTTCGTCAATATAATAAATACAAGAAAAAGAATAAAATAAGGTATAACAAAAAACATGATATAAACATTATGTACCTAAATCATACAGAGTAAAATGATAAAATTGAATACAGATTTGTGTTTGTGGGGAAAACCTAGGTAATAACAAACATGTCCTCCCTAGCAAAACCCACGCAGGAAAACATCCATTAAGAAGGGGGGGTGTGAAAACCTGCGAAAACCCTAGATAGTGTACATATGATAATACAAAACTACAACATTAAATAGAAAGGAGTATGTGCAGTGGGAGAGTTCGTATATACAGCGTAATTATATACCGTCATAAAAAAGTACACGTAAACATAAATTATATAATACAATACAAAATACAAAAGAGAGAGATAAAGGGAGATAGAGAGAGAGAGAAGGAGGGAGAGGAGGAGAGATAGATAGATAATGCTCTTTATTAGGGCGACATTGAGACTAGGAAGTCTATTTTTTAGAGAAGGAGAGAGGGGAAGAGAGAGGGAGAATGGAAGGAAGAAGGTTGGGAGAGAGGAAGAGAGAAAAGGAGGATGAACGTGAAGTGCCTTCAAATTAATACTTAACCCACGCATACCCGTCACATTTGACGGGCAATTACGCTAGTATAGTATATCTTTTCTTCAGAAATGACGAAGAAGAATAAACAATATCTTAGGTTATCTTATGCTAAATCATTTGAATAGTATATATTTTATTGTATGTGAGTGTAGTTCGCGTAAATCCTCAAATCTTCCAATCGCGAGATATTGCAAAACGTTCTAATGTTTGAGACTAATTGCGGCTTTAGTATAACTTGATTAAATAATTCGTTTATCAAGATTGGCTAATTCATGCACGTTTGATTGATTTCTCCCGTCTATATGTTTTTCATAGCTTTTTCTTCACTTTTAATAGTTTATGCATTAGTAATACAATAACATTTCTTATTTTTCTGAACAAATAATCATACTGTCGTTATTTTCATTGCCGTTTTTGCCTTTTAAATTTGTTCAAATGGACTCCATAGCAAAATGAGTATCCAAGCAGTGACCCTGTCACTATGCGCGACGCACGTTAACCCCGGCCTCCTCTTGCTTCGCTGACTCCAGGGGCTTCGGATATTAGCACCTCGTCTTTAGCCTCGCTAAGCAGAAAATAATTTTTCGGTATTGCTCTTATCAAATCAAATCAAATTATTTAATCAATTAGTTTTTTAGTAGGACTTTGAAAATGAAGTTGAAAATTTAAGCATTTCCCTTCCAAACCTTTGTTAAAAAATAATATATAATGTATAATACAATGCTTTATTTATTTATCTTTTTAATCACAACAGTTATAAAAAATTCTCTCCTCCCTGTGGTTGAATGTTTAGCGATTTACCTTTTAGCGCAATGCTATATTTGGTCATTTGTTTGTATCAATTTTAATAATTTATCAAAGAAAAAACCATTACTCTTTCTAATGCGTAAGACAATATAAATACATGTTAAATCGGTTATATATTTCACTTTAATGATTTTACACGTTTTATATCCAAGTAAGCTGATATATAATTCATGCATTAAATAAATGGATTATAATTATCTTTCATACCATAAGCATCAAAATTTAAATACTACCTGTTTAAAATTATTGGGTGATTTATTGCTTGAGACAATAACTGCTAATTTTATCGGCAATAGATATTATCGAAGTTGCTGCAATTGTCACCGAAGTTTCTTTGAGCAGTCGTATGTTTATGTTAAATTTAAATGGAAGTTTTCAGGAAAACGTTAAATCGATCTTATCTTTCATATGTCCGACTGATTGTGAATTGTGCAAGTGTACTGAAAATCCAAGGGTAACAATGCTAGTAACTCTAGTAGCGTTTCTGAAATGCTAACAAGATAATTGAAACGGAACTTATGATGCCTACTTTCCACTTAATATACTTATATTGGCTTTAATAGCTTTAAAATCACCGCGGATGAGTTGCTCTTTGTGTTCCCACATTTCATAATTTTGCGTTATAAAAATATCACAAATACATTCGAACGGAAAAATAAAT
Organism: Tanypteryx hageni; assembly: GCA_028673005.1. NCBI lineage: Eukaryota > Metazoa > Arthropoda > Insecta > Odonata > Petaluridae > Tanypteryx > Tanypteryx hageni. The sequence goes on along the minus strand of CM054113.1, from coordinate 126,717,233 downwards.
TGATCACGCGTATTTGTGAGGGAAAAATAACGCGTGTATGTTTTGGACAATACCGAATCAGAGTCAAACAATAGTCCTTGCGATGGCACCACTCTCGTAGCGAGTGTTAAAAACTGCTTAAACGCCAGTATTTACGCAAATTAAAAAAAATACGATCGCTACGTAACTTTCTACGATAAAAATTAGAATTTCTATATCTTTCCTCAGAGAATAGTACAAATATCACTCCTATATTACAATTCTAAGATATTTCAATGTGCGAGAGAAAGTAACTCTACACGATAAATTTCAGATTGCCTATGTAATTCAAATGGGAATCAAACCCGAGACTTTAGATCACCGCAACAAAAACCATTCTTTGGAAGTCGGCCTTAATAGCAAGAGATTTTCCACAGGTTTCACGAAAATCGGTTTATTGGTTCAAAAGTTAATAGGTTGGACGGACAGACAGACACAACGACGAAACTATAAGCCTATTTCCATTCTGGAGAGTAGGCTAAACATTCGGAATAACTCGAATATAAACAAAAAATGTGAACAAATATGAATCAGATAACAAAATCGACTACAAGAATAAAAACTTCCATTCTTTTTCGTGTGAAATAGTGAAAATCTTATGCCGGTCTCAATTATAAGATGTTCATAAATCTTAAAAAGCACAGTTCTAAACATCAGATTCCTACTGATTACATAATAATCAAATGGAAAAAAAGGAAAAGCTAATGGAATCAAACTCGTGTTTTTATTTTACACGATAAATTGTAAACAAGTTATGTGGTGTCAATTACAATATAACTGTACTCTTCTAGCTTTGTTCATTTATCTCAATAAAAATGTTTGAAATGTATACACTCTTTCTCGGACAGCCTCGAAGAGAATACGAGAGTTTGGTGAGTTAAAATTGGGTAACTATGTGTAAAAATAAGTACTTTCAAATGGAAGCATTTTCCTTTCAGAATGGAATCCATTTAAAAGCAAGAGGCAGGGACAGTGACTTTTGGACTTGAGTTGATAGAAATTCTTATAATAATTCTTAATGAATGTAGATTTGAAAGTGAATTTTTTCTTTTGCTCAACATATCATCTATGCGAGGCAACGTTTTCATGCATGAACGGAATCAAAACAAAACATCGCACCAACTTAATAGGCAAACATCTGTGTGACAGTATTCGATTTGCCGTTCCAACTTGCACACCAGAGTTTTCCAGTATTGTAGAAACTGTGCAAGGTCAGTGTCCTCATTAATTCGACAGGAAATGCTTCATAACACAAGTTTTCTGTTTGGATGTGTTGGAATTGACGAAACCTCATCCTGGTAGATATAAATAGAATCACTTTTATATTGAGTAAAATATTGCCTAGCTCAAAAAGGTTCTGAAATATTCGCTCATATTTACGAGTAATAATTGTGATTAGTGCATTTTTTGCTGTTTGAATATGTCATTCCTTTACTATACACATAGTGCTCGCTATTTATTTATAATTTTTCCAAGCACTTCATCCAGGAAATGTTGGAGATCCCTGGCCTACGACAACTAGTTATCTAATATTTATAATACATGCAGATGCCTCTTTTGTATGCATGAACGTACATTATTATTATTAACAAGTCGGTGCTGAAAATAGGCTTAGGCCCGTGGATACCGCACACCGATATATTTTGCGAGAGAGAGTTAAATTTAATCCTGATAAACGTATTTCAATTTGAAATGTAGCACTTGCCACTTTGCAAGCTAAGTCGTTCTCTATTGCTAATAAACTTTAAAATGTCTCAATTAATAAGTAAGCTCCTGACTTCATTGAAATGTTTTCAAGGGAAAGGATGACGAGGCGAGAGACTGGTTGTTAGATTTCCGGCTATTAACGCTGTGTATCGTGGAAATTTTAACGCCTTGAAACAACGGGTTCTAGTTCTAGCCGGCAGAAACTTTGCAACAGCGGAACTACCCGATCACATAGAGGAATATTGGGAAATACGTAGTAGCATAATATCAAATTCAAGCTGCAATTTTACAGTGGAAATAAAGTACGGAGAAAGTGATTAATAAAAATTCTGGTCATATCCGAAATAAGTTTTAATAGTTTCTGTATTTAACTGCAAATTTTAATATATCGATGTAAAACGCCATTGTGTCCAAATTTCTGCTACACTTTTTGTAGCTAAATTATTTGACAAAAATATTCTCTAACTTAATTTTGTGTATTTTCATATACTTGTATAATTATCAGACCTCTAGAAATCATATTAACGGCATAGCAACTATTGAAACAGGATGCATTTTTTCCATGCCACACTTGCTATGCCCAGTCATGGATTGGTGATTAACCCGTGAAGTCTTTGCCGGTACGGTTCTACTGCAACGTAGACTACTATTTATTTATCAGTTTGCGGTATAAATCTGGATTTTTTTCATTTATAATAAAAGTATTTTAAAACTAAAAAACTGAGATCTCCTACCGCGTACGTGCTACTTCTGCTTCCGCAGAATCTTTTCAGTCGAGTAGAGCAATCCTTTTCGGATGCATCGTAAGTGATGATGACACGTGATTACCTGTGGCACCTTTGTTTAAATGATATCATGGCTACGCTCGAGTCTAAAGTGGATTAGCCGCTGGAAGTCTTTGAATGAATGATAGCTACCAGAAAATGGGGCATTGTAACATTTCCGCCCATATTTATTTAATGTAGTCGGTTCAGGTTGTCGTTATACTTGTAAAATAAACCGGGGATATTGGCCGACTAAACGTTATTTCGCGCCATCAACAAACTAATAAAAACAAAAAAATTTTGTAGTATTTGATGATCAAATTTCACTCGCAACAAAATAACATATCACACCAGCTGCTCCCAGCCTCCATCCCTGCATTCGCGACCCACCTATTAAGGCGGCTGATCTTATCGCGACCCCTTATCCTCATCTATCTACCAGTAAATATAAAACGCAACATTAATTTCGAAATAATATAAACGCTTTAAAATTAGTTATACTATAATTATGAACGATTGGTATAGTTTATTTTATAATAATCAAATTATTTTAGTGAAATACTACGACGTATCTTAAAAAAGTAAGAAAATTAAACATAGAAACTATACCACACACATTGTCCCGTTTTCGCGACCATGAGGTTAGGAAACCCTGTACATACTATACAAATCCTAAAATTATAAACATCATCAATACTATGAAATAAAAATTGACGGATAAATAAATTAGCAATTAAACCCGTGTTTCCGTGTTTCAGCAAGCCAGAAAGTTATTTGTCACTCCGATATATTAATGGTATAAATTCGGTCAATGTAATCATTATCAACGTTATATATGCATAAATTAAAATATATACGCACAAATACCTTACGAAATTGAAATATTTTAAATAAGTAATACATAATTCTAAATATTTCAGTAGTATTCTAGACTTTTGTATTTCCAAATTCTTTTTGGAGACAAGGAATTAATTGAATTAAAGTATGAAGATTTTTATTAGATAACTAGTGTATTTGCAATGAATAACGTAATCAATTAAAATTAAACTATAGATATATAACTTAGCTAAGCGTTAATTCTGAATATCAACGTAAACAAGCAAATGTATGACTCACTTCACACATTTCATAAATCAGACAAAATAAATATCAATTTTATCGTCATTATTATAATTGAGACTGTTTAACCTCGATTAAAGTCTCCAACATAATTTTCTTGTTCTTTTGACTTGGATAACGAAAATCACATATTTGTTTGAAAATTCAATCGACTGATTCGCTGCTATATCAACAAAACAAAAACAAAAATTGTGTTCAACAATTAAAACCGAATTACGAGATTTCCTATTTAAAGCGTTGGACCCGTAAGTGTAGACGTAGTAGTTAAAATTTCTCATTGCTAAAATTGCTAAAAATTGGCATTGCAAATTAATTTATGGGCTGAATCGGGAAAGACTCAAATTATCCTAATGATAAAAATAATAGTATTACCTTGGTTGGTGCATGGGTATGATCTCTATTTTAACCTTATTTAAATTCGAATTAAAAATATTATGTCAAATGCAGTAAAATGATTTCTGCTACTATTTTTCGAAATTTTCTTTTTTGTCATAGCCTAGAATCACACAATATTTAAACGATGAATTCCTACGAAATTTCTTTATGAAGCATAACGGATGAACGGGCCTTTATTACATATGACATCAAGAATTTTTTTTGCATAGATCCATAATAATCATTATAAGTTTTCATGTAAAACTGCGTGCGTGTGTGCTATATGAATTACTACTGATTTTCATTGCTAAACGTAAACGAGAGGAAACATTAATTATTAATGCAGGGAACGAACAATCAAACTAATATGATCGTTAAGGTATGATCTCCATCCATTCAGCGGATTAATGAGTAAGTATCTCTATAGCACTCACCTATAACTTACGGGACTACTCTGGCATCTTGAGAACTCTAAAGATATTATTGCTAATTTCGTTTATGGGGGAATGACACGGATAAATAGGGTTTTTTTATAACTACTCGCTGTGATAAAAACAGCAATTTAAATATCAAACGTAACCGGATAATCGGAAGAAGGGAACATTAAGTCGGAAAATGAGTTCTTTTATGACTTGATAAAAAGGATTTCCATCCATGAATGCTGTCGGTTATAGTTGACTCGATTGCTGAAGAAACCTTCTTAACAGTGAAGATGGAAGGAGGTTTGGTAACCTATGGAATGAAATCATTTTAAAACGATTAGATGAGTTCTACAGCAAACTTCACAAAGTTTCACAATTCAAAGAGGGAACGAACGAGGGAAGAAAATTGAAATGCTTATAAATGTTCTTCCAGAAGACATGTGATCAAAAAGAGGAAAAGTGCGGAATTGATAAATGCAACACAAAGCTTGAAGTAATAGGAAATGTAATTAATAGAATTCATTTTAAATTTTACCGAGAAACATGGACGACTCTGAGACGTGAAATCGCTCAGGAATAATTATGTTGCACATGAATATTTCAATTTACAATGGTCAAAGCTCCTGAAAAATAAAGGAAACATTTCAATGACTGTTAACGCAGCATCCATAAATACGTGATCCTGTTCATTCGAGAGAACCAGTCTGAATTTGCACTGGATGTAATATTTGGGGACAAATCCAATGCATGAGGAACCTAAAAGATTATAACTGCACATTTTAGAATGAATGACCTTTCTGTAAATGAGTCTACTCAACCGGAAAAATCTTTCCTTTCCCTCCGCAAATAATCACCGAAATGCACTAAAGATACTAGATATACGACTATCTAACCAAGGATTGCTCTTACGTCATCTGTTTAACAGCAAAAATAATCGATAGAAACTTAAAAAAGAAGTAGAACGCGTGCAAAAGTAAATGTAGCGAAGAGTTCCAAAGACTGAATGTGAACAATAAAAGTTTCCAAGAAATAGGTCGCTCGAGTTTCCTGTACTTACAGCTTTCAAGTAAGCACTTAGTGTTTTTCAAAGGTAATGATTGAGGATACGGAAATAAAATACATTTTTTCTTATTGTTAAATAATGGTCAGGGTATCATATTTAATCTGTTTTGCTGCGACTAACTTCATGTGAGAAACAGCGTCATATAGATACTACTAATCTTACAGGGGAATTCCTGGCTGAATAATTTTCAGTGACTGCAATTTTATAGTGCCATGTGCAAATAGAAGAACTAATAGCTATGAAAAAATAGTGCTGTGTCGGACGTAAAAGTAACTCACCCGTAAAATATAACTGCGGTGGAATTCAGGAAAAAGAGACTGCATAGTTCTAGAGGCCGATGGAATTTTCAATGCTTTCCTCGGGGCAAGCACAGGCACCAGATAGATTCCACGCGGCAAGAAGGGCATCTCCATGGCGAGGAGGATGACATGCGGGAAAGTGGTTCATAAAAGGCCAAAAATATTTTTGAATTCTACGGTGCGAATCGTTTTTTACTCTTAAAATGGCGGAAAATCGACTTTCTCGGTCCGTCCTTCGAGGCAAGTATGCAGAAAGGCACGCGCCTCTGTTATTGAATTTGATAGAGGCAGTGCTCGTGTTGAAGGGTGGCAGTGACGGTAAGAAATAGTTTTCAACGCTCGAGATATTACGAAGGTCGGAGAGGACAGTTACAGATGGTTTTTGGATGACACAAATTCGGCTTCGGTGAACAGAAAAGTTGCCAAGGACGAAGCATCGAGGTTAGAGTTGAAGGAGTAAAATTGGCGCTTCAAAAAGCGATTAATGGTTGGCATGAAAGACGTTGAATGGGAATTAATACATTCGAATTGAAACGAACAGTATACAATTAGTTTAGGTTTCACTCTTGGGTTACATGAAATAAAAACTGTCTAAAATAATGAGGCACACCCTTCAGTGTGGCGTGAAAAATGAGGCAAGGGATTTTTTACAAGTGTTTATTAAAGAAATTTTCCACTAGCGGCTTTCTTAAATTCATTTTATATCGACTCTATTTCACCGCAATTCATTCGTCACCTGTCTTTCCTGCGTCCCGTTTTGTAAGCTCTGGGTTTTGCGCAGCCTAATTTGGAGTCACCGCAGAATAATTGAGTGAAGGTTATATAGGTCGAACAGATGGGTCGGATAGATTATGCTAGTCGGTGCACGCTGCGAACCGCTCGGGAAGTCCCGTGAAATGATCTCGTAGCAGAACAAGTTGAAGGGGGAAACGTCCTCATTATATGATGTTACAAATTTTTAATTCTTGCCTAAATTTCCATGCTTTTTTAATATTTTTGGATAAAAAGTACATATAATATTATCTCCTCGAAGATGAAAATTGTTTGGGAATATACAGTGATTAAAAATTATTTCTGTTTAGCTGTTTGTTAATTAAGCTCGATTTGGAACTTTTTAAATGTTTTTTTCTGAAACCATACACCAGCTTAGAAAACAAAAAAATTATTTCTTTAGTCTAAAATCTTTTGTCTATTTATGTCGTAAATTTCTAGATATTATATCTTCTGTCGAACTATTAAACTGACCTATATTAAGAAAATAATTAGTAAATACATAGATAATTTGAAAATATATTGCAATAGAATCGGAAAGGTTTTATAATTGGACAGGTTTGGAACAGTATTTATTTTAAAATATGCATATATTCTCCTTTTCAGAAATATATGGTCATTTAATTTATTGGAGATATCTTATATTATATTACCGTAATCGTAGGCGAACTTTTTGGTAGGTTGGTTATAGCATATTTGGAAGCTTAGATCTCCGCCGCTGTTTGGGTTATTTACATCATCTATCATTTTTAAAGATAGGGAAATCTCATGTTCTTTAACTGTACTAAACTCAACCGGAAATGTTAAATGCTTTCTTTTTTAAGGGGGGTTTCCGACTCCCCTGCGCTCCATAAGAAAAGCATTGGAATCAGTTTCGGGCATTATAAAATCCCATTTTAAAATCAGTTAAAATCAAGATATAAAGTCAGGATTTAAACGATTGCATTGGAAAAAGAAAGAAGTTCATTTTGGTTACCGTGAAAATTCAATTACGTTCCGAATTTCCCTAAAAATCTGTTTTTAATACGAAAAAACGCGACTTTAAAACAATGAGAATTGTCAGTTACCGTGGCGAGTGCTAATAATATATGTATACTCGCGTCTCCTTGACGATATTACCTCATTTTGTTTGTTTACATGGATTTCAAACATTTTTGAAGAATTAGTGAACATTTTCACATTGAATTAAGGAACCATTTTATTCGTTATCGTTTAAAAATTAATTAAATTAATTTCTTTGGGCCAAGCGAGAAACATTTTAAACAGTTTAAGATTAAAATAGAGCCCCTTGACGATATTACGTCATTTTGTTAGTTTACATTTATGTTGATTTATGTCTTTATGTTGAGCCTTGTTGAGTCTGTTTATTCTGTAATATTTAAGAAGAAAGAATATTAAAAGAACTTAGCAAGGAGAGTTATTTTTATTTATCACGTCACTTGGAAAATTAAAAAAATAAATAAAATAAAAATTAAATTATACTTATCCTTAAACCTAATACAGGTTAATAATAAATAATAATAAAATAAAAGCCTGGAGAAAAAGGCAGAAGAAATGCTACGGGAAGATCAATTCTGTTTAAGAAAAGGACGAGGAAAAAGAGATGCTATAGGGGTAGTTAGAATTATATCAGAAAGGGCAATAGAGTACAGTCAAGATATCTGCGTATGTTTCGTAGACTGGCAGGAGGCCTTTAATAGAGTAAATTGGGTAATGTTAATGAAGATATTAAAGGTAATAGGTGTAGATTGGAACGACAGGAGACTGATCAGGAATCTATATGTGAATGAAGTTGTAAAGGTCAGGTTGGACCTATCACCGACTCTCTTCAATATGTATGGAAAATGTTTAATACAAGAAGCATTAGAAGGCACAGGAGATTTCAAAATTGGAGGAAGGATTATAAGAACAGTAAAATACGCGGATTATCAAGTACTTCTAGCAAAAAAAAGAGGAAATCTATAAAATGATAAAGAGACTAGTAATAATATGTAGAAAATGCGGTATGGAAATAAATACAGAAAAATCCAAGGTCTTTCGAATATCGAGCAAAGAAGAGAATCTAAACATAAGTATTGAAGGAAAGCCTTTAGAACAAGTTTCAGATTATAAATACCTTGGATGCATCATAACAAGAGATGTAAAATGTACGGATGAGATCAGGACTAGAATAATAAAAGCAAAAGCGGCTTTCAGAAGAAAGAAACACCTACTTACGCGGAAGATAACCGCAAGAAGTTCATAAAATGCTATGTATGGAGTGTAGATTTGTACGGGGCAGAAACATGGACGCTAAGGAAAAATGACATCAAATACTTGGAAAGTTTTAAATGTGAACTTTGAGGAGAATTCTGAAGATAAAATGGACATATAGGATGAAAAACGATGAAGGGCTACGAAGAGTAGGAGAGAAGCGAATGATTATTCAGACTATTAGAAAGAGGAAGGCAAACTGGGTTGGACATTACTTGTGGAGAGAGAGTATGATTAAAGAGGTGTTCGAAGGAAAACTACATGGAAAGGGGGAAAGAGGTAGGAAAAGGTTTCAGCTAATAGAGAATTTGAAAGGGAAAGAGAGTTATGGAGATATGACGAGGACAGCGGAAAAGAGGAGTATGTGGAGAACCAGGCTTAACCAAGAATAATCACGGACCTGTCTACGGACGGACTACCTCTGATGATTAATAAATAGAATCTTCTGTTCTATTTACGATGAAATAAGTTTACATATTTTGTCAAATAAATGTGTCTGATCAAATTAATTATTTAAAAAATCAAAATCAACTTAATGTGACAGCGAAGCGTCGCAGGCTCCCTAGTAGAACTTAAAATATCGTCGGGGCAATAATCAAAATATAACACTGCACCATATTTATTCGAAACTCTCTTTGCCAATTACGAGAAATTAATAGATCAAATGAACTATATTAATAAAAATATTGATTTACTCAATAATTTACTGGCTAAAAGAAGTCGACTTAATCATGTGTTCAATACTTGAGTTTCAAAATTAATTCTACAGGAACATCAATATATATATCGCAAATCATAAGTTAAATGGATAATAAATCTGGAGAATGAATGCCATCATGGAAAAAATACTTCATTTTTAAAATCACAAAAAGTCTTCGTTACAGAAATGCGCTCGATCCAATAGCAATCCGCGCATCGCGTCGCATCGCATGCCATATTCCAAACTCCAACAACGTCGGTTTGTTCTATTATGGGGTGGTGTGCAGCAAGGGGATTTGAGAAAAACGGCCGTGGGCGTCAGAGCCATTTCCAGGCGCATAATCCATGCAGATTGCGCCGCTAATCAACTCTGATTTATGCCACGCCGCAACAGAGGACGCGCAACACTCCCCTCTCTCTTTTCCCCTCCCCATTCCTCCCTCTTCCTCCTCCACGCTCCTTCCTTCTCTCCCCCCCCCCACTCTCCCGCTTCTCTCCCGTACTATTACGGCCACTCTTTCCTCAACATCTATGCTTTAAACATTATCGCTTCCGTTTTCCTCTTACGTTTCGCAGAAAAACTTCTCACTTCACCAAATTCACAAAAATAAATTTTAGGAAATAAATGTTAAGAATCGATTCGGAAAAATTAAAATTAAAATTTAGCAGTTGTTGTTAATAAAACAATATATATTTTGATGATTCAAATATTTCTAGTCAGTCTTTAGAATAAAATTGATCATCACCATCGATAAATTTTTAACTGGATGCTCATATTACTCATTTACATTTAAATTATTACCCTGAAATCTGTAGAAATCATACCGCAGAGCAAGCCACTGAATCTACACCGTCATCCGATTTGGCAATAAGGGGCAGTATAAAAAAGTAGCCCCTGTCGGTCCTGACTATTTTTTCTATTCGTATTCTTTTCACTTTTGTAATTCATACTCTCGAAAGGAAGAAATTTCACGCACATTCCATTCTTCTAAACTTCTTGGTCTGCCAGCTCATATCAATTAATAGCTATTTTTCGTTACTATTGTAGCTATATTAGACCTTAAAAATCAGAACTGGACCATTTCCAGAGGTTTCCAGATCGTTCTGCAGTATTGAACGATCGGCAATGCTTGGGAAAATTATGCTATAAACTACAGTCACGTCGGGAGATTCAGTATAATTCTGTAGCAATGACTATGAATATTATTTAGGCTTTTGGCATGCGCCTTCCGGAAAAGGTTTCCATTCAAGGTACCAATAAATAATAGCAGTGATAATCATATTTTAGATTTAACCAAAAATTATTCTTAATGTATTGGGTAGTCTTAAGAGCGTATTAAATTCAAGCTAACACTTAAAATAATCAACAATAAACTCCTTATAATGTTCGTATACATGTCCAAATTAATTTTCCTCAAAATATTATGAAGTTATTTATAGAAAGTTAATGATTAGTTACGAATTCAGAATTGCCATAAAAATTTATATTCTCTTCAAATTTATACAAGAGTATATCTCTATTCTTACTTTTTTGTCTGGCACGGTTATTTGGATAATCACAACATATGTATTTGAAAAAATTAGAAATTAAGATTCTACTTCAAGACGAAGAAGTATGCACGAAACAACTGTTAAATTTTGCAAAACGATGTTGAGCTAAATATTTTTTTAAAGGCGCAAATGTGACCTGCAGTAACTTAGTATGAGTTTATCTTCCTTTTATTATAAATAAATGGCTTCATTTTACTCTAAAAATCAAAAACAACAAAAAAGGATTGTAGGGAGAGAAGTAGGATGGAAGAGGGGAAATGGCCAGAGAGAGAGAAAGAGAGGATATGATGGGAAAAGAGAGGAGTGGATGGAGGGAGTAATGGAAACTACGGAGAGATGTGAAGAGAGATACACGAGGGATTGATGAAGATTTGGATAAAAATTGATATTGGGAAGTAAAACAGGGAACATTACCATGACCTCGCTAACACCTATCAATTAATAAAACACCATTAGTTTGCAATCCATTTCACTTGCTCAAACATTCACGATTTTCGCTTCATTAGATGTTTCGAAATGCTTGAATGCCTTCCCTTTCTCATTTCCATTTACTCCAATTCCCTTTTACCTTCCGTCTCTATCAAACTCATTTCTCCCTCATCTCCTCTTTACCTTTCTCACCATCTCACTTCCCAATTCCCTTTCACAGTCTTCCATTACCTTTCTCTTTAGTACGGTGCTTCGGAATCCGAGACACTAAAGTTTTAGACGATTAGGAAAGGGGACGTTGATGATACTTTTCGTTAGGAGGGGTGTGGGAAAGAAGGCGTGCGAGCAACTAGAAAAACGATGTAAGGAATCCGGATGTATTTAGATTGGTAAGATGATGAAATAGAATGCGATCTGTTAAGTTTTTAAATATTCTCAAAGGGAGAGCAAGTGCACTTTAAAGTACAAATTATTTAGTATAAAATTTTCACCAAAAACTTTAAAGGAAGTATTATGGCATACTTCAGATAAATACATTTCCGAATTAGCTGAAATTTACACTTTAATTATATATTAGATAAAGTTCTTTTTAGTAGCATTTACACGTGCACATATTTCTGAAAAAACGTTTATACGCGATCAAAATTTCACTGGACAATTTAAGTTTTTCTTTCACAGAGAGCCTCATTTTAAACAAATAAGTGACTCTACCTTACACAGTCCGTGAGAAATAGTGATGTAGATTGAGATTGCAGGCTGTTGTACTTTTTAATTTATCCTAGAAGCATTTCTATTATGACTCCCGGCTAACTAATAAAATTATATTATTATTTATATTCAATATACCAATTTGAGTTCAAATTTTGTAATGAGATATCACTTTCAGTGCAAAGAAGATTTTTTGTAAACAGAATACTAAACTGTAAACATAAATATATTTGGATCAGTTAATATATTTTTAATGTAACCAAATTGAATTTACAAAATGTAGGTGTAAACTGAATATTGTGGCACTAATAGAATCGCCCATGATACGATTTCTTTCACTCTTGTAAGCGAATATTTTAATATATTTGCCATAGGAATAGAAATAAATCTTTCGTTTTCAAATTCAAATTCTCATTCCTATTCTAATAGTAAAAATTGCTTTACCCAGTTCAATTTCACCAAGACTCCACTTAATATATTTACTAGTATTTTTGTTATCGCGTATTTTATTAACTAAAAATAGATCGAATATCACATTTTCCAATCTGATATTTATCTGTAAAGTTAGGTATAAGAACAACAGCAACCTTCAAAAACGAGAAACACTAACCGGTTATGTTAGTTGAACAAAAGTTTACTAGCCTGTCTGTGGCAGCAGTGCCTAGGAATAGTTAAATATTTTGCAAAAATTTCGTAACATCTATTTTCTGTAAACAAATTCTCTTATAATAAAGCCTTATTGTATACGACGGTTGAAGTTGCAATGCTTAGATGAACAGTGATAATCAGTGTTGTTAGTATGGCTTACTCGTAGTTTGGCTACATAAACCTGGACATGAGAAATGAATGACTCACGCAGACTGACGCCAACACGAGTTTGTGTCTGGCAATGCGCTTTGTCCACCGAAAATGCAAAGACAAAACAAACTGGCGCTCCTGTCGTTCGAATAGGAATGTGTCATCGTTAGCTGACGCGCAATTTGCGAGATTAATACAGCGCAGTAAAGCAATTTTTGTCTGCAGTGGATTGCTTGCGGTTGCGCTTTGCGCCAAAAGTCTTATTCCATTTCAGAGACTTTCGGTGCAGAAGAAGTTGTGGAGCATGATGAAGAGCGTACCATACCTGAAAATTCGGAGGCAGGTCAAATACATTCATTGAGTTGAGGTATTCAGCGGGAACAGCCACGGTATCATGATTGACGTCACAAATGCCATTCTTCGCGATGGATATGATCTGTTACAGCAGCATTGATCTCGCTTATGATCGCATTGTGTCGAGCAAAGATAGCAGACTCTGCCATCCATTCGGTGCTACTGCTATAACTAGCTAGTTTAGGGAAGTTAAAATAGATGAGTGCAGACATATCCAACGGCACGCACAGCTTTGATGGCACTTATAAAATATCGCACTCCCATTATAAATTTAGCAAAATGCAAACATACATTCTACCTCCTAGTTGCACGCACCTTTCGAAGCAACTGTTTACCTGATTAGATAAGCAATAGTCCTTGCAAGATGTTGATACGAATGTTCGTTCTGTTACCTGGAGGGGCTTCTAAAAATCCGAAAAAGGTTCTTAGTAGCGAATAGGAGAAAGCATGATATCGGTAATTTCTGATTGAGAAAGGAATGGGCTTAGTGTCCTCTGCTCGACCATATGGTTTAGTGCAGCTCAATTGTAAGAAAGTTCTTCTTTTAGGTACATATTTATAAATATGCCTATATTCACTCTCTTCTCTCCGTGGCTAAAGAACGATCTTACTCACAAAGCTTCCACCATACATTTCTATGTCTCACCGATACACTTGCGGATCTCAAATGAAAACAAGAATAAAAGTCCATGTGCAAATCCTTCACATATCATGAGAAGATATAATTTGACGTAATAAATCCGAGAAAGCTGTCTATGCTATAACGACTGATCGCTTTTTGGGTAAATCAATTGGATAATGAAGATAGCATGGGGCGCATTCGGACGGAATGTAAACATCGTCAAATTAGATATCTCGGTCTTTCTAAAAATAAGTTTGCATGTCCATTGTGTTCTTCGCATTCTTATATGCGGATGTGAAACGTAGGCCATGGATGCCTGAGTTGTATAGTTCAACGCCAGAAACCAAAACAGTGGATAATGGAGAGATGTGTCCTAGAGATTAACCAAAGAGACTTCAAAAGAAAACGACTTGGAAGAAACCTAAGTGAGAATCTGTGACACACACATATCTATCCCAAACGCCCATCCAGCTCTGGCATTTATTCGTGCCAGTCACGCTCATCAGCCAGCAGAAAGTGTCAAAGCTGCCCATCATTATTGAGTAAACAGAACTCGGCATATAGTAGAATCACTGAAAGGAGCATTTTAGAGGACAGTGTTTAAGAATGACATTGGGAAATCGGAGTCTTTGATCATTTGGGGATGGCGGTATTCATATAGGGTTTGGCAGGGTTACAGAACCGTAAAAGTGGCATGAATAGCCCACGCCATTATTGGCACATAAGCACGAGAGACCCATCATGGAATACAGTATAGTAATTAGAGTCATCTTGAAAAGGATCAAATTCGACGTGTTCTGGAGTGTGCTCAGCTGAACGACACTACCTAACGAATCTCTGTGAGCCTCTCTTTATGGCGTGGTTGTTGTGCAGGAGATTACGCAAAAAAATTCCTGCTGATGGATACAAATGTTGCACGCAACCGAGTGTTAAAAAGGCATTTGGCATCGCGTCCGTAGGTTTCACGCCTTAGTGCCTTATTCCAAGATGAATTGACAGAGAAAGAATCTACACAGTAGCTGCTATTCACCGGCAGCTGCTCGCCGTTGTAATCAAATCATTCAGTTGGTTCAGCCCTTTGAGCCTCTTTAATCATTATGGCTACCTACTGGCCCCGTCAAAAGTATAAACGATGGCCTTTTTCAAGATGAACTGTAAGTGCAATAAGGTGTTCGCTCGCATCACAGACACGGAGACACTAGAATTCCTCGCTTGATCCCAAATAAAAAACAAATAAAGAATATATCTGAAGCGCAAAAACGGAAGGTATTTGTCAAAAGGAATTTAGCACCGAATCTTATGCTGCTGGTGATAATTTTAGTGTAGAGTGACGGACACTGCGAAAAGATGAGAACTTTTAATTTCTTTCAATTTTAAATTTGTTTTCTCTCCGATAAAAAAGGAAGGTGATGGTGGTTTTCTCTTCGAGGGAAGAATTGCAAACACATTCAGCGATAGTTATTGGTCATGGAGTTTCCATTTTAAAAAATTCTAGTTCTACAAAACTTATTTGCAAAAATAACTGAATCGAGAGCATAGAGACAATGAAAATTGAAAGACGCGTTTATTTTACAATAAAAATTCTCCATATCGATCAAGTCACTCCTCCAATCCGAATATGCGCTTCAAGGGTAAGTTAAGAGAAACGATAGCAACGAAGCGAATCCGCCGTGAGCACCGATATGTAGAAGTGTGCCTGAGGAATGGCGTCGTTTGATCAATGGCCGGAGGAGCGTTGCCGGTGATAGTAATCTGCCTCGCCATCTGCTTCCGCGGACGGAGCGAAAACAACAACAATACAGCAAATAACATTTCACGCGCACGCGAGTAGAAACGCGGACGAGCGCATAGTGCGTGGAAAACGAACGCCGGCGCCAAAGCACGAGGGACGCACGCCGATTCTTTCCTAAAGTCGGACAAAAATGATAGCGCGACAAACGGCACGACCAAATCGGAGCGAAGTATAAATAAAAAACGCAGTAACGTGAGGGAGAGAAGCGCCGGCGAATGGCAGCGGCGACAATTGGAAGCGCAAGAGTGCGTGGGCGAGCGGATGAAGCGCGGGAGAGATGCGGGCGAAAGGGGGTGGGCGAGTGGGGGCGGAAAGAGGGCTTATCGGTGCTTCCCACCGGACGAGAAATAAATGTCGAAAAACCTTCGCTTATTCTATCCCGAAGGCTTGGTTAATATTTCTTTTTTCCCTCGATATCATGCCCCATAAAGTTCGCCATTGTACAACCTGCATAAGGGAAACAATGAGTTTCCGAATTGGGCGACGCATCGCATTTGTACAATACATGAAGTGGAGGTTTGGTTGGGCAGAGGTTGAGAGAGGGAGAAGGTAGGGGATGGGAGGGAGAGGGAGGGGAAATGAGGGGAAGGGAGAGGAAGGGCGGAGGATGATTGCCATGTGTTGCAAAGCGAGGGAAGGAACGGAAGGGAGAGGGAGAGAGAATAAGGGAGGGGTAAAGTGGGAGAGAGGCTAATGGAGAAGGAGAAAGGGAGAGATGGTAAGAGAGAGGGAGAAAGGGAGAGACGCTAAGAGAGAGGGAGAAAGGGAGAGAGGGTAAGAGAGGGAGAAAGGGAGAGAGGCTAAGAGAGAGGGAGAGAGGCTAAGAGAGAGGGAGAAAGGAAGAGAGTCCAAGGGAAGGGTGGAAAGGGTAGAGGTTGGAGAGGGGCGGAGGGAGAGGGGAAATAGACCCCCAACTCCACTTCACTACCTAAATTTCCGTTCGAGGCTGAAATATTCTTTCGCGGCCGAAATTTTCGTGATCCTCTCACTCGAATCAAAGTCTCAATTTATGTGTGAATGAATGATGTTTCCATTGGTGACTGAAAATAAAAGACCTCCCCAAACGGCCTTTTTGCCTTTTCCACTATTCATACTATCGTCGACAGTTTGCCCTGCTTTTGTGGCGACCGTTCCCATGGCGTTTGATTCGATGAAAAGGCACTCGAACCGGAAAACGTTGGCGCGGGCGCGTGATTTTGCGGCGACGTCGTTTTTATTTTCTCGCAGTCGGCGACTTTTTCCCTGATAGGATAGTCCGTTCAAATTTTTTCAAAGTTCAAAAGCCCCTCGCGAATCGAAAATCTCATTTGGACATCATATTAACTCCTTGCGAACTGATCGCGAGAATTTCCCCTTTTCTGGGTGATTTTCAAGCGTGGGCGTCGAACGGAAGGATCCACTCTCGGGCGTCAAATTGAAATTTTCCGGGCGATCCGCGCGTTTTCCAGCTACGACACGTTAATAATCCTAGGGGAAGTAACAGTACATATATCCCCCATATACTATTAATATCTAAGGTTTATCGCTGTCCTCGACATTGCACTGCTTACTCATGCCCGGTCGAATATGCCGAAAACATGACTGCTCTTTAAATTCGATGGCCGCAAATTCAACGGCGCGCGAGCAACGTGTCGAGTTGGTAGTTTCAAATTCAAACGGTGGATTTCGCATTCACATCCTCCGAATCTCTTCATCGACCATGCACTGCATGGCGTGCTGGAGAGCAGACGACGCGCTTCCCCGTTATAATCAGACGGCAGAGATATTTGATCCGAAATTCCATCTGGCACATCTGCTGAAGGGATCGCAGAAGTTAGATTTGTGCAGAAGTCAGCGCGTTTTAAAATAAGTTGAAAAACTTCTGTCTTCGGCAAATGTTGGTGCTAGAATGTATGTAACAGGATAGAATGAATCGCGTGGTGGAGCGTTAAGCCTAAAAATGTACCGACTGAATTATGCGTAGGTTTAAAATATGGAATCGATGGCTCAAATTACCTCTTCCCAGAATCAAATAATATTTCTTGTGTTTTCTCTTCCTTCCAACTTCAGGGTAACATATTCATTTTACCACAGCTGTTACTCTTTCAATCCTAGGTCATGGATAGTCCGTCGCTGGATTTTTCATCGCCTTTATTCGCCAATATGTTGCTCAAAATAATTGCAGAGCTTACACCACTATATTTAAGGTCAAATGGAGTTCCAATTCTCGCTGTTAATTTCTTATATATAAATGTGGAGAATTGAGAGAAAAACCGTACATATCCTTTTTTAATTTCTCCATACGTAGTCCATAGCGGAAAGTATTGTTTTCATGAAAAAAATCGACTTCTAGATTTCAACGGAAATGCACCATTTGAGGTCCCATGAACACATTTTGACCATTTTCTCGATGATGTCTGTGTGCATGTGATAGCTTTTTGTGGGTGCTCTAATTCATAAATTATTAATCAGGTCAATGCGAAATTTTATGCTTAACATTTTTATGAAAGTCACAAGAACTGGTTAGTTTTTGTAAAAATCGGTCAACCAAAAGTGGATTTTTACTCTTGTCACATATCCGTTATTTTGAAATATTTGCATTAATATTTGATATATATAAAACTTTACTAAAATAAAAGTTGTAGGAAATGTAATTTTCTACAACCTTTGTTTGAAATATTTTCCCATATAATGCATTTTTAAGAGATATATTACATTTTTAGCTGCCGTCACCACGTCACCTACCGACGACTATTGTTAACAATTGACGCTTACAATTAGTTACATCTTAGTAACGCTCCTATTTCTTTTCTTAATTGTTGGAACTTTGTGGCTATATCCAATATCGGAAGGTTATGGTTTGAGTTTATTTCTGTTTTGTTAAGTCGAAAATTTTCTCGAAGTTTCTTAAAACATTAATTACTATGTAACCTATTTGGAATTTCTATAAATATCACAGATATGGTGGCCACATCAGATTTTTTTATTTAACTGGTGTTGATCTTATATGAAATAACTCATTTTCGAGTGATACAGTAAAACATCCTTTGTTAAAGTTACATATTATCTTAACAAAACCTCAAAAAATTACATTCAACGAGATTCAGTGATTCCAATCAATTACATTAGTTTAATTGGCGTAAATTTTTATGGTAAATATCGAAAAAGGGCATTATTAACATTGAAATATATCAACTACCATGGGAA
Organism: Tanypteryx hageni; assembly: GCA_028673005.1. Lineage (NCBI taxonomy): Eukaryota > Metazoa > Arthropoda > Insecta > Odonata > Petaluridae > Tanypteryx > Tanypteryx hageni. Next base: position 126,698,303 of record CM054113.1, on the reverse strand, counting down.
CGAATTAGTGTTTTAAAATGGGAATTGATAATCTTTATTGTAATAACACTAAATTAATGTTTATAATGGAAATCGGTGGGCTATATTAAAATACCATTGCTCCAAACGACGATGACCTCATAAATCCTACACGAAAGTTTAGCAAAACGTCGAAAATCTTTAATATCCCGTTTCGTAAAGATTTTTGAGAGATTTTCTGTAAATTTTTCAGTTATTGACCAAAATAACGAGAGTATTGAAGCAATATTTGACGAAATTTTAAAAACAGTAATGCTATAGGGTTTTATTAATAATGACAAAAAATATAATGACGTCATACGTATTTCGGGATTTTTATAATTGTGTTTCGGGAACACGAACTCGAGAATGGTATTTCCAATTTGAATCATACTTTAAGGATTCACTTGTTCTTACCTGTTCTATATTTTAGACTGTTCAAAGTGTAAAGTTATGCTCTAGGTTTGATTCCAGGAGCGTTTCTTCTCTGCGTTTGAATTACATAGGAAGAGCTGAAACGAACGTGCAAGACTTATTCCGTTGCCATTCTAAAATTAATTATTATCATCGTACAAACTCAAGTAATAAACCAAAGAACGCCTAAGAAATGGCAATTTATTATCCCATCGTCAATTTTTAATGCGCGTTACAATGATATACAAATTCCGTTATAAGGCTAAGATTTCACTTTTTCAGAAGGAAGAATCGTTCGCCGCCATGGAAGCCCTCATTGTTAGAGTTTTGAAAAATTGCGTAGTCCTAATGAGACAGCTATTTAGTATGGATTCTTCTGCTTCTCTAAACGGCTATATAGATATAGAGAAAGAGAATGTGGGGAGGGGGCTAGGCTGGATGGTAGATAAGGAAGAAGGGATGAGTAGAATTAGAAAAGGGCGGGAGGAAAGTGGTAAAGAGAGGAAAAGAGAGAAGGTGAGAGGAAAGGAGAGAGGAAAGGAGTGGAAGAGAGAGGAAAGGATGGAGGAAGAAAGTAAAGAAGGGAGGGAGAGAGGAAAGGAGGGAGGGAGAGAGGAAATGGAGAGAGAGGGAGGGAGATAGAATGTGTCTGTGTGTGTGTGTGTGTGTATTTTTGGTTAATCAAGCTCTTGGATTATTATAGCCATAGCTACTTCCACACCGAACACACTCACAAGAGAGGAGGAAAACCTGGTGTCGGCATTACCTTAAACTTTACGAAGAGAACCAAGGGGACAAACGGCTTAACGTCCCTTCCAAAGGACGGAACGCTGACTTTGCGCGGTCTCCTCAAACCACACAATCAATAGGCCGGGCAAACTGGGAAAAAATACTATTTTCGAAGGATTCGTGCCCGCGGCCCTTTCGAGCAGCAGGCGAGTAGCAGCCAGCGTCCTAATCAATACACCAGTGGCGTCCAAACTACGGACCGCGAAAGGTATTGTGCGGCCCGCGAAGCTATGGCGAAAAAGCAATTCGAAAAATTTGAGACAAATTCATATATATTTTGAAAATTTTGATAATAAACCTTTAAATATTGAAATCTTAGCCACGAAAACATTTTTTAGACTTGATTTTGAATATGGCAACTCAGTATATATAAAAAACTTCGATTTAAACTCTAATCCGACCCGCCAAAGAATTGGCAACTTCCAATGCGGCCCGCCAAGGGATTCGCAACCACTGATGTGGCCCGCCATTAAAAAAGTTTGGGCACCACTGCACTACACCACCGGCACCCCCTTAAGGGAGATAAAAGAAGGAAGATAGAGGAGGGAGTGAGAGAGAGAGAGGGGGAGGGAGGAGGAGAGGGGGGAGGAAGAGAGGAAGGGAGGGGAGAGAAGGAGGGAGGTAGATAGGGAGAAATAACGATACGCAAAAAGACACCATGTAGCAAAGTAACAGATAAGGCTTTTATTTTTTATATAAGATTGGAGTACGGAATTATAGAAATTGTGAGATTAAACTGATTCACCAAGTTTTTAAAGAATAAAATTTGACGGGTAATTGCACTAGTATAATTATAATAAGATATAGTTATCTCAACCAACTCGGCCTCACACGACAAACGCGCATTATACTAAGATGCCTGAAGGTGGCGATCCAGAGTCATACTGTCCCATACTTTCAAATTGTGTACATCCACGCCTATCTTTTCTGTGTTAAACGGTATTTGACATAGCCCCTATTGGGAAAACAGCGAGCAGTCACCAGCGTTTCCGCTTTAATAATTGTACGAAATCCATACTATTTTAAGTTTCATAGATGATAACTTACGCACATAGAAAGTTTAAAAAATTACTTTAAAATATTAAACTATTATTTTTCATACTACTCATAGTATCTTAGTTATCAATTATACTAATAGTTGTTATTTCCTCAGAAAATGTCTTTATATTTACAAGCATCGAAAAAAACAACTATTGCAGATCGCAAATATGAAATTTTTTCTATCAAAGTCCGAGTGTTTCGTAAAGAAGAAAACAAAGGGAGAGAGAGAAGGAAGGAAGTGGAGGAAGCAAACAAGAGAGGAGGAAAGTGGAGACGAAGGCTAACAAAGTGATCCAACGGAGAAGTATTTGGCGAAAGCGCTGCTGTTCCGTTTAAAATTTGTTTCGGCGCCACCGGTGCGCGGCCCACCACTCAACGACTCTTCCGAACACACATTCGCGCCATCCAATAACCGAACTTTCCCCAATATAAAAGGTCCCTACGCCGATCAATCAATCAATCAATTTACCCAGTTCGCTCTCTTTCTTTCATCGCAAAAACTAACCCTCTGCAGCTGAACCTTCACTTTCCCACTCCGTTACCAGAAATCCGCCCTCGAAAGCGCGTAGACGAGACGAGAGAGACACCCGACAGCACTTTTGTTTTATCATTTTTTGAAACCGAGAGGAAATTCAAGATTGATATTCACATATAAAAACTTTCATGACAACGGTCACATCTTTAGCCGTGAGGTTTCTACGTGATCCACTTAAAATTATTACTCTAAAATGTCATTTGCCCTTTGACGAGCACTTAGGATAGCTTTCTTTGATTACTCTCCTTATCTTTCGGAACTGGATCCTTCCTTCATTCTTAATATATTTGATTGCTAAAAATCATCCTATTCACGATCTTTAATCGCATCTGCATATAACTCAGCATTTATCCTTAACCCACTTTTATTGAATCATTAAGCTGCACTAAGCACATTCTCAAAATTTTATAAGAAATAACGTGCATCCATTTTCTGAGGCATTATTTCCGACTGTAAGACATTAGCCTTGTTACTTTTACCCATGCTCTAATCTTACCAATCATAAAGTGGTCCTTTTGCGTGGTCTACGAGACTAATGCCTTAAAATCATCATCGGAATAAAATTAAAACTTCATGTTTGCTTTCTTTAAGATAATGCTTTCATACACGGGGCTGGAAATGTGTTGCAGAGGTGCGAATTATCAATAACTTTTCTATTATTCTAAATAGAACAAACATAATTTATTCCATCTATCTGAAACGAATCAAGTGAGGGACAAATTAAATTACATTCTAATCTCGAAAGACTGAAGACTGCATGAGAAATAGTAGGAACTCTTTAAGTCTAATTAGATAAAAAGTTGTCTGAAAAACAAAATGGCTGCTGAAGAAAAGAAGGAAAATTGAAATGGTTAACGATCCCAAATAAATTATCTACTTTGGATATCTAAGCAAAACTTCATCATAAAAGATGTGAAGAAATCATGAGCTAATCAAGAAAGCGTAAAGTTTAAATAAAATTAAGCATCACTTCTCGATCGGTAAGAGATAGCAGTTTCCAATGATACTTGAGAGAAACAAGGCCACGAGATGTGATGGAAAGTTCGTTTTTTGTTCCAAGTAAACTGGCACCCCTGATTGTATTGTGTAAACCATATGTGAATCATTAATATTATTTGCTTATTGCCTTTGTCCAGAAGCTCTTAATACTAAATTTCATGATAATCCTTTCGGTTGAAGCCAAGAACGATCATGTCCAGACCAGAGGCGTACTGGACCCTCGAGGATCATTAGTATACATGCAAATAGGCCTGATTTTGAGGAAGTTGTCCAAGGATGGATTGAATTAGAGAACTTTCCTACAGACGATAGTGAAGTGGGAAGTGATCTAAAGAACCAAGCTATTCTGAGTGGCCATGACACGCAGTCAGAGTTTAGTTATTCTAGCGACGAAGAAAGTGATGATTCGAGTGCAGAACATTTCGCTTCCAATAGCGGTGATGAAGCATATTACGGCAAAGGAAAGAGCTGCAAGTGGATGTCAAAAGAATGGTAGGGCCGAACTACCCAAACATTGAATCACAACATCATCATGCAACTCCCAGGGCTAAAATCCACCGCTTAAATTGGAAGGAAAGCTGATCCTGTGGCAATATGGGATTTGCTTATGACGGATGGCTTGTAAATGATGTCATAAGTTGGACCAATGTACAATTATTAAAAATGAAAGAGAAATACATAGGTAGGGCAAATGATTTACATAGCATTGAGATAATTGAATTTCGAGCATTTATTGGCCTTCTGCTCTACTCTGGTGCCTTCAAATCAAACTATGAAGAAAAACGATCTATTTTTGAAACAGACGGCACAGGAAGAGACATTTTTCGGTCAGTAATGAATGCTAACAGATTTGCTGTCTAACTTATTGCATTGCGGTTCGACAATCCGAATGACAGAGCTGAACGCAAAAAAACTTGATCAAACGGCAGCAATTTCAGAGATATTTGAAAAATTTATCGCTCGATGCCAAATTCTCTACTCACCAGGAGCGAACGCCTGCATTGACGAAATTGTTGTGAGTTTTCGTGGTCAGTGCCCTTTTAAAATGTTCCTCCCAAACAAACCCGACAAATATGGGATTAAGATTATGTGTCTGGCCGATGCAAGAAACAACTACCTATTCAATGCGTATATTTATTGTGGGAAAAATTCTGATGGACTAACCTTGACACCTGGCCAGCAGAAACTTTCAAAACCGACACAGGCGGTTTTACGGTTATCCAAACCCTTGTGGAATACGAACAGAAATAATACTGCAGATAATTGGTTTCGTTCCATCCAACTTGCAGAAATTCTAAAACAAAAAGGAATGAGATACGTTGGGACACTGAAAAAAACCAGAGAGAGATCCCACCCGAGTTTCGGCCTAAGAAAACCAGAGAAGTTGGATTGGCAATGTACGGGTTTTCCAAAGAGATGACTATGGTGTCCATGGTGCCTAAAAAGGAAGGCAATGATCCTTATCTCATCGATGCACCAAAAAAAGTCGTCAGATAATGAAAAAAGAATACCTGAAATTGTGGAATATTACAATAATACAAAAGGAAGGGTGGATGCCTTAGATGAGAAACGTAAAAATTATGGGACAGGACGACTAACTAGAAGATGACCAATGGCAATTTTTTTAGAATCTTAGATATTGCAAATGTTAATTGCTGCATTTTGTACCTGATGTACAAGGATAATACAGAAATGTCTAGATTTCAGTTTGTGAAATCAGTGGCTAAGGAATTAGTAGCGCCGGAAATAAAAAGAAGATTGATGATTCCTCATGAAAAATCTTTCAAACTAATTATTCGGTATTTGGATTTTTATTTATTTGTAACTTTATGTTGCAGAGTCTACAAATTCTATGGTGTATCCCGCCAGGTTGAAACCAAGGAAGACATGCTCCTCATGTCCACCAAAAAAGAATAGGAAGACAGCATACCAATGCTATTTTTGCAGCAGAGCCATATGCTTAGAATGCTCAAAAACTATTTGTTCCGAATGTTCTGAGCCAAAATAAGAGTGATTTTAAGGAACTACATTTTGCTTAATGATTTGGTTTTTTTCAAACGTTCTGCTTTTATTTATTTTTAATAACCCTCCTTATTAGTGACAAATGGAAATTTGTACACAATTATTCTTTATAATGCTAAAAATATTACGAAACACTTACCTCTGTCCATTATTATTATGTAGTATGCTGAACTAACTTTGATAAAGAATTATATTGATATTACTGATTATACATAATCATTGTTTTGCGGTAGAAAAGAGGAGGACCCATTTTAAAGGCAGCAAATATGTTAACTAAAAATATTTGCTTATTTAGTGAAAATTTAACAATATAAGACTAGGAGTCTGTGAGACCGCATGGCTGTGTTCAAGTGATAAAAAACGATGTCTGTGGGAGAGAAGCGGGTTAGGCGACGAGAGGGGCAGATATATTAAGCTAGCAAGAAATGTAAACAGGGTGTGCGGCAATCCGATCAGCTTTGACTATATTGAGAGGGCGATGGAGGTAGAACGTCAGTCATTTTGGTTCTTCCGTGTTCCAGTTTTCTAATGTCATAGAAAAGCAAAGATTACTTTTATGAAGAAGTAATTAAAAAATTCTGTGATACAGAAAGACAAATTGAATTTATATACATGTAACTTTATGATAGTATTTTCTAAGTCTTAATAAATTTCTGAAGTTTACAATATATATATATATATATATATATATATATATATATATATATATATATATATGTATGTATATATATATATGTGTGTGTGTATATATATATATATATGGATGGATGGATGGCAACAAGATGTTGGGATGAGGAAGCCCAGTGAACACTCACCAATCGGACGACTTCAGGTTGGCGAGGCCCTGGGGATGTCGAAGCGACACGTAAAAGAACACTAAAACAACACAGAAACATCACAAACGTTGAAGCTTTTGGAGTTATTCCTTCATCAGCTACAGAGAGAGAACTGATGGCAGTGACACTGGGTGGAGGCATGGGGGTGGAAAGGTAGTGAGGAAAGGTCGAGGATTGGAGTATACGGAGGGGGTTGGGGATTGGTAGGGGGTTGGGAGAAGACAGAAAGGGAGTGAAAAGCTATCGAAGGTTGAGGCCAGGGGGAGTGAAGGTGTTTAGGAGATGGATATGCGAAAGCTCCCACTGACGGAGTTGGGGAGCCGAAGCATTGTCGGGGAGAGCGCGAATGACTCTCAATGTGAAGCAGTTGTTAAACTTTAAATTATGATGGTTCGCATGAACGGCCACCGGCAGCGGTCGTTTGAGAATGACGCTGTTGCGGTGGCCGTTCATGCGGATATTGAGGGGATTGCTGGTGAGGCCAACATAAAAAGCTGGACATTGGGTGCATCTCAGGAGGTATATGATATTGCGGGTGGTGCAGTTGGCGGTAGAAGTTATGGGGTAGTTGATGTTGGTTGTGAGACTGGAGAAGGAGTTGCAGGGGGGGTTTATTGGGCATATGAGACATCGGGGTCTACCGCAGGGGTAAGATCCGGCAGGGTGTAGAGGTGTGGGTGCCCAGGGTTCTTTATTCCATAGAATATTTGCCAGATTAGGGGGATGGCGGAAGGAGAGCATCGGTGGTCTAGGAAAGGGAATCTGATGAGGGGAGGATGTGAGGATAAGGTGGGCGGCTTTTAGGATATTTTTCAAAATTTTGTGGAGGCCGGGGAAATAAAGGGTGGTTAGGGTGAGTTGGGGAGTGGAATCGGCGGTGGTGTGGGTATTGGGATGGGAGTTAGGGGTGGCGGAAGCGACTGCCCGCCGGATTTGGTCTCGGATCAGATCCGGCGGGTATCCGCGATGTAGAATTCACCAAGCATGCGGCTGCATTCAGCCGCAACAATGCATGTAACCGAGGCATGGTCTTCTCGACGGAGGCTCGAATCGTCGAGTCAGTGGTCGACGAACCTCAGTAAAAAGGTGACATTAAACTACACTTCGATACCCATGGATTGGTCCATCCTTGACATTCATCATTTTTTATCCTACAATAGTTAGACGTTTCTTGACTACTGAATAATAAGTGGGAAAAGAAAGCGTGTTGTGGTGTCTCTAGAGACCAAATTAAAGGCTATTCAACGATTAGATAAGGTGAAACCCTAAAGAAAGTAGGTGACGATTTTGGTTTTAAGTAATATCAATAAATTGTTCTTTTAGTTTAGTTACGTACTTATGTATAAAATAAATTTTCTGAACATACATAGGCCTATTTTTAATACTTAAAAATTAAACTTACGTTTTATCCGAGTATATCATTATCCGAGGTTACCTTGGTCCACTTTACCTAGGACAATCGAAACTCTACTGTACATATATCCCCACTTTTTATCTATTTACATGCTTGGATAGCGTTTTAAAACAATGGTAACACAAAACCGGTGACTGCGCAATTCGAAGGATACCAAAAAGCTAATCCTAAACAAAACATCACCGCACGTCACTGAAACGATCGGTACTCGGACGGTATGTCGACGGAAGTTATGCCGACAGGGCGTTATGCGGGCAGGGAGTTATGCGGACAGAATGGGTTAGGCGGGGAATGTTAAAAAGCGATTTATAAACATTTTCACTGGAAATTCATACCATAAGTAGCATATAATATTGTAAGAGATGTAATTCACCGGAATGCATAAACAATTGAACTGGTGTATTGAACTGTCTGAAGTAAAAACAATTTTACGGGTAATGTGAACTACCAGTATTGTAAACTATTGAATGGTTAACGTGAATCACCAGAAGTATAAACAATTAAACTAGTGGATGGAATAGCCAATTGCACGGGTGGATTTAAACAAGGGAAATATAACGTTTTGAACGGGTAACTTGAACCGCCAAAATTATAAACAATATAACGGGTCGGCATACCGTTCGGCCATGTGAAAGGATCTATGAACGGACGTACAGACCGAAGTTAATAGTTACTCACGCTGGAAACGAAGCGCGTCTAAAAGCGTAATGAAATCTCACTGTTTTTTAGAAACGGTCACCAAAGCAAAATGTTTTAATTGTTGAAATATAAAATGAAGATATTTGTTTTAAAAATACAAATTCCATAAAATTCGATCAAATTCGGAGTAGAATTCAAATATAGAAAGAATTATATTATTATTTTAATTATTTATTTTACGGTACAAATCTTGATTTAAAAACTAAAAACAATTCATTTGGAAAATTGAAAAATCAAGACCAAATAATTTTTATGCAAACTTATATTTATGTGCACTTACATTGGAGAAATTCCCATAAAAAATGTGCTCCGTGTGTCGAACTAAAATATTTTATTCTTCATAATAATTTTGGTAGAGTATAGAAAATTTCTTTAATGAAGCGTCAATATTTGGATGAGATAAATCAAATGATGATGTGTAAACATCATTTTGAAAACTGTTGATTATAAATACCTATATGTTTGTAAGTGATTGAAAATGAACGGATCTCGCTTCAAATATTCCACATTTAATTAAAGGCCCAATTTTCTAACTTCTATATTAAGAAGTGATTTAAAATTATAAATTAATTGAATTAATTTCAATTAATATTTACGTTTTCTAGGGAGATGAGGTAAAACTTGAGGACTATATTTCTTAGATTCTTTATGTACTCACCTTTTACATAAATCAATTAGTAATTCTTAAACATTTTAGAAATCCTTCAAGGTAACTAAAACGCATTTTTAAAATTCTTGAAAATCTTGCATCTACTATCATTACAAATAAAAAATACAACAAAATCCTCCTAATGAGGTGTCACCGGTAGAACACTGTCCTGTATTACATGTTGAGGAACATAGACATCGGCAGCAATTACACGTTAATGGAACTATTCTGAATATCTACACCAAAATGTAACAAAACAACAGTAAAGAAGTGTAAACCAATCATTCAAGCAGCAGGATATACAAAGAATGCAAATGATGGCGTCGTAGCACTTCATGAGAGTGTCCGAGTCCAGGAGTAGCAACAGCATGGTTAGGCAGAACGCCTGCGGTTCAAGCAGCTAAACGAATCTGAGCGACTTTAGAGACTAGAGCAGAACGATACACCGAACTGCCTTATGACATACCCGATTTAGATACTCTGCATAAGATATGCATTCAGCTTTACTGCATATTTTTGGCGATATATTTCTTGCTGGCCTTTACCCCTATGTGTATTGCGGGGCATATCTTTGATCCCAAAATCACAAAAAAATATATTTGATATAAAATGGTCGACCTGGCAAGGTATATTATGCAGGGAACCTTCAACACAAAATACACAAGATCAAGGACCTCATGGCGCGACTTTTTTTTGATACACTGGTATCCCAAAAGGTAAGAGAAGTTCGGTCAATAGAACAATGTTGTTCTTGTAAAATTCCTGGAGAAGAGTTGGCTTTTTGCAGTGTAGATGTCATTGTGGTTGATGAAAATGCGGCAGCAATCCAAACCGAATACCTTAACTCACTCTCGGGGCCGCATACTAATCGAATTTCTCTAAAATATGCATCGCTCCGCATTATAGTTATCGCTCAACCCTGTCCAGAACGATGTCCTTTGTAACTGAACGCGGCTCTTATTGCAGCGTCTCAGCAATCTATACTGCAGGCAATAATTGCTAGATCGCAACAAACGGTGCAAATTCCACGCATGATATGTACTTGATCCTTGGTGCGTTTGGTAACCGGGCCTATGCTGCAGCCAGGGGTTATGCAGAAAGGTATCCAGCACGCCGCCATCCAGACAAAAAATGTGTTTTGCCGGTTGTACCAGCGAATGAAAGAGACTGGCAACGTCCTACAATATCTCGGCATCTATTCACTCTAGAGAATTTGTTCCTTATACATTTAGTTTAGTTTTGAGGTTTTCTACCCGTCGCCATTGTAAGTGTGCGCCATTTTCCCATGCCCTGTATAACTAATTTTCATTGATTTCTTTGAAGGAGAAGCTGCAACGGACATTCTCATACTGCTTAATATTGTAATAGCATAATGTAGGGCATAGGTTGTTTTAATATTTATCGAAGAAAAATTCAGTGAAAATATAATTTTTTTAAACTATTCTATGAAAGAGTTTATAAAGTTCTGAGTGTAAAACTAAAAACCATGTTATTTTGCAATACAAAATTTACAAAATGTGTGAACAGTATGAGGGGTATTCTTATTTATGGTGATGAGTTGATTCATTTTAGCGAATTTTCGCAATTCTTTCTCACAGGCCGTCTTTTCTCCTCCTCCTCTCATACTAGAGTCTTTCAACCCGACAAAATTCTCTGTTATTTGGTCAGTTTTCATCCACTACAAGTACTAGGTAAATTCTAACTACAAAGCGTAGTTGCAACGGGCATGCTAGTATACCCGTGTGATTAATTGAGGAAGAAGAAAGGTATTTTGAAATATGGGTGGCAACTAGGTATTATAGGAAGCCCAGTAGACACTTACCGTTTGGCGAGCCGCTGGGATGCTGAAGAGATATACATTGAGTAACCTTTCATGAAAAATTTGGTTGCGGTTTTTATTCAGCCTCAGAGAAAAGAAAACATTAGTTGCCGCATACATCTAATTTTACACTTTCTCTTCTTCAAGCATGTGTGTGTGTGGTTTTCTTTTTCCAGAAACATTTGTAAGGTGTGATTATAGTTCTTTCATCTATTTCTACGTGTGAGGAATGAGTTTCATCGCTTTCTTCATGAATATCCCGTCTCGATAAATTGCTTCCTAGGATATGTCTAACATTAAGGGGTCATTAACAAAGTGCAGGATATTTTCGTTCTCGGTTCAACGTCCATGTGCGTTCTCCTGACGAAACACTTCCTGCAACATCGGCCATCATTTATATTTTTCGCATGGCAAATTACTTAGAAGCTCATCCGCACGCCAAATCACTTGTCAGCTTTTATTCTCGCCTTTCCAGTCTGGTGCGCTAAACGCTTAACAAGGACGCTCGTTCACGCCATCCCATCCTCCCCCTCTCATTCCTCTCTCTCCCCTCTATCCCCCACTCTCTCTCCCCTCACTCTCACTCCTCTCTCTCTCTTCCTCCTCTCTCTCCCTCCTCTCTCTCTCCCTCCTCTCTCTCTCCCTCCTCTCTCTTTCCCTCCTCTCTCTCTCCCTCCTCTTTCTTTCCCTTCTCTCTCTCTCCTCTCTCTCTCCCTCCTCTCTCTCCCTCCTCTCTCTCTCTGCCTCCTCTCTCTCCCTCCTCTCTCTCCCCCTCCTCTCTCTCCCTCCTCTCTCTCTCCCTCCTCTCTCTCCCTCCTCTCTCTCCCCCTCCTCTCTCTCCCTCCTCTCTCTCCCCCTCCTCTCTCTCCCTCCTCTCTCTCTCCCTCCTCTCTCTCCCTCCACTCTCTCCCTCTCTCTCCCTCTCTCTCTCTCCATATATCTCCTTTCGCACTTAAGAGTTTCATCTCTTTCCTCATCTTATTTATATCCTCCCATTAGGCGAACATACCTTTTTTGACATTATCCCATCATCAGTACTTTATCACCCCTCTCTTTCCTCTTCACTTTCTAGTTAGAAAGTTTTTTGGCCATTTTACACTCCTTTCAATATATTTGCTTTCCCGTGATCACCAAATCGGAACCACGAATATGATACTCTAGCGGTTCAAAGATTTGAATCAGAATCAACACACTACAAGCTACCGCAATTGGAGTGTGTCACCAACCTATCATGTTATTCTCTTGTGCTCTGTTAATCTCTTAGGAAAAAATAACCCATTTTATCTATCCGTTCTACAATTAATTTCTCGTATCTTGTTACTGTGGTTGTGGCGAACTACGTAACCTGGGCTTTTAATTACGTATGATAATTCAACTTGAAATTATTCTGATCTAAATCTCTACAAAAGCCGATGCCTGGACTTTTCCCGCCTTTTCCCCAGAGGATCCCATCCAAGTTCATGTATTACACTCGTGACACTTACTTGCTTACTATGTCGATGTTTCAAGAAACGCGCTCTCTTTCGTCGTTTTTTTATACCTCTTTAATAAGGCCTAGCTCATACGGGTCCCATACGCTACACGCATACTCAATTAGTGGTCTAACCAAAGAAAAATAACTACCCTCTCGTGTATAACTTACCCTTAATATTAACCATTCTAATGAAGCCCGTGTCGAGAAAGTACTCATCTTTGATAACTGATTTCAGTCTACTCTGCCGAAAAATAACTTTAAAATACTTATCGCCGTTTCACTCCTTCAGTTACTCCTTACGCCATTTCGAAATAGAATGAAAATCACGTTGGAAAATATTTTTCGCTACGAATTGTTCCATAATCCACTGTGTCATCCGCTAATAATCTACAATTTCTGCTTAAAATATTTCTGAGACCATTTATATGTATCAGAAAAATAGTGGACCAAAGACACTCCCCTGTAGAACGCCAGAGATGACATTCAAAGGATCTGAACGATGTCCATCGATGACTACCATCTGCTGTCAATCAAGGAGAAACGCTCTTATCCAACTTACAACTGACTCGTTAATGTCGTATTTCAGCTTTCGAATAAGCTTATGATGAGGAACCTTTTCATATTCTTTTATAAAATCTAAAACTAAAGTGTATACCTGATTGTTTATATCACTAGATTTTAAAATTTCGTGCGGTAAGAGCAGTAATTGCGTCTTACATGACCTATCTTTTCTAAAATAAGGTTGATTATTAGTTAATAAACTACACTTAACTAAGTATTGAACTAAATATAATATTCTCTAAAACCTTACAAGCTACAGATATCTATAATGTAGAGCCGTAATTTGCTGGCTTTTCCCCACCTCCACCCTTTAAAACCGGTGTCATATGATCTTCCTCTCTCGGTATAACTCCTGCTATAAGTTTTTTGTCAAAAATAATCTTAAAATACGTTCCCACTTCGTTGGTCAATTTATTCATTACTCTTGAGGACATGCCCTCTGGATATGAAGATTCACTTTCAATCACTGGAGTTGTTTTGCAACGTCCACCACCGTAACTGAGATCCTATTAATAATATTGTCCATGCATGGCTTTAGTTCTGGGCCTTATCTTTCGATTATGAACGCAGTTTCTAATCATTATCATCATCCGAAGACAGGTTTCAGCTGAATCGCTGTCTCCATCTCTCTCTCTCTTCCCGGAGGCCTCTTTTATATATCTATAAGTAATATATTCCTGCTTTGAATTCTCTAATAGTCCTATTTTTTCTCCCTCTTCCGATTCTTCCACAAATTTTGCTTTCTAAGATCGTCCTTTCTAAACACTGTCTTCTCAATATGTGCCCTATGCAATTTGCTTTTCTTTTCCTGCTTGTTTGTATTAGCGTCTTTTCTTCTCCGACCATTTCTAATACTTTGTTTCTCTTCCTCTCCTTCCATTTCACTTTCATCATTCTCCTCCATACCCACATCTCAAACCTTTCTAAATATTTTTCATCCTTACCATCCACGTCTCTGTACCATAAAGAGCTTTGCTACATATGTAGCATTTCGCTAATTTCTTCTTTGTTTCTAAATTTATTTTTTTGCTTGTGAGAAGCTCATTCTTCTCGTTAAATGCTGCTTTTGCCATTACAATCCTACTTCTCATGTCCTGTGCACTACTTCCATCCTGCATTCAATAATTGAATATCCCAATATCTGATCAGGATACGCTACGTTTCAGCTTTTCCCTAGTTAATCAAACAGAGAAGCAACGCTTCTGGATTCGAATCCGGTACTTTTTTACATGACCTCTAGAATGATTATAAATAACGACAAAGTAAGGCAAGAATAAATAAATATTATGTACTGCCTTTTTAGAAAATTGTAATAGTAACATTCATCTAAAATTTTCAGTCTAGATATAAAAAAGTTAACCTGCGGGAAATTTTTTTCCGAATGGCTTTATAGGGATAGCTGCAGCAAATTTTATGTTTATAATAGTTTATATTTATATTTTGAGAAGGTTTCATGCAAATAACTTCAATAGTTTTTACACTATTGATTACTATATGAAAGCGCGGGCACGCGCTGGATTCCTGCCAAATCTCAATCTTCAACATAGATGGGTAGTGTGTTAAAACACGTATAGAAAGCGTCATACACAAAGTGAGCAGAGGAATAAGCCTTAAATTATTATCCTGATCATATAAGATACGAATATTTCATCAATTAAATTTTCCGAAATTTTTATTTGGATAATTGTGGTAAATAATCTGCGCAGGGGTTCTATAATTTATTCGGAAATTATGAAGTATCGTCAACCCTTCTCATACACTAAATATCGTGTATCGCAGGATTAATGAAGAAAAGGATATTCAATTTCCTATTTCCTCAACGATTCCTGAATTTGCAAAGAATTTATCTTGCGATTAAATTGCCATGCGACGAATTTGCCTTGCGACGAATTAGCCATACGACGAATTTGTCTTGCGACGTTTTTGACGGGCGACTAATTGCCGTGCGACGAATTTCCCGCGACGAATTGCCGTAGAACCGCATTGATATCAGCCCCTAGTAATGTTTTCACATTTTTAATGTTATTTCTAAATCTTTCATTGACTAGTATGTAAGCTATCTGGTATCATCTCTGATCTCCTGGGTTTCTTCATGTGTAGACTCCGCTGGTGGTGCACCATGTATAAGTTACAATCTATTTCTATGGCAGAATTCTACAAGTTTCTCATCTGTTTCATTTCTCCTCCCTAGCCCATATTTTTTCCACTGTTATCTTGCTGTCCCTCTCCGACTATACTGTTCCAGTCTCCCATTACTATGTTGATGATCCTTCTTTTTCCCTTCTCTTCCAATATCTCTGTAATCTGTGCATACATTTCATTTACTTCGTCATCACCAGCATTAGTTTTTGGCATATACAATTGAATTATAAGCATTTCCACTGGCTCCATCTGAAGTTTTACGGCTATTTATCTATCATTAACTGTCACTACCTTGCTAATTCTTTCAGCTATCTCTCTTCAAATTATAATCCCCACTCCCCTTACCTTTAGGTACGGAAAGTTGACTCACCGAAGATATCGCTAGCCAAGAAATTTTTCCGAAAAGCTATAGTGTGTACAGAAAAGACCGTGCCAACAGAATAGGTGGCGGAGTATTTTTGGCGATAAGTGAAAAGTACGATAGTTGTCAGATCCCTATTATCGATGAAACGACCGAGAGCGTGTGGTGCCGCCTAGGTAAGGATAATTCGAAAAAGATATATTTATGCTCATTTTACAGACCACCTAATGCCAAAGTTCATTATATTTAAAGTTTAGAGAGGCAATTAGCCGAGCTTAGATCTATTATTAACGACGGTTATGTGATAATTGGAGGCGATTTTAACTTACCGTCAATTGATTGGGAAAACCTATGTTTCGTTACTGGAGGTAAAGAACGCGAATCGTGTGAAGCCTTAATTGACACGTTACATGAATATTCCTTAATCCACATGGTACGAAAAGCCACGCGTTCGGGCAATGTTCTCAACTTGCTTGCTTCTAACATCCCGCATAGGATAACTAAGGTATCCACAGAGGAGGGACTTAGCGACCATCGAGCTGTGTATGCGCAGTGCGAATTAAAGCTCAAAAGACATCCTAAGCACCTTTGGAATGTATACGCTTTTGCCAAGGCCGACTTTAAAAGTTTCAGCTTGCATCTCAGAAGTACTTTTGTCAGTTATCGCGAAAAGACAGAACGATTAGGTATGGAGCCATCATGGTTATTATTTAAGGATATACTAGGAAAAGGTATCAATATATTTATCCCCAGTAAGTTAAAATCTGATAAGAAAGAACCTCGTTGGTTTAATAAGGAAGTCAGGATTGCCTTAAGACGACGCAAAATTGAAAAACATACCTACCACCGCTTCCGATGAGTATCGCACAGCTATAGTCCATGAGTATAACAGTGCCCGCGTATTAGCGAGAAAAACCACGCGTAACGCATTTAACATCTTCCGGAATGACGTATTAAATACAAATTTGAAGGAGGATCCAAAAGCGTTCTGGTCCTATGTAAGAGAAGTCAAGGGAGGGGGTCCTTCAATACCCTCCCTGCGATGTGACTCCGGAGACATCCTTCACGATTGGGAGGATAAAGCTAATCTACTAAACGTTTACTTCGCGAAGATGTTTATGGCAGGTGGAGATAGACTTGAAGATAATCTTATTCCCGATGGATGTACTCGGATGGATAATATTAAAATCTCTGAGGCAGGAATAGCGAAGCAACTGGGTGCGATAAAGCCCAACAAAAACCCAGGACCTGAAGGATTTCCCGCACGTGTATTAAAAGAACTGGCAGAAGAAATAGCTCCCTTCCTTCGGATAGTATTCGAGAAATCCATTACCCTTTGTGAGGTTCCTGATGATTGGAGACTAGCACACGTCACACCCATTCATAAGGGAGGTGACAAAGAAAACCCCGAAAATTATAGGCCGATTTCTCTAACATCATTATCATGTAAGATTTTGGAGCACATTATTGTTAGCAATACAATGCGTTATCTCGAGAGTAGATCGCTGCTAGTCAGCTGTCAACATGGCTTCAGAAAAGGTAGATCCTGTGACACCCAACTTGGTCTGTTTGTGAATGATGTTTTATCATGCGGCGAAAATAATAAACAGGTCGATGCTGTGTTCCTTGATTTTAGAAAAGCTTTTGACAAGGTTCCCCACCGTAAGTTGTTAAAATTGGGAAATCTTGGCGTTAATGTTAAAGTCATTAACTGGGTTCGCGCTTTCCTTTGGAATAGAAAACAAAAAGTAGTCATCGATGGTAAGTCCTCGAGTGTGGCAGATGTAGTCTCTGAAGTGTCGCAGGGTAGTGTGATCGGACCTATGCCTTTCTTGCTTTATATAAACGACATCAGCTCAGTTGTGAAAAGTAATATCAGGCTTTTTGCGGATGACACCGTAGTCTATAGAGAAATTAATGGTCCTAGCGACCATCGTCAGCTTCAGGATGATCTGGATGCGTTACCTGTTTGGTGCAAGGAATGGCAGCTAGAAATCAATCAGAAAAAGAGTAACGTTCTAAATTTTTGGAAATCTAGAAGCCCATCGTCCGTGTTTACCTACTCGATAGATGATGAGAGCATTCCTGTTTCGGAATCCGTGAAATACCTCAGGGTAACCTTGAATCGTGACCTGTCTTGGGACACTCACATAAGACGAGTGATAGGTGCGGCAAATAAGAAGTTGGCTTTTTTGCGTAGAATAGTCAAGAAAAGCACGGAAAAGGTGAGAGAATCTTGTTATTTATCCTTGGTTAGACCTCAAATGGAATACGCAGCAGCGGTTTGGGATCCATATCAGAGGGGACTCATAAAGGATTTAGAAAAAATACAGCGGCGAGCAGCTAGATTCGTGAAAAAGAATTACGATAAAAAACAGAGCGTTACGTTACTCATTGAAGAGTTGAGTTGGCCATCGTTGAAAGATCATAGATTACAGGCGAGGCTTAAACTTCTAGATAAATATAGGTCGGAGATATTCGTAAATGAAATGAAGGATATTATTCGACAACCAACGTTTATCGGACGATAATGAGGAAAAGATTCGCGAAATAGATAGTAGGACGGAGAGGTATAAGGAGTCCTTTTTCCCTAGGACAATACGTGACCACAATAGATGAGTGAATAATAATTAGTTAGGAACTTGGTGCGCGGCACCCCCTGCCATCCACCGTCAAGGTGACTTGCAGGGTAATATGTAGATGTAGATGTACCTTTTCCTATCCTCTCGAGTAAATTATCTTAAACTTGTCTGAATTTATCTCGCCTTCTCCTTCCCACCGAACTTCACTAAGACCTACTATACCTACATTATTCCTACTCATTTCCCTTTTTAAGTTCTCTAGTTTCCCCTAGAATTCATAGTCAAGTATTCCATTTGCCTATTCTTAATTTCTCACTACTTGCTTTCTTCTTATGAATGTCACATTTCCTCTGCGCGTCCCGTAGGGTAGTTCCCACCCGGTTTGGAGACTATTTTACCTCCGGAAAATTTTACCTCAGAGAGATCCATAGAGGTATCTGCAGCTTTTCAGCCTATCATGCTTTCCTCATCGCAGTTTCACAAGAGTGATTACCCATCTGCAGCTGTTCAGATCCACATGATCACCACCTACACAGGTACTGTGCATGCTGCTGCCCTTGCACAGGGGGTTGTAAAACCTCCAAGACTGCTTCTTAGTCTAACTCTTTCCCTCATACCTTTCCGGAATGGGTAGTCCTACCAGGAGAATTATCTCCCGCCGGCATAGCTCTTTGGCTCATAAGAGTACACAACCCCTCCCACCTCTATAAGACTATGCAGTCCTTAGGGAGGGCTGTTTATAATATGCTACTCAATAAAATAGCCTTTTATCTCAGTTCCCTAATTACATCTTCATTTCTAGAACGGTGCGTTGGTAAAGTAGAGCCTTTACCTTTTGTCTTCCTGACATAAAAAAAGCGTTTTCGAATTATCCTTCAAATATTCTCCAAAAGTTGTTCTCTTATATCGCCTAATGCATTCTACATTACTGACTGTACTTAAGATAGTGCTTCCATGTATTTCCTGAGCGCTATGCTAAGTGCTCCCAAGAGTTAACATATGTCGAAAACTGTTATCATAGCCGATTACCTCTGTCGGTTCCTGGTCGGCATTCATTTACGAATTTAAATGATCGCAGGCGCCTGTTAGGTTTGATTGAAATTTTGTTCAAACGACCGACATCGCTGGCTAAATAGCCCAAATAAAACTGCCAGTAATCCATTAATATCGATAGTGGTATTTTTGTGTAAAATGTAGTTATCTGCATCGCGCCCAAATTTCTGCATGTAAGAAACAATTTTATTCTCGTAATTTTCTATTTATCGCATACAGATACTGCTTTGATTAAGCTATAAGAAGCGTATAGACAGTATCTGAAATGTATTTCATTCTCATTATTATTACGCTTTCAATTATATGGATTACTTCAGCTTTCGTACCATTATGTCCTCCCTCCAGAATCTTCTAAGCGGTTCTATCCCTACCGTAAGCTTTTTTCTCATTAATCTTAGCCTCTGGCCCTTTCTCTGTCCCTTTTTCTTCGAACAAGCCCAAACCCTATAGCTACTCATTTGGATTCCAACGCCACGCTCGCCACCTACGCCATCTTTCGTACACAACCACCAAACTAACACCTCTCCTCCTCCTCTTCACCTCCGTCTCTTTCTCTCTCCTTCTCCACTCTTTCGGAGGGAACTCGCTCATTTTCCCTTTCCAAATCCCACTCCTTCTCGCCGACTCAGGTCTTCCTCTCTCCAAACCCAACTAATCCAGTCCATTTTTAACGTTAATCCTCGTTATCTAACAATTATGTACTCAACATTGAATTATACTATTTATACTCTCACCTGAGGCTATTTTATTAATAACCATCTCTTTCGATGCCCTGAACTTTTTTCCGGGAATTTTCGCGAAATAAATTCAGAAGCCGGGATTTTTTACTCAAATTCCTTCGGTTTTTCTTGTGTATAAATCTTGATTTAATTTCAGGTTCAAATTTTCACGGTATCCAAACGTTTATGCCTTCACATTTGATAATTAATAATGTTCGCATTTATACACCTCTTTTTCCTGAAATTAATCTCTGTTTTAGCCAATTATTTTAATTTTTCTGCCAACCTTCACACTCTTCCTTCTGTTGCGTATTTTATTTAATTGCGCATTCCAATTTTGTCGGTTTTGTTGTTTCATCCTTACTGCATACAGTTATTTCCTTTTCTTTTTTGCCATTTATAATTACATTGAACGCATTTTAATAGTACTAGTTATGTCTTTCTCGGATATAATAGTTTTATGCACAAAAAACCTAAATCTCTGATTTTTTTATTAGATTTACCGTCTGCATTTGATTGTAGCCCTCATCATCCTTACGTTCCTACAATTGCATATCACTTCTATGGTTATGTCATTGCCTAAAACTTTAAATTTATGATAGATTTTCGGAAGAAAGCCTATATACTCTTTTGGATCTTTACATAAAATACTTGAACTCTTGTCAGCAAGGCTGTTTTTGCCCGCTTTTTATCCTTGCTTCCCTCTCTCTCTCTCTTTTGATCACTCTCACTTTCTTCCTCCGTTCTTGGAATCACCTCATTTATTTTTACGCCCATCGACCTCTACAGTTCTTTTTATAGGAAAGGAAAAAGGAAAGTTTGGGAGAAGTAAGATGAGGAGAGCAGGAGTGGGAGGAGAATGCACAGGGAGTAGGTTTTTGAGGAAAGAGCGCAGAAGTGGAAGTGACCGCCTCTTTCTCCATCTTCCGCTCTCACCATCCGCTTCCCATGGAAAGGAAGACATACCCTCTTCATATTTATCCTTCCAACCCGTCTCGCTTTCCACTGCCGTTCGCATCACTCGAACGTCTAACTCCCACTCGCTCGTGTTTATTCCCAGTTATTCCTTCCTCTATGCATTCGAACTTCGCACTCGACGTAGTCTTCCGTCGCATGTGTGGCACCAAAGTTCTTAAAAAGGCGAGAGTGTGTTTTGCTGAGGAGGACGCGTAGAAAATTGTAGGGGACCATGGATTCCAAGAAGCCTAGCAGTAACGTTTTGAGAGAGTAAATTACGAAGGAGCGCTGCAGCTAATGTAAACCTAAGAATAAGTGATGGTGTGTTTTGAGGAAAAAGATTCTTAGAAAATTACAGACGGTCATTTTATTTCAAGGAAGACTCAATACTTAGGGAGGGGGGGAGAAATTTATTAGAACTCTAGATTTTCAACCTTTCTTGAGTGGCGGAACACCTATATACATAGGCATATATATTTGACATGGCTGTGAGAACGCGCATGCGTACTGTAGCAGGTTAGGAGTTGTAACCTGCTACTTACTGCTTCACTGTTAGATGGACTTACGGTGTTAGAGAAAAATTAAAATACTTTCTATTTTTAAGTTGATTAAGAAATCTAAATTTATAGAAAAATTACACTTAGGCAGTACCAGCGGAACACCGGTTGAAAAACACTGCTTTAGATAATTAGATTATTCAATCGAATTAGAGATATGTTTCTAAGAGTTAAAGTGTAGTAGCATTTAAGTAATAAGAAAAAATAAAGAGGAATTGGAAAAAATCATAGGAAATTAGAAAAAAGAAAAAATAAGAATTATATTATTTTCGAATTATACCGATGTAGATGAGAGAAATTACGTTAGATTTGTGGTTGATGTGAGTATTCGGCGGAGTTGATAAGGTGTAACCAGTGATGAATTATGAATATTTTAACAATGGGCTCGCATTTTTTTCGACCCCACCTATTTTAGGTGTTTCGCATTCAGCATAAGCGCCTATTAGAGTTGGTTTTTTTGTCAAATAAAAATTGTAGAGGAAATGACATAGTCTACGTTACTAGTTTTACAAGTTTATTTAAAAACTAATGTAATTTTACCAAAAATTTACGAGATATAACGGAAAGTTCATTTTTGTCACCAGTAAAGTGGTACCCCTGATTGGCTTACGTGATTCATTTTGTGATTTTCTTATTACCTTTGATTGTCCGTCCTTAATATCAAATTTCATAAAAACCTGTTCAGTAGAAGCCGAGAACGAACATGCGGACGGACAGACAAACCGACGCTAATGGGGGCTTATGCTGAAAGCAAAACGCGCCTAACAAGATGTAAAAGTATACTCCATAAATGGAATACGTATGAAAAGGTATCGAAACATATGGCGATTCTCGAATTTTTATCCCCGAAACTATAAGTCGTAACTATCTGATCTCGGATATTATCTTGTAGTAAATGTTGTTCTCTATCCAAATAAATTTTTTAATCTATACCTTACAAATCATATAAGAGCATGGGAGAGAAATATATGGATTTTTAATTGTTGTTTGCTGAGGGAACCGTCTTCGCGATCGATTTAAACAAAATATGCGATATCATTCATAATGTCAGGCTCAACCTTGTGGAATTTGCTCATTATGAGATGTAATGAAACATCTTTGACACTTCCACATAATTTAACAAATGTAAACAAAATATACGATGCTTAGGGTGCGATTTTCTAGAATTTCTATCTCCGAAACTATAACTCGTAAATATGTGGTCTTGCGGACTTTCTTGTAGTAAACGTTAATCTCTATCCGAATAAATTTTTTAATTTATATCTCTTACAGATCATATAAGAGCTAGGGAGAAAAATGTTTGGTATTTCATTGTTTCTTGACGGATGCCATTTAACGAGATACGAGTATAAGTTTATTAAATTAATTATGTAAAGTGGAAGTTCTAATTGACGGATTCAGTTCAAAATCACAAATGGGCGCTACATTTAATTTATGAGATAAAAGTTACCACGGACGGATGGATCAGAGGTGCCCATAAGACGTTCCGCTATTACCGGTTCGCTGGTAAAGTACGCCTAATAAGCGATCATTTTAACAATTGGCTTGAAAATTTAAAAGAATTTTAACAATGGGCTCTTGCGAGCCCAAGCAAGCCTACTTCAGCTCACTATTTGGTGTCACAGTTATAACTGCTCAATAATTTAAGGATTTAAAAAGAATTTTTAAATGATTTAACAATGGGCTCTTGCGAGCCCAAGCGAGCCCATTACAGCTCACCACTTGGTGTAACAGTTCTAACTCCTCAAGAATATTGAGCCAAAGATCTTTATTTAATATATAAAGAAATTTGGAGCAAATTTAAGGTGCGTTTGCTGGAAATACATCACGGAATCATTTTGGATACATTTGCGGTGTTCATCCACTGTCGAAGGAAAATTGAGGCCTCTTTGTCTAACGATCGTAGTGCTACAGCCGTTATACAGTTTGGAAAATTCATCTACTCTGTTGTTTAATTAAAGCACAATAATTTTCATTGTAAAGACGCGCAAAATAACAGCCTCTTCAGTTTGTTTATAATGCACACACATTAAAATCCCACATACACACACATACCCACACGCACCTACATTAAAATACACATCCATATATTGCTTTCAGTTTCTTTAGTGATATTTTATTTATAGATATTTATTTGATGAAATATAATTATAACTTATGCATATACTCTGAATCGTCATAACATTTTTTAATTTGTACTTATACGATATCGGGATTTTATTCTTAGTTTTCTGGGACAAGGTAACCATATTACAAAAATTCGGTTTGGTAGGAAGTCGCCTACAGAAGTGTTCACTAGGAACATGGGAAAAAATTTAATATCACTGCCTTAGGATAACTCGGGCAAATTAGATTGTAGTCACCTTATGTCAGAGAACTCCTGCACTGCACTCCTTTATTTTCGTGGCGGTCTTACCTCGCA
Organism: Tanypteryx hageni; assembly: GCA_028673005.1. Lineage (NCBI taxonomy): Eukaryota > Metazoa > Arthropoda > Insecta > Odonata > Petaluridae > Tanypteryx > Tanypteryx hageni. The sequence goes on along the minus strand of CM054113.1, from coordinate 126,674,261 downwards.
AACTTCCACATCACTCATCTAGTTCCAGTTGCATTTCTGTGTGTCGTCCCCACCGCCGGGAACCCTGCCGCAGGATACACACAACTCTCTCCGCCTCTCTATGTCTCACCGCATGTTTCTCCTCAACTCACGTTTTCTTTTCTCTCGTCTTCTCATTCTTTCAGTTGAAATTCAGATTCCACTCGTCCTTCGCTATTTTTCCTTATTACAAAAGAAAATGTTATTATGCAAGCAACGCAAAGATTTTTAAATTAAAGAGATAGCTTACAGCGGAATTATATGTTAAAACAACACGAGATATGTTAAAAAAGTATCGATATTGATGCTGAAGGAACCAAAATATGTTATTTGCAAGATTATTGATCAAATCTACTTCTGCAGCCACACACCTCTTCTAATGCTTCTGTCATTTTGGAAGCAACCCTGTTAAGCTGTTTATGAAATCGCTAATAATAACTCAGTCGCATTTTATGATTTTCAAATAAAAAATCTTCGTACTTTGGAGGTTTTCCTTAGTTGAGGAAAGATTAATATGTCACATTGAGACATATTAGGTGATTATGTGGACTACGGAACGTGTGGAATACGTTGTTTGGCTAGAAAGTGCTTTAAAAGCTACGCTGAGTTAGCCTAGCCCTAGGATATTTTTGATGTAATATCCATTGTTCGGGCAGTTATCGTAGTGGTCGATCAAAGTCTCGAAGCAGTGGTGTTGGAACAATGAGTCACACTACATTAGCCATCGCCTGTCTTTCTCATGGACGGCCTTATCAGATGGGAAGCGTTGCCCTCGCAGATGCCTTTTTAAATGAGGAAAAAGGTGGAAATCCGACTGCGCCAAGTAGGGTTTATACGGAGGGTGAGGAAGAGTCTCCCAGAGCAAAGTGTTCAAGAGGGCCATCTTGGTTCGGGCAGCGTGTGGGCGGGAAATGTCATGCAACAGCAGCACTTCTACACACAATGCAAAGATTTTTCAGCATTTGAGAAATGTCTGAGAGTGCGACGCTTCCCTTCTCACCAGGCCGTCCAAGAGGAATTCAAGCGATGGCTACTGCTTCAGGACATATCGTTCTACCGCCACTGCCTCGACACATTCATCGACCGATAAAAAAAATACCTGAAAAAGCACGGAGACTATGTAGAAAATAGATTATATGTCCATATATCTATCAAATTTGGACGTAGATGTAACCCACTTGCAATAAAAAATTAGGGAACCTTTCTTGTTGACTTCACCTCGTAGATTAAGAGAAACGGGCAAACACAACGTCTTTGCGTTCTTTTTTCCTTATATGGGATTCAAAAGGCGCGCCTAGATCTTAAAAATTATTTATATATATTGAAAGCTCAGCATAATTTTTTTAAAGAGCCTCGTGCTTAACGTGTTTCTTAATTTCATATTTACGAACACTTGGAGAGAGATATGGAAATGGGATTCAGTTTGCGTAATTATCTGTAAATTCCACCACGACGTTGTGATCTTCTTTTTCAATTAATCTTAATATGGCGCGAGTGCCATTTTTTAAACGATCCCTCGATTTTTATTCTCATCAACAGCTTTCTCCTTCTCCATCAGTATATTTCTATCATTGACATCTGCTACATAAAATCCTTCCGTCTCTCACCCGATGCGACCAACACTATTCGCAAATCTTGTTCCCCCGAGGTGAACCCATAGGTGGAAAATGATTTCCCTCCGCTTCATTTTGAGAGTGACCCTTTGTCCGCGTTCGGTTGGGATGGGGGAAGACGCTCGAAGAGAGAGAGAGAAAGAGAATCTTCCGCTTACTGGGGAGTAGTAAAGGGAAGCGAACACACAGGCTCACTGGGGTGGGAAGAAAGAGGGAGGGGAAGATAGGGTGGGATGAGAATGCAGGGAGAGAGAGATACCAATTTTGATAAAGAAAAAAGGGAGCTTGAGGGAGGAATGTTGCGAGGGGGGTGATAGCAGAGGGTGAATAAAAAAGAGATCCCTTTGAATATGACCGTTATTTAAAAAGACGACGCAGAAAACAGCTCCCTTTTCCTTCTACGACGAAGAGAGAGAGAAAGAGAGGAGGGAGAGAGTGAGTTAGAGATAAAAAAGAGGGTAATTTCAAAGAAATTTAAAAGAAATATTTTTTATGGAAAGAGAGCGTCGAGGACAAAGACTCCTTCCTGAAAGGTATTGTTCGAATGGTGAAGAATTAAACGCTTTAGGTTGGCAGAGCAATTGTTTTCTTTGTTTGATCCTCTTTTTCTGAGAGATTTTTTCGTGCATTATCCTGTGAAACATTATTTCAACCCATTCTATTCAGCCGCCTTGAAAGCCTCCGCCTTCAAAAATTTCTTTCGGGAAACGTACTTCGAAGCCAACCGACGCACTTTTATGAGATATCGCATTCGATTCAAGTTACAGGATCAGAACCATGCCCCCAAAACGTTGCAGCTGTGGTGATTCATGGCTTGACAATGCTAATTAGTTTCTTGTTTGGGGTATAAATATCTCCTTTATCATAGTTTTCGCCATCAAATATTGCAAATATATGGTAAATTTATGCCTACACGAAAAGTACTAGGCATGAAATTATTTTAATTTTCAAGGTAAGCAAAATTTATTATGAGCTCTGTAAAATGAGTATCGCAGATAATTTGATTATTATAAAAGTTTCTAATGTTAAACATTTAACAAAGTACAAAGTAGTAAAATTTCTACTATTATGGAGTATTACAATATTAATTCAATATTAACTGACAATATGAAAATGTATTTTATATATGCAGACAATAAACAATCTGGAAGTTGGTTATTTTCTATTGTTATTTATACTAACGTGTTTGAATAGCTCTCCGTATAAAAATAATTTAAATATTACTCTATAAAATTTTATTTTGGTCAGTCTGTCCTATGCCTATGGAGTTAAATGGAAGAATGAGAAAATCACTTATATCTCAAAAATAATTCTTTCATTTCCAATCAAACCTTCAGGAATTACTTTTCAACCTGACTTTTAAAATTTAACGTTCTTATCGTCTGCATTTAAGTCATGAGTTCGATTCTAGGAGTATTTATTTTCTCCGTTTGATTAACATGGATATGAGTGAAGCACATTAATCATTTTTCATTTTTATACCAATTACTTAGAATCATCATAGGAGCTCTAGACTTGAAATAACTAACACTTAAAAGAACAAAATAGAGTTTTTTTCCCGTAGATATCTGAATTCGGGTCTAATCAGTCCAGAAATTTGTTTTTCAAGTCAAAAATCTTTCGACGTCAAAGTGGTTTAAATTGTTTCCGTTTTCGTGTAATTGCGTCGCATATGTCCAAATATTCACAAAATTTCTAGGCTGTATTAAATTTAAGCAATATCATGGTCCTATAAATAACATGACGGTGACGAAAATCTTATATATGTTTCTCTTACTCCGTCTGGAACAACTACCACCGCGCGCCACCAAACAGCGCCACTGAAACACTCATGCCGATATTAATCGATTATATCTAAAAAACGGTAAAAGTTAATGGTTCGAAATTTCTCAGGATTGCTTGATTCACATATAAAAAGTGATTGAAGAAAAAATATTTGGAAATACGACCCGGGTTTGACTCCAGGGAATGATTTCTCTTTCTCATAATGTAACAGGTAAAAATTAACTTTTCGACGTGCAGGCTTTTCTTCTTTTGGAAATTAAAATTAGAAAAATTGGTCTTCGGATGTATACCATTCTAGAGAAAACATTGTCAAATTTCTTATTTTATTTGTCTATTTTCGCCTTCAGCTCGAAACTGCGCATGCTAATTGTTTGAACGGTACTTTTGGAAAAATTTTGGCATTTTAATGAGATGTTGCCTTGCCTACCAACTACATTGTTAAACCTCAACATCTTATTGTTACTTCAATCCATATAGATTTAAGCGTCATTTGAAGACTTTTATTAAGAGGAGAGAAAGACGGAAGGAGGGAGAAATTTTTTTTTATAGCAATCAATGTAAACAACATTATTGGCGTTATTTACGAGAAGGAATATCTATAAATCTGAAATACTATTCAAAGATATTAAAAATCGTAATAATGAGCTAAATTCAACATTAATGAAATAAAAACGGTATAAAAATCTTAGGTACATGCTTGACGTTTTAATAAACAAAGCGAGCATGTAAAAATTTTATGGGATGAAGGATTGTGCGATAGGTTACGGGAGTTACGTAGAATAATGAAGGACTTGAGAACGGTTTTGGAAATAGAGAAAGAAAGTGAGGTTTAAAAGAATAAAAGCATCCCGAAAATAAAAATAAAAGGCTATGTTGTCCGTCCGTTGGTTTAAATGTCAAGCAATTAAAACGCGAGTATCTCAATCAAGGATGTAGATATAAAATTGAAAATTGGCAGAAATAATCTATTCAAATATAAAAATGCTTTGCCGAAAGAAAATTTAGGAAATAATTCCCGAGTTTGACTCACGGGTAATATTTCCATTCTTCATCAGATAACCCTCAAAAATCGACTTTTTATCGTGCAGGCTTTTCTTTTTTTGAAATTAAAATCCGAAAAACCTGATCTACGATCATCCGATATGTACTGTTTTGAACCAATTAATAAAGTCACTTATTTTATTCCTCTTTTTCCGAAATCACTCATTTGTTTATCTTGTCAACCGACTGCTTTGAGAAACAAAATCAATATAAAGAGTGATTGTTAAAATAATTTATTCAAGTTAAAAATTTTAATTCCGTTTTTTTATTAATTTGAACCCGTCATTTTTGACGGGCAATTTTGCTAGTAAATAAATTTTCTATTATTATCCATTTTCCATTATCTTTAGCTAAAACAAATATTAAATTTATCATAATTGATTTTAATGAAATACCGTTTTATATGCACTAAAAATGCAAAATTCACATGATAGTATACTCCAGAAAGTTAAAATAGTTTTGGGAGTATATTAGTTGCCTAGTGTAATATTTATCAAATGACTATTCATTCTGTATGTAAGATAATTATATTTTCCATCGGGAGGGAGAAAGGTAGGATGTGAGTGAGGTAGAGAATTTGAGGGAGGTCGGGAATGGGAAAAAGGGGAGAATGGGAGGGAGAGGCAAAGGGATTTATTTTAGTTTTAATAATAATTAGCTCCAGTAACCGGCGTTGCCCGGGTAAATCCAATACGTCATGCCTATGAAACTGGATAACTTAATTCTTACGATTCTCTATAATTCGCCTTTCTTGTCGCAAAATGCTCTCCAATTCTTTCAAGCCACAGCCCCTCTTTCTCACCTGCAATATGGATTTTCACGTATTTCTTTAGAACACGAAAATTTTGCGTTTAATCTTTCAAGCTCAGAGAACTTATATATAAATACCATTCCAGAAGACAAATAAAATGGTTTTGACGATGTCAAGCGCGAAAATTGCAAAAATATTAAAACCTAACTTTTTACCTTTTTAATGGATTTTTATGAATTTTTTGTGGATTTACGCAGAAAATTATATTTTTTAAATATAACTTTTAAACTAGCTTGAAATAAGTAGATTTTGCTGAAGAGAAGCGATTTGCACACCGATCCGTTACCTATACAGCGCGTGCCCGCGCTTTCATATAACAATCAATATCGTGAAAAATAAATACACAAGTTATTGGTATGCAACCTTCTTTAGGGATAAATTTAAAGAATTTTAGGTTTAAAATTAATTTAAAATGGTTGTGTAAGGTGGCGGATATGAATATATCAAATAGTTTGTATTTGTGTGAATCTAATAATAATTCTTTATGTGTATTATCTTAATTCCATATTTATATATTTCTACTTCAGCTAAATCTTATTAACCCTTCAACGCCGTCCGACGTGCCATTACCTCGAGCGAAAACTTCACATGCCGCCGTCCGACGTGTTAGTAAGCCGAGTCTCATTTATTAATTTTTTGTCTCGTTAGAAATCACTCAATCTTAAAAACCGCAGTATATTTTAAAATAGAAAGTTTTGGCCTTAATAATTACATTATAGGAAATGATGTTTATTGTATTTCTTAGTTCTAATAAAGAGTTGAAATTTTGTGAATGTTTTTCTGTAGCCACGCGATTCCTTCCTTGCGAATATACATACTTCGGCCTCTATAGAAAAAGGAACAATTTTAGGTGACTTCTGTAATGATTCCAAATAACGACAAAGTAACCCAAGAATACATACAAATTATGAAATAACAATCGGAACATTTATCTCAAATTTTCAGTCGAGACATGAAAAAGTTGACCTGCGGGAAACCTTTTCTCTAATTGATTTAGAGGGATACATGCAGGAAATGAAATGTTTAGAATATTTTCAATTTATCTTTGAAGAAGGTTGCATGTCAATAACTTCTATAGTTTTCACGATTTCGATTATATGAAAGCGCGGGCACGCGCAGAATAGGTAACGGATTGGTGTGCAAATCTCTCCAGCAAAGAGTATCTACGTATTTTAAGCAAGCGCAATAGTAATAGTTTTAAAATATAATGTTTTTTAAATCCTCAAAAAGTTCATAAAAATCCAATAAAAAGGTGAAAAGTTATGAGTTATTATATTTTTTGCAATTTTCGCGCCTGTCAAAACAATCTCCTTCGGCATCTGGGCTGAGATTTATATGAACGTCCTTCGGGCTTGAGGGGTTAACAGAGGTCACAGGTATTTCTCGTTTTCCAAATAATCCAATGAAATATACGAGGGGTTGTCAAAAGTATGGTTCCTTAATTTTTACTGCAAGTGCAAGTGGGTTTCGATGAAGTACACAGGTAGTAAATATAGGAACATCCTTAGGCTATTTTTCCACATAATCTCTGTGCTTGGTCATGCATCTGTCCTAGTGGTCGATCATTGTCGAAGTCATATCGGTAGAACGATGCATCCTGCAGCAATAGCCATCGCCTGACCTCCTCTTGGACGGGCTAATCAGATGAGAAGCATGTCGGAAAACCTTCGCAGTGTGTTATAGGAGTGCAGCTGCTGCACGACATTACCCAACTTCTCACTTTCTAAACCACAGTGGCTCTCATGAACACTTGGAACTGTGAGACTCTTTCCCACTCTCCCTACAGTCCCGAGTTGGCATCCTCGGAATTCCACCTTTTTCCACATTTGTAAAAGCATCTGAGAGGGCGGGGTTTCCCATCTGATAAGGCCATCAAAGAGGAGTCAGGGGATGGCGATAGAAGATAATTATACCCCTGTATCTTATGCAGCTGGTGTTGCGCATATTTTGTGTCATGAGACGACGAGCTACCGTATTTGCCCGATTATAGGGCGATATATTTTCATTTTTATTATAATCTCTTCTGACTACTTAACAGAAATCAGCTTGACTTTTTCAACTCTTAGAAAGGGTCTGGAGCCTGCATAGATTCTTCTGCTCTTGTGCTATTTATTACGTATTTTTACGTATTTTTTACTTACTGAAAATTGCCTCTTTCTTTTAATAGTGGAATATTTTTCTTTGTATCCATTCATTGTATTATATTAATAAATTGATATAAACCTTTGTAATTACTTAGCAAAATCGGCTTGTCTGTTTCAACACCTCTACTTTCATTTCTATGTGACATTGAGACTTCTTCCAGCGTATAATTTGTCAATTAATTGACATAATTGATGGCAGTTACAATAAAAAATCCAAAATATGAGTAGTGTGTAAAATATGCATGTCAAATTTGTCATTAAGTACTCGTAGAACTTAAAAGCAATAATAAAATAAAATAATTTTTTAAATATAAACTTTTCAAATGCTGTGACATGCGTAAAATATTGTTTTGTTCTCTTCAACAAATCGATCTCGAATATTTGCAATCGGGGAGGGCCCTTTTAACGACCATGAAGGATTTAGGTTATTTTTGTGTTTGTAGAAAAGCTCAAAATTGTAACGAGAGAATATAATTGCGTCAAAGTCTCCTACATTAGAGTCAGCGCCTATGTCTTCATCCCGTATTTAAGGTTTTAAGAAATAGAACTAATAGTTTAATCTGGAACACAGGAAGCCAATAAATGTACGTGTTTTATCGTAATTATTTGCTCATTTTATTGTATATTAGGTAAAAATACATAAGCACATCATTTTTGTGAGCTGTTTACAGTGTTATTGTCGGAATAATGTACAAATAAAAGAATGATATTAACTTTATTAATCACTATTCTCGCTCATTGAGGATGCTCCTTCCATAGTGGAATGTGTCGAACACATCGAACAATCACTTGCTTTAACTCTCATACTCCGAAAACCTTTTTCTTTCATGTGGCTTATGAAATAGGAGGTCATTTTATATTCGCGGTAGCCCAATCATCGGACAAATAAGGTGTAGTTTATATGTCCTTTGTTTGGAATTCGGAATTAAATTTACCATAGACTAAATTTTATAAATGATGGTTAGGTTCCGAAGCCAGTCCACAAAAGATTATTTTATCCACAAATAAGTTGAAATATTGTACATTTGCAATGAATTAGAGCAGGAATCAATAAATTCTAGCTCTATCTATGGCAGTGGTCGAAAGAACAACTGACTGAGTAAGAGTGCAACGGATAAATGTGTCGCAGAACATCCTTTGTGAGTGAAACTAGGAAATTTTAGTGTTAAAACAGGCGCTTGGCATAATATGAACCGTCTGACTCTCTCAGAAGACGTGCTCGTAAGCACAAATTCTAAAATTCCCACCCCTTCTGTGTGTGTAAGTCTTTATTCTTTCCTTCCGACTTTATCTTAATAGTCTCTAAGAAGGTTGCTCTAATATGACCGGTTGTAAAAGGCTGAAATTTATTTATTTTGCTGTGGAGGTTTTGTTGTTTTTGGGCTCAATCCTTTAATGAATTTGTAACCTAATCCATTTTGGCGATTCGTTTGTGTCCGAGGAGATGGGGGAAGAAAAATAGTTATGGCCAGTTTCTACTTTTTCCGTCGAAGTCACCTGTCAATCATTTGGAAGGGACAATCATTCTCAACTCACTTTCTGAAGAGACCCAACGGAAAAAGGCCCTTCAAGAAGAACAGAAATTGCCCTCTACGTCAAACACTACTGCCTCTTAATCATGCGATCCTCTTTACATGGAACACGATCTCTCTTCTCATCCCATCATTCTGTCGAGGTATGCCTTTTATAACAGAATAGACAAATGTTCCTTCCACTTTGCGACGCAAAGATAACAATCTCTTTTGAGAAACCCTTTGCGGAAAATTCTATGCATATTCAAACTTCAGCCGGGTTATGCTCGATTAAACGTCCGGACGCATCGCAGTGCTTTGAAATACGAAATCCGAGATCAGTTCCTCGCGGCGGAACGTGTGCCTCACTCCCTCGTGATGGGATCACGTATTCCGATCCCTTGAAATATCAGCACGGTAAAGGAGAAAAATTGCCGACAATAAAAGCGAATCGATTTTTAAAACGCAATCTCGACGCTCCAGCTCCAGTAGGCGGCAAAACAAGAAGGATAGTCTCTTCGATTCGTGAGCTGTGCCTTCGATATTGTCTAAGCAGTTATTTCCTCTGGTCGAAGGCGACATAAAAATACATCAGTCCAGGAAGATGGAGGAGAAGAGTTAAGTATTTACAATGGCGGCAGAATGGGTGGAGGGCCACGGGAACGGAAGATAGGAGGAAAAGAGGGAGTGGGGAGGGGAAAGGAAGATGGAGAGGAAGGGAAAGAAGAAGAAAGGAGGTGGAGAAGAGAAAGGAGGTGGAGAGAAAGAGAAATTGGTGTGAAGAGGAGGCAAAAGCTCCTTCACCCCAAGGCCCATTTCAGGAAACTGCGATGAAATGGAATCCTCGCTTCTTTCCGCATCAGGGTCACGAAGGACGGCGGCAATTCATTAAGGCTCTGGGGCCCGGAGGAACCCCAACTGCAGTGGCCGGCGGCAAAATAACGGAGGAAGAATAGAGAAGCTGGGGTTGCAGTTTCGCGCGTCCCTCCCTTCCTCGACCCTTGCCGCTCTTCCGGGCTGCGAACCCCCTCTTTGCCCTTTGGAGCGCCTCTCGGCAGACTGGGCGCCCTGAATGGAAGAGGGGGAGGGGGAAGGCGGGGTAGAATTCTCCCTCTCCGTGTCCGACCACCTCTCCGCCGCAAAACGAGAACTTCACTTCCTCAGGAAAACTGTGGCAGCAAAAACTTCTCCGAATGCGCGAGTCTCCGTAAGAACTCTTTTTTGGTAGGATCCTGCTTTAATTAGCGCAAATAATTACGGATGTCGTTTGTCTTACCTCCTGTAGCGAATAGCATTTTGATGACTCTTGGAATTAACACATTCGTTTCTTAAATGGCATTGGAGGTAATATGAAGCGACTGGTTGTCCAAGCAATGTTCATGGTTCGTCGCATGCGTAACCGACGCCGTTAACTTCCGTCGGCTCTCACGGTAGACAAACGGTTGGTACATGGCCCGAGAACAGAGCCTCGTTTTTCTTTCGTATTCCATTAGGTGATACAAAGGAGATTTCGTTATTGGATGCTAATATGCGTATACCATGGTAGATAGCAAATAACTTGTGTCGTTTATATTTTCAAATGACTAGGCATCTGAGATACAAGTGTTGCCGATTTCAGTAGTTGAAGCCTAGAAGATTATAGATTCTCTCACGAATATTGATAAAGGAGAATTCATTCTAAATTATCAAGAATTGATTTTCCTTACTACACGGTTCAAGATCATTCTTCAGAAATTCCTGATTTCATGATCTACCTAAATAAGACGATGTATTCCTCCAAGAGAAGCAGAGCATATGCCGTAATAGAATAGCAATAGTGGTAATTGAGATAGTACTTTAAAAATGAGTTATTTTGACTGAAAATATATTCTGCTGCAAGTAATACGAACGGCACCTCTTCTCGTTAACTCCTCGATGTTTCCCTTCCGATAACATTTCATTAGAAATATAAATTGATTATGGCTAATGAATAACACGGACCTAGTAATTCATTGATAACTTTTTGATATAATTAGGAAACATTGAATTCAAAAATCTTATTCCTCTCCGAAAACAAAAATGAAGTTTTGATTGCCAAAATCATAACCATAGGTAAATAATTTATTTTATCCTATCGACCGGTCCAAAACAAACATATCAGCTAAATATATAACCATCAGGCCTTCGAGTAAATAACATATGTCCACTACAAATACATACTAGCTATCCTCAGCCAAAATTAGCTAATCTTTGATTATAAATTTTCCGTTTAAAGTAAATATTTATCGGAGATTGTCTCTCTATAGGGGAAGTTGTCACAATCGTAATACATAAATTATCAAACTGATAATTAACTAATACTTGCTTCTCTAGGTAATAAAGAATAATATATTTCTCCAAAGGAGGGAGAATTATCAAATTAAAATAAGATAAATAAGTTTTTCGTCAAGGAAAATCATATTTGAACAGAAAATGGAGTGCATTTTTTATCCGAAAAACTAACAATTCGTTTTGGAGGCACTTGGTGAAATTGGAAAAACTCGCCGATGAAGGTTTTGGTCGGAGGAGCGATTAATGGCCAATGGGCTTAATATAGTTAAAACTCAGTCAGGAAGAGTGCAAAGCAAGCCTTACGACACTTCTTGCATCGGCCAGCGCGGCGCCACCAGGAAATGCACAATGAATGATTAATTCGTCGCCAGTCCACTTTATCCATTACACGAAACGATCCATTTCTTAGCAATTTCAGGAAAACTCTTGATGTAAATTAATCTAAAGAAATAATTTCTCATCGAGCACGATTAATTAAAGTCAATGTTGATAAATTAATAAAGATCTGTGTGAATAGTGAAGTCGAATTATTGATATTACGAATGAATCCTATGGTAAGAAGAAAGCAGTTGGGAAAAGATGGGAGAGACACGAGACATTCTTCTCCTTTCGGCATTGGATTTATTTTTCTTAGAAATTTATTCGCTTGCGTTTTAGCTCAAAATAAATGACGCATGTATATTTTATTACAAAAGGCTGGAGAAATATTTGTTACATGAAGTAACACTGGCAATACGAATAGAGTATTTTTTAAGCTCAATATAACCTACAAAAAGTGTACTTTTTGTTTTATATTCTCCTTTGGAAATTTGTTGCAAAAACCAAACTGAGAGAACATTTAAATAACAACTTTAAAATTTGAATTTATGAAGGTGTACTCCATCACTTTTTATGAAATATGAATAATATGAATCGATTGCTGCAGTAATCAAATGACACAGATTCTCAGTTTAATTAGTTAATATTTTATTTCTATATTATTTAAAACTAAAGTGCGTTAGAATCGTGTCCAATTTCCTTTCGGTGATCCTAAATATTCACCTTATAATTTCTTAAGCTTGTCGCATCCGATTTACAGTTTGTGAATAACGATCACTTAGATCAATGTGTTAGTTTGGTATAAAGAGAATCAAATGTACCTTATTTTCACGTTCAATGACCCGTCATCAATCACAGTGAAATCTGTCGCTGGTATTATCACTAAATATCTCGCGTTTCGCTTTGGGGACGGGCGTCTAAAGTTGCACCGTTCACATCCGCGGTTAAACAAAGCGGCTAGCCGTCGGACGCAACACCGCGGGCACATCCGCGCTACGCGTCAAAGCAGAGCCGTTACAGTACGGCTCACAAAGGACTGCGAGGGGCCTCGAAAATATTCAACGGAAACTGCCGAACGCATAATGTGATTCTGACATCACTCACGCAGATGCGAACGGAGAGATTAAAAGAGGCGACATTGAAAATTAGCGCAGCTCGAGAGACCAGCGGCAGCGGAACAATGCCCTCTAACGGAGCGACTCCGAACTACCATCTGCTGTTTATCGACACTTTTGCGCGAACGGTTGTCGCAGGGCGGAAAAACAGTGGCGGAGAGAATTCGCGCTCGCGAATGGTTGCGAAGATGAGAAGTTTGAGGTGCGTTTGCATCACGCGAAATATGATCGAGTGACACAAAGTCTGTATTAAGTTACATTATAGTTCAAACATCTTTGACGAACTATTTACCTGACAGATGTAATAGATAAAAATAACCATAAAATACATTTTTAAACAAACACCAAATGTAAATTGCTAATACGAATGTTGGTAAATATTTTCAGGCGAAATCCTTTCGCACACCGAACATCACGGAAGAGTAGGAATCCTGATTTTTCCATCCCTGTGCCAAACAACAACTAATACCATTTCTACTCTAACCCTTTTCTAACCGTTTTCTTGATTAGATATATTTAAGCTAGAGATAACAATACGTTAATATGTCACAAAGGACAAAATATCAACCACACCTATGACATTAATTTGGTTTAATCAGGAATCATTCGATAAAATTGAGAAATGCATAAAATAAGATCCAACCGATAATTTCGGTATGAGGAAATATTCGAGGAATCAGTTTAAATCGTCCGAGTCTGTTTGTTTGAAGGAATACTTTTAGACTATTTCTCTCGAATTTTATTCTTATTAATGCACGTGGCAATGTCCTAGGCAAAGTTCCACTCAATATGAGGTCCAATATATTTGATCGGGGATTCTTCAGATTATTTGCCCTTGGTGAATCATACGCATGATTGGCTCAATTGCAATGAAATTTTGACGAAACTTGTTTGACAATCGTATAACAGCCATTAAATTATTTGGTGAGTTATCCATGTTAATATTAACATATCTGAATACCCAAAGTTATCGGTGGTAGAAGACCTCGACTCAGAATATACAAAGAGATGTAAGATCGGTTTTAGAAATTTTGTGGCCCCCTGCAACACTATAATTGGAGCCCCCTAAATACAGGCAGTAAATTATCGACGTTACAAACACATTCTTGCAAATGTTTGCTTCTTTTTTGGTTATTGTTGTTCCATAATTTGTTATCATCGTTTTGGTCCTTTAGTTATACTTCAGTGGTTGTTATTCGTTCGTTAAGCGTTGTTGTGTTGACTTTGTCGGTATATTTTTTACGACATAAAAAGTTTACCCTGTTATTACGATGAAAATCTTACTTTTTCGTGAAATGGCGATCATACTAATCGTTTTCACAAAGTCTTTTCCATTACTACCAAATACAGGCTGCAAAATTATTTTTTCATCCGAGCGTTAGAGTTGATTAAATCTCAATACTATCCTCAGATACAAATTAATAACATAAGCAAATATTTCCTCTACGCCAGTTGTGCCCAAACTACGGCCCGCGGGTCAAATGCGGCCAGCGAAGGGTTTTTGTGCGGCCCACGAAGCTATGGCGAAAAAGCAATACGGAAAGTGTAACATTAATTTATATATTTTTTGAAAATTTTGGTAATAAAACTTTAAATTACGAAATGTTAGCCACGAAAACCATATTTAGACTTGACTTTTACTTATATGGCACCTCAGAATATATAGACAACTTCCGATTTAAACTCTTATTAGGCCCGACGAAGAATTGGCAACTTCCAATGCGGCCCGCAAAGGGATTCGCAACCAATGATGTGGCCCGCCATTACAAAACTTTGGGCACTACAGCTCTACACAAACCTACACAAGTTAACTTCACATGTTGGCCAACGTTATTGTTGTAGTACTGCCAGGTGCTTGAATACATACAGTCCAGCTAAAATCGTTAATTCATAATCGATTTGTCACTACATATTATAGCATTTATTGACTTTATGCAGTGTCGGACAAAGGTTTACCTGTGCGCTGGGCGAGAGAAGTACGGATCCCCTTCCCTTTCCTGTGTATCGCTGAGAAGAGTTTTTTGTGACAGTAAATATAAATTGTCAATTTATTTTGCGAAAAATATATATTAATAGATTTTACTGTAAGTTGAATTTCATCGCGAAGAAATATTGATAACTAAATGGAGCCCTGAAGTATTGCTATTATTGAGTGTCATTTTATTTGTAAACTTATTGTACCATATGCTCCCTTCAGATAAAATCCTACATCTTCAATATATAAATAGCCATTATACATGAAATATTGTAAATTACGCGGTTGAAAGAAAAATCACAATAAAAACGACAGCGTAAGGTAAACTTCCCAGGGATCCCAAATCTAAAAATGTGCTCCTGGACCCACGGCCACTTAATCAGTTACTGTATGTAACTCGCTCATGAATTAAGAAATCTAGTGAAGTTCATACAAAGATTTTTAAAATATATTAAGTTCTTGCATAGCATTTATCACTTTTTTGCTCACTACAAAATAAAATTAATACTAGTGTAATTGGCCGTCAAAAATTAGGAACATACGTGAGTTAAAAATTAAATCAAAATAAATTTTAAATATAAATTAATGAAACCAACTCTTATATGCACAAAAATGCAAACAATAAATATAAAATTCACATAATTTCATGCTTCAGGAATTAAAAATAGTTTTAGACAAACAAAATTTGTGATATAGAAATATTAATGAATAATCATTTGTTGAAAATTACGCCACACTACTTTTATATGCCCAAAACCATTTTTACCCTCCGAAACATTCAATTATATGAATTTTAGAAATAAGTTTTTGGGTACACAAAACGTTATTTCATTAAAATGAATTAAATTTTTCTGTTTGTTTCGCAAAAAGGCCTCAAAAACTTCAAATATTCAGCAATTTAAATCTCTATATCCTTATCTCCAATAACCCTATTGCATTTTCTTTAATTACCGTAGCATTATTTATCGTTACCAAGGTATTCAGTAAACTACAAAACAGCTTCAAAATTTTAACAATATGTGGACCGATATGCCGCGACTATATTCCCAGTCAACCGCAAGGAATTACACGAAAATGGCAACAATAAAAATAATATTGAAAACGACAGATTTCCATGCAAACTGCGTAAAATTTTCTAGTTAAAAACTAATTTGTGGATCAATTCGACGGCAGTATAATAAAATTATGATTTTTAGGTGCTTAGTGTTTCAAATCTAGAACTCCTACGACAATTCAAATAAATTTTAAAACGCAGTTGAGTAATTTGCTACGCTTGTCCCTGTATTAATGAATTCATGCTCTTGCAATCTATTCCATTACTTCAATGTGAGTAGCTTAAAATTTAAATGAGTTGCTGCTATGCAATTCCTGAACGCGTGTTCGAAAAATAACGGAATGTTTTTGAGTTATAAGCGTCTTCGTTATTCTCATAGTTGATCTACCTGACATATTGCAGCATGACAGGATAACATGGAGTATTATATAAAAAGATTGCTAAAAATAACCAGGTCTCGGGGGATGGAGGCGTACCCTGTGCAAATAGCCGAGATTGAAGCCCTCAGGTGACTCGTGCCGTAGGTTGGGCCCTATTTCGATCAAATATTTTCTACACATATGAATAACCCGTCTCGTTCTCTCTACACACTAACCTGCCATGTAGTCAAGGTTCCTACGGAGGTATTTTTAAGAGTTTCGTTGGCTCATACATCCAACCTTCCGCATTTTTAATTCTCTTTGATACTACTTGGACTGAGATTTTTAATATAGAAACTGGAATACTAAAAGGACTTTATTTCGCTGCTCCTCCGTGGATTAAGGATTATTCGATATGTTTATAAGAAATAAGCACCCGCGCAGTGCAGGGGATCACCGTCTTACATTAAAGCTTATTTGATCGATCTCGCATTATTCGATAGAAAGTTTTTAGTCTAGAGATCTATTCGATCATAAGTATATTCTCTGAAAGATTATTTTAACCATTTCTCATGTAAGCCTACGGCGTGTTCAACTGTGTGTACTGGCATTTGGAGGGTCTGATGATTTTTTTTAACGTAGGGGTATGGGATGGTAAGGTGTCCGGAAGCAAGACAAGTATCGGGGCCCGGTATTTCTCTCCCGGGTCACTATAATCGATAATCTTTAATCGATTTGCGATTAACGGAATGGGGCGAAATCATTATGTAAAAGTTGTAATAAACACAGAAAGAATGTTTTTGCCCACTATTCCAATGTCAGGAGGCGAGAAGAAATGGAAAATTTGGAGAGAAGCAAAATTAGGGAGAAAACAGGCGGAAGAGCGAAAGAGGTGGAGTCGTTCGGTCGGTTGTGCCTGGAACGAGTGGAGCGAAAGATTCGGAAAAGTAGGAAGTAAGTATAGAGAGTTGAGAGAGGTCACCTGGAGGGAGTGAGGCGGAGGCTTCGCGCCCGACGCGGGACAGCTGCTTTGTCCTGCGTACCCTCTATCTTCCTTCCTCGCTTTCTTTCGCTCCTCTGAGACGCGAGACCACGCTTCGTGCGGCGAAGGGCCATCGGTCCATTTCTGAAGCGATCCTTCGATTGGCTCGAAGAGAGAGAGTGAAAGAGAGCGAGAGAGATTGGCGGCGGACGGCGACTCGGTGGGCGTCGTCGCGTTGGGTCGATAACGCGATTCGATATATACTGCGTCTCGATTCGCTCCCGAGCCTATGTAGATTTGGCTTCTTTCGTAAGCAAAAGATTTTACTTCAGAATGAGCCTTTATCACTTGATGATGACTCGTTTTGGGAGACACGTGCACCCGAGTTGGCTTTTATTTTGCGTTGCGCGGGAATTCCATCTAATTTTATTTTGTTTGTCGCTCATCGGTAAGCGATTGCGTTCGCGCGCACACACACGAATATATATACAGAAGTCCCTCGCCAACCGAGGGGATTACGTTCCTGGAAAACTCCGAGTTTGGTAAAACCCAGGGCTTATGGGAAATAGGGTGTTAGGGGAACTCATTTCCAAGGCTTTATATGGGAAGGTCTACAAAATGCCAAAGGTTAAAAAGTAGCACCTGTACCTCCCATCAATGTTAAATAATAAAACTAAAATTAAAAACATCTCATAAACTAAATAAAAATAAATTCCTCACACACACTCCACCTAACTACAACGCCTGTCCCTCATAGTCCCAATACCAATATCATAAGGAGAAAAAAGGAAAGGATGGAGTATTTTCTTGATGATCAAAAATATAAGTGCTACTTCCCATTTAACATGATAACTTTGGATTGAACAATTACCTGGCTCATTACATCATATGTAAAAAATAAACAACCAGTTCCACTAAACATTCATGGTGATAGTGCAGGCAATGATGGTGTTGGAGAGGGGTAAGCAGGATGTGGGCATGGCTCTCCTCATGTGGTGGTGGTGTCTGAGGGTGAGGGCATAAAACTTGGAGTATGTTATGGATTGGAAAATTAAATTTCTAAATTAAACATCAATAGTAAGTATAGATGTTCTTATGTTAATACACATCAAGATTATTCAAATTTAAGAAAAATCATTGCAGTAAAAAAAATGAGTATGCGCCTGAAACCGCGGATACTCGTAATCTCATACCGCGAATGTCAAAACGGTATACATTTTGCTAACCGCAGATACTCGAAACCGCGGTTGGCGAGGGACTACTTTAAATACATAAAGTGTCATTGCTGCGACATAAGACTATAGAGGTGGCGCACTTCCACTGCCCTTTCACATCAAAGTACTCGAAGATTATAAAATTACTACGCTCCATCGTGTGCACTCCTACTAATTGCAAGATGCAGCTGTCTTCGAGGAAACAACGAGGCAAATAGTGCAAAAAAGAAACACATCTTATGGCTTCCTTGCTATTGATGATTAAGGTTTCCCAAGTCGTTTAGTGTCCATCGTAGTTCATCATCGAAGGAAACCAATGGAGGTATGAAGGGAAGCAGACATAGGCAGAACAGATTTATTATTAAAAGTTTTGCGACAATAGATCGATCCAAGATTTTTCTTTGATAAGAGTAATTTCAACTAAAATAAATTCCTTTATCATACTCGAATCCAGGACAGAAATGCGCGAGCATATTTTTGGACGATCGCCGATGCATGGAAGAATATTTATACATTATTGTATAATTTTAGTTAGAAATCTACCCTAACCATTTTGGTTGCTAGGAACTTTGACCATGATATAGTACTTAATTATAACTACATGCATGTGGCAACACTTGACTCCCGCAACGCCGCTAATTAGTTCCATTTTATGCCGTTGAGTGTCGTTGAGTTATATGGTTGTGCCAGCTTTGACAGTTCCTTAATAATATATTTAAACATCGTTATTGATTTTTTAAACTCATAGAAAATCTACTCTCTTGAGTGCAGGACCAAGCATAAAGGAAAAAAGACCACCTTAAGTGAGAACAGCTTTTTTGACAATAGTGAAATTTAGTTGTATTTGTATCATATGTCGTGCATCCATATCGTTGAATAAGAGAGGGAATTAAGAAAGGCATTTTAAAAGCATGCAAAGAATTATTATGGCCAGGAATCAAACCCGGGTCTTCCACTTCGATTCGCAGTCATAGCAGACTTTTTTCTCGTTTCAAAATTATTCCCAACTTTACAGCTTATGCCTCTCTGCATAGGATCTTTGGATCACTTTATTCCATCAATAGAAGTATTGATACATCATCATCATCATAGGTAGTCTGTCCGTAGACAGGTCCGTGATTATTCTTGGTTAAACCTGGTTCTCCATATACTCCTATTTTCCGCTGTCCTCTTTATATCATGATAACTCTCTTTCCCTTTCAAATCGTTTATCAGCTGAAACCTTTTCCTACCTCTTTCCCTTTTCCCATCTAGTTTTCCTTCTAACACGTCTTTAATCATACTCTCTCTCCTCAGGTAATGTCCAACCCAGTTAGCCTTCCTCTTTCTGATAGTCTGTATAATCATTCGCTTCTCTCCTATTATTCGTAGCACTTCATCGTTTTTCATCCTATCTGTCCATTTTATCTTCAGCATTCTCCTCCAAGTCCACATTTCAAAGCTCTCCAAGTATTTGATGTCATTTTTCCTTAGCGTCCATGTTTCTGCCCCATACAATGCTATACTCCATACGTAGCATTTTATCAACTTCTTGCGGATATCTTCCCTTATATTCCCTGTAAATAGTTGTTTCTTTCTCCTGAAAGCCGCTTTTGCTTTTCTTATTCTAGTTCTGATCTCATCCGTACATTTTGCCTCTCATGTTATGATACTTCCAAGGTATTTATATTCTGAAACTTGTTCTAATGGCTTTCCCCCAATAGTTATGTTCAGATTCTCTTCTTTACCCGATATTCGAATGACCTTGGATTTTTCTGCATTTATTTCCATACCGTATTTTCTACCTGTTATCACTAGTCTATTTATAATTTTTTGTACATATTTGATACATATTATCCCTTGAATAGTGAACTTCGAAAAACAAAACTGAATGAACTGAAGACAAGATTAGCAAGTGAGTAATATAATTTTGTAAAATCTGTTATTACTTGTATCGAAGGCAGCAACAGTGGCGTCATTTCTCGCCAGTCATTTGCTAGCAAATGACTGACGGACGGAATGACGAGGACGGAAAAATATTGAAAGAAGCGCTCCTGATGGCGGTTGATTCATTATTTGATTTCTTTAACAAAGGTGAAATAATATCTGCTATTCAAGATCTACAGCTTCCACGCAAGACTGTTACACGACGCACCGAAGTAATACATTTGGATTTGGTTAAACAAGTGAAACAGGATATCATTGACTTTGTTTGTTTTTCACTGCAATTCGATGAATTGACGGACATAGTTGATACCTCTCAGCTTTGCGTTTTTATCAGGATGGTTTCTTAGGACATCAGTGGAAAGTAAGAACTTCTTAAAACTAATACCTTGTAAGGGAAATACTCGGTATGAAGACATTTACTACCCATTTAAGCAGCACATAGAAAATAGCGAATTTCCGATTGGAAATGGATTTATTGATTTGTGAGGAAATGATGATAATTTTCCCGTTTTCTTATCATAACATTGTATCATTCATCAACATGTACTTTGTTATCAAATCTTTAATACGCAACATATTATGAATATCTGCATAAAAGTTGTGAACTCTATTCGAGGAAGGGGTCTGCACAGAAAGTTGTTCAGGTCACAACTTGAAGAAAACGAGTTTGAGCGTGGAGAACTCTTGTTTCATGCTGATGTTCGTTGGTTAAACAGGGGAAATTTTTTACTACGATTCAGGGACTTACTGAGTTTTTAGTATCGGGGGATGAGGAGTATGTTCGGCTTGATGATCATATCTGGCAGATGAATTTGACATTCCTTGCTTACATTACTGACCAACTTATTGAAATAAACTTGCTATTGCAAGTAAAATCTAAAACAATTGATAAAAGGATTAGATTATTTAATTCTTTCAAAAAATTTGGTATTACTCTCATCTCAGTTAAAAAAGAAAAAAATGAGAAATTTCTCTAACATGACTGACGAATTGCTAAAGCAACAATCTGACTTAAGCAATGAAGAAAAATATTGTGCGCAAATTGAAACTGTCAGTTCTGAACAGTAGATGGTAGCTCGTAATCACTTTGGCTCCAAGTTGAACAGTTGTATAAAACTCCTTAAGCCAAAAAAATTGTAGGGTAAGCCCTATGCATTTCGCCCACTAAGTGGGCATCTTCAGGGGAGAACCTGCCTTGGCAGTGAACAGTTGAACCTTGTTCACTGCCAAGGCAGGTTCTCCCCTGAAGATGCCCACTTAGTGGGCGAAATGCATAGGGCTTACCCTACAATTTTTTTGGCTTAAGGAGTTTTATACAACTGTCAGTTCTGAATTTGATAGAAGTTACCAATAATTTAGAAACCTGGAACCAGTCTTTTCGTTCATGTGTTACCCATTTGGCATTGTTGGCGTGGAAGATACGGCAACATGGATTAAAATTTTATTTTCGTTAGACAAATCTAGTGTAGAGAATGAGGTCCTTAATATGTAAAGTGACATACAGCTGAAGGCAAGGAGTTCAGGTGTTAGTTTTTGGAACCTGGTGAGTGAGAAGTACCCAAACCTCTGAAAAGTGGCAATTTATTTAACTTTCTTCTTCGGTTCCACTTACCTACGTCTGCCTTTTCAACGATGAATATAATCAGGTCAATCAATCCTGCCTAACATACGACCACTTGAACTCGTGTTTAAGGTTAGCGCTTAGTACTTAGTACCAAAGTTTACAAACTTAGTAGATTCATTGCAATGTAAATCTTCTTAGTAAAAAGTGTTTTAGATTTAATTTTATTTCAGCAGTTCATATATTTTATCGAATCGGAATTTATTTTGTAGATTTCCATGATTATAATCAATTTCAATCGAAAGACGTGATGAATCTATGATGACATTTCCTATAGAGTACTAATTTTATAAATAATACGGACAGCTTGTTTCGTCTTGCCAGAGTATTGTCAAACTCGAGTTGATGTAGAAACACCAAGTCTTTTGATTTAAATAGATTAACTTTATATTTTTAATATGAAAAAAGAATTTAATAATCCCTAACGTTGCTATTATATGGTTTTCCTAACTCAACTTCTTTTATAATTTTAGTCTTAGTGACATTTTTATTATTTCTGAACATTTGAATTATTTCTGTCAATGTTATTATTAGTCCTAGAGTCAATGTTGATTCAGATCTCCTGCGGTTAATAAAACTATAGTGACCTTATTCTTATTGTCACAGAACATTTGAAATATTTCTATGCCTATGTCAAACTATATTTGTAAATTAAACCTGTACTAGTATTTGCATTAGTGATATTATTCTATTTATTATTAAACGTTAACCTAATTTTGTAATTCATTGTTTGAATTGCTCATTTGATTTTTGTTATTCTAATTAAACTTGTATTTCCACCAATAGGAGTATCACTTAACCTCGCCATTGCCTGATTGAAGCATTAAACTCACCCTTCCATCTGAAGGAGCTTCGAGGGTAAATTCAATTTATTACCTTTACACCTATCCCCCCGAGGCTAAATCAGTTTATGTATGTCAAAGTATATATACTGAAATAATAAAATATTTTCAAAATTCTTTTTACGAAATCTGTAATAAAAAAAACTAATATATAAAATTAAATAAATCAGTTTATCTTGGAGCTCTGGAAAAATTGGAAGTATCTTTTACCATGAAAATGTCTTCCCAAGCCCACGCTAATCCTTAATTTCGTCGCATGCCTTACCATATAAACACACTTATTGAACTCTTCCCCGTTTATTGACTAACAAAAATTTTCCTAATCTATTGATTGTAATTCTCCCAATAAGTGTTTTAACAAAGTCAGCAACGTCTTCGACGGTTTTACATTGGCAATTGACAAGGAAAGAAAGTACGGTTATACATAGATTTAGTAGATTAATTGCATCTCAAACTGGATCTCTAGAGAGTATCTCTTTTCTATACAGTATTAGGACACACCAATCTTATCTGAGCGGAGCACGAGATGTGAACTTTTGAGTTACCTCCAAGGAGATGGAAGTGGAGGGAGGGGGAGCAGAAATTCCTTCCCTATTCCCTCCATCTCCCCTGGAGTGAGGCACGCATTTATCTCCCCACGCCATGCTCTCATCCTATAACTTCTTCCTACAATCCCTTCCCACTTCACCCATCTAATCTGTTATCCATGCGCGTACACTGAAGTTGTCTCCTAAATAATGCTGTGACGCCCAGAAATTATTTATCCATTTCTCTCCCATACGCTCTTGGAGTCTTAAACTACTTAAAAAGTTTCTCAGTTAAAGTAAGTTTCCTAGCAATATCCAATGTGTTCAATTGTTCTATAGCGTTGAAGTTGCATTTTAAAGAGTATTTTTTCTCTCGATGATTACAGTAACGGAGAGTTGAAACTGGCCTAATAAGTGGCGTTAAAAAATTTATGATAATAAAACGGTTTGGTTAGCAGAATTATTTTAATCAATGTTTAGTAAATAACTATGAGGAAGGTTGCTGTAACGGTAAAATGATTTGCTCGAGCGTTTTATGGCTACAGAAGTTACTTGACGCATCTATCGGCTTGCGACTTCCTTAATTTCAATGGAGCTATCACCGTATCTTGGTAAGCAGTTCAGACTATTAAAGATTAATAACTAAATTATTTACCTTCAATTTTGAAATTTAATATTATAGTTAAGGTAAGCAACAATCTTATAAATATTTTAGAGTGTGTGTATGAATGTTCTTTATTCGTTTTTAGACCGTTGAAGCTATCGAATTTAAAAGCTTCATAGGACATCCTATGGAACAAAGAAAGAACGTGGTCTGGGTTTGCAAACCGCGAGGTCTCTTATACACCACGGGGTCAACAAATTATTATTTCCATAAGAATGCATGGGAAATGGTATGGAGGGACCACAATATGCCCTTCATTGATGTGGATATAAATTTACCTAAATATCATGTTACCATCACGAAAATTGATTTATTTTACGCATGAAAGACTGAATATTTTAATTCTGTTCATGTTTTGTCGTATAACATGTAAATCGCTCGAAATTTTTCCTTAAGCGCAAAAGTTATCGGTTTAGATTACCATTTTCCAGGTGGCAACAAAGCTAAATTTCTTTATTGTTGTACTCTTCAAAGGGAGATAGCCACGTAAATATTAATGCAAGGGAAATCCATGTCGTGGCGCGCCGTAGAGAAAGAATAGCCAACGCCTAAAGGGTACAAATAGATTCATGCCTAAATATAGTATATGAATACATTTAAAGTGAGTAAAATGACTTTTAAGGAATATTAGACCATTGTTATCTTTTACCATTAACATCAAAAGATTTACCTCAACATAAATAGATACATATATTTAAATTTGTTTGGTAACCGGGATGTTGTTTATTGTCTACGTTTTGGCTAATAGTATTGACATAATCCACATAATTTTATTGCTGCTTTAAAGGCTTCGTTGCATATATCCATGTGAATATGAAGTAAGACGTTAATGCTTAATTATATTAATGGTAAAACTTTACAATACAATACATAAAATAGTAAATGTTACTGTAAATATCGCTTGCGTAATTAAGGAATGGGGAACATTTGGTAAAGTTTGGATCTTTTTTGTGGGGGCTCCGCCCCCAGACACCCAAACCAGCAATTCAAAACTTGGCGTACCCAACAGCAGAAGTAAGTAAATTTCAACGTTTATTGTGTTATTCTTATTGTAATATGACATCAAAAGTGATATCAATAAAAATAATAAAACCGTTTGTTACTTGAAAGAAAACTTTCCCAAGCGAACCCGGGCGTTTCAGCTAGTTTACAGTAAAACTTAGACTTTATTTGATGGCTTACAAATAAATATTCCTTAGAGTTTCGAAAAATTAGCAAAGGCTCCTGCCAGAATTAATCCTGTAACTTTTGGTTAAACATAAAACAATTACTATGAATAATAGAATAAAAACGCTACCAATGAATTGGAAACGTAGTATTTTGGAAGTCTCGAATATCATTGGCTCAATGAATAACGTACCCATAGAAGCGATCATTTGACTGTTTCTGGGGAGTTTTAGTTAAAAATCGAAGCACAGGAGGATACGAAAAATAAACCTTTATTTGTATGCGAAAGCCGATGCTTCAATTTTTAGATGTTTTTGTGTAATGACCATCCTAATTTCTGAGAAACAATAGACAAAGTATGCTTGGATAATTCCTAGCGCTAGTTTAGAGTTATGATGCAAAGAGTACGAATATATTTATTCCAAACAAATTGACGCATGCTAATAAATAACATACGTAGTTCAACCAGAAATTTAGAAACGCTCTTAGATGGAAAAATTGACTCCAATCCCGCGCAATGAACACACCACCTATAGCCACGGATGAGCAGAGGGCCACGATTACACAAAAATATAGGGAGGTGCGTTCGAACGCTATGGTAGCAATGATGAATTTGAAATATAAGTTTTAAATGATAATTGAAAGAAAACGCGAAAGAATTTAATCTCATGTGAGGGATGCCTAAGAACAGCACAAACTGAGAACGGCAGAAGGGACAGTAGTTCAAGATAGTGCGGAAAAAGCAAACTTGTTAAAGAAACATTTTCAGAATGCCTTTACTGCGGGTAGTGATGATTATGAGAAACCTATTTCTATGCATAAGGGCGAATTGATGGAATATTCGATGCTTTCTGTAAAAGGAACTGTGTGCCAAACTAATTCAATTGCACAAAATAAAATCTGATCATGTGAAATGCAGCTCGGAATTTTTATAAGAAATTAGTTGCTATGATAAGAAAATATGCTTAAATCGACGCAGTTTTATCGAGTTCAATAAAGCATCTGATGAAGTATTTCATCAGCAACTAATAGCAACAGTAGGAAAATACGGTATCAACCCCAAAGTTGTTAGTTGGGTGAGAGACTTCCTCTCAAACAGGAAACAGATAGTGCCTATAGTTATCGATGGTAAGTCCTCGTGCCCCGTTAATGTTGCGTCAGGTGTTTCACAAAAGTAGCAAAGCCTGTTAAATACTTCTAAGTCACAATTTGCCGCTATCTTTCTCAGGGCATGCTAACAATAAATTGGATTTCATCAGCAGAATAGTACAGAAAAAGTTCGAGAAACGTGCAATTTATTATTAGACCACAAGTAAAATACGCATCAAGTTTATGGGGTCCATATTAGTAACGTCTCCTACTTGAGTTAGGAAAAGGCCAACATAGAATAATCGGATTCATAAAACAAGTGCATGATCATAAGCAAAACTTGAAATCACTTATAAGTAATTTGAGTTCGTTATCGTTGAAGGTTCCGAGACTTAACGCTGGTTTAGATCTAATGGAGTAATAAATGATGGAAAATATACTGGAGGAGGGGGTTAGAATGGTTAACACATCCGTGCATTGGGAGACATGATCGTGATATTAAAATATGTTATATTGATTGCAGGAAAGAGCGATATCGATCCTCGTTCATTACTAAGTCAATCTGCGATCATAAGAGTAGAGTCACATCTGCGACAGAAAATTGTTAGGGATATATAGGTGCATTTTTTCCGTTGCCACCACAATTTTGGTGAGTGGCAGAGAAGCATGAAGGATATAGAAGAAATCGATCGTTTTTGCTTTCACGAATGACAACGTAATTCGCTTTTTTCACGCTAAGTACCTCTTCACCTCTCTTTCCAAAAGAGCTTAGTAATTGCCTACTTACTAAGGATAACATGCGGTAGTGCAAGTAGATCTTAAATATTACCCCTCAGAAAAAATGTTCCGTGATCCATCGGCGGATTTAAATCTTCTGAGACCCCAGGCGCTCTAAAGATTTAGGGCACTGTACTCTTAACATACAATGAAGCAGCCATCCTCTACAGATGCATTCCAACTTAACATTTATTTTCCTATTGAATAAAGGCGGTCATCTCAGGGAGGTTTTATATTAGATAGTTGATAACTTCCTTTGAGTAGAAATTTATATCTCCGCACGAATAATTGCAGTTAATTAAGATTTCACATCAATTCGTTAGATGTAAAAAGCAATAGAAATAAAAATTTACTGATCAATGTATACTCACAAAAAGTCAAATAATAACTAGTTCGCTGTAGCCATAGTTACCCAAACACAGCTGGTTGGACATTGAATTTTGCATAGTGTAGAAATTTCTCTATATATTAACTTTATTTTAACACTTCTCCATGCCACCAAATTTGAAATAAAAATAAATTTCAAATATCACGAAGTATATTAGATTCGATTATTTAATGAGTACAGTTTTCCAGGGTTTAAAGCAGCAGTAAATAAATTAGCATATGCGTTAAAACTGTCTTCATAGAAATTAAGTAATTGTAAGATGAAAATGCTGTTGGAAATTACCTAATGCTGGCTCTGGTTACGAGTAATCAGTCTTTCCTCATCAAACATCTACCGGCAGCTGGTTTGCCCCGTACACATTGCGTTAGCGAAGGAGAGGTCAGGGATAGAAAGATCTGATGCCTTCCTGGAGAATCGATGCGGTGAAGAGTTCCGGGGTTTCCAGCCAGGTGAATATGGTGTCAACCGACGTTTCGGCACTTTCCTCAAGTACCATCTTCAGGGGTCTCCAGAGTGCCGTACCGTTTTTCTGTTCTTGTATATATAACGACCGGGTGTTGGTGGCTCGTTCCCCATTGGCTGTTGAGTAGTGCCAGCTGGTTCTGAGCATTGGTATCTAAATCACGTCGTATGTGGTGGATTCGTTCTCTGACCAGCGCTAGGCCGGTGCGTCGTAAGATGTTCCTGGCTGCCGGGGTATCCACCGGTGGGCGTATTCTGGAAAGCCTTGGGATGAGTTGTTGGTCGCGGCATTTCAGCAAGAAGGCAAGCGAACTCAGCAATTGCGCCTTTTTCTTCCGCAGTTGTTCAAGGCGACGAATACTGCGGTGAATCTCCCCCCGTAGAGGTAGGTATAGAAAGATCTGATGCTTTCCTGGCGAATCGATGCGGTGAAGAGTTCCCGGGTTTACAGCCAAGTGAGTAAGTATGGTGTCAACTGACGTTTCGGCACCTTCCTCAAGTGCCATCTTCAGGGGTCTCTTGAGTGCCGTACCGTTTTTTTGTCCTTGTATATATACCGTTGTCAGGGAGTTTGTCAATCAGTTTTTTCGATACAATCCCCATCGAGGAACATTTCCTCAATTTTAATCTCACATGTCAGTTACAGATTATTTATTTTTGTAAAAGTAATTTGTAATGTTTTTCTTTAAATTTTCTTGTGAATTATTTCAAATTAATATTTTTAAATTTGTTTAGTAAAACTATATTATTACATAGATATTAAAATTTTTAAAATAACCGTTATAGGATATTTTGTACCTCTTATGCCATCTGCAATCTCCTGCTTTTCTTTTCCAACTTCCATATCTTCAATCGCCGATTGTTTCAAAATGTTTCCGTAGAGAAACAAATAATCAAAGCGTTATTCACTGTTACAAACTAATCAAATGATACAAGATTGAACGTAAGTAAATAATATTTTATGCATAAACGCATAATTTTAGCATATATTTCAGCTTAAAGTAAAACAAAAGTTCTTTACTTGAGCTGGAATCGTCCGGATAGGTTTTCAACAAAGCTGCCAAAATTTGCTTAATGTATACTCATCATCAAATTTCGTAATTTAATGCCTTCACATTTATGGGCAGTACATTGATCAACGTACAAAATCATTTATTTTTCATGTTCGCTTATTTTATACTCAATTGTATAATTGATGTAATTGTATTGAATAATTTTATAATTATATAATCAATTGCCCCTCACTAGATATAGTTTTTGAATTCTACGATCTTATGTAATTCCTTAGCATACAGAGGATTTTTATATTAATAATTTGTCTAGGTATTTTTTAATTGTCATCCGAATCAATACAAAAAGGACGGCAATCCTCTCTTCATTCTTCTTCCCTCCAGGGCAGGATTCACCTTTCACTGCAAATATTTTATCGGGCAATTTTAAAATCTCTTCTCATCTGTATAGTTCAAGTATTTTGGTTCCTGACTACATAAAAAGGTATGCAGAGTAATTCTTCCATTCTTAAACGCTTGGATTCACCGATACCTTCTCTCCACATGCCTTCAATGGCATGTCGATATATGGAGGTAATTTTTTTGCCCCGTGAATTTATTGCCGATACGATACGAGAGGGTAACTAATGTGCGAAGGTTGCAAAATAAACAGGCTTTTCCTATATAATTACACTAAACAGGGTTGTCACCAGTGCGGTATTACGATAAATTGAGGTTCGTTAGGTAATACTGTATCTGTTTAAATTGTGTCGGGTTGAATCGAATGGAAGCTGTAACTTAACGGAAGCTTTGTGAGGCGCTGTGACAGATTGAAAGTTGGATATACTCTATCTGCTGTCAGAACGTTTATATATGAGATCTCATCTATGTAACACTTTTTCCTGAGCCTAACTTGATAAGTTGTTTTTTAATTTTACTGTGATGTTTAAAGCATATAAAATTTTGTTTTGGTAAACCAAGTTACCAATTTATAATTCTTCGTTTTGTTTTACATTTGGGGATGTAATTTCTTTTTTCTGCGGATAGATTTAGACATATTTACGCTCTTTTCTATCAATTATGACAGCTCAATTTTCAAAAAAATACTTTTGATCAAATATCAATTTATATCCAATAACTTTAAAAGATAAGCATTCCGGCCACAGAGCAGCCGTCTTCTATTATCTTTTAGAAACAACCTTCGTTGAATCGATATTAAAGGGAGCTGCTTTATAACAG
Organism: Tanypteryx hageni; assembly: GCA_028673005.1. Taxonomy (NCBI): domain Eukaryota; kingdom Metazoa; phylum Arthropoda; class Insecta; order Odonata; family Petaluridae; genus Tanypteryx; species Tanypteryx hageni. The sequence goes on along the minus strand of CM054113.1, from coordinate 126,644,320 downwards.
GAATGCGCAACTGGTTTTCCCAATCTCTTTTGGCTGTTGGTGACACATAGTTTGTCAATTCTATTTCATCCAAAAGATGAGATCCATAAATCTATCTATCTTTCTGTCCATCTCTAAAGCCATTCACATATCTGGAGGTCGGCGTCATGAGGATGGCTCTCCATTTTTAACCTGTCTCGCCGCATTCTCTCTTCCTTCTATTTCTCCCAAATCAGTCCTCTTTCTTTTATATCTCTCTTCACGCCATAAATCAACCATCTCTTCCTAGATCTTTCTCTAGCTCTTTCCATAATTTTCCATTTTATCTCCAATAATCCACTCTCAAGACGTGTTCATACCAAATTAACCGTTTTCTTCCGAATTCTGCTTTATTTGGGTCTGCATCCATTTTCCTTATAAGTTCCTCATTTCTTATTCTTCTTAATACCTTTATCTCTATTGTATGTTATCAGCTTTAATTCTTCGTTCATAATGACCATGTTTCAGCTTTTTTGTCAAGTTTGGTTTCAAATAGCATATATAGAAGGAGGTTTGTCGGTCTGTCCGTTGTCTATGTATCCAGAACCCGCAAGATCCTGTGCAACCAAACTCATTATGGGCTCCACCTACATCCAGAGAAAGGTCGAGAGGTATGTTGGATTTCAATTCCAGTACCACACACTCGAATCCAAGAGTTTTCTTTTCCACCATAAAATGGAATAGAAATGAGTGCGCCATATTTTAACCATGCATTTCAAAGTTACTTATGATTAGGTTTGGTAAATTTCGACGTTTATTTTTCTTCAAATTTGACCATTAAAATAGACGTTTATTTTTCCTAAAAATCGGCGACGAATATCTACGTTTGTTTTAAACATTTAATTAGGCTTTATAATTTTCGAAGTTTATATTTCACAAAAAGCGACCACTAACATCGTTTTTTCCTAAAAATCGAGTACGAAAATCAACGTTCATTTTAATACATTTTATCAATTTTTAACAATAAAAATTACAGAAATTGGATTCTTCTAATCAAATTTTACTAAAAATTTATATATTACAATAAGACTTCTCGCATATCGGATTTTTTTTTCTCTCTAAAATTTGCTGAATGTGTTGTTGTTGGCTTTGCCCACCAACCCGGAACAGCTAATTTTACGAAATAAATCGCAAGCAAATTTTACTCGTTAAATCCCGCCACTTGTTCTAGATATCGTGACCATTTAATAACAAAATTAATGTGACGTTAATATAATGCACTTCATATATGAGTATATTAAAGAAAGAATCTTATCTTGTTGAGTACAAACGATGATAAGTGTACAAGAAAGTCTCGATTACGAACATTGAACGATGCTACAACAGCATTGCAAGAAAAAATAAGCATGGGACTCTTTCACTCGGAGAATGAATTGAGGGTATGGATACCAAAATAGAATTTTTGACTATTTTTAAAAATACTATAAAGCAAGGTTCCAGAAATATACTCGTAGTAGTAGATGTTTAAGCTAACCAACCACGAAATGAGTTTTGGGCGAGTGGATTTTGTCAAGCGGGGAGTAAAATTTAGTTATACTTTCGAGGCCTGCTATAGGGATATTTGGCGATCAGTATCAATTCAGTTTGGGAAAATCTTTCTTTTCGTATTTTGGAGGGCATAATTCATAAGAATTTTGAATAAACAGAGTATGGAAGCTGATCATATCGTGCAAGCGACCGAAGGGGCGTAGAGATTATGAGATGTGGTCGAGGTTAAAGACAGAGTGCAATAAAACGTTCATATTGTTTTGTCCCGTACCCGTGTCAGCTCAGTATGTATCCTTAATAGATAAGGGATCTTAGAATGAATGAATAAAGCGTGGCTGTCTGATACGAAAAATGCCGATTTTCGCTGTTGATTTGGACGTTTGGAGCTAAAATATCTTAATTTGTGTGTGATAAAGCAATTATACAAATCCGAATGAATAATCTCATAGAAAATTGAGTAAATTCTGTATTGCAGGTCGTATAGGAACCATAATTAAAACATCGTCTGGATAAATAAATATTTTTCTTCTTTCTATACTCTCGGTCTTTTTCACCTCTTCACTCATTATAATATATTATAATGGAGATAAAGGCTACCTTTCCTCATCCAATGTTTTTTGAACAAATCCGAATTTCCAGATCTCGTTTTGAAGATTGTAGAGCCACTGCATATCTGCTTCACTTGCAGCCTTATCAAATCTAGGCCGATTCAATCTATCCTTGGTGATTTCTCTGTTTTGATCTTCTGGTGTATGGAAACTAATCGCCCTTATTAAAGGCATTTTATTTCATCCTGACCGCTTATTTTACCTTTCCAATCCATATCTCAAGGAATCTTCTAATAATCACCACTCCTGCCACACATTTTCACTGCTACGCTAACAACATTTTCTTTTAATATCTTACACTCTTCTTCTCTCTATAACTACAATGTTTGATTTTTGTTCCTTTTTACACCTCAATATTAGACGAACTTTTATCAATTTAAAAAAATACTACGTGAATAAGATCAACGAATATTCTCCATTTAATTATTAACTAGTAGTTGCCCGTCGATAGACCGTCTGGTTGGTTAGATTAAATATTGTCTTGGTAGTTAGCCTTCTGTCACATTACCATGTAGCTCAGCTACTGCAAGGTTTATTTCCTTCTACTAATGTCCGCTAGGAGCGCCACATTATTTCCTACAGCGTCTAATGCCCGCTAGTAGCGCCACCTTAACAACGACCACAACTGCGTCGAGCAGAGCTTAGCCGGTCACACAAAATCTAAATATCTCGCCAACGGTATGACCGATTTCAATTTCATCATTTTCCTGCAAATCTGTAGGTTGAGACGTTTAATTTTGTGCATCACATGTTAAAGTGGCTGTTCCCTTCGCTTTAAAAACATCATTTTTTACGCTATTAATATATATATTTAAAGTCCGATAGAATGTTATGACAACCATAGTTTATCCTAAGGGATACTTAAAACCTCTGTAGTAAATTTATTTGATTTAAAGTTAAATATCTCGATGAAAGGTTCTATTTCGTGTTACTGTTCCTTTCCGGAAAAATTTCAGAAAAAAAAGCAAATGAAAAGATTAGCAATCAAATTATCTTAATAATCCTCCTTTTATAATTGAAGTCTTTTTCCTTCCTTCCTCTTTCACCTCAATCCTTTCCGCTTCAATTCCTTCCCTCACCACCACTCTCCTCACCTCTCCCTCCCTTCACCCCCACTCTCCTCACCAATTCCTCCCCTCTTCCCCTCCCACCTCCCTTCTCTCTCCCCATAACCTACACTGTTTCTCCTCCTTGTTAATATTCTCCGCACTAGCACGTTACCGCCGTGCATCCCACCTCCTTTGTCCCAGAGGATATCACTCTCCGTTTCCCTTCCTCTCCCCACATTCGGATAAATATCACCCCTTCCTATCTTCTTATTCCACAGAGCTATCTAATTCTCTGCCTCTTACGCAACCTTTTCTTCCTAAATGCGTGTGATCACTATGGAAAAAAGTTATTTACTCCTTTGTATTAGAATTTAAAAGGAAGGGAAGAGTAAGGGGGAATATTTAAAGAGTCTGAATCAGACAACGAAAGTTTTTAAACAGGAAATTGACTTGCTTATCTTTATATTTCAACGTCAGTTTCTCTTTTATTTTCTGAATACCAATTCGAGTTGAATAATTTATTCACAATTTTAAATTCGTTCCAAATGAATTACTGTGATTAAAAAAACTGTTTAGCAACTTTTACCTAATCGTTTTTTACTTTGGTTCGAAAGTCAATGTGGCAAGAAAATGTAATTAAATTTACAAAGCAGTTTTAAATTGCTCGTATTTTGTAAATGACCGACAAAATTGGTAATTTCCCGTATCGTTAACGATAACGAGAGCACAAAGAACAATGCATAATCAAGGTCTACTAACGGATCCGCCGCCGCGTCTCATTACAACAACGCGCATACGCATGATACATCATTCTGCAACTGCTCCACCTTCCTTTCTCTCTCGCTTTCCACACACACGCATGCACCGTTTCTTATCGCCCCTTCACATTCTATCCTCTTCCCGAATTTCCTCTTCTCACCCACTTCAACCGATATGCCTAATCCGCGTCCGATTCCACACTTCCCTCCCCTTCCACCACCCTCCCTCCCATCCCATTTCCTCCCTTACTCCCATTTCTTCCTACCTTTCCTCCCTCCATCCCCTTCCCCCTCCCATCCTCACTTTCCCTCCATTACCACCTCCCTCCCTTCACTTCTAAATACCTGCAGTTTCAAAGCCTCCCTCCTTCGCCGCAGGCAAACAGACGCCACGTCATCCATCCATCGTATCTCCCGTATTGTCTCCCGTTCTCTTCTCTTCTTTACTAATTCTCTTGTCGTCGCTCACATACGCTTCTCTTTCCCCCTTACCGCCTCCCCCTGAGAGCTCCTCCCCCCCCTCCCCCAACCGATACTATGTTTCCTCGTTGACACGGTGCGAGCCTTCGCATTGATTAATTTCTACCTCTTATTGTCGCTCTCGCTTTATCCTTCCGGTTGCGTTCGCATCCGTGCGTCTGCGTGTGTGTTGCTCACCGCGAGTAAACTCTCGATTCCCTTTTCTGCGCTCCACGATGTCATTTTCCCTTTCACTAAGCTACAATGTACACATCCTCCAATCGTTTGCTTTATTTTGGTGAGGAAAACAAGTGCGTCATTATGGATTGAATTTCTGTAACGTGCTCACGAAAGACGATTTTGTTATGGTAATATTACCCTTCTTATTACTATATTATGTATATGCATGCATACACACACACGTACGATAAAAAGTGGGATCATGTTGGGAAGTAACCTTCTGATGTTCATTCTCACATATTAGTAATATATACATTTATCCGGTGATAACGATACTTCTAACTTTGAAAACAACCCAGGAATGAGAAAGATTGCCGAATTTCATAAACGTAACAGACTCGGGTATTAATGTTTAGTTATAAAACAACGCTTCTAAATACATATTCCTAATAGTTTTTGGTAAGTGCTATTAAAATTGAAAGATGATACATTGTGGGATTTCAGAGTTGTAAACATTCAAATTGGTCTTATCGAATTTCCAGGGCTAAAAACAGTGTTTTTCTTCAAATACAGCCCATTATAAGATATTTAAACATAAACTAAAAATTTATAATGTACATCAGTTAACGTAAAAACAAATTTTCTATTCGCTAATTTTCACCCCATTAAAATAGTTGCGGTTTTTTTAGATATACCGCCTCTTCCTGAGGTATCTAGACTTTTAGCAAGGACAGTATCTGTCAATAAGTAAATATCAAGAAAAATGATATCTGCAGCCATTGGTTAATAACCTTATTGCGAAATAACGTTGCACCGAGTGATAAAATTGGTACCAGCTCAACCACTATGATTCAGGGAAAAACGAAACTGATGATGACAAATGTTTCAGCTCTGAATATTGCTGTCACCTCTGCCGTTGTTTTGAGATGTAGAGCAGTTGTTTACAGGAAACCCTCTCTGATCTATCTCTAAGCCAACAAAAAGTCCAAACCAGGACTAATGCAGGCTGGTCCCGAATTGATTACTTATATTAAAAGGAAATGCTTCATTATATGTTAGTCATTCCAAGGAAATCTCATACCATAAATACCATTTGTAATTAATATTTTATCAATGATAGAGAAAAATGGGAAAACAAATTAATATCAGATTTAAAGTACTAAAGCAATGTCAAAATCTGTTTCTGACATTATAGTTTGAACGTATTTATTTTAAATAGACGAATTTAATAAATTTTACTATTTATACGATCATATATATATATATATATATATATATATATATATATATATATATTGAAATTTAATCGGAATAATACTGAAGCAAATGAAATTTAAAGGGTTCTTCAGTTACATTTTCGGAATTTCTTGAATAATACGAAGGAATTTTAAAGATTAATGGAACCCTTCGAAGCGGATGTCATGTAATCACAAAGATGTAGCGCGTTTTAATTTAAAATATCTCTAGATTGCGATCTTAATTATTAATATCTCAACCGTTGTTGCATATCGCGAAGTTTTTCATTTTTTAACCTTTAAAGCGTCATTTAAATGCACCAACAAGTAGATAAACGATCGTTTTTATAAGTTTTCTAATTTCTAATATTAATTTTTCTTTGAAAACTGCCTATATCGGATATAAAACCAGAAAAATGAATTCGTTTCTTAAAAATACGCGTCAGCTTGCGTCATCATTAATAATAAAAAATTAAAAGCTAACATCGAAAAAAGATGAATGATTCTGTCTTTTAGATACCATGTCAGATGTCATCATCGCCACTGTCTGATGACGATAAATCATTTTAGGGTAGAAAAGTCTGCTACTTCGTCATCCACGCCAAAGAAATCATCCTCAAAATCGTTCAGAAGTATAAAAGAAGCACCACAAGGGTTTCTTTTTTTAAACCACTCGTGTTGCTGAGAGAGTAATAAGCGCGAAAATTATGCGCTGGTGCAAATTAATCGATCATTTTCGTATACGTGAGCGCGATTTTGTATGTATGTGTGTGTGCGCGCGACTATGTAATGTATTTGAAAATCTGGCAACTCGATGGTATGCGTATATCGAATATTTGTTGACTCGAAATGTTTATTCTCCTGAGAAAATTTTCTAAGCATTACCCATCGTTTGCTATAACTGGAATTCTGAAGCTCAAATAAGATTAATTTCCTTTCCGTATTTAAGTAGAAATGAATTTCAACCGGTAGAAATTCTGTCATCACCTGAGGATCGCTTTATTATTTATTTAAGAAATTGAATTATAATAATTTATGTATTTTATGTATTTTATTTATTATTATTTTATTTATTTATGTTAAAATAACCGATTCCTGTTATAAAATAGCATCTTTCTTCTCGTTTCCTCATGTCACGGTATAAAACTTTTTCATGCTCTCTCTATCTCTCCCCTCCCATTTCTCATTTATATGCATCGGATTCGTTTTCATGGTGCCAGGATTTCTTATTGTTAAAATCTGGAAAACTTTGCAATTTTAATAGGCCAGATTTTAAAGCTTATTCTTTATTGATTCGGATTCTCACAGCAAGAAAAATATACTTAATTCTTTCATCAGTACAACTGTCAAAGTCTCAAGTTCATTTTTTAATTCTGGCCAATTTGTTGTATTATAGGAACGTCATGGATATAAATGGCGACGCAATTTATTTCTCGTTAGATAATTTTTATTATAAAATAATGCATTACTATTCCACATGATCAGGCCTTAAGATTATTCTCGGTGTCTCACGTTTATATCTATAAACCTTTCAAATATTCTATATCTACCATTGCCCCATTGGTGTGACGTAACGCACATACGCAATTACGCTACAAAATTAATATTATAATGCCGATTAAGCCGATAACTTGTTACATTCAATTAAAATGTAGAAAATGGAAGAAAGAACACCCCATCTAGCACCAAAAATGACGATTTAGAAAGTGATTTTGGTAATGGATTAGGAGCAATGAGCGTAATGTGCAAAATTTGGTACTTTAATCACAAACGTTAATATTTCATCGCGAGTGTGCGGCCTGCATTGCGCGCCCCATGATCCAAATTATTGGCGGAGCAATATCATATTGTGGATGCATCGTTGGTTCAAGTAGTAGTTAATGCAATAATTTTTTTCTTTCTTGTGTTTAGAAGTTACGTCACATTCTAATTCAATAATATTTGTATACTCTGCAGCTGCTTTTGTTACCGAAAATTATGTTTAAGTGCGAAAGTTTTTTTTCTGAAAGATTTGTCCTGAAATATTCGTGCGTTCTATCTGCCGGTACTCCTTATCGGCCGGGAAATATGGTACAGTTGAACCTCCCTGATTCGGCATTCTATGGAACGGAATCATTTATGGTTCGAAATCCTCCTGGAATATTGATAACACCGGAAATAACCTTCATGGTCTGGAATTACGGCATGGATGGCGTTTATATTTTCCCGTTCTGTGTTCCAACAGATTATGAAAGGATTTTTTTTAATGTTAAAAACTTCCGCAAAACGAAAAGATTTTCCGTCTCATCTATGAGCTCAACCGGATTGAATAAATCAGACTGGTTGTATGAGAAACCTCATATACATAGGCAAGTCCATTTATACATTATTTTATGTCTTCCTATATCTTATTCACTCATGAGAATGAGAATGATCCAATTGTACTTAAGAATTTCGAAAGATAAATGAGTGAGGCCTACAAAAATTTACGGAAGTACGTAATGCAATATATATCGCTTCGTCCCCACAGAAAGAAGAAAACACTGAATCTCTATCAGTTTAGGAGGAAGTACTTTTCTAACGTATACGCAATGACGGCGAATCAAATTGGAGCAGAATCGAACAATCTGGATATCAGGCGCATGCGCCATAGGCCTTTTCATGTACGCTAGCCGACCTGTTCGACATTATATCTAAAGATCCGGGCAGGAGATGAAGCAGAATTAGATTATTTCACTTACGTTTCAATAAATGAAATAAACTAACTTTTATTTATATTTTTTTCACTTACATTTTTCGTTATAAATGAAGAGATTACTGGATTTTTATTTGATAAAACTGTAAATGAAAGAAATAACACTACACTTGTCTTGTAAGTTTTTTAATCTCTTAACATCTTTTTCCAAATCCTTTTTACAATTTAATTAAAGTCCACAAAGGTCAATGTTTTTTCGGTTAAATTTGTAATTAAATTGACAATAGGAGATTTTATATTATTATTGCAAAGTGCTGTTACAAAAAGTCATTTTTCATATGGTAATTGTAAAAAGCTAAATGCCAGTTTGAAGTAATAATTACATTATTTTAATTTACTTTATATTCAACTAGTGTATTGTCCGTCATATGACGGATTAATAATAATATTTCCTCCCTCCCTCTGTCTTCCTCCCTTCCTCTGTCTTTTCCTCCCTCTCTCTATCTCTCCCTCTATCTGCCTCTTCTCTCCCACCTCCACATCTCATTCCCTCCTCTCCCAATTCATAGCTCTCCCTCTTTTTATCTCTCTCCCTCTTTATCTCTTTCCTTCCATTATTTTCTAATTTTATACCTCCCTTACTCTCTGTACATACCTTTCATTCTATATCCCTTCCTTCCTATCTCCCTCCCCACATCTTCTCTCTCTTACTTTAGAACAGCATTTGGAAATGTGTCACCTTTTATCATCTCTATTCTATATAGTCGTTTACATAAGCAAAAGAATCCAAACTAAATCCAACTCCCATTAGGATTGCGTATTTTCGCGAAAAATCCTATGATAGTTTAAGGATATCTATACACTCGCGTATATTACACATATGCGGGTTGAGACAACAATCGATTCTTAAATTTTAACAATGACGTGGTCGGCAAGGCAACATCTGGTTTAAAAGCCAATATTTTCCCTAAATATGTGATTTAAATGTTTAATATGAGAGATGTCAAACGGTAGGCGGTAAAAGACGAATAGAAAAAGAAACTTCATTAATTTTCCTAAAACATAATTTAAATTCGAAGATCGTACGTTAATTTTTCAAATTTTAATTTTCAAAAGAATAAAAGCCTGCATTTCAAAAAGTCGATTTTCACGTGTTATATTACGGGCAATGTAAATCGACCCCCTGGAGTCGAACACGAATCTTTTTTCGTATTTTTTTTCGTCATTTAATTTTTATATCTGAATAAAATAATCCTGCGAAATTTCAACCTTCCGCATAATAGGAAAATTTGTTAAAAACGCGTTAAAAGGTGCCATTGATGACGTCAGCGATATACAAAAACCCTACCATATAGGCTTTTATTATAATAACTAGCGTAATTTCTCGTCAAAAATGACGGGTATGCGTTAATTAAGTATTAAGTTAAAATAAAATTGAAATAAAATATTAATGAAACTAACTTTTATATGCACTAAAAATTTATCAATGGATATAAATTTTACATAATTGAGTGTTCTAGATTCAGCTCCGCCGTTTCATCGCCGCCAGTTCAACGCCGGCGTTTAATCGCAGGGACGATTCAGCGCTGGCCGTTTCAGCGCAGGCCGTTCCATTATAAGTAGATAAATTATTATTCTATTTATTTATAGATACAGCTACATTTAAACGTGCTTTCTAAAATGAGATATAAATACTTTTATTGCCTTAGATGAAATTATTTGAATAATACTCTACCCCCCCCCCCCCCCCCGGGTTGGGTAAATTAGTTAGTGTTTTGGTTTCTTCCCACGTTCACTGACCCGCTCCTCTGAGGGGACAATATTTCACAATATTTCCCAGTTAAGTATTTTCCGAATTAAATGTATAATTCAAACGAATAATTTTTAACTGTAAAAATGGGAAATATATATAAACACATTATTTAAATAATTGTACATAAAACAATAAAAGAGTATTCATTTTTAATTGAAGATAGCACGGTACGTTACGTATAAATTCCGTTGTATAAATGTAACTATCTATAAAGAAATAGAATAAAAATTTGTCTACTTATGATGAAACGGTCTGCGTTAAAACGGCTGACGATGAATCGTCCCTGCGATTAAACGCCGGCGTTGGACTGAATTGTCCCATTCGGATATAGGGTTGACATGGTAGTTAAAGAAATAAATGTACGTTTGTGGCGCTAATTTGAGGTGGGAGTATATTGCACTTCCTCCGAATAAAATTAATAAATTTTAATTTTATGAAATAATATTTTATGTGGATTGAAAATTGAAAAATATATATTTCACATTTTAGTACAGTATGCTCCAGAAAGTTGAATTATTTTTTTGGGAATTGGCCGTTAAAAGCTGTCCGGGAAACGACCCTGGTATGTGGCCTAAACATTTATAAAATAACTTATTGCATACATTAATAGATAATGGTCCCCTTCAAGTAAGAAATTATTACTCTCCCTTGAATGAGAGTGGAAGAAAATTTTCCGATGCCTATTGTATGCGCACTCTTTCAAATTATGAGAAAAGTTTGAGAAATTGGATATTGTATTCAATTTCAAGAGACTGTATGTAGGCATGAGAAGAGCGTGATTCATATTCAAAATTGTACTAAATGGTCAGATCTCTTGTCAGCTTTAAAAAACAAGTGGACGATATATAAGTACATTCAGCGAATTTTTGAAGGAGAAAGGATGCATTGGTGTGATGTTATAAAACGCAAGTCATTCTGAAGCAATACTTGCGTAAGTGACGATGATTACAATGCTTTCGGAGAGTATGATGTATTTAAATGTACTCTACGAAGCACTGTTTCTCTTCTTCCGCAATGAGGGATGTATTGTCGAGCTGACCGCAGACGCACATGCGCCTGTGATGTCACGCGAGAGAGGTTCGTACATGCCAGTGAGAGACTTTGAACGGCGTCTGACAGTGAGTGCCTTCATTTGTCTTCTGTACGCTCGTGGGTCTTACGGAGCGAACACACACATTATAGATTTGTCTTCTCGGGAAGGTCTTCCTGGTATTTTCACTCGAACTATGCCACACAATCTTTTCTTGGTAATAATGAGGTTTCTTTGCTTTGGTGGAAAAGCTACACGGCGGGAACGACTGTAAACAGACAAATTTGCACTTGCTTCAGCCATTTGGGAGAAATTTATTGCTAATTGCATTCTTTGCTACAAGTCCTCTGAGAATATTACTGTGGATGAAAAGGTTTTTCCCTCTAAAGCTAGATGCCCATTTACGCAGTATATGGCAAATAAGACGGATAAGTTTGGCGTAAAAATCTGATTAGCTGTTGATGTCAAGACTAAATATGTTGTTAATAGTTTTTCTTACTTTGAGAAAGACGAGACGCAACCCGCAGAACGGACTCTTGCTGAGCAAGTGGTTTTGCGTCTTATCGACCCATGCATAAACAGAGGAAGGAATGTTACTTGTGATCATTTTATTCACCTCACTGAATTTAGCAAAACCGTTGAAGGAAAAGTGCACAAGCCTCTTAGGCACAGTCAACCGAAGCAGAAGTAAAATCTCTTCCTCTGTGAAGTCTACGCATGATCCACTCCACACGACGGTCCTGTACAAGCACAACGACATTACTCTTACATCTCACCAAGGTAAAGTGAGCAAAACCGTTCTCATTCTCAGCACTCTTCATCCTGATGTGGGCATAGACGGGAACCACTCGAAGAAAATTTCCAACACATTATCATTTTACAACACAAATAAGTGTGGTATTGACATAGCGGACAAAATGGCGCGCAAGTACACGGTTAAATCCATGAGTCGTAGATGGTCTGTGCACGTATTTTTCAATGTGCTCGACCTAGCAGGCTTCAATGCCTACACCCTGTATAAGGAACTTACTGGTGCAAAAATACCTCGGAGAAAATTCATTAAGCAGTTTGCTACGGAACTAACAAAGCCTTACTAGTCGTCTCGGAAATTTGCAGCTCCTTTACCTACTCTTACTTTGAAAAAAAAGGGCGAAGAAAGTTCTCGCCGTCAGCAATGTAAGGTTGGTCGCTGCAACATGAATAAAACAAAAGACAAATGTCAAACATGCAAAAAAATTGTCTGTAGAGCGTGAAGAGCAAATGTGACAAGAAAGTGTGTCTGTGTTGAGTGTGCTGAATAGCTTTTGAGAATGGAAAAATGTAGCCAAAAATGGAAGCCAAAGCGGAAACCAAGAAACGGAGACAAGGTTGTATGGTTTCTGTAACTTTGGTATTTCTTTCAATTATGACTATATTTCTAGCATTTATTCTATATTTATATAATATTGTACTTGCCTAAATATGGATGTTTTTTTCGTGCTTTGGTTTCATCAATGCGGCGGCCGGAATTAGTCCAGGGGATGCGTCTTTTCTCATTTATTCTCTGTTTTCCGTAAGAATCTTATTCTAATAATTACTTGTAGTATCTATACAGTTTCTGTAATTCTTATTGTTTTACATATTTCCTACTTTATAAAGGACGAATAAATCATTTAAATTTTCTCTGTAAACTGTCTGAAATGATTGAGCATCTTAAAAGCCCGAAATTCACCGCTTTAATTAGTAGCGGTGAAAATGACCGCTCCGGTAAACGGAGGTATGCGGGTTACCTGGTAAACCCAGTGTTAAATCTGGTTGTGAATGACGCTTCGAAAGTCAGTTTTGAAATTGCAGATTTTTTCAACACCATACAAGTATGCATTTTTCTCGTCGTCTATCCGAAGATGGTGTTTTTTGAAAAAAATATATATATATATATATATATATATATATATATATATATATATATATATATATAATTTAACTTTGAAACCAGTATCATGCACAGGATGGGAAAGCAGAATTGATTGTGAGTCAATAAAACCATTGCGTTTTGAAATCGGTGAAGTTTATGATTCTTTGCTGGAAATAATGGATGACGAAAAGGATGACATGACTACATGCCGTCAGGCGCAATGCTTAGCATCTAAAATAAAACCATTTAAATTTATATGCTCAATAATAATTTGGTATGATATACTATTTAAAGTAATCATATCTAATAAACTTTTACATCAACCAACCCTGAATATAAAATCATGTGACGATGTTTAAAAACGTTTAATTCATTTTTTCATGAAAAAAAGTCCTGATGAGAGTTTTTTAGAATACTTAAATATGGCCAAGAATGTAGCAGATATACTGGAAACAGAACCTAAATTTGCAAATAATAACATGGTTAGGCGAAGGAAAATGAATTTTGAGAATGAACATCAAGATGAATGTTTTAAAAATCCTCAAAAACGCTATAACATTAATTTTTATTTTGCAATTTTTTATAGGGTACTAAATTCATTAAATGAATGATTCTCGTTATTAAAGAAACACAGTAATGTTTTTGATTTCCTCTATCAAATCTCGAAATTAAGAGATGTAACTGATGAATAAAAGATGAACTTATGCAAGAATTTGGAGAAAAAATTTACAGACAATATTAAAAAGGAAGTTGATATTGATTGGCTAGATTTGTACCAAGAATTAAAAAAATTTCAGAAAATATTAAAACCCGACGTGGATGCTTATCAAGTTCTGGACTACACTTTTAAAAATAACTTAAATACAGCATTTCCGAACGTTGTGGCAACAATAAGAATTTTTCTTACTTTACCAGTATCAGTAGCGGAAATAATAAATAATAAAAAATTATTTAAGAAATACCAAGAAAGATTAGTGAGTTAATCAATGATATCTATTGAACATGAAATGACTGAAATATTAGACATTGATGATATTATTTATATTAATTATATATTGAAGAAAAGATTTTCTGATCTGAAAACTAGAATCATTTGAAATGTGTATCCTATCCTGCTTGTGTTTATTAATAGAACAGGAAATATAATTTATTTATTGCATAATGTAACTCTGATAATGTTAACTAATAAAAAATCAATGTTTATTACTAAATTGACTAACATTTAATCTCATAAATAAAATATTATTCTAATTCTAAATATTTATTCATTTATTGCTAATACTGTCCTATAAAAATACAAAGGCATAAATCTGATATTTCAAAGAACGCCTAAAAAGGGCGGCCAATGAGTGACTTGCACACGGAAGGCCGTGAGGCACGGCGCGCCCCTGTAATTCATACTTATTGATCTGTTTCGTTCTTCGTTTAGAAGTATTGTGCAAAAAATGGAACAAAACACATAATTATATCCTGAAAAATTATACTTTTATACTCTTTGTAAACAGACTAGAAAATTTTCTTTTACAAGATTTTTTAAATCCCGCTATAGCTAATCAGAAAGGGTTTTGCCCCACTATGGCTGATCTGAAATCTGCTCACTATATGTATACCCAAAACTCATAAATATTTTAGGAGAAGGTTTGAATTGAATTTAATTTGTGCACCTAACTGAGTCTTAAGTGTAATTATTCCCGAAGTATGCCATACACATATCACCTTTTTCCCACATGAAGCAGTGACAGAAATCTTCTGTTGGTTATGGCGATATTTTCGAGGTAGACATACGGTCTCGCAGCTATTAGTGCGATAGACTCTGCGGCTTAGACCACTTGATGAGATTTAGCAATGGTGACTCAATGGTAGTGTATGTTTGAGTACCATATTTAATTATATATAGTTGTAGAGATGTAAACCGGCTCCTACGATAGAAATCGTCAAACATTTTCACTCATTCGTTTGAATTTAAAGCCTAAAGTTACTAAGAAGTCGGAATAATATGTCATATAATACCATATTAGAAATAGTTCCATCATTTAGGATAAAATCCTATTATTACTTATTAAAATTAAATAATACTCGAAAATATCATGTAGTCACGTGTGTCTTTTGTAAAATCTCTGCTGTTTTTCATAGAGCGTTCCTTGGCAATGGCTTCGCGGGAAGAATTAAACGATCTTGCGGACCGGATCAGATATGCATTACAGAAGGAAATGTCATGGAGGATGCCTCTATAAAAAATCAACTAAGTCTAAAGAATGAATAAGTGTGAATTATACTTTTGGCCTCATAGAGAGATTATATTTTTGGTTTAAATCGATTATGCATTATTATTTTACCCTGATTTAGCACTTTAATTCGGGAAATAACGACCGCACGTGACTTTTATTTCTGTAACCGATGCTAAAACGGTCGTTTGTTGAGAAATCGCTAAATCGTAATGTGAGGGTAGCCAAAACAATGCAATCTGCCAGTTTGGTTTCCGAGACTTCAGCCTATTGTGCTTCAATCAGAATTACTTCCCCGTTGAGGTTAGTAAAGATAACAAGATGTATAACACATACGTTTCTCCCGAAGGGGATACCAAAGGGACTCGGGTCGTAATAATAACGTGGCTGCAAGGAGATAGAAACATGCCGTTAACTGGCCATTTTCTAAGCTCCTTAGTGCTCTACTGTATCTTTTGGAACCAACTACAAAATGGTCTTCGTCAAGTGAGACTGACTGCTTGAATCGACCATTATATAAGAGGTTATCTAGATATTCAATAAGTGAATTTTTAGCCTACTCTCCAAAAAACGGAAAGTAGTCTTATGAGACCGCCTCGGTGTCCGTGTGTGTGCCCCCTTAACATACGGTTACCATACATCCCGTTTTTAACGGGATCGTCCCGTTTTCTTAATTAAGTGTTCTGTTGTCCCGATAAAGTTAAAACGGGACGCCAATTGTCCCGTTTTTCCAGAGTGCCATTTAATATACAAAGTTACAGGAAAAATTAATCCCACACATATCACGAAAGTTATAGACGAAGACGAGCTTTTCGATTGAATACCACCATGTTACGAATATCAGTAAAAGCAAAATTGCCTAATGGAACACGACTTGAACTGAAACTGTCGAACGATGGTTTGTGCAAGTTGAAAGAATTTCGTTAAATATATTCAAACGATTTTGGAATTTTCTTTAGCTATTCCCGGCGCAAGTTCAGCTATAGAAAGTGTTTTATATAACAAATGCTCTGTGGACAGACGAAAATAACCGTTTCCTCGTTGGAAAGATCAAAGTAGTGATAGTGGCAAAAGTTCATTTTCGGGAACTTTCGTGCAATGACTTTTACAATTTGCTTTCAAACAATTCCCAATTCAGTCAAAATGTTAGTATGGTATGCTTGGGGTTCCATCACATTCTCCGCATTAAATCTGTTTCGAAAATTGTACAGGGAGAAAAGGGAATGGGGTGCATCTCTGTGACTTGCCCCCGGGCAAAGAAGAACCTAGCTACGCCACTGGCCAAATTACTGTAAGAAATATCTTCGTCCGCAAAGTACAAAACGTCTGCACGAGCGGATGAATCACCAATTCTCATATCAGCTTCATAACCAACCCCTCCAACATCAGCTGCAAATTAATTGCAAGTAAAACTTAATAAATATTTTTTTTTTAATTAATTTGTTGTTCATTCACCTATATTTCAGATTGTTAAGCTAAATTTCTATTTAGCCCCAGTTGGGATTATGATTTTGAACGAATTGTTTCATTGAATTAAAATGTACGTGTCGACAGTTTTTTAATTTTTAAAATCTGATCACCATATTGTATAAGAAAGTATGTAATGATCAATTTGGTACATAGAATATTCACATTAATTAATGACCAAAATGACATATTTAGACCGGATCCACTCAGCAGGGGTGCCACAATTGCAAAGTTAACCTTTTAGGTAATTATGAATTTGGAAGGAATTGGCATAGCCGATTTCAAGGAAAGTTTGTATGAAAAAAACAAAACAAAATCCAGATGTTTAATGTATAATAAAAAGCAGGGCTACCACAACATAAGATATTTAAAAAATTCTTTTTACACGTATTTGTGTTGAACTGGCCACACAAATTGTAACCAAATTTAATACTTATAATACGCACATATATACAAAACCATATTAGGATACATATTTAAACCTAATCAGCAAGCAGGGGTGCCACAATTACAAATTAAACTCTTTCAGTAATTAAGGATTTGGAAGAAATTGGCCCAACAGATTTCAATTAAATTTTGTGTATAAGATTTGTACAACATACCATCAAGATAAATCAAGATGTTTAAAGCGTAGCTATAAGCAGGGCTACCACCAGAGCCGTCTGAAGGGGGGGGGGGTGGCTGGGTGGGCAGTCGCCCAGCGTCTATGAGGAGCTATAGTAGAAATGCTATTCGAGAAATTATCTCGAGAAGAGGAGATAGGTGCTCGTTTACTCGTATACTGTTTATATATACTCGTATACTTTTCTCATTAATTTCCAATTAATAAATATAGAAAAATAAATATGTAATATATAATGGTACTTAAAATATATTTCACCTACTGTATTTTAGGAGAAACACTAACATAAACTTGAAAACAATAATAAAATTGTAATTAAATGAGAAATTTGATTTGTATAAATAGGGGCTCCCGGGGTAACCCTCTCGCCCGGGGCCCCGCGGGTCTTAGAGACGGCCCTGGCAACCACAATAAAAAGTTAAATAATATTTCTTTTACACGTATTCCTAGAGAATTGACCTAATGGATTTGAACCAAATACTAGCGTAATTGCCCGTCAAATATGACGGGAATGCGTGAACTAAGTATTTAGTTAAAATTTAAATAAAAATTAATGAAACCAACTTTTATGTGTATTAAAAGTAAGCAATAAAAATAAAATTCACATAATTGAGTGTTCTAGAGAGTAAAAATAGTTTTGGACGAATAAAAATTGTTTGACAAAGAAATACATTACGCTATATAATTTTCATACCCCCAAAATTATTTTAATTAATGTAACATTTAATTTTGTCTCTCTCTCCCTCTCTGTCTCTCTCCTTATCTCCCTCGTATTAAAGCTTTCAAATGCATGTATTCCTTACGCATATAGTATACGGATTAAAACGACAATACAATCTCGAGGTTTAACACTAACACTGTCGGCAAGGCAACATATCGTTAAAAAGCTTAAATTATTCAAATAAATATGATTTAAACGTAGAACTTGAGCGGATTTATATCATAGTCAAAAGGCGACGATAAGAATAACAAACGCCGTTTATTTTTCTTTAGAACGGTCTAGGTCTGATGATCGTAGGACCATTCTTTCTAATTTTAATTTTCAAAAGAGTAAAAGCCTGTAAGTCCAAAAATCGATTTTGTGTTATCTTATGGGAAATAGAAATTAACTACTGGAGTCTAACTCGAGTCTTTTTTGGGATTTTGTTTAGTAAATAGCTTTTACTATAAGAGACAAATGTTTCTAGCAAATTTCAATCTTCTACCTACTCGGAAAGTTTGCTAGAAATAGTATTACACTCAGTCAGCGGCGCGGTCTGGTGGTGCGCGGTGGACGTTTTTCAGACGGAGTAAGAGAAATATATATATACACACCCAAGTAGTTGGTGCTTGCATTCTGCAATAATTTCATCTAACCTTGAAAAAACATTCATTTTTCAGAGAGATATTTCATCGTTGGAATTATTTCTTTAATTAAAAAAATTTCTCCTCTGCGCCGATTTTCGTTTTCTCCTTATGGAACAATAATGGAGTAAAACAATCGCTAATATTTGTAATTTTAATAATACTATATTTTTCCACATTTGGTTAATAATGCCACACATTTCTGACAAATTTTCAAGTTGTACCAGTAGAAATGAAATAACATTTATCGAATTGTTTAAATTCAAATAATTTTAACGGTCGCAATAACATCAGACATTGAAATGTTTACTCGTTTATATAGACTATGATCTAAATTACTTGAAAATTTCAGCTCCCTATTTCGCCCGGTAGTATGTAGACATTTAGCTATTTGTTTAAATTTTACGAATTTTTAACTGCCAAACAAATTAAAATATCAAAATTTGTATAATCCCTATTTCGTTTTTTCATAAATTCTACCTAATGAAGAAATTTCAGCTCCGTAGCACATCCGGAAATACATAAACCTTGAAAATTTGTTTAGACAATTTAGATTTTCTAGCGGCGACATTGTTGAACTTTTTCAAGATTTTCGTTTTTTCTAGTCGGTTTTGCTCATAGTTCTACCAATAAAAAATTTCGAGTCTGCCGCTCTACTGTAAGTGTCTAAACATTAGTAGGTATCCTCCTTTATATATCTTATATGTTACTCCTCCTCTGTAAGGAACGTCTATATATAATGATATATAGATTTAATCTTTAAATAAATAAATAGCGAAAATAGTATATTTCAACCGGATCGACTAAACAAGGCTATCACAATATCAAGGTTAGTATTTTTTGTAACTATGAATTTCGAAGGTATTGGCTTTACGGATTTCAAAGAAATTTCGTTTGTAGGGCGAGTTTATAATGGGAAAACGAAAAGAATATGTTTAGAACAGATCAAAAAAGCAGAGCAAAGCACATTATAAGGGAGAATATTTTTTATTTCAAATCAAATACATTATTATACGATTATACTACGGCGAATTTTGACGAAATGCACTTATATACCACTGCAAGCCAGTGTACACCCCCACTTATTATATATTAAAATTTTATTGAAAGGAAAGTAGGCGAATTATTTATTTCCAGAACTGCTAGTTTATTTACGAGCTAGAGTTTGATTAATAGCAGACGTTCGCTTTTCCTATCCATGTGGCCATCGTTTCAAATGCAGCTGTGCTTTCCCCTAGATGCTAAATGAAATAACGCAAAAAGGTGGTAAAATGCCATAAAATCTGCTTTTCGATCGATTTCGGTAAATTGAGTGTTGTGGCTAGCATTGCATAAGGAACACCAATTACGTACAGACTCGACCCAGTATCTGTACTTGTTTCGAAAAAGCAATGAATTCCAGGGTTTCCTTTGCGCTATACTTCATCAGAGCGATACTTACTGTTGAGAACAATAACTGCATACATTCAGAATTGCGAAACCGTATTTAAAAATACATTTATATTTTTTCCAAATTATTATGCGTCTTTTTCAGTCTGGTCATGCTCATATTGAAATTCCCCGCCAGGTTATCAAATAGCGCAGGATAACAATTCTGCACCAGAGAACAACGATTTCCATCGACAATTTAGTTTTTACATTGCTCTTTGAAGCTGAGCATATGACCTACATTCTGCGAAACTGAAACTGAGCCACTCCTCTAGGCACCAATAAAATGGATAGCGATAAAATTAATTCACTTGCAACCCAAATGAATTTGATTTGTATCCACTTTCTTGCCGATTTCCAAGGACTCTGATAATCAATTCCTATCTTACTATAAATGTTTACACGGAAGGTACAAAGAGGTTCCATTTGTTTTAGTTTGAATGCATCCGTATACGTTAAACTAAGCGGTGGATAGATAGTGCGCTGAAAAAAATAAAATGCCGGAAAATATTCCTCACGAGCTTGGAATCGCTTTTAAAATCCGAATCGCATTATCGGCTGAGTTTTGAAAGGAAGTTTTCGATGGGAAGATTGTGGCGCGCCCATGAAGTGAAGCGGTGAGGGAAAGGAGGTGCATAGGGCGAAAGCGAGGGGAGGGTGGGGAGATGGGATAGGGTGGGGGAGGAATGGTGAAAGGGTAGAGGGAGCCGAGAAGTGTGTGAAAGGGGACGAAAGGAGAGGACTGAGGAGGTGATGAGAGGGGGGAGAGGGAGAGATGTCAGAGGTGGAAGGAGAGGAAAGGGCGGAGTTGGAAGGAGAGGATAGTGCAAAAGGGATGGATAGGAGAGGAGGGGAGATGAAAGGAGAGGATACGGCAGAGGGAGAGGAGCCTGGGAGTTTTGGGATTCGGTTGAATTTTTCATCCGGGAAGCGAACGTGAAATCGAGTTGCCTCCCGCGTAGCGGATCCCCGGGCCATTTAAAATACTCGGGACACTTCCATTTTTCAGAGCCTTTAAAAATCACCCGCCGGCGCCCAAATAGATACCTGCGTTGTCAATGTGACCAACATAAATAACAGCATATCGGAGATTGCTATACGGTATATTTGATTGCGAAATTCCGTTTTTCCTATCAGGTTCAATAAATTCAAATTCCTCCAAAGGGGTTGCAGATTTATAATAATAATGTTATATACAACGGGTGACTGCCATTCTCAGTACACTGTTTATCCAAGAAAATTTTAAAATATATTGGCATGCTAATTTTTTGCCCTCACGTTATATGATAAAATATTGAATAGATCCGTAGAAAAGGAATCAAATACTATTTTGATAATTTTGACGAGGAACACGCATATTTCCTATAATAGAATGACTTTTTAAGAGAACCGATGAAATTTCTCTTCAAAATAGTTATGATGTTTACTTAAGATGTATGGTAGCTTTAATTAATATTTTCATATAATTTTATTTTCGAGTAAAAATACGCTAGCATATTAGTTTACGCGAATCCCTTACGCCGCGTAACTCTGTTTATCACTCGAGAAGGAAAACGTCCTCTCATCAATCCCAACCTATCGCCGCACAATTTTCCGTCCCATCCCCAAAGGGAAACTCTTTCACGCGCAACATTTACAAGTCTTTCCACAATCACGCTGTCGGCGAAACCCCATCAAACCTTCCCAAAAGGTATGGAGAACTCTTCAAACTCTCTTGTGTTGAAGGAGGAGCAAGGAAGAGATGTTTCGAATAGGGAGCAAATAAAGAGGAGGAGGAGAGGGCGGGGTAAAGAGGGAGAGGTGGTGAGAGGAGGAAGTTAGTAGGTGAGAGAGCGTTACCAGGAGAGGGAGTCAAGTTGCGAACGAGAAGAGAGGGGTTAGCCCGGAGATGAGGACCCCCCTAGAGGAGAGAGAGAGAGAGGCGTCTTCTCCTCACTCCCTCTCTTTTCTCTCTCTCTATCTCCTCCCTCCACCTCACCCCCCTCGTGTCAGGAGGTCGGTTTGCTTTCTTGGGCTTGGTGCGGGTGTTTGGATATTTGCATGATTACACCCTTCATCCGATCCCTTGCAGAGTGAGTGGGAGATGTTGGAAGGAGGAGCAAAGCTTGCGAGGGTAAGGGAGAGAGAGAGAGGGAGAGAGGATACGAGGGAGAGAGGATGGGAGAGAGAGAGAGAGAGGATGGGAGGGAGAGAGGATGGGAAGGAGAGAGAGGATGGGAAGGAGAGAGAGGATGGGAGGGAGAGAGGATGGGTGGGAGAGAGGATGAGAGAGAGAGAGAGTGGGTGGGAGGGACAGAGGATGGGGGAGAGAGAGAGAGAGAGGGAAGGGAGAGTGAAATTGAGTTTTGGGGGTTTGGCGGATACGGTACGAAAGGGTTCGGTTTGAGTTGGCGTTTATGTGGAAAGAGCTCATCAGTGCAGTTCGACATCTCAAGACGTCGCAGTTCTCTTTTCTCTCGCTTCTCTCCATTCGCTATTAAATTGAGTAGAATGACTGATATGTTTTCATTAATGTTTTAATATGTTGCTCAAAAGTTACTCATACTCTTACTTTCTCATATACTTTGAAGGTTTTGTGAAAACATTCAAATTCCAGATTTTTATGAGTATGCACGTTTAAGGCGCCACAGAGTCCAAAAAAAGGGATTTCGTTATTCCATCTTTCCATAGTCTGTCAAATGTGCCCGATTTTATATACTTATTTGACATCTCCCGCAATAGAAGCCTTGTTAAAAATGTGCGTATCGCGCAGGAACGGGGGAAATATTTTCATTTCGATTTTCACAAAATAGGGATTTACTCATAGATGGTTCAACGTATTTTGAATTCGTCTACTTATAGCGCTTATTGTCAAAAATAATACAGCCACAACGCACATAAAAAATAAGCACATAGTGCACAATGAAATTATATTATATTGAGTTTCACCTAGAAAATGCCATTCTGTCACAATTCCAGAAGTAGCAATCTGATAAGGAAAAATATAAATACTTCTTAAAATAAACTTAAATACTATTGAATAGGCTATAAGCTTGTGGATATAATTAAGTTATTATGTCGTATGCAGTATCCATTTCTTCGAAAATACTGTCGTCCAAACACCAAGAGTTTGATAGATGGTACAAATTAAAGAAGCGTATTTAATGATTTTAAATTATAATTAACAGTGATCCCTTTGTATGTTTTAAAATAACGTTAAAAGCTATAGAATATTTAAAATAAAAAATCGAAAAAATAAACACATCTATAGAATAATGGATTAAATTATTTGACCAATTTGTTAAAAAAGGAAATAAAGTATGTTATAATTTAACGGTTATTGATAAAATGATTATCGGTGATTAGACGATTTTTTAAAATTGAAAGCACGGAAAATGTAATCATATCCAGTCACTTCGAGTGAGAGCCAGTGAAATTGGAGAAGAGCAGAGGAAAGAGTAGGAAGCGGGGAGTGGCCAGTGCAACAGCCCGGTTGGAAGCAAGTGACGGCGAGGATGAAAAGGAAGGGGGAGCTCTTAAGCTGCCGGGTCTTACGGGAGGCGCGGTCGGGCAGACGCCATTTGCAAGTGTTGAGAATACGGCGAAAATTTGCCAGAGGCTTTCGAGAAAATTAAGTAGTTGGAGAGTGGATTAAGGAATAAGAGTGATCAAGTGGGGAGGAGAATATAAGAGAGGACAGAGCATTGGGGAGAAGAGAGAATATGGGAGGAGAGATGATAGGGGTGGAGAGAGGATAGGGGAGGAAGGAGAATAGGGGGTGAGAGAGCATAAGAGAGGAGAGAGTATAGGGAAGTAGAGAGAACAGAGGAGGAGAGAACATAAGGGAGGAAGGAGCATAGAGATGGAAAGATAATAGGGGATGGAGAGATCATAGAGGAGGAAGAGTGCATAGGGGAGGGCAGCATAGGGGAGCAGAGTGCAGGGGAGTGGAGCGTAGGGAAGGGGAGTAGGAAAAGTTGGAGTGGGCAAGTGAGTGGAGTGAGTGCAGTGAATATATTATCTAAGTAAGAGGAGAAAGGAGTGGGAAGAATTTGGTTAGGCGGAAATGAATGGGAGAGTAGGTGACGTAGGGAGAAGGCAAGAGTAAGCGAGAGGGGAGGAACAAGAGAGAGAATGGAGGAGGAAGAGAAAGGAAGAGTGTGAGAAGAGAAAAAAGGAGAGGAGGAAGAGGAAGTATCAGGAGAAGAGCAAGTGCATAAAGGGGGACAGAAAGAGTGTGAAGGGGAAGAGAAAAAGAGGAGAGAGGAGATAGAGAAGAGAAAGACAGGAGAGAGGAAAAAAAGAGGAACGGGAAATGGGAAAGTGAAGAAAGGTGGAAGAGAAAGAAATTAGAGGAATAGAAAGAAAGAAGAAGGTGAAGTGAAAGAAAGGGGGAAGGGCAAGAGAAAGGGAGGAGAGAGAGAAGGGAAAGAGAGATGAGTGGTAAGAGAAAGAGGAGAGGGGAAAGATAAAGAGGGGAGAGGGGGAAGAGAAAGAGAAGGGAAGATGGAGATGAGTAGAGAAGAGACGAGGACCCATTACAAGAAATGAACTTCTCCTCTTGTTATCATTACCTTTTCCTGCCTTCGTATACCACTCGTGATTTCACTGCTCTGCTTAAGTTTTCATCACATTCCTTAACATTTAGGTATATTTATATGAAAATAATGTTACATTCAGTCCCTAGCAACATAGTTTTATCTATAAGTATTTCTGTATTTTGAAGTTGAACCCCGATATAATCTCAAGCACGTGAATCAAGAGGACATAACATAACTCATTTGTTCTTCTTCTAAAAACTAAGAAATAAACTCGCATGTTAAAAAAATTAAATATTATTCTCAAAATTGGATTTGAAATAAGTTAGTAATTCATTTAAAATGCAAAATAGGCGAATTTTCGAAATCCGTGTTACATATTTATTCACCTTGCACCTTGGCAGAATTTGGACATGGTGACGAAAATGACACATTCTCCGCTCCAATTTGCATACTCATGTTACATCACGTTCAAGCAACGAAGGGATGGACCTTTTCAATTAGTATGCGCCAAATCTTTATTGACTTAAATTTATAAATAATTCATTAACACCATTCACGAAAAAGGTGTGGTCTGAAAATGCAATATGCCATTTTAAAACTAGTGAACGTAAGTTAAAAAACGTAATCGCATTAAAAAAACGGTCAATTCTATTTAATTTGTTCCGAATGTTTCAATGTTCCATAGAAATATGTCCCAATGTTTCCATACAAATACCTTTATATTATAATATTTCATCTTGTTTCATTTTATAGCTAAGTGCGTTAAACATCGATCGGTTAAGTTCATTAGATTACCGAATAAATGCAAACAACAAAAACTTACCTTGACCTGAAGATAATGAAACGAGTACCCATGTACATGTACTACAAATTCCTTTTTACGCTCAAATTCCAATCTGGACCTCTAGCTAATCGAAAACAGTTTTACACTATAATTTATTGCAGTTGCGTTTAAAACTAATCAAATAAGTCACACTTAAGGAACTAGAAGATAAAGACATTGAGTTATGGTTAAAGTTTGACCGGTCTCCTGTTATTTTGAAATGGCGTTATATTAAAGACTGTTACGGACGATTTTAAATGACTCTCTCGAAGAGAAATTAAATCTGTGGAGGATCATATGAACAATGCAGCGGCAAGGGCTATGTATAGTGAACTAAACGAAAAAATATAACTACAGTTGCACGCCGAGTTAATTACATACAGTTTAGAGCATACGTACACTTTGTAATTTCGAAATGTTATAAGATTTGGGGAATATATACTAGATGAAGTTCAAAAATGGTTTTCTTAAAATAGGTGTTTGACGAAATATGTGGCGCTGGATCCCCTCCGGAGCGAAGAAAAATTATCGTTAAACCAAGTTTTTGAAATTCCCACCCGTTCAGCTTATGAAGGAGGCTGTACGCTCGTTATCTTCACACCTCTAATGTTGTTCCTCCCCGACATTGCCTTTAGAGACTGATGTCGATTTTCGAATATGCGTATAAGTGGTTCATAAATTAGTTTTAACGCTAAAACTTGAAGTACTTTTACATTAAAAGTGAGGAAAGTTTGCCGAACAAATTACATAAGGCAATTTTTTTCTACCAATTCCTCCAGTAGTTGGAGACAATTGAATTATTTTTGAAAACCTTTACAAAAACACGTCATTAATTATTCTAAAATTAATGGAAATAGAATATTTCTTCAAGAACAAGCAATTAAAAATCTACTTGCCTTAGAAATCCCCAATAGCCACAACTAGGTTAAGAGGTTTTTTAAATGGCAGTTATTTTTCAAAGCTAAAAACTACATCTGTTTTGGATTAAAACAATTTTTCGCGCTCACTTGAGACGGATTTTATTCCTGAAAAGCTATAGTAATGTTCATGTCCAGATATCCTATCTTAATTTCAACTAATTTAATATGTAATGCAAATTTATAATATCCCGCCCTAATTTCATTTTTTCTTAATTTTACCCTCATACATAGATCGCCCTATCCTGCTTACAGGATTTCAGAAATATTACCCTTACAGACAGACAAACCGAATACGCAAATTATTTTTTTTTTAGAAAAATGCGCTCAAAATCTCTCGTGGTGAAGATAAATTGCATTGTTGCCGATGCCGAGAATTTTATTTGATTGACTTGGATTATAAATTCGCATCTGTCCATTTGTTCAAGAAATTTCGAAACCCTTCGGAAGTTTAAACAATGACTGAAACGATGATGAATTTTTTAAGGTCTTTGAGAACATTTCCAGCGAAAGTTAAGTTTTTAATCATTGACTAAAGCAGAAAATTAAAATTAATGCACAATTATTTAATGAATACACGTTTTGTTGTTTGCTCTTCTACGAAAAGGAAGATATAGCAGATGTAGGTAAGACGTTGATAGCCAATATGTCCCCATACCCCAGCGAAGAGATGCTACGTAGGTACTACTTTTCACCTCGGAGATTAAAGATTTTGCCGTAAGATATCGAATCATTCATCAGAGTTTGAATTTAAATTAGACCATAATAATGTAAGCGGTGAGAGAGGATGGTGTGAGCAATGGTTGTGAGTTGCTCTCAAAGCAAATTTACGCCCCGCTTCCAGAAGGTTTTGCCTCATTTTCAAGATACCTGCACCGAGGATAAATGAGAGATTGGGCAGAAGGGAAAAGAGAGCAAAAGGCGGAGAGAGGGACGCTTAGGTTGGGAGCAGGAAGGCAGTCTGCAAAGAATAAAGGGAGGGCCTGTTGCTCGCAGCGGCGGAGAAGGATTCTTCCCCCCGGGAACAGAGCTCCCTCCCTTCTTCCTCTCTTCCTCCTCCTTCCGCCCGCAAAACCCACCTCCGCAACCCCACACACACTTTGCCGCCTAACCCTTCCGCTCAGAGCGACCGGAGTTGCCTCCGAGGGTTCCACGCCCCAAATTCTGCCTCGCCCCCGCACTCCACCCACGAGACGGCTAGCCCACGAAACAACCCGACACAACTCTGAAACTTGATATCGAACCCTTTCTAAGCCCGTGGCTTCTAGATCAACATCTAGCGTCAGAAAACTTCATCTAATTTTTCCAAAAAAAGTATGGTTCACTCCACTCGAATGAAAATCCTTATTGTAATATCCCTGAAACGAAACCAACAAAGCTAATGTGTGATACGCCATAATCAATATCATTCTCATTTACTTTAACAAAGTCATTTTTTGTGAAATCCTTGAAGTCAAGGTAATGATAGAATTTATCATTTAAAATTTTAAAGACAATTTTACGATAAAATACTAATTATTAGTGGCAGATGCATTCGCCGATAATCAAAATACAGAACTACATATGAAGTTAAGACAAGGAATCCAAAATACGTGAGATTGTACAAAGCGATACAGAAATTCTCTTTGGCTTGGATTACTAGAGATCCCAATCAGAGGGTCAAATGTTTGAGTACGCTTATGAATATTCTTAGCAGTTTCCACCGGTCTTTGAAGCAAACACATTATTTGTAATATAATAACTAAGCAAATATTGCGTGACATAGCCAATATGCCATCAACAGTATTTTTCCAATAATAAAAATATAGTTTCGATAGTCTGGTCACATTTCACTGCAGAATTTCGGCTTAATATATTATCATCACCAGCAACTCTACCAATTTCAGAGAATCATAAACACAAACATTTCTGGAAACTTAGCGTACAACTCAGTTTCTCCTGGACAACAAAGATCGATGCTATCAGCAATGCACTATGTATTAACGAGGTTTTTCGAATAAAGGATGGGAGTGCTGCTTATTTGTAAGAATGCTACAGGAAGCCATAGAGGATGATGGGAGGAAGATAAGAGAGGCTTAAAGGGTTGGAATACTCCAGTCTGACAGAGGAGACGGCTGAACTGAAGTAAAGACTAACTATTGAGGAAAATATACGCATACAGAATGGCTAGAGAAACGAACGCTTCATCGGTTCACATTGTCAAGCCTCCAGCACATGACGAGAGATAAAACCCGTTGTTTCTAACGGTTAAGGCGTAAGGCGAATTTCCTGTATCGCCTTTACCAATCTTCCTTTCACCCAGCACTCTCCCATCCTGAATCCTTTCCTTCGCCATCACTACTCTCTCCCCCACCCCGTACCTCTTTCTCCTAACACCTCAGCCTCTCTCCCCTTCTCTCACTCTCTCTCTTTCTCCCTCTCCATCTGTTTCTATCCCTTCCATCTGTCTCACCGTCATCAACAAGAGTCAAGCTGTTCCGACCGTGTATATCTGCCCTCGATTTTATTGGCGGGAGCGAGAAGCATTCTGGTCCGTTCCAGGAAAATCGCTGACCAATCGGCAGAGAGGACCTTGCGCGCACCTGCGTGACCCCGAAATACGTCCGTCCTTCAAAGGGAGAACTGAAATTGACAGTAATTGGATCAAGGATTGAGACTCGTAAGACTGTAGCGGAATGTAAAACGTAGTAAATGGAGAAATAGAAATGAGCGATGGAAAGAAAACGCTCTTGGTCAAGTATAGAGTTGTGCGTCCGTGAATCGGATTGACATTTGTGAAACAGTGTTTCAGAGCGGTGAACACCTACGGGAAAATTGCACGGAGGAAAATTGGCTATTTATCGAACTTGCTGCCGTACACTATGACTCCAAGTTCACCTTCTTTATTCGATTTGATCTCTGTTCGCCGCCTGTCGGTCATTCTCCCTTTTTCTCCTACCCATAATATATTTACGCGGATACCTTATAATTTACATGTTGGTGTGTGAAATTTTTCCTTCAGACACCAATTGAGATTTCCCTCATTTAGATCGAAAGAAAATGAGCATACAGATTTGTAGAGGTCGCTCAGAAAAGGAATGAGAAGGGTGAAAGAGTAGAAACAATTGAGGGAGAGGATTGGTGGTGATTGAGGGGTAAGATGTGGAGATACGGTTAGAGGGCAAATAAGAGGGATAGTGCCGCAAGAAAGAGAGAGAATGGAGGGGACGGATGGAGGTGGAGCGTAGCAGCAGTGGAGGGTGATAAGGGGCGTGTGTGAGAATGGGAAGTTTCGTTGTTATGGTGATGAGGGCGGATTAGAGTGAGGCGGAGACGGAAGGGAGGAGGGAGGGAGAAGAGAGACGAAGAAGGAAGTCCATGAGTTGAAGAGATTGAATGAAGTAGTACAAGGAATCGTAAATTTACAATGCTCATATTTGATTCGTGGCCGCTATCATACTATAACAAAAGGCTATGTCCATTGATGTGTCACGTTAGAAATTTATTGGAATTAACTCGTTAACGAATAATGTGATTTGGGCCATTTTTTCATTGTTTCGTAATCGCGGCGCATTAGGAGGATTTTGGTATTCAACGTGTACATTAACGTCTCGGTTTCGATTCCACAGGATATTATCTATTTTCTGTAGCATAACAGGCAAAGTACGTTTTTTGACGTGCAGGTTTTATTCTTTTGCAAATATAAATTGGAGAATATAAACCTACATCTTCGGATCTGGACTGTTTTAAAGAAAAATGAATCAACTATATTACTTTTATCGTAGATTTTTACCTTCCACCTAAAACCACTAAAATTTGAAGTTTTAATGACATTTTTTTGGAAAATATCGGCTTTTTAACGGAATGTTGCCTTGTTGACGATGTCATAATTAAACCTCGAGTTCTCACGCAATTTAACCTCATTTCGAGCCAAAATTCTCGGAAATACTATCTCATTATTAGGTTCATATCAATACTATATGAAGAAATGATATAGGGTTACGAAGTGGTTATTGTCTAACATCAGGAAGACTTGGAATACATGGACCACAAGCTATACGAAGAATATGAAAAATGAGGTATGAATAGGACCTTTGAGAAAATAAAATATTTGTGTAGAAGGAGAAGCTGAAAGACTGATAATTGACAAAAATAAAGTAATTGAAACTTATGAAGAATATACATACCTAGATGAAATAATAGAAAAAATGTGATAGGTGCATTAAACTTAGTTTTGAAGGATAAAATATTACTAGAAAGAACATAGGATAAATATACAATGCAATATTTGAAAGTATAGTACGTATAGTACCGAGGCATAGCAAATAAACAGTAGAGAAGGAAGTAAACTTCTTGCAGTTTAAAAAGAATTCTGGAAGAGATCGTCAAGAATAGGAAGGAGCAAAAGGGCGGCCAACGAAAGAGTAAGATAAATTATTAAATCTGAAAAATGAGAGGGCTTACCCACCTATGGTTTTGGGCGTTGAGCGCGCAAATAATGAGACCTTAACATAATATTCATCCACCTTCTGCAGTAAGGCGCCTACCCATAGTGGTACATTGTTTTAAGTTAAATGTTATGAACTGCTACTATTAAATCAACGAACCTCTTCCCTTTTTTGCCAATTTTATACTAACTCCATAAATATAGGTGTCGTGATGCGTTTCTAAGTTTCTCGTTGAATTTCAGCGGAAATTTACGCTAGTGCGTTAATAGATTTCTATTCAAAAGTAACGACGGCCACTTTGGGTTTGCATCAACCGGTGTAAAATTCAATGGAATTCAACGAATCTGTCCTTAATTGAAATTCAATTGAAACATCACTATGCAACAATTACCCAGACAAAATTAAATGAAGATATTCTGATAAATTTCAAAACACATTGATGCATAGTTATCCCACTCCCTTTAAACACAAAACCTGATAAAAAAAGTAGAATACTCCTTTAGCCAAAACAACTAGAGGGCTGCAAACCCACAAGGTGGGCATCGTCAGGGGTAGAACCTGTTTCACCAGTGACTGGAAGCCAACTGCCAGGTTGAAACGGCTAAAGGAGTATTCTACTTTTGTTAGTTTTGGCCAAAGTTATTGAGCTACTATCAATTACAAAACCTGATGTTCTACATATATCTACATCTATATTATACCCTACAAGTCACCTCTTTGGTGGATGGTAGGGGATGCAGTGCACCAAAGGTTCCTAGTTTTCCTAAGTAATCTTTTCCTATTATGTTCTCTTATATAGTATACGATATGATAATATATGATATATTTTTTCCGATAGTAATAAATGTGGCAATGCGAATTTAAACCACGCTTAAAAGCTAAACTATAAAATAAAACCTTATACTTACGATATTAAATACTTTAATAGTTGAATTATTTATTTTTTCCAGAATGGAAATAGGCTTATAGTTTCTTCGTTGGGTATGTCTGTCTGTCCGTCTTCCTGCCTACCCCCCCCTATTAAATTTTAAACCAATAGACCGATTTTCATTACACTTGCTGATAATCTCTTGCTACTGGGGCCGAGCTCCTGACGATAATTTTTGTTGCTAACATTGAAAGTCCCGGGTTTGATTCCAGCAACTATCCCTCCTATTTCATTTACATTGGAAATCTGAAATCCATCGTGCAGGGTAATATTCTTTTGCACATTAAAATATCGTCGAATTGTAATATCGGAGCGGGATTTGTACTATATTTTGAGGAAAGGAATGGATATTCTAATATTTATCGTAGAATTTTGATTCTTTATCGTATTTATTCAATATTGTCGTTTTTGCAGATTTTACCTCTCATTACGAGAGTGTTATCATTGCAACTATTAGGTATTGTTGGAGTTGGATTCGGTGTAGGACATACGTTATTTATGCGTTATTTTTTCTACACAAACACGCGTGATTAATTTAGTTTTCCTTTGGAATGTTTTTGAAATATTTTATCAGACTAAGTTATAAAGTTTGGGAAAGTAGGCATCATAAGTTCCGTTTGGATCATCTTGTTTTATAATAATCGGAAATATCTTTTCCTCTTTTTATTTTCACTATAACAGATATTAATTTTAATGTTGAAAAACAACTTTAAAATATCAAAGGTTTAATTAATCAATGATTTTTAATTTTAACAAGTTTTCTTGATACAGAAATACGTTCATAAAACTGTATTGATTGACTAAATCACGATGACAGTTTTAATTTACACGTTTCTGGGTGCAGCATAACTCTTTTCATCACTGTATGATGCTTTGGTAGTGGAAACATCCATCAACATGCTCATAAACGTCAACATTGTTGCACATACCCGTTTGGAAACAAAATCAAGAAAGTGCCCAAAATGAATATCTATATTTCAACTGTTGGCCAACTCTTCGTAAATACTCTGGATACAGTTGGCAACAATTTGTTTAACATCAAAATCAGTTTGATCAATCGAAGCCTTGCTCCTTGGGTTTCATTGAAAAAATAAATCTTGTATGAAGAAGTACAACCAGCTAATTTTTGTTTTATGTTGGTGGTGTGTAAAGACATCACCTTTCTAATAATTCGGCCCAGCATTGCTGAGAAACATTTTAATGCGGCCCACTATACGAAAAATGTTGGGCACCACCGGTGTGCGCGAGCGTAGTATTCTGATGGAAGCGAAATCTCGCCATTCGCTTACAAAATGTATGTGAACCAAAAAGAAGAACAAAACAAGTAACGGTTTTCGGTTTCGGGTCCAGGATTTTTTTTTCAGTTCTAGTTCATAGCCACTCTGGCCAAAAATATTTTATTTTTTTCGGTTTGGGTTTTCAGTTCGGTTCCGGATATGTACTAATATTTGTTTTTCCTAGTACTTCGATAGATAGAATGAAAATTATATCTGACTGAACAAAGAGCCTATGTTTTTAACATCTGTCTACTTCCTTTACTAGAGAACAAATTTAATATAGGCCGGGCGAAATCTGACCTCAACACAATATCGAAGAGGCGCTTTCCTCTCTCTTGTTTTGGGAAATTCCTCTGAACTTCTCTTCTGATAGGTGCCCGAAGGCAAGAAGTTTTGTTTCGGAAGACACTCATATATGGAGAAATGATTTCCTGCTACTGCACATATAGAGACGGACAGAAGAGGAGCGGGAGTGAAGGAGGGGAAAGGTTAGGTGGAAGAAATATAGGAGACACCTGACAGTAGCAAGGGAGAGAGATATATGGGAGGGGGGAGGGAGGGGGGAAGGCAGGGTGGGGGAAGATGAGGGGGAGGAAGGATAAGAGGAGACAACTGACGGAAGGACGAGCGAATCGAGAAAGAGCGATTGCCTTGCAACGGCGTCAATGTATTCTCAACAGCTAGTCTAGCTGTTCCCAACCTTTTTCACATATCAAACCCCTTGAGCTAACCTATTTCTCGTAGCAAACCCCTTGGATTAACCTTTTATCTCCGCGAACCCCTTGAGTTGTTAAACTTTGGCGGCGAACCCCTTATAATGGAGAGTAAATTATATAAAAACAAATCTTTTTGAACGCGTTTAATTCATTAAAAATGAAAACATTATATAGCACAGAGTATGTAAATGTTTACAATAAAATCAGAATCTCTGATATTGTCATCAGTTTCTATTTAGTACCCTGTAAAACTCAAATATAATTTTTGAACCATAAGAAAAAATTTAAACTAATTTGATAGACATTAAAATATTGGTAAGAATTGTAGAACCAAGAAAGTGAAAAAGTCGCCATTATCAAATTTTTCTCGCGAACCCCTAAGCATAATTTCACTAACACTGGGGCGCCGTAGCTTTTTTTTATGGGTGCGCGATAAAATTAGTTAAAAGGTTGGGAACCACTGCCCTAGAGATACGCGAACCACGCTGAGCTAGTCCATCGCCATCACGGATTTCGCCAAAATAATACGATGCCTAGAAATAGTGCAACTGTGTGCTAGCGTGGCGATTCGCGGGCGCGCCTTCATATCCCGCTTGTGCGACTACTTCCATCTATATCCGCAGCCCTCTCAATCCTTTGCGAGCGATAGTCTCGCCCCACCTACAGACTCTCGGCTGAAACACTAGCGAGCAGCCAATTCTCTCCCGATGTCGTGATACTAATGGTGATGGAGAGGATCTATCGTTAGCTTCTAGAACAAGGGCCGCCGTATCGCTCCCCAGAGAGACTCGCGACTTAGCACCTGCGAGGGGCGTAAGAAGCAGCGAGTCGGGGCCAAGAAGGCCGAGGGCGAGGGTGTTTGTGTGTGTGTGTGAGAGAGACCCGTAGGGAAAAGTCAAAGGCATCGGGGCGTCCCATTTGGTGAGAGTAGTGACACAAACACACACCCCGCATCAAAGGATGTGATTTACTCCGCGTACACGAACCGCCTTCCTTAGAAGTTAGACGGAGTTGATGCTGCACCAGCCACCTTCCTCCTACATCTCCCTCCCAGCCTATACCCACCCCAGCCCCTCCGTTCCCCCTTCCCCCATCCCTCCTCGGCAACATCTGCGATCGCCGAGTTTTGCTCCTTAACTTCTTGTCGCTGTTGCGGTTGCGAACGAATTTTGCATATTTCCGACGAGGAATATATTTGCCTGCTTTTCTACGGCGATGTACATCACATGTACGTCTGCAGTATTACATCACGTGTATAAGACATCTCAATGGACGGAAATATAATTATACTGTGCATTGCGGTCGGTAATATGATGCTTGCTCTCGATTAATGAATAAACTCTTTGGCTCGCCTTATAAAGACGGATTAGCGTGACTT
Organism: Tanypteryx hageni; assembly: GCA_028673005.1. Lineage (NCBI taxonomy): Eukaryota > Metazoa > Arthropoda > Insecta > Odonata > Petaluridae > Tanypteryx > Tanypteryx hageni. The sequence goes on along the minus strand of CM054113.1, from coordinate 126,609,042 downwards.
CGAATTTATCACTTCAAATTTTGTATAGTTTGTTTATTCCATCCCAGATATCACGGATACTAAGTTACGGCTACAAAGTAATGAAATGTTGAAACTTAAGACAGAAATATATTAGAGATATTTGGTACTTCCTGGACGATATGCAAAGATGAAAGATCTGCAGAACAGAGAAACAGAATTTACTATGGAATCTTAAAAATGTGTCGAGTATCTCAAAGATTATACAAGTTTTCTGATTATCTGATGGTTATTATTGTTTACATTACAGAGAGAATTTAATAAATACTTGAAATATAGAATACAGTGCCATTACCTGATTTATGACAATAATTAAAAGGAGTAGTGTGGTTTTAAAATAAATAGGATATTTCGCGTGTTAGGATTATGACGCAGTCATTACGCCATAGATTGAGATCAAGGCCATCATAGTTTATTCTGTTAATCTCATTAAAAGCATTATAATCCTCATATGTTATAATGCATCTAATTTCAACAGTTACAGAAATATTTCTCAATTTATTAAAATTTTGTTGATGGATAAACACATCGTGTAGGTAGTTACCAAGATTTCTTTCTTAAATAAATTATAAATATATTTTGCTATCCCTAGCTCTTAAATTATCTGTGAGGTACCGATAAAATGGATATGGGAGAAATTTTTTCAAAGAAAAGTTTGCTAGATCAAATAAATACAACTTTTAGTATGCAACGGGGGCGAACAACGTACGGCCCACGAGCCATTTTATGCGATCTGCTAAGTCAGCGATATTCTAAGTGCGGCAAGCCATCGATGTCCTTGCAATCTCATAACATAAATTTCAATTTGGTAGTCCATTAAATGGTTCTTATAGAAGAGAACAATATGAAGTAACACGAAAATAACGTAAAAAAATTAGGTAAAATATTTACTTCATTTAAAAATGACGACACAAAAGTTGCCGCAGTTGTTATGAGGAGGTTCTGAAAAGCGACTCACAATTACGGGTATAACCAAGTCACCCTTCCATGGTGCGAAGCAGTTGTTGACGGACGGTGTATTAAAGCCATTTGAATATTGCTCTTTATGTGTTTTCTCGATTACGCGAATGTAACGCTTCAGTTTTATCGTTTTTCGGAACTATGTACTACTTTGATATGATATCTGCAGATACAGTTAAATCCCTTCAGCTAGTAAATGTACTAGTGAAAAACATTTAATTATAAATAACTAACAATCTATTTTACGTTTAGCGACTAGTAAAATGCATCCTACCTTTACAAAACTTTATGATTTTAAATTGTTCGGCATTTATTAAAATGCGAACCTCGACTAAGTAAAAATCCTCCAATGCAGCCAACGTATGGAAGAAGTTTATGCATCCCTGTGATAACTTATGATGAAAAAGCGATCCGTAAGATTTAACACACAAATTCATATATATTTTGTACAATTAACTTAAACTATTTATAAAAGCCTTAATCTGTTGATTTGTTTGTAGGTTGGAACGGGATTTCCCATAAGAGGGATCTTAAATATACCTCTTTCACACTTGCAGACTTATTTTCTTTTGCAAAATTAAATTAGAGGTAATTGACGCACGATCTTCGGATGAAAACCATTTTAAAGGAAATTAAATGAAAATTCTTATTCTTATCGTCGATTTTTGTTTTCAAAACTAATTCGCTCACATTACGCTAAAATATTCGAAAACTTGTCAAAATTTTGCGTTTTTATTTAAACGTTCCCTTGGCGATCAACAGCATTGTTGTTCATATAGAAAATCAACATATCTGGTGAGTCCATAATAGTTAATTTATTTCGAAATAAAGCGTTAAAGATGTTGTTAACTTAATTAAAAACCTTATACTCTTATTGTCTTACTATTAAATATAAAAAATATATTAAAGTGAAAACCTGTTCATCTATCTTTTCTAATGTTCGTATAAGTATCAGATTTAGCTCACTTCCTTCCAATATAGTTGAATATATTAAGTTCCAATTTTCCCGTTGAATTTCAATGGGCATCTACACTAGTTAAGATAATAAAATCTTTAATTATGAAATTTCAATCGTGAAATCCTTATTTATACTTGATTTATACTCACATGAAACCTCAACCTCTAGGCAACTACTGATTTAAACTCTACATATTGCTGCCCTTTAGGAGTTAATTGTTTCGAGATTCAAAGACTAAAAAAAGATCGATTGTTGCATTTGGATTACTAATATACTTATTAAAAATATGTAAAAGAAGGAAACTAAACCAACCGAAAGAATTTAATATTATAAACGAATTGCGTAGAATGTAAAAAAGAAAATAATAATACCTCTACGTACCTAGTATTTGGGAAAATGAAAAATAAACAAATTCAATCGCTCAGCAGGACTAACTCAACTATTTGCTCTATTTACAGAATTTTGTTTATTTCAACAAAGCATTAATTAGGTTTCCTCTATCGGTAAGTAGAGTTGAAGATACATTGATTTAATCTTTAATGTTCATCTTTATTTTAAACATATAATTACACATTTAATGTTATATTTACTGACACTGATTTTTTTTGCCTACTTTCCAATAAATGCAAAGTAGTCCTATGAGATCACTTCGCTGTTTGCGTGTGTATGTGTCCCCCACTAATATCTTCTTCATGTATGGACCGAATTCCATGAAACTTGGTGTAAGGCTAGTGCTCTCGGAAAATACCTCTGGGCCATAATATATATTCCGAATGTACAGGTCCCGAGTTCGATTCCAGGTGAGTTCTTTCCCCATTTGATTTACATGTTAATCTAAAATCCGTCGGCAGAGAGTTTTTCTTTTGCATTTAAAAATATTTTATAATTATGATATCGGAGTGGGATTCTTATTCTTATCACACAATTTTGATTTTCGATCGTATTTGCTTGAATTTCATAGAAAACATTCATTTCGGCGTTTTGAAAGTCAATTTTTCAATTTGTCGCTATGGTGATGATTAATGCCGATCTCGGCTGGAGCATAGCCGAGTGCACATACTAGCCGTGTTTCGATTCATAGCTATCGAGGTAACAATCGGTCCCAAGGTCGATTCATACATATCGGAATCGGGGCGAAAAATATGACTACTACATATTGTTGTCAGTAACCATGCTGACTCTGTAAACAAAACGGCGCTTCTTCTTGTGTAATTCTTACGGCATCTTTGGTGAGAGAATTTTATTGTTTGTTTTTATTGGTCTTGAAATTTTATATATTAAAATGGAATTATAAGGAAATTAGGCGGATTAGTTCTTTCCATAAATACTTGTTATACACTAGGTTTCTAGTAAATGTATCATGAAGCTTAAATATCATTGATGGAACTTGAACCAATTTATGAGCAACGTGCGGTGAGACGACGAAAAACCTGGTAGTATAAAGTTGTCATATACACGTTAAAGAAACAATTGTCTAATGGACATATTTTTACGCGGAATGTTAAATAAGGAATTTCTTGTTAATGATTCCAATCATTTTCAATGAATTCCACTCCATAGTTATTCTTAGATTCGACAATAACTAGCGCTGAACATTCTGTGCTGATATCTAACCATGTCAGCAACGATTAAAAGGCTTCATTGCGGACTTTATATGATGTAGCTTCAAGAAAGAATGTATAACTTCTTTTTAATTTTCGTAGAACTTAATTGGTCCCTTTATTATACAAGTAATATATAATTTAATTTCTTGCGATACTATCGTAATCATTTTTTGAATTTAAAGACTCTTGTATAACTGCTCTGATGTCCAAATATAGTAAGAAAGGTTTCTTTACTAAATGTTCACCGTTTAAAATATCGAAATATTTTGAAATCCATGGGATTCATGACTGGATTCAATGGCTTCGGTTAATTTGAAAATTGTCTAATTTCATCAAACGCTATTTGTCCGAGGCCCTCCAGGTTCTTTATAAAATGCTCTTTTCTAATTATGATATAATAAAACTGAATTCCGCCTTCTGTCTTCAGATCATTTGAGAAGCGAACAATGGAAAGCCATCAATTCGAAAAGAGTATATATACGGGGTCACCTTTCACTGCCAAAAATTTCAGGTCTTCTCCTTATCTATAGCAAGATCGTTTTAGTTATGTCCACGAGCATTCCTTTATTAAACGTTTAGTTAAAAATATTTTTCTTCGTTTTATGCTTCTGCAATAAAGCAAGCGTTATCTTGAAGGAAATGACAGCTTTAGCTCGGTACATTTCTAGAAATTAATCAAACCAATTCCATTTCATGAAAATTCACTGAATTCGATCTTTAATGGCAATTTATAGTCAAATTATATGAAGCTAGCAAAAACTCCAGATATATTTACTTTTTATGATATCCTATTTTATAATATTTCCCAACGAGAGTTATTTTAAATCCAAGCTACAAAATCTTTACACATCAGTTGAAGGAATAATTTTCACTCGATTTCCTTTCAGGCTTTAAATTAGAGAATATGAAGAGTAATTTTTGGAGAAAGTCTTAATTACAATATCTGAAAACGATTCGTTGAGTAACTACGCTACGTAGACAACTTTTAATACGTATTATATATGATAAAAAGGAAATACAACTAATCATTCTCTAATTATAAATGTACACAATATTATATGTCTCTTTTGAATAAGAGAGGACCGGAATAACCACGAAAAAGGTTTTTAGACCAGTATTATTAATCTCATTTAACCATTCATGGATTTAGTAAAACAACACGCGTTTTAACGAAACAAAGGTGAGAATAATCCACACAACGATGCAAGAGCAAACAAAAATCGCTTAGCCGTTTCGAGAAATGGACACAAATGGAAGCTCACGGAAAACAAACAGCAATATGATCCAAAGAAAGGAGGATTTTTCGTGGGTGGGAAGTTGCCTAAATGTTGATCGAGGTGCAGACATCTCCGTTCAATTAGGATGACGGCGGGTGTTGAGCGGACGAGAGATTACCACGAACAACGTGCGAGAGGGTGGGGGGATGCGGGGCGGGGCGAGAATGGGCGGCAAAGAGTAGAGGCTCTCCGGGGACAAGAGAATGCCACTTCAAAACCCCAGCCAGGGATACGGACGTCTAAACTCGCAGTAGTCAACATCGTTCTGCGGAAAAGGTCCCCCTCCCGACCCTCCCTCCCCCTCCCCCTCTATCCCCCTCACACCCTAAGCCGTGCTCGACTACCTCCCATTTTGCTGTCCCCTCCCAACGCCGTACGAGAGGAAGGGCGGGTTAAAAGATGTCGGACATAAATTGTTTAGGATCCTCCGCATCATCCGCAGCCCGGCAGCACCTCCGCCTTCCCGCCACCCCCCCCCCCCGTCCTCCCCCCTTTCTCCCCCTAAAACAAAACCACTTTCTGTCTCCCCCTCTTCGGATTTGGCTCCATTCCTCGAGAAACTTATGACGCGGCGAGGGATTTGCCGGAATGGCGGCTTAGCGCAGGAGTTGCCAAGGGAACAGCAGCGGCAGCGGGGAGTGGGTGTCTGAAAGGGGGTCTTTAGCGAGAGGGCTTCGTGGAAGAGAGTGAGGGGAGAGTGGAGGCGGGTCGAGAGAAAGACACGGAGCGGGACAGCGGTGGGAAAAGTAAGAAGGGCGGGGCGAAGGGAATGAGGAGATGTTTGGAGAAGGAAGTGGAGTAGAGATGAGGGCAGAACAGGAGGTGAAAGAGCGCTAAATGGGACCATTTTTGGAAGGAAGAGATGCGTATGGTACAGCGGCGACAGGCGGCGATGTTTCCGAGACGGGAAGCGTAAGGGAGAAAGGTATCATCCAGTGCGAGTGGATTTCCAAGGGCGCATTCAGCTGATCCATGAAGTGCCTTCCGCCGGAATTGGTGGGCAGGGGAGGAGACGGACCCGGATATATAGGTAATGCGATTATTAAAGAGAGGTAGAGAGAAAGTGCGAGAGAGAGAGAGAGAGACAGAGAGAGCAGAGTGAGAGCTGCTCGGAATGGGTTTGGGTTTGCGTGGGGAGCGCTGGGACGACAAAGTCCTTAGGATTAGGCAAGGAAGTTTTTGGTGGACAATCCGATCCTCGTTAAAGGGTGAGGTATGAAAAGGACACGGGCGAATACGAGATGTTTTCCGAAAGGACCCGCATAAATCCTTTAAATTCTGCGAAATAAGCAGCGATGCGGAGCATAACAGACAAGCACAGATAAGTGGAATGAAGCACAAAACATCATTAGTTTCAAAGAGACTTTTATGCGAATCCCTTGACGTCAAAGCTGCACGCCGTCTGCGATGACAACTAAGCGCAATTACTTGACAGCACTGGAAGTTAAGCTTCGTTTTTCTGACTTCCCATACATGCTGAGCGTGCCAAACAAGAAGATTATTTTAGAAAATTCTTTATTTTCTGTTTACGTAGAAATTTCAAGTAGCCCCACCTGTTATAAAACAGCTTTTTAAATACTATCAGAAATTTTATTAACCCTTCAGCACACGCAATGCCCACAGGGACGTTATCACACGCATGTCTGTGAGATACCTACATCATATTTCTTAGGCAAATATTAATGTTATTGCACTTGTCAAGGTATCTGATTTTATAAATTTTTCTCTCATATATGGAAAATAGTAAAACAAAAAATCGTTTTTTTGTTTATTTTTATAAATCGGATTTACATAGTAAATGTTTCCAAAAATATTTCGTTATCACATATTGAATTAGGGAATATTTCATTTTTTATTATTTAGACAAAAATTTAACAATTTGAACAACTAAAGAAGAACAGGTCTGAGACCTGAAGATGCCACCTGGAATGGAGGCGAAACAGTCGTCACTAGAAGAAACAACACGCGGTAGAATCCCGAAAGTCATGGAAGGAGTACGAAAACACCGCGGAAGCCTTCGTATTAACTAAAGCAGAAATATCTGTACCAAATTTAGTTATAACCAGAAATATTTGTTTAATCACACCTGGGGGATTTAAAATTCATATGTCGGAATCAGAACCTGAGCCACATGTTCGATTATCACCACAATTTGAATAAATCATATTGGCATGTTCTAAACAAATACGATACGCCTCGTATATGAATCACAAAATTTCTTTTGGTACGTTGTTCTCATCTTACACCTACATGAAGTCACCTTTTTGTTGGATGGCGAGGGAGGGGTTGTGCACCAAGTGTTTATAGTTTTCCAACGTTATCTTTTCCTATAATGTTCTCTTATCGTCCTAGGGAAAAACGATCCTCTATATCGCTCCGTTCTACAGTCGATCTTGCCAATCTTATCCTCACTGTCCTGCCTTCCGAGATACGTCGGGCTTCTGATAAGTCCTACTACCTCATTTGCTAGTCCCTGCGACATATATTTTATCAATAGTTTAAATCTAGCCTGCAGCCTACGTTCCTCTAACGATGTCCATTTCAGATTTTCTATTAATGATGTTGCGCTTTGTTTAATACCGTAATTCCTCTTTACAAATCTAGCTGCCCTGCGCTGAACCATTCTATATCGTTAGTGAGTCCCTTTTCGTAGGGATCCCACACAGCTGAAGCATATTCGACCTGCGATCGAACCTATGATAAATAACAATTCTTTCTCTTTTTCGGAGCTATTTCGAACTATTCTCCCTATAAAGGCCAGCTTTTTGTTAGCGGCACCTATCAATCGGTGAAGGTGGGTGTCTCACGAGAGATCACGATGGATCGTGACTCCGAGATATTTAATCGAGTCTGAAACTGGAATGTTGTGGAACTTATTCTTCATCTTGTCTCTATCACTAAAATAATCTTCATTTTATCATTTTTATCATCTGAGCTTCTTGTTCATTTTCTAAGTTGAAAATACGTTTCTCTGAAAGTATGCCGAAAATTTTGACACTACTTCAATACTAACGTAATAGCACCCAATGTATCTATGAAATACAAACCCTGGCGCTGCAGTGGAATATCGTTATAGCAGTGAGGCGGTTTGAGCAAAAAACTAACAAAAACTTTACAACAAATGCATAGAGAAGTGGTTAAAAGGTATTGTGACTCACAGCGTCTGTAAGCTAATGAGTCACGAGATGTAAACAAAAACATGAGCCATGTATCTCTCAGACCAATTGCGTGTGCCGGAGGGTTAACTATAAACATACTACACTAACTCATTCTTCGGAACAGGAGCGGCTCGAGATATTTTGGCGCCACGGGCGAGAAACAGCTCCAGCGCCCCCATCCGTCAAGTTTTTTAAAGATATTTTTAAAAGAACTTTTTCATTTATTCATTGCTCCGTGAAATAATTGATAATGAAAAAGAAAATTAATTTCATCTACATTTCTACCTGTTCTGCAATATAAATTGATATGCAACACTTATTCATTCGTAAGAAACGTATAGATAGATGATCTGGATAGCGCCCCAAATACTTTGGCGCCCCGAGCAGCCGCCCGGCTCGCCCATACCTCGCCCTGCTTCGGAGCATGGGCATCCTCAGGAGGAGGCGAGGGGGGGGGGGAGCTCTTGCCCCACTGGAAATGCCGTCGTTTTACGTGCCCTAATCAGAGAATACCAATTTTTTTTCTTCGTATTATAGATAGATTTTTGAATCTGAATAAAATTGACGTATGACATAACAGGAAACTTTGTGCTTAATATTCCTGCTTTATTCCTTAAATTTCACTTTATTTATGCCGCATGTAGAGGTCAATTTTAAATTCGAGGAGTCATGACCATGAGCCTAAGCGACCTCTTAGACCGCTCTTCAGCCCAAAAACATGCTTCATCCTATTGAAACCTTTCACTTGAAAATTAGAAATTCGGAAATCTCCGTGGCATACGGTCAATGCCTGACTGCGTTCGGAAGGAAGAGGCACCGGAGGTCCTAGCTAAGAAAAGGAATGGTCTCCATGAAACGCTTTAAAAGTGCAACATTTTTAGGCATTGTTTATAGTCGCGTCAACATCTAAGGTTATTAGCGACTATTCACAATATTCAGCTCTTTCTGTTTTGGGGGAGCACGTACATTCATGTCTAGAGCGGTATTCGAACCCGCGACCATACATAGAGTTCCGTACTCCGTATGGCCTGGTACCTGCTCCCTCGTGTCAGCTTGTCACAACAATGTAATACATTCTTACATATGTTCCAATTAAGCCCACATTGTAGACAATTTAAGCCTTCGCAATATTTCTTGAAAAAAGGAGCTACATATCAGTTCTGCTGTGAGATCTGTGCAATTAACACCTAGTGTGGAAAGTGCATTTGTGATCAGAGTGCTGGGGGGGGCGAGAAATTGGGGGGTCGTAAAATTCGATTTAAAAAATAATATGTTTAAAAAATAAAAATAATCTTATTTAATAATTATAAAGTGTAACTGACTTTCGATTTGGAAGTGAAATAATTAAACCCGGAATCGGTTTCGACTGTGAAACGGGGTGGCCTCGGACCCAGGAGCAGGGCCGGCGTGATGGGGTGTGCAAAGTACGCTACGCATAGGGGCCCCCACCGAAGGGGGCCACAAATTGCTCTTGCCGTGCCATCCATCGCCCTCGGCAACCGGTATAACATATTTACATTCATCAGATACGGATAAGTAGGCTACGGTTAAGAATCGGAGTCTAACACGAAATCAGCATCCTCTAGTTTCAAGCTACGCGACATCCGATAGTAAAAAGCTGCACCTGGACTGTCTTGTTCCCGTGTGTTCCCGTTTCGACACACTTTCGGAGGCTTTTCTTACTTCTCTCCCTTCGCCTTCTTCCCCATCTCTTTGTTTCACCATGCGGCCATAAGCCCTGAAAACTCAAGGAATGGAGGCCCTGAGTGCAGTGCTGCCAATTTGTCTTTCAACCCGATGGATCTGGCGGGTTTTGGAATCTCTTAGTGGGAAAAATTATCATTCAGTGTGTAGAGGGAAATCTAGCGTGAAAGATGTAAAATTTGGCTTTTTCTGGCGTAATTTGAGAGTTGAAAGCGGTAATGAATCGCTACATTGCACACGATCGCAAAGCAGTGATTGTAAGGTCCCAAAACCAGGCGGGATGACCGGAAGACATCGAATGAGAAAAGAGTTACGACAGGGTATTTGTCATGTCTCGTGAAGGGTAAGGCAAAATGACCCTGTATCCCAAATAGCATTCAGATGGAGGAGTCAATCAGCATGCAAAGGAGACAACGAGTGGATTTCGAGGAAATGTTTTTCTAAGAAATTTTCAAACCCCATTTGGGAAAAGCAGAACGCTTTTTAGGCATTAGTTTTACAAGGGTTGTGTTCGAAGCAAGACCAATACTGAGAGTTCGTCGGTGTTTTTTGGATTTTAACGGCAATATTTGTAGTTTGTGAATTATAACCCGTTAATATTTTCATGTAATATAATTAAATCGTATTTTAGGGTTTTCGCTTAGTATATTAAGTTAATTTTGAATTGTGCACTTTTTAAGGAAGAAAATCTTGGTTTTGGGATTGATTGGTTTCTTATAAATAACAACTTTGTTTTCAACTATTCTTACAAATTCATCGAAATTTCTCTGACCTCAAATTTATAGCATTTGGTAAGTCATAATTCAAATTAATTGCTTTTTAATGCAGATATTTTTCTCAAATACTCAAATTCAACGTGAAAATTGTTGTTATTTATAAATAGGCATACATGATTAGTGAAAGAGCTGAATATAACCTAAAGATAACTTTAATTTTTTATATAGCTATATTTCTAGACTGCATATTTTTATGATCAGTGGAATTCCGTTTTATTGGTTTTAAATTAAGAATAAACATAATGATTGACTATAATTTAACTTGAGTGCATATGACGACAGAAAGCAAAACATTTACTGAAAATTGCTCTAAGATGTTTACGCTAAAACGTATTCTGTGCTGTCGATTTGCACATTTTAAATTCCTCTCTCCAAAATGAAAATGGGAGATTAAATTGAATTTTTAAGTGCCACAAGTGACCGAGTAGAATTTTATGTACTGCTACTCGTTCCTTCTAATACCTCTATAACACCATCACCTTCCTTCTTCTTTTAAACTTTCTTGGCCATGATTTCATGATTATGTTAGAGTTTACCTTAAACTATCTTGTTTATGAGAGTAAAAAACAGTTTTGCAGATATCAATTTTTATGAAAATCTCGTGAATAAAAACTAAGGTACTATCAGAAGTAATAAAATTATTAAAATTTACTTTCCTGTTTTGGATTCAACACCCGATGTTAGTTATGTCGATCATTTAACAATTTATGAAGTTATCTTCTACCGCGAGTACCGATCTTCGCATATAAAATGGAAGGCAGAAGTAGTGACAGTGCCCCACTTTTGAAAAAGGAGGAATTTGTCTTCTAAACGCTATGATTAATCTGCTGATAATACCCGGATGTGATGGCCCATCTTTTGTTACCCTAGAGTAAAATATTTCGTTTCACTTTGGTATGAATATGTTCAATAAAAGAAAACAAAGACGTAAGTGAACCTCTCTTTATGGTAGCGGGGGAGAGAAGTCTAAGTAAATGTCTACAGAAGAAAAACTCTGCAATGTAGACAATATAACCACTAAAGAGAAAATAAAATTTAGTCTTTATTGCAACACAACATAAAAGTTTTAATAACCTTTTATGAAATGGCAATCGATACTGATTTATAATTGAAAAGAAAAGTCACTAAAGGGAATTTATAAAAGCTATTACCAACAGGTGGCAATAGAAGTTCGTTTTAAGGTGTATCATATATATCTTCTGTAAAAGAAATGTTTGTATTGATATAGGTAGTATAGCAAAATTTAACCACTTGTTTTGATGGATGAGATGTGGTAAAAAGTTTTAGAGATATAAATTTCTCACTCGGAAAAGGCAACAAACTTTACGGACTCCACTAAAAATTTCAAAACTTTTCGATCACGCGATTTGAAATAGAAGCCAAGTCGGTTATATTTGACAGAAGAAGAGATAGGAGAAAGAGATGAAAGTTAGGGGAGATACGCATGACATACAAGTGAGATTAAAAAGACCTGCTCATAAGATTAGGTGTACGATGAAAACGAAACTCGTGTCCAATCTTCGATTAAATAAAATTAACTAACTAATACCACATTGCAAGCTTGTTTTGCAGGACTGAGTTTCCTTTGTTGAAATTAGTAAGCACTTGACTTAATTCGAGAATTAAGGTATCAATTATACTTTTTTTCGTTTTATGGTAATAATAATAGCGCTAAACAAAATAGCTTTAAATAATATTTTGTATTCGTAATGCATAGGAACCGTTAAAAAATTGTATTTTTATGAAATATGGTAGTAACATACTATTTTAAAATGATAATTCTTAAAAAATTACCCAAGCTAACACCAAATCGTAACTTACTCTTTTCTGGATTTTTGCAATGACACTTTTCTGCAAATCACTCACCTAAAAAAGAAGAAAAATCATATAAGAACATTAATTTCGAATATAATGCATAAAAATAACTGTTGTCCTTTACTTGGTTAGTTTTTTTATGCATATTTTAATAATATATCAATTTTCAATTTTGAAACACCGTGCTTAAATTAAATGAACAATAATCTCACATTCATCAATTCAGCACCTAAAAGCCTCATAAATACATAGAAAAATAAATTTTACATTTTCTACCTATGCAATTAAAATCAATATATTTTGGGAAGGCCCAATTTATACTGCATTGTATTATAGATAAGCGATTAAAAATGATACACGGAACTGAATGCCACAAATTTGCATTTTTACCATATTAATTTGAGAGACTAAGTCATTAATTACGTTACAAAATCTTTTGTTATTCTTGCGGGGTTCTTTAAAATAAGCTTAAAACCTCATTTGGAAAGCAAATTAAATTTCAGAAGGAAATCGACTTCGTTTTATTAGCATAAAGATACTGTTTTATGGATAAAGGGAATTTGCCGGTAAAGGACTGCTTGGTGGATTTGGCTACATTCACCAAATTTTAATTAAGAGCAGCTCCAAAACCTCAGTTCCAAAATATATCCAGTACCTCGGTCTCAAACAACCGTCTCTTGGGCCGCATGCGGGTCGTCATTCCTTTGATTCTACTGTATTTAGGGGAAAGAGATAATGGTGGCGAGACCAACATGAAGTGACAACTAAGTACGAGAAGCCATAAACATGTTTGATAATTAGGAAGTGTATGAGGGACTGTTTATTTTAAATTTCATTTAAAGTTTAGGATCATTTTAAGAGATGAGGCTCCGTCTTATATTTCGAATGTAATCACACGCGGCAAGCCATATATTTCGAAGTTATCTATTTGCAATTTGAGTTCGAGAGTCCTGAACGCGTCGCAATAATTCGTTCCCAACGGCCGCTTAGTTTGATACTTCTAAAGTAGAAGAACTACATATTTCTTCAAATTTATTAAAGATTTGATTATTTTTAACAAATTTCATTTGCATCAGCATCTTGGAAATGAATCTCTTGAAACTTTTCTCCGATTATATATATTTTTTAATACAGAGCTATGTATGAAGCGTGAAAATGTTCAAAATTATGATTTTAAACAACTCAATTTAATAAAACAAATTATATTTATTAATTTCGAAATTGCTTAGTTTTTTGCTGTTGCGATTGCTCTACAAGAAAACAATGTAAATTGGTATAATGTATAAGGAAAAGTGAATGCAATATAACGTCAGTGCATGTGACATAATCATGTCTTTGTTTGGTTCAATATTTTTTGGTAAAGAATGAGAGCTAGATTCTTCTGCTCAACCGACAGTTGTTCCGTAAACCTTGTGCATACAAAACATGTATCGTTTCTTTGTGAGGTGTTCGTTAGTTTCATTTCAACGTTGTCCAATTTTCGAACTACGTGTATGGAATTTAACACATATCACTTAACGCCATATCTATCGTATTGATTTCTAGTTGAGTCGACTGTAACTTTGTGGAAGATCCTAGATAAAATAAAATAAGAAAGAAAGAATAATGATTTATACCAGCGCATTCTAATAGAAAGGTTTGGCAGTTTCCTATTGCATGATGCACCACCTACTTTAGATGGTACAGCATGCATATGTAAACCCTATTGGATAGAAAGATTGCCGAGTCTATAGATATGATTCAATGCTTATAAAATAGAACTACACCGAGGGCTGATTTTGTGCGTTGATTTTGACAAGTGCCGACAAACAATGAACAGATTCAAACACGTCAACAAAATTGTTTGCAATGATGATGCCGCTAAGAGACTTCGAGGAGTCTCATAAATTTGGCTCGATTAGAGCCATTTGAAGAATATGTGAGAGATAATACCCTCGAGTTATCTTCGCTCTATGACGTTAAAGTAATGATACTAAACGAATACACCTACCGGAAAGCGGATTAGATATACAAGGCGCGCCAGATCTGTAGTCTCCAACAAAGACGAAGCATTTTCTTCTGAAGACAGAACTGAAGGAAAGGTATAGGAAATGGTTTAATGAAGCAATATATATTTTTAATCACGTAGACAGAAAGTGATCATCGGTAGGAAAATCACTAGAATACAGAGAGAAATAGAAATAGATGTCTTTATTTGGGCGAGATTGATACTAAGCCCTATTTATTTCCATCTAACCCATGTTCAATTACAGAGAGACAGACAAACTACATTGTTAAGGGCGAAATTGAGAGAGGAAGAGAGAGAGAGAAGGGGTATTGGATTTATATGGTGATCGGATTCCCAAATATGGATTGAAAGAGGACGAGTGAGGGTTACCAAGGGTTACGTGAATCTACTGGAGTGACATTTTTATATTGAGGGGGCTTGTTTTTATATTGACCCACAAGGTTTCACGAACATCAAGCAAATTGAATAATATATAATCTAAGGAGAGTGAAAGTAAAGATACATTTATTACAGTGTTAATAATTATGTTAAAATAAAATAATAATAAAATAAAGGCAGAAAAGTATCATGCATTTATAACTGGTTGAAGAATAAAAAGGTAATAATCGATAAAATCGGATGTTTGTTTCACAATCAAACAAATAGAATTCAATGCGATATCCAAACCCCTGTCAAGTGGATGTTAGATACCAAAACTGCGCAATGGAAGTTGGCTGATGTCCCATCGACGGCGTATGAAAGTGAATTTAAATATCACGTGTTGGAGCAGATAGCGTCGAAATGGAAAGTAACGCGCACGATGATGAGTATTCTTATTCTCCTGCGTTGATTTCCAATGCATTTTAAAATTTACCTTTCGCCTCCACATTTTCGTTCGCTCTCAACCTCATGTCTGTTATGTATTGCGAAATTTGACCTTAATGCTTTTGAACGAAAATATTTCATCAATGTTTATTTCATCTTTCTCAGACTTATATTGAACTCATTAACGATCACCGGTATAAAATAATTGAAATCAAAAGCACGTAAACAATAAAAACCAAAATATTAACGGACGGAAATTGAGACGTGGCACTCCATTCATTTATTACATACTGAGCAAAACGCGCTGAGAAAAATTATATTTCATATTTCGTTGAAAAATCATCGGTAAAATTTAATTATGCAAGATTTAAAATGAACGTGTGATTCAAGGAAGAGTTGGTATTGTATGTTTCTCTCACTATTCAACCTATTGGATTATTATTGCCAATGAAGGATTGGGAGAAGGCATAATTGATATTTTTAAAGCGTATAATTGCTCCATTATTATTATACCACAATATCATAGTTTGATAAAGAGTGAAAACAAATTAAGCGAAAGTTAAGAGAAGGAAGAAAAATTTGTCATTATTATTTGGGAATAATAAATCTTCTTTAAGTTAATAACGACAGAAAAAAGTGTTAATTCGAATATAAAAAATAAACAAGTTAGTAAAGTGCACAGTGCATTACAAATAGACGCGTTTCGTTCGATGGAGTATCAGAAACTATACGACCTAAATTGAACGAACGCACGCCGTAAAACAAGGAAATACCACGATCCGATTATGCCACCCTGTTTGTTAACATTTCCTCTCTCTCCTAAGTTGCTGCTTCAATAAACATATATACGTAATTTTAATATAATGATTTAAACCCGCTAATCAATATTTTAGAAATGATGTCAAGGAAATATTGAATTTTTGATTTACTTATTTATTTTCTAATCGATTTTAATAAATTAAACAATAGAAAATTATTTAAAACATCGAGTTAAGTAGTTGTAATGCAATTTCAATGTTTAGGCTCATTCCTTTGTCGTAAACTATCCATTCCTTTTACTTACATACGCTGTGTGTATACCTAAGAAAAATAAACGTATTTATGTGCATTTCTTCGTCATTCATTTCCTTTCACGTACTGAATTCTGTGCATTCGCGAAAGAAAATTAAACGTAATTACGTATCAATAGCAGATGTCGTTTACTTCAGTTGCCACGAAGATTATTTTCGTCGACAACTATTAAATAATCTGATGTGGCACCACATGACTTTCTTTATACATATATTTACAGTCCAACTAGAGGAAATTTTTAAATCCTAGCATAAGAGAAGTAGGTATGCTAAAGGGAAACGCTTTGCCAAGGATACTGCTCTGTCCATGATACACAAAATAATCGCAAAGAAAGCTGGATCTGAGAAATTTAAGGCTTAGAACAGGGATGGGCAGCATTTTCTACATGCGGACCAAATCGGCAATTGGGAATACTTTGGCGGGTCGCACTGAAAGTTGCCAATGCTTCGGTGGGCCTGATTAAAGTTTAAATCGGAATTACCTGGAGATTTTTAACTATCAAATAAGTTAAAAATCAAGTAAAAATAAGAATTTTAGGGCTATAATTTCTAAATTAGAGGATTTATTATCAAATTTTCATCAAAGAATATGACTGTATTTAAAATTTAACAATCTCTTTTTTATAATAGCTTTGTGGGCCGTAGATGGTCCATAACTGGCTCAAAATGAACAAAATATTAACAAGCTCATATCCAACTACTTAACTCGATCCCAAAATTTATAAATCAGATATCCCAAATAGACATATAAAGATTGGAGATTGACCTATAATAGATTAAGATGGAATGGGACAGTTAGTCGCAGGAATATACAAGGGAAGCGTCGTTTATATACTTTGTAGCTTGACATCTTGCAATAATGTATACAAGATTTAATGATAATATCATTCTCGGCAAATCCTATAGTGCAGCCGTGCAAACCCTCAAATGAAATGGTGACATTCAAGAAAGAACATAACCCTCGACGTCGAATGGACTATTTTCATAAGGAATGGGTTTAAGATGTAATCATTGGGTTGGGGCGATTTCCCCCTTGGGGAAGGGGAGAGTGAACCTGCAAAGAATATGAAAATATACTAGGACTGGTGAAACATCGAGTGCTGCCAGCGGATTTTGTACGTTGCCGTCATGCGGCCCGCGGATTTGCTGGAGGGCCCTAATGCGGTCCGCGCAGTTTGAGATCCCTGGATCAGGAAAATCGTGGGACCGCATTTGCGTCAAACATTTTTATTTTCTCCATAAGCAGTGCAGAAGAAAATATTGTTTTCGTGAAAAAATCGAATTCGAGATTTAAAGGGAAATATGTACACGTTTTAGGTCAAGTGAATAGGTTTTCACTATTTTTAAAAAATATTTCCTTTAGGATTTAGTTTAAGTAAATATTTTTTATCATCATAGTTGTAGATAATATAATTTTCTACAAGTTTTGTTTGAAACACTTTTTCATAAAACGGATTAATGGGAATATCAATTGTTTTTTGAATTTGTTAAGTACGTAGCTAAGTCATATCTTTGCTTCCGTTGCTATGATAAAATCTTCTAATAGTTGATAGCGACCCTACGCTTCCATGGTTAATTTTAATTGCGATCAAAAATAACCCAATGCTATGTAGCGACATACTTTGTAAACAATTTTCCTGTAAATATTTAAAGCAATCCCACGGCATCCAACGGTAATTTTAATCCCGCTTCGATATTTTGTTGTCTATTGCAACAAATAGCAACTTTTGTTAACTTTTTGTTTTTTTTCAATGTGAGCAGTGTTCTTCACTGTGAAAATTATTCAAGGTGTTTAAAAATTATTAACGCGTATAGTTGCCGAGAGCAGCTTCTCATTACTTTTGCTCTCTCTTTAGAGAAAGCCATGTTCTGGTCGTCAATGCTCATGCTCACTCATGCTCACGATAAAGATATATCTAAAACAATGAAATTGTTAGACGCAGTGCATATAATGGTAAGTGCTTGGGAATTGATATGCGAGAAAACAATCCAAAACTGTTTCCGTAAAGCCGGATTTTGTCAAACAAGTGTCGTAGAAAATATCGACAAACATGAGGAAAGCAGAACTGTGCCGTTCATAGAAAACAGCGTGGTTAACACCTCAAATTTTGAAACGTGGATGGAAATAGATAAAAAATCTTCCCACGACAGGTGATCTTACAGTTAGGGACATAGTTGGTCATATCAAATCCAACACTCCTGCAGTTAATGACGGGGACAGTTCTGATAGCAGCGATAATGAAAATCATAAAACGATCCCAGGTGCTTTAGAAAATAGAGAATCCCTTAAAATATTAAGGAGTGCATGAGAACTCGAGAGGAAAAGAGTGATGACCATTTCACATGTTGAAGCAAATCTAGTTATGAAAGATTTCTACGAACAGTAATTAGTTAATTATATTCGAAATTAATTGACACATAAATTGCTCGTATTTTGTGTAAAATTTTACATAAATCGTAATTGTAATAATGATGTTTCAATTAGTGCCACTAATATACTATAAAATAGTTACTTCAACACTGTGAATTTTAATTTGCGTTAAAAACGTAATATTATCTATGGTGAAATTATCAACAAATAATTTTTGATGGCATGATTAATTATTGCTTATTAGAATTTCATCTCACTTTCTGAACGTGCAATTTATTGTTATCAGCCGCTTAGAATCCCATCAATTTTCAAGGGACGTGCGTAATCACATTAAGCGGAACCTACTGCATATCCCCTCTTTGAGCACTTATCTTATCTTGGGAGCCATATTTATGGGTTAAAAACTAAGAAGAACCTTTCAATTGAGAAAAATATTTCTCTTCGCCGCTGAATTAAAGAACAACGAGACAGTAACGGAGAGACTAAGAGGAGAGACCTATTTGATGTCCTTCTCCCAGTTGACATTCTAGTGCTTCGCATGTAATATATTGTAGACACAATACAATGAAAAACCTTTTTAACGCCCTTGAAAGAGTCCAGCAACGAGAGATGTCGGAAATAAATATTGTTGTTTTGTACATTTCTTAAAAATGACGGAAGTATATAGAGTTGGTGAAACTGAATTTAAATTCGTACTATCGAATTTTGAGCTTATAAATCTGATTTGTAGCGCTAAAATTCTTATTCGTAAAATCGAAATGTAACATATAAAAAGTTTATTACATGTACATATGCATGTTTGTATATATATTTATTTATGTGTGTGAGTTTTAGTGACACATTTATCTGCAATGAAATTACTGAATCATTTCAATGTCTATCGAAAAAAGTAAATTCCAATCCTCTGTAGATAAGGATCCGCTGCAGTCACGAAATTTATGTGCCGTGATGGCTTTTATGCTCGATCAATATCTTACTTTAGATAGTCCGTTTTTTTAAATAATACCATTTCTGCCCCTAATCATTCTATAAAATGCCTTTAAAGTTTAAAAGGGTTGTGCTTGGTTGTCGTCTGATTTGGTCCCAACAAAGTTATTAACGTAAAACACATGAATTATACTTTTATGTTGTTGAGCCACATAATTCATTTATGATGTTGAAATAATGAATGTGCATTGGAAACTTGTAAATGTTTTTAGAGAATAGCGTTTTATCGTATTCAAATTTAATTGCCTGGATATATTTTAAAGTACACCGCTCAGGCTATGTTGAATTTAAGCATCTTTATTTTTTCATAGGTTAACGACAAAATATCCTTGGGTTTAAAATTCATGCTCAATAACTTCTACGGAATATTTAACGAAAAGATGTCTTCGTCGTGTTTGACTTGGCTATTCGACTAATGGTGTAGCTCACTGACGTGGTCCTCATGAAAAGCAGTTGTAAACGTGCGAGAATGTTTAAGCAGCCGGCTGCAGTGGCAATACCATCTGCCAGAACATGTTCGAGTCTTTAAAATCAGATGCCACGCAGTGGAAATTTCGTTAATCATAACTATCAGAGGTTGAGCTGTTCATGATCTATTCCGCAGAGAACTAACCGCGAACTCGCTTAGAAATTACTGAACTCGATAGACTGTTTCGGGAACTAAATGCAACTCGTGGATCAGTCAAATTAAGTGAGAGCGCATCGGGTATCGATATCTACATGATAAATTCCCATCGCTATAAAAACTATAATTTATTCACGCCAGTGGAGCTTACAAGGGCGGGTGGGGAGGAAGGATGGATGGCAGTAAAACCAATATCGCAAATAATTTGAGATTTGACTTGCAATAATTTCAACTTTAACTTGAAAATAAATGTACAATAGAACGCCAAAAGGGAATTCATGTAATTGTAACTGCCCGTTGTAATTTTAGTCGTTTCCTTTTAAAAGAAAAAAATTACTAATTTATTTAGTGTGTCCGTTCATTTGTCTGCCTAATGGCAGCGAGTATCGGATATATCACTGGAGAGACTTCATAGTAATTAC
Organism: Tanypteryx hageni; assembly: GCA_028673005.1. NCBI lineage: Eukaryota > Metazoa > Arthropoda > Insecta > Odonata > Petaluridae > Tanypteryx > Tanypteryx hageni. The sequence goes on along the minus strand of CM054113.1, from coordinate 126,588,485 downwards.
TATTTAGGGAGCACGTGTATTAAAGAAGTAGTAATTTATATACCTAGGGCAAATCACCCAATTAGGACTGACACTTTACTAGGAAAATATTGAGATTTCAATAATGTATTCTCAGTGATTGTAAATCGAAACAAACTTCATGTTTTCTGTTATGTACATTATGATATTTATAATGCTTTTGTAAAACAGATTGAGATATAACCGATTTGAAACATGAAACAGAGGACAAATATTGTCGTTTGGGAAGTGACAAGGCCAAAATAGCGCAAAAGAGAAGCTTTAAGTGATCCGCGACCGTTATGTCGTGGTTAAGTACTTGGTCTGCTGCGGCGCATTTGGAAGTATACGTAAGAAAAAATATTTCCGTTCCATTATTCTCCATATACCTAATAGCGAAGAAAATAAATTTCTAATGATAATAATTCTTTATGGTTGAGTTTCAGCTACCTGAAATTGAAAAGTAGTTACTTCTTCATTGAAGAAATAGAAATTTTTGCCTTTGAGTTATTTCATCTTACTAAAATATTGAAATTATTTTGAAATGTAGTTCTTAGCCTCAACCTGCTTCAAAGAGGTTGGGAGAGAGACTATTTTTTCCCACTTAGTGGAAAACTGAGTGTTAAATATGTTCCATACAATATCATGGGATTTGTATCGGTGTGAATCGAGGATCGTGCTGACCCCAAAGTGGACGGACACATTAAAAGCGTTGAGAAGCAATGTTTTAAATGGCAAAAAGTGTGGTTTGAGAGATACCAGGGGAAAACCAGTGTATGTTGAATGGCATAGCTTCGCGGAGGAAAATGACTTAGGAGAGATTCACGGGCGTATTACTTTGTTGAGGGGCATAATAATGTACATGTTTCAGGAGTAGTTTAGGTTTACCAATTTAGGTTTATTATGTTTTTTATATAGCATGGGGATGGAGGCGTCTATTCCAGGAGAAATCACTGTTTGGAGATGCGGTAAGGGTTTATGGATCATTTCAAGCAAGGATGTATTACCGAGGGCATAAAAATATATCGACGAAAAATAAGAAACACGTTTGGTGGCATGCGCAATAGTTCGAGACATTATAGATGGCAAAGGAGCGAAGCAGAAAACTACACCAAAGAGAGAAATGACTCGGGAAACACACTCTTTTAGTATGGTTTCCATCTGAATAAGTTTTTGTGATACTTCCTCAATAGAAATTTAATATATTTGGTAGTTGTGCTTGTCTGTCGCTTGATACCCATATAATATAAAGGCTTCCACTTTCCTGAAAACTAAAAATTCAATTCTGTAAATCCTGAAAGAAATGCTGGTGTGCTATACTCACTCTTTTGTAAGAATTCTCTTAGGAGAATACATTTTAAAGGAGATTGTATGATGTTTTACTTGAAGGTATTCATCATTTTCTTGATACTTTCACGTCTCATCTCGGTAAATATATAGTGAAACTACCAAAACACGAACATTTATAACTCGAATTTTCCATAACTCGAAGTGAATTAATTTTACCGGGCAAAATCCCTATGAGAAAAACATTTCCATAAGTCAAATTTTCTATAAGTCGAAATGTTTTTGTTTCCTTTGAAGTTTGACTTATGGAAGTTCCACTTTTAGGATAAACCACATATTCGGTATTGTTTGAGAAAATCGAAATTAAAAATTTTTTATTTCGCATGTGTGTTACATGGAGAAATAAATCCATTTTAACGTTGTGTATTTGAAAAAAAATCATTTATTCACTGGTCGAAACTGTGTATCTGTGCCACATTAATTATTTATGATTGCCAGTTTTTAAAATCAGTGAGTTGAGCAATTTACCCTGAGGTGCTCTCCAGGCCATTACCTAAGGACGCAAAAAATTTTAAGCGTAGAATTAACGCATATATGCATGGTAAAAGTAAGATGAACTTGGAAGAGGAATATTAGCAATCTATATAATTATGACTGTAATTGTACCTAGGTGCTGGAAAAGTTGGGTATTGCTTGGAAGGGTGAAGTACGGTGGGAACTTCGTGGGCCCCATGACCGCTACGGTAGCCGTGAAGGCCTCCCATGAACTCCGAAAATCCGCACTTCAGGGGAAAAATTTAATTATAAATATTATTATTTTTATATATATTATGTTTTATTTGCCACCTGCCCGGATGGCCAAATTGCAATGTATAATTAAATAAATAAATAAACTCATTGAAAATGGTGCATTAGAGAAATCAAACAACCAAGACTGACATTTTGCAACATGTATTGTGACTTTAAAATGACAACATCTTAATCCAATTCATTCAAGGATTATCGAACTCGTATTGTCTAAAAATAAATTCAAGAATACGCATTTCGATATCAAACAAGATCGAAAAGGTGTACTCCATGTCGGAGTGGGTACATACCCAATAGTCTCCAAAGGCGTTCTTTACGATTTTATGTTATCAAGTCAAAAAATGATAAAGATAAAGATGGCTTAGCCTAATGTATAAGCACAGCAAAACAATATATCAGAACCGATGTCAAGGAAATATAGAATTTATGATATACCTTTTCCAATCAACAATTATTTAAAACATACTTCACTTGAAATGAGCATTAGTAATCTTAACGCTCACGTTCATTCCTTCGTCGTTAATTATCCATTTCTATTCACTTACGAAAGCTGTTTGTATATACGTTTAAAAAAACTAGAGTATTTAGGTTCATTTCTTCGTCGTGGATAATTCATTTCCTTTCATTTACTACATGCTGAAGGCGCAAGAAAGGAAACGAAACGTTTTTATAGTAGATCTTGTTTACTTCAGTATTTTACTCGAAGTTTCGTTTGTTAAATGGGACAAAATTCCCCGTTGTGGCGATTCCGGGTGCATTGATTTTTTTAATTCTTCACTAGCTTGCAGTCACAACTGAACTTATGATGAAAAACGGCAGACGAGCGTTCAAGTAAATGTCATAACTTCAATAGAATATTGGATGTAGATGATCTTGATAAATTTTGTATCCTCCATTTCTTGTTTTCTTCTTTTGTCTTTTCTACGCACGAGCGTTTCACTAACTTGGGATTTATTGATTCTAATTTGGAAAATTGTTCTTGGTGTTCACTAATTCAAGAACCCGAGAATTGATACAACATATTATTTTGCAATCTCCCTTGTCCTGTAACAAATAACTGACATTGTGTATACAGCCAGCGAGCGAATTATTAAGCTCGTCTTATGTCTGAAAATTTTCAAGAATAAGCACTTAAAAAAAATTGAAAATATTAAAAATAGTTCGATCTCTTAACTTGAAAGTATTTTATCACTGTCTCGGAATGGATGGTAACGAAATGTTAGTAAAATGTCATTCCTTGCGTGACACAGACATTGTCGTAGCCAAAGAAGCCTCAATAAGATCTTTTACTGAAAATATCCATTGAAAAGAGTGTATCTTTTCAATAAATACGGTATTCCGAAGATTGTTGAAGAGAAACCGAATTGTTTTTTTATATTATCCATAAAAAGAGTGACAAAAACTTTTTATTCCCAATATTCTTTGAAATCTGTTTGAATTAAAATTACAAAGCCAGGATTCCATAAATACACTCGCCGATTCACCACGGACGAGTTAGACAAGGACGGTGGCGAGTAGATTTTTAACCCAACCCACCACGAGACAAACATTGGCTGAGTTGATTTTTTTCAAGTGGCGAGTAGGTTTTAGTTGTATTTTTGAGCCCTGTCCAAAGGTAGGCAACCCAACTGGTTCCACGTCAAAACAGCGAACGTCAGAACAGCGAACGTCAAAACAGCGCACGTCAAAACAGCGAAAACAAAAACGGTGAACGGACAAAACAGCGAACGTCAAAACAGCGAAAAATGGCAATGTAAAAAACCGCGAACATGAAAATGGCGGAACTAAATATAGCAAAATACATTTACATATATACCCTGCAAGCCGCCAATGGCGTGTGGAAAGGGGAAAATACAGTATATTATAATTATATGCGAATATTTCAGAAATGTAAGTAATAAAGTCCATCCAAAATCTTTATAATTCAATGGATTTAAGATAGAAATTCTAATTTTCGAATTTTTTAAGGAACATCATAAAGATCAAATACAGCATAATAAATAGAATGTCATTCACAATAAACTTGTAGCTCAAGAATTACAAATTCCTTTATTTCTCTCGCCTAAGTCCAGCGTAGCGGGACTAATAATGCATTAGAAGGTTGGCACCGTGGCTTCAGCATAGTTAATTGGATCAGTCATCCAACCATATGGAAATTTATTGAATGCTTACAAACAGAACAAAATGTTCATAAAGTAAAAATTGAACAATATATTTCCGGCAAAAACCCTCGAAAAGCCAAAAAATTTATCGAGATACATACAAACGTATCGAAGGCCTCGTAAAGGAGTACCACAATCGAGATAGATTAAATATCTTGAAAGGAATCGCCCAAATTTTTCATCTTCAAGCATAAGGCTTTTTGAATTCATTATCTCTTGTAATATTTTTCTTACAATTTTTGACAAACTTTCAAATAAAACGTACTTTCAAGTATCTTTTGTAATGTTTTAACAGTAATTTGAAAATGTATTAGTTTAGACTTTTAATGTAAATATATGTCCTTATTCATTAACCACATATTTTCTATTTCTTTCGTGCACTCTGTATCATAGTCGCCCATTATATATACGTGTAATAACTAATGTACTTTAGATCTAAGTAGTACGAAGGGATTTTTAAAACGAATTTGGAGCCATAATAATAAATCTTTAAAAAGTTTTTCATAATGAAACCAATAAAAAACTAGCTAATGTCGTTCTTTTAAAATGACCTACTACAACTCAAAAACCTGGTAAATTTTTCTATAGGATGTAGGATTCGTTTCTTATGTTAATTTTAGTAATTCCAGTAAATTCAGCGCAGTTTTGACATATTCACTTATAACTATAATTTTCTGGTTTAACATTTCCGACTATTTAAAATTTAATAACCAGCAATTATTTATTATCTATAATAACTACAATACTGACTTTTGCTAAACTGTGTTCAGCCATTTTGACATTCGCTGTTTTTTATATTCCGATTTTTCGCTGTTTTGACGTTCGCTGTTATTCCTGCGCTGTTATGACGTGATACCACCCAACTATATATTTTGTTGGAACTTACGCTTCCTGGCGTCTTTTTCCATCGTTTCTTCCTCGCCTCTTGATACTCCAAAACCCCCACATACGATAATAAATGCATTATCACGGTCTGTAGGGCTTAACCACGCCTTCGGAACACTCGAGGGAATCTTTGATGGAAAGCATAGATTGCGGGAGGACGAGCAAGCTGGGTTGCTAGAGAGACAAATCCCGGTTGATGCCACTTTCATCGCTTGAAATGAAAGGTTACTCTCAAGCATCTTTCCCTCTTCTCTGACACAGCCACGTAGTGAGAGATTCTCTACGTTATGCTACTCTTTTGTTTTAGCCATACCCTACAGGTCCGAAAGCGATATGTCATTCCTTCATTTTCACAAGAATTTTTATGGAAACAAAACGACGGTATCTATGTTCGATGAACCTTTCAATCGAAGGTAAATACCTCGAAGAAAGACGTTAACTTGAAATATACAATATAATATATATTTTGCTTCTCATTCGATCGAGGCCGACGAGATGGGTTGCACCCGACGCTAAATAGAAAATTGGATTTTACCTCATTCTAAAAATCCGTTTTTAAAAGGCATATAAATTCTATACTCGTTCAGATGATTCCAATGTGTGAATTTTAGGACAGACAACGGGATTTTTTTCCAATGAAACGATTCAGTGATTCACATTGTATCTATCTGTCATTGTATTTTTAGATATTTAATTGCACCTTTTCAAATTGGAGACTTATGTTTAAGTAAACCCACCAAACGAGAAAAATTCAAAACAGAGCAATTGCTTGAATTTCATTAGATTGCAAATGAAACCTTCTTCGACATTTAAAGTCGCCGCTTTCATCCCGATCGGAATTTATTTAACGTTTATTACACGAATCTATCTTAATACCTAACGAATTCGCGCAAATCACTGACGATTAATCAGGCTTAAAGCTACGCAAACCTGTCCGAGCGAATGAAAATGTGAACAGAAAACGTTTTTTTTTTAGTTCGAATGCGGACATCTTTTTTCCTTCTCCAATTACCCCACTCGCTCCCAACAGTTCCCAAAATCCCATTGTAGTTGCCCTGAGCGCGCGCGGACTTGGAAGCGACGCCGCATGCTACGGACGCGCAGTTTTCCATGAAAAACCTCCGAAGCCCCTCGCTCTCCCCTCGTTGCGGTCGCTCTCCAATGGAATGGGACTCGGAAACCCATCTCTCAGCGACGACCGACCCTCCTCCTCTCCCTTCTCCCCCCGCCTCGCCCACAACTCCCCCCCTCCCACGCAACCCGCTCCATCCAGTGCAAACCAACTCCCTAAAACCCTCTTCGACAAAGAGGGCGTCAGCTGTTCTTTCTTGTTTGCGGGAGAGTCGTATCTACACTTAATTTAGGCAGTCGACTGACTTCGACCCTTTCACATAACGACTCACGTGCATTAATAACGCGCATATGCGGCACATTGGTCGCGGCCACGCTCCCGAAGGATTACGCTCTGGGTTTGCGCTATTAGTTTCCATCCCGAAATCCTCTCTACGTTGCATAGAACCGCCATCCCTAGCCGCCAAGTGGACCGCTCGACCTAGACATTTTATGGGCGAATCTTTGGTCACGTGCTGATTATTACTTCTTCACGGAAATAGTGCGAGTGAATCATTTGTCTGGTATTTTTGCCCAATGTCTCTTCTGCCGTTTGTTTGGTTTCCTTCGGCTAACTACGAATATTTTATTTCGGAGGGGATAAAAAGGAATCTATAACATTGAAAAGTGGTTTATTAATGGCGCAACACTAAATTCGTCCTTAGAATGTTATTTTTAAAGATAGAAAGTCAAAATTTGTTTCTTTTTACACCTTTTATGAAACAAAGAACATTAAAAACATAACAATAGATGCCATTCTTCCGTATTTCTTTACGATGAATTAGTTTTCCTGGCGAAATATTGTGACAAAACCGAAAATAATTCAATCTATAAATATTTTTAAATTCTTCTCCAACCTTGTTCTACTGAAACCAACATATAGTTGTCCATGTGGGAACACTACTTCAGGTTAAAACAATAAACATGTTCGAAACTTTGCCCTGGGGATTTATTTATAATTTTCACGAAAGAAAATATTATTGGAAATTGTCTTCTTTTCAGCATAAACGGTAAATTTGTATCGCTCGGAGAAAGTACAAACATGCTAATATTCTATTTCCAATTTTGATTATTAAGCCACAAAATTGAATATTACCTTCACTTCTTAATGTACCTTTAAAATTACTATAAGCAATGTAGTAATTAGATTTGTTCTCGACTATATCTATTTAGGAAAGATTCGTTACTATCTATTAAACGTAAAAAATTTAGTTCAAAATGATAGATAAAGCGGAAAATTTAAAAACATCTTCTTTGAGAAAATGTCCGTCAATGTTCATGGAATATCATTCAACAATCGTTTCCTATAATGTCTTCGTATGGATTGGAGTTAAGTTATTCGCAAGTTTAAGACATCAATGGTTAAATGCAAAATTAAGTTACAAACTAGGGTAAATCATCGCATTACTATGGTTGATAGAGGTACGTTTCGTAAATGACGACGTATAGATGAGTTCACGAATGATTTATGTCTTTCAGGATAGAATTATAACGATTCGTCTAACTTCCACTTAAACATTACATGTCTGAGAATTGACAGATTACTTCCTATTAAGCCCATATATACATGTATATATGCATACAAGATGATCCAAACAGAACTTATGATGCTTACTTTCCATTTAATCATTTATTTTATACTTATGTTGGCATTAATAGCTTTAAAGTCATCGCGGATATGTAGCTCCTTGTGTTCCAAAATTTCATAATTTAGCGTTATAATATATTAAAAATATATTCGAACGGAATATTAAATTGATCACGTGTATTTGTGCGGAAAAATAACGCCTGTACGTATTAGAATATACCGAATATGAGTCCAACAATAGTTGTTGCTATGGCAACACTCTCGTAATGAGTGATAAAAACTGCAAAATTGCCAGTATTTACACGAAATTCTAAGAAATACCATCGATAAGCAAAATTCTATGATAGAAATTAAAATTTTCATTCCTCTCCTCAGAGAATAGTACAAAATTCGCTCCGATATTACACTTCTAAGACATTTTAATGTGCAAAAGAAAACTACCCTGCACGATGGACTTCAGATTTCCCATGTAAATCAAATGCGAAGGATAGTTCCTGGAATCGAACCCGGGACTTCAACCTTCGCAGCAAAAACTATCCTCGGGAGCTCGGCCCATGTAGCAAGAAATTTCCACTATGTTTCATGAAAATCGGTCTATTGGTTCAAAAGTTAATAGGGGGAACGGACAGACAGACAGACACATCAACAAAACTATAAGCCTATTTCCATTCTGGAAAGTAGGCTAATAAAAAGCCATATAACAATGATGGACTGGAGTTCAACAATCTATTCTGTCGCCAAGGGAACCTCTCACTAAAAACGCAATATTTTTATAAAATTTTGAATTCTTAAGCAAAATTCAAACGATTTCATTCAGAAGAAAAAAATAAGAATCTTTGTTTATTTTTCTTGAAAAAGGTCCCTTATTCGAAGATCGTATGTCATTACTTCTAATTTAATTTGGCATAAGAACAAAACCTGCAAGTAAAAAAAGGGAGTTGTAAGTGCTCTATTATGAGTATTTACATAGAGTGGTTGGACAAACAAATTGATTGCTCTTTATACATTAGGTTCTTAAAGAGTTAAATGTTTGGATCTTGCATACACGTAAACGACCAAACTCTGATTTCTAAGTATATTGGGAACAAAAACGTCTTTTGTCGCCCTTGTCATGGATAATGTATGAAAGTAATTCAGTTCTCTCCACCAATCTTCGGAATACCGTATTTATTGAATAGATACACACTCTTCAATGGTCATATGCAGCAAAAGATCTTATTCCGGCCAATGATAATCCACATTTTTAGCTTCTTTGGCTACGACAATATCCGTGTCACTCAAGGAATGACAATTTATTAGCACTTCGTTACCAACCATGCAAAAACCGTGATCGAGTACTTGAAAGTTAAGATATCAAACTATTTTTAAAATTTTCAAGTTTTTTATTTGAAAGAGTTTATTCTTGAAAATTTCAGACATAATACGAGCTTAATACTACATAACTACATAATACAAAACTACATGCAACATTTCTTATATGGTCCAGTAATCCCAGGGAGATCCAACATTCTAACGGCCTATAGACCCACTTGCATGCCTCAAAAACAAAGTTATGTAATAAAAGGCAGTGAAATTTATGCCTCTTGGAAATTCTATGACGTCAACAAATAATAATAAGGAAGTTGAATTGGGAAAACATGAAACAAATTGGGTTAATTTAACACCAAGAATACTATGGGCCACACTTAACCACAGTGAGCTACAGATATCAATATTTGTTAATTAAAAATAAAATTGTCGTGACGGTAATTGGGAAAAAATCCGTCAGTTGATTCAAGAGAGAGAGAGAGAGAGTGAGAGAGAATGGCTAGGGTTAATGGATCCTGTGACCTAAAAAGAAAACATATACTATTTGAAGCTATTAAAATCAGGAGCATTTTATAAGTAATTTGAAGTATCAATTAATATATTTTAAGGTTATTTAGTAGCAAGATCAACAAGAAGCTTCAAAATTTTAAACAAAAATTGTTAACACTTTCGTGCGTTCCTTGATAAAATACAAATAGAGTGAAGAGGAGATTCCGAAATGACCAGAGAATACCTAAATAAAAAAAATACTTTAACCAAAAGGAAAATGAAAGAAACAGCGAAACTTTTATTAAATATTCTTAAATGCTACGCTATTACTATGTCTCGTTGAAATGACGACGAAACAGTGGTATTCATCTCTATAGGGAGAAACCTAATGGCTGCAATTAGAAGGAGGACTCATTCACAAAAGAGGTTTGGCATAAATTAGGAGATTCAATTATGGAAGTTTCAATTTTATGTTAGCAGTAAGAGTTCAGCTCTGACAGAGCGACATGGATTAGATTGTGATTCATAACTTACTGCATTTAAATCATTCCTAAAGGCAACCTATAATGATGAAAATAATGCCAAAATGAAAGTTCCATTGGCTAAATAAAGTAAAATTACACAAATACACACTTTGATGTATTAGTTTTGTCTTATTCTTCAATTGATGAAAATAAATTATTTACTATGATTAATATTTCATGGTTTAAATACACGAACGAGAGCAAGCTATTCTCAACTACAAATCGTTCGCCCGAGGCATGAATTTCAGGGTTTTTTATTTTCCATCTCCGCAATAAACATGCTATCTTTCTATATTCATTATCTTAATTACGACATTAATGAGCACACGGTGAATGTTTGGTCGAAATTGCGCTACCCATTTTCAGTTGAAAATGGACACACATCCTATTATATAAATATATATGCATATAAATGCTCACATTAAATTCGATACTAGATAGCGAAATAGAAGAGACCCATTATAAATGAAACAATATTTTAGCAACACAATAAATAGTCTGGATAATATATGTTTCTCAGAATTCAAACATTTTCCATCAACTCGTGACATCATTTCGGTCCCCTGAAAAGTGTTAAGTAGGGCGTTCGCTGCACAACGAGAATAAAACAGTGAAATAGGTAATTCCATATTTCGGCAATCACCCGCACTAGCTTTATATTGATTCGAAAAAGGCTTTTACGTAATTAATTAATGTCTAACCCATTTCTTAAGATTTTAGAGGGCATTTTTGTACGCAACTATGGATCAGCGGACCAACGACAAATTACAAATTGTAAGTGTATATGTCTTCCGCCGAATCTTTCCAGTAAATGCATGAGTTTTATTTTTAAGTTATCAATCAGCATTATCAGATTGCTGTAGACATACAAAAACTGGATTTAATTCAATGAAAACAATCGATAGTTTCTTCATATTTTGAATCTCACTTGTATTTCTACAATTGGTAGAAAGAGAGAGAGAGAGAGATCGGTAGAAAGTGAGAGAGATATAGAGAGAGAGAGAGATAGAAATTAACCCTTGGATGTTAGAAGAGCTTTACTTGAAACATTAATCATTCTAAATTTACAAATTTCACTACTACAAATGTGAACGATAGGCAAGAAACTACATTGCACGTTACTGATCGCCTCGAGAAGATGGAAAAATAAATAAAAACGATCAAGAAGCGCTTTCATTCTTAACGCCCAAAGTCTCACCACCGATGCAGAATTCACGTGTTTTTCGTACGCCTGCGGATTTCGGATGTGCGTGCCCGTGCGTGTGCAGGTGGAAATCAGAGGCGGTAATGAATGCCGAGGGGCCATTAAGTGTGCTTTGCTCGCAAAGCCAATTTCCGAGGGCTCCGCAAGGTCATCTTACGGCGCCGCGAGTTTTATCTCCCTTCCGTAATTAATTGCAACGATAGATGGCTCTGCGAAGTAGAGAATGCGGCGGAGGAAGAGAGGGAGTGTGGAAGAGAGGGAGTGTGGAAGAGGGGGAGAGCGGGAAACGGGGAAGAAGAGAATCGATGGAAGGAGATAAAAATGGAAGAGTGCTCCGCGAATTCGGCACAGGTAGCAAGGAGGAGGAAGAGAGAGGGAGGAAGAGGGAGGAGAAAAGGAAGGAAGAGGGAGGAGGAAAGGAAGGAAGAGGGAGGAGAAGGGAAAAAGAATAGGATAATTAGGGGGAGGCGGAAGGGCGCGAAAGAGAAGGATTAGGTAATTCTGAGAGGCAAAATTATCTCGTTCTCCCCTTAACGCATAAATTTCATCGTTCAATTTGAATTGCAATATAATTATAGGATATAGACCTTCGCCGTCTAACAGGATCTCGGTTCTCGGCCAACTTCTGGCGATCAAGCTGCAGCAGTTGCCGCATGATACAAATTAATGATAAGGATAATGTGCAGCGGTTTGGAAACAGTTTTTAGTCCGCTATCAATCCAAAGAAATACACGTTACAATAGAGTAGGTTTAGGAATTAAGAATGATTCTTCTCGCTATCTTCGCAGCCCAAAAATGCAAACGTATATGAAATGACCGCATTATAGGGATTCCTTTAGTATGCTCCTGCTTTTAAGGTAAATGTCAAGCTACAATTTTAATAACATCCCTTATTGTTGAATCCCAAGATTACCAGCTTATTTATAGCGTGCATTTTTTGCAATTTCCTTGGATAATTAGGCAGTGTTATCATTCGCATACTTATGAAAAAAGGTTATATCCTCTTACACTCGCTCTGGTCAAAGATTTTTAAATTGGTTTACTCTTATATGTATTGAAAGGAGATAAAAAAGATATATGATTTGAATTTTAATCTTGAATTCACTTATCGTGGTCTTATTATGCTGGACCGTCATCATTTACAATAAGTCGCTGGTTTCTCTCAGTTTGTCCGTCACGGTTTTTATGGGTTATAAATGTTTAAACTAATTTCTAAAATGTTGTAAAAGGCATAAGTAAACGTGTGTTATTACCCAGAAAATTCTGTCTCAGAAAAGAGCACTACGTTAGCAGACTTCAAGAACTTTTCATTTCTCAATTTCATGATCCTTGGAGGAAGTGTAGCATATTTTTAATTTGTATTTTAATAAAGAATAGAATCTATATACGAACTCAAGACTAAAACCTATCTACGGAGAATAAAAACTTGCTAAGAATAATCGAATTCGTTTCTAATTCGCCCAAATATTGTTTATGATCACCAAAAACGGCAATTTTGCACGCCTTCAACAACGAAAATTTTCATTGTAATTGTATCCAGTATTCTCACCATATCGAGTACAAAATGGAAATTATTCATCTTAATTCAATTTTCAATAGCTATAAACATTTTAGTTTTTGTTTATTTAGATGGCATCAAGTAAGCCGTTGGTTTTATTTGCAAACGTTTCGCTGTTTCGCTGAGATGTCGAAAGGATACGGTCTAGATAAATAAGTAAACGACTTTAATCAACGTTTATAATTATCAAATCATAATAACGATGATACAAGTGACATTTAGGAGAAAGGAACAACTATGTAACTTTCGCACAACTTTATTTCACGACCGGTTTCGCTAAATAACTAGCATCATCAGATTGTGAAATAAATTTGCCTGGAAGTTACATAGTTGTTTCTTTTTATAAATACGTTCGGCAATTACCACAAAGTTGATCTCCACTCCTTATGTTACAAATGACATTTTATCTGTAAGATTCGACAAATGTTGAGAATGTGCGATGGATTTCATTATTACAGTTGAAGCTGAACTATGATGCACATAGTGAAATATTTTGATTGGGACAGTTTAAACGTTTATTTTCTGCATTAAAGTTTTGAAATCTTATTTTGGCTGAACTATTCGAGCAAATTAACCAATTTAATTAAATTTAAAAACAACAATATTTTCATATAACGCCGTTATTTGTGCTGTATTAGCGAAAAGACCGAGAGGTCGACTTACTTTTAATATAATAGAAATAAAAGAAATATAGGAATGTTTATTCAGTCTGTAAAAATGTTTTTATGTAATGGCATTCAGGTATTTGACGAAAATTTACAATAGTTTAAATAAATAAATAAATTCATTTATTAATTTAAATTATGAATTGCATTTATTAAATGCCAATCATAATCACATACGTTTTATAATCATATAAATAAAATAGCATGATATTGACAACAAGATGATCCAAACAGAACATATGATGCCTACTTTCCATTTAATCATTTATTTTATACTTATATTGGCATTAATAGCTTTAAAGTCATCGCGGATATGTAGCTCCTTGTGTTTCAAAATTTCATAATTTAGCGTTATAATACATTACAAATATATTCGAACGGAATATTAAATTGATCACACGTATTTGTGCGGAAAAAATAATGCGTGTATGTAATAGAATATACCGAATATGAATCAACCAATAGTTGTTGCTATGGTAACACTCTCGTAATGAGTGATAAAAATTGCAAAATCGCCAGTATTTAGTCGGTGCCGGTGGTGTAGTGGTTGGGACGCTTTCTTATAGTAGACTCTTGCTCGAAGGGGTAGCGGGTACTAATCCTGCGAAGGTAGGATTTTTTTAAGTTCGCCCGGCCTCCTCTTTGTGTGGTTTGAGGAGACCGCGCAAATTCAGCGTTCCGTCCTTGGAAGTGACGTTAAGCCGTTGGCCCCCTTGGTGCTCTTCGTTAAAGAGTAGGCTAATACCGGTACCGGATTTCCCTCTTCCCTTGTGATCGTGTTCGGTGTGGAAGGAATTATGGCTGTAATAATCCAAGAGTTTTTTATACAAAAATACAAACACACACACACACTCGCCAATATTTACCCGAAATTCTAAGAAATAAAAATCCATAAGCAAAATTCTACAATAAAAATTAGAATCTTCATTCCTTTCCTCAGAGAATAGTATGATTCGTTTAATTCTGACAATGAACGTAGAAACTAGAAGAAAATTCGCCTTCAATAGTTTTTAATCTCAATATCAGAAACATCTGTATGAATTCTGTCGCAAATTCTACATGATCCAGGTACTCCTGAAACTCGCCTTCAAAGATACGGACCCCATCCACCAAACGACCGCCACACACACCGAATCCTCCTTACCATTCTTTTCGTTCCTTATTTCACCTTCAACATAATTCTCACAAATCAACCCTGGATGTTTTCCACCCACGCGCCTTCCTCTCTTTTAATTCACTCCCACAACTTTCCTCCCGCGACCACGGCGCGTGTAAATTCCACCCTAGTCCCTTCAACTACACATAATATCCATCCGAAAACCTCTTCCAACGTATACAATTTAAGCAACCTCTTTTACCCCGCCATACAAATTCAGTAGCCCTCCCCCTCGCTTTTATTCTTCTCTCTTCGCCCCAAACCCTGGCCTTCCCGCACCGCCCTACCTCTCCCTCAACGAGCCCTCAGAGCGAGGCCTCCGTGTTCGCCCTTCCTAACGTCCCTTTCCCATTTTGCCACTCCATCTCTTTCCTCCAAAAACCTCGCTCCGTCCCTCCCTCTACCCTCTTCCCTCCCTCTACCTTCTCCCCTCCTTCTACCCTCTTCCCTTCCTCATTTCACCGTAAACATTCCCAGCGGTCATTTATCATGCAAATCTAGTCGTGTCGTCCGGGTTTCGGGAGTATCGGCGGCGAGAGGATAGCGGAGGATTAAGGGAGGGCAAGGGAGGGGAAGAAAAGATGGGCATGTTGGGGGAGGAAGGAAAGGACGCAATAAAGGACGGAAGGAAAGGAAGGGAGAGAACACGGAGAGAGAGAGAGAGGAGGCGAAAGAGCAAGCAGTGATTTCACCTCCAGATAAATACACGGCTGCCTGGCTAAAAATTGTGGTAAAATGGAAATAAGGAAGGAGCAGGAGAAGGAGACCCGTGTGCCAGTGATAAGAGGAGGAGGTATGGGAAAGAGAGGAGGGTGGGAAGGGAGGGTGGGAAAGAAGGGTGGGAAAGGGGGGGGAGGGAAAGGGAGGTAAGGGAAAGATAGGAGGGAGGGAAAGGGAGGGAGAGTTTGTAGGGAGAGAAAGAAATAAAAAGAGGTCAAAATGGGAAAAAAGGGACATAAAGGAAGAGGAGGAAGGAGGGGGAGAGAACTGGAGGAAGGCATCAGAAAGGGGACAAAATGGTGGGCAAGACGAGGAGGGAAAGAGAGGATGTGCGAGAGGATAGCAGGAGATGGAGAAAAAAGGTAGTGGAAGCAGTTGGATTATGGTGTCACTAGCGATAGGAGGATGGGGGAGGGTTGGTGGTGGGAATGGAAGGTGTGGAAGGGGGTAGAGAGGAGAAATCGGATAGATAAGACCTTGGTGGGGGAGCAAAATGGGAGTCGGAGAGGAATATAGATGGAGGGAGATCTATCGCAATGGAAGTTTGCTTTAAGAAGAAAGTGAGGTAGAGAATATGTTTACATCCTGGCATAGTACTTCCGCCGAATAGGTGACTTTCCCGTACCATTAAATACGCGGGCGCGCGCTCACACAAATACACACAGACACCTATATACATGTGTGTGTGAATGTGAGTTACATACCATTATATATATATATATATATATATTTGCTGCAGAAAAAGTTGCACATTTGAACAAATGTAGTAATTCACTTAAGCACTAGAAATCCTATTATTACTTGAATTTCTTTTACATAATTTAATATTTTTATTTGATGAAATATACGCAATTTCAAATTGCGGCACACATGAAATTCATTTTTATGAAATTTGTAAAGAAAATTTCCATCCAGTTTACCCGTCATATTTATTCCAGTTTTCTCATTCAACATTTTTATTCCCAACATTATTTCCATACGGTACACTACAGGAAATAATAAATCGTAATCGAAATCGGTATCGGGCGTTTAAATGTGAATAACCTTCACCGCCCTATAATTGAGCCGACATGCTAACTTGCCCGAGAATGGGGTTTGAAACACCCAACAGAGAACGAAGGAGGCGCGTTTATTTGATTCAGCGTGAAGGACAGGGAGATAAATCTAGAGGCGCTTACATAGAGGGATATTTGGAGTGGAGTGGGGAAGGGACTATCAGAGGAGGAGGAGTGGGCACAAGTGGTCGAAGGGAGAATGGCAGAAGAGAGCGATCGAAATCAGCCAAGGTAGGACGATGGAATGGATACATAATTAGAGCGCCCTCGGACGTGTGTA
Organism: Tanypteryx hageni; assembly: GCA_028673005.1. Lineage (NCBI taxonomy): Eukaryota > Metazoa > Arthropoda > Insecta > Odonata > Petaluridae > Tanypteryx > Tanypteryx hageni. Next base: position 126,571,690 of record CM054113.1, on the reverse strand, counting down.
GCGCAAATACCCGTCCCATCTCCCTCACATTGCCCGTCTCTCGTATTCACACCGCACACAAACGCGCGGCGGCTCTCTCTACGTGCCACGGTAGTTCAAAATCGCCGCTTCTATTAAACAGAAAGATTTAAATTTCAATACTCTTGATCGGAATGTTGCTAAAACACGTATAGTGCAATTGCACTTATTCTATCGGAAAATCAAAGAGATTTTATCTCCACGGGAGATACGGATGTGCATTGAACGATAAAATACATGCAGATTGAAACATAGTAATGCGCCCGTTCTTTACTGATTTTGTTGTATTGCTTTTACCTCTCCGTTGCCATAGACGAGGGATGTTGAATGCTGGCGTGCTTCGCTATGGTTCTGTAATAGTTAAAAATTATGTTAAACAATACAGTCTTACAAAACTGCAAAGAGATTTATTAATATTTGTTATATATTCATTTATTGATAATAATAGAGCTTTAATTATCAAGATTTTCTCGACGCTGTCTCATTAATCCATTCTTTGTTTCCGATTTTATATTTCTGATACGTGAAAAACTGTCATTGAACCGTTGACGGGTAATATTCATAACTTTTTTCAATCGCTCTCAACTCCCTGTCTTTTCTTAGTTTCTATCTCACCTACTTCCCTCCACTCTCCTCCCCCGTACCTGTCTCTACCCCCTTCTCTCTCTCTTACCTCTCCCCCATCCCTCCCCCTCTCTCCTCTCTCTCTCTCTCCCCCCTCTTCTCCTCCCTCTCTATCTCTCTACTTCTCTCTCTCCCACCTCTCCCACCCCTCTGTACTTCTCTCTCTCCCACCTCTCCCACCCCTCTGTACTTCTCTCTCTCCCACCTATCTCCCATCTCACTTTCTCTCTCTCACTCGCTATCATTGCGAAAGTGTGCTCTGAATTTTGCATTACGCCTTCATCAAACATAGTTGTCGAAGGATAGTAATGGGTAAATGAATTCTGTTCGAGTATTCCATTTGTAGCATTCGAATTTGTTATGAGGCCGCAGAGAATCGCGTGTTAGCACACTAAATAGCCAAATAATGACAGAAGCTGTACAAAATACCTTTTCTGGGAAACCTAGGTTGAACCAACGGTTAATATAACAAATGTAAAATTATAACGTCAGCCTCCGCATTTCTATAATACCACGTAGAACGTCGCTTTTCTAAATAAATACAATTGCATTCTTGCTCAAAAATCAAATTTTTAGGGCGTAATTTACTTCATTTTATCGAAATACATAACTGCCCTACTACAAACTCAATCATAACGAAATAAGTGGCTTTTCATATGAAGTTTTTTACAGCAGAATTCTAATTATTCACTTGACTGATTATATGATCGCATAGTAAAATCCTCATTCTCTCATTTTTATGCATATTGAATCGAGAAAACTATTTAGTTTACAAGTACATTGAATTCCATTTATTCGCATTGTTGATTAATTGGTCCCTCTACCTTATTTAAGCCAAACGAGAAAACAAATCCGTTTTCATATATTCATTATTCTATTTATCACAATTTCACGGTTCCCCATTTCAGTATACTCTTCTATTTAATTTCAAATGACTATTCTCTTGTATCCAAACTCAATATTCCCTTCCAAGGCCTTCGCCGATCTCTTAGCACCTCAGTCGCATAAAATTTCATGCGATATCTGAAAAGCTTGCAACTTTTTCGCTCCTCTCTTCATAGTCTACGCCGCACAACCATGCAGTTTATTTCCTTTCGTCTTTTTCACCTAACCCTTCTTAAATTTGCCCTTCCCAAAATATAACTTTTGATATTCATATTCTCGGACTTTTTTATCTCTTGCAGTCCTTATAGTATTATTTGAATAAAAAATATTTGCGGCGTCTATACTAAGATTGTAGTTTGTAATATTCCAATTAGGCAGCCATATGAAACTATGTTGTCACGCTGCTGCTGGAGAAGTCTAACTAACCACCTCAATTAATAACCATTTTTATTTTATTCGAATAGAAACAAACAATTCGAAAAACTACACAATTTTCAATGTTTAAAATAAGTTGATTAACGATTACGCTGTCATTTAGCAAATTTTTGTCCTCATTGATACTTTAATCTATGGACTACTAAGAATATCAGAAGAAGATGGTTTCAAAGGCAAATAAAATTTTAAAAGTAAAATGGTTTAGGATAAAAAGTTCATCTTCGTGTTACTGCCAAAGGAGGTGTCTGAAAAATAAATGACAGTGACTGAATGACAAAGCTTGTCTCCTGACATTACGTTGTTCAAGAAACTGTTGGACTTTGACAGATGATTGCAAAAGAATGAGGGCAGCCATATTAATCAGAACCGTTCTTGAAATCACGCGCAACACATATTTTCACAAGCGCATACATATACTAGGGGATCCGCGGGATCTTCGGCCTCGCTCAATCCACTTAGAGATAGTCGGGGGAGGGAGGGGAAGGGGGGGGGAGGATCACATGTTCAATATCGTCTTCATAGTTCTGCTGCACTTCATACAGTGGGGATGAAAATTTTGAATAGAATTGAAAGCGCTGCCCTCAGCAGTAAAATATGTATGAAAGAAATGTAAATGTAAGAAACGCACCAAATAAGGAACTAATGGCAAATGAACTTCGTTGAGACAGCAGTTATAGTTAAACAGACAAACGAATAAACAAAGTGCACAGACTCAACAGGAGAGACCGCGCGAATGCAAATTGCGCGCCTCTGGGAGGCTCTCTGTACATTTTATAGAACTTTTTATTTGAAGTTTCCATCATCGTTGATGTTTTTCCGTATGTGTGCTAAAGCTCGTTTTGATTGGATAAGATTTAAAAATTAGCGTAATGCGCGAACGAAAATTGTGCAGTAACTATAAGGGTGGTGTTCTAAAAAACTATAGGCAATCGACTCTAAGTTGTTTGAACATGCACACGAAGTTTGGTGAAAATAAAAAAACCGAGACAGCAGTTATCGTATAACAGACAAAAAATAAAGAGGCCAAGTTCACATACACTCAACAGGAGAGACCGCGCGAACGCAAATTGCGCGACTCTGGGAGGCTCACTCTACATTTTAGAGAAAATTTTTATTTGACGTTTGTGACGGGCTAGGGTTTCTCGGAGAGGAAAGGGCACAAATGAAAGTTACGCGTAAAAACACAAACACCTTTAATCGCCTGGGGCGCACACTACACTACGTAAGCTTCCACAAGAGAGGAGAGAACTGACGCGCACCCTGTTGGCTGCGCGCAAAAACAAAATAAAATGAACAGCAAAGTCCGTTATCGGTCTGGTCTCGTTACACGTTTTCTTTATCGTTTGGTGTTTTCTGTATGTACGCTAAATTTCGTTTTGATTCGATAAGATTTAGAAATTAAAGCAATGCGCATACGCAAATTGCGCAGTGACAATTAGGATGGTGCTCAAGGCAAACTCTAAGCAGTCGACTCTATGATATTTGTACATGCACACGAAGTTTGGTGAAAATCAGACAACCGAGACAGCGGTTATCGTAGAACAGACACACACTAACAGACAGACAAAATGCACAGGGACTTAACAGGAGAGACCTCGCTTCGCTCGGCCAATTATGTACTGTAATTTTTTCGTTTTGACAAATTGATGCACTGCTAAATTCTCTATCGGAAGAGGTTAAGTTTTACCAAAATATGTTAACTTTTAAGGACTGCGCAGTTGGACCCGCAACACAGCCGACGCGAGGCTGCACTGAAAATTATTCATAAATTAGACTCGTTGCACGAATATATAAAAAAAATCCTTCTGATATCAGACAATTGTTTTACAGCGCAATAATTGAACTATGTAAATATCAGTGTATGAGTTTTAATATATAATAGCATAAAACTACACCACAATTACAAACAGTTTTTCAGAGGAAAGAGAAAATTTCTTAGAAAAGGCGCAATATATTTCGATTCCAAAAACCTGCAAGCTACGAAATGCAATCAAGTAATTTATTTGGTATTTTAAAGCAGATTATACGTTTAAATATGCGCGGGTTTCAGAATTTGAGTTGAGACAGTATTTAATTTTGCTGTTACTAAATAAAGGGAGAAGTCCCCAAAAATTTTAGTGGAATCGAATTGGAAAAGGAGGGAGCATAGCGATGCATCATACTAAGGAATTCCGGAGGAATTTCAGGCTTAATACAAACTTACAGAAGACTATTCAATACTTATCCATTTGAAAATGGCCGACTATGGAATGGCCAAGGTGCCTTCACTCCCTCTATAGCACTATTGTCGCCAGCCGCACCAAATTCTAAACCCTCTCCCCCTCTCCCCTCTCTCTCTCTCTCAATCTATCCTCCTTCCTGCAAACATCTTCCCACCCTCTCAATCTTCCTCTCAACCCCTTCTACATCACACTCTCCAACCTTTCCTCCTCAAACTACCCCCGTACAACCTTCACCTCCACTTCTCTCTACAATTTCACTTCTCCATTCCATACTATCATCTCTACGACTCCTCACTTTCTCACCACTCTATCCGAATCATCTCTACTTCACCCTATCTGCCCTCCATTACCATCTCAAATGTCTTTATAGCCGCCGAAACTAGAAAATTAGCTCGCAGAAACTCATTGGTTTCAGCGGCAGTTTGCTTTCATTACTCGCACTGCACTGTCTCCAAGAAATATTATTTTCTTCCAAATGTAAAATGCGAATAACATTCCGGACATTTTCCAGAACTTTCCGTTGCTCTGTGAAACTTAACTTATCCTTAAAAACTAGAAAATGACTAGAAAACTAACACACCATATATGTCCTTAAGACAAAGGGGAACAAGGGATCTTAGAAAGCAAAGTGCGAAGTGTGGCCGTCTGGATGAAAACACCTATATTCTCTTCCGTTTTGGATGTTTGGTGGAAAAATATATTCAGCGTGGTAAACCAAATTTAAAAATCATGATGCATAATTTTGTAGAAATTGCAGTGACGAAAAATCTACACTTATCGACGACAGTGAATTTTCGTCGAATTAAAAATGTTTACAAATTCGATTTTTATTTTCATTAATCAATTTAAATCTAATCTTATAAATCCTATTTATACTTCAGGTTACTATACTGTACACGAAGATGCAGGAGGAGTGGAAGTGAGCAAGCACTGAGGGATTTGCAATCGAGTGGTTAGCAATGGTAGGGGAGGGAAATTAGAGAGATAATGAGGGGGGAAAAATTGGAGTAGGACGAAAAAAGTGAGTCAGGTTAAATTTAACCTATTGAAGGAGAATATAAACTTTTAGGTGATAGCAAATAGATCAAATTCTCTGTCGTCAGAATTACAGAGATTTTCGGCTAATGAGAGAGAGAGAGAGCCAAGTTGCTGTTAGCACAAAAGCGTAACGGAAGAGCCAAAGACGATTCAACACTCACAATGGCAGATGCATAAAAACTTCGGTTAATGTGGGATACCGCACAGACTAACTTGCTCATGGATTGTTAAAACAGAAATTTATCATTACGAGTTGTCGGTGCTTGCGCACTGCAACCGTTCAAAACATCTCCACACACCAAGATATAAACTCATGAATAAACCAACGCGACAGCATTTGAACTACACAGAGCCCATTTATATAAGATAATAGTTTTCATTTTCGGCGAAATTTAGGCATCTATCAGGAATTTCTAAATTCTCTGGCAATCGGCTTCGCGTTCAAATTTTCCAATTTCAAGTTTGATGTCTCAGATCGCTCTTTTTAAGCAATAACTATAATCGTCATTAAGACAATAGCTTATATGTTTAACTAAAATTTATGTAAAAGTTAGGATATTTTGTGTGTTAGGATTATGGTTTTATCATCATCCGTGCCTTTTAGTACGTATCTCGATAAAATAATTAGTTTAAAATTATCACGGCATCATATTTATACGTCGTAGGCTGAAATCTAATAGATTATAGTGAAGTATAAGCAGTAAATCAATGCTCTTGTAGTATGGAAAATCAATTCCCATTGAAATGCATTGGGGTCGTTGCTACGGTAGTTTATATTTTTCATTGTTGAAGACCGAAAACAATTTCATAATTTTATGATTAAAATAAAATGTTTACGCAGATTCAGCATGTAATTAATTAATATGATTTATGACACGGTAGAGTGGCCTCGGGATTTCCTAGAAATAACAATGATTCCTCTAAAGAAGAAGTGAAAGGCAATGCAGTGTAAAGACTACAGAACGACAAACGTCGAAGATCATCACAAGGATTCTTAATAAAAAGCTGGAGAAAAAGGCAGAAGAAATGCTAGGGGAAGATCAATTCTGTTTCATAAAAGGACGAGGAACTAGAGGGGTAGTTAGAATCATATGAGAAAGGACAATAGATTACAGGCAAGATATCTGCGCATGTTTCGTAGACTGGCAGAAGGCCGTTGATAGAGTAAATGGGAGAACGTTTGATGAAGATATTAAAGGATATAGATGTATACTGGAATGTCAGGACACTGATCAGGACTCTATATGTGAAACAAATTGTAAAGGTCAGGTTGGAGAATGCGAACACGTGCGGAGTAAATATCGGTAGAGGAGTAAGACAGGGCTGCTGCCTATCGCCGACCCTATTCAATATATATGGAGAAACCCGAATGTAAGAAGCGTTAGAAGGCACAGGAGATTTCAAAATTGAAGGAAGGTTTATAAGAACAGCAAAATACGCGGATGATCAAGCACTTCTAGCAAGAAAGGAATAGGAACTCCAGAAATGATAAATAGACTAGTAATTACAGGTAAAAATACGGTATGGAAATAAATACAGAAAAATCCAAGGTCATTCGAATATCGGGCAAAAAGAGAATCTGAGCATAAGTATTGGAGGAAAGCCATTGGAACAAATTTCAGACATTCAGAGCTTGGAAGCATCATAACAAGAGAAGCAAAATATACGGATGAGATCAGGACTAGAATAGGTAAAGCTAAAGCGGCTTTCAGTAGAAAGAAACACCTACTTACGGGGAATATAAGGGAATATATCGGCAGGAAGGTCATAAAATGTTATGTATGGAGTATTGCTTTGTAAGGGGTAGAAACATGGACGCTAAGGAAAAATTACATCAAACCCTTGGAAAGCTTTGAAATGTGTTCTTAGAAGAGAATTCTAAAGATAAAATGGACCGATAGGATAAAAACGATGAAGTGCTACTAAGAGTAGTAGAGAAACGAATAATTATACAGACTATTAGAAAGAAGAAGGCAAACTGGTTTGGACATCACTTGAGGAGAGAGTATGATTAAGGACGTGTTAGAAGGAAAACTAGATGGTAAAAGGGAAAGAAGTAGGAAAAGATTTCAGCTGATTGACGATTTGAAAGGGAAAGAGAGTTATGAAGATATGACGAGGACAGCGGAATATGGGAGTGTATGGAGAACCAGGTTTAACAATGAATAATCACGGATCTGTCTACGGATAGATTACCTATGATGATATATATATATATCCTATATATGTAAGAAGCCGCAATTAATAACGATAACCGAGTTATTTTCATGTTTCAAAAATCTTAAGCGACCCTATATTAAGCATAAAAACTACATTTACAATTCCAAAGATAAAACTCTTAACGGCCCAAGGAAATCTTTCTCCCTTGTAATGTTCACAAAAGAAAGTTTCTTTGATAAAATTTATATAATACGCTATAGCTGAAACGAGTTCCCCATATTTGTAGAATTACCCTAGAAATTATCGAGTGAATATTACATATACTATTTTGATTGAATTTACTCGTACATCGCAGATGATTCTCCTCCTCCTCAGGCTTCTTTCATCTTTAGTCGAGAGACGCATAACCTCAAGAATGCCTACATTTTTTATAACAAGCATTATTTAATATATTTTGCAGGTATCACCAACATATGCGGAGAAACCCCTCTGAAAATCGACGTAAGCAAGCTTCAAAAGACGCGTACATACCTCTTAACTTTCTTCTTCTCTTTTTCTCTCGTCTTTTGTTTTTCTACCACTTCCCGCTCGAGTTTTTTCCTCATTCTCTATATATAGCCTCTTCCCCCTCCCTCTACCCTCCAATCTCCCTCCCATTCCCTCACTCCGTTCCTCATCTCCGCCCCTTTGAACTGCTTCCTCCTTTTTTATGTTAATCCATTCCAGCTCACTCGCGGTGGGCCAGTTACAGGAAGGAACGGATTAATCCTGGTTCGCAGGAGAAAAAAGAGAGATGCAGAGTGGAAAAAAAACCTTTTTTGCCCTGCGACCGACTTCCCCAAATGGTCCTCTACGATTTGTTCTAAATGCTACGCCTTCGTTTACTTCCTTGTTCTCCTCCTCCCTCTTCATCCCCACCACTTCCTCTCTTTTCCTATCCTTTGAATATCTACGGCCTTTTACGGCAATCTGTTCTTTCACATTTCTTCACTTCCGTATCCCATAACTCCTTCTGATTCAAACTGTCAATTACCTACGTTTCTCTCACCCGTGATGCAGATCTTAGCTAATCGTTAATCTAAAATACCAACTTAACTGAAGAATCCAAGACTCTTTGTCGAAATTTAATGAACCTTACCAAATAAATTTTAATTATTTCCCGGTAAAAATTACGGGTAGGAATGAACGATGTCTTAGTTAGTTATTATGGGATGGTTCATCATCTAAATTGTGTATATCAGCGTTTCTCAAATTTTCTGTGTTTTTGATCCCATATTAAAACAGTTGGTTTTATCTTTATCTCCTAAACCTCATCCATCCACAAATAGATATAACATATTTATTTTAAATACCTATCTAATTTGCGCAAAAGTTAATGTTATTCTATATACAGCAGGACCCCGAGGTTGTTGGAAACCACGGAACTCGAGGTATTAATTCTATAGAAAATAGAGGGACAGGGACATGGGACAAGGTTAAATAACCATATTTCGTAATAAAAGAATAATTAAATCAAGTAAAGAATGGCGTTAATTCTACAGTCTCATAACGCGGATTACACCTATTAAACCCAAGAAAACATCCGCGTTCTGAAAACGAAGATTTATTCTGTTACGATAGTTCATTAGAAGAATATCTGCCTGGCAAGTGGAAGATAAGGGTTCGATTTCTGTTCATAGCAGAACTTTTCTACTGATTTCAAAGTATTCCCATTCTTTTAACTGACCTATGATTTCTGTTTTATCGTTCGGTGGAATTGACTTGCGCACTCTCTTGGGCACAATATTACAAGCATTCTTCGATGCCATTCTTACACTTTTGACGGGAATAAATTAAACAATAAACGATGGAAAATCAGTAAGGAGACGAGAAAGTATACGGACGCTATCGAAGCTGAAAAATAAATGAGAGGAATTATGGTGTCAGCGCGGCAAATGAAAAGTGCATATCGCGTAAACATGAAGCAGAGTACAACGTAAATTGAAGCATTGGTCACATTGTATTAGACGAGTATACGTGAATCAGCGTAACTCGAAGCCGCTTAACTCTGGTAGAACTGTATACCCATACGTAAAATTAAAATATTCCCTCTTCAAGATTCCCAAAGGCATATACTTTTTTTATTCCCTGTAATTATTCCCTTTGTATTATAATCTTAAATAAACCATTATTTTCTCTTATGAACTATTTTGCTCTTTGGAGAGTAAATCATATTCATGTATTAATATCATAATACAGTTGTTTCCCGACAAAAGAGAAGTAAATATGTCAATTGAATATAAAAATAAAAAATAATCTTTGATTCCCATTAGATCCCGCCTAAATTCTTAAGATCTATATAAAAATATTTATAACAAAGGAAGGAAAGACACTTCTACAGCGGTGCACAAATTGAACGATATCAGACTGACCACTGCTGATTTATTTCCATTACTCACGGTCATTACTATTAAACAAATTTAACTTGCTTCTGTACAGATTTAAATTTTGTTTCGTATATACAAATTTATGATGTCTATAAACAATTATAATTCCTTACTTGGTCCATAGGAGCAATTATTTGGCAAGCTTAAACTCAGCAGTAATGGGTGAAGTGGCCATGGCAACAAACGATTTTATTGTAAAATCCTTAAGAATTTACAGATTTTGGGATTTTAAATCAATTTTTTGACTAATTCGGAACTAATATAAGGTTTTCTTGATTGGACTTTAACGTCTAAATGTCCCATTGTCGGCCCCTATCTCGATATTTTATCGATTGGAAAATTAAAAAACTTACTTTAACGTCAAAATGTTCAAGCCACGAGTTCGTATCTCGATGTCACCTATTTTAACAAGAGAGGAAAAATCCACACCTCAAGCGTGCATACCCGCGAGGAAGAGGCGTTTTTTTTACGATTTATGCAATCATGTCAAAGAAGATGAATATTAATAGCTTGGTATAATGTCTAAGAACTGGTATGCCAAAGAAATATCAATTTTTTTATTTACCAATTTATTTCCTGATCGGTCGTACTTAATAAAACAATCGAAAATGATTTAAAACATACCTCACTCGAAAAATAGTAATATAATTTTTATGCTGAAGCTGTGAATACGCAAAGAAAATAGACGGATTTACGTTCATTTCTCCGTCGTAGATAATCCTTTTCCCTTCTTTTACCAAATGTTGTGTTTGCACAAAATAAAACTAAACTAATTCGGTATATACTCGTACAGCAGATGTCGTTTACTTCAGTTGCCACGAAGTTTGTTTAAAAACAAGTGAAAATTTTTCTAAGTTCAAAGTGAATTACGACTTTAATGTTTGATTTTCTTGAAATCAGCTGCTCCTTCGATAAAAATGTACTGAATAAAACATACTATTTGATTAGTTCTACAACTTTTAAAAGAGTGATATTTTACGATTTATAAAAAAAGTTAATATTTGGCCACCAGTAAAGTAGCACTCCTGTGTTGGAAAAGTAAACCATTTACATAATATGATTATTTTCTTTGCCCTTATGTCCTAAATATCAAATTTCATCAACAATCGCCCAGTAGTTTTGCAGGTGAAACATGCGGACGGATAGACTAACGGACGGACGGATGGAGGGACAGACGAATGGACGGATGGACGGACAGACGAATGGACGGGAGGACGGACAGACGGACGGACGGATGGATTAATAAGACCTAACCATAAGGCGTTCTTCTTTTACTTTTTGTAAATAACGACTAAAATGCAAAAGAAAAACATCCATCACTCATTCAAATTTTAATCAAATAGAAAAAAGGAATTCTGCTGAAGTCAAACCCCAAACCATATGATGGACCGTGACCAATTTCAAACCTGCAATAGAACACGTCGAGTATCTGGAAAAACATTCATCTGGTACGTTTTTGAGCTATTTTATAAAATCTTGCTATAGCATGAGATTGATTATAATTTTTGAAGATCAAAATAATTACATGATAATAGCCCATAGCTGATTTTCCAGAGATTACACAGAAAACATACTAAAAAATCTAACATTTTTGGGTTTATTAAAAACACATTTAGGATAAGAATAATGCATTTCATTCTTTTGGTTGTTTGAAATCGAATATAAATCGTTCCCTACTTAAAAACCGAGAATTATGAGATCCGGCACTGTTTTGCATGGACATTTTATTGAATAAAAAACACGCACTAAAGTCACAAAATTTAAAATTGTCAGAATTACCTGCCCAGATGTTAACCAGTATCCTTTCTGACATTGTAGATCATTGAGACCATATTGAAACGTATTTATGCTGCTCTGAAAAGTCAATATAACATTCGTCGGACAACTTGGCATCCAAATTCGTCCCGTCTCCTCCTGTCAGATAGCATCTTCGGCTCCTCCAATCTCCTCTCTTCCCCTCTCCTCCCCTCCCATCATCTCCCCTCTCCTTCTCCTCCCCTCTCCCTCTCCTCCCCTCTCCTCCCCTCTCCTCCCCTCTCCTCCTCCCCTCTCCTCCTCCCCTCTCCTTCTCCTCCCCTCTCCTTCTCCCCTCTCCTTCTCCTCCCATCTCCTTCTCCTCCCATCTCCTTCTCCTCCCCTCTCCTTCTCCTCCCCTCTCCTTCTCCTCCCCTCTCCTTCTCCTCCCCTCTCCTTCTCCTCCCCTCTCCAACTCCTCCCCTCCCCTCTCCACCCACTTTTCTCTCCTCCCCTCTTTACTCCTTCCCTCTCCCCCTTTATCATCCTCTCTCCTCCCATTTCCTCCCCTCTACTACCCTTTCTTCCCCCTCCCCTCTCCTTCTCTTTCATCTACTTCCCTCTCCACCCCTTTTTCCCCTCTCCGCCCCTTTCCTCCCCTCCCGTTTCTTCCCCTCCCCTTTCGTCCTCTCCCGTTTCCTCTCCTCCCCTTATTTCTACCCCTTTCCTCTCTTCTACCTTTCTCCTCCCCTTCCCTTTCCTCTTCCCCCATTTCTTTCCTCCCCATTCCCCTCCTTCCCATTCATCTCCTTCCCATTCCTCTCCTCCCCCTCCCACTTTTCCTCTCCTCCCCTCCTCTTTCCTCTCCCCATTCCTCTCCTCCTCTCTCTTCTGCTCTCTCATTTTGCGTCGCTTTCCGCATCCTTCTCCGCGCACTTCATGCCATGTTCGTCTCTCATAGTCGCCGCCCCGCGATGCGCACTTGTTTTATCTTCCCCTTGCTCGACGCGCCCTTCTCTGCGCTATTTCCCTCAAACTCATTTCCGTAGCATTCCTTTTTACAAACAATCTCTCCGTCATTCAAAGTGCGCCTCTTGAACCTCTCCCTCTGGCTTCCTCCTCTCAGCGCCGCTGCTTGTCGCCTCCTACCCCATCCCCTTCTGACTACCCTTCTTTCTCTATCTCTCGCCCCCATCTCCCCCTCTTCGCTTTCCCCTCTCCTTCGCTTCTTAGCCACACAACTCCACTTTTCGTCCTCGCTTAAAAATGATTTCTCATGCGAGACTCGTTATAGCGAGTTCCGTGTCGTTTATTCCGCGGCAAATGCATTCAATAGGACGCTATTGAATTTTCGATATGGACGATAATCGTGCAAGTCGCTTGCTCTCGTTTTAGAAGTCGCATTAATCGCCCAATCTCCGTCTCCTTATTTTATTTACGTCTGCCGCACGGACGTAAAAAGGCTGTCATTCCATTTGCTTTACAATTATATTTGTTTCTGTGAAGATGAATACATTTTTATTATTATTTTTCAATACACGCGCGGTTCATCGTTCTTCCTAAACATGATTTCATCTTCCTGTCCTGTCAAAAAACTATTCTATGCGATTCTAATTGTTCTCGTTAACTGTAATGTAGTACAGAGGTTATAATGGCAGACGTGTTAAAACGAGTAAAATGTTGCGGTAGTGAAGAAATATGGTCCTTATCTAACATCCTAAATATTTTTTCGAAAGGTAGGTTCAATTACGTGTTATCACAATATTTTCATATTTGTGAATAAAATTTTATTTTGGAAAACAGTTGGAAATGTATATGATAATTATCATCTCATACGTTACTGTAATTACACCAATAGTGAAAAACAGGGGATGAATAAAAGAACAAAAAATTCCAAAATTTTACACACATTGGTAATTAAAAACTTAATGCACGGTACATTTTAACATAGATGTGATACTTTAATTTTTGAAAGTGAACTAAAACCCTTCAAAATATTCTAACTCTTTTTCGAAGACCAATTCCCAGCGATTTGGTAGATCTTCAATTCCCTTAAGCAATCTTTAGTGGGTAAATGATAATTTCCCTAAAACATCTTTCATGAGATAGTTTATTTTGCTTTGTAAAAAGATCGAGATGTGACTCATATCGCGACAATAGGGAACATTTTTATGACCTCACTTCCATATTTCTCCTACATATTAGTTACAATTCTAGCCTTAACTTATCTAGGAGGAAGGATAACACAGATTGAAAGTTGAAATCACTTCATTCTAATTTATGGGCCTAACTTTGGAGGAAATAATCATCATGTTCAGTTGCCCATTAAAAAGTATCGGAAGACGATGAGCATCATTTGTTTCACTTTTGACCGAGTTCATGCGAGGTGAGACATGAACAGCTACTTCAGTTCTCGTTAAAAACCTAAAATTAAAGTTTCATAGATGCTAAAATTTCTCTTCAAAAACCTAGCGCTTGAATTTCTTAACGGCAAAACATATATTGCCCAATCGTCTTCCTTGTGCTTCACTGTTGCTCTGAAAAGTGGCGATGAACTCATCTTGCTACAAATTTTCTTTTCTGAAGTAGCACCCTGTACGCCGAAGTGTCTGACAAAGAGATACCAGCCGTATTTGCAATTACTTCACACCTCACGCGTCAGTCTCGATTTTAATTCATCATAGCGGATCTTCACGCTCAATCCGAGCTGGCAAATTTTCAAACTCCATCTTCACACTTTATAACTCACGCGTAATTTACGCGACGACAAAATGCTGTCAGAGAATCTTATCACTAAAGCATGCGGTTGACAGCAATAGTGCACCCGTTGGCTATTTGCACCGCTCATTGCACATTAAATTTTAAATAACCCTCTGGTGTCCCATGATAATGTGAAAGAACTTACTACTACATCGGAATCCCTCTAGAACACTGTATTTAAAACGATGCTGATGCCTGGTATTTTTTATTTTGTTGAAATATTTCTAGCGACACATGACCAGAAACTAAGTATCTCTTCTGAACCAGGAAATGTGTCCATTCTGAAGCGGTAAAGCTGTTTTCCTTCTAAAGCAGGAACGCGGACAAGTTTCTGCTAAAACAGAGACATAAAGTCCCATGCATCAGGAATAGTCACTTCCAAAAAACGGAATTTTATGGAGAAATCGCTAAATTATGCAAGAACATTGTAGATTTCTGCAGTAGGCCCATAGTTGGCCGATCGGATATGCACGACAAACCCTTTTGCTCTGATCTTAGAACAGTGAAGCGGCAGACGATGTGGTCCTGGCCAATAAACTCAATCGCAGTTCAAGAGAAATTTCCTTAGACGGCGTCAAGCAGAAGCGAAATGGTTTACGTCATATGGCACCATCTACTCATGCCAAAGCCACGAATTTCGAGGAACCTTATTGGGTCTCATATGTACGTAGGTCATTCAGTGAATAAATCGAGTCGACAACTGCCATTCTCTATAATTTCTGATCATCCTGAGCAAATTGAAAAAACTTCTGGTTTCATTATAAATTATTTATCTCCATATTATATCTCGAACTGTGTGTAATACTTAAATATACTCCCAGATGCTATCTCGTGTTGAAGCCAGTTGCTTCACATTTAATTTAAACTGCTGTCCAAACGCCCATATGTCCCAGCTGGAAATACTCTGCTCGTAAAATATCAAGGTAAGGTGAGAAGCCGCAGAACTGGCAAGTCCAAGGAGACTGAAAGACAATGGTTTAAGAAAAGAATGTCAAAGAAGAGTATGCGAGTCTAGAAAGGAAGATAATTGTGAGAACTGAAGACATAATTGTCCTTATTCAAACATTACTTTAAAAAATTTTATTTTCCTCGATGATATAAAATTTATAAATGTTCAAATACGGTATTATGAACAAATATAGATATTCACAAATAGGTCCCCATGAATTTTCTTATACATAAATAATTATAACTCAATTAATAGAGTTATAGTTGGTGAAAATAGGGAGGTAAAGGAGAGGGAGAGTAGGAAAGAGAGATTATGAGAGGAAGAAGAGGAGAGGAAGGGTATGAGAGAGAGAGAAGTAGAGGGAGAGAAGGAGAGGGAGAGAAGGAGAGGGAGAGAAGGAGAGGGAGAGAAGGAGAGGAAGAGAAGGAGAGAGAGAGAAGAAGACGTGGAAGAGAATAAGGTGGATGAGGATGAGAATAGTAGGAGAAGAAGGGAGAGAGAAAGAAGTAGAAAATGTAGAGGAAAGAGGAATTAGAGGGAGAAGAATTGGGAAACGGGGTAAGGTGTAAATAAGGAAGGAGTGGGGAAAAGAATAAAAGGTCTGGTCTCGAGAGGAGGATACGATTGCGGTGTGGTGGGGATAGCAGTGAGTGGAGAAAGAGATAAAGAGAGGGGTATAAGTGGTAGGGAGTGTTGCCCGCGGGAGAAGAGACGTGAGAGACTTGATATGGGCGAGAGAGGATGAACGGAGGGAGGAAAGAAGGGAGGAGGTGGGGGAGAAGGGGAGGGAGGAGAGGAGAGTTGGGGAGGAGGAGTAGAGGGGAGGAAGGGGAACAGGATTGGAATGAGATGGCGAAAGGAAGATGGGGAAAGGAGCGATTTCGGAGTGAGTGACAGGAAAGCCAAGCTGCGTGGTTTTGCGAACCGCAAACCAGTTAAGGGTGACAAGCTAGTGCACCGCAGGTACCCGCATATGTAAGAGAACGGAAGGGGACGAGCGGCAAAGAAGGAAGGGAGAGAGAGATTGCTGGGGAGATAGGCAAGGGAAAATAGGAGGGGCGAAAAAGATATGGGACGAGTCGGATGGACGTGAACTCGGAGATAAATGCGAAGGACGCAAGTCGCCTATGATTTGGAATTGTATTCGCGCACCTGTTCCGTTTGGGTCTACGATTCAAGCATGCATTTTAAATGTTTGGGAGAGCTTGCGAATCAGGTACTGATTCGAAAACATTTGCATTCGCTAATATTTAATCATGTGAATGCATTATATCTGTCAATAATGATACAAGTTGGAATGCGCGAGCTATATAATAACAATAAATGGTTTTTTGTTCCACACTGAAGCCGTGAACAATGTAAAATTCAATTCCAAATGGTGAATATAGGTCATCATTCACACAACATCGATTATATTATCTTACAGCATTAAATATCAATAATCAATTTTTAAAAACTGATTAGCCCAATAAAATTATTTATGTTCAAGAAAAGACTTAAGTTAAGTTTCCTTCGTTTCGAAATATTTTAAAGATATTTTAGAAACTTCGAGTATAACGTAAATGTTTTCATTTGCTTAGAACAGAATAATAATTACTTACAATATAATCTAATGGTTGATTCTGTATACAGAAAAATGCTGCTTAACAACAATAGAATATTTGAAATTCATTATTATAATTTTAGATTAATTAAAATGTTTTCATGACTTAATAAGTAATAAAGTAGATATTGGTCTAAATAAATGATCACTCTTGCCCATACATTACCATAAGGAATCTTTGAATGGAGTAGGTTGCTATCACTAATTTATTTTTGAATGCGGAAAATGAACTTCCATGTTGTTCTTTCCTTCAATCAATATCGTGTATATCGTCTACGTGGTCGTGCTTTCCGAAGCACGTTTCAATTACCTCGGCTAATCCAATAGAAATGTGCTTCTCTAGATGCTTCAATCAGCTATTCCAATGGCGTTATTCTAGCGATAAAGGCCGAAAAATCTTATCTATGATGCATTTACTCTTCGCTTAACATGATAATTATCTTAGCAAAGTCTGACTGCATTACGATGGACATTTTTAGCTATATTTTAAGACTCAATTTGAGCGTTATGCGTATCCGCTACTAAATATAACCAAAGGAGATGCAACTTTAATTCACCATTTCGATAAAATTACGCACTAATTATATATTGACGAATTAGTGTTGTTTCATATATATGCATTTCATAAACACGCAAAGATAATTATTTCTGATATTAACTAAAAGTTGCCCACAGGTGAAAGGAATTTAGTTGATATGTCCGCTCTTGAGCGGATACATCAGCTAAATGCCTCGGAAAAACAAATAACGTCGTTGATGGTAGGGGGAGAAGGGAAGGAAGAGAGATGGGAGAGAAAAAATGGAGTGGGAGAAGAGAGGGAAGGTAAAAAGAGTGTAGGGGAAAATTGAGGGGAGATAAAAAGAGAGGGGAGGGAAAAAGAGAGGGGAGGGAAAAAGAGAGTTGAGGGGAGAGAGGGGAAGAGAAAAGAGATGAGAGGGGGGGAAAATGAGGGGAGTGGAAAAAAGAGGAGATGGGGAAAAATGAGGGGAGTGGAAAAAAGAGGAGATGGGGAAAAATGAGGGGTGAGAAAAAGATAGGGGAGGTAAAAAGAGAGGAGAGGGGAAAAGAGAGGAGAGGATAACAGAGGGAAAAATAGAGGGGAAGGGAAGAAGGGAAGAGAGGGGAAAAGAGTGTTGAAGGGGATAGGAAAGAGAAGGGGGAAATATAGGGGAGGGGGAAATAGAGGGGAGGGAGAAATAGAGGGGAGGGGGAAATTGAAGGGAGAGGGAAATTGAGGGGAGAGGAAATAGAGCGTAGGGGAAACGGAGCGGAGAAGAAAAGAGAGATGAAGGGAAGAATGGAGAGAAGGAGAGGAGAAAAAGAGGGTGAGTAAACGAGAGGTGAGAATCTAAAGCCGAGGGTTTTGAGGAATAAGAGGAAGCAGTTGGGTGGGGAAGAGAGTGGTCGGGGAGGGGTTAGGGTATTGGAGAGGCCGAGGGGAGAGTGTGGGTCGCGAGGGGATGGCCGCAGGGAAGGAGGCGAACGGCGTGCGGCATGTTTGTCGAAATGGGATTGGCGCATCTCTCATTTAAGTTACACGTGCGGCAGGTGGAGATGTAAGCATGATGGAATGAGGGTGAAGGGCAAAGGAGCGAAGCGAAGGGGAGGGTAGAGGACGGGGGAGAGAAGTGCGGAGGATGGAAATAGGAGTTTAGTGTGCGCGAGAGCAAGGAAACATTGGAGCATGCGTTCCCATCCTTTCGTCCACATTGCTTCGTTCGATGGGATAGCAAAAGAAGGGGCGGGGGAGTATGTGTCCGAGCGCCGATTCGAATGCGGGTCGATGCGAGAACAGCGGTCGGGAGGAAGAGGGGGAGGGGGTATCTGGCCGCGGAGGGTTTTTATTCGGCGGATTGCATTAATACGTTTCGAAAGAGAAATAATGCACAATAGTAGCGGGATGAATGTTAGTTTGGGTGGACTCACGCAACCGGAAGGCCTTAGTGGACCACATTCGATAGGATTATTGAAGATTAAGAAAGGGAGGGAATGTTCACCTTCACTTTCTTAACAGCAAAGGAAATATTTCAAGGGAATAAAAATCCAGCGGTGAATTTAATTCTAGAGATAGGGGTAAAGTTGTAGAAAAAAGATTGGAATGTCAGTCATAAGTGGAAACACCCGTTCTCTCAGACCGCTGGAATATTTTCGTTTATGTTGATTGCATAACTGTAGAATATTATGTTAATAGAATATGAAATGCATTTTGCAATATCGATGTCAATTTTAGATTCAACAACTTATAAATGAATTATTTTTTCTCAAACGTAGACAACTTGGCCTGGCAAGCCCTTCACTATATTATGTTGAGATGTTCTCCTCGTTCAACGAGGTTCATTTGACTATCAGTAAAAATTATTTTCTCCATAATAATCACAAGAATCAAGGAGCTTAATGGAGACCTCTGGTTCGTCTTCTAAAGCATCGTTTTCTATAACGTTGTCTAACGGTTCCTCTTCTTAATCGCTGCTACTTTCCGATTTGGAGTTCACTTGTTTTAGTATATAATCCGGATCTTTCTCAGAATCATTCATTTCTTCTTCAGTTTCTTGATCTTCTTCGTAATTTTTTTTAATAACTGCTGAATTTCAGAATTAAAGTTGTGGTCATTTTATTATTATTTTCTCGCTTGGAGACGGATTATCCATTTCGTATATACAAATGACAAAATTTAGTTAAACGTTAATAGGAACAAAAGGTCCGTGATACCGCTCCACAGTTCGCATAATAATAAATACAGTCTGTAATACAATAAACTAGTGGACGTTATTCTAAACACAAGGTCTCTGATACCGCGAGAAAATTCATTGAATAAGAAAGAAACGATCTATAAAACTGCCACTTTAATATTTATTCAAATAACTACTCTTTGCTGTTATTACCACAGTCACAACAAAGAGATCTAAGTCAATGTGACCAAGAACGAAGATACATACATAAAAACGCGGCCATGGAGAGGATTCGGTGTTGCCATAATTAGAAAAATAATTTTCCTTGGTGCCTGACAGACCGATCTAACTGTCGAGCGGTTGTACTGACCGCATGAAAGTATCATCTAACAATAAGCCAGCGCAAAAACTAAGAGTTGGTAATACTTTCCCATAACTGAAAAGAGACGGAAAAATTGTGAGTCGATGATACAGTTTTCTCAAGGCATGCGAAGTAAAATTAAAAGCTGTTTATTAATCGTAACATTTAATAATAAAAACCTTATGTTAAACTATTATCTGATTTTTCTTACTTCTCGTCTCAGGAATAATTCACCCTGAGTTTCTTTCTACTTGCGCCATAAGATAAAGTAATCATGGTTGTCTATATAATATATGCAAAATGATAAGATTTTAAAAATATTCGTATTAGCTCTACCTAAAGTCAGGTCACTATTCTATTTATTTATTCATACGTAACAATTCTGTAGTTGGTTATCGAATGTGATTGTTCGTCCATAGACTCAATTGTTCTCTCAAAGTAAGCATTTATATTCTTCGATGATTGGGCTCATTGGAGGGACATAAAACTGGACCTCATCTATAACATTTCTCCAATGAGAGACAACACATATACGTACATGAGGACCTTTGTCCGGAATAAAAAACAAAATAGTACAAAAGCGTAAAGAACAACGCATGGATCGATCTCCTATAACTTCATTGGAAATGCTTAGCAGAAATTATTAGGAATCATCATTTCCACACCACAAAAAATACTGCTATTTCACCACCACAGTATAATCAAAACCCAAAGAAATACAATAATAATAATTTGAAAAAAACAGGTACCTATGTATTAATTTTTAAAGTGTTTATCGTTGTATTTGTTTTTAACTGTAAGACGAGCTTGATAACTTGATATTTAATAACCTAAGAAAAAAGGTTTTCTACGCAAAAACCGATTTATAAACACAACTTTAATATTTGGAAAAACGCAATGCGACAAACTTAATAATTACCACACAAAAATAAAGAAAAACGCTTTAAATACAATATAGACCGATTCACACTATACGTAACGTCTCCGTTTCGAAACGTCAAAAATTCCTTCTGTGTATTTAGATGGAGTTGTTCACACTATACGTTCCGTCAACGTCACGTCTTCGTTTCGATCCGTCACGGTTTCTCAGGAGGAATATTTTGACGGGACGGTGCCGGTCGAAACGTGTCGAATCCTCTCCGTTTCTCGGTTGCTATCGAGATTTATTTCAAAAATTCAATTTCATTTACGGAACTAATAGTAGTAGAAAGAAGTAAATTCAAAATAGCAACTTTAATAGACAAAATATTAAAACCCTTCAAAGTATGCCCATTAATTTCATTGCAGTATTAAATAAATTACGGAATTTAATATTGAAAATAAGTAATTAATTTCATTCTTACAACAAACATTCATCATTATCATTCACATTTTCCAATCATTACCCGCGCTACGTGCCTCTCATTAACGTTAAATAATCATACTTTCGGTTCTCAAGTTAAATCATAATGTCTTTTTTCAGATTAAATGAACTTGATTGTATTGTAAATTTAATTGGAATAAAATCGAAATTTAATAATGTACTTAGCGATAATCAAATGAAACTTCAATGTATACAAGCATCTTTATTAATTTCAATTAATATTTAGAATGAAAAGGTGACGGTCCTTGTCGAAACCTCAACGTAAAATGTGAACACTGATGAAAAATGACGTGTCGAAGACGGTCCGTGTGGAAGCGGAGACGTTACGTATAGTGTGAATCGGCCTTAATGCGGAAAACTAGATGCATTTTAAAAATACTGCCCTACACATATCGACAAAAAATTATGCATCAGATTAAACGTGCCTTATCTCATCATGTCTAAAATGTATTTCTCACCTTAAACCCCCAAAAAAGGTAAATCTACAAGAACTACCAATTCAGACACCATAAAATCCCCAATTTATCTTCTTTCGGAATAGTTAAACTAAGAATTCTACTCCGATAGTGAACACTAAATAAAATATTCATGCTAATTTATTGACAAATTTTAAAATCTAACGCTCGCTAACAACCAATTACTTGTCTCATTCGATATTTCCGCTGCATCTCCATTAAAGAGACTAGAATTTTTAGATAACTGACTCCGCACAAAAAACAGCCTAACAACACCATTGAGGAACACAAATAACTAACTAATCTTTGCGTGACACAACTTTCAAAGTAATGACAACTTTTACAGATAAACACGTGGCACCGGAATGGCCGGGGCTCGGAAAGCGTATTGACAAGAGAAGCCAATTTTCTCAAATTCAGAGCAAAACATAACAGAAGAGCTGCTGTACAGGTGAATAAGAATACGTTAATTCTAAAGAGTTATTTTGTATTTAAGGAAGCTCTTATAAATGAGCGTACTCTTTCGGGTAAATAAATGTATCGTTCCAAATGCTTTCTCCGAGAGAAAGAGAGTCTCTAAGCCAGATATTCCCAAACATTTTCGGTCCGCGGAACACTTCGGTGGTGAAATACCCCGCGGACCATCAACCTCACCCGACTCCGCAATCCACCACAAAAAAACTATCCAGAATCAATGGGAAGCATGGTGCTGCTTTTGATGAGAAACCAATGAAACGACGTCTAGTTCCAAGCTAGAGAGCTTCAGTCTAGAGCCGGGCTCCACGATAAGCCATTTTTTTTATTTCAGGCTCACTAGTGTTGAAAATCCGATCTCGCAATTGTACGTTTTTGGAAACGTCGGCAAGTCCAAGATTACTCGTACCGTTCGTGGAGGCGAAAGCCCCTCAAACTTTTCTCGCCGAGCACCAGCTTCAACAGTCTCTGCCACAATATGACCTTTCCGAGCCCCCGCTACTTCTATTGCTTCCATATATGAAGCCTCTGCAGCGTTAGAATTTTCCCAACCAGTACCAATAATCTGTATTATGCGCTTATGGTGGATCAGTTCTTTACATGTTTTCTTTAAAAACTCATAAGGATTTCTATATATCGCTACGTCCTACAATCGATATCAAGAATTTTATCCTCGCCTTCCGAGATAAGATTCTAATGATATCTACATTCATTCCTCATTCCCTACGATATATATTTTTCCAGTAGCTTTAATCTAGCCTAGAGTCTACGTTCCTCTAGCGAAGTCTATTTCAGATTTTATATTAATGATGTCACGCTTTGTTTACTAACTATCGTAATTTCTCTTTACCAATCTAGCCGCTCTGCGCTGCACCTTTTCTATCTCCTTAGTGAGTCCCATTTCGTAAGGAACCCGCACAGCTTCGATCGAATCAAGGATAAATAACATAATTCCTACACTTTCTCGGAGCTACTTTGAGCTATTCTCTCTGTTAATGATCATCTTTTTGTTAGTGGAAACTATCACTCAGCAAATGCGGGTATCCCACAAGAGATCACGATGAATCATGACTCCTAGATATAAAATAGAATCTGAAATTAGAATCCTTATTCCGTCAAACGAGTAATTAACACCTAGTTAGCGATTGTTGGTTCTCCAGAAATGATGACGGTGTCGTTCGCGAAAAGCATAATTTTACTTTTTAACTACTGAGCTGATATCATTTACATAAATTACAAATAATAGCGTACCAATTACACTACTTCGTGAAACGCCAGGAACAACCACCACTAAGCTGGAGGACTTCCCGTTTATAACAATTTTCTTATTCCTAAGTTTTAAAAATTTACGGATCCAAATAATAATTTTGGAATTAAAACCTAAAGCTTATAATTTTGTTATTTACTGCTTGTCAGATATCTTATCAAAGACTATCCTAAAATTGAAGAAGACAGAATCGATCTGCCTATTTTCTCTGCTTCTCTGTATGCATTTCACAGATAGACAGAGCTAAGCATCACAAGACATATCTTCTTCACTGCCAGTCCAAAAAACTTCAATTTTCAAGCAGTAACTATTAAACATCCTTATTACTTTGTTCTTGCTCTTTTGGCTACTTCTATTTTGGTTTTAGTTTCGATCACCGTTTTTGTAAAAATTTCGTTGACAATCTTTACACTGTTCTTCTCATGCCAAAAATTAACCAAGACATTCTCATAAAACACACCTTCCGCTTCATTGTACACAATATTTCTCATGTCATTGGCATCGGAAGCAAGAGTGTTGCTGCTATGGTTCACAAGTCATGTCACTCGCAATTCCACCACTGTTTTACACCTCCCCTACATTCACACTGTCATAAAACACGATTTTCGCTATAGAGTACCAAATTTAAGCCAAAGATCCATGTTAACCCTTTTACCGTAGTGTTTTGAAAATTAAAAAAAGATGTTTCAAACAAGAATATTTGGGAAACATCAGTCAAAGCGTTAAATTTGCAAAAATTCGACAACTGTCGAAACACAGTCAAAAACAAAAAATAAATAAATGGGTTATGCGGTCGAGTAAAAATTTCATTGCCGCAAACGTGTTCCGACATGCTAACCAAACCATAGCAAGGCCACATGGATGGCTTCTCGTACGGTGACGTCAAATAACCCGGATGAATATCGTATAACAGTGAGATCGTTTCAAAGAAATATCATTTCTACTTTCACTCCACTAATTTTGCTAAACGTTACTATGTTTTAAAGATTGTCTGGCTTCCTCTGAGTAATTATATATCTACAAATAATAGTAACACGTCTACTAATATCATCTCTGAAGACACTGAAAAATATTTGAGAAGAGTACTTTTCTCAAAATGCAAGGAGAAACATTCTAATAAAAAGGAAAAACGAGGCAAAAGCTGTCAATCTGCAAGGACTATTATCCACAAAACATCATATTACGTAAAATAGCTGCGTTAGAACTCCGATCTGACAGATCGGCAAGTATTCTATTTAGTGTACTTTGACGAAGCAACGATTTTTGATCGTTTCAAACAATGGAGGGGAGTGAGAACAGCTTATCATCCCCTGTGGGTTTATGCTGTGACGAAATTAGTTAATTTCGGTGGTATTAATTTAATTTGTTTTGGTCAACATCAATTGCATTAGGACTAATCGGGTTAGTTACTCTAATTAATTTAAAATGGTACATTATGTCTTTCACTGTTTTAATAGAATTAATTAATTGCGAGAGCCGATCTGGTTGTGTGGCGCCACGAGAATGTTGGAGATTATGGTTCTGGTTCGTTATCTCGTATGGCCTCGGCTGTAGCATTGCATACTAGTAACTACCATTTTTGACCAACACGCGGACCAACTGGAGAAACCTCGCGGACAACTAATGTTCAGTGATCAACACTTTGAGAACTACCACTAAAGAGCCGAATGCGGCCCAGATACAATAGGTTGCAGACCCCTGGCAATAAGTAACCCTAATATTTTTAAACGAATCTATACATATGTTAACTCGAGGAGATAAGATGGTTAGGCGTGTCGATGAAATATTTGCCGTTTTCAAAACTGCCATCTGCATCATTTACAGTATCATATGAGGGTTAAACGATCAAAAACAATTAATGAAATTCACAGAAGTAGAGAGCGACAATTACCTGGAACACAGGGCAGCCTCTAGGATCCGTGGGGTCCAGGGCGACGCGGCAACCGCGGGACCTCATCTAACTTACACAGAAAAATGATATCTCGCTTATAACAAACACCTAGAGCGATTTTTTCAAGTTCCACGCACGTTATACCTTTCTACTAATAAGCTAACATCAGGCGCTGTGCCCCCTAGGGGCGTGGCCCCGAGCGACTGCCTTCCCAGCCCTCCCCTAAAGACGGCCCTGCCTTCTTGAACTTATCATAAAAAACAGCGAAAGCAAAATAGAATAGGACAAAATTTTCGAGACGTACGCACTATAATAAGTGCATAACTCATAAATAATTTTACTACAACAACAATAAAATAAATTAGTACCCAGAGAATCTAACATTCCAATCAGTGGAACTAATTACAATAGAGAACTCAAATATGTTAAAGAAATTACCATTGAACAGGAATAAAACAGATCAACTGGTAATAAAAGGTAAAAAAAATTTAAAATAAAAAAATCTAAATCCACAACAAATGAGTAAAATAAAAAAATACATAAAGCTATCCTAATTTTCACCACTAATCAAAGAAATAGATAAATACTATTCAACTACACCAATCTTTCAGTTACTTAGACCAACAACGAAAGCATTAAGATACGTTGAGAAACACAAATGATTAAATTACAAACATGGAAAAGTAAGGAATATATTAGATTAATAGTACAGTCTCAAAAATGTTTATGGGATAAAAAATAAAACCTAAACTCGGTTCAAAGAACATATTGCATACCTAAGATTTGATATATTTAAAAAACATTTAGCGTTGAAAAATACATAAAGAAATAGTAAATCCAGTCAGAGTTGGCAATTAGAAATTATAAACAACCGCGCATAGAAATTAAACGCTCTTATTTATCAAAAAACTATCTCTTCAAAAGTCATAAATACTTTTTTTAAGAAAACCGGATGCGCATTTTGGATAGAAAAGAGCAATCATCATGTTTGATTCACGGACAGTATACTCTGATATGGTTCTCCATATGCCAAAACAAACTCACGTACTAACTATTATTAACAACGTTAAAAATCCTATAACCATGTGTAGACATAAAAATCAGGAGACTTATATCAGTATTCCAGATACATAAAGAGATAATGACTATTTGAGTGAAAATGTATATTTAAACCTCAAAATCCATGATGGCGCTATTGAGCTGCTTCATATACAAATAGTAGAAGTTTACTCATAAGAAGTCTACTTGCTAAACGGAATTAATTTCCTTTTCATTATATCCACTTTATTTAAATATTTGAGGCCGGTTTAACAGTTATCACCGCATCATTGGATTTATTACAAGCTTTGTCTAGGAAATACGCACACGCTCACACACACACACCCGAAATTATATTACCACATGTGTTGAGGGATAAGCAAATTAGCTTCTTCTGTTCGAAAGAGGACCAAAAGATATGTCAGATTTCTATTACCGTTCCCCAAAGATGTTTGCACGGATCTCTGCAGCAAAATCAGACTGCTTGGTGGTTACAATGTCGTATTAAACCAGAAATACTAAGAATGGTTCGGTGTGACCTATTCGGTGCTCCTTTCAATTCATTTCACAACTCTTCGTCTCTTTTGCGCTTTCATCTTTGCTCATTTCCACTCAATTCGTCTTAGTTATAAACTTTCTTTCCGTCTAAGTACTATAAGTTATTGAGAGCCAGATAATAGAATATGCGACGGTTTGTAATGGCGAACTCGCCCACTACTCGAACGGCTGACGCTGATTGCAGATATGAAGGCGGCTGTTAGATAAATGCCGCTGATGACACTGACATTGTTTCGCAATCTGTCAACAAGAAAAAGAACAACACGGAATTCGACCAATTTAAGCTAAACGCCGCCTATGCGTGAATTCAAATGTACAGGGAAACAATAAAAAAACTTCCATGTGCCAATGATACAAGTATAATTGAAATGGAGACATATGAGAATTAATAACTAATTTGTGTAAGGCGTTTAATGTAGCTGTAAATTTTCAAATATTTGCTTTTGCACTATTCCGACAAATAGTTTTATATATATACAGGTGAACCTCGCTTTGCGCGACCCCATTTTAAGCGGATTCATTATAGCGCAGGCAGGCTAGCGCCTACCAGGTGTTCTAAATACAAAGGTGACCTATTATTGAGGGGGCCTAACCACATATGAATTAGAAATTCCATTTTTACAGGCTTGTAGATGTTTTTAATATCGTCTATGGATCTCCATTTAGTGTCAGGATGTGTTACATACTATTATACATATAAAAGAAATCCCGAAAACGGCACACCGTTTTTATCTCTCGATCGACGGTTATTATGGCGTTATTATGTGACTTACGGGAAAAAACCTGGGTGTTTTATTTAGGATTTCATTCGTACAGAAAATAATTACATTTTTGCCTGAATATATTGAATGTTTTAGTTTTATTATACCATTTGGAAATTACAGATGGAGATAAATTATTGAATTTTCTTTAAGATTTGCCTCTGGTGTGGATGGATGGAAGCCTACAAGCTGTTTTTCAGATTTACGATGCTTTTTTTAAATTAATATTTCACCTTATTTTTTGCGTTCATGGAACCTATCCTTAATTTTTGCACAAATTTCGCTTAGCGTGAAATGTTCAGAAACCTATCTGTCACGTAAAGCGAGGTATTTGAGCCTAATTTCTTTGTGCTCCAGATTTTTATTTATATGGCATATGTTGTATTATAAATTTACAATTTTGAATATATATACAGATAACTCTCGTTCAACGAACGTTCGTTAAACGATTGTTCGCTTTAACGAATTAATTGAATTTTATGGCTTTACTTTTCTCCGAAAATTCTGTTCACGTTAACGAACTAAATATCATGTATCCAACTCAGATTGAAGAAACTCGGGTATTTACGATAGCTCTTGGGGTCACAAAGACCATCTTCTTTACCCTTGGATTGTTTGTGTGTCACTTTACCACGAATTTTTCCCATCGTCTGCATTTCTTGAGAGGCTTAATATGACATCACCGAACGTGCTTTTTGTTACTCAAAATAATTTTACAAATATTCAGTTTGACTTGAAGAGCCTCTTGTGCACCGATAAGGAATAATTGCACCACACAGTGTTTCCCACAGCATCTGGTGTTTTAAAGGGGAAGTCAACGGAAAAATCACGATCGTTCAACGAATTTTCGTTTTACGAACGCTTTTCAGGAACGTAATTCGTTCGTTGAACGAGAGTTGGCTTTATTAATTTTTATATGAAGTAGTTTTTGTTTTATTATATCTCTGGAATAAATTATTTTATTATTTTTTTACTGTGGGTAGTAAAGCAGTTTCCAATAAATTAATTTCCTCAAAGTTCATTTTTATTTTAAAAATTAATAGTTGAAATAACTGTTTCCGGGCAATAATCACAAGTTGATAATGACAGAAAATATGTTAACTATATCATAATAAGGGAAGGTAAATGACCAGGGCAGCATGAATCCGCGAAGAGTGGTTTAAAGCAAATTCCGAATTGTGTTATAAAAGGCAGATAGAAATTAATCCCAATAAAGGCTTTGTGACTGACTCTTGGTAACCAAAATTCAATCGACAGATTCCACATACGCAACCGATGGAACAGATATCCCTTTATTTCGGTCTGTTTTGTATCTGGACGTCACCATATATTGTCATCTGTCATTGGATACACGTATTCTGGTGATGCAATTCTTTCCCATGAATTTTCGATTTCAATGTTTTTCATATTCCTATTTTACTGTTGTCACAGATTTATTCTTCGCATTTTATAGTTGATTACTATTGCGAAGCAAATAAATTTATTTATTACGAATCGGTCCGTTCGATGTGAAAATCGATCTAATTTGGGTATAGGACAGTTTGGCGCGACCGATTCGGCGACGGACAATTCGGCACCGGGATAATTCGGCGCCACCAAGACGAATCCAACCGCCAACTTCTCAACCCAACCCGAGGGGAGGAAATAGAAAGAATCTAATCCCTAAACACCCAACCCAACTCGGGGAGAGGGAATCGAACGAATCCAACCACCAACCTCTTAACACCACCCAAGGGAGAGAAAACAGAAAGAATTTATCCCCCTACCACTTAACCAAACCCGTAGAGGAAACAGAACGAATCCAATCTCCAACCACTCAACCCAACCCAGGGGGAGGAAATAGAAAGAATCCAACCGCCAAACATTCAACCCAATCCTGGAGGAACACTCAATCCAATCCGGGAGGAGGGGATACAAGCGATCCAACCCCAAAAACACTCAACCTAATCAGGGAACAGGAAATAATACGACTCCAACCCCCCAACCACACAACACAACTAAAAGTGGTTGCTATTTCCTCCAGGCACCGAATCGTCCCGGCGACGATTTTTCCCGAGGCCGAATCGTCCCGGCGACGATTTTTCCCGACGCCGAATCGTCCCGGCGACGAATTGTCCCGACGCCGAATAGTCCCGGCCCGAATTGTCCCGGCGCCGAATTGTCCGTCGCCGAATCAGTCGCGCGGAACTGTCTCATTCCGTATAATTTATCTAATCAAATACGTTCAATTTATATTTTAATTGGTTCCTTCATGAGACTGTGTGTGAAAGGGAAAGAAATATTTATAACAGAATATTTCTGTATTCATTGATGAATTACATTAATTTGATAAAACGCGGGACAATATCAAAACTAAAATTAATTCTGTTTTTTAATTTATTCGTGTCTTAGTTTTCTATCGCACTTTATGAAGGACAGTTGTGCTTCAGAGAATCTTTGTAAAATTTTTAAAAAGAAAATAATCCGTATTTAATTTTTTATGAAATATTAATATGACTGACTTAATGATTATTTAATTAACTCCATTATACTTACAGCGTTTGCTTTAGAGAAGGTGGATACATACGTATGCATTGCAAGGAATATTTTTTTAAGGCTGGATGCGTGCATGCCTGCTCTCTGAATGCATATGTTATTGCTAAGGATGCGTTAAAGATATCATTTTAGATTATGACGCATTATTAATATAATAAAACGTTAACACGTATTACGGTTTGTAAATATAATTAAGCAGTGGCAAGAGTTTCCTGAGGTTTTCTCTCTACTCCACTCAGTTGCTAATCCCGATAAAAAATCGATCTGAAGCATTATCCGGCCATGCGCAAACACATTATTGCAAACACACACAAAAAGTGTGAGCGCAAACACGCTAGCAAACACGATTTGACAGGCATGATGAAACAGGATGAGCGGAGAATGCCAAGAACATCTTCTCTTCTCTTTTTAATTTTTCACTGGTTCTAATTCCAAAGATAGTTTTTTATGAGCTTCCTACTGCAGTCGAATCAGGCAACGTATTCGAAATCATACGAAAAATGACAGCTCACCCAATTGAAATCTTACGCAATGTATAAATAAATATCAAAATATGCGTGTTTATATACGTATATGTATGCATATCCATAACTAGAAAGCTACCATGGAGAGGAGAGACTAGTTTGGGGTGTTTTGGAGAAAGACCTCAGAGACAAAAGAATGCATAGGAATGGTAGGAAATATAATCGAAAGAAAGATCGAAAGAGAGCCGAAGACTCGTCTTCCAGCGGCGATGTCCCCAGGGCCTCCTCCACCTACTTTCATCTCCCTTCTTCCACTTCTATCCTTTCTCCATCCACTTTCTCATCCCCTTTCCCTCATTTCCTCCCTTTCCCTCTCTCTTATCTCCCATATTCCTGCTTTCTACCTCTCCTACATCTCCTTTCATCTCTCCCGCATAGCCTAATTCCCTCCCACTCCTTCCGATCTCTCCCACTCTTTATCCTCCTCCTTCCCTCCTTCATTTTCTTCTTATCCCCAGCCGCCGCTATCCGACGCGATTTCAAAGACGAGCAAATCATCCACCGTGCGAACCACCTCGCTCGCTTCGCCATCGATACTCGCCGGCGCCTCTCTCCCAAGTCTCTGCGGCAGAGAAATTGGGGGAAGAGGAAGGATGGAAGAAGGGAGAAATAGGGAGAGAGAAAGAGGTAGAGAAGGAGTGGCAGAGTGGAATATGGAGAGAGGAAGGAGAAGAGGGGAAGTTGGAGAAAGGGAGACTGAGGGTGGAGGGCGGGTGATGTAGGAAGGGAGGGGTTGGTAGGAAGGGAGGCTGATGTAAGAAGGGAGGGGTTGGTAGGAAGGGAGGATGAGGGTGGACGTAGAGAGTCAGAGCAAAAGAATTCTTCCTATGGCATGATGCAGTTGTTTCAAGTCGTGGGGTTGTACTATTTAAACTGATAAACACTGTTTTGAAATCATAAACCAAATACAATACTCGCTCGCTAACCGCGGTTTCGAGTATCTGCTTTTAGCGAAATGTAAAACGTTTTACCAACCGTTGTATGAGGTTTTGAGTATCCGCGGTTTCATTATTATTATTTCATTATTTTTGCTACAATGATTTTAATTAAATCTAAATAACCTTGATGTATTCTGAAGAACATCTATTCTTGCCATTTATTTTTAATTAACAATTTTATTTTCTTATTCATAACATATGTATTACGTAATTTTTTCGCGATGGAACATTTTATGTAGTAGCTGGGAATGGCAAAATGGTGAGCTTATAAAAACCAGTGCTAAGACGAACGAACTTTATTTTGGCACGTACAAACGGAGAAATGAAATGAAAGGTGGGTGAAGTTTATGGAGTCACTCCTGTTTACACAGTGACTAAACTGACGAGACCCCGGCCATTCTTGTGTCTCTTCGGAACGTAATTTTCTCCTTCGCCAGCATTGCTTGAGAGCAATATAGTATTGTGAGAGATTGGGTCTTTTAGGCTGCTACGTAGTAACGCAGTGATCCACTCCTCTCTTTCATTTACACAGGACGCATTGAGCCTTATTTCTTTCTCCAACCCCTACGCGATTCTAACATTGAAGCTGTTTGCAAGTTTTTTCATTTTATTTCTATCAATAAATATATTCACGGGAGGTACAGATGTTCATTTTTAATATTAGACACTTTTTTAGACCTTTCCATATTATATCCTTCAAACTGGGTTCCCCTATCCCCTTATTTCACATAAGTCCTGGATTTTACTTACCACAGTTTTACCAAACGCGGAGTTTTTCAGGAACAACCCTCGAGAAATCCTTTCTACACTGAACGCACATTCATAAAGGCGGCGAAAAATAGAACTCTGAAAATAATATGTTTATTTCCTTAACGTCATTATCGTGCAAGAAACAGGAGCATATAATTTTTAGCTCTAGTATGCAGGATATTAGATAGCATTCCACTGAGAAAAATATGAGGTTCAAAATTTCAATCCGGCGAGAGAAAATAGTTACAGATACTCCGGTACATTGATCCCCCTGCAACCTCCTACTTTGATATATTGTTGGGTAGCATATTGATGGTGTGCTATTATATTTTACATGAAAGTCGAAAGGAAATTTTCCCATGAAATCAAAGTAATTATATATTACAAGATGCTATATTTGATGTGGACAATATTTTTTATATAGATTTTTTATGCATATCAGGAGGAAAATGTTGCCAACTCCAGTGAATTTTATTTAGTACTATTATGCTGAAAAAAGGATGGCGAATCACGTGGATGTCTCTAAACGATCACGCGTCCTTAGGCATCTGTGTTCACGGGGCACTCGCATAAAACTGCAGGTTTGTTGGAGGGAGACGTCATCTGTTGCTCTTTTATTCCGGAATGTAGCGCACTATATGAA
The DNA here is from genome assembly GCA_028673005.1 of Tanypteryx hageni. Lineage (NCBI taxonomy): Eukaryota > Metazoa > Arthropoda > Insecta > Odonata > Petaluridae > Tanypteryx > Tanypteryx hageni. The sequence continues at coordinate 126,538,609 of CM054113.1, read as the reverse complement.
AATTAGGTCGCTGTAAGCAGCAATGCGCTAGCAACAAAGGCGCTTTGGAACCCAAAGGCGGTTGTTATGGTTTTACGTTTTTCCATTATTCGCGATCAGAACTAATGTTAGACGAAATCTTTGTCTCTAAGCGATTAACTTAGCTCTAAAAAGGGAACTAAGGAATGTAAAGCATAAAAATTTAATTCGGTGTTTTAACGTTACTCACAACGAAATGATACAAAGAGCATCAAGCAGCCTTATTACCTCACGTGATAGCAATTGCTGAATATGCTAATGTTCACCACAAAAAAATACTTCAAAAGGCTTTTAGCTTTATATCACATTACAAAAGTCTCAATTTTCCGCAAATTTAGCTCAAAGTCACAGTCTCACCATAGACCAAGGAACACGGAAAATATTGCGCTATACGAGCATTCAATATTCGTATCTCAGCTATTACGCGGCTATCGATAGCCTAAGAAGGTTGCAGAGGACATCACGGTGCGGAGAAGATGATTCGACCTATACTCAGGAAGATGTCTTCAGACTAATGATGATGATGACATTCGCACCATCCAGTTATTTCAAATATCTATCATTGATTTTAACTCTGTCCCTAAGTTATGCTAATTGCTAAAATATTTGTTTACGTCTCAATGCCTAGGAGTGATCGAAATATATGAGAATTTTGGGAAAGTTCAATTCGCTCATGATTAAAGGGAGTTTACAAAATCACAATCACTGTATTACGAATCATTCAAGAATAAGATCAAGATGTTCGCACGAGCTAGACCAAAACTTTGCACCAGCTATTCCATTAATGGTGTTTTTAGTCGATGTACAACACCGCTGCATCAGGCAACCTTAACCTTTAATTTAAAATCTCTAAAAATATATCCAAGCTTGCCAAAATAATCGAAACCAAGCGATTTTATGTAATGCTTACGTAATTTACTTGAGTATTTAAATACTTTCCGAGCAAAAAGCAGTATAAAACTGTCTTGTGTGAAATAATTAGTTAAAGAATTTATGCTTTTAGGCATAAATGAATAACATTTGTTCACTACTGAATCGATCATTAGTTCATTAGTTTATCAATTTCGCCTCATGGCATTCTATAACGTGTTTATTTGCAGTAGTGAGGATGATCGCAAGCATTTATGACCACGATAGCGTTCGATGCAAGCAGCTTGGCAAAAAGCCTTCCTACCCCCTCTTCTTCAGGTAGGAAAAGATATATTTGATATACGAGACGCTGGCTTGCTAGAGACTGTTTCAAGAGTATCGATACGTGTGGAGTCGATAATATCGTAGTGTTACCTTTTGTAGCAATCTCAGTTGTAAATATATTTCAAAGCAGCTGGAGAATTCACTGAAAGTGGCATCACTTCATCATTAAAATAAGGTCTGAGCATCTAATAAGATCCTTCTTTGCAGTCAGCGAATGGAACTATTCCATATAATATGCGTCATAGCTTCTCTCAAGATATTAATACGGGAAGAGACTGGTTTATGGCATCGGAAATCAGAGAGTGACATTCAAAGGATTCTGTTCTGTCCAAGCTTCCTCTGCAGTTAGTAAATTCAAAGGGAATTGTCCATCCCACCTTGAGAATTGCATCCGAAAGACGATCTTTGCTAGTATACCAGATTCCAATTTCAATTACACTTTAAAATCAAAAGTAAATTATCTTTCAGGAGGACCAATCTGAAGCTGAACCGCTCAGCGAGTACAAAAGCTGCTACTTAGGTCGTCAAATGGCATGAAAAATACTTTGTTATTTTGCGATAGCAAGGAAAAGTTTATCAACAAAAGAACCTTCAATGTTATCGATTGATAGGGATGAGAGGGATTCAACATCGATTAATCGAACACGAAGACTATTCCTTTCATAAATCCAAGCGATTTGAAAAGAGAATAGGCCCGGGTGGTGATTCTCAAAGCAATGTTATCGATCACACTTGAGCATTATCCAACGGGATCTAATGTGGGTGATAAACAACCACATGCCGATCACTACGAGAATAAATAATGAATATTATTAGATTTGTCAACACATTTGTTTGTTCCAACGATGTAAATTCCATTTATAATTCATACACACCAGCAAATATATAAAATATATAAAATATTTGCAACGGCTCCTGAGATATAAACAGTATTTTATATGATCACACTAGGATGATCCATTCGAGACCGCACTTCGCGAAGAACATCCTCGGCTGTATATGAATTATTTTTTTTCCCATTTCATTTACTTTTAAAAATAATAGCTTTACGTCAATGTAAAAGTTAGAAAAGCGTGGTCTTATTTAAAACGGTCAAAGGGACTAAAATTTTATTAATTTCTATTAATTTCAAATCAGTTTCGTTCTTGACTTTTCCTCGCATTTTGAGAACTTCAAAGAGTTATTTGAAACAATCTCCTCTATCTCAAGACTAATAATTGGTTATTCTAAAGTACTGCTGCCAGATTTTGTAGAACGAATACCTTTTCTAAAAGGCTACACCTATATTTGTTAGTATAATTTTACCCAAAAATGCAGAAACATCCCTGTAACTCGCGGATAATTTGGAACAGACGAAATTTTCTTCTAAAGATTTATCTTCGCTAAGTACAGCTTCCCATTTCACATTATCTCGTATAATGATTATTGCGCGCTGTAAATATTCTTTCCAGTGCGTCAAAACATTTAGGTTCCCTGCTCAAAACTGCGTTCCGTGCACCATAAAAACACCTCCTTCCCAGCGCATTTCCACATCTTAAATCTACCCCCGTTCTAATCAACCCAGCCCGTATCCGTACGGATAGAGACCGTAAAGATTGCTCGATATCAGTCGCTACCCCCGACCCTAGCACCATAATTACGCCAATGTCGCTATGATAGCCACTACTCCTTTTTCCTTCTTCCTCTTATCCTCCTCTTTTTCACTTCCTCCCTCCTCTTCACCCTCCATCCACAGTTATTCCTCACCCGCCTATTCATTTTTCTTAATAAACTTTTGCCGCTCTTAATACTCGAATCGTAAAGATAACTTTTCTTTTCCTGTCGACTGTCTGGTAAATTGGGGTAACAGATGGGGAGGGTAGTAGAAATAAAACGGCAATAATCAGAGAATTCGGTAATATAGCCGCGTGTTTCTCCTTTCAAGATTATAAGTTAAGGGGAAAAGAAAGAGATTGCTTAGGAAAATCGCGGACGAAGTGGACCGCATGAAACAAGGGGCGAAAGAAAGAGGCATAAGGAGGCATTAGAGAAAAATAAAGGAGAGAGGAGGGAGGGAGGAGGAGAGAAAGAGTAGAGAGAGAGGAGGAGAAGAGAGAGGAGGAGAGAGAGAGGAGAGAAAGAGGTGGAGGAGGAGAGAGGAGGAAAGGAGGAAGAGGAGGAGAGAGGAGGAGGATGAGAAGAGATGACAAGAGGATAGAAGAGTAGAGGGTAGGAGAGAGGGGGAAGAAAGAGGAGGAGAGAAAGGGGCGGAGGAAGAGAGAGGAGGATGAGAAGAGGAGAAAGGAGGATGAGAAGAGGAGAGAGGATGAGAAGAGGGGGAGGAAAGAGGAGGAGGAGAGAGATGGAGGAGGAGAGAGATGGAGGAGGAGAGAGATGGAGGAGGAGAGAGGAGGAGAGAGGAGGAGAGAGTAGGAGAGAGGAGGTGAAAGGAGAGAAGGAGGAGAGAGGGGAGAGAGGAGAGGGAAGGGGAGCGGAGGAGAGAGAGGAGGAGAGAGGAAGAGAGAGGAGAAGAGAGAGGGGGAGGAGGAGAGAGAGAAGATAGGAGGAGAGAGAGGAGGAAGAGAGGAGGAAGAGCGAGGAGGAAGAGAGAGGAGGAAAAGAGAGGAGAGAGAGAGGAGAGAGAGAGGAGAGAGAGGAGGTGAGAGAGGAGGAGAGAAGAAGAGGAGGAGAGAAGAAGAGGAGGAGAAAGAGAGGAGAAGTGGGAGACTTTATCTGTATCGGGATAACTCAGATCCGTAAAAGGCGGAGCAAGTGCGATGGGGAGTCAAATGGGGTTGATCTTGTTCTGTCATTGTCGCGGGCGCGAAGAGAACGGGAAGAGGCGGCAACCCGTTATTGCCTCCACGCCACGCCATTTCTTCCCCGAGACATATCCCACCGCTCCCACCCTCAGGCACGTCCTTCCCGCCTACTCCTCCTTCCACTCCTCTGTCACCTTGCTTCATTCCATGCATTTCTTTTCGTCTCATTTTTCAACTTGTCATTCCTTTTCTATCATTTTGAACGCAACTCCGCGACTTTCTCTGCTTCGCATTACCTATAGAAATCACTTTCAGTCACAATTTTAGCTAACCTCATTATCTCCTTTGAAAATATTGCTTTAATGACAGCAAACAATAGGAAAAAATAGAATAGGAAATTCTGCAACATACCCAGAATAATATAATTTCTCTTCTATAATAAATTTGTGGTATCTTAATTCGCTTGGTAATAATATAGCTCGTTTTTTGTTCATATAAAACTGAAAAAGTTAGCGCTTACTGAAGTATCCTTCCAAGGCACGAACGAAAACCATATATGTACGTCTCAATTGTTCTTTTAGAACAAACATTGGGTGAATTGAACAAAAAGAAAAGAATATGTGGGCAGGTTAAAGGCGTTTGAGATGTGGGCATGGCGTAAACTGGAGAAAATTAGTTGCACATAGAGAAATTTAAATTAAGTTTTATAACTCAGTAGAGGAAGATAGGAGTTTAATCTGATTAATAAGGGAGAGACAGAATAAGTGTCCGGATCATGTTTTGAGATGCAACGTCCTTCCGAAGGAAGACAGAAAGGAAGATGAAAGAGGCAAAGGGGTAAGAGGAATATCTTAAAAGAAGGGAACGAACATAAGGAGATGAAGAGGATAGCCTTAAATAGGAAAGATTATGTAGGATAAGACAGGAACCTTTCAAGATAACTCTGATGAACATATATTAATTAGACGCGGAGTGACTAGCTGTGCGGCAGGTTAAATTCGATTTCTGGGAGTTATTATATATACGAGTTTCCGGTGTTTGCATACTGCAAGCGCTTAAAAAAGTATCATACACCAAGATCTCAACTCGTAAATAAAACAACGCGATTCCAGAGCAAGCGAGTTATAATATGTATCACAGGAAAAATAATAATAATATAGATACAAATGGAATATTTTGTGTTTGGATTAAGACGTCACCATATGTTTACCTAGTTGGTCGACATTACGGATATTATGTAATATAGTCCATTGATTCCCATTAAAGCATTATATCAATGCTCTTGAATCTTGGAAATATTTCTCGAAAACTACGAAACACAACATTAAAATAATTTTAACGTTTTTCTAAATTTCGTGTGATACTATAATGACATAATCATAAGTTTACGTCGTAGTTTAAAATCAATGGGATAATGATATATAAATAAGACAATAATTTTAATTTTCCGCGAAATCAAGGAATCTATCCGGAGTTTCAAGTGTCTGGCAATCGGCTCGCGTCCAACCTTTCGAATTTCAAGTTTCATGGCACAGATCGACATTTTTCGGCCATAACTATAATCATCATTAAGACAATAGCCTATATGATTCAGTAAAATTTATTAGAAATTAGAATATTTTGTGTGTTAGGATTATGGGGTCTTTTAGTATGTATCCGGATAAAAAATATTTAAAATAATTACGTCCTCATATGTATACGTCGTTGGCTGAAATCAAATTGATTACAATGCAGTTTAAAGATTAAACCAATTCTCTTGAAGCATGGAAAATCAATTCCCATTGAAAGACATTTCAATCGTTGCTATGGTAGTTAATATTTTTCATTGTTGAAAAACCGAATAACTTTCCATAATTTTATGATTAAAACCAAATTTTTACGCAAGTTCAGCAGGGATTTGAACTTTGTCTTAAAGAAAAATAAACTTCATTCTTTCATCAAGAGTATGGTTAAAGTGTCCACATTGTATCCTAAAAAATTAATTTTATATAGCCCTGCACCGTTTCCAATGCTTTTCTTATGGTTGTTTAAAATTGGAAATTGAAGTTAAAAATACCCCTTAAAATAAATTTTTCTGGAATTTAGGATTTTTCCTGGGGCTGTACTCAATGACCTATTTTTTCCAAATTTCAGCTCTGTAGCACTTATAAAAGTACCATAGGATTTATATTGATATATATATATATATAAATATTGTTGTCGATTTGAATTAAAGACCTTTTGATTGCGTTATGAAAAATTCATAAAAATTATATATATCATCATCGGTACTCTGACCGTAGACAGGTCCGTAATTATTCACGGTTAAACCTGGTTCTCCGTATACTCCTATTTTCCGCTATCCTCTTCATATCTTCATAACTCTCTTTCCCTTTCAAATCGTCTATCAGCTGAAACCTTTTCCTACCTCTTTCCCTTTTAACATATAGTTTTCCTTATGACACGTTCTTAATCATATTCTCTCTCCTCAGGTAATGTCCGACACAGTTTGCCTTCCTATTTGTAATAGTGTGTATAATCATTCGTTTCTCTCCTACCCTTCGTAGCACTTCATCGTTTTTCATCCTATCTGCCCATTGTATCTTCAGCAATCTCCTCCAAGTCCACATTTCAAAGCTTTCCAAGTATTCGATGTCATTTTTCCTTAGCGTCCATGTTTCTGCCCCGTATAAAGCTATACTCCATACATAGCATTATATGAACTTCTTGCGGATATCATCCCTTATATTCCCCGTAAGTAGATGTTTCATTCTTCTAAAAGTCGTTTTTGCTTTTCCTATTATGATCCTGATCTCATCTGTACATTTTGCTTCTCTTGTTATGATGCTTCCAAGGTATTTATAGTCTGAAACTTGTTCTAAAGGCTATCATCCAATACTTATGTTCATATTCTCTTCTTTTCCCGATGTTCGAATGAACTTGGATTTTTCTGTATTTATTTCCATAACGTATTTCTACCTGTCATTACTAGTCTATTTATCATTTCTGGAGTTCCTGTTCCTTTCTTGCTAGAAGTACTTGAGCATCCGCGTATTTTACTGTTCTTATAATCCTTCCTCCAATTTAGAAATCTCCTGTGCCTTCTAACGCTTCTTGAATTATACTTTCTCCATATATATTGATTAGAGTCGGCAATAGGCAGCAGCCCTGTCTTACTCCTCTACCGATATTTACTCCGCAAGTGTCCGCATTCTCCAACATGACCTTTACAACTTGTTTCACATATAGAGTCCTGATCAGTGTCATGTCATTCCAGTCTACACCTACATCATTTAATATCTTCATCAAACATTACCCCATTTATTCTATCAACGGCCTTCTGCCAGTCTACGAAACATGCGCAGATATCTTGCCTGTAATCTATTGCCTTTTCTCATATGATCCTAACTACCCCTCTAGTTCCTCGTCCTTTTATGAAACAGAATTGATCTTCCACTAGCATTTCTTCTGCCTTTTTCTCCAACCTTTTATTAAGAATCCTTGTGATGATCTTCGAAATGTGTGACAGTAGGCTCGTCGTTCTGTAGTCTTTACACTGCATTGCTTTTGGCTTCTTCTTTAGAGGGATCATTGTTACTTCTAGGAAATTCCGAGGCCACACTCCTGTCTCGTAAATCTTATTAATTAATTACGTGATAGCTTTTAGTCTTTCTGAACCCATGACTTTAAGTACTTCAGCCGATATTCTATCGCTGCCTGTGACTTTCCCTTCCTTTAGTTCCACTATCGCTTTTTTTACTTCGCTCTCCATAATGCTTGGTCCTAAGTTGTCCATATATATATATATATATATATATATATATATATATATGTATACATATATGGATGGCAACAAGATGTTGGGATGAGGAAGCCCAGTGAACACTCACCAATCGGACGACTTCAGGTTGGCGAGGCCCTGGGGATGTCGAAGCGACACACGTAAAAGAACACTAAAACACAGAAACATCACAAACGTAGAAGCTTTCGGAGTTATTCCTTCATCAGCTACAGAGAGAGAACTGATGGCAGTGGCACTGGGTGGAGTCTTTTTTTAAGTAATTTAGCTCTTTTTCCTCCACTAAATAGTATAATATGAGCATCCGTCACAATCTATTGCGGGTTTTTCAATGTCACTATTTGCAACACAGAATGATAAAAGAATAGTGAGTTCATTTACTTTAAGCATTAAGGTGGAATGATATTTGTCAGACTACGCAGCATCTGATAGTCCGATAGAAATCCTTACAAAGGGGAAATTCTTGCGAGTGCTAATACTAAATTGAAGTAATTTCTTCATTGAGTGGCGCAGTACCTTTGCGATTATTTTTGACTGCCGATGTTACTAAAAACACATAAAGTTAAGAGAATTTAAAGAAATATTCACAATACTTGTGTGGCTGCCCGTCATAAATGACGGGTTGGTATGAATGAAGACTAAAATGACATTACAATAGTTCAAGACTTAAGACTTAGCTAAGATTTGATTCGATATAGCAATCTAAATAATCAAACTCGTGACTTTTAATCAACATCTAATGGCCCACACAACAAATGTTAATTGTAGAGTTATCACTATGCTTTGACTTTTTTAAAGGTCGATTTAATTTGCATAATTTACCAGACCGTTTGCTGTGGGCAACTTAATGCATCACAGAAATAGGCCTGAAAGTAAAATCAACAAGTTTTTGCTACTTAAAGAAAACGAAAACGAAATTATATACAGCATTTGAGTAACCGAACTGAGATAAATATTTCCCTAATAGAAACATCGGGTTCTAAAGTAAACTGACGATTCGAGTAACCATGGTAGAGAAAATTATTCTTTGTTAAACAAGAAGAAAAGATATACTCTTTAAATAGAATACACAGAGAGTTCAAAGGCGTTCATTACCACATTATAGAGAAACATACTTTCTGTTTACAGGCAATCAAAATATTATCCAAATTTATCCGTGTAAAATGGTCATTCTGATGCATGTTCCACTGAGCACCATAAAGTTGAAAACGATGAAGTCTACTGCAGTTTAAAGGAAAGTACTCTTTTCGTTATAAAATCGAATGCGAGATTTCAATGGAAATACACGTTTTAAGGTCACCGGATAGATTTGGCCATATTCTCGAGGACGTCTATTAATAGGGATTTTGTTCGCGCTCTGTCCCAAAAAATACTTAACAAATCTGTACAAAACTTCGTATTTAATTTTTTTTACTTAAGAAGTAGTAGCAGTGCCCATTTTATTTTTCAGCGGAATTTTTCCTCGCCATATCATACAACGTTACAATTATCGGAATGACTTCGCTATTTTCGTGTGAGAGGCCACCGACACTCGAAGACAGGATTTCGCATCTTAGGCTGGAGGGCGTCTCGAGGAGACAGAGGCTTTCAGCAGGGAGTTGTCCCTTCACCACCGAAAGCTTGTTTCATGCGGCATTTTCTTGCAAAATATTCTAAATAGACGGGGCGCGCGACGTTGTACGCTTGAAGAAACAATTACCTAGCGCCTTCGTTTGCAAACATTTGCCATTGCGTAGATTCCAATCAGCCGTCATCAGTTGTGATATTCTGCTAGCATATTTTGTTACACAGATTAGAATTTAGAGTCTACTATAAGTGATTCATCACTGACGATGTCTGCTTTGTAGTCAAAATACGCACCTGGTTTCCCAATAGAGAATTTGATTTCTGAAACAAGCAGAGATATTATTCTCTTCTGTAGTTGAGTGTAAGTATAACTATCTGTCGTTGGACATGTAATTGAACCAAGATTGCTATTATATCAGAATCCTGAGCCTTTTATCTCCATTGGGCACTCACCACAGTCTGGGTGAGTGAGGCGGGTGCAACCATAAAAACATATAAACTTGGACATCTTTTAATTTACTACTGAGGAAAGCAAAACGAACTGTATGAAGTGTGTCTAACATCCTTTTAAGAGCTATTTCTTAGATCGCCAATATTTTCACTATGCTCATCTGTCCGTGGGCAAATTTTAAAGCAATGAGAAGAGCTAGGAAGCTGAGATTTCTGGTTAGTTTTGCCTGGTAACAGACATAAACCCTATTGAGTCCTTCCGTGCTTTCATCAAGTTGGAGGGAATACCACACATTTTTTTGAGATCAGTCTGCGGTTGAGCCTCAGCTCTATACCGTCTACCAAGGAATAAAATGTATATTCCTCGATCATTGCTCGATATTTTTTCAGTTAGATTAAACGTTACGGTGTTTCATATCTTTAACATTCAATATATTTTTACTATAAATAATATAAACTTAAAAAATTGCTGAAGGATAAATCTGGGAGTAGAAGTAGATAAATCTGACGTATTTGTAAAGTTGATAACTGCTTTGGTCATTAAACTACTGATAAAAGTAGCATTCTCTCCACAAATAATTCGTCATCAATAGTTATTCACCGACCATTTCATAACTACAGGGGTTAATGGTGACTCGATTGAATTCCAACATAAAGGTGGGATCAATTATTGATTTTAAGGAATTTCTGAAGAATTTGTAAAGGTAACTATGGAAATAATAAAACTAAAACAAACAAGACAAAGAAAGCATATGATCGCAACAAATATGAAGTATCGCAAGTAACTCAATAAGAACTCAATACAAACAAACTTGCTGTATTTGCACTAAAATTTTCAGAGGAAAAAGTGAGGAAATTAACTTATGAGTGCTCGTTATGCTCTTTTTCCTGAAGAGGTGAGTAATGCAATCAAGAGCAACAGGTAATTCATCGGATGAGATCCTTCCCGATGTTACTTTCTTATGCATGAAGAATAAAAATATTTAACAGGTGTGAACTATATCACGCATCGTCGATTAGGGAAAAAGAAGGAATTGATCACACGAATATACCTAGTTCAATTAATTTTCTCTCGAAATAATTCAAAAATTCTTCGAATAATTCGTGATTTACTTTTATCATTGCAGAGGATGTGAATTCTGCAGCAAATATCATACGAAGGATAATCCAAAATTATCAGATAAATTACGAGCCGCACAATCGATTAAAATAAAGTGTATGATTGCAGTTTCAATCATCAGTAATACTTCATCATAAGCGTTTTAGTAGGGCTTCATTTTAAATAGCGAATAATACTCGCATGGCATTTCAAGCATGCGAGAAAAATTGTTAATTTAAAACTGAAATAGTCTGAGAAAAAGAAAAACTTCACCTACAAAATTATTTACAGCAGTAAGAGAAGAAGTGCTAAAAACTCTTAGAGAGGAAGAGGAACTCAAGTTCACTTTCCTGAAGAAATTTCAGTCTTTGCAGGAAGCTCGGAATTACTTCCATAATGTGCATGGGAACTACAATTGGCCATTTCAGAGACTCGGTCCAGAATGAACCGCAAGAATTGCAAGTTTGTCTTCAATTGTGTTACTCATTTCATAAGATTGCATTGACGGAATTTTACTCGAGGGAATCACCAAGTGAGAATTTTAGAATCATATTATTTCAGAAGGGTCCGTATTCTTAGAAACAGGAAATAAGGTAAAAATGAGATTGAAATCAAAAGTTAGAAATTTTTTTTCTTAAAATATAACATTCTGCTCTTTCTCAAGATTTATTCTGTCATTATTTACTTCCAAATCTCTATATTAACAATGGAATAGATTTCAAACGAAAGCGAAAACGATTCTTTCTTTGGCGAAACTGAAATACAGTGAATTTATAATTTCAAGAGCAGATTTCATTGAAAGAGGTAAATATTAACGTTTACAGTAGGAAATAAACGAACATATCACTCGAGGCAGCGCTATGTATAAGAGGAGCTCAATGACGTGAGGCAAAGAGATATTTTTAAATTTGCAATTTGTTTGATGTCTATTTATTGACGGAAATCTAAATATACTGAGAGAATAATGCCGGCAAAAGAGTTCGACAACATAAAAAAGAATAACACAAAATTATAAATAAAGTGCTAGAAATAACCAGAGATGGATAAAATTTCAAGATGAAACATAACCATCTAAATCAAAAACAAATTACCAATGACTTTTACGAAATCCACAACCAAGCATACTTCTGGTTAGTGTTTAAGACAGATATTTCAGTAACAATGCGTTAATATTTACTTTTCGGAAGAAATTGAGATTGATCTGAATTCGAACAAATGAACTATGTGCATCGGCTCCAATAGGCAAAATGGGAATGTAACTTGGAGAAAAAACAATGTTTTCCAGAAAACGAAATAATCCTTCTTAGGAGGTGTGTATGTATGTAAGTAATGATTTTTCAATTTTAATTTACTGGAAAAAAAACTTGCACGCTGCATTTAAAAAATTAATAAAAGAGGAAAAAACAAAAGAATTACAGATGTAAATACCAAAAGAATGTAACATAGCATCGCGAATGGAATAAATGCGGATCCTGTTTTACTGAAAGAAAACTGCAACCGAAATAAATATTAATATCCAAAAATATGCAACTACAGCTAATTTTTTATTGAATTAATGCGGATGTATTTATAAAGAATTGCTCCATTTTTAGCTCGAGTTTGGAAAAACTAATTTTTGAACAATTTCTTTTGGAACTGTTTTAAATAAAAACATTAGTTCGAAAGGAAGGAGCAGTCATCCATGGAATTTGAAGAAAATGAATTCTTGTGATCTTTATTGTTCATACAATGCAGCGTGTCTCAAACTATTATTCCAAGTTAAGGAAAATCCTATTTTTGTCGCCAGTGAACCGGCTTTCAGTTCATAACGCAAAAATTATATTTATCTAAGAAGACACGCGGTATTCACTTCACAATAAAACATTCACAATCATCGAATTTAAAAAACCACAAACTTAACAATTGCAGTGGTACGCTCAGGGCGTAATTCGGATCAGGTTGCAAAAGTTAATTTCTGCTTCGAAATAGGGAAATTCGCGACTTATTTCACTTGTATCACTCTTTCAAGCATTCCAATTTATTGAGCGCCAAAATGAGTTTTATTCTTTGACTCAAAGTAATTCTCGAATGCCAAAATATAATTCGAATTAAAAATAAAACTAAGGAATATGCGGTATATATAATATTTCATTCTTCCTTTGAATTAAAGATTTTGTATTAATCGCGTTTAAGCATGATGCCGTGCTAGGTGTCGTGTCTGGAGTTTATTGCACGTATTTCAACATCAATTTTTTTCTCTACTTATCGAGTGCTGTTAGGTTCTAGACCGTCGAAAACGCAAACGTACACGGTATCTCGGGGCGATTTTTATATATCACAGACTACAATCGAAGTTTGGAATCGTGCATAGGGAAGAAGGTACCCTTAATTCAAAGGTACCTCCCAAGATATACTTTCAATATTTCTTTTACAATTATTCAGGGAAATTTCCATCTTTCTCTATGGAACGCTATAAAATAAAATATCGAGGAATTCTTTCATATCAGTGTGAAATCCATATCCTCGGTTCCTGCCAGAAAACTCAACAAAGAGCTGTATAAATGCAGGGTAATAATAGTAGCACTCAGTAGCTCTGGTTATATAAGTAATCAACGTCGTATTTCATTGCACGCGTGTGCTTATAACATTCAATTTATAAAAAAATAATCTATCGTGCGCTGTATCTCATTACATTAAGAATACCTATCTAATTTTACAACAGGGCCCCTTTTCTAATGCGTGGAATTATAATGAAATCATGGAGAAAGACAAGTATTTCTGATACAAACTGCAAGAGCAAAAATGAGACAATTTTTAGGTGAAGAGGTCTAAAGAGGCGGATAGCGAATTTGGGGGGTTTAATTAGGGGATTTCGATATTGAAGCGGACTAGAATTTATTTATATACGAAGATTTATTAAGAATAAAGAGCAACGAAGAATTTCACATTACAAATTTGGTTATTTCTACATTGTGATTCATAAATTATTCACCACAATTATATCTCGGTAGAGGTTTGAACAGCAAATGTTCAAACCCTTTCCTACTTTCATGAGAAATCACTCGCTGTCTTACGTTTTTTTAACTAATGGCGCGCGTTTTCAGAGGCTGGTATCCATTCCGATTAGTCATCACGTATTCGGAGACGAAAGCCTTCGCGTGTGTTATCAAATATGAGGCGGCGGCGTAAGGAAACCGTGACCTTCGTATTAAGCATCCAGGGCAATCGCCGAGATGGCGACATAGTAAGGGTCTTGCAAGAAAAGCGCGATCGAGATGACGATTCCGCGCACGCCGCCAATCGCAAGAGGGCGCGTCTATACGCCGCTCGGATAAGTGGAACAGGATATCGATTACGGTAAAGAGGGGGAAGCTCTCAATCCTTACGATGGATTATGAAGTACGTGGATTCCATTTTAACAAATGAATGGAGCGGCGACGAGGGGAGAGCGTTCTCTTGCCTCCCCGGGGAAGAAACCCTCCCTCCCTCTCCCATTCCACTATCCCCATGACAATCCTCCGATAACCCCACCCCTCTCATATCCACCCATCCCATCCCAATCCTCCCATTTCCCAATCCCCACTCCTCTCATCCCAATCCCCATTCCCTCGCTCTTCTTCCCTTTTACCTCTCTGTGAGATTAGAAAAAATCCCAATTCCGCTGCTGCTAGAAATGAAGACGTATTTCCACATCGTTGTTTTTTTTGCTAAGGATGGATTTTCTTTCCGATACCGCTTTCAAAAGCGTATTATATATATCCCACGACTTGGAAACGTTTAGAAACTTTTCTCTCCTGGTTGCTGTCGTCCTCACCTCATGGTATTTGGGTTTCTGACGTAAATAAAATGAAGTACTTTTATCGACTGCATATTTTTGCTTTGGAAATGTTCCGATGAAAGAAGATATTTTTTGTTTTTACCATAGTGATTGTTTTCATTAATTAACATTCATTTAAAGTTAGCGATTAATGCGATACAAATTTAAAATCTAGGCGTATATTAAATTATAATAGTAATTTTTCATCTTTTGGTGCCTTTTACACCAGAGCAAAATAAACGCTCTATCTCGACATTTTTACTGAAAGTTGAAGTCGTAAATAAAATTTTGGAACTCTTCTGTAAACTATTTTCATTGAATTGCTCATTTTTTATCCAAAGCGAGCAGCAAAATGATATAGGCAGAGCGATAAAATTCCTTCGTGTTTTCATTAAAACTTTTCGAGAAGTGCATTTATATTTCGATTTTATGAAAGTTGGGTTTTGCGTAGGGAATAGATACATTTTACTAAAATATATAAGTGTATAGTTGCTCCAAACGGACGAAAATGTCATTTTAAATATTTTTTATAATGTGCAAAATTTTAAGTCGGTCAGTTTCATTCATTAACATCCTATTTTAACACCCTATCTATCAAATTTAGAAGTAATGCTTGTACAATCAAAATGGTGTCTTTGATCGATTTCATTGGTTTACGTTAGTTTTAGTTTAGAAATTTCGTTAGCGCATTTGGGTGGAAGCGAAATATTTAACGCAAGACAAATCAATTCGAATCAAGTGCCAATATACCATCTACAAACTTTGCTTATTAAGCACTTTATTTGTAGTCCGTTTGGTTAAATTTAAACTTCAAAAGCTTATAAAATGGATGGAGCGAGGAAAATGGAGAATAATATACAAAACTACAGATACGAATATATGAATTTACGCAAAAAGTTGATAAAATATACCTTCATTTGGAGTCAGATTTAATGAACATGCTGCGTCAAAGGAAAGTAAAATTAGGGATAGGAGAAATTAGGCAACTTAAATTTTGTGAAGTACTTTACTTTGTAATAAGCATATGTTTTCCTTTAAGATAAGCGATTACACTAAAGCTACCGCCATAAATAGAGGCTCGTAAAATATTCAGAACTAATAAGCGCATGGAAACATGATAATTTGGAGAGATGATTTATTAATCATTGTGTAAATGTCCTCAAAAAATTGTGGATAAAAATGGAATTTTGGAAGGTGTAAACTGTACGCAAATGCTGTTAAATTGCATTGCTTTATAAGTTTAAATAACGCGGCAACCAAAATGTAAAAATATAACTAATTCAAGCCTAATTTTAGCTTTTACATACATGCTATTTCTAAGTTAGGAAATATTTCATAGTCTATTGGGATATTTTCAATTTTTATAAGACTAATACAATTTAAGCTCCGAAGAAACAGTAGTCGAAATTTTTATTTAGGTCTCTTATAAACCAGTCAGGCGTACTGATTCAAAAAATTCATTGAAAGCTTTTATATTTATGCGAAATTTTCTCAATGATGGTTAAATTTAATTAAGATTTTTAATTCAATCACTATAAGCTAATTTAATATTATTATAAATAAAAGTTAATATTATTATAGAAAAAATATAACCATATTTTACGTTTTGATGAGTTAATTTTTTAAAACTCTGAAATTAAATTAATTGAAGATTATAACTTGCCTTTACATTCACCTGTTCATAAATTGGTCCAATTTTTACATTTTTCTTGAAAAATTAATTCGAAAAACACAAGTAACGTACAAGAGAGTCATATGTGCGAGATAATTTGCTTGTAAAATTTGAAAATTGCTAATTTGAAGTGCGACTAAAATCGCTGATAACTTGAGAGAGGTAACGAGAAATCAACCTCATATGTAATCAAAGAATAAATTTTTCACCATCTTTCAAAATTACAAATTATCTTATGTTTATTGCCCTCATACTCAAAGAACTGAAACAAAAAGTAATTTTTATATATTATTCAATAGCTAAATTTTTAATCTCATATCTGGTTATAGGTAGGGGAGAGCGGGGATGGTTGGGTACAGGGGCAGGTTCGTACAAGTGTCATAACTCGCTAGGTTTTTGGTGGATAGTGCCACAATGCAGGTGGGAGTTGCAGCAGTGGATGGCTAGAGTGCCATGTAATTGCAAGTATCTGAAGCTATGTTTTTGAAGAGATATTGTGTTTTTTTAATATTACCTGGTAAGTAATTTTGTACAATTTCATTAGATCATTAATACAGCTGTGTGAAAGATAAATTTTATCAATTTTCAGTATCATTCTAAAAAGTACCAGCCTAGAGCTACACGATTCAAGAGTGAATGTGTTTCTAAATGCACACGTGCCATCATTACTTAACGTTAAAAATGCAATATGGTGTTTGGGTTGGTTGGCACACCAAAAACGGTGCAATATATCAACTTGCCCCTTCACTTTAAATACATAACAAAATACTTTTCTGCCATTCTTTTTTCTGTTGTAATGCCTATTTTTGTTGAGTGTATTTTTTTAAACTACTGTCAAACATGAGATCATGATATAAACCGCCAACTATAATCTAGTACATTATTTTAAAACTGTTTAGCAGATGAATAATGCCAAATTATAAAAGGAAATCGGAACGGGTAAAAAGGGCTCCTGATGTAATGATGAGGGCAGTAATGGCGATAAAAGTTGGTGAGCTCACTATCAGAAAGTCGGTGCAATATTTTGATATATCAGTGAATACCTTGGCAAGGTATTGCAAAATAATCCCTCCTGAAGAAATCCGAGGGGAAAGCTTGTCAACTGCTGTTAATATTGGATACACAAATAACAGACAGGTGAAGGTTATTTTAATTTATTTAATATATGATTGATTGGTAGTCATATTTTTTTGTTCGTTCAGCAATCAACTAACAATTTGACGAAACTCGAAGCGACAGTATCCCAGTTAAATGAAGTGGAACAATCTAATTTTCTTGGTTCTACAATGCGTTTAAGAAGTAGCGGGTTCATTTATCCTTACTATTATTTCATTTTGTGTTTCATTGTACCAACCAACCCCTGAATATGTACCAACCAACCCCGTTCACGGGGTTGGTTGGGACACGTGTAATGGCTAGGAAAATGTTTTATAGCTACTTCTTATGTGTTTTAAATAGTTCTATAAAGGCGTAATTTTGTAGAAAAATAATTATACTTTGTGCATGACTTGAAAGATTTAAAAAATATTTCATCAATAAAAATAAAAAAAATAAAAAAGTAAAAAGTGTCCAAACCAGCCCCGGTCTCCGTTACACCATAAAAGATTATTACTACAGATTATTAATTGTAGCATTGCTAGGAATCCCTCAATTCGGGAGAAATTAAATATTTTATTTGTTTTTCCCTATATCCACGGTTTCATATACCCGTTCAGCTTCCTTCCACCATATCTATCAATTCCGTAACGAATCTTCCTTTTTATTACAAGATGGCCATCAGAATGAGGTCGCTACCATTACAGCAGCTATTTATCAGGGTCTTAGGGTTATCGCCGGATGATCAAGTTATATTGAGTCTCATCTGCTTCGATTCGGCAACAATTTGTTCCGACTTCTACATTTCTTATCAGCTACCGGGATACACGTAAATAAAGATGTTTCATTAATATAACTAACAGTATTTTATTTTTACTTTCAGCCCGATTCTGAATATCATTCCTTTTTTCGTTGCTGATTTTGACGAAAGTGGAGGAGAATAAACATTGGTGCTCCGTTACTCTCAAGCGTAACAGCGAGCATTGCTCGCATTTATTCATAAAATATCGATTTGAGAGAATACCCTTTTCAAAGTAAATAAGCTGTGCATCCAATGTTTGTAATATTAAGTAGGAAACGTTAAAAATTGTCAGTAAAATACATTTATTAAAAATCTTTAACTTAAATTTTCGAAACTGAAGTCAAATATATCTTTGTCGATTATGCTACCAAACTATTAATGATTCCAAAATCATACTCGATAATAAAATCACGCATACCGCATTACATGCTTTTCTTCGCATTGGCTGCTCTAGAAATCTCCGAATTAATGTCAAATACACATCTGAGCAGTCGAAACGTTTCAATTAAAAATAATTATTTTACCTACCCATAGAGACACTTGGAGACATTTCCAGGCAAAATTCACCGTCCTTATTCAAGTCCCGGAGCATCAGCGCCCTCTGATCCAGTGAGGCAGAAACTCCAATCGCTCTCGTACTGCGCGATCGCTTATCCTCGGCCGTCGATCCTATGGGACCTGCTACAGACAAGGGACGCCCGAGTTCACCGCGGGGATACACTAGCTGCGGCCGCAATAGCCTGAAGGTAAATTTAAGCGCCGGACCCGACGGTCGGAGATAAATCACCGAGTCACTTAGGGCGTCGGCGGCGTCGGCCTAGACCGAACGGCCGCGGGTGTGGTCGCACGAGGGATGGATTACCCCAGCACACCGAATCTCCGGCGTCGCTCGCCCCCCTCCCCTCCACCTCTACTATCCCTCTGTTCCCACACCCTGCTACTCTTCCTGTTTCTCGACGCTGCCCTCCTTACCCTGGTCCCCCACGGATACCCTCAGACCCGAGTCGCCTGCTTCGCGAACCCCGCGGGTCGTCGTCGGCAAAGCGCTCCCATGAGGAGGCGGCACGTGTGGCGGAGGGTCGCCGGTGGGTCTTACGTAGCGACTGCCACCGCACGACCTACCGACAACCCTGTGTACCCTCGTTGAGACCGCGACCTCGATCGGCGTGCAGTCCCGCCATGATAATTGCATTCTCAGCCGACGGAAGTGAGGACGTGCCGGGGCCAACAATCGAGAACGGGTGGATATATATATATATATATATATATATATATATATATATATATATATATATATGTATCAAACGGAAGTGTTTCTTTCGTCAAGGTATTCGTTTCCTTGTACGTGGGCTGAAATGTGTATCTTCTACATATGTATCAGGAAGAAAATTTGCTGATCATGTGTTTGCAGTAGAGAGGAGGAGAAGAGGTGATTGGAAGGAATGTGTGTGACACAAGAAAATATGCTTTGAGGAGAAATATTAGAGATTTAAAGCGATATTTTTATGAAAATAATCTGACTAACAATCTATTAAACTACCTGACATTTCTAATGATTTCATATTTAATGACAAAGAACGTAAATTTGAAAAGGTATTGCTGTACTAGCTGGGATATTACATAAAAAATTATTATCTTGAATTTCTAAAATATCTAGCCGAGTAGGATTGCGTCATACTCGGTCACATATACATAAATACGAGAACAAATTAAAAAAAAAGTTTTCGTAATTACTTATCGGACATACACTAGTATTAGCTCTATATTAGCTATATACGACGATGATAAATTTTCTTTTTTATGGTAATATAATACACGGCAACAATTGGGCTTATAAATACGATGAACTTAATAAATTCATGGAACTTTTCATGTTACGGCCAAGGCAATAAATATTTCTATTTTGTTCACATAAGCAGCTTAAATGGGCTTAATTATTCGGCGACCTCAAAACATTGCCTTTATAATTGCAGAATAGGCAGTAAGTGCACTTGCAATATTAAAGCTGAAAGCGACTCAGCTGATTAGACGATGGCGACATAAAGTAAAAATATCGGATTACCTCCCAAAGATGAATCAACGGAATTACATTTCACAAAATCAGCAACATCGCAAACTCCAGCGACGGAGAGTTCACCATTAGAGGAATAAGGAGCACACCAAAATGATACGTATGCGGCAATTTTCTGTGAAGATGACAACATTTAAAAAAATAAGTTTTTATGGATCATGTTCTCGTTTCATGATCGACTTAATGTTTTCTTCACGCATTTTGAAGCGTTTATCACTTTCAAAACAGTTTTTAATGAGCAAAGTGATGTTAATGAATATCAAGGACAAAAATTCATTGTTCATTTAATCTCATTGCAAGTGTCAACAACTTCTAAACAATTAAAAAATCCTCTCGAATACAAAAAATGTAATACTTTTCTGTCTTTCTCCAGTAATTCTCATTGTAAATTCAAATTACTGCGAAGCAATGCGTCAAAGGATAAAATGATGACATGAGCCCAACATCGTATTATTCCTCAACCATGGAAATCCATATTTTGAATTAGGCATGTATGTATCCAAGCATTAGGATAAAATATGTGCATATTTATAAAGGTCAACTTTTATAATTTCAGTCCGATGGCTCCCTGATCATCTCCCTGAGTCATCAAGCTGAACTTCCCTGTATGAATATTTCTATGCAAGAATAACACCATAGTATACATACAGATGTGAGCGAGGCAAATTAAATATGATAATCATTAAAAATAAAAAATAAATTAGCGTATGAAAATGCATTTCTTTCATTAGCTAGGAAATTCAGTCACAGAATTGAAAATTATCACCGAAGAACTGCATCGAGGGGTTGAAAATTTTGACAACTCACCGAATGAGATGAAGACAAAGACGGCTATCCAAAAAATCAGGAGGCTGCAGAAATTTCCGCGCACTCTTGCGGGAGTAGAACTGGAGACCATTGTGACGGCGATGTGTCCCTGGATGAATTTTGGTGATGAGTACTTCGTTAACAGCGTGGCGGGAGCTTAACTGGATCTTTGGACTCAATAGGCGACTATTCGGTCCTCGTTTAACAAGTAACGAAAAAGTGAACCGATTTCGAAAGACTTCCGATTCACCATTTGGTCTGTCTTCTCTCAAAAGGATTGGAGATTGCACTCAGTGCCCGGGCGAAGCGAATACGACTCGAGGGACGCGACGGCAAAAACATTCGAATTCCGCTCGGTAGAGAGGAAATCGAGGGCGGAGAAATTCCATTGCATTCCTACGTATTTTCCATTTGATTCAGAGTTCCCTCCACGGAGACAATCAGATTTCTTATAGTTCTTTAAAGGCAAAAAACAAGTTGCCCCTTTTTTAATTTTTGGAGTTTCAAGCACAGAACACCGACACCATTGAATGCTTTTCCTTGACATTCACCATCTAAGTGTATCAGATGTCGTCAGGAATAAGATTCATAACTTTCAGGACATAGTAACGAACGAAAATTTGATAAGTATTATGGAATTCTCGCATCTTTTTCTGGATGCATGGCAACTAAAATATATTTATTTCTGTCAAAAGGATACGAAATGCTACTCCGATCTATAAAAAGAATATCTAAATTGCATGGAGTGAATAAATCCCAACGCTTCCTACAATAGTCTCGACACGAAAATTTCAATATTTTAATTTGGGGACCCAAGTTTGACAAATTATTTTTTTGAAAAATTCGGCAAATAAGACGAGTTGTCAAACAATAATTCAAGAGGGTTTTCTCCTTCAGTTAGTAAATTTATTTTTTATGTTAATATTCAAATTGCTAGGTAAAACATTATATTTGGAGCACTTACTTCGATGAACCGTCGGAAAATTCTATAAGGAGAGCAATAAAGAGAGTGAGAGACAGATAGAGAGAGAGATAGATAGATAGAGATAGAATTGCCCGAGTTTTGTAATACTAACCGAACACTTTCGTCTGAAACACCCTAAATACTGAATTTCCAGTCCTTCTGAAAGGTGACAGTGAAAATCAGTAGGAATGCATAGAAAATCTATAGCAAAGTTTTTCGCGGTCAAACAATGTCAAAGAGCAAAAAAACGGAAGGGCTTCTTCATCCATGCCACTCCAACGCGAAGGTCACAGTCACCAACATCTTGGAAAAGCCTTTTTCACGAGTGTCTTCTTCCCTGCAATCCGCACCCGCGGAGAGCACCGAGCCCCGCACTTTTAGGTCGTCACACTGCAAAGACGCGGGACATCCGTGCGGCGTTCGCCGGCGTCTCGAGATGCGCGGTAAACAACCGCCGACACGACTTCCCGCGCGAAAGACCGCCGCTCGATTCACGATGCTTCGGCGAGGCGAACCTTCCGAAAAACTCGAGCCGAATGGGGCTTGCCGGAAAATGTTCTCTTTAGGCGGAGACACCGGAGCGCGCCGGAAGATGAAAGGTCTCGGTGGGCCCAGTGGCGGGATGGCGCACACGGGCAGAGCTGCTAGCTGTTGCGCGGCGAGCGGTCGAGGCGCGGCGCAGGAGCAGTCGGTTCGGCAGTCGCGGGACGAGTGCCTGCCGCCCGCGCACCGCCTGCCTCTCTCTATGCCGCCCCTCCGCTCCTCAGCCGCCCCGCCCTCCCTCTGCCCCCACCCCTCTCCATCTAACCCGCCCGAACTCTCTCTCTACCGAACTCAACATTCTCACTCACTTTGCAAGCGATGGAAATATTTATAAGTACGTATATCTTACGAATAATTTTTTCTAGCGCTTTAAAGAAATTTTGTAAATCGCGAGTCTTTCTTTCTCTTATCTCACAATTTTCTAGCAAACGATTTTAAATGAACAGAAGAGAGACGATACCATCCCGATGCTCTGGGATTCGCCTTCTAAAACTTTACGTGTGACGAAGTTGAAGCATTATGTCATTACATACAATAAACTTGCCTGCACACCATTTCCGATCGATTGCAATTATCTCCCACTGTACATCTTTTCTTCCGTTTGTAAAATTTGGTGATTGTGCATCATTAAACCAAGCAGAGGCTAATATGTATAACGCGGATGCAAAATAATAGGCCGAAAATCGATATCGAATTCGGCATTTCGCTTCGTCGGAAATGATATTTGACCACGCGGTACGCATACGTGCGCTTACTTCAAGATTCGACAACAAATAACAAGCGGATTATGTTTCGAAGGGAGCACCCTTCCAGGATTTGAGATCCGAGCGCAAAAGAGCATCTCCTCAGAAGTCGTAAAAAATAGAATGAGTTGGAGTAAGAAACAAGCGAAAAAGTAAGGAAATAAGTGAAGAAGAGCGAGAGTCTTTATATATCGACAAAAGGAGATCGCCACTGGAGCCGTGAGTTCGCCTGCGCGGAACCGATTGAATTGTGGTTTTATTCGGGGTGTGGGAGAGAGAGAGAGGCAAGGGAGAAAGAGGAAGCGGAGGTGAAAGAGGAAGAGGACAGAAGAAAGATATAGGAGTAGGGATCGTGGAGGTGGAAGAGGGGAAGGGGGAGAAGTGGAAGGGGGAAAGAGTGAGATGGACAGGGGACGGAAAAGGAACGACGAGGGACGGAGAGGAGGGAAAGGGATTTCGGGGCAAGGAAAAGGAAGTCGAAAGGGGAGAGAGGTTTAAGACGCATGAGGGTAGAAAGCGAAGGAGGGTAGAGGTAGGAAAGTAAGGGTTACAAAGAAAATAGGGCAGGCCCCCATCTAAACCCTTTTCTAAGGAGTTACGCTTCCTAGCGGAAGGATTATAAAGGAAAGGATATTCCGTAGACAACACCGAACTCTGACGGAGCGATCGCAAAGGAAAGGAGTTGTGTTCGGAAGGTGGAAAGGAATGGGAAAGGTGGGAGTGAGAGAAAGCGGGATAGAGGGAAGTAAGGGGAGATAAGGAACTATGGGTGGGGTGAGAGAAGGACAGGGTGAGGAGGCGAGATACGACATAGGGGCAAGGGCGCATGATAGATTTGCAACATGGAGATTAATAAAATTAGCTCTTTATGCATTGTTATGGTGTTAATGACATTCAAGATTTTCTCTTACATATAAAACAAGAAGTCAAAACCAGGACTTATGCTGGCTGGATTGCAAAAGTTGACGTCCCGAATTGATTACTTATATTGACAGGAAATGTTTCAGTATGTGTTAGTCATTCCAAGGTATTCTCATACCATAAATACCATTTGCAATTCATTGTTGAATCTTCCGATTTTAGCTAATTAAAATCGAGCTTTGACCCTTGGAATGGCATAAAATCATGCATATTTGTATTCCTCTGGATATAAAAGAACATCTTGCGAAGTTTTATCTTTGTAAGACTTGCCGTTTTTACTTTATCCATACGTAGTATAGGGGAAAGTATTGTTTTCATGAAAAGAATCCATTTTGAGATTTCAACGGAAATTAACGTTTTGAGGTCCCCTGAACACGTTTTACCATTTTTTCGATGATGTCTGTGTGTGTGTCAGTGTTGCCCTTTTAGCGCTTTTCGTTTTGTCTATCGCCTTTTCTTGACGCTTAGCGCCATGGCGCTAATTTAGCGCTTTTTTAATTTTAGCACCAAATTTGATGCCTTTTTCTCATGTAATTTATTAATCGTTTTAACCTACCTTCGATGAGGAGAAGAAAAATGAATTCCAAATATAACAGATTGAATTGATCTACAGTCCGAGAACTTCGATGGCGGTCATCCAGCATAACCGAGGCATATTTTAAAAAATGGAGTGGAGTAGCTGGGAAAACCAGGACAAACGAAAAATTCCCTCGGTACACCCCTTGCATAGGTTTTCCATGCTGTTAGACACTCAATATGGAAATTGTCCTGAAGGTCATCGATTAAATAAGAAAAGCAGCGCAGCAATATCGCAAACGTACACTGAAATTCTGCGGCTCCAATGGGATTTTACAATTCTGTGCAATGTTACACTTTAATGGTTCCCTGCCCTAAAATGCGAGTCCAGTTGCTCGGCCGCAGAAAGAATTTCGCGACAAACCGAGAAGCCTTCTTCGGTGGTGACTTAATTAAGTGAATGTAATGCAGACACAATATGCGTTGCTTTAAAAATATCCCTAAAAATTATGGATTAGATTTACAGAGACTTGTTGCTCATGAGACAAATAATTCATCTGTAATGACTGGTATTAACAATGGATTGTATACAAAGTTAAACACTAAAGAAGATTCCCCAGTTGCTTTTGATTAAGTTTGTGTGCCACTCACTAAAGCTTTCAACTTCACATGCAGTACGTGAATGTCTACCACGAAACCTAGGTTTTCTTAATAATGAAACATACAATTGGTTCTCTCATTCATTTATTACACAGGCTAGATATAGAAAACTTTATTATAAAATTACGATGGAATGGCTCATTTGAAGCTAGTTAAGTCAGACAAGTTGAGTCTCCAGCTATAAATATAAGAAATGAAATGTTTTGAAATGTCTTAGTCAATGTACATCAGTAGAAAAGAATTTCAGTCAAACAGTGTTGTTCCTACATTTGCAATTAATAGTTAGCCACCTAACTTTATTATCATTTTTATTGCCTTTAGGTTTCTTATCCATGTCTTTATTAAACAATAATTTATACAACTAAAATTGAGTGTTTTAGATGTTGTTTTGTATTCCTTCGTCTTTGGCGCCGGATGGTCGCCCTGCTTACCCTTCCATTTATCAATGCTTTTGTATTTTGTATAATCAGAGAAATGTAAAAAAATAAAAATATGATTTTTGGATTGAATGGATGCGTATACCCGATAATAAATGGTAGAGAAATTTAGATTCGTTCTCTAAAATTGATTTCATTTCAAATTCTGACTGCCTGAGATGATTGTAATTAATTTTAAAAGAAATTTTAAAATGCAATTGAAAACTGTTGAGCACTATTTTCATCTAGTTTTGTGTCCATTTAACACCATTATAAGAGTGTAGAATATTTACTGATACACATAGGCAACATAAATTAGGAAAAATATATAAACAGAGGGATTTTTTTGTATAGCACTTTTTTGGCGCTATTTACTACACTTTTATCTCTTATCTAGCGCCTTTTGAGGTTGGATATAGCGCTATTTACAAATCTGCGACACTGGTGAGTTTGTCTATGTGACAGCTTTTTTGTGGGTGCTCTAACTAAAAACTATTAATCAGATCAACGCGAAATTTTATATTAAACATTTTTATGACAGTTACAATAAATGATTAGTTTTTAGTAAAGATCGGTCAACCGAAAGTGGGTGTTTACTCTTGTCACTTATCCGTTATTTTGAAATATTTGCTTTAATATTTAATTAATGTAAAAAATACTAGAATAAATGTAGTAGAAAATTTAATTTTCTACCTTTGTTTAAACACTTTCCCATATAATGCATTGTTTAAGAGATATTTTAAAAAGTAATTTTTTAACTGCCACCACCTACCGGCGACTATTGTTAACAATTGACGCTTAGTTAGGTCTTAGTAAAGCTCCTTTTTATTTTATTAATGGTTGGAGATTCCCGGCTATATCCAATATCAGAAGGCTGCGGTATGAGTATATTTTTGTTCTTTGTAAAGTCTACATTTTTCTCGCAGTACGTAAATGTAAAATTCCTTTGTTGACTTTATCCTAATATTCCTTTTCACGTAGCAACGCATAAGTTCTTAATTTTATTCACAATAGTAACTTCGTGTAGCGTTAACTTTTCAAAAGAAAACGGTCTGGTAAATCAAGTAACTTATTTGAGGTTTAAAACATTTAATAAATATTATAATTATATTATTAAGTAATAATAATAACGATACAACTGACATTATTTTAAATGATACATTACATATTGGCAATGAGCGAGAGTTAGCTACCAATTCGACCGATCGGCTCTGTCGAATAGGCGAATTCGACCGATCGAAAGTCGAATTCAGATCATTATGTTTAACGGTCGAATTCTCGAGTTAGTCGAATATCGAACGGTAAAATCTCGTGATTCGCTTGTATCAGTTTCAATATATGTCTATAATGCTATTGATGATGAAGGTAATTCTCATTGTCAATGAAGTAACGGAATTAAATTCCAATCAATACTGTATATTACTTAGTAATATACAGACGAATATAACCAACGAAAATAACTTATAACTTTTACCGTCTGCCTTCATCACAGAGCGATTCAACCTTCATTCAAAGCGAATAATACTTGTATGAGAGCAGCAAAAAGCGATGGAGTAATAGAATTTCTTTCAATGCATGTATATGATATAGATGAGAAAAATTTATTTTTATAGCAATGAAGGATTCTAGCTTCACCTATTCGAATAATATGAGTGTTTTATTGGATTCTGCTGTTTTATATTTTAGGAGTCACATTCAATCTTTCCCAGTTATATGTAGCATAATCCTCTGCCGCTCTATGATACTTAAACCATCACAATATTCCTTGTCAATTTTAAAATCTCTGCACTTCTATTTCTTCTGAGAAAGCCGTTATGAAAGACTCTTTCAGGATATAAAAGAATCACGCACACAAAACCAGATTTTCATTTTTTTTCTTCGGTGATTAAAAGTAAAATAATATCATTGAATGTATGCCACATAAGGAACTGCGAATAAATCCGGATATAATGTTCGTAGTCAGATATTTTCGTAATATCAATGTAGGATTATTTTTAATAATAACTTTTTTCTAATCAATAAGTCAGCTTTTTCCAATGTTGCCACTTTTTCTTAGCATTTAAGAGCTATATTTCCTCTTCTTGGTAGCTATAAAGTATCTGGAATATATAATTACCCATGATATTCATGGCTACGTAAGCAAACTAACCAAAAGATGTCTCCATATAATAAGAGTATTGTTTTTATGTGCAATTCATATAACTACACTATTTTAAAACTATATTGTCCTTTATACACTAAGAAGAAGATGGAACATTCGTCTGAAACAATTTCTACGGGTAATTAAAATAAATTTTAAAAATACAGTCATTTTCCCAACACTTCTCCATTATTCCCCCATAAGAATTGCATAGGAGGTATCTAGCAGGGCATATTTCAATTTTTAGCTAATAAATCAATATCGTAATTATCTGATATCGCAGATTTTTTGGTTATCTCCTCTGTCCGAATAAATGCACAGTACAATGCGTATAATGGGCAAGAGAAAAATGTAGATTTCCTATTGCTGTTCCCAAACCGTTATATGATACGAATACGAATAACAGACTTATTCATGTACCATCTTCCAAGTTGATTGTATACATAATATTTCAAAGAGACGTTTTCTTAGGGTTATCTATTAGGAATAGATGCGAAAAAAGAGCATTTGAGCGTTAAAGCTAAGATAATTATTTCTGGGATTACATATTTCCAACTTAAACAAGATTTTTTGGGAAGTCGCCAGAAATTGCTAGATATTTTTGTCGATTTGCAAGATTTGTAAGATGTCGCTAGGGCCTTCTTTTAGGAGCTACTGTGAATTTAAAGTAGTTAGATATAGCTACAATTTTGCTAGATTGGCAACACTGGCTTTAACTTTCAATTGTAGAAAATGAGAATACATTGTTCACGGTCATGGAGGTCATCGTAGTAATTCGGCTCATTCGCCGTTGGTTTAATCCCGGCCATTCGCTACCAGTTTTTATTTTAATTTAATATGAAATAGAAACGGAGATGGTTTTTTGGCTAGAACGCAATTCGAAATTCCCTAAAAATATCTGACAGCTACCATTGGGAAGAGAAGTGGATCGCTCAATAGGTCGGACTTAAAAGCTCCTCCTGAGTCTAACGTCGTCGTAAGGCAGAAAATCGATAAGAAATACAAATAAACCACAAGACGCCAAGAATTATGATGGCTTTGTTGGGAAATCATATCAATAAAATGTCCGAACCAACAAAAATCCATAATTTACTGTTTATCGGTCAGGTGATCGCGTTTACGTTTTCATTTTAACCAATATAATGTAGAAAATAAATAAGGAGTAGTACTGAATTGTGAGTGCGTAAGATTTAAAAAGTAACCTATTACATTTATTTGAAATTTCTTACATTTACAAAAAATCATTATAATTAAGGCACCTTACCTATTCTAAATTCCCAAAAGTCTGAGCTTTAAATATTTTTGTTAATACATTCGGAGCACAACAAATAGTAAAAGAAAAGAAAAATTGTTTCTCCTCTATCACGAGCAGAGAGAAAAATTCAGAGATATAGGAATGTATACCAAACACTGGGAATTCCAAAAGTAAACTGGATAAAAGTTTTAATTTTCTCCTTAACTTTCATGTTTAAAACAACTTGTTCTTCATCACGCTCTATGCATCCATACTCAACGTATGCGCACCATAATTGATTCTAGTATTTAGGCTGTGGGTATGAGTACATTTTTTCGAGAGTAGAGCAGTACTATACACACATATTACAATAGAAAAACCATTCGCTTTCTGAAACAGGAGTAATAGTCTGCTACAATACTTATTAGTTAGAATGCTGAACATTGCTGAAATTTTCCTTTGGTTTCAAATGATTTCCTATAGCATAAATCTGTTACTGCCATGGTATCGCTAGCCTAATTTATAAATCCTGACCATCACTTTAAATTCCTCTATGAATAATGCGAGGTTGAGATGATTTTTAGAATCTTTTGAAGGTTTTAAAACCAACCGAGTGCGTTGTTGTGTTTTGCTCACGGTAAAAATTGAAAATTTCATCCTGGTACTGCATTTTCTGTTACAAACAATACAACGTATTTCAATACTTCAAAAGGATGAACCTATAAATACGGATTTTTTTCGAAGTTTGTCGACTTGGGTCGACTTGGACTTTCCAAAGAATATATATTAGTTTATTTAGGTGACGTCATAAACGGAAGGCCTGAGGGTTCCACTGTATGCTGTGCGTGTGTGAACGTGGAAACAGAACGAGGAAGAGAAAAGGAGAGGGGGGAGGAGAGGTGAAATAAGGATAAAGAGGGAAGAGAGGAGACGGTGGGAAGAGGGGAGAAGATGGAAAGAGGGGAGAAAATGGGAAGAGGGGAGAAGGTGGGAAGAAGGGAGAAGGTGGGAAGTGGGAAGAGGGGAGAAGGTGGGAAGAAGAGAGAAGGTGGGAAGAGGGGAAATAAGTGGAAAAGGGGGGAGATGGTAAGAGGGGGAATAGGTGGGATGAAGGGGGAGGTGGGAAGATTCAGGAGCCTCTGGCTACAAACGGATATAAATCGAAACGGCATCTTGCGACCTCGGTCCCGAATGATCGCTATAGAGGTAAAATACTGAAGAAGAAGAGGAGAAAGAGAGAGAGAGAGAAGAACGGATAAGGAGAATAAGAAGAAAGCTGGGGGAAAGGAAATAAGAAAAGTTGAGATGAAGGAAAGGGGAGAATTTTAAATCGAAAGTTCGCTGAAGATTGAAAACCAGGCGGGACAAGAGCGCAGAATCCATCGGTATGATAATAAAGAGTAAGAACAGAAAGACAGAGAGAAGAAAAAAGATTTGGAAACGATCTGGAATTGGCAAAATGAGGAGAAGGTAAATATAGATTACAGGAGCAGAAATAGCCTATGATTGAGTAAGAGAGAAAGGCTGAATGGAGAGAAAAAGAGACGAAATGGAATATTTTGTAGGAAAAAGAAGTTTAAAGGCGATGTTATGAGAGGAATGCAAGATATCGGTGGGAATGAAAATAGAGATAGATTGGAGAATCGGAAGGAGTTTGAGCCGATCTACCTCAGGAATTCAAAGAAAATGGGACAGGCAGAGACAGACAAGTGATCCGAGGGCAGAGGAGGCCGAGGAGAAGGCGCGGTTGTGAGAAAACATGCCGAATGAGGCTCGTTCCAAAGCTTTTCCTGAAACCAATTCGTTCGAAACGCCGAGTATGAATTCTCACGAAATTCCTGCTCACCCCCACGGCTCGCACCCTCCTGCTGCACACCGATTCGTCAATTCGCCCCTACACTCCCCCTCTCTCAACTCCCGCCCCTTTCACCATCTCAGCAGTTACTTCTTCTGTCTCGCGGGATGAAAGGGCTGACGGCATAAGGTGGTGCGCGCGAAGGGGGTTAGGGTATCCGCGAGAAGGATAAACACTTTAGGTAGCAGCGACTAGGTGCGCATGCCTTCACACTGCCGGAATATTTCGTTGTGTTCCCTAACAATCCCTCTCCCTTCCTATTCCCCGTCTCACTCCCTCCACTCCCCTCACATCCCCTCCTTCCCTGTCTCATCCTCCCTCCCTTCCTCTCCCTCTTCCATCTTCCTAGTTCCTCGTTCTCTCAAACTCTGTCTCTGCAAAGGTATGCATTCCCTCTCAATAGAAACCCTTTGTAAAGCTATCTTTTCCCCGTTTTTTTCTGTGCTCGGCGTCGGCTGAAGGAACAAAAGGAATGGTAAGAATGCTTTGCTTCTCAATATATTGGAAATCACGTCGAACATAAACTTTTCGAGTTCCGATTCCTCAGAGTTTGTTTTGAACGGAGATAATCAAAATGTAATTGCGGATTAAAATTGGAACGCAATCGCTAGTTTCATTTAACTCAAGATGTGTAGAGTTTATGATGAGGAGAGTTACATTAGGCTTCATTTATGTCAATATGAGAATTCCTCTGAAAATTACGTTTATCGAGATAATAATTAAACTTTTTATTTTCTCCATACGCAGTAGCTGAATCGTAGACTTTCCTACTGTGAATATTACGATTCCGGGAGATCTCGCCTCGAGAGTAGTTAAATTCCGGGAGATTTCGCTATGAGAGTATGCAACCTCAGAAACAGTCGTGAACAGTAACAGGCCAAAGTAGGCAATGCCCTAGGAGCGGCAATATTACGGGGCGACAATAAAAACAGGATTTCGGGGCGGGAATAAAAAATATATTATTACGCAAACTTTTGATAAATTAAACTATTATAATCCGCAGACGGACGGATGTGCAGACAAACCATATACATGAGCGATTTTTTCAGAAAAATGTGCCAAAAAGGGGGCAAAAATAATTTGGCCTAGGGGCGGCAAACTTCCAAATCCGCTACAAGTCGTGGGACAGCAATTATTATTTTTCGTGCATGCCGAGATAGGCAAACGACTTAAAAATCATTTTTCGTAAAAACGCAATTTTCTTAGAGATGGATAAGAAATCGCTTCTTCATCAATCAGAAAATACTCAGAAATGAATACAAATTTAATAGTATTATATTATATATACTAGCGCAATTGCCCCTCAAAAATAACGAGTTCAAATTAATAAAAAACGTAAATTAAATTTTTAACTTTAAATTAATTTAATTTAATTAATTTAACAATCATTATTTATATTGATTTTGTTTCTCGCAGCAGTCGGTTGTCAAGATAAACAAATGAGTGATTTCGGAAAAAGAAGAATAAAAGAAGTGACTTTATTAATTTTTTTTAAACAGTTAAAATCGGATAATCGTAGGTCAGGTTTTTCCAATTTTAATTTCCAAATGAAGAGAAGCCTGCACGACAAAAGGTCGATTTTTAAGCGTTATCTTAAGGAATGGAAATATTAACCTAGAGTCAAACTTCGGAATTTTTTCGTAAATTTTCTTTCAGAAAAGCAATTTTATATTTGAATTGATTATTTCTGCCAATTTTCAATTTTCTATCTACATCCTTGATTGAGTTACGCGCGTTTAAATAGCTTGGTACTCAGACCAACGGACGGACAACATAACCTCTTATTGTTATTTTTGTGATTCTTTGTTTCTTTTAAACCTCTCTTTCTCTCCCTATTTCCATTACCGTCCTCAAATCCCCCATTCTTCTACGTAACTCCCGTAACCTATCGCACAATCCTTCATCCCATAAAAGTTTTACGTGCTCGGTTTGTTCATAAAAAGGACAAGCAGGGAAACTTGCACAACAATATATTCTTATCCACAAGTGGAAGCCGACAACTAAAACTTCATTCTGTTCAAACAAAATCATATGCCTGTTGAGCAGTATCAGGGTTTGATGGATAACTTTGAAAATGAAGCTGAAACATTAGATGTTCCAGTTGAAACTTTCATCAAGTTTTCAAGGCTCACCTCGAAACATGAGAGAAAGACATCACGATGCGATGGCAACTGTTCGACACTTTGGCACTCCTAATACTTTTCTTTCATTCACCTGCAACCCTAATTGTTCACAAGTTACTGAAAATCTTTATCCTGGTCAGAATGCTTCCGACAGACCAGATTTAGTTGCACGAGTGTTTTATTTGAAACTTAAGGAACTGATGAAGGATATTTTCGAAAGGGATCTTTTTGGAAAAGTTGTGGCATTTGTAATACACTATTTAGTTTAAAAAACGCGGTGTTCCTCGTTGTCATATGTTTATTTTCTTAAGACAGGATTGTAAAATTCTGACAGTTGATCAAATCAGCAAAATTATTCGAGCAGAGATTCCTGATCGTAACTTGGAGCCATATTTATTGGATTTAATTGTCAGACACATGATTTACGGCACTACATCACCTTGCATGGAAAAAAAATTTGCACAAAGAAATTTCCCAAAGTATACCGAGAAAAAACAGATATGAATGTGAATAGTTATCCAAAATATCAACGAAGGGAAGGATACTCAATGATAGTAAGTGGTAAACCAGTTGACAACAGATATGTTTTGCCTTACAACAAATTTTTGCCGTTGAATTTCAGCACTCATATAAATGTTGAAGTTTGTACATCTGTTAAATCTGTGAAATATATTTATAAGTACATTTATAAGGCCTACAATGCATCTAACGTGGCCGTTAGTACTGAAAATGATGATGAAATTCGAAACTATTTAAATGCCCGTTATGTATCTGCACCTGAGGCTATCTGGCGTTTATTGGAAAGTAAGATGCATGATAAATAGCATGACGCTATTAGACTTTCAGTTCATCTTTCATTGCAACAAGCTGTATGTTTTGTGTTTGGACAAGAACAACAAGCATTAGAAGGAGTTAAAAATCGATCACCAATGTTAACTGCAAAATTTGCTTTGAATCAAACGGATCGAACAGCCAACGGTTATTAATACATTGAAATTCCGTTCCACTATGTGCGAGATTCTAAGTTGAGTGAATGGAAATGGCATCAACGAGGCCAAAGTTCAATCATTCCTCGAATGTATGATGCGGATCCCAAGGCCGATGAAAGATTTTACCTTAACGCTTAACGTTAGCTATATCTTTTGAGAATATTCGCATATTTCAAGGTATAGTTTATCCAACATTCAAGGAGGCTGCCGTTAGAAATAATTTATCAGAAGATGGCAGTGTATGGGTTTTATGTTTAGAGGAAACAGCAGCAGTTCAAATGTCTCCACAATTGAGACAAACGTTTTCTTTGATTTGCGTATTTTGTGGTTTTCAACAGCCAGAAGCTTCATCTACATCTACAGTATACCCTGCAAGCCACCGCAATGGTGTGTGGCAGGGAGTGCAATAGCACCAAGAAAAGCAATTAATTAGGACGATGTATTTCTCCATACCACAGCTAATGTTTTATTGTTACTTCTGCTCTGGCCAGCTATCGTTCTAGGGAAAAACGAGCCTTTGTATCTTTCTGTCCTACAGGCTATCTCTCTTATTTTATGAGGATGGTCCATTCTACCAATATAAGTTGGCGTTCTTATTATCTCTTCGACGTCGGTGGAGAATGTTTGCGTTCTGAACCTAAACGAGTAGTTTTAACCTAGAACGTGATCGGCGCTCAGCTAGTGATTCCCATCCTAATTACTGTATCAAGCCTGTAACACTTTGATTTCCATCGTAACAAGTTTTTATGAATCTAGCTGCTATTGAATCTGAGAATGTTGAAGATTCAGATATGTACTCGATAGAATTTCTAAATTCTCAATGTCCGTCTGGGATGCTTCCATATCAACTTATTCTGAATATTGGTTGCATAATAATGTTGCTGAAATTTTTCAATCTTAGGAAATGTTTATGCAACGGCACTCGATTAGTTATTAAAAATTTACATGAGCATTTTGTTAGCGCGGAAATTTTAACTAAAACAAATCAAGGCGACAGAGTATTTATTCCTAGAGTCCATCTTTCTCCCAGCGACAATATACTTCCTTTTCGACTAAGAAGAAGGCAATTTTCAATATTACCTGAATTTACAATAACTATTGGTTGTATCATAAATTCATAGCGTTTTTATTGTGGTTTGTTTATACTATTATACAAAAGTAAATAAGTGTCATAGAAACTTTGTTTATGGATTGTTTTAATTATAATTGACAATAATCAACATAAGGAACTACACTCAGTCTTATTCTTTATATTGTGGAGATTATTTCGACCCCAAAAATGAGTTTTGGTAAAGTTCATTTGAGACAAGTTATGATTTATGAATTTAAAAAAGGGAATAATACTGCAATTGCTACAAAAACATTTGTTTAGTTTACGATGTGAATGTGGTATCAGAAAACACCGTTCAAAGTTGTTCAGGAGGTTCTCTGAAGGAAATTTTAGCATTGAGGACGAGGAACGCTCAGGTAGACCGTCCCCCGTTGATGATGAAAAAATTCGCATTGAAATTGAAAAAAAAACGTAAAAAACAGTAAGAGAGTTGGCAAAAACACTTGATATTTCGAAATCAACATTGAATGAAAAGTAGGCGGATTAGTTCTTTCCAGAACTACTTGTTTTGTTGTCATGTTGCCCTTGCATTTCGTCACTTGGCATTTTAGGCGTTTAGTAGTATCTTCAGATCCTTCGCGCGTTGGGGAAAGGCCTCATCAGGACTTGAGGTACTCCGCTCTAAGCTATTCTGAAAGTTTTTGGATGAAGATTCTTTGTAAGATCTTTTTTCCGGTCACTTTCTTGCAAACTATCTATGCATTTATGGCAGCAAGGTCAAGGACATTAAAAAAGGTGTGTACAGGCCACCTGCGGCAACTAAACTTAACGGAGTACTTCCGGGCCATTTGGTCCAGAACGTCTACCCCATACTTCCTCTCATTTTAGAATGAGACTGTTTCCAATATAATCTTCTGATTGTTTCCACAATCTGAATCGTAATCACTGCCAAGCCCCTCCTCTGCATCGGACTGATCTTCCGCAATATCATGCAATCGACGCATAATTTCGTCCGGTGCGAGTTCCCTGCGTGACATTTTTACTTTCTCCGTACACGTAGTATAGGGGCAAGTATTGCATTCATGCACGTTTTGAGGTCCCCTGAACACGTTTTGACCATTTTGTGTGTGTGTGTGTGATAGCTTTTTGTGGATGCTCTAAATCAAAAACTATTTATCAGGTCAACGCGAAAGTTTATATTTGACATTTTTATAAAAGTCAGAAGAACTGAGTTTTTGGTAATAACCAGTCTACCGGAAGTGGGTGTTTACTCTAGTCACTTATTTGTTATTTTGAAATATTTGCTTTAATATTTGATAACTGTAAAAATATGTTGGAATAAAAGTTGTAGGAAATTTAATTTTTTACAACCTTTGTTCTAATCATTTTTCCATATAATGCATTGTTTAAGAGATATCTTACATTATTAGCTACCACCATCTCGCCACCTACCGACGACTATTGGTAACAATTGACGCTTAGTTACGTCTTAGTAACGCTCCTTTTTATTTTGCTTAATTGTTGGAGCTTTGTGGCTATATCCAATATCAGAAGGCTATGGGTTGAGTTTATTTCTGTTCTTTGTCAAGCCTAATACTTTCTCGCAGTTTCTTAAAATATTTATTAATATGGAACTTATTTGGAATTTTTACAAATATTACAGATATGGAGAAAGTCATGAGGTGGCCATATCAGATTTTTAATTGATGCCAATGCACACTTAGAAAATAGTAAGCGAACGCAACAATACAAATCAAAACATACCGCGGCTTCCGCTGTAAGAAAACAGATGCGTCAGCACTTCATGCTGAAGGGGAGGGATTACGGAAGAGTTGAGAAGGGGGTCTGGTCAGAGAGGAGGGGAGAGGAAAGCAGAGAAAGACAGTCGAGGAAGCAACACAATCACAGCTACTCGCAAAAATAATTCGAAAGCGAGAAGCTTCCCGGAATGATCAAAATATGGACCGAAGTCGAAATGATTCATATGGGTGGAATAGGGGTTAAGGCTTCTTATTCGAAAACGACAACAGGCAGAGAAAAAATGTTTGGTGCATACTCACCATGTTAATCGATGAAAGGTCACAGGAGGAAAAAATCGTCGTATAAATATTGTTTGCTTTTTTAATTAAATGAGCTTCACCATCCCTACGATGAAAATATTTTTTAAAACTCAAACAATAAAAGAGTTATTTATAAAAGGAAACTGCTTGAACGCAAAATCTCCAAAAAATCAAAAATTTTTAATTCTTGATTTTTCAATGTGAAAAATAATTCAGTGTTTTTCACTGCAAAAATTATTCATTGTTTTAAAAATGATTCTCTTGTGTTATTGCCGGTAATTATTACTGAAGATGCTGTTGTCGAAAGCAGCTCCTCATTGCTTTTGCAATCATATTCATTGCTAGGTATGGAGAAAGTCAAGTGCTGGACACACAAGATTTTTTTTAGTTTGTGATTGTAACCCCTGCCAATCATCAACGCTCAACTTCTCATACCATGCTTTGAGAATTTGCAATCATCTTTTCGGTTTTTACACTATTTAAAAGCAAATTCGATTTCAAGGGGTCGTTCGAAAATTAGAGGATTATTTTTTTTCAAAAAATTTATTCATCCTCGTTAGATATGTAAAGATATTTTGATAGTGTAAAATAATTTAGCAAATAATTATCTACAAATGCGATTACGGGGAATAATTGAACGGTCGACAAAATGTCATTGTTTGTTACTCTACTTTCGTTTTCGGTTTTTATTTTTCTTATAAACATTCACATTTTGCATAAAAATTGATCTATTAAACGCAAATCCTCTTCCATTTCAAACGAATAATTAGATGCAATCTAAGGTATTTTGAAAATTTAGAGATATATTACAATCTCATCAGTGCCAAGGGACCTAAAATTTAATGATTTGTGCTAACGAGGTTTTCAAATACGAGTACGTCACAATAAACTGCACATACCTAGGTTTTTGCAGAGGTAATTAATTAAAATGCTTATTAACGAGCATTTTATATTAACCGACTTTACATTATCGAGGTTTAACTGTATTTGAACATGGATAATATTTTGGCGTATTATTATCTGAACAAATATGTGAACTTAATAAAACTGAGCCAGTGGTTGAACCATACGACCAAAGAAGACGAAATTCACCGTTTTATTGACTAAATTTGCGACTTCAGTAATTGATACTTGGTAATCGATGTACTTTCGGTTTCTTTCATTTAATTTTGCCTATCCGTCCTATTCCTCTTTCCATATCTAACTGAGCTAACATGTAAACCAAAAATAAAATTTTAGATTATACGGATAAAAAACTTCACAGAAAATGCGCTTAATTCATTTTACCGAGGAAATTCTACCGCACATTCATTTAGCGCTTAATATTTTTGAGGTCCAATTAAAACTATTGTAATTTTAATTTAATAAAATCTATAATTTTGTTTTGAATTCGCAAGGCTGTTATGTCCACGTTTTCAAAATATGAAACGTTTCTAACAGTCAACAACTTTTTAGAAAAAGTTTGCGAAATCTCTTTATTGACAAAATTAAAACTCGAGTGAGAGCAGGGAGGAGGAGGAGAGATGGGGGAGGAGAAGAGAGGGAGAAAAGAGAGGGAAAAGGGAAGTAGGTGTTCTCGCCGCCTAAAAAACATAGCTTTATGCACACCGATTTAGAAGATCTCTTTACACTGAGACCGATGTTTGCATGCCTGAAGATTGAACTTTATTAAACAAATAGTGTGATGGCCTGTACTAAATGACGGGTGGAAGTGAATGAAGCTTACAGAATAAATATTAATTTTTGCTCGTCAATAATAATTGGCAGGAATGAACGATGTCTTAGTTTGTAGGCAATTAAATGATATTTAGTAATCGGAATAGTAAATATTTTATTTTACTTCCAGCTATGATTCCCTCCATATTCTGAACCTTTATCTACCACGGTTTTCTGTTATAAATAAATTTGCCCGTTCTTATTGTAAACCATATTAATTTCAAAAGTCTAAAAATTTTAATTTCCAAAAATATGAGTAATGCCTAAATAAGTTAAAGATTAAAATAAATCTCTAATTACAAGTCAATTTACATCTGAATTCCTAAAATGCAGAGAAAATATTTACAACACCGCGATGAAAGACACTACTTCAGACAAATCCGTGTTGCTTACATTGATTGAGATCGGACTGACAGCCGTTGAATTATATCCATTACTCAAGGTCATAATTAATGAACATATTTAAATAATTTCTGCACAAATCGCATTTTTGTGGCGTGTATACAAATTTATGATGTCTATTATAAATAGTTTATTGATCCAAAGGTGGCGGGAAAAACAGCAATTATTTGATGAGCTCAAACGCAGCAATAAGCCGTAAAATGATCACAATAATAATAATTTTGTATGGTTAAATCTTTGAAAATTTTCCGTTTATCTGATTTTAAATACATTTATTTGACTATTTCGGAACTTTTTGAAGTTTTGTTAATTAGAAAAATAACTTTTTTAAATTTTACTTTGTCAGCTCGTACCTGGAAGTTTATTATTCATTGCATTACCTTTTAGATATCCATTGCGCGTAGGCAAGAAGGAATCAGCAGGTCGTAAAAAAGTTCACTATTTTTTATATGCAAACGAAAAATATAATACACTCAATCAAATGTTAGTATAATAGAGAAAATAAGCTTTTTCGGAATAAAACCCATGTTCATATCATGGGTAGTGGCCCATTTAGAACTTGAAAAAGCACGCGCCTATTATCTTACTAAAGATTCACAGAAATCGTACTGACCGTCTTTAGTTATTGAGTTATTAATGATTTAAATTTTACATTGATAATGGATTTTATTATAATGGACATCGTCAATTTAACGGACTCAGAAATCTTTCATTTTTATCCAAAGAGAAAATGCAGGCATCCAGACATATTGCTTTCCTCCCATTACAAAGTTTTAATAAATACTAGTTGAATGACTCGCGC
Source organism: Tanypteryx hageni (assembly GCA_028673005.1). Lineage (NCBI taxonomy): Eukaryota > Metazoa > Arthropoda > Insecta > Odonata > Petaluridae > Tanypteryx > Tanypteryx hageni. Next base: position 126,498,385 of record CM054113.1, on the reverse strand, counting down.
ATCACGCATCTTACATTACATTGTACGCTTTATGTGTCTCAATATGCATTATCGCTTTATCTTTGCTTTTTTTTCTGACCGCGTTTCCTCATTTTTCCTATTGATTTTTATTTTGTTTTTAATTTTATTTACATTTAATTATTGACTTGCATTAAATATTTATTTTGGCATATTTTAATACATAACTTTTAATTATATTATATTACGCAAAGTAGAGATAATATTTCTTTTCAGAAAGCGACGAAGAGTAACTACTGAACGTGTATTTGATAGAGCCATGGAATAGAGAGTCTATGGCAAATATTTTACAATTATGGAGAAAACAATCGATTCTCCACATTTGCACATTCATAAAATCAATAAATAACACGAATTGATTAATCCACTCTCAGTTCTCTATGGCCGTCAATATTATATTCAGCTTTAGATTTTTGTTTCTAAATTTTGGAATATGTTTCATCGCTCAATATCTTGAATGAAAGGCATTTTGGTTTGCTTTTGTATTTACGCATAAAATGTGGACACAAATAAATTTGTCATCCAAAAGCTTCATCAAAGATTTCCTCTAAATATGATAATCTTACTCCCTCCTATGTCATTATTATTTTCGTATCTATAATTCTGTATTTCGCATTCAGATGTGTTCGTTGAATTCGATTCACCTTTAATCACTTTCCACTCGAGATTGCATTAAAACAATGGCTGCGGAGATTTAACATCGTCTCTTTCCACTTTCTCCCACCCTCTCCCCTCCACTTCTATACAATCCTCACATTCTTCCGATTCCCTAGTACAATTTTATTTCATACTCTCTCTCTTTGCATCCATGACTACATTCCCAAATTTCCCAAATCCAGCTTTCAACTTCTTCACCGCATACACAACTTTATTTTCACTGCTTCATTTTAGTACAAAGCCCTCCTCTCACCGCCACGACCTCTGCCGCACTCACCCCCTCTTTCCTTCCATTCCCTCCTCTCTCTCTTTCTCTCTCCCGCTCCTTCCTTCTCTCTCACTGCCTCCCCCAAACCCTATCATTTTCTCCTCTCTCCCTCGAAGTCTAACTCATACTCTGTACCATCTCCTCTCTTTATCTCTCTCTCTCTTTCTTTTCCTTCTCTTACACTCCATTGTCCTTTTACATCCATTTTCATATTTACCCAATCTGTCTTAATTTCCTCTTTAAAATTACATTTTAGGTATTTCTATCCTGATATTTCCTTTTTCCATTTAACGTCAAGCATTATTAATTTTCGCATTCACTTGTTCACAGTCTCCTAATATGTAGCAGCCTTATGCTATTTATGGATTTCATTGGAAAAATGAGTTTTTCTTACTAATCCATATAATATATATATAATTCATATTTACTAGATTTTGTCATTGCTCCATCACTGTTGCTCCTGAAATTATCGCTACTCTTATTGCAAGCACGACGGTTAAATATTTTTAATTGGCCATGTTGTGACGTTAAATAAATGCATATAATTATTAACATTATTACATAAACAGATCCAAAATTTAATCTCATTATTGACGTATATGCAAGCGGTGGCATACAAAATATAGAAATATATAATATCGAAAATCCACCATACCGAATCACAATCTCTAAAGACAATCTCGAAAGAAAACTACTTCGAATGGGCATAATACCTAAAATTGGTAAATAACACGATACTTTTGGTGATTAAATTAATTTAATAATTTGTATAAAAATAATCTATTATCAAGAATAAGTAAAGTTATACATCAATTTGTTATTCATTGTATATACTGCGTCAGGAGTCAATTAGTGTAATTTAGTAATCTTTCGGTTGCAGTTTTGCTTGCAATTTGGATGTAACGTTGAAAGGAGATCGGTGCGGTCTAAAAATATTAATTTTTACAGATTATATTTAATACTTAGGATATAAATTAAAAACACCTTTGTTTTATTTTATATTAAAATAATTGATTCATGTTATAAAATCGCAATAAAATAGTTTTCCATCATTCCTCTCATTTCTCCATTTAACCGTATAATTTACGATTTTTTAATTCACTCTCTCTGTTTCTCACTCTTTATCTATCTCTACTCCTCTCTCCAACTATTTCTCATTTAAAGGCATTGCACCATTTGAAATCATTGAACTCTTTTCCACTGGATCAAAATTTCTCATCGTTAAAATGTTTTACTGGCTGTACAACTGCTCTCATCTCCAGTTTGCTTCTTAGTTCTAACGTTATTTAATAGAAAAAGGCTCTGTATATAAATGGCTGCCCAATGCGTTTCTTATGGGAAACCGTATATTATGAAAAATTTATTCCATCAGAAATATTCCACATTTCCTGGTTTTAACATTTCTCCTGATGATTTCATGCTTATATCTACGTACTTGACAAGATTCAGATTCTATTACGAATTTATCAATTCCACATCGATGTGGCACACACAGCAACAAAAATATTTAATTCATATGATTATGGGATTTACCTCTGAAACTTCTTAATCTGAAGTGAGAGCAGAGAAATGGTCTAATACATTTAAAAATATTTCCTAATATTCTTGATATTATTCCAGATTAAATTTAAATTACATCACGCACCGTGATTTAACCTTAGACATAACTAAGCAATTATAAACTAGAAAAAACAATGTATTGATCCACATACAATTTTAATACACCGGTTTCGTTACAGAGTAACATCATCAGGTAATCAGAAAAACAATGACCATCCAATACGTGGGAAGGGGTTGGATAAAGAAAACGCGGGGTGGGAAAGTTGGTTACTCATTGGTCAAGAAAGGGGAAGTGGGGGGAAGAGGATGTAGGGGCAAGAGGCTGTGGGGAGGAAAGGTGGTGTTGCTGGTGGGGGATGTATAGGCAAGGGATGTACAGTAGGGGTGAGTGGGAAGGATACAGAAACTCATTTACAACATGACAGTCTTTATCAGATATGCATTGAATTTTTGTAAGAGTTCCAGCACATTCAATTTGGGATCTTTGGTCATAATCTGTAACACAGTAGGCTCAAAATCACTAGAATGATTAAGATCGAACCAATGCTTGGCTAAGTGGGACTGAGGTCGATTCTCTGAAAAACAACTTCTATATTCATCTAATTTTGAAATTCCACCCAGTTTGGCCGACGTATGCTATATTGAAATCGTTACTAATTAATTTATAAATACCACTTCTATAAATAATATCAATGTTATCATTACAAGAAGACAAAAGGTCCCGAAGGTTACACCTATTATAAAATGCTACTTTGAGATTTTCTTCAGTTAATAGGTTACTAATTTTATAGGATAATCGTCCTACAAATGGGATTTTATACTAACAGGGTGGTTTGTCACTAGAAATGGGTGAGGAGGAGTTGTTTGCTAATGAGACTAGTCTCAATTGCATTTTCCTTAATATCTTATTTATAATGTTGTTATTATATTCGTCATTCACTGCCATTTGTTTTATTACAATTAATTCATTATTAAAAATTTTCTCAGGCACTGAGTGGAATATGATAGTTGGATTTGGAGTGAATTACAATATCCCTAAATGTGAGCTTACGAAAAATCGAGAATACATGCTTATTATTTTCAATGGATATTTTCAATTTAAGGAAATTAATGGAAGAATCGACATCTTTGTCACGAGTGACTTTTAGGGCATGACTTCTGGAATTTAATAACGATAAAGAGTTGACTAATTGCTTCATTATACCTGTCCAAAGCCATATTATATCATCCCCATACCAATTCCAATAACACACATAACCTAGCAGTGAATGATTTGAGTTGAAAAGAGATTGTGTACACTTGTATTTCGAGATTTTGTCATTTAAGATAGTGGATATTCGAGCCTGAGTCCATGAATCGCATACCAATATGTATCTCACAGAAAAATTATCTTAATACGGCCGATTTGCAATCTGAATGTTATGTCCATTTTCTCATTTTTAATTTTGAAAATTTTCATAAATATTACTAGGCTGTTCAATAAATAATACATATTGCAATTCAGTATCTCTTATACATATCTTTCAAGATTCATCTCAGGTAATTTTCTGTTTAGCTGGTTTAAAAGGGTAAATAAATGCTGTAGTTATGTATTTTAGACTAAACCTTAAAAGAAAATAAGGTTAATAAACATTTTGTTCGAAAATAAATTACATTCTAAAAGAATTACCACTGAAGACGGCTGTTTTGTAGCCGAAATGCGCACATGTTCTTTTAACCTTGTTATGGCTACTGGAGATATGTGAGGCAAGTACTATATTTTTAAATTTCTAGTTTTTGAATTTTTTCAGCTATTAGAAGAGCACGATAGTTCCCTGTTGAGGCATCGCAATCTTGATTATGATTAATGGTTGCAGGGTATGACAACGAGTCCTTGAACATAATATTATAGTTTAATTAATTCACAAGGAATTATTTAAACATAATGTATGATGCATGTGCCGTTTAGAGCCAAGAACGTTATTAACTCTTAAGATTAAAAAATCCATCATTATCGCTTCAGTATACTCGCCCTAATGTCATTTTAAAATCACCATTATTCTCTTTGCATCGAAGTTTGTCGGATTTTTTTGAGAAAAGAGAAAGGAAACGCTCCGTTCGTTACTCTGCCACAAAAATTCCATAAGAGCAACATAAATAAATTACATTTAGCGAGTAACGAGAGGAACTCGGTTCCTTTTGCCTCTTCTTTTCTTTTCACCACACGCCATCCGCCAATGCTTCCATCCTTTCATTCTTCCTTTGCCTCGCTCGTCAGCATCCTTTCACGCCCGCCCCCCCCCCTCCTCCCGCCCCCCCTCTACTACTCCCCTTCCCTCTCTTTTCACTTCATCACGAACGGCTATTCCTCAACGACCAACAAAACTTCCCGCTCTCTATATTTCACTTTTCCCTTCCTCTCCCAATCACCTCCTCCTCCCTCCCCCTTCCTTTCTTTCCCCCCTCCATCTCTCCCCCCTCCCTTCCTCATCCTTCCAATCAACACATCACTCGGCATTTCTTTCTTCCCCCACCATCTTTCCATCGCTTCCCTTTGCGTCCAAGAGTCAAGAATGCCGTCCAAATGAGCGGCGTTTCTCGATCGTGAGTTTCGCCAAAGGTTGAGTGGTCACTACATGACAAGAAAGAGAGAGGGCGGGGGGGGGGGGAGAGAGCAAGAGAGCGGTCTTTTCTCGTAGGATCCAAACAACATTCTTTGTATTATTTTATTGCTCACGTATACACACGGGTCTCTGACACGAGTTCCATTGATGAAGCCCAACAGTGATGATAACAATAGCGCAATTTTTTTGGAAACATAAACTCGACCTCTTGAGGGAGAGCATTTGAGGGTCACGCAGCCGAAATCGTGCCGAAGATCGCTTTATCTGAGAAGGTGATGTAGGCAACTTCGTTCATTCAAGAAATAGTAGAACAAACTCTATACACATTAGCTGTATATTACTCACCTTCGGTTCAGTTATTCTTATTTTTCAGAAAAGGGCCAATAGGAACTCACGATCAGTGAACGAACACCTGGTTCACCGCATCATTTTGCTAGGCAGTACAAACTAATGGATACAAGCTGACATTCATTGTTCAGAAATTTAATTTTTTTAAATTCGAATTCCACATTTTATCTTGAAAATGACAACAACGTACGGCTAGGATCCAAACTAACATTGCAAAAAAAATATTTTCTTTCCGGAGGAAAATTCACGAGAAGCAATAATATCACGTTATTGTATTGATTTAGTACTTTCCGTTGATAGTTAATATGATAGTAGCGGTGAAAGAGATAAAATTAAATAATTCACCAAAGTACAAATACTAATAGTCGTGAATTATTGAAGGACTCCAATTGGTTTTTTATGTAATACTAAATATTTTAAATTGAATAAAATTCGTTAAAATACAGGAAATGCACTTATACATGCAGTCAAATTATTTTCGGCGGTGATATTTCTTAAAAAGAGTCTCATCGGTTACCATTATTTATTCTAAATTTATTTTTGCACTAAAGCTGTGGAATTCAAAGAAATGAGCACCTAAATTTTACATTATAACGTTTAAAGTATTTATTAAATACATCTGGTATAAAGCAATGAAACGATTTATTTTTAGGCTGTCAATATAAGTAATCAATTCGAGAAGTCAACTTTGGGAAACCAGCCTGCATTAGTCCTACCTTGAACTTATTGTTATAAATTTCTGTCTTTCAGTAAAGATAACGTTTATTTCTTTAACTATATTTCAAATGAAGGTTTCCGAAAGAAAAGGAGCCTAGAATAAATGATGCATTTCCTTCATTAAAAAGAGAGTGAATACGATTTTACAGAAAATGGTATGTAATTTCCTATTAATTAATCTATTTGGTAACAACTGGAGCAATAAAATTATTTTCGGACTCCTACTTCGTTCTTGCGTAACATATGACGCCTAAATATGAGCACAAATCATGCTAAATTCAGAAAAGAATTTTTAAAGACAACCTCGCCGATTTCGTTTGCTAGTTTCTGGTTAACGGAGAATTCAAAAATTATATAAAATTATAATAGGCTGTTTATTTGCATATTAGCTGAAAAGTTTGGCATTGCGAGCATTTCATCATTTAAAGATTAAATTTCATGGCATAGAAAGGAAAAATTCACTTAAGTGTTTAAATGTCTTATAAATAACGCTATAATGGTCCGCATTTTTCTCTTCTTCAATAAAAACCTTCATGGTATATCCGAATGTAAATGCGCTGCATTTTATATATGAATATATATATATATATATATATATATTAGTGCTGAATAATTTCAAGCCAAATTTTAGACAAAGCTGGTTTTTTAATTGAAATTACACTTTTGTTTTGGTTGACAAGACATAGTCTTTCTTCGAAGATTTTGTAGATAAATAATATTTAGGTGATCAAATGTAGGGAATGGTTCCGTACGGTCATGGATTTACAGAGACATATCTTGTGTTAAGTGAATCTCTTAACTCGTCTGGCTCATTGGGAGATCATGTCGCCATTTTTGCGATAAAAATTCGATATTGTTCTTCTATTAACTAATAGTAGGATATTCATAGCATTATTATTCTGCTGGAATAATTTGAATTTTCGCTGAAATTTTTCCATAGAAACCGAATTCATTTAGAATTTTAGAATAATTTTGAAACGAATATTTGCATTCTATTCGTATATAGAAGATTAGAATGGGGTTTTAGCATACATATTATCTTTCAAATTTAGAATAAACATTACATTTTATTTCCTTTGCTGTTAAATTATTCTTTCAACTAATTGTACTTTTCCCTCATTATAAATTTAAAAACCTATTTTCATAATTTCGCTTATGTATATTAAAATTACGCAGTGTTATTGCATAATAACAATTTTTTATATCTGGAATCAAATTAATGCTGAAACTAGCTAGTATTGCCTTTTTTGTAATAATATCTGCCTTAATTTCCCCACATGGATTAAGCGAAGTGGAATTTTAGGGCGCTATTCTTTTAGCTCATTTTTTCTAAAAACAATCGCATATGTGTTCGGTTCATCCCTCCGTCTGTCCGTGTACCAAACAAATCGAAGTTATTTGTTTATGAAGCTGAATAGGAGAATGAGAAAACTGTTTATAACAAAATTTTTTCATTCTTTTACAATAAAACGATAGTGAGCTACTTAGCAGCGCAACTTTTATATTTTCAACTGCTTTACGTCAACATTGAAGTCACGGGTTTGGTTCCAGGCGCGTCTATTTTCGTCATTTATTAACACGGAGTTGAGTGTAGCACATTAATTACTCACGTGTATCAAATTACGGAGATTCATCGTATGAGTTCCAGACTCGAAACAAAGAAAGATAAAAAGAACCACAATTTTATTTTATGGAATCGATTTTTCAATACGTGTCGAATCGATTAACAAATTAGTTTTCAACGCAAACATTTTTCGAATTCTTACGTGAAAATCTTTTCTCGTCAAGGAATTGTTGCCGGTTTCGTGTATTTGCATACGATTGAGTTGGAGAGTAACTTAGCGTCGCACTTATCAACATATTCACGAAATTTCAAACTTGTGTTGAAGTTGAAACAATAACTTGGTTGCGATAAATATTACGACGGTAACGAAAACTAATATTCAGTTTTTCGTTGATATTTTGTTAATGAAGTCAGATATAGAAATTAAAATAGTTATAATTTATAAATTATTTGAGGAAAGCCGAGTATCTATTTAATATTTGACTAAAAAAGAGAAATAAAAATTATCAATTCATTTTAATAAAATAATTTTATATAATCATTAAAAATCACATAATTGATTGTTCCAAAAAGTAAAAATAATTATGGGAATATAGAAGATTTCTATCTTAATGTTTTGTAAATATATATTCATTAATATTTCTTTGTCGCACAACTTTTGTAATCATAAAACTATTGTTACTTTTACAAACATTCAATTATGTAAAACTCTTTACTTTTTAGTGCATATAAAAGTTGGTTTCATTATTTTTAGCGCCTTTTTTCTAAAATTTGCTTGTTTTCGGTTCATCTGTCCGTCTGTCTGATCGTGTACAAAATAACTTATAAATGACGTACGTTACAAACGTCGTAATTATAGAATAAATAGTAATATATATATATATATATATATATATATATATATATATATATATATATATATATATATATATATATATTAATAGCGTAAAAAATGAGGTTTTTAAAGCAAAGGTAACAGCCATATTAACGTGTGATGCACCAAATTAAACATCTCGACTTGCAGATATAATGATCAAATTTATATCGGTAAAACCGTTTGTGATATATTGAGGTTTTCTGTGACCGGCTGAGCTCTGCTCGATGTAGTTGTAGTGTTAGATGTTAAGGTGGCGCTGCTAGCGGACATTAGTTGGAGGAAACAAACTTTGCAGTCGCTGACCTTCATGGTAATCTGACAGAAGGTTAACCACCAAGGCAATATTTAATATAACCAACGAGTCGATTTATCGACGGGCAACTGCTAGTCCATAGTAATAATGGTACATATGGTGGTAGATCTAGGATTAGGAGAGTAATCAGAAAAAAATGCTACTACGTACATGCTGCTACAAATACTGGCAACCAAGAATACATCGCATCTGCTACTCTTACCTCCGATGGACAGATAACAGTCCGTGAAATAAAGTATATACGTAATTTGTTTTGCAATTCTTCTCTCATTTATTAAATGCTGCCGTGTAGCAGAGCAGGACATTCAAAACGCACAATGCAAGCAAAGCATATTCCACTCGCACCCGTTTCATTAGATTCTCTTCTCTTTCTGTGTATCTTCCCGAGCGCTCTACTCTTTCCATTTCTCTTGTCTCAATTGAAAAGTGTCCATTCCATTTCCAAACTTTGCGAAGGTTTTCGCTTCACGATTGCGCCTCTCCTTCCTCATTCCTCCTCCATCTCCAGATTCTTTCCTTTCCTCTCCCACTCCTCTCCTTCCCTCCGTCGACCTCTCCCTTTTCGTCTCCTCATCCCAGCATACGTCGCTTCCATCCATTCCCCAGACTTCCTGCACAACGAGATTAACCTTCTCTGCAATCCAATTTCACCTTCACTTGGCAAAGGTTTCGCACGCTGTGCGCTTCGAAGAAACAGAAAGAATCCTTTTGTGAATTACAGTAACTTGGGTTTCTCTTTTTAGGTTACTTTTTTCTGAGTGCTACTTATTAAAACAATCATTGGTTTTAAGGGCATTTGATCAACTAAACTGACAATTAGGTTTTAAAAGTTGGCTACTATGTCAATGCTCAAATTTAAACACAACACTGATCTGTAAATATCTTAAAAGACATGTTATTAAATAATACTACTTTAACGTTCTTATTTAAAATCACTGAGCCTAGCATATCAATTACACACACAGCACCATATGTGTGAATTAATAATATATGTCAGAATGCTTATTACAGTTGAAGTGAACCAAATTTGGAGAATTGGATTTTATTTTTTATTAAGTGGAAGCTAGGATCGTAGTAACACTTATATTTATGGCCGGATAGATGTTTTGTATTCAACTGTCAAACAAGGTGATCTCACAATGATGTAATAGGAATTAATCCATATCATGCAAACCCTTAACAAGTACTTGGACGGTTATGGTTAAAAAAGATAAATATTTTTAATCAATACCTGTCAAAAAAATAATAAGCATAGGCATTAAAATATTCGTATATCCTCTTTCAGATTAAGATACTTCCGTAACAGAATGTCAGAAAACAGTAATATTACTGCTAAACCACTCCATAATTCTCAGATGAAATCGGAGGCATTTCAACGCTCATCAGTCCAGAAGCAATGCCAACGAAATATTTATCACCATGCACGCAAATCAGGAAAAAAGCGCGAGTTGTGCACTGCTCCCCGAGAGGTCGAGAAGAGTATCATTATCGCACGACGCGAAATATCGGAAATCTAAATGAGAGGCAACCGCTAAGCTTTCAACAAACTCGTCTCCTGTAAAAATATTCTTCCATGGTAAAAATAAAAGGGCGTTTTTTGTTGAACTACGCTACACCCCGCAGAATTCCCCTTGGCCTCGGCCACTGAGGCCTCCTTTCCCCTCCTCACGTCTTCCTTTCATTCTAGTTCCTCTTCCTTCCCCTTCAAAACCCTTTATTCTCATTCAAAAAACCCCGGCTATTTATAAACTTACTAGGCTCCGGAATGGGTTGGGGAAGACGTCGGAAGGAGGAATGGATTTGGCCTATTCTCTCTGCCTCAGAGGGAAGCAAGGAGAGAGCGGTGGGAGTGGAATGAGGCACGAGGGGGAGAGAGCGTGTTGAAGGGGAGAGAGCGGTGGGAGGCAGAGAGAGAGGCCGTGGAATAGGGCTAAAGGAATGCGGTGGAGTTGGGGGGAGATAATATGTCATTGCGCTTTAGCGAGTTGGGAAGAGAATGAGTGAATCGGAGCGGGAAAAGGTATGGAACGTGTTGCTTTTCCTTGTTATAATGTCTTTATCAAAAGTCTTTTACGTCTGACTGCTGAGAGAAGTGATGGGAGGAATCTGCGATCGTTTTATGGCTTTTTGATGTGAAATTGGAATTGAAACCTACTGCGGTAGAATAAGCGGCCAAATGAATTTTTTTCTGTTAGAAATGGAAGAGTACGTCAAGCTTTGCTTTGTTATAAATCAATAACGATTTTTGTAGATATTTGCAATTTATTTGTGTGACTCCAAAAGAAACTGTAATTGAAGACCTCAAAAAATATTATAAGAGATACGGAATACAATGGGACCTAATTTAATGAATATTTCATAAATGAAACTACTTACAATACTTTCAAATTATATTTAATAATAAAAATAATGAGATAAAATGATTCAATTGATCGATGGCACTGTCAAAATAGCCAAAATTTGTTCAATCGACATCATTAGTAAATGACTTTAGTTAATGATATATGAGGGTAAACAGGCGCAAGTTAAATGTTTCATTAATTTCAATTAATTATGCTGTTCATTTAGATAATTACCCTGCGAGTCGCCAATATTGTGAATGGCAAGGCGTGTCAAAGACATAATAAATAACTTTTAATTAAAATCTCTGTTTGCTTCTCTTACCACATCAGGAAAAAATCGGTACAATATACATTGCACAAACTTTCTCATATAAGTACGTATGCTTTTGGTCTCACTAATCTTTTCTGACCGGAAGGAACTCCTGCTACCAAAATAATAAAATTGCATATCATCTGGATGAAAATGGTATTAATATATTGATTATGCGAATTATGTGAAAATCAAAGTTGATAAATAGTTAAACCATACATAAAGATCAATTATGCGTATTGAAGCGACTATAATACTTTCTCTATAACGCCGATTATCCGGGTAAATTGGAACTGCGGGACACTGATAATTGAAAAACACGAGTATATTTTATGTTATTAAAACTCAGTTATAATATCAATGAGACGCCAAAAGAAGTATCTAGACATGGTAAATGCATAAATATACTATTATAAATGAATGGAATTAATTAATTACATGGAAAAAATTTCCTTTTAGTTTGTTATCGTTGCTGCCACTCTTTTATCTTAATTTCTTTGAACTACCGGCGGATGCTTACAATGTCCAAAAATTCAGTATCATCTTGGTTTTCAAAATATGCTAGAAGTGCCTCTGCTGCCACTAGTGCCTCTTTGTTACTCACAGTTCCAGTGGACTGCAGTACATCATCGCTTTTCGCTTAGTCTAACATTTCTTCTGTAGCAGAGCTAGAACCGGCAGTGGGTTCATGAACAGTTATTCTTCTTCATACATTAATTGATAACCAGGTTCATTCTCATCAGTTCTTATAAAAACTTCAATATTAATATAATCTACTTCTAAACATCCCTACATCTGTTACCCTCAGTGTAAACAGACAAAGCTTCTGTGAGGATCCTGTTGGTTCTCCCACACAAGCCCTTCGTCTGCGGGTGGCAGGCAGCTGCCATCGCATGTCGCATTCCCAGCATCTTCAATGTCTCCTCCAGCAGTTTAGCGGGGAAGCCAGTCCCTCTATCACTGATCAGCATTTCTGAGGTTCCATGCCTCAGGATCAGACGTGCAGCAGGAAAGATTTGACGGTGGATGTTCCGGTGTCCGGTATAGCCTTAGCTTCCACACAACGGGTAGCATAATCGACACAAACAATTATGTGCCGCTTTCCTCGCGGCGTGAGGGGGAAAGGGCACACGTGGTCTATTCCTACAACCGAAAATGGTTGGGAGACGGCTGAGATCGAGTTCAGCAATCTGACTGGACTCCCCGGTGTCTGCTTGTGTCGCTGGCAGTGGGAACACGCAAGGACAAACCTTCGAACATGCCTCGAAAGGCTGGCCCACAAAAACCTTTCGCGTACGCGTGCATCCGTCTTCTTCAGACCAAAATTGTCTCCCATGGCCCCAGCATGGCAGTCATCCAACACTATGCGACGAAGCGCTCGCGGGACAACCAAAAGACACTTCTTACCTCTGCCGTTATTAACGTGGTAAAGAACACCGTTGCACAACCTGAAGCGCTGTCCAAGAATCGCATGATCCTTCGGAAGTTAGGTCGGCGCGATGTGGTATAACGACATCATCTGCCCTCGCCCCGTTAGGCATAATCGCCTCGGCAAAAAGCACCTCTGAGACGACGGTCCTTTCAGGCCCTCCAATAGCATTGCGCGACAGCGCATCTGCCACCACATTGGTCATACATTATATATATATATATATATATATATATATATATATATATATATATATAGTTGTATCTCTCGCTAGCTGAGGAAGGAATCATTCCGAAAGCTTCTACGTTATGTTTTTGTGTTGTTTTTAGTGTTATTTTACGTGTGTCGCTTCGACATCCCCAGGCCCTCGCCAACTTGAAGTCGACCGATTGTTGAGTGTTTACTGGGCTTCCTTATCCCAACATCTTGTTGCCATCCATATATCCCTTTTACCTTTCCTTTTCCGTAAGCGGTTTTATATATATATATATATATATATATATATATATATATATATATATATATATATAGACTTAAGGAAATGAAAAGGTAGTGATGAGGGTGGCAACAAGGTGTTGAAGGAAGCCCTGCGGACACTTACCAAGTCGGAGACCAAGTTGGCAGGCTGCTGGGGGCGTCGAAGAGACACGTTGAACACACGAACACAAAAACAAAAAACACGCAAGCTTATCGGGCCTATGCCCTTCTCCAGCGATAGAGTAAATGAGAGTGACACACTGAGCGGGGAATGACAGGGTGATGTGGGGAGGTTGATGATCAGAGGAGGCGGGGAGTAGGAAGGGTGGATAGTCAATAAGGAGGGAGTGTGATGCGGTAGAGTGCGAATAGTTACAAAGTAACAAGGAGACATTGTAAGGGGGCTAATAGGGTTAGCGGAGGTTGAGGCCAGGCGGAGAGAAAGAGTCAAGAAGATGTATGTGTGCAAGTTCCCAGTGTCGAAGAAGGGGGGCAGGAGTGTCATTGGATAAGGCGCGAATAACCCTTACAATGTAGTAACTATTGAAGGGGACATTGTGGGCATTGGCGTGTAATGCAACTGGGAGGGGGCGTCTGAGAGAGACGCTATTCCGGTGACCGTTCATGCGGATATTTAACGGATTGCTGGTGAGGCCTACATAAAACGCGGGACAAAGAGTGCAGGTAAGGAGGTAAATGACGTTTCGGGTGGTGCAGTTGCTTCTAGAGGTGATTGGGTAGGTGATATTGGTGGAGGGACTCGAGAAAGAAGATGAGGGTAGGTGGATATGGCAAGTGAGGCAGCGAGGTTTGCCGCAGGGGTGAGACCCTATTGCAAGAGGCGTGGTAGAAGTGGGAAGTTCCTTCATCCACAAGATATTTCCCAAATTGGGGGGCCGGCGGAAGGAGAGGAGCGGGGGATTGGCAAAAAGGTTGGTTAAGAGGGACTGTTGGGAGGAAGAGGTGAGAATTGGGTGGGCAGCATGGAGGATTGTTTTGAGGGCTTCGTGTATACCAGGAAGGAAAAGTGTAGTAAGAGTGAGTGGAGGGGTTGATACAGGGATAGTAGGTGTGTGTGGAAGGGATCCATGGTGGGTAGGCGTCATCGCCCTATGGATCTGTTCGCGGACCAAGACTGGAGGGTAGCCACGTTTGAGGAGAGCATCCTCGAGGACAGAGTAGTATTGTAGAAGGGAAGCTCTATCAGAACAAAGCCTCCATCCTCGACGAGCAAGGGCATAGGGAATAGAGGTTTTGGTATGAAGGGGATGGTAGCTATCAAAGTGGAGGTATTGGAGGCTGTTCGTGGGTTTGATATAAACACAGGTGCGAATTTTGCTGTCTTGAAAGTTAAGATCGACATCCAGGAATGTGATGTGGGAGGTAGAGGATTGGTGGGTGAGAGAGAGTGAAGGATGGGAGGAGAGGCGCGAGAGAAAGGAATAGAGAGAGTCAGGTCCATGCGTCCAAATGAGGAAGACATCGTCGATGTATCTCAGCCACAAAAATGGTCTGAGTGGTACGTTGAGGAAGAGTCGTTCCCATTCTCCCAAGTAACAATTGGCGTATGAAGGCGCCATACGGGTGCCCATCGCAGTGCCTCTAATTTGAAGGTAGTGACGCCCATCGAAGGTGCAGTTGTTCATTTTTAGCACCATAGCTGCCAAGTCTAATAAGAAATGGGTGGAAGTGCATATATATATATATATATATATATATATATATATATATATATATATATATATATATATACATATATATATGTATGTATGTATACACACACACAGTGGACGCCGCTTATTGTAACCAGCGATGCAGAGAGAGTAACAGAAAGTGGCACACTGGGCGGGGAATGACAGGGTTATGTGAGAAGGTTCATGATTGGAGGAGGCGGGGAGTGGGAAGGGTGGATAGCCAATAAGGAGGGAGTGTGGTAAGGTAAAGCGCAAATAGCTACAATGTAACTATAGGAGACATTGTAAGAGGGCAAATAGGGTTAGCGGAGGTTGAGGCCAGGGAGGGAGAAAGTCAATGGGCTAGTTCCCAATGTCGTAGAAGGGGGGCAGGAGTGTCATTGGATAAGGCGCTAATAACCCTTACATTGTAACCGTTATTAAAGGGGACATTGTGGGCATTGGAGTGTAATGCAACTGAGAGGGGGCATCTGAGAATAACGCTATTATATATATATATATATATATATATATATATATATATATATATATATATGTATGTGTGTGTGTTCGTGTGTTTTCCGTGTCTCTCCGACGCCCCCAGCAGCCTGCCAACTTGGTCCCCAACTTGCTAAGTGTCCGCTGGGCTTCCTTCAACACCTTGTTGCCACCCTCATCACTACCTTTTCTTTTCCTTAAATTTATATATATATACAATTTGGTATGAAGAAAAAAACACCTTCATTTGCCTCAAAATTCCGGGAGCTGTGATTAAGCTAGAGAGTTGGGGAAAGTGGCTTCTGAAAGCTTCTACAGTCGTGACGGTGGGAAAAATATAGCGATTCTTCAAAGCTTAACGACAAATGCCCTTAAGTTCTCGAAATTTCAGAATTTTAGAAATTTCGTAAAAAAGGACCCTCCGTTGCTTCAAAATTCCGGGAACTGTGGTTGAACTTGACAGTTAGGAAAAGTGTCATCTAAAAGCTTATATAGTTGTAACGGCGGGAAAAATAAAGCAATTCCTCAAAGTTCAACGAAAATAGCCCAATAGCTCTCGAAAGTTTAGAATTTTCGAATTTGGTAGGAAGAAAATAGCACCCTCCGTTGCTTCAATGTTCCGGGGGCTGTAGTTGAGCTTGAGAGTTGAAAAAAGTGTCATCTGAAAGCCTATATAGTCGTAACGGTGGGAAAAATAAAGCAATTCTTCAAAGTTCAACGAAAGAAGCCCCAAAACTTTCTCAGGTTTAGAATTTTTGAACCCTCAACTTCAAGCTAGAAGAATGTGTCATTAAAAATGCCAAATAAAATGTTTTTCATAAAAATCAGGTGAATGGTGCCCGAATGATTGTGAGGGAAATGATGGACCGAGTGCTTATTTTGAAACTAATCACCTGTCCTGGAAAAGGTCAGACAATATTCCTGATCGGAATAAAATTGATTTCAATTGATGCTAATATGCCCTTCCGCCTGATTCGGACTCAATTTCCTATCAGGTTACCCTTCGCGATGACAATTAATAAGGTACAAGGGCAAACATTAGAAAAGATTGGGATTTTCGTTTCGAAATGCGTATTTAGCTACGGGCAGCTGTACGTGGCATTCAGTCGGGCATAGGCAGCCGCCGAAGTAAAATTTCAAATCCTCGAAACAAGCCACCAAAGTAAATAGGAAATAACGACTCTGTCTACACTAAGAACGTTGTTTACCAAGAGGTTTTATGTTGACTGCCATTTCTTCCAACCTTCACATTTCCGTTACCTTTTCAATTCCTCATTTTTTACAGTTTCCTAAGAATCGTAAAGCCTATGCTTAACTAATTAGCAACTTTCTGTAAAAACATTCAATAAACTAGTAATTTTCTTCAATAAGACATACAATAAACAATAATCAATCTTTTAGTTGCAACAGGCCATTAGTATATATATATATATCATTATATGTAGACGTTTCTTACAGAGGAGGAGGATATAGGAGGATACTAATGTTTAGGCACTTCCACATGAGCTGGAGATTCGAAATATTTTTCATAGGTAGGATATTTTGCAAAACCGACTAGAAAATAAGGAAAATTTTGAAAAACTGCAACAATGCGGCCGCTAAAAATTCGCAATTGTTTAAACAAATTTTCAAGGCTTATGTATTTCCAAATGTGCTACGGAGTAGAAATTTTTTTATAAGTATAATTCTTAAAAAAAAAACGAAATAGGGATTATATAAATTTTGATATTTTAATTTGTTTGGCAGTTAAAAATTCTTAAAGTTTAAACAAATAGATAACTGTTTAGGTGCTACGGGATGATCTAGGAAGCTGAAATTTTCAAGTTATGTACAGAGTAGTGAATTTGCACAAATAAACATTTCAATTTTACCATATATGAATTGCGGCGGCCGTTAAAAATTATTTAAATTTAAACAATTAGGAAAATATTATATTACTTCTAGAAGTGCTACAACGTTATAATTTGGCTAAAATGTGTAGCATTAGTTCCCCATAATGAAGATAGTGTAAATTTTTAAAATTGCAACATTTGGAGATTGTTTTATACTATTATTTTTACATGTGGGAAAAACGAAAATCGCTGCGGAGGTGAAATCTTTAGAATTAAAAGACTATTTGTAATGATGAAATGTCTGTCTGAAAAATGAATGTTTTTTCAAGGTGAGATGAAATGCTTACAGTACCAACTACTAGTCATTATATATAAACGTTTCTAACAGAGGAAGATATAACATACATATAACAGGAGGATACTAATGTTTAGGCACTTCCAGATGAGCTGGAGATTCGAAATTTTTTTCTTAGGTAGGATTATGTGCAAAACCGACCAGAAAAAAACAGAAATCTTGAAATAGTGCAACAATGCGGCCGCTAAAAATTCGCCTTTGTTTAAACAATTTTTCAAGGTTTATGTATTTCCGTATGTGCTACGGAGCTGAAATTTTTTTGAGGTAGTATTTGCAAATAAACGAAATAGGGATTATACAAATTTTGATTTGTTTTGATGTTAAAAATTCTTAAAGCTTAAACAAATAGATAACGGTTTGAGTACTACGGGATGTTAGGCAGCTGAAATTTTCAAGTTATTTACAGGACTAGTGCATGTGCACAAATAAATGTTTTAATCTCTCCATAAATATGCTCCGGCGGCCATTAAAAATGTTTAAAATTTAAACAGTTAGAAAAATATTTTTCACTTCTAGAAGCTACAACTTTAAAATTTGATATAAATGTGTAGCATTAGTACCTCATAATGGAGAAAGTATAAAATTCTTAAAATTGCAAAGTTTGGGGATTTTTAATCTATTATTTTTACATAAGGAAAAAACGAATCTCGCTGTGGAGGTGAAATCTTAAAAATTAAAAAAATATTTGTAATGATGAAATATGAAAAATGAATGTTTTTTTAAGTTTAGATGATATGCTTGCAGAATGCAAGCACCAACTACTAGTATATATATATATATATATATATATATATATATATATATATATATATATATATATATATATATATATATAATCAAGATGTCACTGTAAATTTAGAGACACGCAAACGTATATTATACACGTGCATATAAAGCCTGCCGGTAAGTTCATATAAAATAGGCTAAAAAAAGCGACGAGAGAAACCTACGAACGACTGCCACTATAGTTCAGCGGTATAACATCCGCCCGGAAAAAGGAATACTCGGATTCGATACCCGGTCATGCTAAAATTTATTTCGTTCTCAAATTATTCCTTAAATCGGATGAGAAATGGATAGGGCACTCCAAAAGAACGAATTACGATAGATAATCCGCGAAGAATTTATGAAGGAGGAGTGTTTTGGATTAAGAAGGCAGAGAAAAGGAAGGAGATGAAGAAAGGAGAGGAGGGAGATGGGAATAGAAGATGGAAGGGGTGAGGGAGGAAGGAGAGGGAGAAAGTATAGGCCGAAAGGAAAGGGAGGACGGAGAGGACGTAGGAGAGGGGGAAAGATGGTGGAAGGGTGGGGAGAGAGAGGGTGGCTGGGCGAGGGAGAGCGAGGAGGGAGAGGAAAGAGGGAGGACGAAAAGGGAGGAGGGATAGGGAAGAGGGAGAGGGAGGAGGGAGAGGAAGGAGGGAGAAGGGGGAGGAGACTGGGGAGGGAGAAGGAGGGAGGAGACGGGGGAGGGAGACGGAGGAGGTAAACGGAGGAGGGAGTAGGGAGAGGGAGGAGGGAGAGGGAGGAGGGAGAGGGGAGAGGGAGAGGGAGAAGGGAGAGAGAGGATGGAGAGGGAGGAGGGAGAGGGAGGAGGGAGAGGGAGGATGGAGAGGGAGGAGGGAGAGGGAGGAGGGAGAGTGGGGAGGGAGAGTGGGGAGGGAAAGTGGGGAGGGAGAGTGGAGAGGGAAAGTGGGGAGGGAGAGGAAAGAAGGAGGACGAAAATGGAGGAAGGATAGGGAAGAGGGAGAGGGAGGAGGGAGAGGAAGGAGGGAGAAAGCGGGAGGAGACGGGGGAGGGAAGAGGGAGGAGACGGGGGAGGGAGACGGAGTAGGGAAAGGGAGGAGGGAGGAGACGGGGGAGGGAGACGGAGTAGGGAAAGGGAGGAGGGAGTAGGGAGAGGGAGGATGGAGAGAGAGGAGGGTGAGGGAGGAGGGAGAGGGAGGAGGGAGAGGGAGGAGGGAGAGTGGGGAGAGAGAGTGGGGAGGGAGAGTGGGGAGGGAGAGTGGGGTGGGAGAGTGAGGTGGGAGAGTGGGGAGGGAGAGTGGGGTGGGAGAGTGGGGAGGGAGAGTGGGCAGGGAGAGTGGGGAGGGAAAGTGTGGAAGGAGGGAGAGGGTGGAAGGAGGGAGAGGGTGGAGGGAGAGGGAGACAGAGGGTGAAAGGAGAGAGGGGTGAGTGAGGAAGGACAGGGTAGGGAGAAAAGTAAATAGGATGGAAGGAGTAGGATAGGGAGAGGGGGAAAGAGGGTGGCAGGAGAGAGTAGCGAGAAAGGAAGGAGAGGGATTGTTGGAAGGAAAGCACGGAGGCGGAAATACGTCGAAAACTGGAAACAATCCGGAAAAAATAAGTCAAAAGAAAGAAAGACTAACGACAGTTGTAGGAGGAGATGCCGAGGAAGAAGGCTGCGAGGAAGAGAGAAAGAATGGGAAAGCGGAAGGAGAGAGATCGAGAAAACGGAGAGAAAGGACAGGGGTGCACAGTCGAGTGAAAGAGAGACTAATTATGGGAACCTGGTCGAATGCCGATGAGAGGTGAGGAGGATTGAAAGAAGGAGGGAGTGGGCGGGAATAGGATCCTGAGAGGGGAAGATGGAAGGGGATGGGAAGGGGAGGATGGAAAGAGAGGGTGGGAAGGGGGGGTGGGAAGGGAGGGTGGAAGAGGAAGCTGGGAGGGGAGGATAGGTGGAGGGGGCAGACGTGTGGAAGGCTTTTGGGTAGAGAGTCAAGTCTGAAAGGGGAGAGGAAGAGAGGAAGGGTAGTTTGAGGAAAAAACCAAGGGAGAGAGAGAGAGATAAGAGAAGAGAAGCGGAAAAGTAAGACGGAAATACCAAACGACGATGGAAGAAAGAGAGCGTCGCAGAATGCCAAGGAGCTGGCAAGGGGAGGAAGGCGAGAGGGCGGGGCGCATTCGACTTATTCCTTTTGCCTTTTCCCTTCACTTAATTCGGTCCGAAAAAGACAATTTAGGTGGGGCTTTCAAAAGACATACTTCCTTAATTGATACAAAAACACAACGATGTCGGATAAAAGAGGAGCGTTTTTGGTGACCTTTTTCGCTTGCCGCTGAGTAGCAGTGCGCTGCGCGAGGAAAGGAGGGAGCGGCGACCGCGTGCCGGGTTTTTTAAGGACATCAAAAATGGGACGGGAGGAGGGGTTTTTGGAGGGGGTGGAGGGGGTTTTGGAGGGAGCGGAGGGGGTTTTGGTTGGGGAGGAGGGATTCCACGTAGCGAGCAGTTGGGTTAATTGAGGGGTGTGTGTGTGGGGAGGGAGGAAGAGGATGGGAAGGAGAGAGAGAGGGAGTGGGAAGTGGGAGAGGGAGAGGTTGCGTATGAGTATAAAGGAGACTCGTTGTGCAGAAAGAGGAGCTCTTTCGATTAGTTTAAGAGGTCGCTAATTGGACAACTTCGCGGCAGTTCTTTAACACACGAAAATGAAGTCTCCTTCACAAAATGGCGATTTTTTGATAAATAAACAAAACAAGCATTGCATGAATAAATAAAATTTCCTTCTTTTGAATGTAAATTAGTGGAGGAAGGAAAGGAAAGCTTTTCCGCGTTGAAATTAATTCCTTGGGCAGTTTATACTTCTCCGTTCTAGTGTACCTTTGTCAATAAAATTTCCGAGGTTAAAAAATTCCGAAATGATGCTCATTTTTTGGTTGCGCGACTCGAAAATAATTTTTAAATTCTTGGAACGCAATAATAAATGACAAATCTTACTTTTGTTTTAAATAAATGTGAATAATTAGCAAAAACATAGGGATATTTAAGATAAAATTCCACAAAGATGTGTATACCCTTACATGTACATAGTTTTCCTAATGACTTGGGTTATACGTGAAAAGACAGACAAATGTTCCATGTAAACTTCGTACCACTACAGAACGCATTATAAGACGTTTGATTTTTTTTAAGAATTGGAAAATATTAATAAAATGAACAGAAAATTACATTTGGGAAAGTATTATAATTTTTTTGCCAAAAGTACCTAAATAAATTATTACGAAATAAAAAATATAAAAATGGAATGGCCTTGTCTACTTCATTTTAAACTGTTAAAAATCCACTACACAGTGAACCGCTACTGGAGGCTTCAACGATTTATGATTGAATTTAATTTGCAACAGCTTCATGACGGTTATAGTTTTGTTTCCCCAAAAACAATCTACCATTTCGTATCCAAAAATAACGAATGCTCAGCAGTAAAGGACCGACTCGAATAGACTTTCTCTTCGTTTAGCGGCGCTGCTGTGCTTCCGATCCCACTGCGCGCACCCTCGGCGGTCGAGATGCCGAGGAGAAGAAAAAACAAAGAAACGAGCCGGGTAATTGTGTCCTAAAAATAAACATGAATGAGATACTCCATGAGAAATAAATGAGAGAGAGAAGCTTCTTAGAATCTGTAATCGCGGAAAAACGAACCCCATATAATGGAATTCGCGCGAAAAGGAAAAACAAGTGATGGAGAAAGGCGAACCGGGATTTGCCTTTTTAAGGGGAAATTACTCTAATTTACACAAATTGGATATATACTTTTCGTAAAGGCAGTCTTCAGATTATTTTTGGCCCCAATTGAGATTCCTAATCATGTATTTATTTCTTGCATTTGTGTAGTACAGTAATACCTTTGTTAATACCACGCCACTTGTTTAATGCAGCTCACAGAACTACTACTATTGATGGAAATACTTATATTTATTTGCCTTGGGGAAATGAATCAGGATAGGCGATTGGGAGTTATTTTAAACAGATAAAGCTCAAAAGGGAGGAAGAAGACTAAGTGTAGAAGTGAATGGAGTGACGACGACGCGGCAGGTGTATCATTCCTTTCTTCTGCGCACGCGCATTTAAAACTTTTATGCCCCTCCACATCGTACCGCGTTCACGATGGTTCCTTCACGCCTACCCTTCGCCCTCCCCCTTCCAAGCTCATCACCCCAGTTCACCCTCTACCCCACCCATCACCCCGTTCACCCTCTACCCCACCCATCACACCGACCCAGTTTGGAGATCCCTCTGTCCCACCGCCACTTCCAGCCTGTAAACAGTTGGCACAACTGTTATTCACTCGGACTTCTTGCTTTTGTTTTGAATCCTACGCGTCCATTTCTCTTTCTCTCCCCCGTCACTCTTCTATTTCATTCGTTTGGATACTATTTTTGAAACCGAGTGGTAGAGAGAGTGAGAACCGAAGTGGAAGTGGGGGAGAGGAGATGAGGGGAAGAGGAGGAATGGAAGCGAGGCTACAATTTGGCAAAGAGACCGAACGGCCCTTTCTTCGCATTTAGATTCCCCACCCCCCGCACTCCCCACTCTCACACTCCCTTACTATTCGTTTCGTCCTCTCCCATACTCCGGCTAATTCTGTTCCGACTCCCCTTTCTCTCTCTCTCTCTTTCTATCTCTCTCTCTCCTTATTATATCTCCTCTCGCTGGGTCTCTCTTCCCTCTCACGTCCTCCGCTATCAGTTCCTTCCTCTCCTATTTAAGCCATGATCGCATCTCCTTAACACTCGCTCGTCCCCATTCATCCCCTCGCACATCTTTTCTCCTCATCCTTTATCGCAACACCCCTCTTTTACTGATCGATTTCTCGCTTCCCTCTCTCTCTTCCTCATACTCTTCCCCCCCTCTCTCTACCTCTCCTTCTATCTCTTTTCTTTCCTATTGTTTTCTTCTCCATTCTTCACGCGAAAATCCTTCCCTTCCGCTTCTGATCAGTTCATCTTCACGGACCTCGCTATCCACTCCTTCGAATGTGATACTCGTCACTCGTTCCTCCTTCCTCCCAATGCGCTCTCGCTTCCACATTCACGCATATCCGCCATTGTATGGACGCCTTTGTTACTGCCACATTTGTCCGGCAATTTTTAGCGCTTTTTTCTTTAAAAAATCGCTCACATATTTATTAGGTTTGTCTGTCCGTTTGTCTCTATGAGAAATATCTCTAGAATCCTGTTACCTGGAGAAGCCTAACTTTTAGGATAAATTTATCTATATAATAACTACAATTGGTGAACATATAGTGGATTTAAGATCATCTTCTGAGGAATAATCGAAAACAATGCCAAAAAGCAACATACTACTACAAATGCAGGCAACCTGCGATCTGCGATTATTTACTCCGCTTTAAATAGCAGTTGGTGAAAAGCAATCGCCTTATGCTCAGCATTAATTCTCTCACTTGTTACTTCTATTTCCGTCTATATATTCATAACTCCCAAATCTCTTCATTCTCTTTCGATTAATGTAACAAAAACAAGGTGACCGTAGCGCGAGCTGGAGTCTCAAACATTTTCCGTTTTCTTTTCTTTTGAGGGATCACATTAAAATGAATTAGGAAAAACAAGCGAGAGCAGCCTTATTACATAGGACAGAAGTTATAATGAAATTATATATCTCGGAGAAATTTTTAATTATTTAAAAAATGATTTTTTTATAATGACTTAGACGTTTTTTTTCGAGCGACCATCAAATGATAATATGATGTCGACATCAAAATTGAGAGAACTAGAGAATAACACCCTTAGAAAAATTCTAGTCTATACCAAAATTAAAGGAATAATAATCAAATATATCCAGAGAATATTCATTATGATACTTGGGTTACGTATTTAATTTAAACTGTGAAAATTGAAAGTTATTCACACTAACCTTGGATCTGTTATAAAATATTTGAGTATGCCACACTTAGTCATTTCAACCGGAAAACAGACTTGAACTACCGCGGGTAATCGGATATCAATTTTTATCAATTGTTATGAGTCGAAATAAATAAAAACTCACACGCGCGCGCGTTTCTCATAATCATATCGTACGATATGTATCATTAGTTATCTGAAAATAGAATTATATTCGGTTTCATATCGCTAAAGGTGGTTCTAAGTACGTTATTTCCCAAACTGATTCAGACAAACGATAAAGGTCAACAATATGTAAAAAGGACGCTTCTTTTGATCACACGTTTGGAAGTTTGGATGAAACGCACTATACATACCATCCCTATTTCCACGTATTTATCTATCCAATATTTATAAAATGTAAATGGTATAAAGCCCGCAAGATAGAGAGACATTTAGGCGCGTTGTGGCACAATTATAGTTTACCCAACTTTCTGCTAGTATGTAAGTATGTACATTCGCCTTTGTCAGGCGATTGCATGTGAGGCCTATTTGGAAGAAATTTGGTCCTTCTGGTTTAGATTAAATAAGAATACGAAACTGACACTTTCGGATTAAATAACTCCATTACTTTTGTCATTTTACTTCAAAGAGGAAATAATATTAATGTTTCATATTGTAAAATGTTCATCTAAAATAATGTCTCCCTTCCAGGTTTCACAGAAAAAAAATATCCTTTTTAGAATTTTTTTGCATTTTTCTAAAAAAACACTTATGCTTGTCTGTCCGTCCGTCCATCTATATGGGCTATATCTCTAAAATCCTGGTGAAGCCAAATTTTCAAGATACTTCGGAATATCGGTGGGCTAGAAAGTGCAAAAATTTGGTGGATTTATAGTTAGCTGTAGAGGAGTAATCGATGTATTTCTCCAATCCTTTTGTTTACCCCATAAGAAAAGCATGATATTGGTGCAGGGCATTATAGATTTTTATTTTTACATTAGTTAAAATTAAGATAAAAGATCGAGATATAGAAACTTCTATAGTTTATAGACAGAGGATTATGAGAAAAATTGAATGTAGTAGTTTGATTAGTAGTACTGAGGTTTATTTAAAAAACAGAATTCAAATCCGTGTCGAATGAAAGCGAACAATTGGTTTTAATAAAAACAAGATGATCCAAACGCAACTTATGATGCCTACTTTCCAGCATAATTATTTGAAATTAAATGTGGTGCGGCATTTACTCATATTGGCTTTAATAGCTTTAAAATCACCTCGGATAAGTTGCTTTTTTGGTCCCAAATACATTCGAACGGAAAACTAAATTGATCACGCGTATTTGTGTGAAATAATTAACGCGTGTACAAACTAAACCGAATCCGACTCCAACAATAGTCGTAATGGATGTCAAAAACTGCAAAAACACCAGTATTAACGCAATATTCGAAGAAATACGAACAATAAGCAAAATTCTACGAAAAAGTAGAATTTCCATTCCTCTCCTCAGAGAACAGTACAAATCCCGCTCTGATAATAAAATTCTCCGAAATTTTAATGTGCAAGAGAATATTACCCTGAACGGTGGATTTCAGATTTCCCACGTCAATCAAATGGGAAGGATAGCTCCTGGAATCGAACCCGGGACTTCCAATCTTCGAAACAAAAACTATCCTCGAGAGCTCTGAATTAGTAGCGAGAGATTTCCACCAAGTGTCATGAAAATCGGTCCATCGATTCAAAAGTTAATATTGGGAATTCAAAAACCTAGAAAAAGCTTATCTACTTTCTCTCTCTCTCTCTCTCTCTCTCTCTGTATCACTCTCTCTCTATCACTCTCTTTCTATCACTCTCTCTCTCCAAATCTGTTTCTCTCTATCTATTTATATAAGCAAAAGTAAAGGCGTTTTCTTAATTTATTGGAAGCTGCCCTGCCAACACGCGTCACAAAGCAACCACACCTGACTTTATTTATGGAACGAGACCGAGAAGAAGAGTTCGAAATTATAATAAGCGCTTATGAAAAATCTCTTCTGTTGCGACGCATTTATTCATAGCCTCGATGCTTCGCGACGTTCCTTCTCCCCTCCCTCTTCTCTTCTCCCGCTCCATCTGACTATTTAAAAGTCTTCCACTCCTCCCTTCTGGGTCACTCTGTGACGCGTCATATTCATCCCCTCTCTTTTAGTCAGTTTAGGCTCCTCCATTCGCTCCTCTCATTCGTTTCCGTTCAGGTTGATTATCTCCGAGAGAGGATGGGAAGGGAGGAATGGAGGAGAATGGGAGGATAAGGAGGTATGGAGGAGTGGAAGAAGGGATGGAGGAGGGAAGAGAGGGCGACAAGATGGGGGAGGTAGGAGAAGAGGGGAGGATATGTAGGGGAAACGAGAAGAGGGAAGCTAGGAGGGAGAAAGGTGGAGGAGGAATTGAGGAATGGGAAGGTAGGAGAGGAATGTAGTAATGGGAGGGGGGCAGATGGTGGTGGAAGGGAGGAGGGAGAAAGGTGGAGAGGGATGAAATAATGGGAGGGAGGAGATGGAGGAAGAGGGGGAAGGGAGGAGAGGACGGAGTAGATGGAGGGCTAATGAAGGAGGTGAAGGGAATGAGAGGAAAGGAGAAGGGGAAATGAGGTGGTGGAAGTGAGGATGGGGAAGAGAGGTGAAGAAAGAAGGAAAGGGAGGGAGGAGATGGAGGGTGAAGGAACTAGGTGAGGATAATGAGAGTTCCAAATTTGTTTCTGCTTCGAATACAGTTCGGGCCCGCACCCCTTTTTGTCAACTCAGTCATTTGGATTTCATGTTTGACGAACGCCATAAGCGTTTTCTCGGGCAATCGGCTCAAATGAAAGAACAAAAGAATCCTAGCATACGTTAGGTAAATATGTGTTTAATGGTGGATGGATGCTTGACTACCCTGGTTTGAATTTCAATATAAAGACAGAACTTTTAATTTCCGTTTACATTAAATTAATTTTTACTTAAAAAATAATGCGACAATAATTTTTTGCAATACTTGTAGAAATCAACAGTTACATTTTTTTAAATTATGGATTTATACCAAATAACGGCCGAAACAGTTGACTAAAATTTTTACTTCCAATCTACAATTTCTAATAATTCAAAATATTCCAAGTTTTGCTGTGTTAACCGCTAAGGTTGATTAATTTATTTATCTTAAGTTTAATGTAGTCGTTCAAATTACGAAGAAATTTATCTTAAATACACATTATTGACATCGTTTTTTTAACCTCAATTGGAGAATAAATGCTGAGGCTGATAATAATTCAAGTATTATTCCAGAATAAATACATAAGTTCATTTCATTCTTTAAACTGTAGTTCCCACTCACGAATTAAGCGATTTATAAATTTATCCGTCAACAATAACTCTTTGGTCCATTTGATACAATATGAGATGATTGTTTATAAGCACCATCCTTACCTTGAAAGTCTTGGCGTTCTATTAATAGATATTGTTTTGTGGACACAAATATTTGTGATCATGTATGCTTTAACCTTCTGATCGTCATCGATCGTCAAATTCGTAACAATTTTAAGAAAAACAATTTAAATGATTCTTGCGAAACTCTTTGTGTAATTCCAAAAAAATTTCCTCTTTCATATCCATCTATAAATGTTCTCACCATTCAGAAGGTGGGAGGATTTGGGGGAAGGATACAGGACTGTCTCCCGCCGCCCTCTGTCGCCCCAATACCCCGCCTCTTTTCCTATGTTATGTGTAGATTACGTTTATTAATGAATCGTGTTCGATGGTGGTTAACGGAATTCAGTCATTCAAAATAACTATGGAAATTATCAAATGAATAAGTTTCAAATAAGTAGGCTTTAAATAAAAGATATTAGGCTTACAAACTCATGTCCCGTAGAGCGTTTAATAATTTCTTCAGATTTTTTATTTCTTAGCAACATCTTTGTTTATTAAATATCGAAATAAGTTTTTCTTAACTTGCGGATTTTGATTTTCCTATTCCCTTACATCCCAGTGAATATATAAATATGGATAAGACGTTCGAGAACCTGTCCGTCTGTCGGATCATACCTCTGAATATATGCTAACTTGAGCCGTATGGTTATTGAATGAGGTATGTAGTAAGGTAGTGAATTTTTTAACATACAAGGGAAAGAGGAACGGCAATTATTGACACAAACAAAAGGAGATTTTTAACGGGTAATGGCGGATATCGATTCGGAAGAAAGCGATCATAACAGAAAATAATTCAGAAATGGACGAAGAAGGCAGAGAGGCCTTATGCGTTCCAAAAGTGGTTGAAAAAACATTAAAGTTTAAAAGTGGTCTCAAAGAAAAATCCAACATTAGGATAATTCAAAAGCAATGAGTGAGGTACGGGTGAGTATTCTATTATGGTTTTCACACATTATGTTTTTGCAGCTGTAAGGGGAATTATCTTTTAAAGATACCGCCAAATACCCTTCCTTACAACATCATTTAAATGGCAGAAGCAGTTAGAAAAAACTCACTAGTACAAAAAACGAAATTTTTGTGATATTGAGCTGAAAGTCATCAAGCACACACATTAATTTATTCACTAATACGAGTACTATTTCACGATTCAAAATCCTTATTTTCTGCAATACGTTATTTTCTTTGATGAACTAAAATTCCCATAATACTTT
The DNA here is from genome assembly GCA_028673005.1 of Tanypteryx hageni. Lineage (NCBI taxonomy): Eukaryota > Metazoa > Arthropoda > Insecta > Odonata > Petaluridae > Tanypteryx > Tanypteryx hageni. Next base: position 126,469,275 of record CM054113.1, on the reverse strand, counting down.
CCAATTTAAACCACAATGATTCTAATATTCTATTTCTAAGCAATGTTCGCATGTTCCGAGTACAGCGCCAGAAAACCGAAACGATATATCACGAGCATTTTTCTGTATGAGGTATTGTATGGAATATATTTTTTGGAAACGTTAGGAAGCAAAGGGATTCGAAGAACGATGATGCATGCGTGCAAGCGGGAAATGGGGGGGGGAGAATGGAGAACATGAGGAGTGGGGGAAAGATTTGATAGCACGAATGATAAATCATCCGCCGCATTGATTTGAGGCTCCACGGAAATTGAGTGATAGATTCAGTACTGCCAACCAAAGAGCGTTTTTTAAAGCTTCATTTCCCTTCGAAGAAGGAACGCACTGTTTAGAATTTAGGGCGTTTACAAAATGATGTGAAGAATGACTAGAGCACATGGCTCAACATCTCGTCATTTGGTCATTATGCAATCGACGAGATCCATTTTGGACTTATCGCAGAGAGTCAGAATGGATTATCGCCATTCATCCGATCGAGCATTGTGTTCCAGATACCTGAATCGTGTAAACACGATCAGAATAAAACGAAATCGGACGCCATGTGGCCGAACGGTTTATCATGCCTGCGCGATAAGAATTAATTCGCCAATAAAGAATTGGATGCAGTTCCAATAGTGCAAAATTAAACGGAGACAATTAAAACATTATTCCTGTGGCTGCTGGATTCCATTCATTCGATATACAATTTCCAACTGGATGCAACCTGTCGCATTTCAAAATATGCAAATAACGCTAAAGCCAGTGTGTGCTACCTTGGACACCGAAAAATTGTAATGGATTTCTCTAACAGCTTAGTATCGATGTGATTTCCCAAAAGACGATAGCCAACTTTAATAAGTGATGTTAAATAACAAAAGTGGAATACTCCTTTAGCCAAAACAACTAGAGGCCTGCAAAACCCAAGTTGACTTCCAGTCACTGTTGAAACAGGTTCTACCACTGACGATGCCCACCTTGTGGGCGAAATGCATTGGGTTTTGCAGACCTCTAGTTGTTTTGGCTAAAGGAGTATTCCACTTTTGTTAGTTTTGGCCAAAGTTATTGAGCTACTATCTATGATGTTAAATAACACAAAAGATCAATAATTCATAGTGATTGATTCTAGAATCTATAAACTCCATATATTGTTGTCAATGTTGATGAGTGCGAGAGAAATATTCGGAAATAGAATGTTTCAAAGGGAACTCCTTGGTCAATATACCTAACGATTTCCAAATTTTGTAATAATCTTGAAATAGGAAAATAATTATGCTATACACAAACTTTTTGAATTTCGCGAATAATTGGTTCCGAAAAACTGAAGCGAAATGCAAATTCGCGAAGTGCAAGTTTTATTTTCCCATAAGACGCAATGTAATAATGGAAGTACGGTTCCAGTCAGCCTAAAAAAAGTCACTTTTTTATCATAAAGAATACAATTTAACAAAAAAAAGAAAACACAACAGAAAATAAAAACCAAGCATCATAAAGTGAAAAACATTATTTTAATTACTTTCAAAAAGCGTAATTACAAATGAGAACCCAGCATTATAAAGCGATAACACTTCTTTCGGAAATTTTATAGTTAATTCCCAGCACACTTTCGCATGCGACTTTCGATCTTCTTAAGTTAATTCTAAGGAAATGCTTTAATATAAATGGATTAACTACTGAAATGGAATGTTGAGTATGTAATACACGGATGTTTTCTTAGGTTCTGAAACAAACATTTCTAATCCGCAAAAAACACTAACATTATAAATTTGTAACATTTATTTAATTAATTACGTTTGAAATGCATAACAGAAAATCAAAATCTAGCGTAAGAAAGTGATAACATTTCTTTTAATTGTTCAAAATAAATCACAAAAAATAAAAAAGAAGCATTAAAGGGACAATATTTCTTTTAGAAATCGCGTTCAAAATACGCGGCAGAAAATCTTACGTTTACAAGATTCTTAGATTTTCATTAAAAATTCGTAAATTTTAAACAAGCATCATCATCGAAAATAGCGGCGTTGGCGGTGAACTTCAACCTGAGATACAAAATAATTAAGTGGAAAGTTATCAAGTTCGTTTATTTCGAAAACTAATAATAATGAGCATTATATATATATATAATATAATAATATGTATTTTCTAGGACGCCAAAATTTAAACTGAACTTTGAATCAAAAAAAGTAGAGGGAATTCACGCATGTTGTCATCGCAAACGCATGACGCAAAATGCTAATAACGGGCGCGAAACAGAAGTAATGGCCATAAAAAATTTGTCGCGAAGTGCAAATTTTTTTTTGCGCTGACTCTCGCAGTATCCGACTATATATAGGACATACAAACAAACATGTTTTTTATACAGGTTGTCCCACAACTAAAGGTCATTACTTCAGGAGATGATTTCGGAGTTAATTTTGAGTGAAAAATGTTATATTAACATGTGTCCAATTTGCAATGGTTACCGAATTATGGGCATTTGATTTGTAATACACTTGAAGGCGCTAGTTACTGCTGAATTTTTACTAAATGAACTGCCGATTTTATTAGAAGATGTTCCTATGTGAAAACGATTGCAAATGTACTACCAGCAGTGCCGTAACTAGGGTATGGCGAAGGTGGCATTTGCCATAGGCGCCAATCGATCCTGCAAAAAATGCCAAAAGTTTATTTTCCCATAAATAAGTATTAATTGAATGCTTAAAAGTTAAAGTTATTGTTAACAAAAACTAATATTTTTTATTAAAACGCAGGATACATCACATTTTACTAAAATGAGGTGTTTCTTTAAAATTTTGCCATAGGCGCTACATCTCCCAGGTACGCCTCTGACTAACAGCTTGTCGGAACACCTACATATTTCAGTAGGACGTACCGACGCACAATATAACAAATGCCGTCCAAGCCAAAGCCCATTATCCAATGAATAAAACTGTAAGATTTCTTCCAATATATAACATTTAAACGTTAAATTTGAGCATTTTCGAACTGAAGACGAAAACCGACGATAGGAAAATTAATCTTCATACAAAAGAAGACCTGCACGCTACCTTTCAGCTTTTCTCCTTGTATTCAAATAGAGATAAGGAATTCCTCCGGAGGTAAACCCATGACTTCAATGTTGACGGTGAGTTGATTAAAATTTAAAATGTACAAAAATTTCCGAATTCGTGCACGAAAAAGAATGAAAAGTTTTTGAGTTAAAAGCGCTTTTCTTATACACCCATTTAAAGCCATATACATACGATCTTGCGGCACATGGCCAAACAGACAATCCTCACTTAATTTAAAGATCTCGTTTTCCATATATATACTTCAATTTAATGAACGTAGTTTTGACAATCCTAAAACAATGCGCTAGTCATTAACAACAAAGTATTTTCACGTTTAACAAACGTAATATTTTCAACTTAAAACAACAGTTGTGGACCGATTCGACACGTACAGGAAAATCAACGATAATAATAAGAAATTTAATTAATTTTTCTTTAAAGTAGTCCGGGTTAGAAGAACGAAAGCTAATATTTTTTAATTTTAATTTGCAAAATAAAAGAAACCTGCACGCCAAAAAATTGTTTTTTACGTGTTATCTTATTGGAAATAGAAATTATCTCTCGGAACCAAAACAGGATCTTTTTCGGAACTTCTTTTTGTCATTGATTTGTTATGCATGGTTAAAGCAAACCTCAATCTTCTGCCTAGTCGTGAAATTTGATAAAGCACACTATAAATGTACGTATACTGTCTTATGACACGCAACCAAGCACACACCTTCGCTTAACATATTGGATGTTTAATGTACAGGAACTAATATTTGATGGATAACATATGGTAGCCACCGTAGATCCTGAAGTGCTCTTCGATGATAAGATTCGTACTAGTTCTGACGAAATAAATACTATGCAAAATCCACAAGCCAGCTTTTAAAAAAACTGGAGTTGTCCGAGAACCGAAAATTTTAAAAGGTGATTATCTTTGTGACGTAACACCCAAGAAAACTTATTTTGCAAAATCCCAGGTGCATGAAACAACCAAAATTATGTGAAATAAAAAAAATCATAAAGTAGTACAAAAAAATTTCCTCTATCAAAAAGCTAACAGCTCAACTTTTGACGACACGTGGTAAATTCTCACCACGCAGCCCATACTGGTTTGTAACTTTATAAGCGGAGGATAATAATGTCATGTTTGGGAATAAAATAAAATAATTCAATATTTTCATATTATTGTTGTTTTCTTTCTCCCAATGAACTTTATTTGATTATTCATGGTTATGTAAACATTCTCCAAAACTGGAAAAATCAAGAAACCGGTATCCTCAAAGTCCCAAGGCGAAATATATTTCTGCAACTGGCATTTTAGGGAATAATTTTGAAACAAGAGAAAAATTCTGCCAGAACCAACTTTTCAGCATATTCCTGACTGAAATAGATCTTATAATCACTTTATGCTATCAATTATTGGCGTTACATTATTTATATGAGTAATATTAACTATTGATTGTGAAAGCAGATCATGGAGTTTTCCATTTACTAAGGGAAAAAATGTTACTTGAGGTCAAGGGCGTAACTACGATTTAGGAGCCCCTATGCAAGTAAAACTTTTGAGGTTCTCATCTATGCATAAAGAAGTCTTTATAGAATTACTTTTATATGATTTTAATTTTAGATTTTATTCAACATTTCAGTTCTGAAAATCTACCTATGAACTTTTGGATGTTACCGAGTATCTGCTGAAAGAGATGGTAAATACTTGAATCTACTTCATGGCCTACAGGTTTGCAGGTAGCTTTTCATTCACTCTGACTTTGAAAAGATCTTTCATTTCACGACACAGATAATGGCAATGTCAAATATATCATCAAAGCTTCAAGTAGATTACTATAGATTTATGCCAGTCTGTATTTGTTCATCATTTCTTGAAGTCTATATAGTTTTCAATCTCCTTTTTCAATTGTTGATAGCGAGAGAAGTTCGTCACTATAGGGAGACTTTCTAGGCATTATTTTCGGGGCCCCCAAAAAGCTTGGAGCCACCACGCACTGCGAGGGTCTGCACCCCCAAGTTATGCCCCTGCTTGAGATTAACACCAAATATTACACAATTAATTGTTCTGTGATAAAGGCATATTATAGTATCTCTCAACTTTACGCTTCAATTAACACTTATAGGGGAAGTGTGTCTAGTATTAAATGACGTCAACCTGAAGTACCGCTGAATAAGAATACCTCCACCCACGCTGCCGTTAGATATAAAGAGTTGGTTGCGATTGAATTATAGAAGAAACACTACATGCAAACAATCTCAAGAATCGACGAAACGTGCGGAGAACAAATAAAATATGTAACAAACAAATTTTAACCGATAAAAATCCTCGAAAATAACTTTTAGACACGATCTGTTCCTAAAATTTCCGGTTTGAACCAAATTACGCAAGCTTTCGTTAAAATTGTAATTGACGCAATATATATGTCTAAGGCATAAGGAGAACGAAATATATCCAAGTCAGATGACAATAACTCATATTTATGGAGATAAAATCACCCTGCCAAGGTACAGGTAAAATTCGAATTCATCCTCTTAGGAAGCTACATATCGTAAAGCAGGGGTCGGCAACCTACGGCCCGCGGGCCACGTGCGGCCCTCAAGAACGCTTTAAGCGGCCCGCAAAGCTGTAATGAAAAAGTGATCAGGAAAAATTCTCATAGGTAATTTTCCATTTTTAGAGTAAAATTATGGTCTCAAAGCATTTTCGGGCGAATTTTTAACGCTAGTAAATTATGTAGACTTTATTTCGTTCATATGAAATCGCAGAATCTCTAGAAAAAGCTAATTTATTCGCTCATCCGGCCCGCCGAGGCTTTCTTGACTCCCAATGCGGCCCTCCGAAGTATTCACAACTGCAAATGCGGCCCGCCATGCAGAAAAGGTTGCCGACCTCTATCGTAAAGGGTCGTTGTAAACGCCTTTCTTTAATGCTGCGGCCGCGTACGAACAAAACGGCGTTGCGCGACCGATAAACATCGTCGCTCTGAGTCCACTTTCATACTCAGACACTTCCCTTGACTCGCACTTTAATATGAAAGTGCAGGACGCCAAAAAATAACGATAAAATGTATGAGAGTAAAAAATGTTCAAATATGAACAAAATTTGAACTTTTTTAACAGCGCTGATTTCAACACTTTTCGTCGCCTCCCAGACGCTCACAAGTATAAAAAGTGCTGTCATCCTAGAATGACCCTGGTAGACTACCTGGGGACCATTCAGGGGGTGGTTGAAATTGGACCCACCCATGTTCAACATTGAACGGTGTTGTGCAACCTCTAAATATCATCCAATCGATCTGAAATTTTGGGCAAGCTTCTAAGTCGGTAAGTGGCATAGAGTGACGGTAGGACAAATTTTTTTCGAAAGTTGTCATTTTATATATAGGTTTAGATGTTTAGATATTTTTATTCAAGTCCTTCGACATCAGAAAAATTTCTTACCTTTAGCAGGATTCGAACCACCTCAGGCTTTATTTTCATTTATTTTATTATATAATTAAATAGATTTCTCGTTTTTTCATTGTGTTTTACATATTTTACCGTTTCGAATAGCAAAGAGGCAAACAACGTTTAAATGAATTTTTCACTAGTAGATGACAAAACATGCATCGTACATTTAATTACAAATGGTAACAAATTTTTTAAAATTTTATTAACGTTTTCTACCAAAACTCTGGACATCGTTTTTAAAAAGTTTTGATATTTGGTTCTATAATCATCTTAAATGCTATGATTTTTTCTGACTTCTACGATAAATTAACTCTCTGCGCATCTGCCTTTTTAGTTTTGAAGTGATTATTCTGACTTATGTTATTAATAATAATTTTTGCTGCCCATTTCTACAGTAACAATGTCACATCTACCAATTAAAATCAAAAACAGACAGGTGGCAGAAATTCTCAGGAATGGTGGACTGAAAAGTAGAAAAATACATAAAGCGTTTAGTGCCTTGTGTTCAGAAACAGTAGTGAGCAGAACTTCGTCTGTCAAGCAATACTATGAAACAAAACATAAGCGGATTCAGCAAAAATGTGAAGAGGAACAGAACATTTCTAGTGAAATATAAAATAAAAACTGCATTCAGGTGCTCTTCTGAAATTCGTTTCAGGTGCATCTAATTTAGTGGCTGCTAGTTTTTCGGTTTCGAATGTAATAGCTCAGCACGGTAGACCGTTTAGTGATGGAGATTACATTTTAAAGAATCGTGGCTCGAATGTGCCCCTTTACTTTTTCAAGATTTTCCAGATAAATTAAGAATCCTTCAGCGAATACGAGACATGCCGGTGAGTAGAAATACAGTTAAGGAAAGGTCAATCAAAATGAGAACCGATATTGGAAATCAACTAAAGAATGGTACAAGACACTGATGTGACGCCATTAGCTCCAGTAGCAATTACTGCTCGATATCCTTGCGGTGATGAACTGCGTGAGGTACTAATTAATTTGGTGACATTAAATGGAACCACTACTGGAACAAATATTTGCAATGTAGTTTTAGACAAACTTTCGAATGCTCAGATGAATATTTCAGAAATAGTTTCGGTAACTACTTACGGTGCACCTCGTATGGTTGGTAGGAATGTTGGTTTGTATAATTGTTTTCAGAAAATGTAGGGCACCCTTTGCTGGGATTGTATTGTATTATACATCAAGAGAGACATTGTGTGCTAAATCTGATTTAAAGGCACTTGATGATGTAATGATAGTTGTAACGAAAGTTGTCAACTATATTACAATCAGTGGTTTTAAAAAGCGACAGTTTCATTCCCTACTAAGTGAAGTTAATTCAGTACGGATTACTTATGTATAATAACGTTCGTTGGCTTAGCCGAGGGTGTGTTCTTGAACGTTTCGTGAAGTGTTTGGATGAAATTGTCATGTTTATGAATGAGACGAAAAAAATGTTACGGAAACTATACGATCTTGAATGGCTGATGTTTTTCACAGATTTCTCTTTGCATTTAAACTATTTAATATTAAGTTACAAGGTTTTGGAAAAACAATTGATGTTGTGATTGATACCATAAAAGCATTTGAAATTAAGTTGAAAATATTTAAACGTGATGTTGAAAGTTGCTGTTTCAAATATTTTCCCCGCTTGAATAAATATGTTGCCAATTTAAAAAATCACGAAAAGTTGGAAACTGAAAAATTTTCGAAATTTTTTTCCTGAAATATTTAATACAACATCAGACGGATGTTCGTCAATATTGGCACAATTCCGGTAAATTGAGGGTATTGCGAAATTCGTCAAATATCCTGACACTTTTATTTTAGAAAATGTGAATCTTGACAAGTTTGAATGATGAATTTGCATGATTTTGAAATCCAACTTGTTGAGTTACAATCCAGTACAATCTGGAAGCAGAAGTTTATTGATTTAAGAATTCGTTTAGAAGCTATTGAAAGTGATCGGTTGATGGGCCTCAGAAAACGAAGTATTGAAAGTTTGGAATAGTATTTCTAAGACATTTGAGTGTAAAAAAATTAGCAATGGCAATTTTGACTTTCTTTTCAAGCACTTATTCGTGTGAGACATTATTTTGGCACAATGAACTTTATAAAGTCAGATATAAGAAACCGACTAAATGATGACGTGAGTGCTTCTTGTGTTGCATTGAAAACTACTAATTACAAACCTGATATTATCCAGCTTTCATCTGTGATACAGCAGCAGAAATCGAACCCAGGAAATTATTAATTGGTTTTATTACATATTTGGTAATTTTTACTTTTGTCTTATTTTAAATACTATTTGCTTTGTCTAACTAAATTTTTGTGATATAAAATATTCTGTTATTTTATTATCGTTCATATGTATATTAATATTTATTAATATAAAAATATTTTATGCTCTCCATTTTTTAACTAATTATTTTGTAACATCAGCAATTTATATAGAGCAAGATGGATAGTAGAATACACATCATGGATTATAGTTCAAAACATTATTAAAAACTTAATAAATATAGAGATGAACTCATTGTCAGTGGCACACGAAAATTTTACTGCTTCCGCCCCTCCCCTTTTGAGCACTCAGCATCAAAAAGGTTTGCCTATATTATGGCTAGCTGCAAGGAGCGAACGGAAGCATGCCACAATCAGAGATGTCGCTAGAAATATATTTACATTAGGGATTAATTCGTATCCAACTTCTGTTTGTAATCATTAAATGTAATAAGTAGGCTTTTGATAGGTATACAACTGCAAACTGCATATGCAATTGCTTATTTTAAGTATTTTTTGTGGGAAAGTGCATATTTTGACGATTTTGCTTTTTTGTGCGTATTTTTTATACCAATTTCCATTTAAGGGCTGATATGTGTGAAATGGTTTATAATTTCTAGATCAGGACTGAGGACAATTGACAACGATAGGACACCTGTGCAAAGACTCATGCTAGAAACAACCATTCTTCACACCGCCTTTCACTCTTCACCTCAATGTCATACACTGCAGATCTGTAGCAGAGTAGAAGCAGCACGCTTACAATGTTGCGCACATTGTAAGCTGTCTTTCCGGTCTCTCTCTCTCTCTCTCTGTCCTTTTCGGGGTTTTCCCATTTCCTTTCTGGTTCTACCTCCCTACCTACCTTCTACCTTCCCCTTCTTTAGCATATATATTCATGTTTGACTATAACATTTTCACCTGATGACGGCGGTTACTCGTTAATCCAGTCTTGTCTGTATATTACTGTGGAAACTGGGCACTCTGTTTAATAAAAGAGTTTTGTTTAGTCTGTGTACTTTAATTTTCAAACAGTTTCACTATAACTTCAACAATGCTTAAAGAGAAGAAAACTGTTAATATGACATTAAATTCGTATGTGAGTGAGGCGGAAGAGTTTTATATTGAAAATACTGTGAGGTCCCTGTAACCGCGGCAAAGAAGTACCAAGTTCAGCAGCATCTCCAAACTTCGAAACATGAAAAAAATAAAGAAATTAATTTGGAGTAAAAATGTCCTTGGTAACCACAGCACTAGCAAAGTCTGGATCAACACGCAGCGAATTTGGTGAAGTCCTATGCAAGGCGTTTGTCTCTGCAATCATACCACTGGCTAATCTGAAGAACGAGCAACTCGTAGAATTTTTGCAGAAGTATACAAAATACTCAATTCCAGACGAGTCAACAATTCGGATAAATTATATGCCTGAATTCTTTAAATAAAGTGGGAGGAAAAGCTAGTGTCCAACATATTTGGGTGTTTCCTGATGAAAAAACCGACGTGGAACAGAGATGTGAGACCAACTTTGTACTTGGTGTTCTGGGAATGGAGAAGGAAAAAGGTAAATCATATTTACAATCCATGGTGATGCTAGACAATGTGAATCATTAAAAATTACTGCTTTTTTAATAATTCACTGAGTCTTTTGTGGCCTTCTGGCATTGTACGTGATCCAGTTCACGTGGTCTGCACCGAAGCTGCCTCTTGTATGTTCAAAGCCATAGGTCTTTAGGTATTGTATCTGAAACTGATACATGTAACGTGTGTAGCACAAGGACTTCACCGAGTTGCTGAAATAGTAGATACATCCTTTCCTGATGTGAATTCGCTGATCTCCACTGTTAAAAGCTCCAAATCGCAAGAAAAAAATTTACTGATGCATGTGGCAACATACCGCTACCTCCTTCACCAGTTGTTTCAAGAGGGATAATATGGTTGGAAGCTCCTGTTTATTATGCAGACAATTATGCAATAGTGAAAAGGGTAGTTGAAGACCTCAACTCTGAGGAAGCCGTTTGTATCGAGGAAGCGCAAGGCGCATTCAAAATAACTAGAATTCAAGAGCAACTTATTTTTATTCGCTCCAAATTAACCTGCATATCGTCAGCCATCACAAAATTATAATCAAAAGGATTGTCACTACGAAACAGCATCAACATTTTAGAAGACGATGAATGTGCAATAAGTAGTTTAGGAAGAAAGGAGTTCTACTAAAAAATGCAGAATATATTCTCAAAAATTCAGGTTTAAAAAAGTTAAAAAAACTCAATGTCGTACTTCAAGGCAAAGAATATATTGTTAGTGAATTATGCCTTGAAATATCGGACGTAGTGAAATTGAATGTTCCAATTGTGTCATGTGATGCCGAAAGCGTGTTCACTGAGTACAAGAACATTTTAAGTAAAAATAGGCGTAATTTTGAGTTTGAGCACCTATTACACCACATGATAATTAAGTGTAGCCATGACTTGTAAATACGTAGATACTCTACAAATTATATATCTCAAAATACGTAATCGTTAACTAAATCTTAATTTCCAATATAATTTTTATTTCTAATATTATTTGTTTACAGTTGAAGAAATGTAATTCTGAAAATAAACTATTATTTCATTATTTTTGAAGAAATTTAGTAAATTTTAAGTGCATATTTACCCCATTTTAGTGCATATTTGACCATTTTTAAGTGTATAACTATCCGAAGCCTAGTAGTAAGACTATTGCAAGAAATCCAAATCATAAGATATGAATAGACGCATATGATATTTTGTTACATAGACTGGCAGAAAATTATTTTCTCAGGAAATAAATTATCATTTTAATTGTATCGCTTAAAAAATACGTTCTTGAATATAAAGCAATTCTGCATTATGCGATTTTATAAGCGATTTTTTGTGGTAACCTTGCGTATAAATTTCGTTAAGACAACAGACAAATAAGATGAGATGTGTAGGATTTTTAACAGTATCTAACGGTCGGCCGAACGGAAACATTTACATCTTAATTTATCGCGTGTAATTAATTCATTTCGACTCTATATACACGCCCGAAGGAAACGAGCCGTCTGGGAAACAAAGCATTGCCGACAGGCGCTCTAAAGCAATAGGATTGCGAGCGGTTTGCAGATGAATCTGATAGAGGGAAGAGTTGGGGCGGGGGATGAAAATAAGTAAGGGGGAGGGGGGAGAGGAAGGGAGTTAGGGAGGAAAGAGAGGAAGAAAAGGAAAGAGAGAAGGAAGGAGAAAGGAAGAATAGGAGAAAGAGAGACAGAGGGAAGGTTAGATAGGTAAATGTCTTTTACGGGCGAAATTTAGACCATAAGGTCCACTCTTACATTTAAGGACGGGAGAGAAAGCGAAAGAGAGAGAGGGAGAAAGAGAGGGATGGAGAGAGGAGGGAGAACGGAAGGGAGGAAGAGAGGATAGAGAAAGAGTGATAGGGAAAGAGGGAAAAAAATAAGGGAAGGAGAAATAGGGCGAGAGGGAGGGAGAATGAGAGATAGAGGGAAGGAGGGAAAAAGGAAGGGAAAGAGAAAGTGGGAGAAGGGGAAGGAGTAAGAAAGGGAGAGAAGGAGAGCAGGGGGAGGAGAGGAGGGCGCCTCGCGGAGAACGAAAGATAATCGCAGCGGCAGAAGAGGAGACGCCCGCACAACATTCACAAAGAGCGAAGGACTTTATTGGCTCATTTTGCGAATCCGACTCACCGCTCCCTCCACTTGCTTCTTTTTTTCAGAGCGATCTGATTCACGCGGCGCGCCCACCCTTACCTCCCAAATCCCCTATCACTCCCTTCTCCGCATTCTATGTTTTCTGATTCCGCCATCATGCTAAACGAAATGACCGTGGAGAGGACGACTGGCAATCGAAAAACGGTGATTGCAACGGAATTAATGGTCAAATATTCTTTTTCGGAAACCATACACACTCCTATTTCAACCCAGGTTCATTTTCCGTACGAAAAGTGGGCTCGACAGACATCCACAGCCGTATAAAATCACCTCACTCTCCGATCGATCAGTGGAATAAAATTTCTTCTTTCACTACGTATACAAAAGTCCTACTTTAGAGTGCATATATCTTATAAAATACAAGCGTAATTTCCCGTTAAATAGGACGGGTATGCGTTAATTGAGAATGAATTTTAAATAAAATTTAAAGAAAGAATTAATGAAACCAACTTTAATATGACTTTAACAATAACAATAAAATTCACATAACTTACTTTTCTAATTGGTTTTGAACTAAAGAAATATTATTGAAACTTTTTTCGTTAAAGATTATGACACAAAACTTTCATATCCGCCAAAATCTTTCTTCGTGAAACATTCGATTGTTTTTTTCAGGTTAATGGTTTTACTTTTTATTTTATACAATAACAAACAAATATGTATTAAACTTTTCTGTTTTAGCCAAAAATTAAAAACCTGCTCAACCTTCTTAGAATATTTCTCAAAGTCTTTTAAAAATTCATCAATTAAGACAAGGCTTGGAAGGATTCGATTTACATCGAAAATGTCGATAAAGATCGAATTCGTAGAAATTCCAAGATCGAAGAAAACGATATGTCGATAAGTGTCCATTATTCACTACTACATTTTCTATGAAAGTATTCTTCAGGATTTTTAGGCTGGTTTCCAAAGGAAACAGCCTTATGAAATGGTCCTGTCTGTGTGTGTATGTGTCTCATGAAAACAACTTTTGCATCAATAGACCGATTTTAATGGAATGACGCTTGTGCTGTCAGGGCCCTCCTCCGAGCTAAATTTTATTTGTCGAAGATTAAAATCCCGGGTTCGATTCCAGGAACGTTTTTCCCAATTTATTATACGAGTTGTTGGTGCTTGCATACTGCAAGCGCTTAAAAATCACCATATACCAACTTTTAAACTCGTAAATAAACCAACGCGACAGCATTTGAACTTCCCATTTAAATAATGGCGTTCATTTTCTGTGAAATTAAGGCATCTGAAACAAATCTAATACTGGAATCATTGTTAGGAATAGATCGAGTGCCAGAGGATTTTAAACTGACTTGGAGAAGAAGGTTAGTAGAAACAATATAAAAAACATTCAAATAAATTTGTAACTCCTTTATTTGCATTTACAAAACCAAAACCATATGCTGAGAGTTAGCGATATGAAAATTAAATTAAATATTCACTATAGAATTATCGATCTCGGCTGAAGACAAATTCCCGAATAAGCACAAGTATCAAAGGTTGAAAAATTAAGCGTGTTTGTCTTATGCGAAACACCACTGAAGACGGCAGAAACGTGCTTATGGTTATATTTAACCAAGTTATAGCTATTGGAGCCGAAGACATGTTTTTCAACTTCTGAAACTTTTACCTATTCTCGAGCTAGGGTCTCCGCCCCTGCGCACTAAGCGAATTTCTCTCGTAATGATAACTATTTATAGTAAATTTTATTTGACAAAAGTAATTATTCTGTAAAAGAAGTCATTTCAAACACCACAATTGAAACACGTAAAGCGTTTGCATTTTAAATAATTAATTAACAAATTTAAAAAAATATTTTTATTGATGAAATAAAATTACTACTCAATAACAATTAAATACACTACATTAATTTTCCTACCATTTTGAGCTAAAACATATAATTTTCTTTTAACACCTACCCTTAAACATCCAACAAAAAGTTGCTCGTGTGCAGAGCAAGGATTTCGCGGATCAAGTCCAATTATTTTAAGTGATTTTCCTTGAGTTTTATTGATGCTCACTGCGAAACTTAGCCAAATTGGAAACTGAACCCTCTTAAATTGAAAGTCTGATGGTATTATTGGATTCCTACGAAAAAAGGACAAACTTCTGTTTATCACTCCATGATTTAAAAAAGGTCAAACTCGTTCACGCCTTTTATTTACAGCCCAAAACTGTATCTAATCAAAAAATTGATATAAGTGAAAGTTTCATCAAAATCGTTGCTGAGTTAAAGTCAAAAAACCTAAATTAGGACCGGTCCTTACATTACGGCCCTTTGACCCCGTAAACCGATTTTTCCATTATATGCTCGAAAATGTGCCTCATCAAAAATTTGGTATTTGTGATGGATTCATCAAAATTAATTAATTGGTTGCTGAGATATCTTTTAAAAAAACTAAATTTAGACAGACCTTTCCATCGAGACCCCTCGACCCCGTGAACTGATTTTAATTATATTTGGCACTATAACTCTCACGATAAACCTGAAGCTGACGCCAAGTATTGAAGCTCCTATCTTTATTTCCTGATGAGTTACGACTTCCACAGAAATGCACACAGGCATCTTCTTTTATTATTATAGATTTTATCAAAATATGACATTTACGGTCAAATATATGAGGTTCTTTATCTTAAAACTTTGCATATATTATCGGATTAAAAACATTCATTTTAAAAATGCTGATATTAATGGAAACGTATGCTATTCATCATAGCCAATCAATGGAGATAACAAAGATTGCTCGAAACATTGAAGCTAAACCTTTTAAACACCATTTAAGCATGAAGAGGATTCAAGATGCGTGGAAAGAAACGTATATAGCATCAGTTATTGCAAAATAACTGCAAATATAACAAATTTATGATTTAAAATAAATAAGAAACATTTATGGAGCCGCAATCAAGCGAATAGCTACATATCAGAATAGCAATTGCATATTGTAGCAGAGTTTAAGGCGATTTTAATTATTTTAAAAATTAGCTTAATATATCTCTATTAAAAATATGATCAAATTCAGGATGTTATTTTGTCTTAAATATCATCGCCAGTCGTTAAAGGATTTTTCGTTAATTTTCAGAGCTGTATTCCCATTTCATGTTACAATAATGATATAATTCCTCACTTTTGAAAAATACAATCGCATCAATACTAAAGGGGAAATGGAAAGTGGTTTATGTAGGAATCGTATAGCCACCCCAAAAAGGATATTGGATTCATTAAAATTAGATCAAAATTATTTAGGATCGTAGTTTCAACGTTGAGTAATCACAGCACTGGATTTTAAATAGGTAAATGACCGGCGAGGACTCTGGCAAATGTGTATCAATGTGTATGTAATGTGTATATGGTTAACTTGAACGTTTAAAAAGAAATTTCTCTCGTGAGTAAAGATGATCTGTACCTTTTCTCTATATATACAGCGTATCATCCTTTGGGTATGTGTCATAAGCTTACGTAAATCTCTCAAGAGGGAAAGAGAGGCTGAGAGTGATTTGATATGGCGCGTATTACCCGAATCCATCCGGAGGAGAGGAAAATGGGTTCATATTGCGAGATCTCGCACTCGATGTGGCTGGGAGCCAAGGTTTCTGGCTGCTCATTTTACAATTATTAATCCGTAATTCAAGAATTTTATCGCAGTGGTGGAGGAGAGAGAGAGGGTACAGGAAAACGTTACAACTCACTTAGGCACTAAAACCATTCGCGATGTCATATGTAATCTCTCGGGAGAAAGAAGGAGTAGAAGAAGGAGGTGAACATTAAATTGCTGTGTGAGTCGTGTTTTGAAATGGCCCTAAACCAAAATGAATGCGAAAGGTGGGACCGCTAATCGAGGCAGACAAAATTCACGAAAGGAGAAACTCAGAGTCATGACGTCAGGCACGTTATTCAAGTTATTTCGATAGCGCCAGAGTGAATATAGTCATTACTATAGTTATTGCTAGTTTACAGTAATATATTGCATTATATTACCCTGCAATTCTCTTGGTTTATTGGGAGTACATGGTTAAACAAAACAAAACTCTCCCAATTTGATATAGCGATATGAAGAGCGTGTATTAAACTAACAAACACGATATAATACCCAGACGTAATAACTGACAGGTACTTCTTTCAATAGCCCGTCTCCGCTTTAAGCACTTTCGCTTTAGCAAGGGTTTCAAAAATCCTTTGAATATCACATTCACTTTCGCACAGTTTCGGAATGGCCTCCAAACATTAAATAAATATATAATGTTTCAGTTTAATTCAAATGGTTATAATAAAGAAAGAAGAAAGCAAGTCTGACTTAAATATAACGAAATTTTAGCACGTTGAATTGAATATGACGCTAAAATGTAGCCCCCAATTTGTAAATATATCTCACTTTACATGGTATTTTCCTGGAACGCATAGACCGTACAAAGCATGGTACAAATCACGTCATTTTGCTATGCTCTTGGGCAATATAATTGCTGAGAGGTTCACCACGAGAGGAATTTCCGAGAGGACGAATACTCGTACCATTGGCTTTCAACTAATTATCCGTTACACAAATAATACAAAGAAAACTAAAACCGACAAAATACATAAAGGGATTCTTACAAACCCCTCTCCCACTCTACAAGTACTGTCATCTCTTTACTTCGTTGTTTCGTATGACGCCACAGCCAATCTCACCTCAATTTCCAGAATGGAATTCAAAGAAACGGATATCAGAACGTTACACAATCCAAAAATGAATTACAACATTAAAGAAAGCATAATTTTAAAAAAATAAAGTCCGAAGAAATTCTACATTACAACAAGGCTCGGGTTTCCAACATTGCAACGGAAAGTGATTTCTCGAATGGCGAGATTAGAAGCTGTGTGGAGGGTGACGAAACCAGGTGAAAATGAATTGCGGGATGGCAGGACGGATGTGGGTGAGAAAAAGGGGGATGAAAAAGGACGGTTTAAGAAAGGGGAGGGGGCGAGAAGAAAGGGGATGGTGTGAAAAAGGGGATGGGTGAGAAAAAGAATTCATTTAGGACGAAATTGCGACCATAAAGTCCCTTCTAACATTTAAACCTTTTGCCATATAATTACGATATTAACATATTAAAAATAGATTAATCACATACGAATTGCAATATAATAAATATTAATGGGGAGGTGAATAAAAGGGAAGGGTTAAAAAAGGGAAGGGCGAGGAAATGGAGCGGGGCGATAAATTGGTCGCTATTTCTCCACATGAAAGCCGTACGGAGAGAGAACGACGAATGAGAACAAAGTACGATGATTGGGCGCGACTGTCAAGGAGAGTGGGATCGTGAAGGAAGATCAAGCTGTGGCACAGGAATGTGGTAAAGTGGAAGAACTGAGGCGAAGGAGTGACTGTGAGGGAGTGGATGAGTAGGGCGGATAAGCGGGGTGCGGGAATGGGGTGGGAGAGACGAAGAAATGGACAGAAATGGGAGAAGAAGGAGGAAATGAGGAAAAAAAAGGACCGAATTGGATCAACGCCGTTTTCCAAATTAAAACACATCAATATGATGTATTCAAACATGAAAGGGAGCTTTCATTCCGATCACAATTATTTTCTTTGATTGTAAATACTGTATATCATAAACATATTTTCGTGGCAAACATTAATAAATTATAGATCAATTCCAATCTACTAAATTCATAGAATTTATATCGGAATATCTGGAATCAATGTAGGTAATTTTTTTAAATAGAAAATATTAAAAAACAGGTAATACATACAAACAAAAGAGGGGTGCGGAGGTGAGGATTGGGGAAAGTATGAAGGGGATTGGTTAAAGGAGAATATGAAGGAGAGGGGGGATTTGGGCGAAAATAGGAGTCAACCCTATGCCTGTTTTTTTATTGCTTGTTACATGATGATGGTTATCATTCACCGAAACCGGTCGTGTATGTATTCGTTTGTGTGGAATCAGTCAAAGTAATTTTAAAAATATTTTACCGTTCTTTTTGGTTTCATGTTGTCATATTTTCAGAATTAATTTTTTCGTATTTCATTTCCAATTATCTACACGTGCATGTATTAGTATTTTGCACACGGAGCTAAAAATTCTTCGAATTACGAATTACCGAGGTTTTCGAATTAAAAATTTATTTTACTATGAAAATAATTCTGTTTTTGTCGGGTATGACTAAGGGTTCGAATTATGCCGAATTTCGAAATTTGGGTGCTCGAATGAACGGGATTTTACTGACAATGAATACGAGTATACTTTCTATGGTGGATTTGATTTTAGCAACCTCCTTCCCAGTATTGAAATAAAAAATACCGGATCACATGGATGCGGATTTCATATTAATTTGAAGGGAATCGATTTTCACCGTTGTGAAGCAAAGAGGTTTCGAAGAACCGTTAATAGGGCATCGCTGCTCATTTGCTGTTGCCACAATCCTTTTAAAGGATGACGGGATAGAGAGAAAAGAAAAACGGGAGGGAAAGAGGAAGAAGCGGGAGGAAGAAGATTTAAGGAGAACAAGTGAGAGGAGAAGAAATGTGAGGAGAGGGGATGATGGCGAGGGAAAGAAGAAGGAGGGAGAGGAGGATAAGTCGTTGGGAGAGGAGAGATTGTAAGAAGGAGAAGAGAAGGAGAAGGGAGAGGAAAAGAAGGGCGAGGGAAAGGGGATAATTGAGAAGGGAGATAGAGGAGAAAAAGAGGGGGGGAAATAAGGGGGAGGGAGAGGAGATGAAGTGGGAGGATGAGAAGGGGAGGAGATAAGAATAAGGGAATGGGAAAGGATAAGGAGGAAGAATGTGAGAACAAAATGCAGGAAGTGTAGGGGAATGGAAAAAGTGCGATACAGAGAGTGAGGTGTAAGGAAGGAATATAAAAGTGAGAGGTAAGTGAGAGAGAGAGAAAGGAGAGGATAGGTGGTTGAAGGATGGGGAAGGGGTTGCACTCTCCCTTTTCCCCTCTCTCCCTTTTCTTCCTCTACCGTGATTTGGATGCAGCGAGCGAGCACACGCGGTGAGGAACGGAGTCTGGATTGGTTGGAGGGCGTTGGGATTGCCCAAACGGAAAAGGGTTTACTGTTTTTCGCGTTATGAGAAATCGCGCGGGCGGATGGCGCTATAACTAGCCATGGTCGAATCTCACGAGTCGTTAAATTTCCTCGAAGCGAGTGAGAAAGAGGTTTAGGGAGCGAGACGGGAGGTGGGGCGAGAGAAGGGAGGTAGCGGAGGGAATGGGTGAATGGGGGATGAGATGAGGAGTGGTTGGAGGAGGATGGTGGGAATGGATGGGATGAGATGGGGAGAGGATGGGATGGGTTGTGGAGGGATTGGATGGAGAAGTGGGTGAGGAGAATGGGGGAGAGGATTGGATGGAGGAGTGGATGAGGGGAATGGGAGGAGGAATGGATATGGGGGTGGATGAGGGGAATGGGGAGGAGGAATGGATTGGGGAGTTGATGGGGGGAATGGGGGGGAGAAATAGATGGGAGAGTGGATGACAGGAATGGGGGAAGGATTGGAAGGGGAAGTGGACGAGGGGAATGGGGGAGAGGATTGGATGGAGGAGAGAATGAGGGGAATGGGGGAGAGGATTGGATGAGGTAGTGGATGAGGGAATGGGGTGAGGATTTGATGTGGGACTGGATGAAGGGAATGGGGGAGAGGATGGAATGGGAAGGGGTGGAATGAGAGTAATGGGGGGATGGATGGGGTGAGTTAGAGGAGGGACTGGGAGAGGATGGAAGGGGGAGCAATGGCTACTATTGGAGCATTGAATTTCGAGGATATGTGTGTTTATTCCTATGGGACCGCACTATTTCCATTCTCTCGTTTCTTTGCTTATTTTTCCGTCCACTCGAGTACTGCGCATATCTTATGCTTTCCGTTCGTTTCTTTCTAATCTATCTCTCTCTATCTCTCTTCCTCTCTCTCTCTCATCTCTCTCTCTCATCATCTCTCTCATCTCTCCCTCTCTCATCTCTCCTTCTTTCTCATCTCTCTCTCTCTCTCTCCTTCCTTCACTCTGCTGATCGAGAATTTGTATTCTATGCTTCTCGGTGCCGCATTTGGTTCAGACCATAGAAATACGTCTCAAATCTCTGCCGCAGAGTTACTCGAGATGTAAGAAAGGAAGAGAAGAAGTTTCGTTGCGTCATCGACACCACAACCACCCCTTCCATCCCTATTATAACGTGGGAAAAGGGATGTGAATCGAGAATGGAGTGTGAAGGAGGAAGGGAGTGGAAGGGAGTGGAAGGGAGGAGGGGGGAGTAAGAGGAATATGAGGACAGAACTGTGGAATGGGGAAAAGGACTGAGACGGAATATACAGGTCGGGGGCGTTCCGAAGGCGCCAGAGACGTGGAGAGGGCGGCGGCGGTTGAGGGGGAGGGGGCGGGGCGTATAGAGCATTCCGATTGCGGGGGAGGAAGGAAAGCCTCCGGAAAGAAAGTTTCGAGAGTGCCCCGTCGTTTTTTCCGCTCTTAAATTCCGCTGCAAATATTCTTTTTATCATCTCCTTCCCATTTTTACTTCTGACTTCCGAGGAATCCTTGAAATTAAAAGTGGTCGGCAAGAGGGAGATGAAGGGAGACAATTTTACAAAAGGAGACGTGCATTTCCACAGAAGAGGCTCGATGTGCGCTATGTCGCGGTAGTTTCTTACTTTTCGGATTAACGACTGGAAAAAGGGTTTACTTAAAAAATAAACGCCCGAGGAAACTTGGGAGAAAAATAGTAATCCGTAATGCTAAATGGCACCAGGATGAAAAATAGAGCCAAGATTTCCAGAATAATGAAAGCGATTTTTCAAGAAAGTAAATAATGACGTTCTTTAATTCTGAACAGTTATTGGAAGAGTTCAAAATATTTTTGAGCTCCCTTTTCGTAAATGAAATGATTGTAAGCAAAGCAATAACTCCATCGATTTAACATTGTATTATGGACACATAATTTTATTTAAAATATTGTAAACTTTCCTTACCAAAGATAAATAACGATAAACAGAAATTGAACTGAAATTCAACTCCTGTAAAACTGAGAACGCCATTAAAGGCATTTCAAGGGGTTACATTAAATACATACTACTAACATACCAAACTTCTTAATCTTTACGTGACAATTGCAAATTAAGGCACGGGAGAATTTGAACGCCAATATAAAGGAAAGTAACAGAATAAATTACTTTAGATATATCGAATAATTCAGCCAATCAGCCCGAAATATTTTTTTTTTTGTAGAGAAGCACTCCTAGATTCGACGAACGGAATCACATTTCATACAGTAATGGGCAATTTAACCAGAAGCAGGGTGAATCCAAATATTATGGTCCACCCAGGGACGAGAGGAGGACTATGTGGGCGAAATCGAACCAACTTCCACAGGAAGTACGCAAATGAGTTATTGAAACTACTCTACGTAACGAGAAACCTTACGAGAAGGAATGATGAGGGGATTCTATGGGAAAAGGCATTGATGAAGGACCTCTGGAGCAGAGCGAAAGAGAAAGGAGGGATAGAGGGAGAAACGACGTATAAAGAAGGGAGAAGGGCAGGCCGGAAACGAAGAGAGGGATGGAGTGGGCGGAGTGTAGGGTGGACGAAGGGTGCTTGGAGAGGGCTGCTGGAAGAGACTGGAAGAAAAGAAGGGTTAGAAAAATAAGGGAAAGAAATCTGGAGGAAAGGAGAGGGGTGCTCGAAAGAAGAGGGAAAAATGTAACGGAAGAAGGAAGAGGCCTACGCAGATTTATTGGCGCAATTATTTACACCGATCGCAGAAGAAGAGCAAGATCCGTTCCTTACACCTCGACAGTAAAAGCAGAGAGTCTTACGGAACTAGTAAAATACTCGATAATAATTTTACGGGAAGAAATAGCAGTGAAAATAATTAAGTTCTATTAATAATGGCATCTGCACATAATATCATATTGTCTGCCTCTGTATTTTTCTAACACCTTTGGATAAAATTAGAAGCTGATATTTTGCACTCGCAACTAGTCATCAGCTATTGCCTAGAAAGATTAAAAAAACTCTTAATAAAGGAACTTATGCAGTTTCTTCGTTTTGTATAGTTAAAATTGCAAGAATCGAGTGTCCTTTTCAAGAATACCTCCGAAATAATTGCCGCAAATGATATCGGCGACAGAATGCTCTCTCCAGCCATCAATCGGCAATAAGATGCTGTTTGCTAACATGCTTACCAAAGTTTGTTCTACTTAAAGTAACATTAAGATAAATTAGTATCCGCATATTAAAATATATATACACTTTTTCCCATAGAAAATCGATTTATTTTATAAACGCACTTCATTTTCTGTTCTATCATCAAGTTGAGAGATGGTTCAAAATTCGATAAATTTAAATCTATTATATATTCTGAAACCCACTTTAAAATCAGAATGCGTTTTTTGTCCTATTTGTACAACTTACAGACAAAGAAAAAGATATCAAGAAAAAAAGATGAACTTCATGTAATAGACCTCTTCTTTGAAAATTATAATTTGGCTATCCAGGATTTGATAAAGTGATTATAAAACACGGCAATTTTGTTAATTCGAATTTTAAGGTTCATAAGAGACTGTCATATTCTTTAGTTTATGTTGTCCTCTCATTATAATTCCCAATCTGCATCGTTTGCTATCTCTGAACAGAATAAGATGAATTACTGGCTAAGATAAAATGTAAAAACAGCCCCTGTAATGTTACAGAATAAGAAAAAGAACAGAAAAAGAGCTGTTTCACGTATGTGTGGCATTATAAAAATGAGAAATTATAGAAAAGAGAGAGAAATTAGCATCAACAAGAATTTGATAAGAGGTCGGAATAGAGCGCATTGAGAAAGGAATGCTTTGGATATAATTTCATTAAAAGTTTAAATAAGAATTAAGCGGGATTAATATCGCTTTAGCGGACTACAAAAAAGGAAAAAATTAAGGACCCTCCGCATTTCGACAAGTGAATCACGACTTTAGCTTCGCGAGTATCAAAAAGGAATAGTAAAGGGTGGGATTACAATGGGGAAGGCTTTTGTTGAGGGTACTATAAAATATTGGTCGAAGGAAAAGAAAAGGACTAAGTGCATAAATGAAAGAAGACACAGACTAAGAGGTACGGTTAGACGGATGTGCGTAGAGCGGAGTGGTAGGAGTTGTCGCTGAAAGAAGTTCTGAAAAGTGGCTAAGGGAATATATAGGATAAAGGAAGGGGTTGGGGGATGTTGGTGTGGGATGAGACTGGAAGAGACGTAAGGGCAAGAGGGGAGTGGATAAGGGAGGAAGGAGCAAGGGGGAGGGGAAGAAGCGTAAAGGATGGGTGCAGAGAAGGGTGAGAGGAGAGAATAATGGGATGAGGGAGCGGAAGAGAGGAAAGGATTAATTAAGCGTGAAGAAAGGCAGTGAGAAGTCGGGGTAGGGGGAGAGGGAGAGAACAAAGGTGCGGATGGAGAGGGAGGTCAGGATGGTGAAGAGAGGGAGAGAGAGAGAGAGAAGGGAGGGAAAGGGGTTAGAAGACTTCGGGTTAGAGAATGGGTTAAGGAAGAGAGGCGTGAGAAGGAGAGGAGATGAATGAGGTTTACCGCTTGGGGTTTCTTTACGTATTTTGATGGAGCTCAAGGTAAATGGAGGAGGGAGGCATTTACATCCAAAACATAAAGTTTGAGTTTGCGAAGAGCAAGGAGGGGGAGGGGGACGAGAAGAAGAGAAGGGTGATTGGACCGCCAAAGAAATGACGACGGCTGCAAGGCTAAGACTTGCGGCCTTGCAGATACAGATCAAACCGAGAGGTTATTTGAATTAGCGCGAGAGGAAGGAGATTAATTTGTGAAGTGGTGGGTCCGGGAGTAAATTTTTAATTAAGGGCATATGGAAATACGACTCCGAGTTGTTTTGATAGATATTGCCCTTTTAAGACTTTACAATTGGGTTCCAGTGTGTACAAATACATAATGAGCCAAAGAAGTGTAACGTGTAGTTGAACAGTATCCATAAAATTCATGGATAAAACAAGTAATAATATAATAATAAATTTTTACAATAACTTTTTTATAGATAATGACTTCATATGCATTAACGTAATGTTATTTTCAATAACTTATGTTGCATTATTTAAAATATTTACATTGAATTTGTTTGAAGCAATTATATATTCATTCAGCACTTGTATATCCATACTTAATTCAGTAAAAACTTACTATCGGCTGTTATGGGAGTGTATTCACAAACTTTTTCTCGTTTTCCATTTAATCTAATGAAATCATACTATAATGGACCAAACGTGAGTTTGTCTGTCCGGATTCTGATTGTATGACCAGAATCGACAGCCCTGCCTCTGGCGACAAGGAATAGTAATTTTAAAATAAAAATTTAATGTATTTGTTTCTGAATTGGACCAATTTTGCATGAATTTCTAAGTCAGATGACTCTCTTAGAACATATCTTTACGATTCATCCTCTTTCCAAAATCGAAGATAAAACGTACGATTGGAGAACAGGAATGAAAATGATCGATACAGAGGATATCCACAGACCATCTCACAACAAATTAATACTGAATTATACACAATATAAAAGAGATGAAAGCATGAACATTATCGTGTAACCACAGTTATATTCAGAATCAATCGCAAGATAAATTATTTTTTATTATTTCAAGTAAATATAAACATTTATGTTACCTTGGAAATGCCAATCAATGAATTACAGTGAAAGAAAACATCAGTATTGTTGCCAATAAACTAAAATTAAGATAAGCAATTATTTTGCACGTTAAATAAATAATAATGTTAATGAAGTCAGATACAGAGATTTGAATTGATGAATATTTGAAGGACTTTGAGGGCATTTTCTGGGAAAGATGCGTGTTTTTAATCATTAGCTAAAAAGAAGAAAAATATTAAAATTTATTTTATGAAATCACGTTTTGCATCCACTAAAAAGTAAATAAATTTCTATTTTGAAGAAAAGGTAGATCCCGCCCTATTAAGACTCCAATAGAACAGTTCAGCCATTAAAATAATCTTTTGATAATTGCCCACACAGTTGACCGGATATTCCTATATCACTGATATATTTCGTAGGACTCACGAAGAAGTATCTCAAAGAAATATTCCAATCTCAGTATAGAAATATAAAAGAATAGTTAATGAAGGCTGGAAAATAAAGACAATATTTCTAAACATAATTATTGCATCAAGTATCCTTGGAAATATTAAAAATAAATTTCCTAGTGTCAATCTCGACCTAATCAAGACCATTATCTATCTCTCCCTCCTTCTGTCTCCTTCCCTCTCTCCTTCTCTCTCACTCCCCCTCTCTTCGCCTGTCTCTCTCCCCTTTCTTTCTTTCTCTCCTCTTTCACGTACTAAAGCATTCAAAGCACGCTTTCTTCACGCATGTAATACAAGATTGGAAAGGTGTACTCCATGTCGGAGTACACAGAGTTTCCAAATGCGTTCTTTGGGAATTCACCATGTTCTCAATATTTTTCACTCAGATGAGTATTTAACGAGAAGCTAGTGAGATAGGTTGTAAAATACATGTAAGTCCTTATGAAAAGTTGTCGTTATTATTGTTCGAATTTAACCAAAATTGGAATCGGTCGACAAACTTTAATATAACTTCATAATTCCAAATTTCATCAAAATACATCCAGCGGTTCCCGATTTGAAACAAAGGAACATTGTAAACTACATGTAGGTCCTCATATAAAGTAGTCATAACTGTTGTCCAATTTTAACCAAAATTGGAATCGGTCAACCAATTTTAGCAAAATTCCGCAATACCAAATTTCATCAAAATACGTCCAGCGCTTCCCGATTTGAAACAAAGGATCATTGTTAACTACATGTAGATCATGTAAAGTGGTCGTAATTTTCGTCTGATTTTAACCAAAATTGGAATTAGTTGACCAATTTTTGCAAAACTCTCCATTACCAAATTTCATTAAAATACGTCCTGCGGTTCCCGAATTTTAACATGCGGACAGACGGACGGAAACGACCGCCCCTATATGCGTTCACTTCATGCACTTTGTGAAAAGAGCACAAAATAATACTTGAGAGGACAATACAATCCCGAGGTTTAACAATGACAGGGTCGGTAAGGCAACATATCATTAAATAGCTTAAATTCTTCCAATGAATATGATTTAAACGTATAACTTGAGTGATTTCGGATAGTAGGTAAAAATGTGACGATAATAGTAAGAAACGTCATTTATTTTTCTTTAAAACGTTTCAGGTCTGAAGATTGTACGTCAATTAATTATAATTTGAATTTGCAAAAGAGTAAAAGCCTGTAAGTCGAAAAATCCATTTTTAAGGGTTATCTTATGAGAAATAAAAATTATATACTGGAGTCGAACAAAAATCATTTTTTGGAGATTTTCTTTCCATATATGCCTTTTACTATAAGAGACAAACACGCCTACCAAATTTTAATCTTCTACCTACTGGAATGGTTGCTAAATTAGCATTACAATCAGTTGCAAATAGTGTAACGGTTAGTGCGTTTGGCGATGAAGCTGAAGTTATGAGGTTCGAATCCCAGAGATATATTTCTTGCCTAATTTTAGAAAAGAGATGAAAGCAAACATATATATATATATATATATATATATATATATATATATAATAGGCAAGTTCATTTAAAAGTTATTAAAAAAAGTTTATTTAATTTGGACCATTTTTTGGTAAAATTAAAATTATTATAATCGTATTTTATTCGAACTACTTGATTAATCTTAGCAATAAGCAAAGTACAGTTTTGATAGCAAAGATGTCTCTAAAAATGTATCCATAAACAGAAAAAATTCTACCGGAGACACGTGGTTACTGTAAAATACGATTAATAACGCGTGTTCTCCCACGTGCGTTGTTTAATCATAATTTGTAGGTCGAAATAATATAATGATCACATGGATAAAGAATAAGGCATTCGATGACAAATGTTTCATGACTTTATGATAATGGTTCCAAAATTCGTAACAATGTTTAAGGACAAAATAAAGTATATAATCACAAAAAGAATCAGTATTAAATAATTTCAAATAAATTATAGTGGCAAACAGTTTTCCCCTGAAACAAGTCCTACAAGAAGAAGTGGATCCTAGCCAAAATGTTCTAGAATATAAAAAGAGAAGAGGCCAATGTAATCCACCTCCAAAACATTTCTTCTAAAGCAAAACATTTGGAAAGAGGGGATCTAGCTTTGGCTCCTATACTTGTATTTGGCGAAACAAGACGATTTATCCTTTCATGCTACCTGTGAAATACAACCTCTACTAGGCACGATAAAGAAAGTGAGAGAGGGGGGAGAGAGAGAGTCGAGGGGAGGGGAGGAGGTGAGGGGAAGGAGAGGGATGGAGAGAAGGAACGGAGAGGGAGGCAAGAGATAAAGGGAGCAGCTAGGTGTTGGCGTCGCAGCGCGAGAGATCGGAGGGAGTGGAGTCGAGGCTTCCTACTCAAACGACCTTTGACCCCCGGGCGGCACCCATGCCTCTTCGGTCCGACGCAGCAACAATCAACCCTCCCTGTTCCAAGCGAGGTACTCCTTCACCTCTGTCTCCCCCCACCTTTATTCCGCCCTCTCCCCTCCATTCCATCTTCCTCCCCCTCTATTCCGTCCTCCCCCACTATTTCACCTTCTCCCCTTGTATTCCATCCTCCCTCCTCTATCCCGCCCTCTTCCACCCACACGAGGCGCTACTTCTTTAAAAATATCGACCCGGTGGAGGATAAGACGTCCCGAAGGGGAGGAGGGAGGATTCGCAGGGAGGAAGGTCACGGCTCCTCAAAAGAGGGAGGCTCAGGCGGGGTAAAAACGCGTGAAGAATGTGAGGAGGCCGAGAAGTTGCGATGTTTTATGGGAAGAGAGACTCCGAGGTGGGCTGGGAGGGATGGGAGAATGTCGGCGAAAAGGGGGCGGGAGGTTGTGGCCGGAGGTATGTGGCCTCACGAAATTGTTGCGGAGCGGCAAATATGAAGAGCACCGCAGGGTAAAAAAAAAACAAAAGAACAAAAAACGCTTATTAAAGGATGCATTCGATGGAAATTACGATGAAATGGTGCTAATGCAATAAAAAATGAACGTACGTGTGATGCCACTCCTAGATTTAATAAATAAATAGTGATATGACTTACCAAAGAGTAAAAATCGAGTTTGTATGCATAATTATTTCTCGATCAGTTGAAAACAATATACTTTGACATTTATTTTGTTCTGAAAAGAGCTCCAATTATATAGACCTCTGTAGCAGCCGCGACACCGTGTCTAGAGCTGGAGCTTCAAATAAAAACAAAACAATAAAGAAAAAGCTGATATTATTATCAAATAACACATTCTTTTTCAAGAAAATACGAATCCAATTATGTCTACTTACGAATGGTTGGATTTGTAGATATCCTTTAGAAAAATGCTGTGAAAGTACTTTTAATTTACATGAAACAACGCTAGATGGTAGTGCACGAGGACGCGTCAAACTTTTTGGGATTTAAATATTTTGAGAAAATAGATTTTACAAACTTAAAAACAGGTCAATGAATATAACATGAGCTACCCTTTAGTGTATTTATATTAACTCAGGATGGATCTACTCATTCAATAATTTCTCCATTTTTAATTTCTTGCTATTTGCAATTCATTCCTCCATTTCTCAGGAAGAGTGAAATATGTATGAGTTTCATTGAGCACAAGTGTACACACACACATATATAGGCGTGGCGTTGACGGAGAGGTTATAGCACTGGCCTTCCAAGCAACACTCCTACGTTAGAATCCGGCGGAGATAGGATTTTTCAACGTGGGATCGTCCCGTCCACTGCTTGTGTGTTTTGAGGAAACCGCGCAAGTCAGCGCTCAGTTCTTCGGAAGGGACGTTAAACAGTTGGGCCCTTAGGTGCTCTTCGTAAAGAGTAGGCTAATGCCGGCACAGGGTTTCCCTCCTCCCTTGTTAGTGTGTGTATTGCGTAAGGAGTAATGGCTATAATAATCAAAGAGGTTGATTAGCCAGAAATACACACAAACAAACGCGCATACATTATAAACGCAGAATTAAAATGATTTTTTTTCACTGTTATTATGCATAAATAAATATAGCTATAAACAACATAATTTCCAAGAAAGGTGTTATTATCGAGTTTTGACGAGTTTCATATTATTTTGATTACTTTTTTAATTAATCTTACCATTAATAGGCAAATTTTCAATAGTGAGTATCAAATGAAATTGTAAGGAAAATATTCCCAAAGAGTTCAAGTATAATTCATTCAGGCTGTTTCATGAGATATTATTTAGGATTTTTACAACTTCGGAGATATTTAAAAAAAATTTTAAATGGGCCCCAATCTGAATTTGTTTATTTCTCAAAACCCTAATTTAAAGAAGCGCAAATTGCAGCAGTTCAGAAATATACCACCCAAGTTTCATCTCTCTATCGTTTACGGTTTCGCCACAATTTCAATTTAAGCAAGTGTACAGACAGTCATACAGACGCCAAAGTGAAACTATATGCTCAATGAAAAACTCGCTAAAAACTCATCCTGTCAATAAAATACTAGTGTAAGCTCGTTTCCCCAGCCAACTGAGGTCTTTTTATCCAAGATAGACATTTCCGTTTACCGTTTGTCCACATTAAAGACGATTCCTCGCTTCTATCCTGCCATTTAAAGGCATTCATCCATCCCCTCTCGTGGCCCACAATGCCCTCTGGCCGCACTCACCCTTTCCACCCATTCTCACTTTCTCGGCACCATCCACGTCCCATTTCCTTCCATCTTCGCCACTCCCCCGCCGCCCCGCAAAAATATCGCATCCCTACCATCCAATGCCGCCACACCTCCCGCGCCCAATTTCCTCCCATTCTACCTTCACTTTCCCATTACCTCCTCCGTTCCAAAACACACTATCTCTCCCTCCCTCCCTCCACCTACCGCATCCTATTTCCTCTCTCTCTCTCTTGATTTCTTCCGATCCCCTTTGCGTTCGCATCCCTCCTCTATCCCGCAACCCGACTCCACGCAGCTGGCGACCCCCGTTCCCACCCACTCTCCCCTTGCCTACGGCAACGACCCGCCCCCTGCCGTTCTTCTTCCACTTACCCAGCTCACAATACAAATGCTTTCTCTCTCAAACTATTCGGCCGCATCGCAAGAAAATAAAACAAGCCATTTTCCAGCAATAGGAAAAGAAGACATCCCTTTATAATGATCAAATCCACCCCAACATTCATTTACAGCGTTCCTCTCGTATGTTCGTTATCCTTTACATAACAGTTTTCAGTCTCTTAATCTCCATTTTCGAGGAGAGAGGCTCCCTTATTCTCTTGCAGCATTCCCGTTCACCTGATTCTCCTCAAAATTGTCGCGTAATATTGCTTGCTATAGCTGATATTTATTTTCATCTTTTTGGTGCATTTATGTCTCCTACAATACACACGACCGCTTATTACTCGTTTGTTGGCAAGTTTTCTTTGCAGCGCCATGTACCCGCTGATCTACAAGCATCCTCACTCAAATTATCGCACCGCAGACTCTTGTTTGCTTTCAGATCCAAGAGTTATTTTAACGATCTCTTCGGATAATCTCTTAGAAAGCATCTACCAATGCTAATCTTTGTTGTTTTCAGTTAATTCACAAGTGTAGCTTCTGGGATTTAAGATTCTGTACCTAAACGGTTTGAATAGACAACGTGTTGATCATGTAGCTTCATTTTCAGGAAAATGGTGAATTTGAATATGGACAGATCCAGAAACTCCGCATCTATTTATACAATATGCGATATATGATAGGATGAGTTTATCTAACTAAATGTATTTCTTAATATTTATTGTAACTTATTTAATACTTATTAGATATTTTAAAATATGTTGTATTATCTGTACAGTGGTAAATATCTTAGCCATATCATCTACATCTACAGTTTACCCTGCAAGCCACCGCAAGGGTGTGTGGCAGGGGGTGTATTAACACCAAGGGGAAAACTCCAAAATTAGGCCTTGGTTTACGCCCCTACGCGAGGTTACTTTTGATCGCAAGTTTTATTCTGCTCAGCTATCGTTCTAGGGAAAAATGAGCCTTTGTATCTCTCTGTCCTACAGGCTATCTCTCTTATTTTACGAGGATGGTCCATTCTACCGATATAGGTGGGAGTTCTTATTGTTTCTTTGACGTCGCTGGAGAAAGTACTCGTTCTAAATCTTTCAAGAAGTTTTAACCTAGCACGTGATCGACGCTCAGCTAGTGATTCCCATCCTAAGTCCTGTATCAAGCCTGTAACGCTTTTATTTCTATCATAACAATTTTTGACGAATCTAGCAGCTTTTCGCTGCACTTTCTCTAACTCGGCGATTAATCCTTTCTCGTACGGATCCCATATGCTCGACGCATACTCTAGCAGCGGTCTAACTAAAGAAAAGTAACATGTCTCTTTGACTTTTTCTTCGCTTTTACCTACTATCCGTTTGATGAATCCTAGTTTCTGCTTAGCTTTCCCGGATATATTTCGTATGTGTGTGTCCCACGAGAGGTTACTTGTTAAAATGACACCTAAGTATTTGACGGATTCGGCTAATTTTAGATGTACGCCTTCTACACTGTAATTCATCGCCTCAATTTCTTTGTTTCTCCAGAATCTCATGATGGAACACTTACCTAAGTTCAGCTCTAATTTCCACTCTTTACACCACTCGAGAATTGCGCGTATGTCGTTAGAAAGTAATGCTTGATCAGCAGGACTGTTAATCTCTCTGTAAACTACCGTATCATTCGCGAATAACTTGATTTTACTTGTAATAACATTATCTAAGTCATTTATGTATATAAGGAATAATAGGGGACCGATGACACTTCTCTGTGGAACGCCGGAGGACACGCTGACCGAATTTGATTTAAATCCATCTATGACTACTATTTTTTCCCGATCATTGAGAAAGTCCCTGATCCACTCGATTTTCTTTTGATTTATTCCACAGGCTTGTAATTTTTTCAATAACTTAATATGAGGGACTTTATCGAATGCCTTCTTGAAGTCAAGAAAAACCGCGTCTAGCTGGGTCTTTCGATCACCGGATCGTAGTATATCATGTGCAAACAGAGCGAGCTGAGTTTCACAAGATCTTGCCTTCCTAAAACCGTGCTGATATTTACTGAGCAAGCCCTGGCTATCTTAAGACCTTAATTTGTTCCTCAAATTTAAGTCCTTCCAAACTAAAAATCGCAGCTAAATGAGCAGTCTTCTCTATAACAAAAGTTTACTCTTAACTCATTAAATGACATTGAATGATATGACAATAAAGTTTCCGAAACTATATGCAGTTGTTCTGTAGACACTGCATTAACTTTTTATTTTTACATTTTCCATACGCATTATAGAAGAAAGCTATGTGATGGACACATTAGATTGTTTAATTCGATACTTGGATGCAATTGTTGAGGCACAGGAAAGCAAGGAAAATAAAAATGCATGCTCAGAATGCACTTGAAAGTTTGTTAGTTAGCTATTGCATTAAAGTGGAATTGAAATGAAGGGGAGACATCAAAGTAAATTCCTAAGTAAAAAGCAGGAGAAATTCATTATACATATTTTAAATTACTGGCCGGACGGACGATGAAAAGAAAAAAAAGCTGTAAATAACCGACTTTTGTCGGTTGTCTGTTAACTCTAAATATCTAACCTAATACTACAACAATGGTATGTCAGGATTCCGTCGATAAGAGTCAAGTTGGGATGGGGTATTCGGACGGAATGTAGCCATCTTACAATGAAATATAGGAAATACTGATTATTCTCGGAGGATACGTTCCTGAGAAAGACGCGAATACTGATACCTACGTCTTACAGATTATAAAGGAAAGGTTTTCTGCAAAGAAAAATTAACATATTTCTACCACAGCAATTGAAGTACAAATTTCATTAAAAAGCGAGCAATACTTATTTTACGCACTGTAATACTATAAAAATCATTATAAAGCAAAAATTTATTTACTGAATTTAATATTAGTGGTGATAAAGTCCGTGACAATGATGATGGCTATATCGATTGAATTAGAGTTCCTCTAAGGTTCGTCTGAACAGCTCACATAGGAGGAGGCAGAGCTAACACAGGCAACAAGAGATGAAGAGCGTCTGACTGAAGGATCTTGCTTGTGAAGGAACATCGTGTTGAGAAGCTGCTTTGCCTTATTCTGCATATACCTATAAATGTCTTTGGAATGCATTATTACAGGCTCAATTTACCCTCTTCATCTTTTGGCTACGCTCCACGATCATATTTTCTGTCACTAACATGCAAAGGCTGAAGTTTCTTGCGAGTTTTTTAAATTTAAATTCAGTTTTTCAAACGCCTCAGTTATATAATCACTTTCTTCTCTGCTTACTACTTTGACGAGTTCCTCCAGGTCCTTCTCCGCGTGAGATTCTACGAGTTCTTCTTTCTTAATTTCCTGCATACCCTCAAACCCATTTTCGGAATACTCATTAATTCTTCGTTCAAATATGTTAACCTATAAAATCGTTTACTTCCTCCTTCCATAACTTCGTCCAACAGGCATTGATGGTAGAATATTTGGCTACTTTACGTTTTTGATGCAATCACCAATGTTATAGTCCTTCCAGCACTGCCCGATATCAAGGTTTTAACCTTCTTCCATCGCATCAAGTAGGTATGCGACCGACGGTGCGCCTGATGTAATAGCCTTCGAACGCAGCAGTCACACCATGATTGTACGATTGTATCAAGGAAGTCGTATTGGAAGATAGCAAAAGCATCTCCATGTCGGAATCGGAAAAAACGCGTTCTGCTGATGACCTGGCGCATTGTACACGATGAGGAGTGCTATGAATGGCAATTCTTCGAAGGTAAGATATTTTTCCACCTCTCGGACGAAACAATAATGAAAATTGATCAAGAATATAGCAGCCTTAACCCAGATCTTTCCGTTTTACTGCCAATATATGGGCAAGCAGCGTCTTATCTTGCCCTTTATTATTCCGGGGTTCAATGAACTGTATAAAAACATGGGCTTTAGCATGCAGTCTTCCAAAGCCTTGAAGTCAGAGATAAAACTTCTCCTCCTTGGATAAGAATACCTTTCCCAAATAAGACCGTCGCGTCTTCGGTGGAGAATTTTTCTCTCTTACATCCTTGCATCATGGTCTCCCGACGCCACTTCACCAACTTGATGTTATGTAGGTTGTATCTCCAATTAAATTTATCTAACCAAACTTTACTTGAACCAAAGCAAGTGGAACTCGCAGCATTGCTCAAAATTCTCATAAAGACGTAAATCAAGTATCACCAGACCACTCGGGATTTATATGCATCTTATCTTCAATCCACAGGAATCGTGCCTTCTGCATTTTCTCTATTTGGGGATCATTATTAACAAAAGATACTTTAGTACATGAAAGTAAGAGTTTGAGCTGGCTGAAAGCAATGCTAGTGTTTTCTCCTTTGAGCCAGCGGATGAGGTGAGGTAGTATGTCCACTTCGACTAATTGTTACAAACAAAGTGGTGGTATCAACGACGATGAAGGAGACCAACGATGTCGATGGAAAGACGTGTGGTGAGTCAACGATGTCTACAACCTACCTTAGCTTTGGGTAATAATAAGGGGGTTAGGAACTCGAGGAAACATGAAATTGAATGTGAACTTCGGATATTTTAGGTCAATCTTATTTAGGGGTCGGAGATGGCGGTGACGGGGCGTTGGCCTTCCACGTAGAGGTGCTAGGTCCGAATTCAGCGGAGGTTGGATTTTTCAATCTGAGATCGTCCCGTCCATACTTATCGTATGTGCTTTGAGGTAACAGCGTAAGAAAGCAATCCGGCATTCGGAATGGCTTTCTTCATGCATAGTAACGAATGTTAATGTAATTGTAATGAGATGCTGCTCTCGATATCAACGTTCTCAAGAATTATTATCGGCAAATACACCCGTGAATATATTTTAAACACATTGAGTAATTTTCACAGCGAAAAATACTTCGAAACACTTTAACATACTAAAAAAATTAATAAACAAAATTGTTATTTGTTGCTATGGATAACAAAATATGAATGCGCGATTACCTTTGGCGGTGCTAGAATAGCTGTCAATGTTTAAAAGAATTTTTGTTTTGAAAATATTACGCTAGGTAACATTGAGATAATTTTTATCAAAATTAATATTAAACTTGGCAGTGAAGTCATCCCTATCAACAGTTATGACATTTTACCATAAAAATGGAAGCAAAGATATCACGTAGCGACGCACTTAACAAACAATAAAATAATAGAAATATCTCTTTAAAATGTTTCAAACAAAACATGCAGAAAACTTTGATGATGACAAATGTTTACACAAAACGTACCCAGAGGATATTAAAACGTGTTTATCCGTTGAAATTTAGAATTAGATTTTTTTGTAGCAATACTTTCTCCATGGCAGCATAAGAGAAAGTCAAAATTATTGACGCGAACGCGGTCATGCGCGGACTTTGAACCTGAACCTGCAATTTTCCTAGCCGGCTCTGACTGCGAAGAATGCCACAAGCTCTCTAGTCCTATAAAAATATACAGGTTTCTCTCTCTTTATGCGGTGGTTGCTTTCCAGGAAAGTGACGCATAAAGCGAATTCGCATAAACAGAACCCATATTTACGTGTAAAAGGTAAGCATACGTTCCACAAGGAATCCTATCTCCCATCCAAGATGCTCTTCTTTCGCTCTATAAGGACTCCTTATGCGCAAAATACAAAATTAAAACAATGAACGCTATAAAATATACTCACTAATAAAAGGAGGCAGACAAGCACAAGTGGTGGGTGACATAATAGTGGAGGTTTAAAGTGCTGGAGGGTTGACTTGGCCCAACGCAAGTCCGTGGGCAAGAAGAAATCCAGCGGATAATTATCCAATGGCAGAAATGGAGATGAGGTGGAGGAGGTGTTGCGAACGGGCTTGGGTGTGAAGGTGGAAGGCACATTAGGATCAACGGCGGAAGTGGAAGTGCCAGCGAGGGCAGAGGCGGTGGAGGTTGCAGGGCGTGGCTGCATGAACTGGAGCATGGTACACTGGTTGAACGTCGTTTTTGCGCATACACTGCATTGTATGGCGCAAGAAGATGGTACAAACTGCACTTGAGGAGAAGACCTCTCTCCAAGCTAGGGTCCATATCCAGTGCCATTTGAGCGACATTCTCAGCATAAGTGAAGAATTTAGTTAACTTCTTCGATGTCGTCCTTCACTTCCAGAGCGAGTTCCAACTCCTCTTCTTCTACTTCATCGGCGCTGATGATAGACTTCAAGTCGTTGATCCTCACCATGCAAATCGTATCTCCATTACATCATCTTCCCCTACATCCACAAAATCTCCTCCTCTCAACTTCTG
This sequence comes from Tanypteryx hageni, assembly GCA_028673005.1. Taxonomy (NCBI): domain Eukaryota; kingdom Metazoa; phylum Arthropoda; class Insecta; order Odonata; family Petaluridae; genus Tanypteryx; species Tanypteryx hageni. The sequence goes on along the minus strand of CM054113.1, from coordinate 126,432,452 downwards.
CTCAAGTTTGCTGACGTCTTAAACCAAGAGCGGAACTTCAGGAAAGATTTCAATGCCGAAATAACTCACTGATCAAGAAGGTGGAAAAAAGACATCATATTTGGCGGGAGAAATAAGACCGACTCATTAGGGTCGATGGTAGCAAGATGCATTGGGTGGCCAGGTGCATTATCAAGCATGAAAAATTTCTTGAAGGTAAGATTATTCTTTTTGCAGTATCGTTCAGCCTCTACGAGGTAATGGTTTTTAATCCAGTCCTCGCTAATCTGTCCTGTTACCCAAGCCATCTTGTTGGCTGCCCAATGCACCGGCAACGTATTGCTGCTCACATCCTTTAAAGCATGTGGGTTATGCGACCGATATACCAACAATGGCTTGCACTTGACATCTCCTTTCCCATTGCCACATAAAAGAAGCATCATCCAGTACTTTGTTAAAACCAGGCGCACATTTCTCTTCCCTACTAATGTAGCTACGTGAAGGCATCCTCTTCTTCGTCGTTGAAAACTTGCTTCGGGCTATACCCTTCGGCTGCTATAATGTACTGCAACTCCTTGGAAAATATGGCAGCAGCAGCATGGTCTGCACTTGCAGCTTCCCCAATACTTGAATATTGTGCAAATTTTGACGATGAATGAATTTTTGGAACCATCCATTACTCGCAGAGAGCGGCTCTTCAGCTGCACTGCCTTAGCACTTATAGCAGTCAATGAAAGATTTATCCTCTTCGGTTCTGGTCTTTTATCCAAATCCCTAACATAATCTCAATTTTTTTCACAATATGATTCCGTACCCTTGTTGTTTTCTCTGCAGATAAGGGAGTAGAGTGCAAACGCAGTAGTTTCTCAGCATTATTTTTGTTGGATCGAATGGTAGACTCGCCGAGGTTGTTGACTAGACCGATGGAAGCATATCCTTCCCCAGCATCAGCACGCTTTAAAATTTCGAGTTTTTGCTCAAGCGTCAATGCGGTCCTCTTCCTCTTTATTTCGTGCTCAGTTGAGGGGTAACCGTACGTTTGGAAGCCATTCTTTCAATGGTAACAGTAGAAAACGCGTTACAAAGATACAAAGATGTACTAATGCACACAGAACAACGAACAAAGGGACTTACTGGTAATTATTAATTGGAGGAACTCTCAGAAGATATCCAAGGTGTCCATTGTGAGTTAAAGAGAGGGAAATCTATAGTTCAATTCGTTGTCGTTAGGCAACCAATCCAAACGCTCAGCTCAGCCATTAAAGCAGCAAGGCGTGAGGATAATATAATATACATCAGTGGAGCCCAACCTTTTTACATGGCGGGCCGCATTCGTAGTTGCAAACGCTTCGGAGGGTTGCATTGTAAATCATGAGTGTTTCGGCGATCAGGATGAGTGATTACATTAAAAGTTACCAAGGGATTCATTGGTCTCATATTAGCAAAAAGTCTAAATAAATTATTAGTATTAAAGCCCCGCCTGAAAAGTTTCTGAGACTATAATTAAACAGAAAAAATATGAAATTGTCAATAAAAACGTTTACCGATCATCTTTTTATTATAGTATCGCGGGTCGCACAGGGTGCTTTCGGGAGCCGCATTTGGCCCGTGGGCCGCCGGTGGAGACCGGTGACATAGATAATCAAAATAAATTTTAAACAATCCGTTTTATGAAAAATGTTTCAAGCAATATCCCTTCAATGCATTTCTTATGAGGGACAGTAATTGTGCCGAGGTCTTAAAAAACATCTCATACAAAATTAAGTAAGTATATAGATTTTTTGGTAGAAATTGGTATCAACCAAATGTAGAAAAGTCCACCATATTTGATGCTGTATAACTTTTTTAAAAATACACTAAACAGGGGCGGAGCACATGTTATCTGCGTGTAGAGTAAAAGACTAATAGATCGGCTAGTTAGCAGCTTTCATTTTTAGTACATACCGAATAAGAGAATTATTTTATACCTCGTATGTTTATTCGAGTGCGTGCATGTGTACGAGTGTGAGTGCGTGTTTGTACACGTGCGCGAAAATTTATTTGTGTGCACGCGTCTGATTGCGTCTGCTTGCTCTTGTGTTTGCTTACTCATATGAGTGGACATGTGGTCGCAAACATGCGCGTATCGCGTCTAAATTCTTGCGTGCAATTGCGCGGGTTTGTGAGTGCGTTCGTGCGGTCGCACGTTCTCATGTGACCGAGTGTTCGCGTGAGTATGAGCTTGAATGCGGGTGCGTGTGGTTAGCGTGTTCGAGAATGAGCTCGCCTGCACGCTGGTGTTCGTGCGTGCCCGTGCAAATGTATACGCGGTCCTGCTTGCGTGCACGTGTTTACTTCTTGCGCGCTTTTATAAACGCACGCGCATTTGCATCACTATGCATGTGGATGCAAGCACGTGCGATTGTTTGCGAGCGCGTGAGCGCCTGCGCGTATGTGCGTGTGACTTTCCGTTTTGAAGGAACATTTGTGCCCTACGTACGTGTGCGTACCTGCCCGAGTGCACACCATGCCTGTGCTTGCAAACCTATGTTCGTGTATATGAATGTACCCTCGTGCATTCGCTTGCTCTTGTTTGCTACGGCTAATATCCGAAACTGAAACGACTTAGAATTACACAATAATTAGTTTTAAGCGGAAGAACGCGGCATTATTTAACACCTTTAAGGAGGAAAATAATTATGTCCGTATCTACTTCTTTTAGCATATTTTCACGGAAAGAATCTTTAGATGAATAACATTTAAAACTAGAGATAACCCGAGCGTGAAATATCATTTAAAATGCTTTAGGCAACTTAACACACTGTCCTACATGGTAACAGACATAATTTCCCCATATTTTAGCGTTTCATTTTATAAAAGCGTTTATGTTTTCGCTCTGCCTCTCCGTATGTGCAATCAATTAAATTAAAATAGCAATTAAACAATAAGAGATAGAAAACTGAAATTTGCAGGCTATCATTTATCATGCCATTTAATTATTTTCCTTCAAATTAAAATTCTGAGCAAATGCAAAGTTAAAAATTTGTAACTAATTATTGAAAAATTACTTTATATCATATAATTGTATAACTAAATGTATAAAGAATTTTAAGATTACAATTTTTTATAAACCTCAATAAATAAAACTCGATTTTCTATATTACTTCGGAAAATGAAGGTCCAATTTTTAACTTAATCTTCTTCTTCATCTAAAGGCTAAGCCTTGTCGCTGCAACCATGATTTCCATGGTTGCTACCCTCGGGATATCCAATAGGATCTTTAATGGAGTGGTTTCCTGTTGCCTTCTCCATTCTATGCCGTTGACTATCAAAATAGTTCCTCCGCCTTTAGGGGCAGTTTCCCACCCCAAGGGCAAGAGGGTGCCCTACCCCTCCACCTTCTCATCCGCCCCTAAATAGGCCGTTGGCACTTGGTAGAGGGGGGACTCCTTATCCCGGGAGTCACTCGGACGCCAGAGCCTCGTCTGTGAAGCAGGGTGCACCACGTGCAGGTGAGGTTGACATTTGAGTGGGAGAGGCTATATAATCGCATCCCACCCCAAAACACCCCTTTAACTTAATATTTCCATCAAATTCTTTTTCAGGAAAAGTGACGATATAAATCGGCCAAAATAGTTTAGATTTCTCAAATTTCTAAATTTCTCTTATAAATAAAGTCGCGGTGTGGAACGACGTCCACATATGATGATGTCACAAACATTCACATTCCAAATTACACCGAATAACTTGATAACTAATGCATCAATTTTAAATAATCTGTCAGTTTTGATTACACTGACCCCACATGACGTGTTTCAACATACACCGTATAAAACAAAGACCCGAATTCCATACCACGTGCTTTTCTTAATTACTTTTGATTAATATGCAATTGGAAGGAATCTGATGTGGAGAACGATGCTTTTTAATATTTATTAATATCATATAATTGATACTTAGCCGCGAGATTTGCATTTATTTACACGTATAAGAAAGAAAATTCTGTCGATTATATTGTCTAATTCTTTTTTTTTGCATTTTATGTTATATCCGTTTTTTCTGAATTTCAAAATTTCAAGAAAAATTTACTATATTTACTCGAATTGTTGGTCAAGGGTTTTCAGTACAATTGCTGTTAATTTAAAATTTATCGGACGCATGAAGGATAAAAAATCGATTGTAATTTTTCGTGACAACTTTCGTCTAATTATAAAACGAATGACCGCCATCGTCAAAAACTTATCAACTTAAATTAAATCAATTGCTGATAACATTAGCTTTTATAGCAGGGGTCGGCAACCTTTTATGCACGGCGAGCCATATTCGCAGTTGTGGATGCTTCTGAGGGCCGCATTGGAAGTCAAGAAAGCCTCGGCGGACCGGATGAGTGAATATATCAAATGTTACCTCGAGTTTCTGTGGTCTCATATAGACGAAAATCAGGTCTACATAATTTACTGGCGTTAAAACTTCACCAGAAAAGGTTTTGAGACCATCATTTAGCTGAAAAATATGAAATTGTCCATGTGATATTTTCCCGATCACTTTTCATTAAAGCTTCGCGGGCCGCATAAAGCGCTCTCGTGGGCCACATGTGGGCCACATGTGGCCCGCGGGCCGTAGGTTGCCGACCCCTGACTTATAGTGACTTAAGCAATAGAACATCTAATGATTTTTTACAGCTAATAATGACATTTTAATACGTGTAGTCTGCGTGAATATGAATTTTTACATTTCGTAAATTTCACGTTAAATTAGCTTGAAAATAATAGGCGAGTGAACCCAGTCAGACTGGGTCGTGCTCCGTAAGGGGCAAGATCGGAACTCCTAATTTGTTTAAAAATACGAAATTTTATATGCAAATAAATTTATAATAAGTACCACATGTCATTACTTGTATCGATTATATTCTAATATTTCTATTTTGTGCCCGTAAATACAGTGCCTGAAAATATGGGACCAGAAATTCCTGTCAATAATTTTTCTCTGAAAAATTTGGACCCTATAAATCCGAGCACTTTCGGATCGGAAAAGATCAACCGAAGACTCCACCGGCGCGCCGCGCCAGAGGAAACGGGAGGTCCAGAGAGAGAGAGAGAGTCCGGGGGGTCGTGCGTGCTCCGGAGAGGACGGGGCACTGCTGAGGGTACGGCGCCTGAGATGGCGAGCGGAGGCGGCGCCGGATCAGAGGAAATTCGAAATTTTTTTCTTAGGTAAAATATTTTCCAAAGCCGACTAGAAAAAACGAAAATCTTGAAAAAGTGCAACAATGCGGGCGCTAAAAATTCGCAATTGTTTAAACAATTTTCAAGTTTGATGTATTTCCGAATGTGATACTGAGCTGAAATTTTTTTATAGGTAGGATTTGTAAAAAAACGAAATAGGGATTAAACAAATTTTGATATTTTAATTTGTTTGGCAGTTAAAAATTCTTAAAGTTTAAACAAATAGGTAAATGCTTAGATGATACGGGACAAGATAGGGAGCTGAAATTTTAAAATTATTTTGAGATAAGTCCATACAAACGAATAAATATTTCAGGGTATCCATGAAATTGTTATTTCGGACGTTAAAAATTAAATAATTTTAAAAAATTATATAAATGTATTTCACTTCTATTTGTGCTACAAAGATAAAATTTGGCAGAAATGTGTGGCATTATTAACCCAATGAGGAAAAAGTATAATATTCCTAAAATTGCAAAAATTAGTGATTGTTTTACTCTATTATTGTTCCATAAGGTAAAAACTAAGTTCAGTGCAGAGGAGAAATCTTTTGAATTTAAGAAATATTTCCAATGATGAAATTTCTCTCTAAAAATTGTTTTTTCAAGGTGAGATGAAATGCTTGCAGAATGCAAGCACCTTCTTCTAGTATCATTATATATAGACGCTCCTTAAAGCGGAGGAGGATATAACATACATATATATAGGAGGATACTAATGTTTAGGCACTTCCAAATGTGCTGGAGATTAGAAATTTTTTTCATAGGTAGAATTTTATGCAAAACCGAAATTCATGAAAAAGTGCAACAATGCGGCCGCTAAAAATTCGCAATTGTTTAAACAAATTTTCATGGTTTATGTATTTCCGCATGTGCTACGGAGTTTAAATTTTTTTCATCAGTAGAATTCGTAAAAAACGAAATAGGGATTACACAAATTCTGATAATTTAATTTGTTTGGCAGTTAAAAATTCTTAAAGTTTAAACAAATATATAACTGTTTAGACATTACGGGATGAGCTAGGGAGCTGAAATTTTCAAGTTATGTACAGTGTAGTGCAATTGCAGAAAAAACATTTGAATCTCACCATAAACATATTGCGGCGGCCGTTAAAAATGTTTAAAATTTAAACAATTGGAAAAATATTATTTTAATTCTAAACGTACTAGAACTTTAAAATTTGTCAGAAATGTGTAGCATAGTACCCCATAATAGAGAAAGTATAAAATTCTTAAAATTGCAAAGTTTTGTGATTGTTTTAATCTATTATTTTTACATAAGGGAAAAAGGAAAATCGCTCCGGAGTTGAAATATTTATAATTAAAAAAATATTTGTAATGATGAAATATGATAAATTAATGTTTTTTTATGTTGAGATGATATGCTTGCAGAATGCAAGCACCAACTACTAGTCATTATATATAGACGTTCCTTACAGATGAGGAGGAGGAAGGGGATACAAATGTTTAGGCACTTCCAGATGAGCTCGAGATTCGAAATTTTTTTCTCATGTAGGATTTTGTGCAAAACCGCCTAGAAAAAACGAAAATCTTAAAAAAGTGTAACAATGCGGCCGTTAAAAATTCGCAATTGTTTAAACAAAATTTCAAGGTTTATGTATTTTCAAATGTGCTACGGAGCCGAAATTTTTTTTATGGTAGGATTTGTAAAAAAACGAAATAGGGATTATAGAAATTTTGTTATTTTTATTTGTTTGGCAGTTAAAAACTTCTAATGTTTAAACAAATAGCTAACTGCTTAGGTACTACGGGATGAGCTGGGAAGCTGAAATTTTCAAGTTATTTACAGTGTAGTGCATTTGCACAAAGAAACATTTAAATCTTTCTATAAATATATTGCAGCGGCCGTTAAAAATGTTTAAATTTTTCACATTAAAAAAATATAATTTCATTTCTATAAGTGCTACAACTTAAAAATTCATATCTTGATAACTCTCTTTCCCTTTCAAATCGTCTATCAGCTAAAACCTTTTGCTGCCTCTTATCCTTTTTCATCTTGTTTTCCTTATAACACGTCTTTAATCATACTCTCTCGGTCCTCAGGTAATTTCCAACCCAGTTTGCCTTCCTCTTTCTAATAGTCTGCATAAACATTCGCATCTCTTCTACTCTTCGTAGCACTTCAATGTTTTTCATCCTATCTGTCCATTTTATGTTCAGCATTCTCCTCCAAGCCCACATTTCAAAGCTTTCCAAGTATTTGATGTCATTTATCCTTAGCGTCCATTTTTCTGCCCCGTGCAGAGCTATACTATATACATATCATTTTATGAACTTCTTGCGGAATCTTCCCGTATATTCCCCGTAAGTAGGTGTTTTTTTATTCTGAAAGGTGCTTTTGCTTTTCCTATACTAGTCCTGATCTCATCCGTACATTTTGCTTCTATGGTTATGATAGTCTGGAACTTGTTGTAAAGGCCTTCCTCCAAATGCATATGTTCAGATTCTCTTCTTTGCCCGATATTCCTGTGCTACATCCTTGGTGTTTGAGACTTATCTTCCCATCAGTATTCATTATTCCTTTATCACGAATTCCATTTTACGTCTCATCTTCTAATTCCAGTGCCATTGCGTACATCATATCGTACTCTCCTAACTACAGTCAAACTCGGCTATAACGAGCGCCACGGGACCGTTTAGTTTTGCTCGTTATAGCCGTTAAACTTAATATCCGTGAAGGCAAAAGCATGCATCCGTATGGTGAAATAAGACATAAGAAGTAAAAGTGAATATATAAACAGAAAGGTTATTTAGTAAATTTATGAAAAAACCTAAAAATGAGAATAAACTAGAAAATTTAAAGTAAACATACGTACATATAAAATTTAATCACAGCTGCATCCTTAATCACTACCCAAGTCGCACTTCCTCATTTTCTTGTTCGTTGTTAGGTTGTTCTCTAGTGCATATAAAATCGCTTCTTTGTTTTTCCATAAGGTTGAAACCGTAGACGATGATAAATTAAATTTTTTACACACTTCAACATTTTTTTACCACGTTCTAACTCTCGAATAATATCAACCTTTTCGCGAATATACAAACACTTCCTTTTATGTACGGACATGTTACTCGTTCAAGGGCAAAATCTCAACTGATTTTTGTGATCAACGCTACGAACTTTCTTTGCAAACTGTGAGCATACCAATTCCAGGAAGAGTTAATGAGGAGACGGATTAAACGTGGGATTTCCCATCTTTACGTGGGAAAGGGTGTTGGGTGCATTCGGCTGAGCGACGGGGGTGGGCGCCATTGTACATGCCCTCAGCCACTTACCCCCTTCCAAACACAACCTCCTGGCTGTAAAAGAGCTGGGGGTTGGGAGGAGAGGACAAAGGACCTCCGCGAGTGCCACTGTACCTGCAAGTTGGGAATTCTTGGTTTGGACGAAGGGATTATTTTTTAACAACAACGCCGCGGTCTTTAACCTCCCCGATGGATAGGGTGTAGAGGCTCGACTCAAGAACACAAGGTTACATATTTTGAGTCACTATGAGGATTTAAGGGGCTGACCGCCACCGCGTTTGAGACAGTGAGAAGTGGTCAAAGTTTGCTCGATATATCCGTGAAGCGTGCTCGTTATATACGAGAAATATTTGTATGTAAATGCTCGTAAACTTATCTTGGAGGTAGCATTTGCTCACTATAGCCGTGAACTCGTTACAACCGTGCTCGTTATAAACGAGTTTGACTGTATATATATATATATATATATATATATATATATATATATATATATATACATATACATATACATATAGGGTGATTAGGAAAGATCTGGTCAAAATTCGGCGGCAAGGTCTACATGCCAAAGGAATTTTTAAAATTTCAGATAAACGTGCATAAATGCTTCCTCTCCGAAAACATCCCTTTTTTAAATGTTAAGGAAAAAATGTCTGTTAGGTTGGCAACAGAAAACCAATTTTAGGTCGATGTATGAAAAGCTACATTTGATCCGGACTGCAATGATACGGTTTGAAACCGTTTATTCATTATTATTATTCACATAAACGCTACAATTGGGAGCAGGTCCCGGTGGCAGCGGGTCCCCATCACAACTCAATGCATAATACCCAAATTACATAATAAAAATTGGGTTTACTTTATACAAAAATATAAGCTTTGTGATACTATTTCCTATACACTATATACTACTTCTTAACTTCAACTCACAGGAACTACCGTCACAACAGCTTAAGTATCACTCAATACATACTGCCCAAATTACATAGGTAATAACAATTGAATGTACTTAATACAAAAATAGAACCTTTTTTGATAGTAGTTCCTATACACTATATACAACTTCTTGACTTCAAGTCATAGGAACTCTCGTCACAACAGCTTAGCTACAAACTACAACATGTTTCATTTGTCATTTGTCCATACAACTACAAAAGTTTAGAATAAGTAAATAATCTTCATGAATAAAAAAAAATTTGACCATAGTTTGACATTAGATAGTTATTTGGAGTATTGTGATTAAATTATAACCCTACTATGTTTATTTACAATAATTAACGCCGCTTGGTGGCGCAAGTCCTATAAAAAAACTAAATAAAATACTAACCTACAAATACTCATTAAATATTAAATACTAAAGTTTTTAACAATTTTACTTTTAAATGCTTTCTCGGTTTGCGGAAAGGGCATAAGAAGTTCTTCAGGTAATTCATTCCAGTCCAATGCTGTTCTATCGAAAAATGAATATTTACCAACATCTTTTCTTCGAACGTTTGTACGAACTTTACACGAATGATCATTTTTACCTTTAAATGTCAGGGTTTTAATCTTAAGTTTTAGTTCTTTCCAGGCCGATTTACCGGCATACATTCGATAGAAACAAACTAACCTTTTCACTTTCCTCCTCTTTTCTAAAGTTTCCCACCCAAGTTCCTTTAACATATCTGTTACACTATCCTCTCTTCCAAAACGACCCATAACAAATCTGGCTGCCTTTTGCTGAACCTTTTCCAATTTATTAATATGTATTCTGTCATGAGAATCCCAGACTCCTGAAGAATATTCCAATATAGGCCTTACTATTGTTTTGTATGCTAATTCTTTAGCTTTCCTACTACTATGTTTTAAATTTCTCATAACAAAGTTAAGTGCCTTGAAACCCTTTGAAACTATACATTCTGCCTGAAGACCCCATGCTAAATCTTTTGTAATATGTATTCCAAGATATTTTATATTGTCAACCTTCGGTATTTGTATCCCTTCCATATAGTAAGGAAAATTACTCTTTTCCCTTTTCATAGAGAATAGAATATGCTTGCTTTTCTTAACGTTTATTTTCATTTTATTTGAACATACCCAAGACATCAGCTTATCTATGTCCCTCTGCAGTAAACCTCTGTCGTTTTCATCTTTAATGACTCTATAAATGATGCAGTCATCTGCGAAAAGTCTCACTTTTGAGGATATTTGACTTGGTAAATCATTTATGTAGATTAAGAATAATAACGTTCCTAAAACGCTTCCCTGAGGGACACCTGAGGTGACATCTATTTCATCGGATAAACTATCTCCTATCCTAACCCTTTGTTTTCTATCTGCTAGAAAGGCTTCTATCCATCGCACTACCCTCATATCTATTCCTAGTGCGTTAACCTTAGTCAAGAGTAAATCATGAGGTACTACATCAAATGCTTTCGTTAGATCTATCACTATACCTTCCGCTTCCTGGCTATTGTCTAATGTTTCTGCAATATCTTCACATAACCCTAGTAACTGGAGCTCGCAGGAATGACCCTTTCTGAACCCGGCCTGACCTTCAAATATCATACAATTGTTTTCTAAAAACTTTTGTATATAGTCCGCCAGACATTTTTCCATTAATTTGCAAACAACGGACGTTAGGCTTACTGGTCTATAATTTGCAACTTCTGTCTTATTTCCGTCTTTATAAATAGGTATAACAGTGGCTGATTTCCATTCTAATGGGATACAACTGTTTGCTAAGGTAACAGTAAAGATGTGATTTAGGTATGGTATAATCGCTTCGCTCCCTAATTTTAATGCTCCTGATGCAATATTATCAGGTCCTGTGGACTTATGCCAGCGCAGAATCTTTACCTTTTTATTAATAGTATTAAAGCTAAACTCAATTCTCGGTCCACTTTCATTTGGTAATCTTACTTTGCCTAAAGCATAAGTTTTCACTTGGAACACTTTGGAGTACCATTTATTAAATTCGTTTGCCTTTTCTAAGTTGCTTATGATTAATGCCCCTTCATTATTTTTTATATTTTTAATCTTGTCTTTGGTATCCTTCCTTCTCCGTAAATACTTATAGAAGTTGTTGCTATCATTTGAGTTTAATATATTTAATAAGTATCTATCATGCGCGACCATTTTTTCTTTATTTAATTTTTTTAATAACTGAGTATATGAATCTCGTGAACATCCGCCAGTGTTCAGGTTCCTGTGCGCATCTCTTACTTTCCTTTTCAACCTCCTAATTTTCTTATTGTAAAATTCAAGATCGGGATTGTTTTGAATACATTTTTTTGGAACATATTTCTCAGTAGCTTCAAAAATTATTATTTTGAATGCATCCCAAATATCATTTACGTTTATTCCGCTTTTTACCCATCTTATGAAATTTTCCTTAAGGTAATTTTGGAAGCCTAGCCTGTCCGCTCTGTGATATCTCCAAATGACTTGCTTACGATCCCTTTTCACGCGGTCAGTTTCGAACTCCAACTCAGCTAAAACCGCCTTGTGATCACTAATGCCTTGGAAGGTTTAACAACTCACGAATGAGTCAGACGGTCTTAGAAGAAAAATAACAGACATTCATGTTTGTCCTTGGAACCGTTGTGCTGTGTTTCCCACGGACATAGCTGTTTATTCAAATACAGAGATGGCGGTCACGCATTTAATGTATGGCATTGCAGAGGAATATAGCCATGAATTCTTGGTCAATGTAGAATTTTTCTGCTGCTTCTCCAGAATTCTTCCTGTCAAGTATAAGTCTATCTGTATAGAATGTTCACCAAGACATTCATTTGTGTTTATCTGTTCATCTTACCTTTTGGTTGTAATTGAGTTTTCTCTGGATCTTTCTTCTGTAGAGTGTTTGTTGGCGGAAGTTAATAGTAGCTTAAGCTGCATGGCTCTCGGTTTTACCGCGTGAAACCGAAAGCCATGCAGCCTACATCAGAATGCCGCGAAAGCCTTCGCACAAAACTTGCTAGCCTAGCCCCAGTGTGACTAATACCTTTTCTGAAGCGGGAGGAATAGCCTGCTTCGGTAGTACGGTGGTAGAATATACGCTCGGCAGGTGTAAGACCTGTGTTCGATTAAAGGTCAGGCAAACTTGTTTTCCTTTTAGAATCAGTCATGCTGCTCGTTTGGGTGAACTTCCACAATGTTAATTTTCAAATTTTTGTCTAAAATCCAGCTCCTTTTTGTACTTGGTCTGTTCCTCTGTAATAAAATAAATGTCTATTCTTCAGTATTAACGGGCGTTCTAATTTTCACCTCACCTGGATAAGTTCTCAAATATCCCATTTGATCTTTTCCAGTTTTTCTTGAAGTTTTTCTTCGCCATAAAGTTTGGAATTATAAGGCTCTTAGGCTAAAAGGCGCTCTACACTCTCGGTTTTTCCAAAAGTTTTAACCGTACGGGTAAGTTTTACTCGTACACCGAGGTGGCCACCACACTTTCGGTTTTCTTCCCAGTTTTACCCGTACGGGTAAGTCGGTACGTGTTTACCGAGGCGGTCCCAATTAAAAACCAATAATTTCTCTCCCTAGCGCTTATATGATCCGTACGGTTTATATTTAAAAAAATATTTGGGTAGAGCACTTTATTTTCCACAAAGATATCCATGAGACCATTAATTACCAATTATAGTTTCGGCGATAAAAATACGAGAAATTACCGACCAAAACATCGCATATTTTGTTTACATGGATCGCTAAGACAGTCCTCTCAGCAAGCAACAATTAAATACGATATTTTTCTATTCCTAGCTCTTATATGATCTGTAAGCTATATATTTAAAAAATTATTCAAATAGAGGACTACATTTGCCAATAAACAGTCCGCGAATTCACATAATTACGACTTTAATTTCGGGTATCATATAATTTATATAATTTTTTCTTCCAAAAGGTTTAGATCTGCAGATCGTATGATAATTCTTTCTAATTCTAATCTGAAAAGTAATAAAAGCCTGAACCTCAAAAGGTCGATTTTTGCGTGTTCTTTTATGAGAAATAGAAATGTCATCCTTGAAGTCCAACCCAGGACTTTTCTCGCGACTTTTTTCGTCATCACCTTAAAATATGTAAATCGAGCATTTATTCCCAATTTCGTACAAGTATCTCGTTACTATATTGAGTAATACCCATTTATCATCGTCACGGAGGTCGAAAAATTATTACAAAAACGAGAGAAAATTGCAAGCGAAGGCCACTTTTGGGGATGGTTCGCGCAACCTCGATAATTTGTTCATTTTCGTTATCATCGTATTATTCATCTCAACCAAGGTATTGTTTGAACTTCAAAATAGCGTTGAAATGGCGTGAATATGCCGATAATTTGTTTATTTTCGTTACCGTCCTATTATTCATCGCAACCAAGGTATTGTTTAAACTATTAAACAAAATCGAAGATTCGAAATTTGAACAGTATATTAGCATTGTGGCTTTTTCCTGTGACTATATGCAACACACCACGAGTTCAGAAAACTGTACGGTATTGGAACAAAAACAAATTTAGTTCCACACTGGCAGGCTTACCCGTACACCGTGACTGGACCACTGGAGACAGATTTCGTTTGTTCCAGTCCATTCTCCCAGATTTCTCTTACATATTATCCGTTTTACCCGTATGGTTAAAACTATTGGAAAAACCGATAGTGAACAGGGCCCTAATGATTAAATGAATACTTTAATGAGGGAAAAAAATGGTCAGGGGGCAATCCAGCACCTGGAGGATGAGGGTCACTTTTTATCGTTGCACATATCATGGATTTGTAATAGTGAATTTTTGGCCATAAAACCTATGGAACCTATGGTGAGTTCCGCTTTCACTTTGGCCAGAAATTTTGCAAATAGACTTCACACATAGTTGAACCTAGCGGTGACCAAATACACAGCTGTACTTCACCCTTTAGCCTCTATTTTTATATATATATATATATATATATATATATATATATATATATATATATATATATATATATATATTGTGGAAAGCAAGAGGGAAACTACCACATTACAATCCCTAGTAAAGATTATATGGTTGGACAATATGAGTTCTCTTGAGGTAAAACAGTCCGGAGGTAAAATAGTCCCCCAATCGGATCTCCGGGCGGGGACTGCCTGGAGGAAAACATTTGTCGAAAGTAAATTACGAATAGGGACTTGGAACGTAAGAACTATGAGAAAAGCAGAAAAGCTAGAGAACTTGAAAGAAGAAATGAGAAGAAATAGAGTTGACATTATAGGACTAAGCGAAACTAGATGGGAGGGAGAAGGACAGTTCGACTCGGAAGAATTCACGGTAGTTTATTCTGGAGGAAATAGTAGGGAAAGGGGAGTAGCTCTGATACTTAGGAAAGATATGATGAAAAGCGTGACAAAGATAATAGCAACGAACGATAGACTGACGGCAATAAAGCTAAAAGCTGTCCCAGTGGACATGTTGATAATCCAGGTATATATGCCAACGTCAGCTCATGAAGATGAAGAAATCGATGAGATTTATGAGCAAATTAACGAAATTTACGAAGAAGACGGAAGAGGTAAGGTAAACTGCATAATAATGGGAGATTGAAACAGCATAGTCGGAGAAGGACAGGAAGAAAATGTTGTCGGGCAATACAGACTTGGGAAGAGATCTCGAGGAGGGGAGAAACTCGTAGAATTCTGCATCAATAATGACCTTGTAGTGACTAATACATGGCTCAAAAACCATAAACGAAGGTTATACACATGGAAAAGCCAAGGAGATAGAATGAGATGCCAAATAGATTACATCCTTGTAAAACAAAGATTCAGGAACAGCATAAAGAACGCCAAGGCATTTCAAGGAGCGGACATTGATTCAGATAACAGCCTTCTAATACTTGATGTGAGTACAAAGCTCAAACAAATAAGAAAAACGAGAAGAGAAAGACAGACCAGGAACCTAGAAAAACTGAAAGAAAGGCAGGATGTAGTCAGCATGAAGTTGGAAGATAACCTAAGAGAGTTGTAAAACTAACCGAAGACCGTTGATATAGAATGGGATGAAATTAAAACCAGTATCAAGGATATCTTGGATAAAGAGATTGGAAAATAAGAGAAGAAAATCAGAAAACCATGGATCACGAAGGAAATGCTGGAGAAAATGAATGAGAGACGAAAATGGAAAAACGTTATCACTGAAGAAGGTAGAGCCAACTATAGGCGTATAAACAATGAGTTGAGAAGGGTAACAGATAAATCTAGAGGAAATTGGCTAAAAGGAAAATGTGATGAAATAGAACAAATGGAGAAATTAGGACGGTACGATATGATGTACGCTAGGGCACTGGAATTAGAAGATAAGAAGTCTAATGGAATTTGTGGTAAAGGAATTATGAATACGGATGGGTAGTCTCAGAAACAAAGGATGTAGCACAGGTATGGGAAGAATACATTAGGGAATTATGCAGCAAACAGGCGGGAGCGACAAAAATAGAACTGGAAGATGAGGAAAACATTGAAAAAGACAACTTAGGACCAAGTATTATGGAGAGCGAATTAGAAATAGCGATAGTGGAGCTAAAGAAAGGGAAAGCCACGGGCAGCGATGGAATACCGGCTGAGATACTTAAAGTTATAGGATCAGAAGGACTAAAAGCGATCACGAAATTAATTAATAAGATTTACGACACGGGAGAGTGGCCTCAGGATTTCCTAGAAGTAACAATGATCCCTCTAAAGAAGAAGCCAAAGGCAATGCAGTTTAAAGATTACAGGACGATAAGCCTTCTGTCACACACATCGAAAATAATCACGAGGATTCTTAATAAAAGGCTGGAGAAAAAGGCAGAAGAAATACTAGGGGAAGACCAATTCGGTTTCAGAAAAGGACGAGGAACTAGAGATGCTATAGGAGTAGTTAGAATCATATCAGAAAGGGCAATAGAGTACAGTCAAGATATCTGCGCATGTTTCGTAGACTGGCAGAAGGCCTTTGATAGAGTAAATTGGGTAAAGTTGATGAAGATATTAAAGGATATAGGTGTAGACTGGAAAGACAGGAGACTGATTAGGAATCTATATGAGAATCAAGTTGTAAAGGTGAGGTTTGAGAATGTGGACACCTGCGGAATAAATATCGGTAGAGGAGTAAGACAAGGCTGCTGCCTATCGCCAAACCTATTCTATATATATGGAGAAAGTCTAATGCAAGAAGCTTTAGAAGACACAGGAGATTTCAAAAATTGGAGGATGGATTATAAGAATAGTAAAATACGCGGATGATCAAGTACTTCTAGCAAGAAAGGAAGAGGAGCTACAAAAAATGACAAATAGACAAGTGATGACAGGTAGAAAATATGGTATGGAGATAAATACAGAAAAATCCAAGGTCATTTGAATATCGGGTAAAGAAGAGAATCTGAACATAAGTATTGGGGGAAAGCCTTTAGAACTAGTTTCAGAATATACATACCTTGGAAGCATCATAACACGATAAGCAAAATGTACGGATGAGATCAGAACTAGAATAGGAAAAGCAAAAAAGCTGCTTTCAGGAGAAAGAAACAACTACTTACAGGGAATATAAGGGAAGATATCCGCAAGAAGTTGATAAAATGCTACGTATGGAGTATAGCATTGTATGGAGCAGAAACATGGACGCTAAGGAAAAATGGCATCAAATACTTGGAAATCTTTGAAATGTGGACTTGGAGGAGATTGTTGAAGATAAAATGGACAGATAGAATGAAAAACGATGAAGTGCTACGAAGAGTAGGAGAGAAGCGAATGTTTATACAAACTATTAGAAAGAGGAAGGCAAACTGGGTTGGACATTACTTGAGGAGAGAGAGTATGATTAAAGATGTGTTAGAAGGAAAACTATACGGTAAAAGGGAAAGAGGTAGGAAAAGGTTTCAGCTGATAGACGATTTGAAAGGAAAAGAGAGTTATCAAGATATGAAGAGGACATCGGAAAATAGGTGTATATGGAGAACCAGATTTAACCAAGAATAATCACGGATCTGTCTACGGACAGACTATCTATGATGATATATATATATATATATATATATATATATATATATATATATATATATATATATATGTGTGTGTGTGTGTGTGTGTGTGTGTGTGTGTGTGTGTGTGTGTGTGTGTGTGTGTGTGTGTGTGTGTGTTGTTTGTGTGTGTGTCGCGTTCGGAGGGCACCATTTCATTCAAATTAAAAGAACCGCCATGGGCCCTCGGATGACCCCCTCCTACGCAATTTGCTTTCTGGGTGGATGGGAGTCAAACTCCTTCAATCTTCTTCCCAAAAGTCCCTCATTATCGAAGACATATTTTTTCCATGGACCGATGTGGCGGAGTCACTTAATTCATTTCTTCCGAAAATTTCCACTCATCCCACCCTCTCCTTCGCTCATCACTCGATCACATTCCACGTTCCTCGACGTTAACCTTCTTTTCCGTAATGGACCCATTAGCACCTCGGTGCATATCAAAGTTACCAACGGCCTACAATACATTCAATACACCAGCTGCCACCCACAACACACCAATAAATCTCTTCTTTATTCCCTTGCCAGGCGAGGCTTTAGAATCTGCTCGGATAGCACCTCGCTTCCTCAACCGAGGCTACCCTTCCGACTTAGTCTGCAATGAAATTCACCTCACCATCTCCCTCTCCTTCCAGACACACACTAAACCTGAACTCACCCACTCAGACAGAAACCCTCTGACTCTCCCTACAACCTTTCACCCGGTGCTGCACGAAGTGTCCTCGCTGCCGCCCGTCCCATTCTCCTTAACACACCCACAACAAATTCACTCTTCCCTAAGCCCCAGGAATCTTGGCGACCTGCTCTGGCGCAAGGAACTCCCCCCAGTCCTCCACCATCCCCCGCAGGATCCTTCCCTTGTGAAAGGCACGCTGCCTCACTTTCCCCATCTTAGATACTTGCCCTTTTACCCAAATCTCATATTGTCTTATCCCGCGGTACTTGTACCACCAAAAACGTATATCTCCTCACCTGTACTCAATGCTCTGCGTCCTACGTGGGCCTCATAACGACACCCCTTAATATCCGCATGAACGACCGTCGGAATAGCTTCGCTCTTAGGCGCCCTCTTCCGGTGGCCGACCATGCGTTAACCCACTCCCTTCCCTTCAATGGCGGCATAACAGTTAAAACCATCCGTGCCCTTCCTGATAGTTACTCCGCGGCACAACTCCGTCAATGGGAACTATCCCACATTGACATTCCGCTCTCTCTCTCTCTTCATCCGCGATGAAGAAATGCATGTTCGAGTGTGGAGCAATACTCGGACAGCGAGTCTCTGTCCGAGAAGATTCTCCGCCCTCGGCGTGCCAGATCGTAGGGAATTGACTTTTGGTGTGGAGTGGATGGAAGCTGTCGAAATGGAAGTACTGAAGGCGGTTGGAAGGTTTGTGGTGCACGCTGTTGTAGATTCTGTTTTTCAGGATGGAAAGATCGACATCCAGGAAGGTAATGTTGGAGGCAGAGGAGTGGTGGGTGAGGGAGAGCGTGGAATGGGAAGAGAGGCGTTGTATTGCGAATATGCACTTATAAAATTGGCCGCTACAAATTTTGATGATATCTATAAAAACAATAATCTACATTTTCTCTTACACTCGCTCTTCCATCCTAATATTAACACACTCATCACTATTGAATTCCATAAACAGTATTCTGAGTCCTTCAGTATCCCGTTTGTGTCGATATAAATTTATATTTGTCTTTTTCCTCTCCTTTCAGTTTCTTTATGGGTTATATATCTTTTAGACATAAATAGTCTCCCAGCATAAGTCATACACAATCATTCCATGATTTCACAATTCTAAAGTTGTCGCATATGAGTGTAAAAGTGTAATAGAGTTCTCATGCTGAAATGCCGTATTTGTCTAATTTCCAAAATCTTGAAATTTCGCAGGTACTAGCGGACGAAAAGTCAAAATTAGAGATTTCCTTCACCTTTTTCACAAAAATGGATACTATATTGATGTCGAAGCATAAAAATAATTTCATGAAATTAAAATCATTGCTCTATGTGCTGAAAATATAACTACTCCCTATGATTTATTGAAGTGCATTAATAAGAAGAATAATATAAATGCAATACTTTTTAATACTGTTGCAGATTTAGAGTAAAATTAATATTATCTGCCACTGTGCCAACAAGAAGAGAGATCATTTTCGAAACTAAAAATAATATGAAATTGTCAAAGATCATCAATATCAAAAAAAGTCAGCTTATTTATTATTTCTATTTATCATAAGATAACTGAAAAGCTTATCTAATTGCAAAGTATGCAATCTTTTGCTTTCGTAACATCGAGACGAATAATTTTTACAAATAATTTTAAGTTCTGCTTAGATTTTGTTCAAAATGTTCTCTTTTTAATTATTCTTCTTTGCGGTTAAATAATATTATATTATGATATTATTCCACTTTATAAAATAATAAACCAAAATGTTCTTTTATGGATCAATATTGTTAATATTTTAGGCGCGTTTTTATTCCAGCATAAGCGCCTACTAGCGTCGCTTTGTCCGTCCGTCCGTCCGCATGTTCGTGCTCGGCTTCTACCAAACGGATATTTATGAAATTTAATATTAATGACTTACAATCAAAGACAATAAGAAAATCACAAAAATAAATCACGTAAGCCAATCAGGGGTACCACTTTACCGGTGACAAACAATGAACTTTCCGTTGTCTCGTAAATGACTTTTCAAATTATTATAGGTTTCAAATAAACTTGTAGAAATAGTAACGTAGAGTATCTTTCCCTATACATTTTTATCGTAGGAGTAGCGGTTATCAATAAAATTGAACAAGAAAGTCGTAATTTGCTTTGAATTTAGAAAAATTCATGCATCTAATTGTTGTCATCGTAAATAATCTTATTGGTTACTGAAGTAAATAAGATCTGCTATAATTACAAAATACATTTAATTCCTTACGCGTGCATGACAGCTTTTATAAACGGAAGGAAATGGTTACTCTACGGCGAAGAAAAGAACATAAACGTAAATATTACAACTACTGAACTCAAGTGAGGCGTTTAAAATAATTTTAGATTGTTCGGTTGAATAAAACTGATTAGAAAATAAATCACTAAACATAAATTGAATATTTCCTGGAATCATTTCTGATACATCATGTTGCAGTATTTAGTATTTAAAATTACGTAATATGTTTATTAATGCACCAACTAAGGTGGGAGGAGAAAATTTTAATGGACAAAGATATAATCGGTTCCTGGCGTTTTCTATTTTATGTTGTGCGTTCGGTCAAATTATATCGTATAGTTTCAAATATTCCATCGCACGAAACGCGACTATTTGTGATACACCTTGTACATTCCTAACTTGTTTTTTACTGTGGCGAGGCGACTTTCTATTCCTCGAACGAGGCGACCAAATCTCTGGGACCACGATATAACGAATATGTACTGGAAAATTTAAGAGAAAGTGATGCATATGAGAAGATAATGAAAAGGCCTCTGGGTAAGTTAGGCTACACAGGTTGGGTCTATAATCTTTCGAGAGACAGAACCAGCATGTATGCACGACGCATTAATGCTCAAAGACTACCAGAATTCCTGCGCAAATTCCATTACGTCGCATAGATAGAAGAATCCTCAAAAAGCTTGCAAACTCAGCACATAGAAAGTAGCATTAAAGAGTAAAGTTTAAGATAACCTTATTCTATTTACATCTTTTCAAGAAATTTACAAACAGGTTTAAATTTTAAGCCTTAGGATCCGAAAATATTTAGAACGTATGCATCGAAAACATTTATTAAATAAAAGATAAATATTCATATTCATATTGTACGATTTTATAATAGCAAATGCCTATTATTCTGTTATGTCATATATGTATCTTTAGGCAACTATACAACTATTTATTAACTCCTTCGCTTCGAACACGCACTCGCTCTACCATACAACCAGACGAACTGCCCAGCTGCTCGTAACAGTTGAAGCAAATTGATGACTCCACGCGAAGAGATTTCGGAGATGTTGAACGCAATTTGAGATAAGCGATTGCTCTTTTTCTATCCTACTTCTTCTCCTTTGCCATTCTTTCTTCCACCTGCCTTCCCTCAAACTCTGCGCTTGCCTCTGAATTGGCTTGCATCCTCAGTTTCTTCTCGATTAGGTACCTTTCCTCTTCTTTCTATTACTTGCACATATAAAGATCTCTTTCTTTCACATTTTACCAGGCCGAAGTGACATTGGCTGTAACTATACATCGGAAAGAAGGTAATCTAAGGTGAAAGGATTGATTGAAGAGAAAGAGAAAATTACGTTTTTATCAACTTCTTTAGGTTTATGTTCAATAATTAGAGGAGATATATTTACTTAACGCAGTGATGGAAGATAGGAAGAGACAGTAGATTAATACTGTATCTCTAGTATATTATGTATTAATTAGGACAAAAAATTTGTTATTGAAGAATGTAAATTTATTAATACTTATTTTATTTTATTAATGACGGGAATTCTTTTAATACTGCCTCAAAATTGCACATCTTCACCTAAACATTGCTTTATGCGGATGCAATCAATTAGATTTGCTTAACAGGGAACTTTTCAAGAGCGTAATGATGGTTTTACGCTATCATTACAACTTAAAAGTTGAAATTATTAATACAGCCATTAACTATAAAGACGAAAAATAAAACCCCCGTGCAAATAAAAACGATATTTATAATTAAATTCTTCCAACTTTTTTAAGCTATATAGATTAATTTAAATGCATAATAATCAGTCTATTCAAAAAATATTCTAATTCTTTTGGTACACTTTCAGTTATATTATATGAACTTTATTTGAACCTCTATTACAATAAAGAAAATCTGAAAATGTTTGCAAATGGCAGTATTTACGTCGCCGTCGAAGGTATTACTCAAACTAATTTTCAATTAAGAGAGAATTAAAACATAATTCAGAACGATAAAACCTTACCAAAGACGCCACTAGGGGGGCATATATTCTTACTTCCGTTTTCCTTTATTCTCTTGAGTATTCCAACTGCTTTCCTTTCGCCTCTTACCCCAGAGATATGTGCGAGGGTAACTTTAACGTTGACGCACTTTCTCACGGTTTTTTTTACTTCGGTAGCCGTGACTTGGAGAGTAACGGAATTGCTTTTAAAATGTAACGAGAATGGCTGTGGCAGAAGAAGAGAAAAGTGGTGTCGGGATAGAGGGAGGAAAGAGGTGGAGGGATAAGTGCAGGATGGAAGGTGGAGTGGGAGTGGAAAGAGTGAGTGGGAAGGGGGAGAGGGAGAGGAGGGAGTGGGGAGGGAGAAGAGGGAGTGGGGAGGGGTAGGAGGGAATGGGAAGGGGAGAGGAAATAAGGAGTGGGAAACAGAGAAGGGTAGGAGAGAGTGTGGAAGAAGACGAGGGAAGGTTGTAGGGCAGTGCGTGATGGGAATTTCTAGATCCTTTTCTCTCTTCGCTCAGTGCTTTCCCAAGAGTTGGTCGGTGTGTGCCGGGTTGGCGGATAGGGCGGGAATTCTTGTTGGCGAGTGGTTGGAAGGGGGGAGAAGAAGAAGAGGAAGAAAGAGGGAGATCTGGGAAAATGAGGAAAGAAGCGAATGGATAGATAGTGGCAGAGAGGGAAATGGCGAAGCGAGATGTGTAATGGAAAAAATAAAAACAAAAAATAAAAAGATTTCTCCTAGAGAACCAGATTGTGGGTAGATACAAAGGAAAAGCTTTTAGAGTTTAGAAAAGGGATGAGAAAAGAGGGTTTTGTCGGTCGGATTTACGGAGAAAGGCACGAAGAGAGCGAGCGGGAGACGAAAACGATGTGGTTTTGTCTAACCTATGTTAAATCGGAAACAATTTTCGTTCATGTACAGCCTTCGGTGCAAGTTTGCTGCTGTGATATGGCTCATCTATGACATGGTTTAGTGGGCGAAATATCAGCCGAGATGTTTGCGAGGGAAACTAAGTACAGCACACATTTTCAGGCCGAGGAACTCCTTCCATATGTCATAGTGCATATCAAACGCGTTTGCAGAGGTCGAGGGGAGTGGGAAGGAAAAGAATTCTGAGA
The DNA here is from genome assembly GCA_028673005.1 of Tanypteryx hageni. NCBI lineage: Eukaryota > Metazoa > Arthropoda > Insecta > Odonata > Petaluridae > Tanypteryx > Tanypteryx hageni. Next base: position 126,408,969 of record CM054113.1, on the reverse strand, counting down.
ACAAAGGTCGTAACAAGTTAAAATAAGGGAGAGACTGATTATAAGTAGTTAACACAAAACAGATCCTTACTTAACCAAGCTAAACAATTTTACCATATTTAACATGAAATATGTTCTTTATGAAAAGAGAAACAAAGGTGTTGAGAAGACTTTTTATGCATGCGGGCATAAATCTGAAATTGAAATTTGAACTTTGAGAAGGAGAAAAAATCCTGTACTTGACCGGGAATCGAGTCAGCATTACATCTGGACCAACGTCCATGCGTGTTATAAGTTTTCCTTTGAGAGTAGCCAAGTATAAAAATCTACTATCAGAAAGATACGTCGTTGCAAACCGTAGAATCCTATTTATTGCTCTCTACGCAAGTACAGGGTATTCTGCAAAGGCAGATGGCCAGAGTTTTGAAATTTTGCTTCTTACAGACGAAAAAAGGATTTTGAGAAAAATTGCTGCAAGCAATATGAATCAGCATATATTCTTCTGAAGGTTTTAGCCCTAGTTCAACGGCACTGCGCAAACAGTTTCATGAATTTTGCATCCATTTACTGTATTTTGTCTTCACTACTGAATATTTGAAGTGATCTGTGAATGCGTCATCAAGAGAAGTCAAGTGCTGGATAAAAGCATATTTTATTTTGCTTGAACATGGGTCCTCTTCATTTTCCAGAACTTCCTGCAAACTAGAAAACACACAAAGTTCGTTCTCACCACCGAAACATTGTCTTGTGAAATTCCGTTGTTTTGTTAGCCAAAATCAAAGACGAAATATCCTTACCCTTGCATTCTTGTGTTCAGCTTATTCAACTCATGAAAATGTTAGTTAAATATGCTAATTTAATTATGAACCCTTTGTTTTTTAAATTACTTGCAAATTCAAGAGTAAGGTTTTCCAAGAATTTGGCATTTTCTTCCAGTAGTTCGAAAACTCTGCTAAGAATAATCTCTCGTAACAACTATCGAACTTCAGCGTGCAAAATGCCTTAGTGCTCAGTTCCCGACGATTGGCAAAGGAACGAAAATTGCCTTGAATTTAGAGGACTGACTCTTATAAAGTGCATTCTTTCCAAACATCGTCGCAATATGCAATGCACACCCTTTTTCATATAGGTACGTTATTTCAACTAAGCTCAATTCCCACTCCTGTCTATCGCCGTCCTATTAGGTCTAAAACAGCACTGTTACTACAAAAAGAATAAAACCGCTGAAAACTTTTACCTCACGTAAATAATATTAATATATATCTAACCCCCTATATATTTGAAAATCTAACTTGAGATATAATTGCACCGTACATAAACATTAAGTATTATGTGGATTGGCTAAGCCATATAGGTGCTTAAGTATTATTACTGAACGGCTATTGTAGAGTGACGTCTGAAGGCTGCGGAGAGCTGGTCAACTAACTCGAAATTTTATAATGACGCTGGACTCTATATATTTATTTTTTTATATGGCTTATGTTGCTCTATAAATTAACGGATTTTAATCAAAACCGTTCGAGCCATTTCGAATTAGTCGATATTTTGTAAAAATCGAATGAAATACACTGCCCAGTTTAGCTTCAAAGTATTCATTCTGGATAATAGCATACATACGACATTCAATTGATTACGTTTAACGTTTTATGTTATAGAACCGTGTGCAAACAGACAGACGGCATGGCAAAAAACACTTTTTTGGAATGAAGGACGCTTGAAAACCTGCATTTTCAACAAAATCTCAGCGTCGAATTTTTTCACGAATACTATATTCTCTCTCTCTCTCTCTCTCTCTCTATATATATATATATATATATATATATATATATATATATATATATATATATATTAGTGCTTGTCATTCCGGGATCCCAAGGGTAAAATGGTTTTTCCGTTTCCCTGGAAATCAATTGAATATCCCGGGTTTTCCCGGTATATCATAAAGAGAATTTTACTCTCCTGCTTTTATCGCCCATGCAGTTTCTAAAGGGACCACTAACAAGACTATCTTTGTTTCCGAATTGCTTAGTTTCACTTCTAATGCAATAATAAGTAAGAAATTTATATAGAGCACTCGCAAATACTTGAATTCTCGTGGGAATATATACAGTGAAGCTTCGATTCCACGGTCTCCGATTTTACGTTTTCCTTGAATTTACGCTTTTTTCTTTCGGTCCCGGCGTTTGGTCCATAACTACAATGATAAATTTCAACGGATTTTACGTTTTTGCGATTTTCCGCTTTCCTCAAATTTACGACAGAAATTTGACGTCCGGATAATATGCAAATGCCACAGATTTTACGTTTATAGTATTCCCATTTACAATTCAACTTAATCGTTTTCCATATTCTCTAATTAAAAAACTATATTAGTGTATTCCATGTTCAAAAATCATTTATAAGCAAACGAAAACGGCTGAAGACCAATGTGCTATAGGGTGAGTTGACAATTATACAGATTGTCTCCCAAAATGAGCATTTTATGACAAATTGTTTGGGGTATCAAAGTTCAAATTTTTCTCAAGACTGTAGCCGGTCTTTTCATAACCAAAATATGTACATCACTGTGCGATCGTAGTCTTAACACATTATGTATTCTTAAAAGTTACTATAAATCAATTACTAATAGGAAATAAGAATTCGAAAGCGACTCATTAACAATTTTAAATATAAACTGCCGTAGTATCAGGAATAAGACAGCAGAATTTCAGAATTTATTAGAGGAAACTGAGGCAGATATAGTGATAGGCACAGAGAACTGGCTAACTTCGGATATACACGACCGAGAAATTTTCCCCTTAAGATATAATATTCACAGACGAGATAGGGTAAATAGGAACGGAGGTGGAGTTTTTATAGCGGTGAAGGACACGCTTATCAGTTCGCCAATTGAGTTTACGGAAAACAGAATAGAAAGCATTTGGTGTACAATCAACAGGGGAGGTTTAGGAAACATCCATGTATGTGCATGCTATAGGCCGCCAGGTGCAGACGCAGAAGACATTTATGAGCTAGAGGCCCAAATCAACTCAATACAGATGAAAAATAGTAAAAGTCTTACTATAGTAGGGGGAGACTTTAATCTACCCTCGATAAATTGGCGCAGTTGCAGCTTCACACCACCCGGTAGAAATCGTGAGTCATGCGAAGCACTAATAGACATCTTCAATAAACATTCCCTTATTCAGGTAGTCAGAGAACCCACGAGAGAGGACAATATATTAGACTTAATAGCACTTAATATCCCTGAACGTGTTTCTGAAGTAGTTATTGAAGAAGGAATCAGCGATCACCGAGTAGTCCGAGTTATCTTGAACATAGCATTCGTAAAGTATCGCAAGCCTAAGCGAAAAGTGTACATATTTAAGAATGCTAACTTTGCGGACTTTAAAGAGAAACTTATTAAAGATTACGCAACTTTCAGAAAATTAGCAAGCACGAAGAACGTTGAGGAAACTTGGAAAGCTTTCTTATCAGTAATTAGAACAGGTATAAATACGTACATACCAAGTAAATATATTACCGATAATGGAGAACCTAGGTGGTATAATCGGCAGGTCAGATGTGCTCTCAGGAGACAAAGAAAGCTTCACTCAAAACTTAAATGCGCCAAAAATAATATGTCACAGGAGGTAATAAATACAATTTCAAACAAGTACAGAAATTGTCGGACTTGGACTAAAAAGATTATGCGCAAGGCATTAATGAACTTTAAGAAAAAGATTCTCTGTGAACATCTAAACGAAAATCCCAAAATCTTTCGGTCTTATGTTAGAGAAGTTCAAGATCGACGCCCAACCGTAGCACCATTAAGAAACGACAAAGGAGAGGTAGTTTACGATAGCATTGATAAAGGAAACTTGTTAAACTCATTTTTTCAAAGCGTATTTACGACCGAAGTGGAGAAAAGGAAGGTCGATCCACCCGAACCAAGCGAAGAGAAGATGAACGATATACTTATATCAGCGAAAGGTATAGCAGAACAGCTCAAAATCATAAATGCAAATAAATCCCCGGGACCGGAAGAGATACCAGCTAGAGTATTAAAGGAATTAGCGTTTGAAATAGCACCTTATCTCGAAACAGTTTTCAGTAAGTCACTTAGTCATGGCGTTATACCTAAGGAATGGAAATTAGCGTTTATAACTCCGCTACATAAAGGCGGGAAAAAAGACGACCGAGAAAACTACAGGCCGATTTCGCTAACCTCAATATCTTGCAAGATTCTAGAGCACATCATCGTTAGTTCTGTGATGGACTTCTTAGATAGCCAGGACTTGCTCAGTAAATATCAGCACGGTTTTAGGAAGGCAAGATCTTGTGAAACACAGCTCGCTCTGTTTGCACATGATATACTACGATCCGGTGATCGAAAGACCCAGCTAGACGCGGTTTTTCTTGACTTCAAGAAGGCATTCGATAATGTCCCTCATATTAAGTTATTGAAAAAATTACAAGCCTGTGGAATAAATCAAAAGAAAATCGAGTGGATCAGGGACTTTCTCAATGATCGGGAACAAATGGTAGTCATAAATGGATTTAAATCAGATTCGGTCAGCGTGTCCTTCGGCGTTCCACAGGGAAGTGTCATCGGTCCCCTATTATTCCTTATATACATAAATGACTTAGATAATGTTATTACAAGTAAAATCAAGTTATTCGCGGATGATACGGTAGTTTACAGAGAGATTAACAGTCCTGCTGATCAAGCATTACTTTCTAACGACATACACACAATTCTCGAGTGGTGTAAAGTGTGGCAATTAGAGCTGAACTTAGGTAAGTGTTCCGTCATGAGATTCTGGAGAAACAAAGAAATTGAGGCGATGAATTACAGTATAGAAGGCGTACATCTAAAATTAGCCGAATCCGTCAAATACTTAGGTGTCATTTTAACAAGTAACCTCTTGTGGGACACACACATACGAAATATATCCGGGAAAGCTAAGCAGAAACTAGGATTCATCAAACGGATAGTAGGTAAAAGCGAAGAAAAAGTCAAAGAGACATGTTACTTTTCTTTAGTTAGACCGCTGCTAGAGTATGCGTCGAGCATATGGGATCCGTACGAGAAAGGATTAATCGCCGAGTTAGAGAAAGTGCAGCGAAAAGCTGCTAGATTCGTCAAAAATTGTTATGATAGAAATATAAGCGTTACAGGCTTGATACAGGACTTAGGATGGGAATCACTAGCTGAGCGTCGATCACGTGCTAGGTTAAAACTTCTTGAAAGATTTAGAACGAGTACTTTCTCCAGCGACGTCAAAGAAATAATAACAACTCCCACCTATATCGGTAGAATGGACCATCCTCGTAAAATAAGAGAGATAGCCTGTAGGACAGAGAGATACAAAGGCTCATTTTTCCCTAGAACGATAGCTGAGCAGAATAAAACTTGTGATCAAAAGTAACCTCGCGTAGGGGCGTAAACCAAGGCCTAATTTTGGAGTTTTCCCCTTGGTGTTAATACACCCCCTTCCACACACCCTTGCGGTGGCTTGCAGGGTAAACTGTAGATGTAGATGTAGATGTTGTCGGTATGATTTTATATTTATATGATAAATGTATTCTAATGGTATAGGTGTTTCTATTCATATTTTATTTTATATACCGTGTGCATTGGTAACTATATGTTTATAATCAATATAATAAGCGAATTTCAGTTCAATAAATAAATGCTAATTTCAATTATTTTTTATTTTATCCGTGTAACTCATATTTGTTAATGATTTTAACGAATTTCTTCGAACTTCTCAGAGTTCCGGGATCGATTAAAAACCGGAAAACATAAGCACTAGTATAAACATCAACATTTAAGCTTTTTGTCTGTTACGAGGTTCAAATAAATAAAATGGAGTAATTTTCTACTAAAACATTATATCCTGAATTATTTGATAAAAAATCCTAAATCTAGAGTAAAATTACTTAATAAGATTCACCTGTTCATAAAAAAGTTGAAACGTTACTTTTATTTTATTCTTCCTTTTTAAAGTTTTTATATTAACCATGGGTCATAAACAAGCAATTCCTAACTTTATTTTTCTGTTTTCTTTCTTTTTAAATGGTTTTTAAATTGTTAATTGGAATCATGGTAAATTCCCGGGATCCCGGGATTCATAATTTTAAATCCCGGATTGTGAAAGAACAGGAAAATGACAAGCACTAATATATGTGTATATATATATATATATATATATATATATATATATATATATATATATATATATATATATATATATATAGTTAGTTTAGAAATGGAATTAGTTTGGAAGGTACCTATATTGTAATGTATGTATGTTGGAATAGAGCTGGAGATGAATAGACTTGTAAAATAAAGATTTTTTCATTTACTGCGGTATTTAAAATGCACATTATCATGTTTCTGCGTTCATTTACTCCAAATAAAAATTCTACAGCTTCTATTTACCGAAGAATATTACTACTCAAATAGCGCTTGGATAATTAATAAAAACAATGGAATCCTTTGGGATCGAACGTGGGCCAACGCCATAGGACCCAGATATGTTATCCGCTCAGCTACTACCGTTTGACATTGAACTCTCTTAAGTTGCATACGATGATTTTTGAGTATTTTCGACGTTTATTTCTCGAACCTAAAGGCCCATTCACAAAAACTCCGAAACACCTCCTTATTTTCGATTTAGAATCAACTGATCACGTTTTATCAAAATCCGTGACACGAAGATTGAAGCCTCTCCTTGTTAGGGCATTTAAAAGAATTTTGGACGACTATCATTAGAAGTATTTTATTCTGGACATCGTTCTTTTGGAAAATGACCACGGTTAACGTTTCAGCAAAGAGAAATGATTTTATATATTACATCTGAATAATAAAAGCTCCTTTATTTCTTAATGTCTCTGTATATGAATAGTATCTTTGTCTCGGTTGGTTTAGTCTCATCCAATACATCATGGTTATCTGCTTTTATCTTCATATTTTAATTTTCATCTCCTAATATTAGTAAATATAATATTCTTTTACTTTTCACTTTTTGGCATATTTTCTAAAATCTCTCTATTCCCCCATTCCTGCCAAAATATTATCCGCCGCCCTTTACCGAATACTCTATCTAGAACAGTTGAATTTTCGGCAACATGGCGTCCAAAGTGGTGTTTATTCAAAAGAAAAAACTGGTGAAAGTCGTCGGGAGCGAGATCGGAGCCTTATGGAGTATGTTCGAGAACTTCCAGGCCAATCTCTTCAACGGCTTCTGCGTCTGGCAAAAGGCATCGGGCCTTGCGTTATCCTGCAGCAAGACGACACTCTTGGCGAGGAGATATTGGTTTTCCATCTTTCCAGGAAACAAGTCGGTGGATGCCGTATTGCCGCAAATATTTCGGTTCGGCACAGTGGTTGAAAACACGAAACGTAAGATTCTAACGAGATGGCATCGAAAAATTGGTTACTCGATGGGGAAAATGCTTGAAACGTTATGGTCATTGTTCGGAAATGTATTTCAGGATACGTGCTGACATAATACTTGTGTGACAATTGCTAAAATAAATTACTTTCAGAGCCATATACCAAGTCAGATTTAATTCACATCAACTCTCACGCCGAGAGAAACGCGTCTGATATTTTTCCACTCTTGTATCGCGCACCACTTGCTTTATATTTCCGACGAGTATCGTATTCCGTGAACTCACTGCCAACTTCTCTCCAATACGTCGCCTATAATAATATTCGCGCATGGCGCCATTCAAACCGAGTTCTTTTGAGCGTCAGTTCGCGACACCTTTGCTTGTATACAGGCTGACTCGAAAGTCTTCTCTCCCTTCCAAAAAACATGATCTGCGCATTTCCACGCATTCGCTACCTAGTGTCAGAAAGAATCATTTTTATCTCTTACCATCTTCATTACATTCTCTCTCTCTTCCGTCTTCGGACGCCATCAAACACAAAAAATGCGTCAATGCTTTTACCGCCCAATGCATCCATCCCGACCAAAGTCCCCGCATCCTCATACTTCCGCGCTGAAAAGACTTTCGTTAACCCTTTGGAACGCCGACGCGTCGACGGCGTCAGTCGTTTGGAAAATATTTGAACTGGTTTTTCCTTTCGTCACCGTCTTCTCCTCCCGAACTCCTCCGTTGTTTCGCCGAGAGAAATTAACCCTCTCTATCTCTCAGCAGCAACCCATACGCAAAACACCTCTCTCCTTCCTCACTTCACCCTCCCTCAAACGAAAACCTTCTTCACCGAAGTGCACCACGTGAAACCAATCTCCATTTCCCTCTCCGACTCCCCTCCTTCTTCCTCCTTCGCTTCATTTGCGATGTAGAAAGGCGTGAACTTCACTTTCTTCGCGGTATCTCTTCATCTCTCTTGCATCTATTTAGTTTCGCCGATACGTTTTAGTTCACTCAAAATCGACCACTGAAAATATTTCCATCGGTACTCGAATGGATTTACTCGAAATACATCACTCTGCGCAATCGCAGATTAATAGAAACATTTCCGAATCATTTTGCGCATAATTGAAAAACAATGAAAACTAGAATGTTCGAATATTCACTTTTATAAAAAGAACTGCTTCAATAAATCGGTCATGTGCGCTACTCTGTTGTAATCTTTTCCTTCTCCTATTGCAATAAATCCATAGTGCCACCATGAGTAAAATGGACGTTCTTTTCCTTTTTTCCCTCTCGTGGCGCCGCTGTTCGATAAAATTGTTTAGAGTCCAAAAACGAATTATCGATTTCGTCTAGTCACCCGAGTCTCATAATTCTACGAAGTTATTCCTATATTCATCAGATATATCAGTAAACCAAATTCGACCATATCATGAGTTTCTATAAATTGACCACGTGAATAATTCCTTTCCATAATATCTTTCATTTAAAATTTGTCCTCACCTCTCTAATATTAACTTTGGTTTTCCCTCATTCCGACATTATGCAAATTATTTTCAAATAGTTAGTTCTGATATTTTACTTTCAACACTCGTCTTGATTAACATGTTTGAGAAAATAAAACTCCATTTGTGCCCTTTTAAGAAGCACGAATTAAAAAGAGAAATTTACTAAACTGATCTAGATAAAATTGTTTTTGTAAAAGGTGCAGTTAACAGGGAGCAAAATAATGATAGAAACTATCACACAAGGTCAAAGTTTTTCCAGATGGCTTGAAGTTGCCAAGCACAGCTTGTTCTTTTAGACTGAAACTTGGAAGTGACCCCCACCTGCTCCCTTCCTCCCTCCATCCGATCCTCCCGCCCTCTCTCCATCTCTATCTCTCCTTTTCACTCTCTCTCCCGCTCACTCCTTTCCTTTCTCTCCCTCTTTTCCTCTATCTAACGCTTCCCCTTCATTCCTTCGTCCACCGCTTCGAGCAAATTCTGAGATAGGTAGTGATTGTGTGAATACAACGCATTACAAGTCTTAGCACATGATGCTTGTTGCAATTAACATTTACTTAGAGTATTCTTTCATATGAATTACATTATTATTTATATGGAATATCAAAAACATGAGGAATAATCAAGTCGATATAATTTCCGCTTACAAATTACAAAATGTTCTTTCCTTAGCATTAGTCTTAAATTGCAGATAAAATTTCCAAACAAAGCACCTTCAGTTTTATTTCATTGTTACCGTGACTTTTTCCTGAGGGTTCTGAAAGCTGCCTGCCGAAATAAAAAAACTGAGAGGAATTCATATTTATAATTTATTGAGAATTGAAGAAATCTAATTTTCAATATAATACTTCCAGCAATAAAGAGCAATACAATTATTTTAAAAATTTCTCGTCAACCAACCCTTCGCTCGCCAAATTTCGCTATCGCTCACATTTCATTCAACTTTTAGCGTCGATGTGGCGAGGGAAAATGTCAAATGCGAAGAGGGTGTTTAAACGCGAACAAAGCCCTCCTTCCGAAATCTTCTTCGCATTCTCTAGATCTCTCTCTCTCTTTCTCTCCTACCTCGCTCCGATTCGCAATCACTCCATTGACCTCCTATACTTCCTCTCACTCGTTTCCAATGCTCGAAACAACTCTTCTCGATCGATACGACAAACTCTTCTTCATCGAGCTTCCTCATAACTCCGACTTAATTCGCCCGTAACTTCCTCTTCATACTCCCCATCCATCTCTCATTCTCATAATATTCGGAGAAGGCAAATTTATTTTCTGTTCCTCGCATTGCGTTTGCTTTCCAAGCTTCCTCTCTCTTTATCTCTTCTTTTCCTCCTTTTGTTGTCTTTCTTCTTTTTACTTCCATAAACGAGTATTTTCAACCTCTTTTGATCCGACTGAGAGAGACTTCTTTTCGAGACGGATGAAAAATAAACCACATCCAACTCTCCTACTTTACCTCATTCCCCATAATACTATCATTTGCTTGCCGAAAAGTTCTCCCATTTTTGGCGTCTACCCTTTCCTCCATCCCATATTTTTTCCCAATACACACGAAACCAAAATAAAAATATCTCTCTCCCTCTTCTCCTCTTTGCTCCCGCCATCATATATTTTTCTTCTTTTCCCCCATTCCCCCTCCCTTCTCGTCACTCCCCGTTACTCCCCCTCCTTTACTCTGCGCCATACATTACGCGGCGGGAGGAGTTTCCTTGCACGCTGAATAGGATTCCTTAGCGAAGGGAACCGATGGCTTGCTTCTTTAGCGGGAGTCTTCATTCTCTCCGAAAGGGTTTGAGTTTTCCGGAGATTAGGGAGTAAGGGGCGTGGAGGGGGTGGAGGGAGTGGCATAAAGGACTCGAGCGGCAGGAGAATCACCAACCTCGCCAGAGTAACCACCCACTTTGATGGGCGGCACAAACACCACATTACCTTCTTTCTTGCGGGATGCTTTACTCTCTCTTCCTCCCCCATGCTCTCTCTCCACTTTCTGCCTCTCTTTCTCATTTCCTCTCCTCTTCCCTTTTTCTCCGCTGCTTTTTCCTCTCATTTTTATCCCTAGTTTAACCTCAACAGAAGATCCATGGCGCGTTCCCCCTGCACTGACGCCGTCTGCTCCTCCCATCTCTTCCCTCCCTCCTCTCCCCCTCCATTTATTACTTCGACACCACTCCCTCCCTCTTTTCCATCATCACTTCCTCACTAGCTTCCTCTTCCCGACATATTTCTTCTCCTTTCTCTATCACACGCATCTCATCAATATACGAAGTTCCTGTTCACAATTCCTTTTAACATTCTTGCCAAATGTAGACGCACATAAACCGTCTCGAGGCGGTGGAATCGTGCATATGCATGCTATAAACGCCAAACTGCACGTTGTTGGGAATTCTTAGGTGCAGATATCAGCAGCCCATTCAGCCAAATTGGAAGAACACGGAAAATGGTGGTGCTTTATGGCCTTCGTGTTGGAAAATTCCAACTACACTTTGATGATCGTAAATACTAAAATAAAACCAACGTCATTGTTATTAGTGCTAATGTTCTTATGCACATTTATAAAGAAAAAACATCATATTAAATTAATGATGTTAGGAAACTATATTAAACCATCACAGGTGCACAACCAGGCTGCCGAAGAGCACAATCAAGCTGCCAAAGAGGACAGCGATCACCAGGTTGGGAAGGTGAGAAAGACAAGCAAAGAAATGGTAAATGCAACGTCTCATGGAACTGGCGGATATTAACATCAGATGGGAAGAATAAAAATTTCTCCTGTTGCGGTTCGACCGAAATGCTAAATATCCTTAAACACAAAAAAAATATCAGATGATAATGGCAATTCTATTACTGAAACCGCCTCCTCCAGTTAGTATACGCAATATTTTACGAAGATAATGACAGTTTAAATTGAATAGCACTGTAGCCTAACCAAAGAAAAAGTCGGATCTTGTAGCGAATAGATAAGATTGACCACGTCCGAGTTTCCACAGAGGTGATCAGTCATACGAAAGAAAATGAATCTTCTTCAGATATGTTTGATCGACAAAAAATTGTTTCTCCGACTGCTCATCAATGTTGCAATATATACAATAAATGGAATATCGGAATCTTAAATTGATACCTTGCCTAAATCCACACACAATCTTTTAAATGCGTCAAGTAATTCTCCCTACTTTTGTAATGAGTCCCTTCTTTAATCGTTTTCTCGGGTAGGAACCAATAACAAAGTTTTTGATTCTCCACGTTGATAGTAGTGGATGGCCGTTCTAGCGTTCAGGGTTCAGACATCACATCCACATTCTTTAACGGGATGAGTCCTTTGATATTACAATAATAGCTCGAAGAAAACTCCAACGAAATTACTACTGAAAACTATTTGCTCTAGGCGAGGGTAGATATTTCAGAATCCAGAAAAGTTACACTATTACAATCAAAGAATGGTTTTTGCTGCTCCTTGTTTTCTTTATAATTCTTTCTTTTTGTATTTAAAACGAAATTATATTGTATTTATGTGTACAATTAACTTCTTGCTGCAGAATTCTCTCGATTTAATTCAATACATCACGAATTTATGGTTGTATTCCTATCATCTGCACTAGCTTTTGTCAACTTACAAAATTAACTTAATATTCTAATAAAAAATGGATAACAAGACGAATGACTGCATGGCCATGCATTTTGTGTTAAAGCAAACGCCACAAAGCATCACATGAACTTTCATCCAAATATGTTCCAATTTCATCTAAATTTAAGTTCTGATCATATCCATTACCAATACATATATTTTCACAATTAAAGTCTTTAGAAATAAATTTGAAAATATGTTTTATTTAATTGAAGTATTTTTTAAGCACTTACGTGAGAATAATATTTAAATGTTATATATTTATTGTAGAGGAAAATATATTGGATATTGAATTTTAGTCCTGTTACAATAACTTCCGTGCCTCGCGATCTTTTATAAAGGAGATATCCGTTTATGTTTCCTTTAATATGATCCTGAAACTTGTTTGGAAATCCTATTTCATAAACATCGTTTTCCATATACGGAGCATTTGATTTTGATTTCCGCAGGGACCATTTAACATTGTTCGTGTAGCAATTTTGGATGATATTGGATACTTAGTGTGATCAGGAATTTCAGCTGAGACTGCAGACAGCCGAATTTGGATCAGTGAATTTATCCTCCTCTGACAATATAAATAATATGCGATCAAGAGGAAGGCCTCTATTTTTGAAATTCAATTGTATATCAAAAGCAAACGTCTTTACAAGTTCTTCGTTAACTGAAAAGTCTTTAATAAGTTCGTTAAATTTCTGTTAAAAGCTCGAGCAAAGAAATCCGATCTTCCTGATGGCCACTATTTTGAAATAAGTCATCTTTAACTCTTTTCAGTTCAGATTGTACGAAAATGTGATAAAAAGATCAAGAGAAGCAATTTTTTAAATAATACTCGTTGCATCATGATATTTCTGTTTCAAATTTCTCTGCGATCCTTGAAATCTGGATGATAAAATTACTCATCGACCTTCAGCTATTCCAGCGTTTTTAGCTATAACTGACAAATGATCCATAGACACTTTGTAATTTTCGATTCTTAATTGGCTTTGTTTTAATCTTATTAATGTTAATTTTTTAGCCTCAACTTGAGTATAAGAATCTTGATCCACTGTTGTGTTAGTTTGCCCTGACAGAGAATGGAATTGAATTCATTTCATATATACTACAATTAGTGCTACTTTATATGGTAGAATTGTAATTTTATTTCTGATACCATTCCGATATCCAGTAATTTTCATATTTGACTGTCATCATTTGCATTTGGGAGATTGCATTTCATTTAATCAGATCTTCTGTACTTACGAGAAAACCTATTCACTTTCACAGCTCTTTGAATTTCCTTTTTCTCAATTTTGCTCATCCTTTCGTAGGAAGCAGTAAAAGATTTCATTTGAGGTTTTAAACTAACTGTTCCATTACAACAGGTTCGCAACCTCTGTTTTCATTCATATTCTGCCTTGCTTAAACAGACTCATTATTGTCGTGAACATAAAGTTGTGTAAATATTCAAACTTTGTTACAAGCAGGATGTAAATGTGAGATTCTATGACTAATGTGGCCTTGTACACAAAAGCAAAAAGGAATATGACCATTGACCTTTTCTATCTATCTTTTGGGAAATATTTTTACTCTGTAAAGTTTAAAGATTTTGTATTATTCACCAATATTTAATAAAATAGTTGAATTTTTATCGAAACTGATATTAGGTGTCAGAGCTATATTATATGTCACTTTTCTTCTAATATGATCTAATAGATTGAATCAATTTACATCCTATTTTCTTCTGTTTGCAATTTGTTCATCATTTTCTCGAGCTCTATTTTCAGCTGTAGTATGACGTGCGCTTTCATCCTATTGTTTATTGTTCTTTGAGCTACTTCTTTGAGCTTCAATTAATCTCACTCTTTCTAATGTTTCTTGGCTCTGAAGTTTTAACTACCTATCATTTCTTTCTTTGGATAATTTTTTTCTTTCTTGTCAATTTTCTTTTTTACTATCAGTAATCATTACAAAAATCAATAAATATATTTTTTAAATATCATAATTTTACAAAATTTTAAAATTTAATTTTGATTTAAAATTGGAGTATATAAAATAAAATAATTCTCACAGGTTATTTCCTTTTACTTACTGATATTTATCATAACTGTTTCAAAATTATTTGAACAAACGAGTAAATGAAATTTCAAAAGTTGTCTAAAATATTCTATTATTAATAATTAAACTTAAAAATATATATATTAATACATTCATAAATTGTGCACACTTCTATTATAAATTTTAAACAAACGTTTTGGAAAAAAGGTTTTTCAATTGCGAAATATTTTTATATTTAATTAAAAATATAACTATTAATATAATTGATAAATATTAGGCAAAAGATAAGCATAAAAGTAAGTTAAGTAATGCTTATATAAATCATATTTTTAAATAATTTATATTTTTGTTACAAATGTGTATTTTCTCAGTCAATAAAATAAAAATAATACTTTATAATCTTAATTAATGTCAAATTACCTTTTTAAATATTGTAGATATTCTTTCCAGGAATTGATAGTATTGGAAATGAGTAAATTTTGTTTTTAAAATGCATATAAAAAGTAAAGTAGACAAAACGATTGGCAAAAAACAGTATCAATCTAAATAGTAAAGCTCCAGCTAATTTTTAGCATAAACCTTAAATAAATGCGCTAAAAAACAGCGGAGTTATAAGTCCCTGAAAAATCTTTCCCAACAAACAAACAAACACACAGAACCGAGGTCTTAAATAATGATGTCGTCACGTAAAGTTATTAAGTGAGAATAGCTAGGATTAAGGATACAAATAATGGTCGGCCTTTAAATAATTGGTTTAACGGTGCCCTATTTCGTCGAATACTGCACGTCCAGTATTTTAGCATTGAAAAAATCGGGATAGCAATAATACGCATCGCAAATAGAAAGGAAATTTCAAAGCAATTATATACAACAAAATTTTGAAACGATTATCACGTATTTTCCAACAAAATCACAATATAGCGCCACATATGTAGTTCAGATATTTTTTCGAGAAAATCCCATTTTCTTAAATAAAGCGTTCCTAGATAGACAGCTGTTTGCTAAGCCTTTTCCTTCCTTTCTCTTTCTATTATTCCCATATTTAATCTCATAAATTATAAAATAATTTCATCGTTGATATTTATTGCCGTCTTAATTTATTATATTAGGGTTTGGCGCTGTTTGTGGATCGATTAAATAAGTAAGTTACTGCGCCATATAACGCACAACGGAGACTCCGAGGCATTTTACCACATCCTTCCATCTCCTCCTTTTGGGTGCTCCCCCAATTTCCCCGCCTCTCCCACCCACCCTCCATCCTTCCCTCTTCATCTCACCCTCCCCTATCCCCCCTCTCACCCTTCCCTATCCCTCTCGCCCTCCCCTCCCTCCTTCCATCCTACTCCCTCACTCCCTCCTCCTCTCTTCCCCTTCTGTCCCAAGCCAAACAGGAATCATGCTCCCTCCCCTAAGGATAGGGTTTTATAGGTACACACTCGCAGCCTCTTCCGCTGAAATGTAGTCATTAGAGCGGCGATCGGGGAGGGGCGAATGAGGGCCTGGATGGATGGCCTCCAAGGAGCGGGAGGGGGGAATGGGGGAATGCGAAGCGGAGGAAGGAACGCACGGAAGAGGAATGGCTATGGTCGGCTATTTGTTGAGCATCGGGAGTCAGAGGTCTCGGAGGTCGCCTCTCTTCCTCCCTGTCCCCACGCTCCCCTTCTCTCCCTACTTGGACAACTAACTCCTAAACCCACAGTTCTCGACACCCATTCGTGCCAGAATGGGAGGAACCATACGCTACATTCGCGAGGGTCCACTTGAAACACCTTGTTCATGTTGGATGTATATAAACAATAGAATTCTCTTTCTCTCTTAGGACAACACTTCCTTGGTGTTAGAGGTTCGGAGATGGCCGTTGGAGGAGGGACATTTATGAGCTGCGGTGTCTTTTGTTCTTGTTTGCTTGTGCTGAGAGAGAGAGAGAGAGAGAGAGTCGATTTAAACACCGGTTTTATTGCTAGAGGTCTTCTAAAGGGAGTGTTGTCTTCAAATCGAACCACGAAGTGGATGGAAGGGTCAAGGACGTGATCGACACCAGCCACGTTAAAAAGGGCGAATAAGATGAGACTGAGCATGGTTCTTGGAATCACGTTGGCAGCGAGAGATAAAAGGAAAACTTGAAAGACATTTCAATGTGAAAATTACCGATAATTATTTCTCACGTGAAATGTAATTATATGGATAACCGACCGTCATTCTTTTATTAATTTATCTCTATACGTATAAAAACATGACCAATCAGAAATTTCAACGGTTTTGTGAGAAAATTACTTTCATGATCCGTTCACTTAGTTTGCCAGCGATGAATAATGTACTAATAAATCTAGGAAATATTTAAAAGACGATTATTGGTGTTCTTTTCGTTACAACAAAAGTTGTCAACCTGCGTTCCGCGATATAAAATTAAACTAAGGTAATAACTAGACGACGATTAAGATGGGACATTTCCCACGTTCCAAACATATCTGGGAATATATAACGGACTTCAATAACAAAAATGCGCTTCGTAGTCGAACGTGGTTATACTCTGTTCCGCTGAGAGTTCCGCGAAATCGAAAAAGTGGATAACTGCATCATAAAATACGTGCACTCATTCGCATTGTGGGATTATTTCGAACATCTAATTTAATTTTATCTTACAGAACAATTACATTTCAAAGCAAAGGTACGTTTAAAAATCTTTAATGTAGGTTTTTGAATAAAATTTCCCATTCGCATGCATGAGTATATAAGATAGGAAACATTTAAATTTAATTAAAAGAGATTCCTCTTAGAACTGTTCGAATATATGGGATTTTCTACTACGAATGTCACACCTGAGATGCAGCTTAGTTAATTTGATTGAGAAATTAAATTCTATATTGAATAAATTGGTGATTTACGTCGGCCAAATGATGATGATTGCGGATGGAAAAATACATAGGTCTAGGGATTCAGCCGATATTCCAATACTTTAATAGTATCGATGCTATATTCCGATACATAGATATTCTTGTATAGATACCGATAAGCCTATGTTTATGCCGTATAGACACTTCCTATGTACGTAATATCGAATCTTATGAATGAAACTGTTGTACGGAGTGAGACGAGCTCACATAAAGTGTTTGCTATAAAACGTATTAGTTTCGTCCGGAAATACTATGTGGTCTTTGGATACCATACCTTTTTACTCCATTTTGTTTTGCCTAAACAGTCAACTTAAACTTAGCGCGCGTCATAAACAAGGCAACACGCACAACACATGTAAAACATAGTAGACGGCATGCACGATATTGTAATTGTAATAACGCTTATATTCTATTATTATAAAAACCTCTGTTGTAGGAAATGTTCGAAACAGGATCTTTAATATCCATATTATATTTTGTCCAATTCGCACAATATTTAGATTGCTTTATTGGTCCATGAATGTTTGGTCAGACAAATAAGGGTCTATCTGTTTATTTAGCAGACTAGAGCATCAAACTATGGAAGTACGATAATTTCTTTTTCAGAAAATACACACACTACATACAAAAACATTGCATCTGAAGTTTTTCCACCATTTGATAATACTTAGGGGTGGATCCAGGGCCCTAAATACATGGAATATCGGCTATATCGACAAGATATTTTGCTGAGTAACATAAAACCTATTTCGGGAAGTTTGGGAGCAGTGTTTGCTCTCTCTGCCCTGAAATACTTTAGTCATTACCTACCGATTGAAAAATGCCATTTCAACAGATTTTTCCCTCGATATAAAAGAGTGAGGTACATCTCATCTACGTGAGTAAAGTGCGCTATTCTTATTTCAACGGCATTACGTCCAGTTTCACTTAACCAAATTTAAAAAATTATAAGTAGGCTGTGAGCAAAGGAAATAAAAAAATAGTATAAAAAGAACATTCATAGCTCTAAATTTATTTTAATGAAATATTTTCGAATTTGAAATTTGTAACAAATATTAAGTTTTTGATATATTCCCGCTTTTTACATAAAAGATTCGCTAATTGTTTTCTTGTTGCAATCAGGCAGCCTCTTCCTATTGTTTTGTACCACCTAAAGGAAGAACTAAAGCTGATCTTCATCTCTTGTTAAAATCCCACTACATTCTTTGGGAATAATTTTGAAACGAGAAAAAAGTCTTCTATGACCGGGAATCGAACCCGGGTCTTTCACTTGCCGGGCTGATATTCTACCACTGAACTATCGTAGCAGATCAATTTTCTCGTTTCTTAACGCGGATGTTTTCTTGGTTGGGACGGAATTAGCCAAGCTAGTATCAAACTGCCCCAACGGAAAAGATAATTCTCAAACCATTTGAAGACCTCTCTGGAAATCTCCTCTTTGCTGCCAAATCTCAGGGTCTGAATTTAGTAAGACAGGAGAAATTCCCAGAATTTTTAAGAAAACTGTCGTATGCTTTGTGAAAAAATCTTCTTAATTTGGAATGGGCCAGAGTTTCCAAAGCAACAATGCTCAGGCGCTTTGGTGGCTCGTCCGAACTCTCTCTAAAACGAATGGAAGTTACCATTCGTTTCTATGCATTGTATGGGTATTATGTTGGAGAGTGGTGGTCAGGTGAAGTCGGTGGGTGGGAAGGAGTGGTACGGGGTGTGAAACACAGACATTAATAAGGGAGAATGGCGGGGAAAGGTATATACGTTGACAATTTGGATTGTTGCAGTTGTGAACGATTTCTAATTCTTCTAAAACGTAAAAATTCCTATCGTTCTTTTGAAAATGAAGGCTAGTTGGAGTAAAGTCAGATATTTGATTGATCTAAACGAGATGTTTGGAAAAGAGGAAGGTTAGTTGTTTATTTATACAAGTAGTACCGTTTATGTTAATATATGCTTGTATATAAATTACGTCCGGTCCTTCCGCAATAAACGGCATTACGGTCATTACATTAAAGCTTGTATAATCGGGATAATACCAGGTACACAATGTACACTCCTTCACGAGCTTCACAAGCAATGTTTGTGTTTGTCAATTCTTCGAAAATCAATTCTTCGAAAATCAATTCTTCGAAAATCAATTCTTCGAAAATCAATTCTTCGAATGTCAATTCTTCGAAAATCAATTCTTCGAATGTCAATTCTTCCAAAATCAATTCTTCGAAAGAGCAGTTCTTCGAGTGACAAATTTTTCGAAAAATGATAAGATTTAGGAAAAATATTAAATACTACGCAGCAAAACGTTGACTTAAACAAAAATTAAGTTATCGACCAACTTTTTCTGATTTCAAAACTATTAAATTTATTAACCGCTTACTTGATTATCCCAAATATATTCGGGAAATGAGATCGCGTCAGAATGGCCATGTATTACTATTTTTTCTTCCAATATTTGAATGAATGTAAATTATTGTAAAAGTTATTATTTCATTAAAGTATATTTAAAAATTAAAATTGCTTATGCTTCCTTTTTTGTAAAAATATATGTTAAATAAAAAATCTTTAGTATTTTGTAAGACTGAAAAATGTGTCAGATAAGGGTTAATTAACTTTATTATATATTTCAATTCATTAAAAAATTCAATCACAGGGCACATTTTATTTATTTTCACTCAGGGTAGTATGTTATAAAGAATTACAAACTACAAGTTTTGGCTACATGTATGGAAATTATTTTTGTTTCTAATAAATTATAGAAATTCAAATTTCTGCGACATTTATACTACACTTATAATAACAAAAGAAAACACTACATTTAATTGGCCTATCAATATCCAATATTATGTGCAACAGCACGTAAATAATCACAAATGGTTATAGTTTGATCCCAATCAGCAACAACTTGCCTCAACCTTTCTGTACTCCCGATATTTTTTCCGCTGATGCGGTGGTTCCTGAACACTGGTGTAGTTCGTTCAGGCTCTGTTCTTTCTTGATTCCAGAAATGAACTTCCAGATGCTAGGGTGACTCCCATCGATTTGTTACTGGAACCCTCGGTGCCATCCTTCAATATTATTGTTAGTTTTTGGCAGTCCCTGAAGCACGCTTTGGTAGCAGTTCCACATTTCATGCATATAGATTGGAGGACGTAGACCCAAACGATGATCCAGACGACCAATCCACGTTTCCTCAAAGTAATCAATAACTGATTGTGCTTCTTCGGGAAAAACGTTACTGTTGCATAATGTGTCAAAAGAGTTCAGTACTTCTGCAGTGGGAAAATAAGCTAGAGCAGGGAGCATACGAAGCTTTAAAGAAAATTCAGCGTCATTCTCATATAATTCCTTTAAACCGTTTGTTTTTATTCTACGCAAAATACACTGGCAAAAATGGAAGAATCATCCACGATGATTAGCAAGAGGAAACATTCTTTACTGCATTAATCATTGCCATTTCAAGGTCTGTCAAAAAAGAGAGAGGGTTAGAAGCTGGTTCGAATTTTTTAACTTTTTCAAAAGACGGGTATATGTTTCTTCCTACTTGTCTGGTATAAGAGCATACAGTAAAGGCATGGAGTTGTTAGCTTCAAACCAATGGATGGTATAAAGCGGCTGAAATAGAGGCGGTACAGTCTTAAAGGTACCATCGGCATACCATTGTTTGGAACGACCAAGTAAATTAAAATTTTTCCTAGTGGAAAATATTAAAATGCCGTCGTCTAGAGGTCCAGAATCGTACAGAAGAAACTCTTCTCCTCCTTCAGTCCGCTTGTACTCTTCTTGAAGCGCAATATCGCGACGGGAAATTGGAATAGCTGGTCCAGCATCTTCTTTCTTAGGAACGTTTCTGATATTACGTTTAATGTTCGGCACAGAGGGTAGTTTCGCAGCACCAGCTTGACTGACTCCAACTGACAAGGAAGACACTATGTAGGTTGGTGTTTCACGAGTTTTTTTGCCTTTTCACGGATAGCTGCCATTTTACTGCCTGCTTCTACGTGACCAGCATCCCTTAAATGGTTATGTTCGCACCGGTTACTAATAATAGTTTGAACTTTTGTCATAACTCTCGCTCTACACTTGGTAGTTTGAAATCTTTCACACTTCCATTAAATTTTTTCTTATACTTGCTTGTCTTTGTAAAGCAAATGTCCGTCAAGTAGCAGTTTACGTTTTCCTTTCTCACTCAAAACATTATTCCACACCATAACGATAACCTTCCATTCAAAATGTATTTTTAAGCTGAAATGAATGTACAAGGTTTTAATATAAGTGAAGTCCTATTTTTACATTGTTATCAATTAAATTAAATTTTTTTAAATTTTATCATAATTTTAATTTCCAATAACAGAAATGTGTGGAAATTTCAGTTGTGATATATTTTAATTATTTAATTAAACTAGGGAGCCTGGGACGATTGCTGCCACATTAAGTTGATTTTGATTTAAATAAATGAACAATAATATTACAATGTAGTACCTTGCGGACTTCGAAGAAATTCCCGTCTTATCAATACAATTTTTACGTTCTCCTATATTCCTTTCGTTCTTTAGGCGTTCATCATTCAATCTTTCTTGAACTAATTATTAACAGCTTTTTCTTTCATATTTATTATAAACCTCTATGGTGATTTAAAATAAGTTTAATTTAAATCTTCGTTAATTTATTCTATTTTTTATTTTTCAAGCGATAAGATAAGTGAACTTGTTAAGTTGTTTTAGACTTCTTTCTTCGTAACGTAACAGAAAAAAGTAAGCAAACAAAATTACGCGATATCTTCAAGGGGCTCATGAGTACACTTAATATTACTGCACGCGCAAGTGAGGTGACCATGGTAACTGACAATTCTCATTGTTGAAAAGTTGCGTTTTTCGTGTTGTAGTTAAAAGTAGTCTAAACTTTTTTTCGAAAAAATTGTCATTCGAGGAATTGCTCGTTCGAAAAATTGATTTTCGAAGAATTGATTTTCGAAGAATTTATTTTCTAGGAATTTGCCTGGTCCCACTTCTGCAGTTCTTATCTAACTTTTTATTACAAGACTTCCTTAATAAGTTCACCAGTATGTACGCATCCAAATTTATTAAACTCCCTGTATCTACGAAATGGTAAGAGGTAGAATAGTACTTTCTTCAGCAAAGTTTACCCATTTTTTAGTTCTCATTGAAAATTTAATTAAAATTTAACCCCGAATCCTCAAGGTCCCTATATTAAAAGAATAGGTCCATGATTTTGAGGAAAATGTTGGTATATGTATCGACGGCAGCATAAGATACAGGGGCAAATTTCGGGCTTCGTCCTTTCTTCGTTTTAAATTAGCCCTTGCCGTGAACTTCCAAAAATATTTTTTTAATCCAATAAGTAGATTTTAAAAAATTTCCTTAAATTCATAAAAACTTTCAAAAGATTTTCAAACAACTATCGAAAAATATCTTCCGAAAAACTATTCAAAAAGCATTTGTCAAGAAACAAATTTCGTAATAATTGCCAAATAAATATAAAAATTATATTTCCCAAAAGTAAACGCTTTTGTTCGGCAGAAAAACAGAGTATTGCGAGAATAAACGCGGTTGTTGAGTAAAGAACCCAGAATATCGGGAATAAGCGCGTTTGCCGGTCGGAAGAATCAGAAGCGGATTGAGAGGTATAAAGGTAATTTGTGAAGAAGACGGGACCAAATCCCACTCTCACTGCACTATTAGTGGAGAGTGGGTCAAATCTTATTTGAAATCACGTAATAAATTGGAGAAAACATTTTCTCATCGAAAATAATTACTAATAAGTGCCTCTTTTGGTCGCAAAAGTAAGTGAGTTTGTTGGCAAGAGAAATAAACTCGCATGACGGTCGGAGGAATACTGCGGGGTGTTGGTAGAGTGAATAAGTGAGTAACTTTGATCGTAAGAATAAGCAAGTTATTTGGTAGAAGGATTAAGCACCATTTTTGGTGGAAGGAGTAAGAGCATTTGTTGATCGGAGGAATAATCACCTTTGTTAGCCATAGAAATAAGTGCGATTGTTGTTCGAAGGAATAAACGCGCGTGTTTGTTTCATTAGTGGAGGATAAGCGCAGAAATCGCATTAGTTTGTCGCCGTAATCAGGAATTGCGGTTATATACTAGTCCGTTGTTCGGATGTGCATAGATAGACTCGCTCAAATGAACGCTATTGCTGGTCGAAGCAGCTTATAAATGCCGTAAACGAGTTTTTCTGTTGGTCAGCGTTAAACGAGAATTTCCGAATTAACCGAGTCTTCTGGTCAGCGGATTATAAGATATCGGCAACAAACGTGTAAGTTTTTCGGCTTATGTTAGCCTAGATTTGCTCTAATAAGCGCGTTTTGGGCTCGGAAAAAATAACAATTGACATAGCAAACGTATCTGTTGGCCGACGAAAACGGGAGTTACGAAAATTTCAGCGCTTGTTGGTCGGCGTAGCTGAGAAATTCAGGAATGACGGAATGTTTTGGACGGCGTAGCCAATAATATCGGTCATAAAAGCTTTTGACTTCCCAAATAAGCCGAGTTTTAAAGTAGCAAGCGCGTCTATTTGTGGCATAACCTGGAATTGCAGTAATAAGTGCGTCTCTTGGTAGTCTTATTCTGTGGTAATGAAGGTCCTCTGTTGGTCGGGGTAGTCTAGTATTTTGGCACTTAGCGCGTCTATTGGTCGACGCATCGGATAATTGTGCGTCTTTTGGTCTGGGTTTCTAAAATCACTGAAATTGACGAGTATGTTTGACGGTAGCGAAACTAGGAGCGGAAGGGCACACAGCAAAATATTATCGCTGGCCCCTCTTACCCTTCCCACTCACCCAACAAGCATTCAATTAAATGTGGAAGTCATTGTAAAATTTACCAAGTCGAACTAATTCATCAATTAAAGGGAATATGCTGAAAATCTTAGGCTTTTTAAATTACTCTGTCCAAAAATATTGATGAAGTGGAAAGTCATTCAGAAAATAAGATAAAAAGAAAAATCTCAAATAACAACTGTATGTTTTTCATTTACGGAAATGGCCCGTGGTATTTGGCCACCCTATCATTACGCTACTGCCGAAAATGCGCCTCTTGTTCAGCGTAGACTATAATTGAGAGAATATGTGCTCCAGTTTTTCGGCTAAACAGATCATCGCTGCAATAAACGCGGCTGTTGGACGACGGTAATACGAGTGCCTATTGGTTGACATATCCTAGATTTTCGGTAATAAGCTTCTACGGAGAAGCCAAGTTGGTTGGTCGTAAGATCCGAGAATTGCTGTTGCAAGCGCATCTTTTGATCGGCGCAGTTGAAAATATAAGTAATATACGCATCTGTTGGTCGGCGTAGCTGAGAATTATGGGCATATCCGTTGCTGTTGGTCGGCGTAGCCGAGAGTTGCTGTATTAAGCGCGATTGTTGGCAGGCAAAACGGAGTGTCGTGGGAAAATCGACGTTTTTATCGAATGGGCAGAGATTCGCTATTCCAAGCACGTTTGTTGGTCCTAGGCGCCGAGTGTCCTGGTAATATGCGCGATATATAGCCAGAGATGCCTAGAATCACCGTGATAAGTGATTCTTTTGGTACACGCAGCCGACTGCCGCAGAAAAGAACTCGATTTTCGGTAGCCGAAGCAGAGTGTTGCGGGAGTGACCGCGAATTATGACGGTCGTGGAGATATGCTGTAATATGCGCATCTGTGGTAAGCGTAGCCGAGAATTTCTGCAGGAATCGCGTTTGTTAGTCGGCGAAGCGGCGAGTTGCGGCAATAAGTGCCTCTTTTAGTCGGCGTAGTTGAGTATTTCAGGAATACGCCTTGTCTGTTGTTCGGCTTAGCCGGGAATTTCAGTAATAAGCGCTCTGCTGGCAGATGGGGCCGAGAATCGCTGTGTGAAATGCGTTTGTTGTGCAGTGGAAGCGAGAGATGCTTTATTGAAACAAATTTTTACTCTAATTTGGCACATTTAAAATTAGTTTTCGGAAAATAAATTTCTTCTTTTCAGGTATACAACTATATATATTCTGATTGTGTATCTCAATTCAAAAATATTTAAAGTGGAATATTACAAAGCCCTTCCATAATTTTTATGCTTTTCTAAGGGAGGTGGGAACAAATCAATGGGGTCGGACAACTTTCCTAAAAATAAATATTTTGAAAACTTCAGGCGATGGATATTTTTAAAATGTCATATTTTCTTCGTCTGTTGTACATAACGACTTATCATCGTGCCCAATTTCACATATGCCCTTCTAACTTAGGTTTCGTTTCACCAAGTGAAACTTTCTCCGCTGTATTAACGTATCTCGGAATGATATTTTTCAATTAAAATACGAGTAAATGGAGATATGGAGAGCTATATTCAAACGAATAAGGCTTCCTGCTGGAGAGAGCCATGCTGGCAAAACAATAAATGATTTTTGCGTTACAATAGAAAACTAATTTACTTAAAATTATTGTTCTTTTATTTGTATTGCACAATATCGATACTTCGACGACCAGTATCGACACGTATCGATATTAGTTTCAGATATATCATATCATGCAAGTATCGATACTTACTTTCAATCCTGCATCCCTACTCAGGAAGATGCATTGTTTGTTGATTTTTGGAGGGCGTTTGATAAAGTAACTCGTTAAAAATGAGCAGAGAAGTTAGAAAATTCCGCATCAATCCGAAAATAGTGAGTTGGATGAGAAACTTCCAATGCAATAGAGCGGTGCCTCTCAACATATTTTGCTCTATGGCACACTTTTATGCATGCTTAAACATTGTGTCAAACCAAATCATTCCTGATTAATTTCACTGCTTTAATGCCTATTTTTTAAAGAAAAAATAATCATGAAACAAGTAAAAGTCGTAAATATATTAAATTGTTATGATTGGACAAGTAATATATAATGATTAGTAATTGCATTGTAAATTAAGTACGTTCATAATTAAACAAGCTCTTTAATGGGAAAATTGAGCGTGTCTTTTGGAATAAAGACGCTTTATGATTGACTCAATATTAGAAAGAGCTACACGAAGTTCTTCACCTAGGTGTTTGAATGTTTTCTTTTAATACTTATAATAATGGTCATTGATAAAAACCTTCATTTGCATAAATACATTGTTAGAATGTGGAACAACATGTCAATTGCAAAATCTGGTATTAAAGGATGTTCACCCTTAGCTTTTAGCCAAAATATTTTAATTTTGAGTGTACGATCGCTTCTAAAGTCTATCAATCCCTCTTGTAGTTTCAGGATAAGTTACATAGATTATAAAATTTATGAAAATTTCTTTTGTTGCAAATGTTTTGTTGAAAATTAAAAATCCTCAGAATTTTTGGCACACTAGGGCCATTCTCACGGCATACTGATATGCCGTGGCACACAGTTTGCGAATCTCTGCAATAGATAACAGATATTAGTTATTCTTGGAAACAACACATACCCCGTTAAAAATTGTGTCAGATGTTCCAAAAGAAAATGTCTTTGACCATCTTCTATTCTTAATGTACATAGACGATATCTCCTCGGTAATTATATATATATATATATATATAATATATTATGTAAGATATAAACAACAAAAAATATGTTAAATATATAGGAGGCACTATTTGACTCCATCTTTCGAAGGGCATGTACATACATTCTTTGGGTGGCAGGCGTTGCCAAAAGAAAGTTGTATTTAATGTTATAATTGTGCACAACAGCTTGAAAAAGAGTACAAAAATGTATTTTTAATTGCTTAGGACAATGTTTCTCAGCCTGTTTTTCTCCACGGCATGGCTTCATGCATGCCTAAACATCGCGGTTCACCAAACCACATCAAATTAATTTCGCATATTAAAAAGTAAGAGTCTTAAATATGGTAAGTTGTTATGATTGGTAAAATAATATTTAGATGAACGAATAATTTGATTATAAATGGCGTACATATATAATTCAATGATATAAAAATATTATGCACTTCAATGGAAAACATGGGCTTGCCTTTTGGATCAAGGACGCTTTATATTTTGCTCTATAGTAGAAATATCTAAACCAAGTTCTTTATCTACGTTCTTTCAACATTGTCTTTTATTATTTTTAATAATAGTCAGTTACGTAAACCTTAATTCACATGAATACTCCACTGGAAATTGGAAAATCACATCGACTGCAAACTCAGATATTGAAGCATATTCACCTTTAGCTTTTAGCCAAAAATACATCCAATTGTATAAAGATAATTTTATGTTTACGATCGTTTCTAAGGATTATCAATTCCTCTCGTAGTTTCAAAATAAATTTATTGAATTATTCATTTGTCTAATGTAAGAACTAAACGGTTATCCAATCCAGTGAAATTGTTCTGTATTTCTAAACTTCAAATATTGATTGAATTTTTCATAGTGAATAGAGATGTTATGACATTGTATTTAAGATGTTCTTTTCAAACTGCGTCTCACAGATTCGTTCAAACATTTTCAATGATCCATATACGATTTCATCACGTCATGGCGGAAATTTATTTCGAAGTTGGCTTAACCCGTCCATGCAAATTAACATGTTTTGACTAGGTCCTCGCTTTTTATGATCAAGTACTTGAGATGCTGAAAAATGCTGGTTGTTTACGCTAACACTATTTAGCGTAAGCGACCAGCAAAAAACCAGCAAGATTTATTTAATTGAGTTGTCGAGAACTGTTTTATGTCATCCTCTAGTTCGCTAATTCTTGCTAAAATTTACCTCGATAAAGCCACATGATCTCTGTTTGAAGAACCAAAGAATGGTGATCTGATTCCATCTCATTGCAAAGAATAGAATAATGACGTTCCTTGAGTGGATTCAATACAGATAACTATTTTGAATGCATTATATAAAAATGACTTACTTCCTCCGGAAAATCACTTGCAATAAGGGTCTCGCAATGCATAAAGTGATTGATCATTTGAAAATTTGCACTTTGAATTTTTTATTTCACTATAAATTCTTTGACATTTTTTGTCACTGCTGCAGCACCATCAATTTAAATGCTCATGCAATTTTGCTACTTTATGCTGTTGTTCTTCATGTAACCATAGCAGTTTTGTGATAAGCTAACACCGGAGATATAAATTGCCGGCGCATACGATATGATATATTCACTAGTTGTGGCCCATTGAAATGTTAACGAAAGAAAGATAAAATATGTACATGGTATTTTAGGTTAAGATCTAATGTAAAATGAAATAAATTTGAAATTTTTCATTAAATAATTTCTAATTTTATTCACAAAAATTGTCGCTTATTATTGGGATATATTCCTGTAGCTGTAGTATGAGAATAACGTGACATTAATACTTTCCTCTTTCCTTTAACTTTATCGTGGAATATAAATTTTCTTTAACGCCGTTTGCGGATCAAACATCTGCTACGGCAGAGAGTGAAGCAAAAGTGGATTTTATAAAATTTTTCGAATATGAGAGTTGGAGAAAGAGAGAATGGGAGAGAGGGAGGGAGGGAGAGAGAGGGGGAGAGAGAGGGAGGGAGGGAGAGAGAGGGGGAGAGAAAGAAAGTAAGAGAGATAGAGAGAGGGAACTCGCCCTTCGAGAAAGAGGAGACTAGAGCGAATTTTAAGATTCCTGTCAATTTTCCACTCATGTCCCTTGGGTCGTCAGGAGGGGTAAGAGTAAACTGAACTAATTTAAATGAAACGCCTCAGAAAGAGGCTGCTCACCCGCGAGAGTGCAGCTCCATCTCGACACGTTTTCCTCATCCTATTCCTAAACCAATTTCTAAAGACAAAAGACTAAAGAACTGGTCGCGGCACCGCTGCACCCACAGACAAAAAGAATTGCTGTAATACGGATTCCATTCATGGGAGGTTGAATGCCCCATTCGGAGGGATGCGAGGGAAAATGGTGTGGGAAGGAGGGGATGTGGGTAGGAGGGAAGATGGGAAGGAGGGGAGGTGGAAGGAGGGGAGATTGGAAGGAGAGGAGGTGGGGAGGTGGGAAGGAGGGGATGTGGGTAGGAGGGGAGGTGGGAAGGAGGGGAGGTGAGAAAGAGGGGAGATAGGAAGGAGGGGTGGTGGGAAGGAGGGGAGATGGGAAGGAGGGGAGATGGGAAGGAGGGGAGATGGGAAGGAGGGGAAATTGGAAGGAGGGGGAGGGTGGGAAGGAGGGGAGATTGGAAGGAGGTGTGGGGGAGAGTTAACTTCGCATTCGTCCTTGCCACTCAGTTCGCCCACACGCATGTTAAAACTTAAATACTGTGTTCGCTGCACATAAACGACGGGAGAAATAGCGAAAATTTAGGATGGAGAGGGTGCGCGCGAGCTGGGAAGGAATGGGGAGGTGGAAAACGGGGGAGAGAGAGAGAGAGAAGGTAGAAAAAGAACGAAATGGAGAGTGGGGTCTCGATCCTCTCCATTAGCCATTCCACGAATGGAGCCCATGGTCTTGGAACAGCCAACGTCTCTTTAGCAGGTCGAGTCCTCGAGGGGAAGAGCGGACGAGCATCAAGAAACGGCGAAAGACGAAAAAAGCGAATGAGATAAACGATGAGTTGAAAATAAAGCAAGTCGCTATTAAGAAGAGGAATAGCGGAAAAGAAATCGTGGGAAACTGTCGAGAAGGCCAATTATTAAGTATAATGTAAGACACTATTGAGGGGACGAGATTGTGCAGAGAACGGAAATAAAAGAAAAAAGTAAAAGAGAAGCCGACGAAAAATAAAAAACCACAATCGATAAGGAGATTAAGCGGGCAAGAAGTACTAAACGAAAGGAGAAACGTAATCACGATGGGATAGATAAGCAAAGAGCGAAAAAGAGAAAGAAGAAGCACATAATTAGAGAAAGAGATAAAGGGAGGTACTGGTGACTATGCAGGCAGAAAAGAAATGGCACCCATTAGAATCGGAGGCGAAATAAATAGAAGATGAAGAGAAGAGATAGTGGAGTGGATGGGAGAGATACTTGGGGAAGTTTTGACTAACTTTGGGAAGGCTCTGGAGTAAAAGGGGGAAAGGGTAACACGAAGAGGAAGAAAACAGGCCCAACCGAAGGGAATAATTGAATTAGACGCGCGTAGAAACCAAGGAACAATTCAATTCCACTGTTCCCATCTCTTGCCTTTTTCTCATCTCTCTGTCCCGTCCTCTGGTCCCTTCTTCTCGCGACCTATACCCTTTGCCCACCTCACCCTCTCGATCAAAAATAGCTCAAAATCTCAATTCCTTTAGAAAATGTCTCCTTATTCAGCCGATCCTTCTTCTGCCGTCGCCAATTTGCCTTCCCCGAGGCCCTTCACCTCTCGTCCCGAGTGTCTTCGTATCTGAGCAGAAGGCAAGAGCCCTTTCCTCCGCTTACATCCCCCATACTCCCCCTTCATCCCCTTTTCCTTTCCCCTCCCTCCCTTCTCCTCCTCCTATTTTCTGGGAGAAGAGAAGCTCTAGCCAACCCAAGGAACCCATTTTTCTTTCTCTCTCATTTATCCGCTGCCCTTTAACAGCAAAAACCTTTTTCCAACCACTATATTCATCCTTCATCTCTCTCCCACTCCAATCGTCTATGGTACGCTGACCTTGTAGCAAATAGTAAAATTCGTGATTGAGTATAAATCTTGGGTAGCAGATATGGCGGCAACACTTGCGTCACGATTATTCTTGTAAAAGGCATTTTAAATGGAGTTGTTACAAAAAATCCTAATGCCAATGTGGCCCTACTATATCTCAATCTTACGTTAGATATAAAATTGCAGTTGAGGGATTTTTAGCAAGGCGATAATAGCGTTCCCATTGGTCAGAGGAAATTAGGGAATAGTCTATGTACAGCAAAGTTATGCGTGGTAGTTATTACCCCTGAAATAGAAAAATTTTACAAAGCAAAAACGAGTTTAAAAAATATGCGACAAAAATATGTCAACTATATTTGATGGAGATTAACATAAACTTAATCCATTTTTATCCAGAGCTCTCCAAAAAACATACCGCGAAAATTCTAAAAGCGATAGATTTTCTGACTCCGCAACCGTTCTTAGGCTTTGCTTGAAGTTGAGTTTAATTGGAGCGTTAACATAAACTACAAAAAAATTCAATAAAATATACAAGCCACGGAGGCATTCATCTAACCATCGTTTGTCTTAATTAAAGTGGGAGAGGTCCCATTCATCGATTTGCTCTTCGATTTGCGCCATTTCGTTTAAAAAATAAAGAATGAGCATCAGGGAGAAAGGGAGAGAGAAACTCGAGAAAATTGATTACCTGGTTCAGCCAAATAAAATTAATTCATGGCGAGTCGTTGAAAGGAAGGTAGAAGTCGGAGTGGCAGGAGAGGGGTGGGGAGAGTGAGGGGGAGATGGGTTGGGAGGGGGAGGGGGAGAGAGGGGCGCGGTCGGGAGGCACGAATCGGGCGGAAGGGGAAATTCGAATTAGGATGATTAGCAAAAAAGAATCGCTGGTCGCGCACCCCAATGACATCGGAAATCCATTTCTGTTCCAGCGAATATCGAGCGCTAGGGACAGCGTCGCCGTTATGTGGATTTTGGCGAATGGCGAAACGGGGGCGAGGATGAACGGAGGTGTGGGAAATAAACGCCGAAAGAGGGAGGGGACGGATGGAACGGTGAGGGGAGGGAGCGAGAGGGAGGAGAGATTAGCGGAGGGCTCCAGCGACCAATCTCTGAGGGTTAACGCGTACCATTACAAAACGACACCAGCGGTCAGAATCGTTTCATGAGGCCGACTCTCTCAGAATAATGCAGCGATGGATTTCGAGAGTAAAAATTACTCTCGCTGAGCTCCGAATGCAGAAAAGAAACAAGTCTATTAGATATTGTAATTGTCTTTACCTATAAACTTTATAAAACCGATTAAATCACTTGTCGAATTGAGACGAACCTCGTAATTCTGCCTGATCCGCGTCCCTGGATCCTTCTATTTACTCTGGTTTGGAGGAACTGGTAGTTGTCTAGGTTTAGTGGCATTTTAATCGTAACCAGAAAATGTGTATATTATGTTAAAAATTTTATATTTTATCGAGTTTCCGTTTTCCTGGTTACCTTATATACAATATTTTACCTCTCGATGCTACTACTGAAAGGGCATATCTGGAAATAAAATATGAAGCTGCTTGTCGAGCTTAATGAGCTGAATTTTTTTAATTGACCAGTCACCTTCTGGATTTCCTCAGGACGGCAGAATCTGTTAGGATATTCCGACAAGATATCTATCGAGATACCCTTCACGAGAGAAGGAAAACAGTTCATCATCTCAAAAATCGTATTGTCTATGCTCGAAAATAAACTCCAGTGAGGCTTTGGATGCCGAGAGAGGCTCCGTTCGGAAAACTAGGACGGGGCGCCATCAACGGAGGAATTTATTAACGTTACCCTCTCGGAGTGATTATGAAATGGACTCGCCGCTTCCAATTTTTGCCGCACTAGCAAGCGCCGCCTATCTGACAATCGGATGCCATTCTAAATTTCTTCCTTCGACCGACCGTAGTTCCTATTGAGATTAAACAGATATCCATCCTGCTAATGTACTATTTTCAGAGAATTTCATCGCAAAGGAAACGATGACCTAAAATGAAAAGTGAAGAGCTTCCGGTGGTTATTATATAATCCTACGTAGAGCAGCTAACAAATCTGATGTAAATCATGTTATATGTAGAAACTTAATGCCTTATTTACTCGGGCATATTCAAACGTTCAAACAATGCCAGGTCGAGGTGGAACGCTGGCCTACCTCGAAACACTGATTGCCAACCAATCCTCTAGCCCTAGCGGACATGTGTGCTCGGAAGCATCCATATATAATTCGTGGATGGTGTGGGGAACTCTTACAAATAGAAATTGTTAAGCAATATATGAATTAAATTATTTTGATTTCAAACTGATTCTGTCAGAACTATTAACGAGTAAATAATAAGTAATCACAGCAATTTATATTGCGAAAATGCGTTTATCTAACAGTTTTATTGCTGTTTGAGCTATCTGTATAATCGGTTATACCAATGGATAGCACTAGCCGGTTCGACCATAAGCAAAATAACGAAATCAGCGAAATATTTGGAATTCTTTAGCTTGTCCTCTTTCTTAGCCAAAAATATACTTTTGATGATATATGTAAGCTAGTCTTCCTTTCCACTCATTTAATGAATCCGACTCAAAGGCTTCAATCGTAACGGTTTCTTGAGGAAAGAAGTGGATAGCGGACCAGTAAAATAATCACTACCCCCTCTTAAATGAAACTTCGAGCCAAATTCATACGTTTTATGAAATGCAGTATAAAATAGAAAAAATACAGAAGGTCATGAAAATATCGGATAACGAACGAATCTTGAATATGAGCAATAGAGGAAAGCAATTAGAACAAGTTTCAGACATAAATACCTTGGAAGCATCATAGCAAGAGAAGAACAATGTACTTATGAAATACAGAGCAGAATAGCGAAAGAGATAGCAGCTTTCAGAAGAATGAAATCCCTAATAAAGGGAAATATAATGGAGGATATCCGCAAGAAGTTGATAAAATGCTATGAATGGAGTACAGCATTGTATGGGGCAGAAACATGTACGCTAAGGATAACTGATATAAAATACTTGGAAAGCTTCGAAATGTAGGCATGAAGAAGAATGGTGAAGATAAAATTGACAGATATGATCAAAAACGAGGAAATACTAACATAAGAAGAATAGGAGAGAAGCGAATGATTGAACATAAAATAAGAAAGAGAAAGACGAACTGGATCGAACATTACCTGAGGAGAGATTATATGATTAGAGACCTGTTATAAGAAAAAACGGAAAGGAAAAAGACAAAGACGGGAAAGATTTTCGGCTGAAAGGAAGGATAAGGCATGAAACAGACGGCAGAACATAGGAGTATGTGAAGAACAGGAATAAATCATAAATAAACACTTGCCTGTCTATGGACAGGCTACCAATGACGATGACAAAATATATATTTCAGGCAGCACCTTCGATCACGGGTCGCCCATAGGGGCGACGAAATGAAGATATCTACGAGAAACTCCTCATAGAACCTACCGACAAGGAGCTACAGAAGCGTGCCCAGCGATTCTTTTCAGTGACAAAAACCAAGACGGCCGAGATTCTCCGCGAAGTTGCGGAATCCCGACCGATGCTGTGGGACAGGCATAAGCATCCGCGCTCCTCCACCGGAGACGCTGGAGACTTGCCTACTCCTAAAACTAGGACGACTTAGGGCAGAAGTGGGCCCACATCCTCTAAGAGGGGAAACTTCAAATATCAGAGCGGCTGCTTAGGAACCTGAGTGTTGTACAGCAGCATCTACTCCTCGCGGACTGCAGCGGGAGTGATGAAAGCACGACGATAGACGGGCAGCTCCTATTACCTCGACTCACTCAGCCATTTTATGTCTACAAGAATCCTTCTTACCATTTAATTCCTCAAGGGATAGGAGCTCTTTTGATGGTTTAAATGTTGACGCGATCATTCTCTAAAAACTACGATGTGTTTGGTGTCTCTCAACTTCATTACTATTTATTAATTTTAGATAGATATCTCTTAATTTTCTTTTGTTGATATGTATTCCTTAACCCTTAAAAGACGGAGTCAACTCCGAATATAGCTCCTGATGGCCCGGGATTTAAATGCCTGCTTCATATAAATTGTATCATCTCACATAAAATTGCATTTATCGATATCTATAAATGATAAAGTATTCAAATGAAATGCGCTAGATTGAAAAATCATTATTAGATGGTTTGAAGACTAGTTTCAAACAGAAAACTCTTTTTAAAAACTCCTGAAGCTGAACACCTGGACGATGTTTACCACCAGACTGACAATTCAGAACTGAATGCAAGTGATATTTTTCGAAGACGTTTTTATATATGAACTAAAATATTGTCTTTGTCACGGAGGTACTGTAATACAGATACTCTTGAGGCTGTTTACTTAAAGGAGTATTCCGAGCTACTGTGCTCACTTTCTGAGGCACAGGCCTGGTTGGGATTTATTTTACCGGCTCAACTTAAACATATGTTCATTGAAACTTGATCCCATTCACTATGTCGTCTTATTCATCACTTATTTCAACGGTTTAAAATTTGTAATATATGTATAATTTGTCTGAGTTGTACGATTAATCTTCGCTATTTCGCATGATTTTTCATCTGTTACTAAGAAGGAATGAAAGGTTCCTTAACATTTCATTCAATCAAGGCATTTTATTTATATGGCCTGTTACTTTCTCGCATTTTTATACTTAAACATTTACCCTGAAACGCACCGAAAGCTCATTGCAGGAGGTCCCATTGCACACATCAAAGAATATTTCTTTGGACATTATTGCATGTGCGAGAAAGACAAGTAGCTTAATGATTAAGCGATAATATACACGTATTTTCTTGTTAAATATAGTCAAACCCTACTCTCCTTATCACCAGCAGCAAAATAGTCCACTAACTTGTTCGATAAGTTATTTGATACTACATTTTTGGGTGATAATTCGCTTACAAATAATTTCTCATTTCATCGAATTTCATCTCTTGTTTTGTGCCTTCTCTATATGTTTTGCATGTATGTAAAGGACAGAAACTACTGCCTTTTAGTATCTGAGTTAACATTGATTTCAGGAAACGTCTAAAAAGTGCTTCATATAGTGCTTCGTATAAAACATATGAGCGCATGCGTAAACGCGAGCTCACGCGCACACAAACGGAGGCGAGCTAAAATTCAAATTATAGCAGAAATATTTCTTACGAATCGAATTTCACGATTCATAAAAAATCAATGGAAAATATCAATAATTATAACACAAATGAAGGAAAGGGTCCGTACACCGCCAATGAGTACTTCTGGGGGAGAACGTATTCGGCTTTCTTGAAAAGCGCAAGTCATTGTAGATTGTCTATTGCAAGGTCAACTCACTCAAAATATTTCCTCCGACGAACTTTAATTAGAAAATCAGAGGTATGCTGCTCCGATTAAAAGGAGCAAATGAAAGCGGCTCCTATCTAATGCTCCTAAATATTCTTCCCAGTTTCTCCTCATTCTGCTTCTTTCCTTTTTGCGAAATCCTTTTCCCTCTATCTGTTCCTTCTCGAAGCATTCCCCCTTCGCCGTTAATCCCCTCCCAACATCCACAGTCACCGAAAAAAATTCCCTCCATCCTTTTATCCAGTCATTTCCCAAATGCTTCGGCAATCGAATTTGTTTCGGAAATAAAACGAAAAAATGGAAATGGGGAGAGGAGAAGCGGGCCTATCGGTTCCCTTTATTTCCCGCGCCAACCCAGCATCCCCCCTTTCGAAATGCCGCTTTCCCCATCCCCCTCCACTCCCCCTTTGTCTCACTTCTTCCCCTACCCCTTGCTATCACCCGCTGACTCCGGTCAGCCTGTCAATGGGGATCTAGGCGTCGCCGTGGAGCGCGCATCACTGCGCGGTCTGGTGGTGCTGTCCGCAATGGGAAGGGAAGAGTAGACGGGAAAAAGAGGGAATCAAAAGGGGACGGGGATGAGCAGGAAGAGAATAGATGAACGGGGAGGGGAGAGAATGGTAGAGTGGGAGAAAATTGGGGAAAGGGAGAGAAGGGGAGAAAATGGGGAGACGGGATGAGGGAAGGAGGGAAGGAAGAGGGGAAGAGAAGGGGAGATGGAGAGAAAGGTAGAGGAGAATATTGTAGAGGGAGAGAGAAACGGAGTGGGAGGAAAGGGGAGATGGATATTGAAAGGGGAGAAGTGGAGAGAATGGGAGAGGAAGGCAGAGGAGGGAATTGTAGAGGGAGAGAAAGGTGGAGGGATAGAGAAGGGAGGGGAATGAAAGCGGTGATGGGAAGAGAAAGGAAGAGAAGGAAATAAAAGTAGAGGGGAAGAGAAAGGTTGAGGGAGAGATAAGGGGAAATAGGGAGAGAATAGAAGAGGGGGAGGGAAGGGGACTGAGAGGAGGAGTGAGAGGGAGGGAAGAGGAAAAAAGGAAATACCGGTAGCAGCAGCGGGATAATAGCGCGTCGTTGGATAATGTAACGAAGAAGAGACTGGTTAAGGCTCTACCCTGGGAAAAAATCAATTTTGTGCCGTGACAGAAAAGAATTAAGTGCCGCGTGGATTGACAACGAAAGAGTATCGCTTATCGGAAGACCGAAGATAGGCGAAAGGAGCGAATGATGGATAAAAAGACCAATAATATTACTTTTAACGGATAACTGTAGTCTTTGAATGCCAGATTTGTGAGAAAAATTGGCCTCCTTAGAGTTTAGATAGAAAAATTAATCAAAACTACAAAACAGTTGAAAACGGGTGACGAGGAAGTTGGAGAGAAAGAGAGAGAGAGGAAGAAAAAGTGATAAGAATGAGAGGAAATAGTAGTAGATGGAAGGGAACGGGGATAGGAAGGAGGGCATTGAAGCCGGAGGGATTATTTTTTACGGTATATTGGATGTAAGGTGTCGGACGATGAAAGGCGAGGGTGGGGAAAGGGAAACTTGGTGGGAGAGCAGGCGAAGGGGAAGTTGGTGGGAGGTGGAAAGGGGGAAGAGAGAGAGGGCGAATCGCAAGGGGGAGGATGAACCGTGAAGGAAAGGAGGGAGGATAGGAGATTGAGAAGGTCGAATTTGCAGCCTTCGTTTGTCCTGAGACTACGTCGATCAACGCGTGACGCCGGCGACCGGCTGAACTTGCGCGGATGCGGAAAGTCGAATGGCCTCTCCCCGTGGGGGGTGCGTGGGTGTGGTTTTGCGAGGGAATGCGGAGATGAGATGAGCCAACGCACTTCCGAAGTGAAGTGGTGCAGGTTCTGAAATACCTTCAACCGCTAATTAAAGAAGACATTCGAGCCTAAAAAAATTTTTGCCTCAAATTATAAAACAGCTATCCAAGAGTATGTCGATTAGAAAATGTATCATGTACCCCTATTAAAGAAACTTTATTACTGCTACAATATATACAATGCTTAATGAAGAAGAGAGAAAACAGATACCGTATTTACTGGCATCATCCTCGCACAATTTTTCCAATATTTTACGACTAAAATCTCATGGGAAAATTAAGATGGGGCCAAATAGATGCCGGATTTTTTTCCACGTTTTTACTGAACATTTTCGCAATACATTTGCGTATTTTATCCGAAAAAATTTATGGGATAAAAATTTTTTTAATCGGTAACACGATAATTTTAAATTTTCAGCTATTTAAAAATACGAGTATGCACTCTAAAAATGCCAAGAACAAATAATACATTTTCATCTTCACGCAAGAAGTTGTTTTAGCGGAAATTTAAGGAAAGACCTACTACAATGAAGCGAAGCACTTAAGTAAATTCCAAATATAAAGTGAAAAAGATCTTTTCCAAACCGCTTCAAAGCGAACACTGTACTCGGATCTTGTGAATATCCGACTTGCATCTCTGTTATTACTTTTCCCTTCCACAGATTCTTCCTTTAAGAATCTCCTTCGGTAAATGTCCTGAGTTACTATGCATGTAATATTTTCCTCTGTGTTATTTTGTGTGGCAGCATGATCCCTCAAATTCTTTAAGAATAGGTTTTCAGAATTGCACAAAGTTTAATTTACAACCTTTTCATCCAAAACGTCCACTTCTCATTCGATAATGGTGTACTTTCCTCGGTGGTTCAATTTAATTTTTGGATTTTTGGTATTTTCTTGAGTTGTAACGCTTAAAATTTAAAGTTAAAAGTCACAAATTAAATACTAACCGGCCTGTCCGAAACGCAATACATTGATTTATATCTCTTTCTGCTACGCTTTCATAGCACCAATGTATTATGTTATTGTCGCTCTTTCAGGATGGCAGAGAGGCCGAGGGTATTAAATTTTTTACACGAGACTGCGTAACCTTGTGAAAGAATGGGAATGAGCCAAAATCGAAGAATATATTATATATATATTATATTTTTTAATTCGCTGACTACATTAACAATGATTGAGACATTAACTATTAAAAGAATTCATTAAATATATTATAAGACTTTTTAAATATGTTATATATTATAGATAGGGCAAATAAGAAACTAAGAGGCAAAAAAATATTAACTGAACATGACCTACTTTTAAGCTCTGCATAAATTATGTATCTCATTAACACCCTTAATGTTATACAGGAAAAATTAGAGCCTCTGTAAGGCTTCCTATTAGGTACATGTTTACGGTAGAATCATAATTTCACGAGAAAAACTATTTTAATCGTACTGTAGTAATATGTCTCGCCCTATTGTTTTAACTGCCACAAATATCTGTTTCAATATTATCGCATGCGATTCTGCCGACTGAATACTTTTTTCTGCCATCTGCAGAAGAATGTGAAATATACATTTGCTTATGATCTGCTCAACAAGTTAGCTTAATTCAATATAAGCTGCTATTTCTATTAAATTACATAATAAAATGAACTCCAATTAAATTAAATTTAATAAATTAAGTAGAATAAGCAATTATACATTTGTAACAAATATTTTCAGAAAGTATTTGAAATATTTTATTTACTTTTTGGTTTATTTTCTCTGTAAACTATATTTTTGCTTTTAATGAATCGTAAGTTTTATAACAGAGTAATTGTACGTTGTACTAGAACCAACATTCCTGTAAATTGTCCCGCCAGTAATAAGTCTTGCGGATATTTCAGAATTCTTTTCATCTTTAAAAATTTAAATATAATTACAATTCTAAAAAGGTGCTTGTGTTTATGAGAATACACAAACGAATTGTTGAATAGGTCACCATGTTTGACAAGCTCTCACAACTAAATGGCTGATGAAAGCAAATTGAAAATATCACCGAATACTATTCCTGTGTTTTAAATAGGCAAATTAAAATTTGAATTTTATAATTTGTAGTTCTCAAAAATTAAATACCTTTTGAAACATTGGTCACCGATATTTAATTGAATTATTACTTACAACTAGAAAACCCGTTGCAGTACTTTCTGCAGACATTCGTGAAATGGCCGTATGCAATATGGCCTACGACAAAGAATTGTGGCACAGGGTGTTTTCGTTTAACCAATTTTATTGCTCTATCAAAAGAATCATATAGATCACACCATTCTCACAGCCAAAACCACATACATGATTTAGACTAAAACTTCCCCTTACACAACATTTTTTTTGTTCGCTGTTTCTGATGGTACAGCAAATCGTATGGACGCAACTTTTCACGTAAATATTCAGTCGGTTTTTATCCTTCATGCACTTTTTTCATTGTAAGCTTATTGCAAATGCACTTAAAAGCTCGAGTCCAAAAATGGAAATATTCGAGGTCAACAACCCAAGCATCCTCCTTTTTCCAATGTTGAAAAATCGGGGAAAATCTAATATAAATTTAAAATATGAGTAAATAGGAACTAAACATCAGTATCGACGGTACGAATAAGAATATTCATTTCCTTCTACGTAAAATAGTGTAAATTTTGAGCCAAAGTCTTGATTGTAAGATATTTTAAAATGTTAAGGACATCATATTCAAGGCGATTACGTGTTAATCAAATGCAACAAGTATGAATAGTATACTCCATAAATGGAGTACATAGAGATTTCAAAGGCGTTCTCTATGGGAAAGGCTTTCTTTGTGGGAAATGCGTATAAAACGGGATGGAAAAATCAGGCGGCTCTTGAATTTTTATCTCTGAAACTATAAGTCGTAATTATTTGGTTCCGCGGATTTTTTGTGGTAAATGTTGTCCTCTATAAGAATACATTTTCTTAAATACCTATAGATATACCTTATAGATCATATTAGAGCAAGGGAGAGAAAAATATGGTTTTTAATTGTTGCTTGAAGGAGGTCATACGAGTTTATGTTTATTTACGTGATTATATAAAGTGGAAGTTCTAATTGTCGGTTGCAGTTCAAAATCAAAATTTGGCGTTAAATTTTAATATACCTAATACGTAATTTAATGAAAATCCGCCCAGTACCTTCGGAGATTAAACATGCGGACGGATGGTGGCAACGTGCCCATTAATGAAGATTTATTCGTAATACATTAAGCTGCACAAATTTTATGAGTCCAAAACAATTTTTATGTTATGGAACATTCAACTACGCGAATTTTAGATTTATCCCTTTACTTTTTATTGTGTACAATACGTGATTTCATTAAAATAATTGTTTTTTTTTTGTTTTTAGCAACAGATAAAGACTTAAGCGGCTTTCGCGGGAAATCTCCTCAAAGACGTTCAAATATTCATAAATTTTAATCTCTATATCTCTCTATCTGATTAATTAACATAATTATTTATTAGCTAGCAAAATAAATTATTATCTTAATTCACGTTTATTTTTCTGTTTATTGGCAATAATACTTAAATGTGCTTTCACTGTTGTTCCTTGATTGGCAATTCTAAGGCAACAAATGCTTATATTTTTTCGAAATGATCGATGGAAAATAATTATATTGCTATTGATTCTGAATATAATTATGGCTACACGACAATTTTCCCCGTCATTATCCATTCTTTATTATATTGTATAACGTTAAACATTTTTTTGTCGGAAGACAGCCTGTAAGAATCCTCCGTTTCTTCCTATCGTAATTATAATCTTCGATTTTGCAAAGACGATGAATTGTAAGGATATATTCTAAGACAGTCATGAGACCTAGAAATTAATACAAAGTGGTTCAATTAAAAAACAAATACCGTATTGTCCCGAATATAAGGCGGCCTCGATTATAACGCGACCATAAGATTTTTGGAAAGTTTATCAAGAAAAAACTAAACCTCGAATATACCGCGACCCCAAAAAACCTTCAGCCAATCTAACACACGTTCCCCGTTCATTCATCCCTTCTCCTGCGCGCGAAATATTACTTCTGACGGTAACTTTACCTTTGGCATCCTTTTACGATTTAAAATTACGTAGGGTGTCAGTTTTCTCCTGACGGCTGTGATTGCAAGCATAGCAGCTATCTTTGATTTCTCATTTCCGGTGAATTTTAACAAAACCGATTTAGCATCTTTTTCGTTGACGGTGACGTTGGACGGCATATCAAAACATACTGTGGTTTGACCTGCATTCCGCATCTGGCCTAGCAGATAGTTATGTTTTTCAGCAAGCTTATGACATACCTTGAATACGCCGACGCACTGATAGCTTCAATGCAATGATTATAGAGGGGTTTAGCCGCCGACTGAACTCGATCTATCCTCGCCTCAAAAGATTTTCAAGTATAATGTAACATGTACGCCTAATGTGTCTACAATGTAACAAATAGATGTGCGGAATGTACGGTGATTTTTCGAAAGACGATTTTACGATCTTTAAAGATCACTAGTACTCAAATATAACGCGAGGGCTACTTTTAAAATTTCATTTTTCGGAGAAAAATATCGCTTTATATTCGGAACAATACAGCACATCAAATTTGAATTTTAAAATTACGATTATGAGGCAGCTCAATTCCTTGTCGCCAGAGGCAGGACTATCCCTTCTCGGCAGCCAATCATAATCCGGGTAGACAAATCACACTTCCACCACTATAGTATGATTGTGATTATGTTAATACCTTTTTGTTTTCTTGTTGAATTCGCATATGAGAATATTATAATTGCGATTGAACTGCATATGCTGCGTTTTTTTCGTTTTTTGTCAATACTGTAATACTGGTTGTTTTTGGTAATATGTTGTCTAGTATGTTACCAAGGTGCGTACGCCTAACTGTTGCACCGGCTGGGAAAATAATAAAAAACTTGGGAAATCTTATTTAATTATAACATTTTCATAAAGTAAAAACTACTGAGAATATTTGTTTCTAAAAAAATAGAACTGCTTATAAGGGTCATTGAGACGAAACTCTAAATGTGACAACAGAAGTTTACTCTGTGCGAAGTATAATCCAGGAGTCTATGGCTAATGGCTATAATTAAGACGAATTATGGAGGAGGAGATTATTGCTGAATCAGATAGATACTCTGAAAAAATCAGGTAAATTTTTAAATGTGCCGATATGAATAAATGAATTCCTGATTTCATGTGAAACTATGACAGTCTCTTCGCCAGCTACATTTAGAAGAAATGTAGTGATTACTGAAACGACCGCACTTGATTCCAATGAAGACTTTTCCGTAGCGCAAGCCGGAAACAGAATCAACAGAGTAGAGACAAAAACACCACGAAAAGCACTGCACGAAAAGAAGGTCTTGGAATATTTGAATGAAATGGAATAACGGAAGCGCTACGGAATAAAGGGAGGAGGATTTCAGGGAGAGAAGGAGTGAGAGAGAGAGAAATATGAGAGCGAAGACCGTTGAGGGAAAGAATGAATAAGAGTAAAAAGGGGCTGAAGAGGTAGGAGGAGGCGAAAAAGGCTCGGTAGAGAGATTTATGGAGGTCGAAGAGGTGGGAAAAGTTCTGGGAGCGATTTAATACTATGATAAAATCTTTTGCGGGAAGAATATGTATAAAAGTTGTCGACCGATGAAAATAGGGAGAAAAACGGACGAGGTTATTCTCCGCACTGGATAAAAAGGAAGGCGAAGGCTGGATGGAAGGCAAGGGCGGCTATAGGCATAAGAGGAGGAGAAGGTGGGCGAGTGAGGAAGGAGAGGGGGACTCCTGGGAGAAGAGGAGGAGATTGGGGAGGGGCTCTGGGGATAAAAGGGGCAGGGGACGAGACGAAATGAAGATATCGAAAGAAAGAGGAGTGGGCACGAATGGAAGTGGTGTCGACTTTTAAAGCGCTAAACTTATTAATCTTTAAGGGCTTAGGCAACATATTTTGCTGGTGGGTAGACCGCTTGAGCCATTGCTTTGACGTCTAGTCAAACAAGAGTAAGCCTTTTATAACTTAACTAACGATAAAGTACTACAACGCAGCTAACAATAGACGATGATGTCCTTGGGAGCAATTAAACATGATGATAGGTAAAAGTCACAGTACACGTGCACGTAAAATTAATTTTTCATGTCTCGGGACACATTACTACTTTTAGACGTTTAAAATATATCAATAGCTGCTTTTAACTAAAATGATATGGCGAAGAACTAAGTGAAATTGTCTCCATTAGATT
This sequence comes from Tanypteryx hageni, assembly GCA_028673005.1. Classification (NCBI taxonomy): domain Eukaryota; kingdom Metazoa; phylum Arthropoda; class Insecta; order Odonata; family Petaluridae; genus Tanypteryx; species Tanypteryx hageni. Next base: position 126,364,625 of record CM054113.1, on the reverse strand, counting down.
TCTGAAATTGAATCATAGTTGCTAACGCTCGTAAACATCGCTGCTTTGTGTTTACATTAATCCATTTTATACGGAAAATAACTCAAATGTATCGATAAGAGACTGTTTCAAATGCTGTCCTTCACACATACAAGCCTTTGAGAGAAACAGGCACTTCTCAGATAGACCCGTAGTTGCCGGGACCGCCGGCTTTCGGGGCGTTGCAGTCCAGTCTTTGCCTCTTCAATCCTATGCCTATTTTGGGGTCCACCATTTCGTTGATGATCGAGCTCTGGTGAACTCGTAACCAGTGGCATACAAGATAGAGGTGGACATTTTGTATATATTAGTTTTCGAAAAAATGAAATCAACACAACCTATCAATTCAGCAAGAAATCTAAAAATAAACATTAACTAATTCGTCTTTTAACTTTCCATAGTATTTAAATGAGTAGTTATTTAAAAACTGAACTGTCGCGGATATGAATGAAGCATTATATATATATATATATATATATATATATATATATATATATATATATATATATATATATATATGTGTGTGTGTGTGTGTGTGTGTGTGTGTGTGTGTGTGTGTGTGTGTGTGTGTGTGTGTGTGTGTGTGTGTGTGTGTGTGTGTGTGTGTGATTACATATTTTATTATTACTACTACTACTACAGATTTTATTATTTTTTATTTTATAACCGCTTTGGTGGATTAGCATAAGAGCATGGTATGAAAAAGAAATGCAAAATTCAAAGCCAAACTTCATCTAATTGAACTACGAAAAGGAAAGTAAAGTTTTACGACAAAGCGTCTCACCCTAACGCTAAGGCAGTGGTTTCCAAACTTTTTCATTCCGCGAACCCTTTTCATAAAAATCCAAATCTTGCGAACCCTCTCTTAAAAATAAATATTTTTAAGGATCATCTTCCTTACCTTAGTGGCGTAGCCAAGGGAGTGTTACATGCTTAAACCTCCCTCTTCAGGTATAGAAATTAAAATACTTCAATGTTTGTGTAAATTACACTACAAAAAATTATTTAAAATTTCTTATTAAAATATTGTCCTATACCGCGTCATAGAATTCAAGTTTACGCACTTAAAATTATCATTTTGCTTGAATAATGTAATCATTGCTCAATGACGTATGTGTCACTATATAATCAAAGCAAAATATCGCACAAAACTAACGACAGCCTGAGACAGGTAGATGCGGCGATAATGCGTTTCTCGTTATATTTAAAATTTCTCTTAAAAAAATTGAAAATTTCTGCCTCTGAGTCTAAAAAAAATTCACGCAAATTCGTCAAGGATTCGATTTTTTTCTTCAACAAAAATAAATTTTGTTAATTTACGCCTATAAGCTTCTGTCTCAACTTCGCTGTGTAATTTAAGAAATCTAAAAATGAAAATTAAATATATTCTACACTCAATCCTATATTAAACAAATCAAGGAAAGAAATACTATTGTATGAGATGTAAGCGGATATAGGAAAGGGAACAGTGCGCTCTATTCGTTACAAATATTTGAATTATTCAGGGTAGCTACGTTTACATAATCAATCAATCATGTGCATGCTCTTAAAATGTTGCTCACTGAAAAACAGATTTTTTTATTTGCTGGCAATTGAGAAGGAGGAACAAAACATAATTATACCACAACATGCGCAGCGATACTTTCCTAGTTATATCTTATAAAGTAAATGACTCTTTTTCTGCGGAGTTGGCATAGTATAAATTTACCTAAAAAGCCAAGCCTACCTCCACTATGCAACTTGATGCTTGAAGCGTATACTGTTTGCAGATATATTTATTTTTCAACAACGCAGCTCATTATTGCACGGATTTGGAAATAATACTAGTGAAATTTTATGGGTTGCAATAATATAAAAAAAACCGAATGTGTAATTCGCTTTTGATGAGAATTACGTAACCATCCTGGAGCACCTCCGCGCGGCGACCTCTCCCGCTGCGTGGTTTCACCTTTGGTCTTCCGCCAAAGATCACCTCTTAGATACCCATTGCCCGTTGGCGAGAGGTGAATCAGCAGGGAAAATAACATAACCACCTTCAGGAAAATATTTGAGGAAGTTAATTATATCAACTATCACTCTTTCCGTTACTAACGCAGACGAAAAATTTCAAACCAGGTCCATTTCTGTGCTTAGAATTGCTTCTGATACAAAGTATTTGAAGTAGCCTTAAGAATGTCATACAGGCTAAACTTCATCGTAAATAAATGATGAAAGAAGCCATACTGCAAGAATGATATTTGGCAGAGGCCAAACAAATATACTCTACAAAATAAATTCCCCCGTTACATGATGTCATTTGAGATACATGTTCCATTCGCTTCGCTACATCCATTAGCCTCGCCTATTCAGCCTTCCATCATAAATAACTGCTTTCTTTAATTTAATTAAATTTCCATATAATTTACATTTGAACTAGATACTAATCACACTCTCAATTTTCTTGATCTTTCTTTAATAACTTTCAATAGCAAAATTAATCTTTCCATTTATCGTAAATCTACATACACCGATCATATCATACCTGCCTTCTCTAATCATCATCACTCTCATAAATACGCCCTCTTCCACTCTTTACTAAATAGATTCATAAATACTCCGCTATCCCCAGTAAAGCTTTTCCAGAGAACTAAATGCTATCACATATACTGCTGAAAAAACAGTTAATCTCCACATCTAATTTCAAAATTGATAAGTAAAAACAAAGAAATATGGGTTTCAAGTCAGTGTGATTAAAACTGTATTGTTTTAATTTTTGTTTTGTCTTAAATTTTAACAGCGTCACTTTATTACGGAATTTTACGAAGTCTCGGCCTCGTCTATTTATTTAGTCTCCGGGAATATTACGATGTCCGATTTCAAATATAACGACATTTAAATTTTATAATAATACTCCATTAAAAGTTCATGGAATACTATTAACTAATTTTCAGAAATTGGAAACGTAAGTACTTATCTTAGATATCTCGAAGAGCCATAACAAGATTATAAATAAAAAAATGTTAATCTTGTTATTGCTATTGGAGATAACGGTGATAAGCATCTGATTTTTCAATTTTTATAAGTTATGTTTTTATTCTTCAATTATTTTTAGCCATAAGATGTTCTCAATAATTTATAGTAAATTGAAAAATACAATCATTATAAAAGGCCGAAACTTCGTGAAACTCAATCATATTAGTAATGAGAAGCGTCGTTAAGATAAATCCTGTTTTGTTTTGTTATTTAAAACTTGATTTATTTCAACAACGTCTCCCAATACTAATATTTTCCAGTATTTGTTTGTTAACATCCAAACTTTTGTAAAGCGAACTTTTCAATTAGCAATATTCGTTTATCAATCATAAATATTTTTCAGAGCCATGAAACAGGTAAACAAAGTTTTTCTGATAATGACATTTAAAGATTACTTTACGTTTGCTCAAATGAATAAATAGAGTAAAAGATTTTAATATTTGAGGGTTATAGTTTAAATTGCATTTATTTCTAAATGAAAATTGTGGAAAATAATTATCAGACTGGCTTGTCATTAATCACACCTAAATTCTTCTTTCCATTTTAGGATAAACGTGGAACTTTTCAATATAAATTCGTTTGCTGGCCCTAATGTAACTTTTAATGTGTGTGTGCGGAGAGATCAAAGCTGCTGAGTAAGGGATCGCTGTATTCTTATTGTTTCCCAACTGCGGTTTCTTCCTTAAAGCGTCAACGATAAAGAAAACTGCAAAAATGCTGTAAACGATATTTGTTTACAATTGTCTCAGATCATAAAAAATCATCATTCCATACTTTTTAATTTATAAAACTCCTTTAAAAACCCAACATATATATGCATGTGCATGCTTAGTATGCTTTTTAACACTAGAAGGGCCGCAGCGGTCATTTTAACCCTTAGCGAATTTAAATGGAGTACCATGCTCGTAGTTTTTGAACCGTGAAGTTGCGGCTTTGTGACTTTTTGTCATTTACGGATTTACACTTTCACACAAAAAATTGGGAATGTACCTTCAACAGAAATGTAGATAGTGATAGATAGATAGTGTTTCGCATAAACCGTGTACAGACGATCTCTGCACTTAGGACTTAATAAAATAAACTTGGATTGGCCTCTACTATGTGGAACAAATTCATTGAGAATTGTACTCTGCGCTAGAAACCTCGAATGAAGGACACTGGTGATGAACAGCTCTTTCCCAGCAAAGCTCGGTACAGGTTCACGCAGTAGATGGCCAACAAGCCAGATAAATTTGGAATAAAATTCTGGCTTTTGGCTGATGTTGCGTCGAAGAACATCTGCAACAGATTCCATTACCTTGGGAAAGATGAAATGACTCCTGCCAGTGAGTCATTGCCTGAAAATGTTATCATCCAGCTCAGGGGCTGTTATCTCAAGAAAGGGTGCAACATCACCACTGATAACTTCTTCACATCGATGAAGCTGGCTGAGAGGATGAAAACGCAACAAATTTTCGGAAAAACGAGTGAGGAAGGAAATCCCAGAGTCTATACAGTCATCACAGGCACAGCTCTACAAGACTATCATACTGAAGAGTGCAAATGATACTACACTCACTTCGTACCAAGGAAGAAGAGTAAAAATGTTTTGGTACAAAACACTCTGCACCCGATTGTCTAAACACGCGGAGGTGAGAAGATGCTTCCCGAAACCATACGAAACGCTACTAATTTTGGTGTTGAGATAGCGGACCAAATGGCTTATAAATACTCTCGCAGGTGGCCTGTAAACGTTTTTACAACGTGCTCAACCTGGCAGCAATCAACCCCTGGGTCATCTATAAAGAGCTCACTGTAAAAAGAATCCCTAGACATAATTTCATTCTCCAACTTGTATAAGAGCTAAATGCAGACTATATGAAGACAAGGCCCCGACGCTGCGTACCCTCTGAAAACGAGCCTCAGCTCAAAGGTGACTGCAAGCGATACCAACGTCAAGTGCTCTCGAAGTAAAAGAGGAACAAAACCGTTGACACTTATTCAGTGTGCAACAAGACTGTTTGTGGCAAACGATCAGCCAAGATTGCCAAAGAAATCACTTGTATTAACTGTTTGCCAAATAATTGAAGGTTATGACTACGCTTTTCATTTTCACAGATTTTATATAAATATTTTTCTTCTTATGGCATGTAACAATGTTCTGTTTCCATATAGAGAACTGCCATCTGCAAGAATTTAATCTGATTTGAAATTACTTCCCCTTTATTTCTAGTGTATAATTTAAAAAAATATTTTAACAATGATTTATGGTCAAAATTAGTAATATTAACAATATTACCACTGTTTGTCTATTTCTAAAAAAAAACCCTATGCATCCATGAACATATAAGAACTCCTTCCAGTCAATATCTGCCCCTCAGATGCATGCCAAACAGCTATTTAATGGTAGCGGTCAAAATGACCGCTCGTGACCCTTCTTGGTATGTAGGTGGATCCGACCCTTCTAGAGTTAACAGATAATCTCTACCAAATACGAGCAGAGAGAACTCACAGACACATTTCACGTCATTACATGCATTACGTCAAGTGATATGTGTCAGACTTATTGGAATCTTCGAATTACGATACCCGTATATGAGCGTGCGGCAAAAACGAATAACGACTTACTGCTAAAAGGGAAAGGATTGCGTCTAGTGAGCACCTACGTTCATCACCAGTAGCAAGAAAGATCGGCATCATAGGCAATACTGAAAAACACCGCCCTCAAATTTTAGCATACCTAATATTAATAATTTCAAATGAAATAATGAAAATGTTGAATTTGTAGAAATATAAACAAACATTGAATTTAAAAAATACTATTCAAAATATTTTTGTGAAACATCAATAGGTGAATCTTCTTTTGGTTCACTTTGCTTCCACGCCCGCGGTGGTCGCCCCGCTCGCCCCTCCCTCGCTACGGCACTGGTTATCCTAGCAGTATACTTTATTTCAATACTAATAATAAATCCGTCGCACTGAGCGAGCCATTCTTATTCCTTCGTTTATGAACGACATTCATTTTTATGACTAGTCATTAACTGAAAAAGCGACCAGAATTTGCTTGGAGATGTCGCCATATCCTCGGAACGTCTAAGAGTGAAAATATCACAATGGAGGAATCCGTTTCATCACCACCACCACGTGTGTATTTGATAGTGCGTGTGGCATATCATTCACAGTTACAAAATATTCAAAGAAGCGGTTTAACTCCCGATGCTTCAGATCTCGACTTGCACTGTTAGCCCCGATATCGTAGGTTTTTGCCCGGTACCTCAAGGAGCGCAACGAATCACTTTTGAGTCCGCCATTCTCATTAGTACACGTGAAACGCCTCTCGCTCCTTGTGTCTGCGAAGTGTCATCGTTCGACATACGGTCCACTCCGCAACTCGTATCCATGGTAATTGTTCCCAAACCAAAGACATTCGGAAATAGCACAAATGGCCGCGTTAATGCCGATCTTGAAATTCCTTTCCTCCGTACAAATCCTACTCTCTCGCGCAAATCCTCTTTGCGAACGCGCAACTCCTGCTTCCTCTCCACATTCCCTCCTTCCCATTTTTCTCCACCTCCCCAATCTCACACTCCGAACTTAGACCCAGGTACCTTTCTTTACGTAAGCACGATATCCCGACCACCATCGTTTTCGAGGCTTTGTAATTTTCGATTCGTTTGTGTCGTAAATAGCAGCGGCCTTTAATTTCGGGAGTGCGAGAGGTTCGGGTGTGAGGCCCTTGAGGCTGAGGAGGTTGGGGGGAGGACTATCCAATAGGGCCGAGGCGCAGTGTGGGAAATTGATGTTTGGGGGCGCGGAGTTTAGTAGGAGGTGGGCAGGGGACGGAGGTAACTTTCGGAGGCGGTTATTTGGATGGCGGGCGAATGGAAGGAAGGGGACTGTGGGATATTTGGCGGAGTCTCAATTGCGCACGCATTGCGTTTCTGTTCAACTCGTTAACTATACTCCGCCTTTATTTAGCAGTTTTCCACTCGAAACACCTCTTCTCTCTCTTTCTCTCTTTATCTTTCTCTCTTTATTTTTCTCTCTCTCTCTCTCTCGCTCTACATTCCTTTCTATTACCATATGACGCTTCTTTTTCACCTCTTTCCTATATTCTTCAGTTTCTTAATTCATCTTTATTTTCTTCCCGGTTTTTGCGTTTTTAATTATTTGTCCTGTTTTCATAAAAATAACTGTATTTTCACCAGCCTGACAGTATTTTTGTGATTAGTTTTGCGTTTCAATACCTCTCTACAGGGGATCAAAATTATAATTAGATCCGGAGATTGGCGTATTTCCAGTGACAACATTTTCCTATTTCTTAATGCACTCCTTGTTCACCGAACCATTTTATGGATGCGTATAATCTATTGGATTCAAGCCGTAATGAGAATCGACATTGACTTTTACGATTGTTTCTCCCTAATCATATCGTAATCAGTGTGTTCTGTGACTTTCTTCCTCCGTCTGTTCTTTCCTCCCATCGCTAGGAAACCTCTATCTTCAATCGTCCTCAGCTGAATTTTGATTTCCTTATCTTCTCTTCATATTTATATCTTCTCCTCCAGCGTTCAGCATTACATATCTTCCCGAGACTTACATCACCGCACCTTACTTCCCAAGTCTCTCTGTATTTTGCCGATTTCCCCTCGATTAGTGTTTAGATTTTGTTGATCTCTCTCAATCTGCTGGAAGCGTTTTCAAATCAAGGACAAATTATACTGATAGGTTTTGTGACTATTCATCTATTTGGCCCAGACGGAGGATTTTAAAAAGGTTTTCTAACGCTATACTTCACTTATCCAAAGATTTATGTAAACCTCACATCTTAATTAATTATAATTATTTTTACTTCTTTGCAAAGTATTGCACAAAATATCCAATTATTAGCACCTCGATATAAAAAAACGAAAAAGTAAGGACTTAACTGATGATCTCGATAAACTTCTAGTGATTTAACTACAATGTAAGATCAATGATAAGACTCCATTAACTCCGATGACCCAACTCTACGGCTGAGCATTTCTGGAAAGATATTCATGAAAAAATATAAGCGGAATTATTATAAATAGCAATCAAAATCAATATTAAATTAGTTATATTTTAATTTTAACTTAATTTATTTTTACATCAAGCAAGGAAAATATTACTGTATGAAAGTAGTCAAAATATTGAATGCATAATTTCATATGAATATTATACAACTTTGTACAAAATGCAGACTTTAATGATCGAAACAGCGGTTATTATATGTTGTGCTGTGGAGAAATTTGTACGATTCTGTGTTAAAATTATATTCAACTTGTGTTTTAAAATTTCGAACATATTTTTGTCTTTTTGATTTAATCTGGAATAAACGATTATTTATACGTAAAAATGTTTATTAAACATAGAATAAAAGAAATATTTTACTTGTAAAAAGAATGCATTATATTTTTTCATATATATTATTTAACTTCTGAATAGACAAAATAAAATCAAATTTAAATTTTAGGGAGAGATATAAATTTTAACTTCTAAGTCTCGCAAAAATGTATTCGTTCTAATAGGAATGGATCGCGTAATTTTGTTTAATTTCGCTAATCATTAATATCTTAATACACTCACTCTTACATATTAATCTGCTTTTAATCTATCGGTTTCTAGTGAACATGGAGATAGAGATAGATCCGTTTACAATTTATCTTTGAAAAAATTCTCTTATATAATTTTTTCACGGAGCAAAGTTCTATTTCTCTGACTCTTTCTCCCTTCAGACCATATCATACATACATACAAAATACATATAAATAAATAGGAATGTAAAGCGTGATTTTGTTTAATTTCGCTAATCATTAATATCTTAATACACTCACTCTCGCACATTAATCTGCTTTTATTCTATCGATTTCTAGTGAACATGGAGATAGAGATAGATCCACTCACAATTTATCTTTGAAAAAATTCTCTTCTCTCAATTTTTTTCACGAAGCAAAGATCTATTCCTCTGACTCTTTCTCCCTTCTACCCATATCATACATACATACAAAAATACATATAAATAAAGACCGTAAACCTACGAGGATTCAGACGCGGGGAGGTATGAATAAAGAAATAAATTCAAGCCGCATTAAGGGCGAAGTGAATAACGTGCCTCTCGGGCGTTTGGTACGCGGGTCATCCATTGCGCGAGGGCGGCTCCGCCCTCTAAACTGATTTACCAAGCCCTTTAGCCTCCATCTTTCCCAGCAACATTTTTTCTCCTTCATCTTGCTTCCCTAGCTCTTTGCAACCCCACCTTTTTCTACCAAACCCTCCCCACCTAATAGCCACCCCCACCTAATCGCACTACTTCAAATTCTATCTGGAATACACTCGGGATGTCGTCTCTCAGCCATCTTACTAAGTTCATCATCATCTCACTATTTTTCCATATATTTATCTTTTCAGCGTTACATATGTGCCGTAACGGCATCATTATCAAGGCATAATAAAATATTTTATAAAACTGTTGGAAAAATACACGTTTTGTGGTTATCTGAAGAGCAACTATTGACTGCGGTTGAATTTGTGCCCACTTCAATGTTTCAGAAGCCTTCATTATTTGTAGAGCATCCATCATCCCTATCAACGTTTTAACTGATTCGAGGCAATGAAAGAGATGATAAAATCGTAAAAACTCGATTTTAAGGAACGCACAAGTGTCTATAAAGGAGTTTTGCTCTATTTCCTAAGGTAAAACTCAAAAACTAATTTTTGTAACCAAATGCAACTCCGAAAGAACTTCTGTTCCGCCGCGCGCTTTACATCAACGAAGTAATTAAATCTACACTTTTAAAATATTAAAAAATAAAAGTGTTTTAAGACCTCTCATGTTAATCAAATGGAGGCAAATTTCAATTGTTGATCCCCTTCAATGAATCTCTCACTTCCAACCGAACTGGTAAAAATACTGAGTATCTCCATCAAACCTCTCGCCTCATGAGCAGAGTTGTACTTGCTTTATCTTGCCATTTTTATTGTTTTGATTTCCAAGATTTCCTAAAAATTAGCAGTGTACTTAACAAGACATTATTTTATCATGACCCAAAAAACTAGGAAAAATAATTATTTAATGCAAATATAAAATCAGTTTATTATTTTTTTAGTTTCCAGGAAATATTATGCATTTTATTTTCAACTCGAAAAGGATATTTGATAATTATACGCTAAATTTAGTTCAACAATTTAAATATGCATTAATTAAATAATGAGCTTCTATGAAAATACTTAAATATCTCTCGTAAACGTAAAACAATATGATGGTATTTTTTCTAATAGAAATGCATTTACTTTATTGGGAACTTCTTCCTCTAATATGCTGTGTAGCTCGTGATGCATGAAATATACATATTATGGTGAAGATTATGGCGAGTGGTTTAGGATCGCTCATTTCAATTCTTCGTGAGTGGAATGGAAATTCGGTATACGTGAATGATTTCGGAATGGTCAAATGCGATTGGAAGTTTGAATTTGTGACTTTGTACCAGTAAAATCAAAATTAAAAATAACCACCTTCTATTTATTTTAAATAGAATTTAAAATAAAATATCAGATAATTTCTGAGGCATTTTACAATTTAACAACGTATGATGAAAAACAAAAACCTGATTCCAGTATAGCGGATGAAACAAACTAAATGACGGCTAAGATAAATTTTGTAGATGTGATTTATTTTTTAAATGAGCTTTAGAATATAGTCGTTAGAACTATGCAAAATTATACAAATCGACAGTATAAAGAATATGGTTAATTTCATAAAATCCACAATTAATCATTACTGAAATTTGCAAAATTTATGAATGAAGATTAAATAACATACATTTTGGTTATGCTGGATTATTTTTTTAAATTATCATCTCCCAAGTTTTACTAATGATAAAAAATTGCACATCTTCTCCTAAAATTGTTCATCCAGTTTCATTAACCTAGCCCTCTTCCGTTTGGCCATTTATTATCCAACGTGGTCAATTTGGAAATTTACTCTCCGACACGCTAAGCGCTCATGAAATTGCAAAAATTACGAAGAAAAACATTTTGCTTGTCTCCGAAATTAAAATAAGCCACAGACGATGGCAATGTTCTCATGACGTACATTCATGTTCTCTTATCATTCGGATATTCTAGTGCCTTTGTACCGCGATACTTACATGGAAATGGAACGCGCAAATTAACGACTTGCAATGAATAACTGTGAATGAATGGCACAGTGATCGAATTGATGAGCCTTTAGAAATGAATTCCCGGAGTTAACTTTCCATTGTTTGTATCTATGGAGATTTTATGAAGCAAGGAAAATATATCCACCCAATTGTATAATATTTGAACACATCCTCTGTTTTATAAAACTTTGATAAAATAAATTAGGCTATAAATACCGGCAATTATAAAAATTCTGAGAGCTCTCATGTTGTAGGACAAGTAAGATCTTGCATTCGTAGTGAAGCGTAAACTTGATCCTTCCTCTTGTGATGGCTCTTTTTCATTCTAAGGAATTGAAAGCAACTGATTACTTCTTTGCAACGCCATCTAGCAAGGAATCAGCATTTTACTACAATACTTGTGCATTAATTTTTAAAATTTCAGAATTACCAAAGTCAACATTTCTATGACCCAACCCATATTTCCTCGAACGGCAACGCGTTGCTCAATTCTGAAGCCGCATTAGCGACCAACTCTCTCTCTCTGTCTAACCTTAACAACGCCACCCGCTCCACGCCACGGCTCTATCTTCTACACCGACACGCCTTTCCCTCCTCCCACGCCATGAACCCCTTCATCCCTAGAAAACCTCTCGGCACGATCTTCACTCGAACCATCCATTCCGCTTCGAAACCACTCCGCAACATTACCTACCATCCCCGTTGCAATACACTCCGCATCACGTCACCTTTCCCACTCCCTCCGTGGCAATACGCTCGTTTCTCCACCTACCTCCGCGTGTAGTTTCAATTTTCCAAGCTTACGGATATCACTCGCTCTCCGGCAACGATGGCGCAGTCGTGCCATATACCGATCCTCTCTTTCTTCCCTCCACTACTCCCCTGCCTCCCTCCTTGCTTCCTTCTCTGCCTCCATATCTGCCTCCTCTTCCTTCCTCTCTGCCTCCCTCCTTGCTTCCTTCTCTGCCTCCATATCTGCCTCCTCTTCCTTCCTCTCTGCCTCCCTCTCTGCCTCCCTCTCTGCCTCCCTCTCTGCCTCCCTCTCTGCCTCCCTCTCTGTCTCCCTCTCTGCCTCCCTCTCTGTCACCCTCTCTGCCTCCCTCTCTGCCTCCCTCTCTTCCTCCCTCTCTGCCTCCCTCTCTGCCTCCCTCTCTTCCTCCCTCTCTTCCTCCCTCTCTTCCTCCCTCTCTGCCTCCCTCTCTGCCTCCTTCTCTTCCTCCCTCTCTGCCTCCCTCTCTGACTCCTTCTCTTTCTCCTTCTCTGCCTCCTTCTCTTCCTCCCTCTCTGCCTCACTGACTGCCTCATTCTCTTCCTCCCCTTCAGTCTCCCTCCCTGCCTCCCTCTCTGATTCTCCCTTGCCTCCCTCTCTGCCTCCCTCTCTGTCTAACTCTCTGCCTCCCTCTCTGCCGCCCTCTCTTCCTCCCTCGCTGCCTCCCGCTCTGCCTCCCTCCCTTCCTCCCTCTCTACCTCCCTCTCTGCCTCCATATCTGCCTCCTCTTCCTTCCTCTCTGCCTCCCTCTCTGTCTCCCTCTCTGCCTCCCTCTCTGTCTCCCTCTCTGCCTCCCTCTCTTCCTCCCTCTCTGCCTCCCTCTCTGCCTCCCTCTCTTCCTCCCTCTCTTCCTCCCTCTCTGCCTCCCTCTCTGCCTCCCTCTCTGCCTCCCTCTCTGCCTCCCTCTCTTCCTCCCTCTCTGCCTCCCTCTCTGCTTCCCCCTCTTCCCTCCTCTCCCTCCTCATCTGCCCTCCATCCACTCTTCGCCTTCCTTTAACGAATCGCTGTAAAAACTTGCACAAACTCCAAGAGTGAGTGGATCGCATTTTTATACGACCCATCCCTCTTAAGACGTAGCTAGCGGTCTTTTTTTCCGTAATAACCCCAATGAATCAGTGCCAAGTCGCCGAGGGTAAAGCATCCCTAACCGCCCCACCGTCTCTATGGCCCTGCTATCCGACTCCTCCGCCGCTCCCCACGGTTCATTCCCGCCCCCTTCCCATCATTCCCCCGCTCCTAATCGCTCGCTTCCCAGCCTCTCTCTTGCAGGAGGGCCCTTCCCTCTTCACGGGCCCGCACGCCCATGGGTTAGCAGCGCGGCACGGCCGCCCTATCTGTCATTGACGTCTTAGTTAAGGGTTAGGGATGGATTCGTAGGAAGGCCTCGCGCTTCTTATGTGGAAATATCTTTCCACCTTTCTCCCCACTCCACCTCTCCTTCTCCCTCCGTCGTCTCTCCTCTCCGAACGTCGACGAGGTCTATCAATCGTCACAACATCGGTCTTCAAACGTTTTCCATGTGACGCCGACTTAATTTACATCTTTCCGCTACCGAGGAACCATTACCCATTGCCAGCCACTCCACCACTCGCCACTCACACCGCGCCACGAGTGGATGGCAAATGTTTACCGCCTTTTATTACTCCGCTTCTCATGCTAGATCTTTAGGAGCTCCTCTCCCTTGGGATTATATCGATGCTTAACAGTTTTATAAGCAACAATTATGCAACATACTCCTCCCATTTTTGATGTATTCATTACGTCCGATCCGCTAATCTGACATTGATTTGTGTTGTTTAAAATAGCAACTATGCATAAGAGAGCGGTTTCTAAGTAAAACAAGTAAGTACTAGTAGGACTGATGAGGCAGCCGCCACACAGCACATATGCTGGAAGACACCATCTGCACGGATTTTAAATAGAGAAATGTTCAATATACGAGTGTTTGTGACTACAACATAACAATTACTTGTGAAAAATTACATTCATTTTATTTCCTTAATTTATGAGCATCAAATATATCAGATTTTTGCAAAATGAATTACTGAACCACACTTTCAGAATTTACATATGAAATTGGTAATTATCATCTCGAGAGAAAATTTTAGTAAAACCTCACGTAACGCGTGTTTTAAGAATTGCACGGAATTTATTTGTATATCAGTTTTCTTGCAACGCGGTAAATTTCCAGCTAACATAACAGGGACGGAGAAATGAATTCTTTGCGAAATTTTGATTCACTCACTGCCGTTTGCGCCTCAAATATCCATTTAGTGACAAAGTAACACCACAAAAATTATAAAGCAGCAAATACGCTTCAACTTTGCGCCACGGGCCTACTCAAGGTATAGGCTGAACGGGAGGTTGCCCGGGAAACCATTAGCCAAGGGTGCCATACGGCCAAAAACAAGTAAAACATATGAAATATGCATAAGTAACGCATTTATTTTGAAAAGATATTTGTGTCACTGATAATTTATATTGCTTGACCTACAGCAGAGGTTATCGTATGCGGACAGAACTTCGAAACCCACAACCTCGAAACCCACAACCTCGAAACCCACAACCTCGAAACACACAACCTCTAACCCACAATATCGAATGTACGGAACCTAGAATGGACGGTACCTCGAATGGACAGTACTTCGAATTGATACAATCTACATAGATATTAATATGTGAGGTGTTTTTAAAAATTGCGCATATTACCGTATTGTCCCGAATATAAAGCGACCTCGAATATAACGCGACCCTAATATTTTTGGAAGGTTTTTCAAGAAAAAACAAACCTCGAATATAACGCGACCCCAAACAACCTTCAGCCAATCTAACGCAAGTTCATCGTTCATCCACCCCTTCTCCTGCGCGTGAAAGATTACTCCTGACGGTAACTTTTCCTTTGGCATTCTTTTATAATTTAAAATTACGTAGGGAGTCAATTTTTCGCCCGTCGGCCGTGACTGCAAGCATAACAGATACCCTTGATTTCTCTTTTCCAGTGGATTTTAATAACACCGATTTAGCTACGACTATTTCAAAATTCATGTGATAACTTCGTCGGATTCCTCTGTTAACCTGAGATTTGGAAGAACCTTTTGCTCAACATGATCAACACCCTTTTTATCACCAATTGTTAAAATAACGGATGGGTAAATACTTGCTAAGGAAAGAATACGCCTATGCACTTATAGCTTCAATGCAATGACTATCGAAGGGTTCAGCTGCCGATTGAACTCGATATATTCTCGGCCCGGATATTTTTCAAGTACAATGTAAAGTACACCCAATGTGTCTACAATGTAACAAGTATCTTGTATCTCGTAAACAGACGTGCGGAATGTACGGTGATTTTTCAAAACACCATTTTACGATCTTATAAAATCACTAGTACTCGAATATAACCCGGGGGCTACTTTTAAAATTTCATTTTTTGGAAAAAAAAACCGCGTTATATTCGGGACAATACGGTATGTATTTTCTTCCATATTTAGATGACAATCCTTCTATCAAGAAATTTCCTTGTCATTTATTTATTTATAGTTAGTCCCAACTAAATGTAGTTCTAGGAAAATTTGAGGTGAAGTGCTTTGGGTGAAACGTCCGGGTACCGCTAAATATTTCTGAGAGGTTTTGCTATTTTCTGGAGGGTAATTAATCTTTGCGACGGGAAAGAATTTTTACGCGTTGGCAGAAACGGATCACTGGATTTACGATGAGACTTTAAAACAGCAGCTCCTCATCTTACTCAGTTTTGGACTAGTCATGCAATCAAATTCGGGACAGCTATAAGCTATTAGTCAACGCTCTTCTTCCAAACTAGTCCTCGGAGACTTACCTGAAAGCTCTTCGTATCATCTATGAGAAAAAACCTGGACTCGTGCCTAAATCCATTATGACTGACTTTGAACAAGCATAGATTAAGGCTTTTAAAGAAATATTCCCTAATACTAAAATGAGAGGTTTATTCAATAAAAATAGTGTCTTTGGCGGCAAATTCAAGGATCATCTGACCTAAGAAAATGTTACCAAAGTACTGAAAATCGTGAGTCTTCCTTCAATGTACGAAAGATCTCTGCGTTGGCATTTGTTCTCATTGAAGGTGTGGAAATGGCATTCGAATATCTTATGAATATACCTTTCTTTGAAAACGACTATAATGGACGCATTCTCGCTCCACTGACATTATTTCGAAGATAAATGGATTGGACGACCGTTGCGGAGAGGACAAATTCGTAGAACTCCAATGTATCATGTCAAGCTTTGGAATCAGTACGAGGCGACTCTTCAAGACCTTCCAAAGTCAGATAACAGGATTGAGGGATGGCACAGGAGTTTTGCGTAGCTCATCGCCTCATGGAAGTTTACTTGAGTGCCTAAAAAAGGAGCAATGTCTGACAGAGCTGAAGATCGTTTTATTGGAGGTGGGAATACATAATAAAGGTTAAAATAAGCACATTTCTGCGACAGAACCTATTAAAAAACTGATTTCGGAATATGATAAGCGTAACCTGGAGCAATATCTTGGTGGTATTGTTCTCAACATAGATTACTATTGAACGTTAAATTGACTACCATCCAAATATTTTACGTTGTGATGTAATTAATGATAAATTAACTATTTTATCGATAATAAACAATATTTTACAATATTTAGTTTTGTTTTTCCCCATGCAGTGTAATATAATATAAGCAATTTTAAAAAAATATTTCCCTTATTAATATTTATGTGATATTGTATATTGAGGATAACACTAATCCAATGTAGTTTAAAAGCTACCTTAGTATTCCAGCTATTTCCTTTATATTAACTCTGTATTCTAAATTTATATCATTTAAACAATAATACCATTTGTATTATGAGGAATGTCTAATGAGAGAAGCATTAGAAGGCACAGGAGATTTCAAAATTGGAGGAAGGATTATAAGAAGAGTAAAATACGCGGATGATCAAGTACTTCTAGCAAGAAAGGAAGAGGAACTCCAGAAAATGATAAATAGACTAGTAACAACAGGTAGAAAATACGGTATGGAAATAAATACAGAAAAATCCAAGGTCATTCGAATATCGGGAAAAGAAGAGAATCTGAACATAAGTACTGGAGGAAAGCTTCCAGAAAAAGTTTCAGACATTAAATACCTTGCAAGCATCATAACAACAGAAGCAAAATGTACGTATGAGATCAGGACTAGAATAAGAAAAGCAAAAGCGGCTTTCACAAGAAAGAAACACCTACTTACGGGGTATAGAAGGGAAAAAATCCGCAAGAAGTTCATGAAATGCTATGTATGGAGTATATCTTTGTAAGGGGCAGAAATATGGACGCTAAGGAAAAATGACATAAAATACTTGGAAAGCTTTGAAATGAGGACTTGGGGGATAATGCTGAAGATAAAATGGACAGATAGGATAAAAAACGATGAAGTACTACGAAGAGTAGGAGAGAAGCGAATACAGACTATTAGGAAGAGAAAAGCAAACTGGGTTGGATATTACCTGAGGAGAGAGACTCTGATTAAAGACGTGTTAGAAGGAAAACTAGATGGAAAAGGGGCAAGAGGTAGGAAAAGGTTTCAGTTGATACACGATTTGAAAGGGAAAGACAGTCATCAAGATATGAAGAGGACAGCGGAAAATAAGAGTATATGGAGAACCAGGTTTAACTATGAATAATCACGGACCTGTCTACGGACAGACTACCTATGATTTTGATGACCATTTGTATAAATGTCAACAACAATAAACGTAATGATAAATAATATAAAAATGATATTGTTATTCGAGATTGTATCCATTTGTTGATACAATTCATTCGTGATTGTGTCAATTCGAGGTTCTGTCCATTCGAGGTTGTGGGTTCGAGATTGTAGATTTCGAGGTTGTGGGTTCGAGATTGTAGATTTCGAGGTTGTGGGTTTTGAGGTTCCTAACCCAGACATTAGAGAGAAATACAGACAAAAATATAGTAACGGGAGTCGAGACGAGAGCGAGGTCACCGCCATGGAAGAAAGTGTCATAGTGTCACAAATCAATAGAAATTGATGGATTGAAAGTGATTAATTTAACTTTTAAATTTTTTTATATTAAAGCTTAAAATCTTTAAATTGCTTAAAATATTACTAAAAATTTATTATTACATGTAAAAATTATATTACTTCCCAAGCATTGACAACGTAACCGTAATTTTCCCATAAGATCTACAGTTCACGCAGTGAAATTTCTCGCAACGCGGAGGTTTCAGGATCGTAACTAGGGAGCTGCGCAAGAATCAATTGCATATGGATAACGCTGAGATATACTTCCCGCTCTCCTCTTAGTATATGAATGCAAAAGGTAGAATAAATTGGCAGTTGTAGTCCAGCAACTGATATTAAATTATATATATATATATACTAAGAGAGAGTTCTTCCGCGGGATATTCTGAAAAACGTTGAAAAGATTTATAGACGAACAAAAAACCAATGAAAGGAATAATAAACGAAGAAAGAACAGAAAAGAATACTCAAACGTCGAGAGTGCGAAAAAATGGAGAACAAACAAATAACAACTAATAAAGAGCCATAAGGATAAACGAAAACGATAAAATCAATCACAAACGAAGACAAGTGAGGAATGAATTGCAGAGCAAATTGCATAAGCTGATTTTTCTTGTTTTAATATTATGACCTCATCAAATGATTGAATGTTTGGTTAACCCATTAGTGCCCTCGGAAAAAAATTCCGCATTTTGTGCTGATTTTTTTAGTATTTTTGTCATTGTGCAACCTGCATATACGAAAAAATAGTCTGAAAAATATTCAACCATGTTATCATAGTATTTTGACTTGGTAACTAAAGTTGCCATTGGGCACTTACAGGACTGTGTCCCACAAAAACTCGATCAAAATATAGCAAAGGAAAATTATAGATATTATATAAAAATAACATATTATAGGAAAAATATCTTCTGGAATATTTTATTAATCATAAGTTGATATCCAAATTTATTACGAAACCTTTGTATCTGAGAAATATTGAATATTTTTAACGGTTTTTGTAGATTTTCAATATATTCTAACATATTAATATAATAAAAATTTTGATTCAACATATCATAAAACCAAGAACAATCTTTATCTATGAAATTCTTCAAAACATTCCGGATGTAGTACAGCTTTACATTTGGAGCATAAATAAATTGTTCTATTGGCGCATACTCTAAATCTTCTGTATTTTTTCTCCGCGGACAATGATATGATCCTTGCGGTCTCTCCTTATATCTTCTACCAAATGAGATGACATCTGTGATCTTTCTCCAGTAGTCCTGGAACCATAATGTGCTAAAAGGTACAGAACACATTCTCAGCGAAACTGCAGTAGGGGTATGTTGTGCCCAAATCATTTATACAACAATCACCCTTGCTCACAGGAAGCATCCAAATCCCAGGCATAATAAGCCCACCACCATTATTTTGTTCTTATATTTGTCTGGTAATATTCCACAAACTGATTGTGTAACTCAACTTCCCCCGTCCCCCCATACTCTCATTGTAATCTGTAATAATTTCCGGCATTGGAAGGGAAACTCTTTTCTTGTGTGAAAACGAGTATCTCCGCACTAATTTAGTTATCATTTGGGAATTACAGTTATTCATCACATTTACATGGGCCTTTTCATTCCATCGGGAAACTATTAGGAAACCATTTGAGCTATACTCAATTTGGACAAGCATTGGTTTTTGGTCAAATTATTATTTTTTTATATGGTTTTCTCGGAGGGTAACCATTCCCCCTAATCCTTCCATAAATAATTAATTAAGTAATCTTTCTGATGTAAAAAATTAACAAGTAACAACTTTGTTCCCGGTCTTAGATTGGCTTTTCGACTCAAACCTACTACTGCATCACCTAATTGGCCTAAATCAGTTTTTGGATGCCGGGTATGCAATGCAGCATATGGCTCCGCATGAAAGATATACCCCATTGGATAGACCATAGTTTAAGTCCAAATCTAATACGTTTTCCCTCAATAAACTGCTTTGAACTATGTCGACCATAGTATGGAATCATCGATTCATCTATAGAGAATTTTTCTCCTGGAAAAGTGATGCTGTCTCCACTCTCAAGATAACTCGCGGAAGATGGCTGGGTCTTCTGTGAATTCGATGTCAAATCATCACAATCCACATCGGTTTCAGTCTCGGATCCTTCTAAAGGAGGCGCAAAGACTCGTTTTTGTTGATGGAATTTTGAATTTTCTAGTAAATTGGTTATTTCATTTACAGAATAAGTATTTTTAGACAAAGAGATATACAAATCCTGATTATGTTTGAAAATTAAAAATGTCATAATGTTACATTCATTTCTGGTTCAAAAGAGATATAAAACATACATTATTGCATGTGATCTAAAAATAAATAATTCACGCCTTTATTTTTAGCATGTCTATATCTGCAAAACTAGTGCGTTGTCAGTATGGCTAGTGCCCAATGGCAACTTCAGTTGCCACAAATTTTACAGCATGATCCATCGCAAATAGGTAAAAGTTAGCAAAATTAAATTGACATGCAGTTACTATGATTCTTTGAGATTATAAATTAGAAATAGTTTACAAGGATCACAAGAATTGCTTCACAAAACTTATATGAGAACGGACCGAAGTCGAGTAGCAGAATGACAAGCAGTGCAGGCGCTAGGCGTTTCCATTCAAAGTACGGATATATTTTACGGCAGGGTAAAACTCTTTTAGACACGTGCTAAAAAGCACAATGGTTCTTCATTTAAGCAGGAATTTGAAAATTCTTAGTTGGAAAGGAGCAACGAATTATCAAATCTAGTAGAATTTTGTGGCAACTAAGGTTGCCAGTGGGCATTAATGGGGATCAACGGCCCCATAATATAGTCCTTTAAAAGGAACGCAATGTAGCAATGTTTCCCAGTTAAATGCAGTTAGCTCGTTGATATGGAGGTTGATATTTCCCATTGTACAAAACCGGAAAATTATTCCTCTTTCTTATATTAAAGAATTGTTCCCTCTCATTCGAAACGGATCTGAATACTGTTTTTAATAAACAGAAACTTCAGTATTTCAACTACAGATATGCTTATGTCCCGAGCTCCTATCTTAATTTTAACAAATTTAGAATGAAAATTAATAATGACCTGTACCGATATCATGCTTTTCTTATTGGGGTAAAATTAAAATAAAGGGGTTGGAAAAAAAACCTCCATTACTCCCCTGCAGCTCGTTCTAGATTAACAGAATTTATGCCATGGGTATCCTTCATTCTCCAAGCAGCAGGATTCAAGAGATATTACCCAAACCGTCGGTCGGACGGACAGACAGACAAACAAACAAAAGCGATTTTTTTCAGAAAAGCTAAAAAACATAAAAAGAGTAGTAATCGAGCTTCGGGAGAGTATTAATTGCAATATATAACAGCGGCTACATACATACTCCGCTGTTTCAAAATTTCCTTTTTTCTACCGCTATCTCTCTGCATTGCTATATTCCACACTCCTCCATTTCCTCGTTATTCTTATTCATGCCGTCTGCGCGCGTAGCTAACAATAACCTTTAGCCCCTCTTCGCCAGGAATAGAGACGTAATCGGTAATAATCGGGTTACTCTGACGAGATTAACTTTCGCTTATAAAATTATGTAATTTTGTTGTTAAAAGCATATTTTTTAACGGACTGCGCGCGTATTTGAAATTTGACGGTATGAAAAGAGTACTTTATTCTTTACTCCGAGCCTGCGTATCTTGATTTATGTAATTTAATGTACATATAAAAATGCTACACTCGTTCCATGTTTACTCAAATAGAGGTAATGAAATAAGAGAAAATATATTTTTTTTATTTTAATGTGGTGGTTGGAACTTAACGACCCTTTGAACTCAGAGCAGGTATCTCCGAATAAACTTTTAAATATTATACGAAATCGAATCATTAGTTATGTAGAAAATCGATGATTGACTTTACTGACGGTGATCTGGAGAGAAACTCGTTATTTGTATATATCTAACAATAATAAAAGGCTACTTCTGTCCCTTTGTTCCTTTTTACGAAGAGTACATTTGAATGTAGAATAATAATCATTCGCATACTAAAATTAGGTATTTAGAATCATCGTAAGAGTTCAAAACTTAAAACAACGAACGCTTAAAAGAACAAAAGTTTGTTTTTTTGCCATCCAAAGAAAGTCAGGCATATTTATGTTAATTTTTTAATTCTTAAAAACCTTTCCCGTTGAATTTCAACGGGCATTTCCCTAGTATATATATATATAGAATCATTGTAGGAGTTCGAAACTTGAAACAACGAACGCCTCAAAGAACGAAAGTGTTTTCCTGCCATCCAAAGAAAGTCAAGTTATACTTATGTTCATTTTTTACATACTTCACAAAAACCTTTCCCGTTGAATTTCAACAAGCTTCTTCCTTATATATATATATATATATATATATATATATATATATATATATATATATATATATATTGCATACTGCAAGTGCTTAACAAATCACCATACACCAAGATCTAACCTCGTAAATAAACCAACGCGATCTCCAGGGCAACAGCACTACAGTCACGTGGAGCTTAAATGTATTGAATAATAAATTCCATGAGTAACAGCAGTATATTTATAATTTTCCATCAAATTAAGGCAACTATCCGTAATTTCCAAATTCTCTGGTAATCGGCTCGTGTTTAAGTTTTGTATTTCAAGTTTAGTGACTCAGATCGCACTGTATGAGCAATAAGAATAATCATCATTAAGACTATATCCTATACATTAAAAA
Organism: Tanypteryx hageni; assembly: GCA_028673005.1. NCBI lineage: Eukaryota > Metazoa > Arthropoda > Insecta > Odonata > Petaluridae > Tanypteryx > Tanypteryx hageni. The sequence continues at coordinate 126,341,885 of CM054113.1, read as the reverse complement.
TTATGGAAAAATTAGGATATTTTCTGTTATGATTATACTATGATCCATACCTTTAGCACATATTTGAATAAAAATAATCGCGAAATAGGTATGACGCCATTATATTTAACAATTAAAAAGTGTTAAAATTTCTCGAAAAACTACGAAACACAACATTAAAATACTTTCAAGTTTTACCATCACTGCTATCAGGGTTGCTTCTCCTATTGTGATCCCTTATAGCCCTGGAGAAAAACAAACCTATTCGCTCCTTCCTACAGTCGATAAACCAAACTTAATCGTCATGTTTGTGCTTACAGTAATACGTGAGAATTGCAATTATCTATGATACCCTCAATCACAGTGCGTGATGCAATTAGTATTTTGGATATAGTAAAATCTTACATAATATCGGTAGAAAATATTGGTAATGATGTTTTCATAATATTCATGATATTGAAAATTAGTATTATATGCTTATGGGAATAAACTTGATGTTAATTCAATTAAAGAAAAATGAAAAATATATACCATTTCCGTAACTCGAATTTTCTATAACTCGAATAATTTTTTATTTCCTCTGAGATTCGAGTTATAGAAGTTCCACTGTATATATACAATACTTAAAAACATATTTCCACAAATTTAATTTTCTATTACTCGAATAGTTATTACATTTCCTTGAGATTCGAATTATGGAAGTTCAACTCTAATTCGTTATTACAGTATTAATTTCCATTAACAGCATTAAATCACTGCAATCGTAACAATACTGTAGTGCTTGTCATTTCCCGGTTCTTTCACAATCCCGGGATTCATTGAATCCTAGGATCACGGGAATTTCCCGGGATTCCAATTAACAATTTAAAAACCATTTAAAAATAAAGAAAAAGTAAAAATAAGGTTAGAAATTGCTTGTTTATGACACATGGTTGATATAAAAACTTTAAAAATTTATAAAAAGGAACAATAAAATAAAAATAGTGTTACAATTTTTGTATGAACAGGTGAATCTTATTAAGTAATTTTACTCTAGATTTAGGATTTTTTATCAATTCATTCAGGATATAATGTTTTAGTAGAAAATTACTCCATTTTATTTATTTGAACCTCGTAACAGACAAAAAGCTTACATATTGATGTTTATACTAGTGCTTGTGTTTCCCGGTTTTTAATCGATCCCGGAACTCAGAGAAGTTCGAAGAAATTCGTTAAAATCATTAACAAATATGGGTTACACGGATAAAATAAAAAATAATTGAAATTAGCATTTATTTATTGACCTGAAATTCGCTCATTATATTAATTATAAAAATATAGCTACCAATACACACGGTATGTAAAATAAAACATGAATTGAATCATCTATACCATTAGAATACATTTATCATATAAATATAAAATCATATCGACAACAGTGTTCGAATTCTTATTTCCTATTAGTAATTGATTTACAGTAACTTTTAAGAATACATAATGTGTTAAGACTACGATCGCACAGTGATGTCCATATTTTGGTTATGAAAAGACCGGCTGCAGTCTTGAGAAAAATTTGAACTTTGATACCCCAAACAATTTGTCATAATATGCTCATTTTGTGAGACACACTGTATAATTGTCAACTCACCCTATAGCACAGTGGTCTTCAGCCGTTTTCGTTTGCTTATAAATGATTTTTGAACATGGAATACACTAATATAGTTTTTTAATTAGAGAATATGGAAAGCGACTAAGTTGAATTGTAATTGGGAATACTATAAACGTAAAATCTGTGGCATTTGCATATTATCCGGACGTCAAATTCCTGTCGTAAATTTGAGGAAAGCGGAAAATCGCAAAAACGTAAAATCCGTTAAAATTTATCATTGTAGTTATGGACCAAACGCCGGGACCGAAAGAAAAAAGCGTAATTTCAAGGAAAACGTAAAATCGGAGGCCGTGGAATCGAAGCTTCACTGTATATATTCCCACAAGAATTCAAGTATTTGCGAGTGCTCTACATAAATTTCTCCCTTATTATTGCATTAGAAGTGAAACTAAGCAATTCGGAAACAAAGATAGTCTTGTTAGTGGTCCCTTTAGAAACTGCATGGGCGATAAAAGCAGGAGAGCAAAATTCTCTTTATGATATACCGGGAAAACCCGGGGTATTCCATTGATTTCCCGGGAAACGGGAAAAACATTTTATCCCCCGGATCCCGGGAAAGCGGGATCCCGGGATGACAAGCACTAATCGTAACGTATAACATCAGATCTCTTTAAAAGCATTGAGGTCGTTGCCATAGTATTGACCTACCAACATACCAAATTTCATATTTCTATCCCTCCGGTAAAACGCCTCCGTGATAAATTTGAATAGCATGGAACTGTTCAAACATCAATAAGGAAGGTTGTGGGAGGAAGAGAACGTCATGAAGTGCCGAAAACATCAAATCCATTAAAAGTGCATACGACCAGTCACCAAAGAAGTTAACAGGACAGTTTTCCTGAGAAATGCGTTTCAGTCAATCGATTGTAATAAGACTCTTAAAAGACATAAAGTTCAAAGCTTTTATACCTCAGCTATTGCATGCGATTCAGGAAGACGATCCTGATCGATGAATACAATTTTGTGAGTGGTACTGTCAGAAGAACGGTGAAGCTGGTGATTTTGAGGATGTAATCATATGGTCAGATGAAGCTACGTTCAGATTAGATGGTCATTTAAATTGTCACAATTTTGTTTACTGGACCAGTGGCAATCCGCACCTCTCACTACAGAAATATTAGGGATTAGAGACTCTCTTCTCGAAGGATAATCGGAACTTACTGATTCAATGATACTGTTAAAGGGCAGAATTATATTGAGTTGTTAATGAATGATGTAGTTCCTGCAAAAAGAAACATCTTTCCGGATACATTGCTGCACTTTCAACAGAATGGTGCACCACCACATTTTCAGTCTAAAGTCCGTGCCTATCTGGATAGGTACCGAATTTCCCGAACGGTGGATAGGTCGCAGGGGGAATGCTTTTGAATACCTCCCAAGGTCTCCAGATCTCACTCCCCTAGACTTTTTTGTATGGGTACCTGAAATATAAAGTGTATTCTCACAAACCGCAAACATTTCAGGATTTGTGGTTGACGATACTACAGGAAGCAGGTAAAATTACAGCTGAAATGTACACCACCGTATGTCGGGCTGTTCATGTATTCATGCTGGTGGTGGACATTTTGAACCTCTCATGTAACTTCTGTAATGTATCACATTTCTATGTATCTAATGTATTTGAAACATTTTTTGGTTCACGTTTACTAAATAAAATTTCTGAGATGCAGCATATCCAAGTGTTCATACATCATATTGACTCACTATATATATATATATATATATATATATATATATATATATATATATATAACATGCCATCGTAACGTGATTAAAATTATCTGAATGTGTTATTATTGCAATGCGATACCGCAGAAACGCATTCGCGACTCAACTATAAGTCACGTCGTGTGGTAGCTTAAAAATATTAATATTTAAGGCAAAAATCAATGATGTTTTATGTAAATGTCGGAATTCGGCCAAAAAATCTTATTTCAATGCTACAGAGATCTCAAAAGAATCTCGTATTTTTCATCTCATATTATCATTTTTGTTGCAGAAATGCATCCTTCATTCTCCAATTTTTATGCCTGTTAGGACATGGATATTTCCTTTAAAAATGTTTAGTCGAGTAATTTGCTCACGTATAGGTATTAAAGTTAACCGAGAAATATCTTCAGGAAAGCATCATTTACGACACATCATAGAATTAAAAGGAGATAATTTTACCATTTAGTTGAGAATCATTGCGCAGACGTCGTGTAGGGAACTGAGAGCTGGGAGTTGGACGAAATCGATTCCTATGAGACTTTTTCACCAGATTACGTCATATATCGTAAAGATAAGAGGGAAAGAATCGGAGTTGGAATTTTAATCGCCACTAGGAATAGGTAATTAAGATAGCGAAATGATTTGGTACTTAGCTCTTACGCGAAATCTTATAGTTATTTTTGCTCCTGTTACTTTCCCCGTCATTCAGGAGTTGATAGTATGGGAGAGCTCAGTGAAGTATTGCTAAGGGTCGCCAGAAGAAAATGCGATCCTGTACTCATCGAACTATGAGATTTTTAACCTTCTTTGCATAAACAGAGACTCTTATATTATTCTAGTGACGTCAAAGATAGGGAAGCTTCCCAGAATTAATTGAACAGTTTTCTATAAACTCTAGAAAATATGGTAAGGGTGCAAATGCGATTTGTTAGCAAGGACAACGGAAATATTTATATAATATTGTACAAGTTCGTCATCGCAAAACATAACAACGGTTATTTACAGAGTTGGTATGGTTAATAACAATAATATATAGATAGTAACGTTAGTAAATAAACTTTCATATTCGCTTCGTTTAAGAGTTTACACATTGAAGCTTCACCTAAGTATGGGTAAGATGTAAATCACAATTCTTTAAATAAATCGAAAAGTAAATAAAGTTTCAATGTACTCGTATACAGCATGCTATATTAATTTCAAATAGTATTCAAACGAAAGTCTTACCTACCCCATAATATTAAGTGAACTTAATATAGATGCTGTATACATTGAAGTTTCATTTGATTATCGGTAAGTACAATATTAAATTTCGACTTTATTCCAGTTAAAGTTACAGTTCATTGAATCTGAAAGAGAACAAATATTATGATTTAGCTCCAGAAGCGAAGGAACGATTATTTAACGCAAATGAGAGACTCGTAGCGCGGGTTATGTTTGGAAAATGTGAGTGGCACTGATGAGTGATTGATGTGAGAATAAAATTAATTATTTTCAATATTTATATTCGGTAATTTATTTAACACTTCCAAGCAATAAATTAAGGTATTTTGAAGGGTTTTAATATATAGTCTATTAAAGTTGCTATTTGGAATTTACTTCTTGCTACGATATATTGGTTTTAGAAATTAAATTAAATATTTGTAAAAATCTTGTTATCAACATTAATAAAGGTAAAGTACTCCTTTAGCCAAACAATTAGAGGGTTGTAACCCTCTAATTGTTTGGTTAAAGGAGTACTTTACCTTTATTAATCTTAGCCAAAGTTATTGAGCTGCCAGCAATTATCAACAGAGAGCCAGAAATGCCGCCAACGCAGCGAAACCCGAAAACCTCCACCAGCATTCAGCAACGCTGCGAAAGCCTTCAACTCAAATTTAGTAGTTGCTTCAAATAGGTGGCAAAATTTTAACAAACAACAATTACATGTCGCAAATCAAATAGTTAATTCTTCGAACGAAGGTATTCAAAGCTGCTCTTTCATATATGGTTCTGGAGGGTCAGGCAAAACGTATTTGTACACAACATAACATAAATTAAAGTCGTCGAGGAAAAATATTTTAAATGTGGCGTGGACTGGGATTGCAGCGATAATTCTTCCAGATGGTATCACATGTCACACAGCCTTCAATTTGTCTCTGGATCTACAGAGTTCAACTTCAGCAAGACTTTCACCTGCCAAAAACGTTTTTTACGCGAGTTTGATGTTATAATCTGGGATTAAGCCCCAACGGCTCCAGGAAACGCCTTAGAAATCGTTGGCAGAATTCTACGTGACATAATGGCGGAAAACGAATTGTATGGAGGAAAAATAATTGTACTTGGAGGGGAATTTCGACAAATACTAAATGCTTTGTAATCCTCACTTTAATGTATCGTCTGTATTATTTGCTTAGCAATAACCAAGTTTATTGAATCTTATGTAATAAATGCACTTAATATTATTATTTCACGTTCACCAGTGTAACAATGGAGCTTCTAAACGTGAAAACATCTACGATTAAAATTGAAAGGAATTAAGTCGATAAGAGAATATCACAGGCTCTCTAGTACTGCATGTTTTATTCGCAATTCATCCACTATAGATTTAAAGATCAAACCTCGTCGATTATAATGGCGATAATAAGATTGCATTCGTTTTAGATAAAGCCGAGTGTGAGATGGATGGCAAAAAATTAAGGGAAAATTGCACTATGTACCGTATTTATTTGAATATAAGACGAGATATTTTTCCTATTTTTGAGCCTGAAAAATGAAGGGCCGTCTTATATTCGTGTGGCCAAAGACTTCAGCAGGACCACGTTACCGATGATGGGGGAAATGTTCGCAATTTAATATGGACGATGTGGTCATACCTGGGGGCATGACCTCTCAATTGCAGGTACTTGACGTTGTCGTCAATAAACCACTTATTGACTTTATGCATCGTCTCTTTGTCCTGGCAACATAAAGAATCAATCTGAAGCCCAGCTGTGAGAGTGGATTAAGACTGCGTGGGACAGCGTCTCACCGGTATTTATTGCTCGCAGTTTCAAAAAATGTTGCATTTCGAATAGTATGAATGGATCAGTGTATAAAACCAGAGTACTGAAGGAAGGAGTAGTGACAAGAAAAGTGTGGATTAACCTGACTGAACGTGGGATGGATTTCTTGGGATAACACTTTTTGTTTATTATATCTATTCCTCCTTGTAGTGTGTGATATATTGTGTTGCTAAAATTATATATTTTTAAATTGTACTGGATGCGCCTGGGCGAGGCCTTCATCCGTCACTGGATTGAAAAGAGCTGATGATGGCATATATATAGTGTGAGTGAGAGAGAGAGAGAGTGAGTGCGTGTGTTTTTGTGTGCGTATGTATAGAGAGAGTAAAGGGATACCTCATAAATGATTAATTTTAATTGGATATTGCTAGAAGACTGCCGCATGAACGCTACGTTAAGTCTTTCATAGAGGTATTTTGATAAATCAACCTCCCTGCCTTCCGCCAATTTAGTGAATAGCGCTGTATCGTATAGATGTAGATGTGATTATTATATTTGCAAAGTATCAATCATCGAGCTAATACTCTGCAGTTTAGAATCTCGTGGATACACTTATTGGTAATTTCTGAGAATCATCCTGAGGATAGATATGTGGTAACTAAAATACAAATCAGTACCGCTACTGACATGCATCATATTCGAACCGCTAAATTAGCACTTAGCAGCATATAAGGACCAAAATATTATGGCGTCGTACGCGCGATATGCCACGGTGTAAAATATCGTAACGCAAGGGATTTTTTTATATATACTAGTGTATAGTTTGAAAAAACTTTCAAATTTAAATTATGCGTCCAATCTTTCATATATATCAAGACAAACATCAGACAAAGTACGCAGAGTGCTGAAAGTCACTTTGACGTCTCACGCTACACAATCTAGGAAAACATTCTAGGTTTTATCTGAGAGGACAAGACAACCTGATGCTATTTTCGATTAAATAAAGTGGTAATTTATGCAACGGGGCGAGATATTTTAAAAACCAAGACTACTGCCTCTACTTGGTCCAATTTTGTCGATAAGGTGGGCTGTGTCTCACGCAAAAGTCCTATCTGGAAAATACACTGCTTTTGTTTTTGGTGTTTCCAGGAAGCATAGGACTATATCGAGGATCACAGGAAAATATGTAAAATTAATTGATATAACCAACAGGTTCCATCAGTGTTTATCCTGAATGAAATAAAGCAAGCTAACGGTGATTGAATTTGATGGAGACATGGTGCAATGCTACCATCAGCCAAAAATCTTCAGCGGGTTGCAGGATTATCATTTTAAGGTACATATATTAATATTCATGTGTCAGTCGTGCAAAGATTCAAGGCAGAGACGTTCCTTACGTTTTAGGCAATCATGTCCCAAAATGTTCAAGGTTATTGGCTTAGAATAATGTCTCAGCACTAAGCGAAGGGAAATGTTAAGTGTCCCACTAACTGATTAATTTTCTAGTAAAATAATTGATAGTTATCTAACAATAAAACATCCATCACTTGAAATGGTTAGTATGTCATAATCATCATCATAGGTAGTCTGTCCGTAGACAGGTCGGTGATTATTCATGTTTAAACCTGGTTCTCCGCTGTCCTCATCATATCTGGATAATTATCTTTCCCTTTCAAATTGTCTATCAGCTGAAACATTTTCCAACCTCTTTCCCTTTTTCCATCTAGTTATCCTTCTCACACGTCTTTACTCATACTCACTCTCCTCAGGTAATGTCCAACTCAGTTTGCGCTCATCATTCTAATACTCTGTATAATCATTCGCTTATCTCCTACTCTTCGTAGCACTTAATCGTTTTTCATCCTATCTGTCCATTTTATCTTCAACATTCTCCTCCAAGTCCACATTTCAAAGCTTTTCAAGTATTTGATGCCATTTTTTCTTAGCGTCCGTGTTACTGTCCCCTACAAACCTATACTCCATACATAGTATTTTATGAACTTCTTTCGGATATTTTCCCTTATATTCCCCGCAAGTAGCTGTTTCATTCTTGTGAAAGCCGCTTTTTCTTTTCTTATTCTAGTCCTGATCTCAGCCGTACATTTTGCTTCTCTTGTTATGATGCTTCCAAGGTATTTATAGACAGAAACTTATTCTAAAGGCTTTCCTCAAATACTTATGTTCCGATTCTCTTTTTTCCTCGATATTCGAATGTCCTTGGAGTTTTCTGTATTTGTTTCCATACCGTATTTTCTACCTGTTATTAATAGTCGATTTATCATTTCCTGGAGTTCCTCTTCCTTTTTTGCTAGAAGTACTTGATCATCCGCGTATTTTACTGTTGTTATAATCCTTCCTCTAATTTTGAAATCTTCTGGGCCATCTAATGCCTCCTGCGTTAGACTTTCTCTCTCTCTCTCTCTCTCTCTCTATATATATATATATATATATATATATATATATATATATATATATATATATATATATATATATATATTGAATACGGTCGGCGATAGGCAGCAGCCCTGTCTTCCTCCTCCTCCTATATTTACTCCGCCTGTGTCCTCATTCTCCAACCTGACCTTTACAAGTTGCTTCACAAATAGATTCCTGATCAGTCTCCTGTCTTTCCAGTTTATTTTTTTTGTATTGCGTAAACACTTTCGTCTGAAATGTAACTGACATAGCCAGGTGCCACTTATTGCTTATCTACGATCTTTTCATGTTCCGTGCACTGAATTTATAAAAAAGGAATATTTTACAATTCTAAATAATGATTTTGCTGCCTCTCTGAAGCGGCGTCTGTATGCGACTACAGTTGTCTCTGGCCAACTGCGGGGGTTAAGGTCTTGGAAAATACAGAGGTTGGTAAAATCAGGGCTTATGGGAAATAGGGGATTAGGGAAACCCACTTTCAAGGCTATTATATGGAAGGTCTAGAAAGTGCCAAAGGTTAAAAAGTAGCACCTGTACCTCCCATACATATTTAATAAGAAAACTAAAACTAAAAACCTCTCATAAACTAAATCAAAATAAATTCCTCACACACACTCTTCCTAACAACGCCGCTTGGTCCGCATAGTCCCGCTACCAATATCTTAAAGAAAAAGGGAAGAATGGTTGCTGTTCTTGATGATAAAAAATAAAGGTGCCGTTTTCCATTTAACATGCTACCTATGGATATAACGATTTATTGGCTCATTAAACCATGTGTAAAGAAATAATCGACGTTTCACCAAACTTTCATGGTGATGATGAGAGCAATGATGGTGTCGGAGAGGGATTAGCACTTCTCCCAATCTTGCAACCGACAAATTGTTCTCTATTTACCCAGAACCCTACTTATTTCACCCGCGCTTCTTCTCAACCCTCCCTCCTTCCTCACCTTGTGTGGTGGTGATTTCTGATGGTGAGGGAATAGAACTTGGAGTGTGCTATGAATTGGAAAATAAAATTGCTGAATTAAACATAAATAGTAAGTGTAGATGTTCTTCCGTTAAAACACATCAAGGGTATCTAGATTTGAGAAAAAAGATTGCAGTAAAAAGCAATAAGTATGTGTCTGAAGCCGCGGATACTCGAAACCTCACACATCGGTTGGAAAAAGTGTATATATTTCGCTAACCGCGGATACTCGAAACCGCGATTGGCTAACAGTGGTTGGCGATTTCTGTACTTCGCTTACGCCTGAAAGCCGCCCTGTTTCTTCCTCAGTAGTGAGTTCCGTAATGAGCTGTGGCTTCCTCAATCGACTTAAGAAAAAAAAATAGAAATGCGTCTAGGAGTCATTTTTTCTGTATCCGTATAATTTATTTCGAGACGATTTATTGAATAATTTTCGACTGTTTATGTAATCTTAATGCTCATGATCGATGTCTCTACCATTGTATTTCTTACTTTTCCTAGTTATGACTTATACGCCATGTGTTGAATCGACGAAATTGTATCCAATGTTGTAGTAAATTGGCCGTTTTAATCTAAAAAATCTTTCCAAGGGATTACGAAGCCTATTTTCTTCTGACGAGCTTAGATAAAATCTACAAATGAAATATTTACGTATTCATATGCTTTAGCTCTTTTTATCTTATGAAGGGAGTTAATGCATTTACTGATTTGTAGGCAAGTAATACTGGTGTATTTATTCATTTGTACAGTTATGGCATAAAGTAGGAGAATTTCTTAAGGATTTGTTTTTTATTTGCAGCATAATTCGGAAATTAAAAAGAATTAAAATGAAAAAGACCAAGCGAAGTAGAAATGGCTGCACCATTTTGTGTCATATTTCAGCAGTTCAATATAAAGATGGTTATCTATTAACTTTTACTTTAATAGTTTTAATTCACAAATTTGTCTAACTGCCTTTATAATCTGTACGTTAATGTCATCCATGTTGAAAAACCATTACAACGTTTCTTTTCCTACGCACAAGAAAGGGTTTTTCAATGTTTAGTACTTTCTCCGGCCTAAATAATATTCCAATACCCATTCTTTGCTCCTCTCTCGCTCTTTTTTCTTCTGGAATTTCTATCTCCTCAGCACATTCGACTCTTTCCAACGACCTCCATTGAATTCGCCCCCCAAACCATCTCAGTCCATCCTCTGAGTCTTCCGCGCCATACTTCTCTCGAAAACATCCTCTGCACTTACAAACCAGCCATTTCCCCGCCATCACCTACCACATTTTGTCCACATATCCCTCTCTCTTCCGCTCCTATATCTTCTCCAGCCAAAATATCTCATTTCCTTCCTCGGTTATATATTAAGTGGCCCTGTCTCCATTCCCTACCTCCCCCATTCCTCCTATTCTCCTCCTCTAGACTACTACTTTTCCTTCTACTCGCTCCTTCTCAAACCTCCTCCTCCCCTTAAACATTATCCGTCTTGCTCAACCACTCTTCTGACTCTTCCTACCCCATCCCCAGTTATCCTTTCCCTCTCTCTCTATCTTCCCTTTATTATCCATCCCCTTTAGAAATAATCTTCCTCTTCTACGACATCTCATTCTCCCTATTCCCTCTTTGTCCAACCTAGATTTTATACCGATTCCCAACCTCCTTCCTCGCTAACCCTTTATCCTCTTCACATTCTGCCCCATCACACCTCCACCTTCTCCTCTTTCTCCTCTCACCCCTATACCCCTCTTTTATTTACGCCTCTCGCGCTCTCTCTCTTTCTTCCTTTTCATTCTATATCAAACCGCCTCCTTCATCACGAGAAGACCTTTTCGCTCCTTTAAACCTTCCTTCTCACCGTTACCCTCATGTACCACCCTTTCCCTAAACACATTCCTCCTACTTCCACGCAGGGTAAGGCAATTCGGAAACTTTAAAACCGTTTATGGCCAAACACAGCTCTATTTCTTCGTACCGTCTCTCTCTCTCTCTCTCTCTCTCCCTCTCTTTTAAGAAAGCAAAAATATCCCCCGCGAAGTCTTGATCAGAAGAAGCTTGCGTCGGATGCGAAGCCGTTCGATAAACGACGCTTACGATTGGGTGGCGATATGGCAAACAGTACTTCCCACTCCGCGTAGCGAAGGCAACTTAAACACGCCACCCCTAAGTTGCTAACACTATCGCTAATCTTATTTAATATTTTCATAATCAAAATTTCCTCAGCTTTTGCTACAATTCCGTTACATGCTCTTCCACAGCGCATGTTATACTAGAACCAATGAATGAATAAAAGCATGAAGAGATTGTGTTGTTGGCTTTACAACGGGATTTACATTGCATATGTACTCCATATAAATATCCTATACCCTACTTATGTAGTGTAGCTGCGTGAATGCGTGCAGCCGTGCGTCTCTCCGGCGGAATGGTGGGATTGGTAGATATGTTTATTATATTCTACAAGCTGAAATGACGCTTTGCCAAGCTCAGTTAGTTCTCAAAACCTCCTGTATAGGGTGTGGATTAACAGTTTTAGTGCTGCAACCTGGCAGAACACTTTATAACTAATAGAAGTCGTGTTCAGTTATAGAGTTTGTATGGTTTCCAAAAACAGTATATAGTCAGTAATGTTAGTAAATAAACTTTTATATTCGCTTTGTTTAACAGTTTATACTTTGAAGCTTCACTTACGTATCGGTAAGAATTAAAATCGAAATTTCTTTAATACATCGAAAAGTTCAGAAAGCTTCAATGTATACAACACGCTATATAAATTTCATTTAGTATTTAAATGAAAGTCTTACGTTATAATGTTAAATGAAATTAATATAGATGCTGTATACGGATAACTTTCATTCGATTATCGGTATTTAAATTTGATTTCGATTTCATTCCAATTATATTTTCTATACAATGAAGTTTATAGAATCTGATAGATAACATTATGATTTAACTCGAAAACCGAATGTACCATTATTTAACGTATATAAGAGGCCTGTAGCGTGGATTATGATTGGAAAATGTGAGAGAGAATGATGAGTGATTAATTAATTAAATGTGATTCATAATTAAATTAATTATTGGAAGTCATTACTGGTTTTATGGCTGGAATCATTCACTTTATCCCACGTGTAAAAATTGACACGCCAAATGATCCAGCAATTCCTTTTAACATGCATTGCAGACAATTCGCAATCAAACTCTCTTATTCCATGGAAATAAATAAATCGCAAGGCTAAGTCTTAGCCAAAGGCAATTTTTACGTCCGAACCTTGATTTACACATGGAAATATGTGGGGTATTCAATAATTCGAACACTAAATTGTATATAAAGAAATATTGCAAATTAAATAATAACACAGAGATGAAATAGGCCCCTAGTGTTAGAAAAATACGTATAAGCATCGAGAAAAAAGCGAAACCCTTGAAATGTGGAATGTCTAAGGATTAATTATTACTTTAAATTAATATTTCCCGTTATACATTGAATCCTAGTTTATGTTAATAATGATTATCTTATAAATGTACTACAAATAAGATAAACACTTAACATTTTCAGTCTAGGGACGAAAGAATTATTTTTTATCCAAGAGAATTCCGAATCCGTGCTGAATGAGCTAAATAATCATTCGTTTATTGTCTGAAACAAGTAATAATATACAAATGAATTTTTATAAATAACTTTTATATTGATAATGACTTTCTATGCAATAAAATATTTATTTGCATTAACTTAGGTTACATAATTTAAAATATTTACAATGAACTTTTTTGAAGATATTTTATATTCATACATACTTCAGTAAAAACTTACTATCGGCGGCCACGGGTGAATATTCGCAAATGAGTATTAATAATGTATGTTTCCAACTGTTTCACCTCTTCCTACGCGCAATGGGTATCTATGAGGTAGTGCAATGAATGACTGGATATCAGGGGAGAAGAGAAACCTAGTGGCGGCTCTAACAAAGAGCACCAAGGGGGCCAACGGGTTAACGTCCCTTCCGAAGAACGGAATATTCACAAACCATTTCTAGTTTTCCATATAATCCAATTAAATCATACTATAATGGGGCACGCGTGAGTTTGTCTGTCCGGATTCTGATTGATTGCCGAAAAGTGACAGCCTTGCCTCTCACGACAAAGAATTGAACTACCTAGTAATCATAATCTAAAATCTATAAAAGCCTATTTCTGTCACTTTGCCCCTTTGTGGCTCCATCTGTCACGCTGTAAAAATGCAAATAGCTCAATAAAGGATCGAGATACATTTTTTTAATTTGGCAGGAATACTAAATTCGCAAATTTTAAGGTGATGAAAAAGAAATCTCGAAAAATGTCCAGGGTTCAACTCTAAGGAAGACATTATCATTTCTCATAAAATAACAAGTAAAAATCGACTTTTCGACATTTTTATTCTTTTTGAGATCTAAATTAGAAATAATTAACCTACGATCTTCGGGTCTAAATCATTTTAAATTAATAATTATGAAATTTCTTATTCTGTTAATCTTTTTTCGCATCCAGTTCGAAATTCCTCATGTTAAACGTTTAATTCAGATGTTTTGTGGAAATCGTTCCATTTTAACGGGATGTTGCCTTGCAAACCCATTACAGTTTTAAACCTCGAAATTCTATTGTAATTCATTTTCATAGCAACGAATGTAAACAACATTCGTTGCGTTATTTACGAGAAGGAATACATTTTAATGCAGAACATTAATCATTCGCATATTGCAATTACTTAGAATTATAGTAGGAGTCAAATCCTTGAAACTATGAACGCCTTAAAGAACGAAAGTTTGTTTTCCTGGCATCGATTTTTTAATACGCGTCGAATCGATCAACAGATCAGTTTTTAACGCGAGAATTGGACGCATTCTTAGTGATTCGTATTGCTGCCGGTTTCGTGTAATTGGGTACTATTGTCTTGGATAATAGCTTTGCGTCGCATCTATTCCCGAAATTACATTTATAAAACTTTCCTGTTGAATTTCAACTGGCATCTCTCTAGTTTTAAAATAAAAGTTTGATTTATTTCTTTCTGAATTGGACCAATTTCTAAGTCTCATAACATATCCTTATCATACACCTTCGCAAAATCAAAGATATAACATACGACTGGAGGGAATGAACCAAAATACCGCTACAGAGGACCAAATGATACACAATATAAAAAAGCATGGATACTTACACTACAATTATATTCAGAATCAATCGAAACAGTTATTTTCTGCCTATTTTTCAAATAAATATAAACAATTATGTTGTATTGGATGTGCCAATCAATGAATAACAGTCAAAGAAAACGTTTCTATTGTTGGTAATAAACAAAAATAAAGATAACCATTTACTTTGCAAGCTAAATAAATAATTACGTTAATGAAGTTAGATACAGAGATAAGAATTGATGAAGAATTGAAAGATTTTGAGACAATTTTCTGGGAATGCTGCGTGTCTTTAACCTTTAGCTAAAAAGAGAAAAATAAAATTTATTTAAATTTATTTTAATGAAATCAGGTTTTGCGTTCACTAAAAAAATAAAATGAGATCGAAAATTTACGTATTTTAATGTTCCACAAAGTCATATAAAATGTGTCGTGTTATGTTTTATGAATAAATCGTCATTAACATTTCTATGCCACCAAACATTCATTTTTACTTTCTACAACATTCAATTATGTGAATCTTATGTTTATTGTTTACTTTTTATTGTACATTAAAGTTGGTTTCATTATTTTTTTATTATTTTTACTTTCACCATATAGGTAGTATAGAGAAAGGACCGTCATTTCCCACAATTATGGTCCAGTTTTTATACATTTTATACATTTTGCTGTGCAGCTCATACACATTGAGATTAAACAATTTGCTAATTTTTATATTCGTTGGAAAAG
This sequence comes from Tanypteryx hageni, assembly GCA_028673005.1. Lineage (NCBI taxonomy): Eukaryota > Metazoa > Arthropoda > Insecta > Odonata > Petaluridae > Tanypteryx > Tanypteryx hageni. Next base: position 126,326,281 of record CM054113.1, on the reverse strand, counting down.
ATGGACAGAACATGATTACTATATTATTTTTATATTTCACTTATAGCACATACAGAAATAAAAATTTCAAAATGTTGCAGAATCTTTACTTATTCTAATGGGCGTGTAGCTCATTTACTGTATATAATTCCCGTGTGGAGGATACCTTACTCTCTCTCTCTTCCTTTCTCCCATTCTCTCTTCCTCTCTCTCTCCCCTTCCTCTTATTATCTCTCCCTCCCTCTCTTCTTTCCTCTCATTCTCTCTCTCTCTCTCTCTCTTCCTTCCTCCCAGTCTTTCTCCCTCTCTCTTCAGTCCTCACATCATCTCCCTATCTCTCTCTTCCTCCTTCTCTCTTCCTTCCTTCATCCTCACTCCCTATCTCACTCTTCCTCCCATTCTCTCTCCCTTCCTCCAATTCTCCCTCCCACTCTCTCCCTTCCTTTCCCTTGATGGTCTTTTAATATTCAAAACTGAAGAAATCGCTTCTAATGCCATCTCTTATTTACATGGATAATTAACTGACCTTGAACCCATTTCATTGTCATAGACACGATATTCAGTTCGAGCCAATATCGGTCGCCATGGAAAGTCAAATATTTTCATTCAAAAAACTCAAGATTTTGTAGTTTAAAGCTAAATATAGGAATGATTCTATCTATATTTGAAATTTCACCGTATAAAAGTGAAACTGCATTATTTTCTTCGTCCTCGAGTTTAAGTCCTGACTTTGTATGATGATTTTTAGTAATTTTAATATTCAATTTAAAAATAGTCTACACTTATCTCCATGTTTTTAAATGGGAAAAAATTAAAACAGAAAATAATAAAAAATAAATAATTTGGTCAAATGGATCCTTTTAAAACGGACCAACCATTTTTTACTCTTCATTTTGGTTAAAATGGCACATTTCACTTGTCTCTACGTAATGTAGTTTTTGAGTTATAGATACATCCTTATACTTGGCCGGACACCGTCTTAGACACTATATATATATATATATATATATATATATATATATATATATATATATATATATATATATATATATATATATATAATTTACGAGATATAAGGAAAAGTGCTTTTTTTGTCACCAGTAAAGTTGCACTAGCGATTAGGCCACGTGAACCATTTATATTGCATTCTTATTTTCTCTGCCCTTATGTCCTATATATCAAATTTCATATCATTCCCCCAGTAGTTACGCAGATGAAACATGCGGACGGACAGACTGCTAGTCGGACTCGAGGGGCCCCATTAGGCGTTCTTTGTTTACTTTTGGTAAATAACATCTAAAAACTCAGAATTATGTGGATGACACCCTCGCTGAAATTCATAAATCATGGTAAGCGAAAAAAACATGCCATGCAACGCAAAAATTATTCCTCTTAGCAAAATAGAGTATTTGAATAACCATTGCCCAAAGAGACTAATACCGACAATCTAAATCATCTTTAATATGCCCAATCCAGAGATCAGAACCTCTCTCTTTTTCTCTGTCCAAAGCTCTGAAGAAACGTTGATCAAGAATATCTACAAAAATACAAATATGCCTGTTCAACCGCATGAAGAAAAAATTGCATTTAAGACTGAAGAAGGTAGAGATAAAGGTATAAGATGCTTCCTAAATTATTCACAGCAGCATTATAAGAAGTGTTCAAATGCTAGACTGGGGCGAAAAAATAATATAGGTAAAAGGAAAAGGTCTGAGACATCTGCACTATGTTAGTGACTTACTGTTTGTAAGAAGGCCAGAATAACTCAATAAAACTGAGGAATTGGAGCAGAAAAGCAATATAATTGTGATTAAAATGAATCCTCAGGCATGTGACTAGTACTTTCTGCCCGTCCTGGCTTAAGACCTTTAAACATGGGCCATGTATGTTAGAATAGTCAATAGTCTACAAAAAACGCATAGGAGCAAGAAGAGATGTACGCTAGGGATCACCCGAAGAGATTGCAAAATAAACGAATGAGTAACAAATATTACAAAGGCCCGCGACATAATTAGGAGCGTAAACGTGCTCAAGCGAGAGAGGGGGGGCATATCTCAAGTAGATATGATTAGCATTGGACAACTAATGACATCGAATTGCTCCCAAGAAAAGTCAAAAGCCTGTAAAGAAGACCGAAATACAGATGGGTCAGAGAGATTATTTTCATAGGGTCATCTTAGACTCCGCTGTTAATACCTGTCGAAATACGAATGTTATCATCAGTCAGAATCTATCGTAAACATAATATTTGCATTAGGTAAATCGATCATTTTAAATACATCCTTTTATTCATTGATGCCTATAATTAGCAATTCTTTCCGTACTTGGATCTGCTCTGCTCCTAATATTTATGCGGCATGTTAGCGCCAGTCGCATTCCTCTTTAATTCTCCCTTCTCTTCCTCCTGCGCCACCATCCTCGAGTCCCCTAAACTGCCGCTATTCCCTTCTTATCTCCATATCCTCCCTGAATCACTCTTCCTCGCCATATCCCACTCGTTGCCTTAATTTTCTACGTGGCAACGAAATTGCTCGTTGTCCGCCATCTTTCTCTTCTTTAACGACTTCTTACTACTCCTTTAATTACCACCGACTGACTTAACTGTTTTATTGCATCCTCACTTCTCTCTCTTGCACCCATTCCACTTGCTTCCAATCACATCATCAACCTTCCCAAAATACTCTGAATTCTCTGAATATTCACGTTTAAGTACTACCTAGTTATAAAATGGACATAAGATTAGTCAAAATAGAGATATTATAAGACAAAACAAAAATCAGTTCTCATTCAAATATAAATTACTGAGGTAACATAGAGTGGTTGATAATTATACGTTGCTATAATGTAGCAGAAGCTACTTTGTTGCATTAACAAATTTCGTAAGATATGAGTCATTATATTTTATGACGGATGTAGGATTTTCTCACATTCTTTTTGTGTTAGTTCGAGATAATCTTGTTAAAAATCGGCCATTACTCATATACAATTTCAGCACAGATAACTGCAAAGCAATATCATATATCCGCGACAGGAAATATATAGAATAGAAAAGTATAAATTCTTCATTTGTGGGCACAAAAATAATATAATATATATGATATAGGTTTCTAGTCTTGCTATATATATAGTATAATTATAAGTACATTCGTGGATCAACGAATTAGCGCAGAGGGAGGCTAATCTGTCTGTTTGTTATAATCAATAGTCTTATGGGTGAAGGATAAAACTTGATCTTTTAGATTTAAGCCAGATAGGCGGATCAACAATTCGTATTTTCATTATTTAGTTCGGGCAAAAAACAACCTATTTGCACATCTGCGACTGTGAAAAATCATCACCGACATGCTTTAAAACAAGAAGTTTCTCCTTTAGTCTGTAAACAGATCTAAGGGAAAAAGCTTCATTAAATGCTCTTGTTTGACACGTTAATAAAGAAACTTTCCTGGAAGTTTCCATTCAAGGATGAACTAATCCAGAGAACACGGAGAGAAAATTTCAAGTGTTTTACGAAATAATTAAAACAAGACAAAATATGCAGGGAATATTCTGGCAGTCGATGATGCCATTAAAGTATCTCAAATCAAGGTTAAACTTCGGATAGTTTTTGCATAAAACATTTTCTGTTTACGAATTTAGATAAAACATTTTGTCGTCCTCAATGAACTTAATAGAATTTCGTATATTCCTAGAATCTATGACCATCAAAATCTCATAGGCTCTGTCTGTGCATCCGCTATGCCTGTTCTACAAAACTGAACGTATTATTGCAATTTACCACTATGAAAATTAAGGGAGAGAGGAAGAATAACAGAGGCGGAGAATAATACAAGCAAAGGAGAAAGATAAAAGACTAAAAAAAGAGATATGAAATTGTATTTAGCTTTAACACCGAGATAGAAGAACCTGATAATGGCAACATACTCTGGTAGAATCATTACTGGGATGGATTTTCCGTCCGATTTTCGTGTAATATTTTATATTGCCGGTCGTTTTATTCTGGAGCAAAGAAAGAAAAGGGGTGGAGCCTAAATAACTAAACAAACAGCTTTATGTTAATTCCAGATGTTGCGGTTTATAAAACTCTTTTGTTTGGGTGAAGCGAAGCTTCGGAGGCTTTACGCTTGACAGAGACGACAGTGTGTGTTGAGATGCTCGAGAGAGACGACAGTGTGTGTTGAGATGCTCGAGAGAGACGACAGTGTGTGTTGAGATGCTCGAGAGAGACGACAGTGTGTGCTGAGACGCTCGAGAGAGAGAACAGAGAATACAGACGACGAGTTGCGGACTACGGTGCTTGTGTTTTGTGTGTGTAGAACCTTTAGACTACGTTAATTATACAGTCCACTATTTTGCATACGTGTTAATTATTATTTCGATTATAACCTTGTGTAACCGGCCCTTCAGATTTGATATCAGTCGATGTGCATGCCACATTTTGGTCCTTCGGGCCGGATCTTCGTGTTAAATTAATATTTAGTATTGGCTTCAAGCATCTAGTTTTGAGAAATCATTGATATAAAACTCGTGTGCATTGCCTCAAGAAAGACGAGTTATCGGGCGAAAGGTGCGTTCAAGGTCATAAGGCACGCCGGCTCCGCGAGTGTTACCAGGCAACCAGCTGCGCGGGGTGGATGACGTAAGAGCTGCCTGACGCCGACCGTGGTTTCCAGTCCAGACTAGACGTCGCCCAGCAGATTCATTCTACTTTGTTCCAAATTCAACATTGTCTACGCATCATCTAGGTCAGACAGACTTTGACGGCTCTTATCCTTTCCCGTACATATTTACCCTGCCTTACATTGTATATGTTGTGTAATCATGGAATCAAGCGAGAGAAAGTTACTCATTAAACAACTTACAATGCCTTTCTTCAAGAGTATGAAGAGCTTGGCCATATGAAAATGCTAGATGACAACGCAACCAACAACCAGAGGGAATTGTTTTACTTGCTCCACCATGCAGTGATCAAAGAAGCTAGCTCCACCACCAAGACGAGTGTAGTTTTTGATGCTTCCGCCAAGACGACTACAGGAACATCCCTCAATGATACGCTGTTAATTGGAGCTACATTACAACAAGATCTGAGTTCCATAGTTTTACGATTTAGAACTCATGAAGTGGTGTTTACAGCAGACATCGCTAAAATGTATAGACAGGTCCAGGTGCATGCTGACGATACCGGACTCCAGCGCATTCTCTGGAGAAGATCATCTACAGATCCAGTGAACATGTATGAGCTCACCACTCTCACATATAGTACGGCGTCAGCTCCGTTTCTTGCAACGAGATGTCTCCAGCAGTTAGCTGAGGAAGAAGCAGTCAGATACCCTCACGCTGCTGAAGTATTGCGAAGAGACTTTTACATTGATGATGTGCTCTGCGGGGCAAACAACTGCAAGGAAGCGCTTCAATTGCAACAGGAATTGATAGATATACTCCGTACCGGTGGCTTTCAGTTGAGAAAGTTTTGCTCTAATCATTCTGCCATTCTGGAAGCCGTCCCACCAGAATACAGAGAAACGGAACTGCCAAGACATTTTGACAGCATTAATGAAGTCAAAATACTTGGGTTATTATGGGATCCAACGCAAGACATGTTTTCAATTGCTATCAAGACACCATCATTATCCTCGATGTTGTTAAGCGATCAGCCAAACTCACCTGTCACTAAGCGTACAGTGTCTTCTGTGATTGCATCTATTTTTGACCCGCTTGGGCTAGTAAGTCCCATTGTTATTATGTATAAAATGTTTCTACAGCAATTATGGCAGTGTAATCTACAATGGGATGAAGGTCTTACAACTGAGTTATTAGCAGACTGGAAAAAACTGTCTTCACTTCTCCCTGAAGTTAAGAACATTCCAATCGAACGACGTGTTTTAGCCAAAGGAATCCTGTTAGACATACAATTACATGGGTTTTCAGATGCAACTGAAAGAGCTTATGGTGCTTGTTTATACTTGCGCTCAGTGTCTCAACATGGGGAGGTAATAACAAAATTACTGTGTTCAAAATCAAAGGTGGCACCAGTAAAATGTATCACGGTCCCTCGACTGGAATTGTGTGGAGCATTGTTGCTTGCTCAACTGGTAAACAAAGTAGCACCTATTTTGAATTTAGATATTTCCAAGACAATGTTGTGGACAGACTCAACAATTGTCCTATCATGGCTGGCAGCGCCAGCTGCGCGATGGAAAACGTTTGTAGCAAACAGAGTATCCCAGATAAAGGAGTTTGCAGCTACTGAGAGAATTCAATGGCATTTTATTCCTCCCAGTTCTCCACACTTTGGAGGATTATGGGAAGCTGGGGTGCGATCAATGAAGTATCATTTAAAACGAGTAAGTCATACGACTTCAGCTACTGAAGATGGGAGCATAGCTCCCGAAATACGTATCTAGTGGTTTTCCCAGAGATTTCCAGAGTGTTTGTGCGTGTGTGTTTTCTTTTTTTTTCTTTTTAGGCTAGTTTTTTACAACAGGTCCCTGTAGGCCATCATCGTCCTGCAAACTTGTAAGAATAATTTTAGTTTTCCTTATTTCTTATTGACGTGTGAGTGCTCTCTGGGTTAATTTACGGTTCAGGAGTTTTAAATTTTAATTCCAATCTGTACACCGTAGTCTCCAATTCCTTTTTTAACGTTGTATGTAATATGTCAATTGTTTTGAATTTTGTAAAATTCAACGGGGGAGCTTATGTTGCGGTTTATAAAACTCTTTTGTTTGGGTGAAGCGAAGCTTCGGAGGCTTTACGCTTGACAGAGACGACAGTGTGTGTTGAGATGCTCGAGAGAGACGACAGTGTGTGTTGAGATGCTCGAGAGAGACGACAGTGTGTGCTGAGACGCTCGAGAGAGAGAACAGAGAATACAGACGACGAGTTGCGGACTACGGTGCTTGTGTTTTGTGTGTGTAGAACCTTTAGACTACGTTAATTATACAGTCCACTATTTTGCATACGTGTTAATTATTATTTCGATTATAACCTTGTGTAACCGGCCCTTCTGATTTGATATCAGTCGATGTGCATGCCACACCAGATGTGCGGATGAATCAGACTGTATTCAATAAAATATTCAGTCAGGAGATAGTTTACGACGGCGGACATTTCGGAAGAATTTGAGAAAGCCAACGCATTCGCAAGATCTTCCAAAGAACCAAAAGATCTTTACCTTTCCATTCGATCGAAAGATGTATTCTAAGTGCAGCGCAGTTGCGAAAAATCATTAATTGGGCATATGAAACGATCTACCTATTGCAAGTTACGAACATTGAAAGGCTCTTTAGAGCAAACGATACAGAATTTATCCAGAAATTGAAAACCCGTTTTAAGAGACCAGGAATAAAACGACTTAGAAGACCGCAATGATTTCGCAACGTTCACTTTTGCTTACCGAGATTTTCGGGTTTCATTGCATAGAGAATATGTGTAAAGTTCTCCGCGCTGTAAAATTTAAAAAATTCCGTCGACATGGTGCCAATATCTTTAAATTACAGTAATCCCTCGTTAACACGAACTCCAAGGGAGAATCAATCCATGTGTTCGTGTTAACCGAGATCGAGATAATAGAATTCTATATGAAAAACTAAAAAATATTACATTTTCCTGATTAAATATAAAACGCTACATTTGCAGGATTTGGACAAATAACCAAATGAACGTTAAATAAAATTTTATACAAATGATAGATATCAATTATTTGCACGTTTAAAAAGTTCATATTGAAGTTAAATGATGTAAATATGCATTTATTAACTTGCTTTTATTAATTATAAATTGCGTAGACTTTTGCTTTTCGTTGTCAACCACGTAGATACAGCTTGGTCGATGGTCTCTTTATTTTTCACAATTGTGGAATTTGTTTATTTCGGAATTTTATATTTTTCTGTAATTTTTGTTTGAAAAAATACCCCATTCCAGTATCTCTATTATTTTCAATTTTGTTTCGGGCGTAACTGAAGTTTGGTTGCAGTTTGTGCTATCCATTTATACGGTTGAATGTTTACACGTAAAACTATTCTCTAACAGATGAAGACGGAGAGACGCGGACGTTTCCCTCTTTCACCATCAGGAAACAATTCGATTGGTCGAGCCATAGTCGTCCTGCTGATTATAACATTTTTCGTGGCAATAAACAGAGGACAATGCTGAAATTGCCTGGTCTGCGATTTTTTCGGTGGGGCGATGATTATATAGAAAATATAAATTTCGTTTGATGACACTTAATAGCTCACCCAAATTTTTCAGTTCCGCTTCTTGGAGTGAGAAAAATAACATTTCCGTCTCTGCACAGTCATGTTTTCGCAGGCGTGACAAACGGTGCAGAAGCGCAGTTATCTCTCAGTATCTTGCGAATTTGAGCATTTAGCAGTCGTATATCCTCATTAGAAGTGCTATCGCATCAAAGCACACCGTTGTTCATCATGAATGATGATATCGGGCAATATATTTTCCTTCCTTTTATCCTCGTTGATCTGTTCGACTGAAAAAAAATACTGCAAGGAATGAAAATACCTACGTTAACACAATGAAAGCGTCCGCGTTTGTAACTTATTCCCCCATTTAAGACACTCATGGAAGATGAAAAACGATTAAAGGGTAGAGTAGGTAGAGCCAGGAATGACGACAGTTGCTGAATCACCGTTCTTAGAATCCCATGGCATCCGCGTTTTGTACTTTTGCACAAACAACGGGGGCAACTAAATTTGGTCCATAATCCGATTAAGCCAATAATCTGGCAACTAAAATGGGCCCCTGAAGATGCAGGTTAAAAAGGGGTTTGGACTATATTGGGCCCTAGTCGGAAAAATTCTTGGGAGAAACTGGGCCCTCAACTTGTAGAAAGAAATGGAACTCGGATGGGCCAGGAAAGGGAAATTTCAACACGAAGGAACATTCTAATCGGCCCCACCGGGTTGGATAAGTTAGTTGAAGTGTTTTTGGTTCCTTCTCAGGTTCACTCGGTTCCCCACCTCGGGTGTGGTAGCGGTCATCTTAATATATCAAACTATTTCGCCGTTTTTCCTAGTAGAATGTTTTACATACTTGTACTTCCCTACTATGACACCTGAACCACGTTCGGACGAAACGACATCATTTGACATCACGTTAGTGACAAGTGACGGAACGAGCTGTACTGACTGAAAGAGACGTGACAAATCGAGCTGTAGTGCTTCGGGTAAACAAGAGACGAATCGAGCTTCCACCCTTGGGATCACAAACAATAGCGAGCGACGAATTGATGTATGGCCACACAGTAACGACGTTTACCCTCGCTCACTTTCAATCCTTCTTCCATGATCAAGACGAGACTGACGTTGAGACACTGAAAGGATAGGTAGGTGTGTTGTGTAGGCCCAGTTTCGTACTTTGACCGTCCAAAATTGGAGCTCAATTTCTGTTAAGTATTAGGTGACAATCGTAGAGAACATTCGGAGAGCTGATTAACTGGGCCCAATTTCATGCTGCCCCAAACAACTTCTCCATACGCCGTAAATAAAATCTTATAGCTCTATAGTACATTGGAATTGTCACAAGTTTTTTGTGGTTATTGGCGGTACCTAAGGAATGTACATTTTAAAAATGCATGCTCTTGAATTTTTTTCAGCCATAAGACGAACTTGATCGTTTCCTGTTGAACAAGTGCTCGTGTTAGCCGATTACTTGAGTTCTTGGTTTCCGGATTTGGTTCAACGCTCATCTTACGCGAATTTCGTATTAACCAACCAACTCACATGCATTAATTCATACATTCAGTGGCGGGGAAAATATATGATCGTGTAAACAGAGTGTTCGTGTTAGCCGAGTTCATGCTAACAAGGGTTTAACTGTAATTCTCGGGAATATTCCAAGAGGCAATGGAAATTTCAAAATATCCATTAAATTTTAATAGTGAGGACGGCTAAATTATCATCTTTGTGTGGAAATGCCTCAGGCGGCGAGTGGAATGGACAACGGCTGTAAAAATGGTCGAAATTTTAAATACAGAAACATGAGGATACAACAAAATTTCATAGCGAATAATCTGGATAAGACTAGTCTTAAAAAGCAACAATCGCAACATAACAACCCTAAATATCATCATCAAAACCGAGTTCACCAAATATTTTACTAAAAGGGCGGCATGTGGCTTTGTATAGCATTTGCGGGCCACATATAACCTTTTAACTGATCGATTGGGCCGTGTTTAAATTTTAAATAATTAGTTCTGAGATTTTTTAATGTTAAATGTGTCCTACTTCTATATTAAAAGTATATTGAACACATGTACTGTACAAATTTCGTTTACATTTCGTTAACGATATTTAATGACACATCCTTCTGTCTTAAAGAAATTGATGAAGTAAGAAGGGTCTCATGGGCCGTAGTTTGGGGACCTTTGATTTGCTTGTTGATAAAACTCCACTTCCTTTTACCATATCTAAAATCAATGCTGATGCGTTACTATTTTTATTCCGAGTATTAATTTATTCATTAAATAATATTAAAATTTTGGAATAAAATACATTTTTATTTTATGCAAATATTAAATACTTGACGTGACATGATTATTTTAAATGTACACAATATTGAACGAATCGTTGATACGAACAGCCTAAAGAATTTAATTGCTACGGAAATTGCTCGACCCAAAGGCGAACCACGAGGATGTTAAAAGAGGAAGTATCCAGGTGAGATTTGACCGCAAAAAGGTATTGCCGAGGATAGCCATGAACAAAACGTTTGGTGATGTTCAAAAGAATAAGTCATCAAATATTATTCAGTGGATGACATATTAAATGAAATCCTTAAAAAAAATTATTTACAAATATCTTACAAGTGAAATGATCAAATCGATATTTGTAGAGTAATAATTACAATTCAGCAAAAGATAAAGAAAACAACTCAACGAGTCCAGCCATAAGAGAAATCCTTACAATTAATTCATTTTGCCAGAACGTTTAAACATTTTAAAGGGAGCCTTTGTGTCAATAGTAAACGAAGGGAAAACCAAAACTTATTTGAATCGTATGTTTACTGAAATTATTGTGTGAGTTTAAGCAAAATTGAGTGAACTGACTCGAATTTATGCTTCAACACGAAAATTTTTAACGGGCATTCTTCGTGTTCCAGGTGTGTATTCTCTAGCCATTCCCATTTGTGGTTCATCTATCTCTTCGTCTCCTCAAAAAATTGGAATAACAGCTAATCGTGAAAGCACAAAATCTTGATGATATCTGATTCTCATTCAAGAAGCCCTGCGGGTACTGATGTCATTGAGGGCAACCACGAACGATGTCTCAACGATGAAAGAGCGCTATAAGAAGAAAATTGATACTAGTGCTCATCAGGCCTTCGTCGAAGATGGCATTTTTAAATAGGCTAATTGTGGAAAGGGAAGTGCTCCCGCACCGCAAATGGGGCATGGGAAGAACAACGAATCTACTTAAGGAAAGTAATCAGTGTATATCTTTGAAATTATTTAGGAAACGGTTGCAATAAAAGAGGCTGTCTTAGCAAAATCTCTGTAGTTCGTTTGCTTTAGTAAATAAATTCTTAATTCAGAAATATACCACGTAAAACAATCATATAGAAACAGATCCATGGCGATTTAATGCATGGAAAGCTATCACTAAATGGCATTTATGGAAGAACGAAAGTCCTTTAAAGTTTCAGCCGCCTACAATTCTACGACCGCAGATTGAACTCAAGTTGCATTGGCAGAATAAACACTATAGTTTCTGTTTCCTCAAACTATAACTACTATCAACGATTTTCGTATGTTTCACCTAGGTATTTATATGGACTTTGAAATAAGAGGTATAATTAATAGAATAATAAACCTGTTTCTATAACAAATAAATGTCTCAATAAATATATAGAAATATCCAATAGGTAACTCATAATAATCACCTCACTTCGATACTTGATAAAAATGTTCTACGTTGAAACCGGCTAAAAAACCGTTAAAATAAAATCTTCTGATTCCAAAAATTTAAATATATTGTCATAGCGTCGTAACTCGCCAAAGCTTTAACATTTTCATTCGAATCTTTGAACAGTAACAAATTATCATCTAGTTTATCAATGAATATTATTTTTGACTATTTCATCTTCTAGGTAAAACGCACAATTTAAATTTTACATATTTTCAATGAAAACGTGGTACTTTTATCCTAATTTTCAAGGAATTTTTAGTTATCTAGAGTATCTTCATTTTAAAATGCTCTCTTAACAAATTTTCCGTTATTCATGTAGTTAAGCTAAAATATAAATTTTATTATAAAATAACTATAATAACATACATGAAACTGTAACGGTTTCGTCTCCTAGCCAAATCATTTCAAGAGAATACTTTCTCGACTCCAGCGCTTCAAGCATCGCAGACAAATAAGCACAGAATAGGTTCCAATTTGGCCCTATAAGGATAGGACAAGTGGCAGATGAAGGGGCTTTGAGCGGGGGAAAGGAAAAAAACCAATGTCTGAGGAATCAATTAGGGTAAGCCGCAGCTACACGCATTCGCAAATCCCTTTCACTTTTCATGTGCCCTTTCACCACTCACGATCACCACGGAAACCGGCGATTCTTCTTCCGCACAATCTCCTTCTCTCTCCGAGACCATCAAAGGTTTTCCTTTGCAACCACCCGCGGACGAAGACGCCATGCGCGCGAAAAACCTCGAAGGACTCTACCTCGCGTTCATCCCGGTCCTCGTCAGGCCCTCTACCATCTCTGTCCCTCTGCTCAACGGCAACATCTCAGCACGTTTGATACTCGACTCCTTTTTTATCTTTGTCTTCTCGCTAAAAAGCTCGTCTCTTCCATTCTTCGTTCCATTTCATAGAGAACACAACTTATTTCAAAAAGCTCTAAGTCTCAATTTTGAGCGAATAATTTCATTTTCTCAAATACCGCAGCAGCTTACGTTTAAAAGCGGAACACTTTTAATAAATATTTCCCGCCGCAGCGAAATCAACAATATATTATATTTCCGCGTTACTACGCATTTTTATCTCGTACTTTGTTTCTCGTGTACGATTATTGGATCCGGCGGAAGCATACACGTTTGCGAAATAGATGTGATACATACTATTTTATTGTAACAAAGGTTAATCGAAATTGAAAGGCTCCTTTTAGAAAATGTTTCCCTTGAGTTCAAAGGTTAAAAGCAGTCAATAAAGAAGAAATACTTATTCGTCAGATGGCTTCTTTTCGAGTTCCACTTCTCAAGATTCCTCCGCGTTCTACCATTATTATTTAATTAACACTCCCACCCGTCCACCTGATCCCAGTATACGCCCTGCCCCAATCTTTGCATCGCGAAGGGACTCACATTTCGCATTTTTATTTCGAATTTCATTTTATCAGAGCCTTCCTCCTCTTTCTCCCTTCCCTCTCTTTCTCCCTTCCCTCTCTTTCTCCCTTCCCTATCATTCTCCCTTCACCCTCTTACTCTCCATCACTATCCCTTTCCCTCCATTTATCCTTCTCTCCCTCACTTTCTCGAGCATTCTGAATCAAGCTCCCCCACACATTTTGCTCTTCTCAGAAGAAAATTTAAGCATTTCTGCCTCATGTTCCCCTCGCTAATACAGATTCAAGCTGTCTTAAAGCATACGCTCTTTCCCTAACACCCATTTCAACCCGCAAGTGCTCTTTCTGCTCTTATCTTAATCATATTTATTGCATCCCTATCCCCCTTGACGCTTTCCACTTTTTTCTTCCTTTTTAACGTGTGCCTCTCCGTTCTCTCTTCAAAATCCTTTTACTCTCAAACAGAGTTCATTTTACCTTTCCTCTCCCTTACTTGCACGCACGATCAAATTCTCATGCTTGCCATTCAGAACGCACGAAATCATGAAAACAAATGAACACAGACACAAAACGCACGATTAATTTTGGTTTCAAAATTATCTCAATGCTTTCTGGGAAGAGACAATAAAAATAGAAAAGTTTCTCGGCGAAAAAAGTTACAGAAACCGCATCAATTGGTATTCACCGTTGATAATAAATTTCTACTAAAACTTAAAATATTTTCTAAAACTATATTTCTTCGATGCGGGTGCAGCACCCATGTTCGGGTGTAAATATATACATAGACTACAAACATTCAAACACAGATGTCACTGAAAGAATAACAATAGACCTAATTCAGAAGTTTGAATAGTCATAATAAGGTTGGAAAACTAGAGAGCAAATTGACTTCAAAGCAAACATCATCAGTGGCGGTTCATTGAAGGTAGATTCTAATGAAGAGCCTTCATAAGAATCTAAGTAGTATGTGTAATTGATTTTACCCTTAGGGAAGGTCTTTAATTCTTTAAAATAGATTAATCGTTATTTTCAAATCCCTTTTCAAAACTAACTCAATTATGATGGAGAAAATTTGTCGCTGAATGCAGATCGTCCCGATATTCACTTACTCTACTCTCAACAGATGTACCGATACATGTACATTTTCTTCCATTAATTTTACATTAAAGTAATATCTAATGAATTTTATGTAATACTGGAAAGCTGAGAGTATTTTTGGACTCAAGTAAATGATAAGACAAATAAATATAAAATGACAGGGTGCATAAATCACATCTTAAGTATTCGATAACCGTCGTTAAGGACATTTTGCCAATCACCGACTATAATTCACCGTCTAAATGTTATTATGTATCGATGCTTTCGACATTACTCGCTCCTCCCTTGCGACTTCCGAGCTAACCCCGTGTCCAGCCTCTGCTTCCACTCGCCACCTGCCCCAGTCCCATGTTCCTATGCTTACTGATACGTTAAAATTAGGCTGGAAAATTAAGATCTCTATTAATAAAAATATACCAATGAAAACTAGTACTGATATTTTCAGAGAATCCCTCGCCAAACTACTGTCCGACAAAGTGTAAGGTATTCGACCAATGACATTCTTCCTTTGTCTCCATCTTTATATATTTTATCGGCAAATAGACTTTTAAATATGACTTAGCATGTGATAAGATTCAATTAATCGATAGCTCGTGCGCACACTATGACACAACACCATTTCGCATGAAGTTCAAAAATTACATTTTGAGAATATTATCGCAGAATCAACCGGCATACAAATACTTCTGTTAATTTAAAAGACGGAAATTCCCATCAAAAACAATATGCACTAAAACTCAGTAAAATCTTAGAGTAAACTAAAAATATATCGAATTCTGCTTCTGCTTTTTTCATGTCAAATTGTTTATCGGAATTCCGGGAGATGATTATTAAGAAAATCACATTACTGTCTAAGGAGAAAAAGATCATATGAATTACAGATATATTTGCAATTATTATTTACAATTTTATGTAATTATATAACAAAAATTTTTATCCTCTAACCTTTTTGTCATTTAGCTAATACAAAATTATAATATTCATATTTTTTTATTAAATTGCTCATGAGTTAAATATTGTTATTTGCCATTTCATTATTATTCTGTTGACTTTTTCGTAGTTCAAATTCTACCTATAGTATTAGTTTTAAATAAGTTTCTTTTTAACGAGTACGCCTTATTTTTTAGAAAGAATACAGTAAATTATAAACTAAAATTATTCCAATGGAAGTCTATCATGAACTCTTTCAATTGATGTTCACTGTAAACAATTAGTAATACCGTATCGCACTCACCCAATAAAAAGCTAATGGAATGATGCTATCCACGCTTTAGCAAGATGATCTTGATGAGTTCATTTTTATGCAGAGCATGCGTAAATGGAATTTCATCTATATGTATTATAGCTACTTATCATTTCAAAGGGCTCAGTGTTGATAAAATCCATTTCAAAGAGAACAAATTGGATCCGCTGAGGAAGTGTACGGATTCCATGGAGGCATCTTCCGGCCGCGCATTGTCTTCATTTTATAATTACCCTCAGATCCTTGACAAAGTCTGAAAAGCGAACGAAAACCCTATCATGAGCCTCTGTAGAATACTACCACAAGAGAAAATTTCTTTTGATAAGTTTGTTTCACTGTAAACGATGGTATTTTGGTATGGTAAATATCCTTACGGATATTCTTAAAACATAGAATATGGGATAACAAAATTGAATAGCATTAATAATCTAACTTTGTATCGTGTTTTGATGAGAAACATTATTTTAGGAAACTATTTAGAAAATGAATGAAATGAATGAAAAAATGAAAATCGGTCCCGATGAGAAATATTTTTACTTAAAGAAATATTTCCCATGATGAAATATCTCTCTGAAAAATTAATTTTTTTTCAAGGTGAGATGAAGTGCTTGCAGTATGCAAGCACCTTCTACTAGTATATTATATCTCTATTAGAAGAGAGATTATATCCAGTGACAATGAGAAATGTAAGATTTTGTCATAATTTACATTCGCAAATATATAATACCCTCTAGTTTCAACAAGTATTCCAACCAATCCAAGAGCAATTGTTCCTTTGGAGCACGAATGAATTTAACACGATTTTAGAGGCGATATACTCCGCGAATATGGTAGAAAGGTTACTTCGGAGCATTGCCTTGCATACTCAATAGAAAAATTCAATTTCCTTGTTCAAACCGTTTGTTTCGATATCATTCTGATATTTATTTATTCTTCTCCAGCAGAATTCGTTCACCTCAATTATTTAATATCTATTCTATGTTAAATGTCTGAATTATCAAATTCTTTCGACCTAAAAGAATGGGATACCACATTACTGTGGAACGTTTAGAACTTCACATAGTTTGATGCTATATATATAAACGGCAACTAGTTGTTGAGTGGTGTTTCTTGTGCTGACGAAAGCTCCGATCTACAAGTGTGTATGTGTCTCTCCGTCGCCCCAGCGGCTCTCCTACTGTGGAGTCTATCTACAATATCTCCAGCCAAAGTGATAGATGAACTCAACAAGCCGCTCTGGGTGTTTTATGGCCCAAAACTCCGTATGATGTACAATCTTAAACAATGATCCTCATTACCCAGAGGCTGGATTTCCCCTGACCGTGGCAGTGGTCAGGAACAATATCAAGATAATGAGAGTTATGACCTGCAAATTTCCTAAGTCTACCTTCTAATTTAAACATACTTGGATAAGAAAGGGAAAGATTTCCAACAAGACATTGGAGAACTGAATAACAAAGGATGCTGGCATCCAAAATTGGTCATGGATAATTTCAACGCGAAGGTAGGAAAACGAAAGGAAGATGAGAGGGTAAATGAAAAATGGGGCTTTGGAGACAGAAACGAAGGAGACTAACTTTACCATATTTACCAGCATCTACATAATGAACACCTTCTTTAAGAAGAGCCTCAACCGAAAAAGGATCCAATAGCATCAATAATGAAAATTACTACATGCAATTAAAAAAAGGCATATAGCAGAAGACTCCTAAAATAGTTTTAAACTGAAATCTTTCATCGATTGGTACGATGTAAGACACAATTACATTGTGAGTTGGAAAGACGAAATCTAGTAAAGAAGACTAAGAATATCATCAACGCGCAAGTGCTAAAAGAGCAAATAGAAGAAATGCAGCCTAAACGCAGCAATGAATTCAATGTACTAAAGTAGCGTTTCCCAAACTAGGGCTCTCCGGCTAGATGCAGCCTACTAAGGATTTTTGTGGAGCACGCAAAGTTATGATGAAAAAGCGATCCAAAAAACTAAACACATAAATTCATTCATTTTTATGAAATTTTTGACAACACAACCCTTAATTTATTGATGGTATTACAGCAGAAATATTCAAGGCAACGGGTAAATGTATGAACATAATCCACTCCATAATTTTCAAGTTTGGCCTAAGGAAGAGTAAGATACCAGAGTCGTATTAAAACGCTATTATCATCCTTATGCCCTAAAAGGTGCAGATAATAATTCAATAATTAGAGGACATCTACGCCTACACTCATCAGTCTAAAAATATTTATCAATTTCTCCCTATACGCCTTCAAAATCATCTTGATCCCGTCAAACCTAGGAATAAGCCTGGAGTCACATTGTATATAACACAATAGACCACATACAAGTCGTCAGAGAGATAAACAGTCGGACTAATGAGTATGACTTGCTACCATGTATGTGCTTCATCGTCTGCGAGAAAGTATTGGTCTGTATTCGAAGTTCTCCGGTGTTAAATGCACTGAAGGAACCAGGAGTAATAAAAACATACGTTACTTTATTGAAGAATATCTCCAAAAGGTTCTTTATCTGTCAAGCGGCATGAAGAAACCAACAAGATATTCAAGAACACGTACTTAAAAATACGTGTCTCCGGGACCTCCAAAAGCATCAAAAAGATTTTTAAAAACCATATGCGCATTTCGGTTAAATGGCAACCGTCTTCAATGACACTTCACCGAAAATAGATTCTATGGCTATTGGAAAAAACACGAGACAGCTATTTTAAAGTGGTTTTTCTTGAAAATTTTCAGGCATAAATTAAGTTCGATAAATCCCTTTTGAACTGAGCAAGTAATGCACACGGGTTTCCCGTGGTACAGAATTCGCCCTAGCATAATCGTATAATAATAAAATTGCTTTGACATCAGAAAATTATTTTTCCTTATATTAGGGTAGCCCTGTTTAGTCGATTCGGTTGAAATATGATATTTTAATAATTTATTTATCATCATGATAGGTAGCCTGTCCGCAGACAGTCCTTGAATATTCATGGTTAAACCTGGTTCTCCATATACTCATATTTTCTGCTGTCCTCATCATATCTTCATAACTCTCATTCCCTTTCAAATCGTGTATCAGCTGAAACTTTTTCCTACATCTTTCCCTTTTTCCATATAGTTTTCCTTCTAACACGTCTTTAATCATTCTCTCCTCAAGTAACGTCCAACCCAGTTTGCCTTCCTCTTTCCAATAGTCTGTATAATTATTCTCTTACCTTTATCTCTTCGTAGCACTGCATCATTTTCCATCCTATCTGTCCATTTTATCTTCAATATATATATTCATTCATTCGTGTTCTGTCTTGCGACAGGTCCTACCAATTAATTAATTAATGACACACATTTCTGCCAAATTTTAAATTTATAGTATGATTAGAAGTGAAATAACATTCATCTAATTGTTTAAATTTAAATACTTTTTAACGACCAAAATAACAATCGGACACAACAACTGGCACTTCCGGATGAGCTGGAGATTCGATTTTTTTTTCTTAGGTAGGATTTTGTGCAAAACCGACTAGAAAAAACGAAAATCTTGAAAAAGTGCAACAATGCGGCCGCTAAAAATTCGCAATTGTTTAAACAAATTTTCAAGGTTTATGTATTTCCGAATGTGCCACAGAGTTGAAATTTTTTTATAAGTAAAATTCTAAAAAAAACGAATAAGAGATTATACAAATTTTGATATTTTAATTTGTTTGTCAGTTAAAAAATCTTAAAGTTTAAACAAATAGGTACTACGGGATGAGCTCGGAAGTTGAAATTTTCAAGTTATTTACAGAGTAGTGCAATTGCACAAATAATCATTTGAATCTCTCCATAAAAATTGAGGCGGCCGTTAAAAATGTTTATAATTTAAACAATTGGAAAAATATTATTTTACTTATAGAAGTGCTACAACTTTACAATTTGGCTAAAATGTGTAGCATTAGTACCTTATAATGAAGAAAGTGTAAATTTTTTTAAATTGCAACATTTGGGGATTGTTTTAAACTATTATGTTTACATGTGGGAAAAAAGGAAATCGCTGCGGAGGTGAAATCTTTAGAATTAAAAGAATATTTGTAATGATGAAATGTGATATGAAATGCTTGCAGTATGCAAGCGCCAACTACTAGTCACTATATATAGACGTTCCTTACGGAGGAGAACGATATAACATATGGGATATATATAGAAGGATACTAATGTTCAGCCCAAACTACAAGAGCTAGAGAGCTGAAAGTTTCAGTTTTTGTAGATATAATAAAGAAATCTACAAATAAAATGAGACTTCTTACCTATGTGACATGGGTTCGACTCCAGAAATTCCGACTGTTGCGTGTTTTTCATAAAAAAAGCATTGCGCCTTTTTTGTAAATTAATTTTGGGCACTTGCCCGTAAGCTAGAAAAATGAAATTTTCAGTGTTAATAGACGCCTACAATATCTATTAAGAATTATTGTTAGTTTTGTATACAGTGCCCTGGGTTCGACTCCAGATACCCCGGAATATCTCCTGTAAGTTAGCATGGGAAAAAGTTATCTCAATGTGTAGACCAATCTAATAAGTTTAGGAAGCTGAAATTTTGCAGGTTTATAGAACTTTTTTCATAACCAACTATAAAAATCGTAAATTTTTAAATTGTTAATTTTTATGGGTTGTTTGAACCCCATTTGAACATTAAAGTTTAATAATTTTTATCTTGGAAACTATATGCTGTAGGTTTAGGTTTTTGAAATCATTTTGTAGCAAATTATACACAGAAAAACGAAATTTTTTAAAAAGTTAAAAAGATCGACCACTAATAATTCGCAAATGTTTAAACATATTTTTGAATTTGTATGAATTACCGAATGTGCTACGGATCTGAAATTTTTTTATAGGTAGAATTTGTAAAAAAACGAAATAGGGATTATGCAAATTTTGGTGATTTCATATGTTTGGCAATTAAAAATTCTTAAAGTTTAAACAAATAGATAACTGTTTAGGTACTACGGGATGAGCTAGGAAGTTGAAATTTTCAAGTTATTTACAGAGAAGTGCAATTGCACAAATAAACATTTGAATCTCTCCATAAACATTGCGGCGGCCGTTAAAAATGTTTATAATTTAAACAATTGGAAAAATATTATTTCACTTCTAGAAGTACTACCCCTCCCTAAGGACTGCATAACCTTACAGAGGTGGGAGGGTTTGTGTACTCTTACGAACCAAAGAGCTATGCCGGCGGGAGATAATTCTCCTGGTAGGACCATCCAAGCCGGAAAGGTCTGAGGGGAAGAGTCAGACTAAGAAGCAGTCTTGGGGGTTTTACATCCCCCTGTGCAAGGGCAGCAGCTTGCACAGTACCTCTGTAGGTGGTGATCATGTGGATCTGAACAGCTACAGATGGGTAATCACTCTGTGAAACTGCGATGAGGAAAGCAAGGGGAAACTACCTCATTATATTTCCCATGATAGGCTGAAAAGCTGAAAAATACCTCTATGGATCTCTCTGGGGTAAAATATTCCGGAGGTAAAATAGTCCCTCAATCGGATCTCCGGGTGGGGACTACCCTAGGGGATGCAAAGAGGAAGTGTAGCATTAATAAGAAGAAAGCAAGTAGTGAGAAATTAAAAATAGGCACATGGAATGTTAGGACTATGAATTCAGGGGGTAAACTAGAGAACTTAAAAAGGGAAATGAGAAGGAATAATGTAAGTATAGTAGGTCTTAGTGAAGTTCGGTGGGAAGGAGAAGGCGAGATAAATTCAGACGAATTTAAGATTATTTACTCGGGAGGGGAGAAAAAGGAAAGGGGAGTGGGGATTATAATGAGAAAAGAGATAGCTGAAAGAATTAGTAAGGTAGTGACAGTTAATGACAGATTAATTGCCGTAAAACTCCAGATGGAGCCAGTGGATATGCTTATAATTCAAGTGTATATGCCAACAACTAATGCTGGCGACGACGAAGTGGATGAAATCTATGAACAGATTATGGAGATATTGGAGGATGAGGGAAAAGGAAGGATCACCACCATAGTAATGGGAGATTGGAACAGTGTAGTCGGAGAGGGACAGGAAGATAACATAGTGAGAAAATATGGACT
Organism: Tanypteryx hageni; assembly: GCA_028673005.1. Lineage (NCBI taxonomy): Eukaryota > Metazoa > Arthropoda > Insecta > Odonata > Petaluridae > Tanypteryx > Tanypteryx hageni. Next base: position 126,304,588 of record CM054113.1, on the reverse strand, counting down.
AGGGAAGAGAAATTAAAGAGGGGATAAACTTGTGGAATTATGCCATAGAAATAGATTAATTGTAACTAATACATGGTTTAAACATCACCAGCGAAGACTTTACACATGGAGAAGCCCAGGAGACCAGAGACGATACCAGATAGATTACATACTAGTCAATGAAAGATTTAGAAATAGCATTAAAAATGTGAAAACACTACCAGGGGCAGATATCGATTCTGACCACAACCTTTTGGTGGCAAATATACAATGTAGACTGAAGAGCGTTAGGAGAAACATAAGAGTTAACAAGAAATGGAACTTAGAGGAACTCCTTAAAAACAAGGAGGCTATCATGACTGAGCTGGAGGAAAGGTTGGGGGAGAGAGCTGAAGAAAATAGGAAGAATGTAGATGAGGAGTGGAGATACATCCATAGCAACATTAAAGATGTAATGGAAAAGAAGGTAGGAAAGATAACGGGTGAAAGAAACAAAAAACCCTGGATCACAGCAGCCATGCTGCAAAAAATGGAAGAGCGGAGAAAGTGGAAGAACATAAACACTGAAGAAGGCCAAAGAAAGTACAAGGAGTTAAATAATGCTTTAAGAAGGGAAACAGATAAAGCAAGAGAACAGTGGATAAATGAAAAATGCAAGGAGATTGTCGAGTGTGAAAGAATTTGTAGAACAGACCTCATGTATAGCAAAGCAAGGGAACTATTCAAGAAAAAAGCAAGAAAGATAGGACGTAAAGGAATCATGAACAAAAGTGGTAAAATAGTATCGGAGCCAGACAATGTAAAGAATGTCTGGAAAGAATACATTGAGGTTCTGTATGACAAAGAAGGACAGCCAAGAAATATTGAATTAAATGAAGAAGAGGATGTGGAAGAAGATCAGCTAGGACTAAGTATTCTCGAGTCTGAAGTTAAAAGAGCAATTGATGACATGAAAAGAAGGAAGGCTGTTGGGAGTGATGATATACCCGTGGACGTTCTCAAGGTTTTGGGGTCTAAAGCAGTTAAGCAACTCACAAAATTTTTTAACCAAGTATATGATACTGGCATATGGCCTGAAGATTTTTTAGATGTTGTGATGATACCACTGGAGAAAAAGAACAATGCAAAATGTTGTAAGGATTACAGAACTATTAGTTTAATTTCTCATACAGCTAAAGTTCTAACCAGAATAATAACCAAAAGAATTGAATGTAAAATAGAAAAGGAGCTGCAAGATAATCAGTTTGGTTTTAGAAGAGGAAGGGGGACTAGAGATGCTATAGGATGTATGAGGATGATGATAGAAAGAGCGCTAGAAGTCAATAAAGGTATGTATTTTTGTTTTGTAGATTGGGAGAAAGCTTTTGACTGAGTGAAATGGGATAAAATGCTGGGTATTTTAAACAAAATAGGAATAGATTGGAAAGATAAAAGACTGCTTAAAAACCTTTACTTTGATCAAAAGATTAGTGTTAGGGTTGAAGGAGAAGAAACAGAAAGTACTTCAATAGGGAGGGGAGTGAGGCAGGGTTGCCCTATTTCACCAGCGATATTTAATATTTATGCAGAAACAATAACAGAAGAAGCGTTGATGGAAGAGAAAGGATTTAAGATAGGAGGTGAAAGTATTACCACCATTAAATATGCAGATGATAAAGGATTAATAGCAGAAGACGAGAAAGAGCTTCAGAGGATGACAGACAAACTAGTGGAGGTTGGCCAACAATATGGAATGAAGATCAATGCAGAAAAAACGAAAGTCATGGTGGTTTCAAAGGAACATAAAGAATTAAATATAATGGTAAATGGACAAAAATTGGAACAAGTATGTAGTTTCAAATATCTCGGCAGTATTTTAGCGCAGGATGGAACTAGTACACAGGACATCAGAAGTAGGATTGCAATGGCAAAAGCAGCATTTAACGAGAAGAAGGAGCTTCTCACAAGCAAGAAAATAAATTTAGAAACAAGGAAGAAATTAGCAAAATGCTACATATGGAGCATAGCTCTTTATGGTGCAGAGACGTGGACGGTAAGGAGAAAGGAGGAAAAATATTTAGAAAGTTTTGAGATGTGGGTATGGAGAAGAATGATGAAAGTGAAATGGACAGAGAGGAAGAGAAACGAAGAAGTATTAGAAATGGTGGGAGAAGAAAGGACGCTAATAAAAACAATCAGGAAAAGAAAAGCAAATTGGATAGGGCACATATTGAGAAGACAGTGTTTACAAAGGACGATCTTAGAAGGAAAAATTAGTGGGAGAAGAGGAAGAGGGAGAAAAAGAATAGGAATATTAGATAATATAAAGCAGGGATATAATACTTATAGAGGTATAAAAGAGGCTTCTAGGGAGAGAGAGAAATGGAGGCAGCGATTCAGTTAAAACCTGTCTTCGGACAGAAGCATGATGATGATGAGAAGTACTACAACTTTAAAATTTGGCAGAAATGTGTAGCATTAGTACCCCATAATGGAGAAAGTATAAAATTCTTAAAATTGCAAAGTTTTGGGATTGTTTAAGTCTATTATTTTTGCATAAGGGAAAAACGAAAATCGCTCCGTAGGTGTAATATTTAGAATTAAAAAAATATTTTTAATGATGAAATATGAAAAATGAATGTTTTTTATGTTGAGTTTATATGCTTGCAGAATGCAAGCACCTTCTACAAGTATGTAATATCCTCCTCCTCTGTAGGAAACGTCTATATATAAGGATAATTTAAGCTTTCGCCGCTTTAGAAAATGAAAGTTAAATGGAATTTTGGCACCACACCTTACGATTTGGCATTTAAACGAGAAACAGGCAATAATCAAAAAATAAAATAAACAATACAAGAGAGTATTTTTTATTATTAGAAATATTTTGCTTATTTCCACAGATAAATGCGAACACGACCGGTTTCGGTAAATAATCACCATCAACCGGTCGTGTTCGCATTTATCTGCGGAAATAAGCAAAAGATTTCTAATAATAAAAATACTATCTTGTATTGTTTATTTTTTACGATTGTAGAATTTCACGAAGTCTTGGCCTCGTCTTTGAATAATAAAAAGAATCTAGCAAAAAAAAATTTAAAACTAAGAGTTTAATATGTAACCGAATCCATGGATAAAAAACGAAGCACGCGTATAAAAATGTTCTTTTTGTATCTGAGAGACCCCTGCCGTTATTCTGCTGTTTTCATATTATTTTTTTTTTGTATTTTAAAATAAATGAAATGTTTGTTTGGAAAACGGTTAAAGATAATGTAACACTCGGTGGAAAATTCGTTTGTTATAAACGTCTCAAATATTTTTTTTGTTTTGATGATCACCTTCACCGAAATGTCAGCTTTGTTGGGATTATTTAATTTTCTACTTTGTGTAATTTTGTCAGCCGTTCAAGAAGGGGACATATCAATAAACACCGAAACACTTTTTGCGCGAATTTAGAGACTTGGTTAAGGATACATACAAATCTAACATGTAGTAGATATTAGTTTTTCAGCTTTCTATTAAAGGCTGCGTGCGGATCTAGAGAGACATTTATTGATTTTAAAAGCATGAGAAGAAGCAATAACTTGAAAACGAGAGAGGCGGAGGGAATCAACGAGCCGCCATAAAACTTATTTGGTCGACTCGGCAACCCCATACTCAGCCAATCCCATTCAGCCTCTTCCCCCTTCTCCTCATCCCTCCCTCTCTTCCCCTCCTCCCCCCCGTTCCCCTCTTCCGCCTCCTCTCCTTCCTCTCGCTCCTCCTCTCGCTTTCCTCCACCGTTTACCTCTTTCTCTCCGCCGCCGCCCACCTCCGCCCGTTCTCTCGCTGTTTGCACGAAGCGAAAGAACAATGTACGAAGGATAGAGGAAGTGCTAAAAAGCGTATAAAAGTGGCACCACAGTTATCAGAATGGGTAAACGGAGGGCCACCGAGAGAATGAAGGGAAAACGAAATAGGGAGCGCTTGTTAGCTTTACGCTCGCTGATTAGATTTTCATCGCTAGCGGATTTTAATGATTTTCTCCGCTCACACTCTACTTCTTTTTCTCTTTCCCATCCAACGCCCACCGTCCCCTTCTAGATTTTAGGATTTTCTTCGAGATACGCTCTCTACCGCCACGTTTTTGTTCGCGTCCGATACTTGTTTCCCGAATGATTCTTTCCGAAGTTGGCGTGTCACCTAATAGCCGCATGTCAATGTGTAAAATTCGTTAAGTCCGGAAACTCAGGAGCACAAATATTTATCCATCATTTGTTCGGAAGCGGCGCTAAAGTTCAATAAAACGCGAAATTTCACGTTAAAAAAGGACCGGTAAAATTGTCCTATCCACGGAAATATTTCAAAACCGCAAACTTAGCTTTGGAAGGCATACACTCAACGCTCTCTTGGTTGAATAGCAGGATAACCAAAGTGGAGATAGGAGTGTGGAGGGTTAGTGTGGAGGATTGGGAAGAGACAGAGGGGAGAGAGTGAGGGGAGAGTGGAGAAGAGTGGGAGGAGATCGGTTGAGGGGGATATTTCCGGAAGAGTGGTGGGAGGAGGGTGGGGGGCGGGGAAGAGGGGGGGGGGGGGAGGGGGATCCCTAGGCGAGAGCAGAAAAAAGCGATCGGTATGTAGAGTGAAGATGGTGAAGACGAGAGGGTGGCGGGTAAACATGGACATAGCGAATGATAAGAAGGAACGGGATAAATATTATACGTTCGATAAACGAAAGCTAGAGAAGAATACCGAGATCGAGAAATTAGTTTTTGGAATAAATGAGGTAGTAAGTGGAGTAATATATTGCCAATCATGTGAATAGGTCATAAACTAGAGCGTATGGAGCGAAAGAGCGATAGAATTGATAGACGGAGGAGGCTTAATGGTGGTGAGAGGGGAGTGGGATCGTAGAATGTGAGGAATGGATGGAAACAAATGTGGACTTGGGGATAAATGAGTCAGGGAGAAAGAACAGGCACGGATGGGAAGGAAAGAGGTGGATATGTATGTGGATTGGGCGAAGGAGGGAGGGAAGGAACGAGAGAGGGAAGGAAGAGGGGGAGGAGAGTAGGAAGGGAAAGAGCGGGGAAGGTAGGGGAAAGCCTCTCGGCAGTTAATGTGGCGGCTGGGCAAATATAAACAGAAACAGTATTTATCTGATCGCATCTGCGAATATTTCAGTCAATCTCTCCGAAAATTCAGCTTTTCTATTATTTGATTATGCCATACGTCGCAAGAGTCGAAGAATCATCGCAGCACTATAACTTTCGATCCGGTTATCCGAATCGAAAATGAGTTCGTCCATAATGGCAAAGGGAGGGAAAAGGGTATCGTGCAGCAGAACTAGTTTCAAGATAGAGAGATCTTTGAAGGTGGTTTGAAAATACAGGTGTCCCTCCCATCAGTACCGAAACGAGAATTCGCGTTTATCCTCAGATTCGCTACGGCGGTGTTGTATTACCAACATGGCCCTCGCATTTCATTTATCTCTATTTTCTCCGCCTTCCATCCGTTGCCGCTCCAAAGGCCTCTCTTTTCCCGAGCGGCCTCCGCTCAAAGGACTTGTTCGATTGGAGTGTTTGCCCCTGGCGCTGGCGAAGATGAGTTTCCAAGGAAACTACCTTGTCCGATCCCTCCCCTCCCTCCGGTGCGTTCGCCGTTGCCTCTCGTTCTCTCTCCCTTTCCTGTGCTCTCCTCCTCCTCCGGGAGCCACTTCTGCCCTCCCATTCCATTCCTCCCTACTCACTCCTCCAAGAAGCTCTTCTGTGCCTCCACCTTCTCCCTTCCCCTTCACCCCATCTCCCTACAATTCTCCCCACCCCTTCTCTCCGCCTCTTCTCCCCTCCCCTACTCCCGTCCCCTTCTCCCCTCCCCTTCACCTCTCCCCTTCACCCCTCCTCTTCAGCCCTCTCCTTCTCCCCCCCTTCTCTCCTCCCCTTCTCCCCTCCCCTTCACACCACACCTTCTCCCCTCCCCTTCTCCCCTCCCCTTCTCCCCTCCCTTCTCCCCTCCCCTTCTTTCTCCCCATCATCCCTTCAGCCCTGCTCTCTTCTCCGAAAACCTCTCCTCCCCCTTCTCGCCCCATCCAACACTCGCACCAAACTCGAACAAACTGCATTTTCCATTCGCACTTCTCCGATAAATACACCCACAGAATATATAAAACCTAAGATTGTATGTGTGCGTACCAAACTTCAATAATCTCTCTCCTCTTTGGAGAGGGAAAACTCTTCCTCTTCTCATATCAACACTTCGCTAACTTGAATAGCTCACCCGCGCCGTGATGGTAGTTCCGCAACTTTTCCTGTTTTCTCCCTACCAATAAGTCTCGCTCAAATATTTGTCTTCTTATCTCATTCCTTTTCCAATGCACGTAAGCAAATGAGAATCTTACACATATGTTTTACCATGGCATTTACATATCATGGCGATGGAACTTTTTTCCGCTTAGATTATTTTTTCAACAGCCGACTTACGTATATTTGCGTATTGCGCTAGGAAATAACTACTCCTATACAAAGAGGTTCTTTCTGACATCCACTTCTACAACAATGCCAAAATTGAGTTCAGAAATTATACTATTCGTGAGTTGTAATTTTGCGTGGTGAAGCTTCGCATAAGAGTACCTTGCGTAAAAGCAAAATATTTCAATAGTTGACACTATCAGAAACGCAACAGACGGATACATTTTTATAATGAAGTTAAGGCGATCTGATGGGAAGAGAAATTATACCACCTCGCACAATACAATTTCTTAAGGTTTCGTCGCGAATTTTAAAATTATAGCATACGATGTATTTGTGTATTAATATGGCAATAAAATTTCCATGCTTTCGTTTCACATTTTTTCTAGACGTTTATTAATTTCAATCTCGAATATGTTGTTTAGATTATAACAATTTACTGAGTGTAACTGTGTCATAGTACAATGACAGAATCTTATTCGAATTATCAAATTTTAAGTAAAAAACTAACATCATAGAGGCGAGCATTAATTCTTAATTCTAACTAATTTTCTGAAAAACATTTTTTGTCTCCATTTAAAATCACCGTTCTTGAATCAACTCACTAAATATAAAGTCTTACGTTAAATATGACAAAGATCAAACGTTTCCTTTAAAATAATAAGCTTATTTATAATTTTTTTCCGAAATTCTTAGAGTAATGTAAATTCTCCCGGCTGTAATCAATAGGTTTTAGAAATGTTAGCTTTCACTGAGAGGAGATATGTTATAATTTTTTTATTACATTAGAAACATTATACCGGCGCATTACCTCCATGTTTACCAAGTGGTGAATATATGGATAAGATAACCCATACAGCCATCAAACAACATCAACAATCAGCTATCGTAAAGATCACTTTCATTTTCACTGAATACCCTATCTGACTTGGCCAATCGTACCATGACTACGTGAGTTACTTGCATAAACTCTCGGGTTTAATTCATATGAATGACTAATTATTTGGATCAGTGCCGCATTAACGTTTCGGTTCGAGGAGCAATTGACCAATTTCTGCACTCATCGCGGGCCACACCCAACCGAAGAGAGCGCCGAAGAAAAATTTAGGGAACTAAAGATTTTGGTTGTGGGTCAATATTACCAAATTTGTTTTAAATGTATTTATCTATTTTCCTTTAATTTTACATTTTGTCCTTAAATTTTTGGACGCATAGTCCCCACGGACCATAGGTTGAGCATCACCGAATTGTACATATGTAAAATATATGCTATGAAATCGTTCTCGGGTCCCAGTTGGCCCGCGGGTCGCACTTTGGGGACCACTGTTTTAGATTAAGCACCGATTTTTTTTATTTTGTCCGAAACGGAAAATGTTACACCATGGCAGTGGTTTCCAACAATTGTAAGGTAAAGTCCAATGATAAAAAGCATATCGCGGCCCCTCACATTGAGAAAAGGATTGTATATTTACACATACGGGTATCAGAAAATTGGACACATTCATTTGTTGGTACTACATCATTATCGATTTTATAGAGCAAACATTATCGCCCAAAGCACTTATCAACATTTCCAAGTAGTTGATTTGTTTATACAACGTTTTTCCGCCGCACATCTTAGAATCAGCTTCGGCACCCCAGAGTGCCACAGTACCCAGTTTAGTAACCACTGTAGTATGCATCATAATCCAGCAACTAGGACAATCATTAAGATAACGAGTTGCATTACAACATTATAAATAGAAAAGGAAAAGCTCATCTCGTTTGCAGGAAAATTCATTAAATCTCAGATAACTTTTATAACAAACTAGCAAGCGGGTTGCATAAAGATGCGGACGGGATCGCATGTGCCTCGCTGGTGGACACATTGACATGCTCGTTTAAAGTTTTCGAGGTAATGACAGAGGCGTTTAAAAGTGAGACGAGAGGCAACTAATGCGCTCGACGAAAAAAAGTTTAAATCCCATTATGCTGAAAGGCTAAAATTACGGCCCTTGGTAATTAAAAAACTTTTATACACCCTTATTGAGCTTTCTAACAAATTTTCAGTTAAAATCGCTAGCTTGAAGATTCAAAATATAATTACGTTGTTTTTCAATGTGTAAAGTTGATAGATTGTGCAAATAGATCGTCTTTACTATGCGTTTAAGTCTAACGTCATCAATAATATATCTTTTAAACAAGAATGATTTTAATAATTCTTGGAATAAATTCATGACATAATTTGCATATTCTGACAAAATATCCAGATGATTTGGCAACAGATATACAAAAATGCCTTATCTAAAAGAATAGTGCGGGAAGAGAAATAAATGTAACATGAATTATAGAGATTGAATGAAAGAGAATGAGGAAGAAGGAAACCCGAAGAGAAGGAGAGGAGTAAGGTGCTGAATAATAAAAAATGAGGAAATTAAGGATATAGGAAAAGGATGAAATACAAAGAGAATGAAAGATGAGGAAGAGGTAAGAGGTCTTTAAATGGAGAGTGAGGTTAAAAGAGCTGAAGATGAAGAGAGATGAGGAAGACGAGAATATTTAATTAGGAATAATGGAATAGGAAAGGCAGAAACAAATCTATTACATGTACAAGAGAAATGCAAAAAGAGAAGAGGGAAAGGAAACAGCAGAGGAAAGAATTATGAGAGTGGATACTGTGAGGGAAAGGAATACATACAATATAGGGAGAGTAAGGGAAATAGAGGAGCAGAGAGTGAATGTTCTGGGAAAGACTGAGTGAGAGAGGTGGATATTATATATAAAATGAAACCATGCCCATAAAAAATCATCAATTGGTATAAATAATGCTCGCACGTAAAAATATACTTTGGTACTCTGCGAAAAGGTTAGGTTAGAAAAAAATTAAGGATAGGCTTAGGGAGAGGAAGGGCGAGAAGCGAGAGTTTGAATACAAAAGAAGAGATAGGAAAGAGGTTGGAGAAAGTAAAGAGAAAGAGAAATTAATTCAGACGAAGGAAAAGGGAGTCGGGGAGAGCTTAGTGGAAAAAATAGGGGATATGGAGAGTTAAATGGATATCGGAAAAAATGTGATAATGGAAGATGGGAAGGTGGATACAAAGAATCTCAGGCAACAGAAGAAGAAGGAAACTGTTTTATGAGATGGAGAGAGGGATATTGACAACGAGAAGAGGTACTCGGACGGAGAGAGGCAAATGTTAAGAGAGGATAAAGAGGATATATATATATATATATATATATATATATATACATACATACATACATATACATATACAAATATACATACATATATATATATATACACACACACACTAGGGGCTCCGCCCCTACTCGCTGCGCTCGGCAACCCCGATGGGAGCTCCGCTCCCCAGACTCCCGGCGTGCTTCACGCGCTCTCTTCTTCCATTGTGAGCGGATTGCACAATATATTACTATTACCCCGCCAATCGTTTATTTATGCCAACGTACTAAAGTCACCATTATTTTTAAGTTGTAAAATTATTACAGTTTTTCATCTTGCTTTTATATTCCGGACCTCGCTGACCATTCCCATCCATCACTGGGTTAAAAATAAACTCTCTATTAGGGATGCACCGAATATCAAAATTGCCGAATGACGAATACCGAATTAGTAACCGAATTCTGTTACAGCCGAATAACAAATACCGAATAAATAACCGAATACTGATCCTGCTGAATACCGAATATTCAGCCACCGAATATCAACATAAAAGAAACCTACTTGTCAAATTGATTTCAGTAAAATAATTATTATTTAAATTTTATAAAATACCTATAAAATCAATATCACAAAGAATCTTTGGTGTTTGGAATTTGGAAACTTTACTGTGCCTTATTATAGCCTAATTAAATTAAAATTAAAATTAAATTAAATATTTGAGGGCGTTTTAATTTTAAAATTTGTGTGTTCATTATTATGTGTGAATACTATGTGATGGAAAACATTTCACTTCAGTAATAAATATTCGTATTTGAGTGTTGGTCCTTGGAATTTTATAGTTCAGTCGTAGAATATCCGCCCGGCAAGTGGAAGACCCGGTTTCAATTCCCGGTCATAGCAGACTTTTTTATCGTTTCAAAATTATTCCCAACATTACAGCTTAAACCTGTCTGCATAGGATCATCAGATCGCTTTATTCCATCAGAAAAGAATTGATTTGTCAATTTTCCGTACGATTAAACGAGTGTCGTCACGTTAGCCTTCATTGATTCGAATTGACGTCACGGTAGCTCCTTCTTTCAACGTCAACTTTAGAGGCGGTAAACCTGAAGAGGTTAGAGACGCCAGATATTCGGGTTGGTAACATAACATGATTTCATCATTGTCTGTGCCGTCTCCGTCTACGGCTGTTGCCCAACTGTGTCCCTCACAGATAATTTCGTCTCCTGGTAATCTATCCAAAACCTTTTTGTTCAACGAATTTACTTCATTGTTTCTCGGAGCGAGAAGTACGCTGGTTCTCAACGACTCTTTAGTGACGGCGAGGCCGTAGAGAGCGGTGACTAAATCGTCTGAGCACAGCATTTCTGGGGGAACAATCAATCGATCTACTTTACCGTTGCCAAGGTCCAACAGCAACTGACTGAAAGATTCGGCATCTGCTCGCATGTTTTGCTTTAGATTAAAGCGTTTAAATAAACGCCAGAGAGGAGAACTGGTTAACATTGCCTTCACTATCTGGCACCTCCACGCCCTTTTCACTACAAGTAAAAACTGACGAAAATCGCACGCCCAACAGTATATATTTGCCTCCGAGGGGCTCGTGACTTCTCATAATGTCTCCGAGTGTCACGTCGATCATTTGTAAAGCTACAGACGGAATTATGGAAGCTTCGTCCCAAATAACAAAACCAACTTCTTAAGAGTTTTTACGCTTTCTTGGTTGAGGGGACGGGACCAATATTTTCATCTGCAGTCATATGAAGAGGCAATTTAAAGACAGGGTGAGCTCTTTTCCCATCGGGGAGAAGAATTGCGGCTATTCCCGTCCAGGCCACAGAAACGATTTTTTATGCGAGTGCTTTTGGTGATGATATAGGCACTTGGTCTTGGCCCTGATAGGGGCTTTCAAATATAAGGAAGAGTTATGCCTGATAAGGGCTCTTTTGCATGTGAATATGAAGAAAATAATGATATAATCTCCAATATAGTTAGAGTGCGACTGCCGGGAAACTTCGGCTGCCTCTCGCATGGCAGAGCTAGGATAACTGCGCCTGCACACAACAGTTATTTTCCATTCACGCGTCACTGAGCCATTCCATTAGAAGGGAGGGGGGAGACCTCGGCTGCATCGCCTGGTAAGGTGGTGGTGGGGAGAGTACTGAAACTACGCTCCTGCGCATAACAGTCATTTTCCGATCACGCGTCACTTAGCGCTTTGGAAGATTATAATATAGAAGGATATATGTGTATATACGGGGTGTCCCGAGAAACGTGTGCATAATATCTGGTGGTGATTCCTTGGAATATTCTGCGCGAAAAAGTCTATATGAAAGTGTCGAAATCGTTACAGAACTACGAGCACTTCAAGTTCGAACTCCGATTTTTGTTTTGTAAATAACTTACGTAATGTACATCGCACAAACACATTATTTACACCTTAAAGAGACGCAATTTTTTATAAACGAAAATTTGAGTTGCAAACAAAAACGTTGGAGAAAAGTTTAGTCAAAGTCTGACCTCAAAAACACTAGTTTTCGTTACGCTGATTTTTGATAAAAGCTAATAAAACCTTTTTGCAAAATGCTTACACCAACCATACAAATTTCACATGCTGACCATTTCCCTTCTCGAGTTGTAAGCGAAAATGTCTACAACCACGCAACTGTACTTATACCTGTTCCGGCAGAGCAGCACCAGAAAGTACATTGTTGTACAATATGCCTCCCTGTTCCTTGCTGACCTCAGACATTACGTAAGGTATTCACAAAACAAAAATCGGAGCTTAAACTTCAAGTGCTCCTAGTTCTGCAACAGTAAAGGTTTCGACACATGATTATATAGACTTACAATATATATATATATATATATATATATATATATATATATATATATATATCATAGTTAGTCTGTCCGTAGACAGGTCCGTGTTTATTCATGATTAAACCTGGTCCTACATATAGTCCTATTTTCCGGTGCCCTCTTCTTATCTTGATAACTCTCTTTCCCTTTCAAATCGTCTATCAGCTGAAACCTTTTCCTATTTCTTCCCTTTTTCCATCTAGTTTTCCTTCACGTCTTTAATCATACTCTCTCTCCTCAGGCAATTTCCAACCCAGTTTATCTTTCCTCTTTCTAATAGTCTGTATAATCATTCGCTTCTCTCCTACTCTTCGTAGCACTTGATCGTTTTTCATCCTATCTGTTGAATTTAACTTCATCATTCTCCTCCAAGTCTACATTTCAAAGCATCCCAAGCATTTGATGTAATTTTTCCATAGCGTCCATGTTTCTGCCCCGTACAAAGTTATACTCCATAAATAGCATATTATGAGCTTCTTTCGGATATCTTCCCTTATATTTCCCGTAAGTAGGTGTTTCTTTCTTGTTAAATCCGCTTTTACTTTTCTATTCTGGTCCATCCGTAGGTACATTTTTCTTCCGTTGTTATGACGCTTTCAAGGTATTTATAGTCTAAAACTTGTTCTTAAGGCTTTCCTCCAATACTTATGTTCAGATTCTCTTCTCTACCCGATACTCAAATGACCTTGGATTTTTCTGTATTTATTTCCATACCATATTTTCTACCTCTTCTTACTAATCTCTTTATCATTTTGTAACGAGCCGGGTAAACGGCTGGACTGTCCCTCTAAATTTATGGAGGGTATTCGGAGAAGCGGCCGTTCTTCCCCTGCTGTGTTCTTCCGGGAAGGTATAGGCGGTTATGGTTCCGCCGCATAACCCTGGACCCTTTTGTTGTTTCCGAGTATGGACCACCAAGACAAGAGACGGAGACAAGGGGGCACCTTGACCCTTCCAGATGGTGGTGGCAAAGGACGCCTTCTCTCAAAAAAGGGTCTTCTTGAACGAGAAGGGGTGCAGAGTCGGGAAGGCGGGCGAAGGGAGCGGACCGAGGAGCGGTGATGGAGAAGGGTACGAAGTGTGGAGAGTATCGATAGGCGGACCGAGAGAGCGATCCGTGGAGTTTGCGAAGAGGAAGAAGTGGTACGGCACCATTTGGAGGCCGTCATTCGCGGACTAAATCGTGAAGCAGTTTTTGTGTTTCTCTCTCTCTCTCTCACAACGCCCCCAGGGCAAGACCCCTCGCGAGGTCCTGACCCTAAATAAACCTCAGTTACGCTACTCCCGCCGGCGCGTAACAATTTTCTGGAGTTCCACTTCTTTCCTTGTAAGAAGTACTTGATCATCCGCGTATTTTACTCTCCTTATAATCCTTCCTCCAATTTTGAAATCTCATGTGCCTTCTAACGCTTCTTGCATTAGACTTTCTCCATATATATTGAATATGGTCGGCGATAGGCATCAGTCCTGTCTTACACCTCCACCGATATTTACTCCGCAGGTGTCCGCATCCGCCAACATGATATTTCCAAATTGAATCACATGTAGATTCATGATCAGTCTCCTGTCTTTCCAGTCTACGCCTATATCCTTTAATGTCTTCATCAACATTACCCAATTTACTCTATCAAAGGTTTTCTCCCAGTTTACGAAATATACGCAGATATCTTGACTGTACTCTATTGCCCTATCTCATATGATTCTAACTACCACTATAGCTTCTCTAGTTCCTCGTCTTTTTCTGAAACCGAATTGATCTTCCCCTCGCATTAATTCCGCCATTTTCTCCAGCTATTTATTAAGTATCTTCGTGATGATCTTCGAAGTGTGTGACAGAAGGATTACTGTTCTGTAGTCTTTAAACTGCATTGCCTTTTGCTTCTTCTTAAGAGGGATCATTGTTACTTCTAGGATATCTCGATGCCACTCTCCCGTGTCCTAGATCTTATAGTTTATTCCGCGATCGCTTTTAGCCCTTCTGATCCCATGATTAAAGTACCTCAACCGGTATTCCATCGCTGCCTGTGGCTTTCCCTTTCTTTAGTTCCACTATCGCTTTTTCTACTTCGATCTCCATAATACTTGGACCTAAGTTGTCTTCTTCAATTTTTTCCTCATCTTTCAGTTCTATTTTTGCCGATCCTGCATGCTTGGTGTTCAGTACCTTAATGTATTCTTGCCATATCTGGGCTACATCCTCTTTTTCTGAGACTGTCTTCCCTTCCGTATTCATAATTCCTTTACCACGAATTCCATTAGACTTCCTATCTTCTAATACCAGTGCCCTAGTGTACGGCATATCGTACCGTTCTAACTTCTCCATTTGTTGTATTTCATCACATTTTTCTTTTATCCGATTTTCTCTAGCTTTATCTGTTACCCTTCTCAACTCATTGTTTATACTTATATAGTTGGCTCCACCTTCTTCACTTTTAACGTTTTTCCATTTTCGTCTCTCATCCATTTTCTCCAGCATTTCCTTAGTTATCGATTTTTTTATCATTTTCTTTTCTTGTTATATATATATATATATATATATATATATATATATATATATATATATATATATAGATGAGGGGTTTTCAATAAATAAGATTCGGGAGCCTCTTAAATTCAAATGTTTATTTACAGAAATGAGAGCTACATTAAAAACTAGCGACATTATTCCTCTATTTCTGAACATAGTCTACTACCACATTCAGGCATTTTCCACAGCTCCAACTTTTCGAATCCCTCTGCGAATATATCGGTGCACAGCGTACAAAGGAAATGGCGCACAGCTTCTTGAATCTCCGTGTTGTTTCAAGAACGCTTACCTTCCAACTCCTTTTTCAAAGCCAGGAATAAATGGAAGTGACTTGGAGCTCAGAGCTTTGGTCCAGTCTTTCCGAACCCTGACGTCACTTTCTGGTAGGCCAGAACGTCAGAAGTAAGGGTGTGGATGTTTGCCAATGGACATCTCCGTTGTTTCGGCTACCTCACGCACTTTAACCCGCCCGTTTTCTTGAATCATTTGGTTCATTCGCTTCACACCGGCAGTATAGGGATGGACAATTCATTAAACAGACTCGTTCCCCCTTCACTGAACAGACGACACCATCTTCGCACCATTTGCTCCGACAACACGTCTTCTCCATACAATTCCTCCAGTTTATTGTGGATGGCGCTTCCCAACAAGCGCCGCACCCACTCGTACCGGACGACATCCCGCACCTCCTCTTTACATCACGTCGCCAACACACGAACGTTCGCCATCATGTCTGAACTCACAGTGTAGCGGGCACGCTCGGTGCTGCATGCTGTCCGGTTAAGCGGCCGCCGTGCATTACCAACAGCTGGCAGCACCACGATGGGTACCAGGAGAA
The DNA here is from genome assembly GCA_028673005.1 of Tanypteryx hageni. Classification (NCBI taxonomy): domain Eukaryota; kingdom Metazoa; phylum Arthropoda; class Insecta; order Odonata; family Petaluridae; genus Tanypteryx; species Tanypteryx hageni. The sequence continues at coordinate 126,288,800 of CM054113.1, read as the reverse complement.
GTAGATGAAGGATATTGATAATTTTTAATGAGCTCTCATTTCAGTAAATGAATTGTTGTGGATTTATGAGGCTCCCGAAACTTATCTCCCTCACGTTCGACTTTGGGCCGCTCTTAAACAAGCTTTATAAAAGAGTGGAAGAATCGAGAACTATTTACGACTGACTGTAATGCTATTTTGATAAGCTTTCCGAGTTGGTATTAATTTAAAATTTGGTAGGAATATATGATTCTTATTGTAAAATCCATTTGCGAAAAAATCTTCAAATAAGACCCGGGTTCGACTCCAGTAGATAATTTCTATTTCCCATTAGATAACATGTAAACATCGATATTTCGACTTACAGGCTTTTAGTGTTTTGCAAATTAAATTAGAAATAATTGACCTACGATCTTCGGATCTAGACAGTTTAACGAAAAGTAAATCAAGTTTTTTTATTATAAATCGTCAAATTTTGCCTACGATACAAAATCGGTCAAGTTCTACGTTTAAATCACTGGAAAATTTGGAGGTTTTAAGGTTGCCTTTCTGACCGTGCCAATGTTTAATATCGGGATTGTATTATCGTCACAACCCTTATACTACATGCGTAAGGAAAGCGTACTTGGAAAGATTTAATACGTGAGAGAGATGATGAAAGAAAGGAGTGAGACGGAGGAGAGAGAGGGAGTGAGACAGAGAAGGAGAGATATGGAGGGGGAGAGAGGGAGACAAAAATGGGAAGAGAGAGAGAGATAGGTAGTTAATGTTCTTTATTAGGGCGAGATTGAGACTAGGAAGTATATTTTTCCAAAGGAGAGGGAGGGAAATCGAGGGAGAAGGAGAGATAGTAAGGAAGAGAGAGATAAAGGGAGGTAAATGGAGGTAGATAGTCTTTATTAGGGCGACATTGAGAATAGGAAGTCTACTTTCCAGAGAAGGAGAGAGAGGAATAGGGAGAGTGAATTGGAGGGAAGGGGATGGGAGAGAGGAAGAGAGAAAAGGAGGAAGAATGGGAACTACCCTAAATTTTACACTTAATCCACGCATACCCTTCACATTTGACAGGTAATTACGTTAGTATGTATATAAACGTTACGATAAACGAGAAAGGCGAGTGTTAGAAAATATTTATAATGGAGGGATAGATGGGAAAATAGTGACTCAACGAAAGAGTGGATATTCAGCAGAGAAATTAAGACAGAGATAAACGAGATAAAACGTTAAACGGGAAGAGGAAACAAATAGATCGAGAGGGAAATGAATTAAAGAAGATAGGGAGAGAAGAGGGGAGAAATAAAAAAACGCTATATCTGTATGACTTAAGTTGGAAGGAAGCAAATTTGTATCTGCGACAGATTGCCTCTTCCATACTTATGAGCACGATACTATTGTTTTTGCAGTTGTAGCGTCCTTCTGTGTTTCTAATGACTATTCGATTGCTTGAGATCCCTTGCGCTCACCAGTTTACGGTCGTCTGAATATTCATCGAGCAGAGGGAAGGGGAAGGCAGAGAATCCGTGTACAGCTGGAACAAAATGAAGGAAAGACTGAGGGAAAGGAAAGAGAGAAATGAGAGAGGAGAGTGAGTGAGGAGATTAGTGAAGAGAGGAGAGGGGAATGAGGAATAATGTAAAGTGTAAAAGAAAATAAATGAGGACGAAGAACTTTGGAAAAGTTTTGGTTGTTGCATGGTATATTGGTTGGTGCACAGATGTGATTTATTTTCACTGAAACGCAACACCGTTCAGGCAAAAGAAAGCAAAGAATTTTTAAAACTTATTTGCTCATATACACCAAGTTATATTGCAATATCGAATAAACAAATTCAATCGATTATATAATAATGAAAAGTATCTTTTCATTTATAAGAACCTCCCATACGTATTTTGACATTGCTTGCGTTCGGGTGACTCATTCATAGAAAGATATTTTGAGGAGATACACAAATATGATCAAGAGGAATACTCTATGAGTAGGTAATCTCGTGGTGCAAAATATTTACCATTTCAGTTGGAATTGGTAGCTTTTTGCTTGATAGTAGTTATAGTAGTTAGCAAGTTAAAATCAAATGCTAAAATTGACATCAGTAAGTTAAGGTTATGCATAAGCTCTATTAAATAAAATTATATATAAATAGGTTGCAAAGAAGACTTGAATAACTATCCGTCAATCAGCCTGCTTCCATCAGTCTAAAAAATATTCAGAAAAAATGCCACTACGCGCCTTCAAAAGCACATTGATTTCGCCCAACCCAGAGAACGATATATATTGTATTGGACGTTTATTAAAACAGAGTGTGGAAGAAAAATAAAAGATTGAAAGAAGTACCAATGATGGAAGATAAACTTTCCTATGATGGCCGAATTTAAGAGATTTACAGTTTTTTGCATAGAAAATAAATAACAATCTGATCCCATCATTATAAATAAAATATGCGATTCGCAAAATGGCTAATCAAAAACATCGAAATGAGTTGACTGCTCTGGACGCTGGTTTTTAAATATTGTTCATAACTTTCGCGAAATTGTTCGAGTTCAGAGACTGCGGTTGAAGAGACATGAATGGCGAGGAAGATGAAAGTGTCAGACACACGCAGCGTCGCAGAGCGAGAGAGAGAGAGAATATTTTACGCAAGTGGATTATCAAAAATAAAGCCATTCGTCCGTTCTGGTTTCTCGAATGTTGCATATTATAATACATAGAATAGGGAATAATGTTTTATATAGCAAAACAAAATAATTTTCGTATTTGTGACGACCTCCTGCATCTGGACAATAGTTAAAATTGCTATCCTTGATGTATTCAAATTACCAATAGGTGGCGTAAACGAAAAAGAAACTCTTGACTACGTTTCTGTTTCCTTTATAAGAAAAGCGACATTTGTTCACAAAAAACCCAGATGGTGATATCGGGGGAAGGGGTCATGGCAATTAAATTTCTGCCGTTGTTGGAGTTTCATTCGGATTCAGACCGGTTTTTAGGCAAATTCAGGAAAAGCTTGCACGGTATTATTTATAATATAGCGTTGCTTTAATGTAGAGCAGCAAAACGATTGAAAATGAAACTCACAAATTTGCTGAGCCGCCACTCGAACCGGAACCGAATATTGTTATTCTATTCTGAACCGCGGAACAAATTAGAGGTGAGTGAGTGGGGTTTGGGAATCGTTTGAGATAGGAATTGTTGGGATATTTTATTTTTCTAATTAAATCGTTAGACAAAATTAATAATTATCATTCTTATGCATCCGATATTAGTTCCCAAATATTTCTATTGTAACAGTTATAATGGTAATGATATCATTCACATACCATATCTGCAGCAGAATTCGAACCAGCGATCATGGCATTCGGAACCAAACAGGCTAGCTACCTATATGCCAAGGCTGGTAGGGTCATCTTCATTTATTCATCATCATATGTAGTCTGTCAGTAGACAGGTCCATGGTTATTCATTTTTAACCTGTTTCTTCATATACTCCTATTTTCCGCTGCCCTCTTCATATCTTGATAACACTCTTTCCCTTTCAAATCGTCTATCAACTGAAACCTTTTCCTAACTCATTCCCTTTTTCCATCCAGTTTTCCTTCTAACACGTCTTTAATCAAACTCTCTTTCCTCAGGTAATGTCTAACCCAGTTTACCTTTCTCTTTCTAATAGTCTGTATAATCATTCGTTTCTCTCCTACTCTTCGTAGCGCTTCAGCGTTTTTCGTCCTATCTGTCCATTATATCTTCAACATTCTTCTCCAAGTCCACATTTCAAAGCTTTCCAAGTACTTGATGTCTCTTTTCCTTAGCGTCCATGTTTTCCCCCCGTACAAGGCTATACTCCATACATAGCATTTTATGAACCTCTTGCGGATATCTTTCCTTATATTCCCCATAAATAGGTGTTTCTTTCTTGTGAAAGCCGCTTTTGCTTTTCTATTCTGGTCCTGATCTCATCCGTATATTTTGCTTCTGTTATTATGATGCTTCCAAGCTATTTATAGTCTGAAACAAGTTCTAAAAGTTTTCCTCTAATACTTATGTTCAGATTCTCTTCTCTACCCGATATTCGAATGATCTTGGATTTTTCTTTATTTATTTCCATGCCGTATTTTCTATCTGTTCTTACAAGTCTCTTTATCATTTTCTGGAGTTCCTCTTCCTTCCTTGCTAGAAGTACATGATCACCCGCGTATTTTAGTGTTCTTATAATCCATCCTCCAATTTTGAAATCTCCTGTTTTCTAACGCTTTTTACATTAGACTTTCTCCTTATATATTGAATATGATCGGCCATAGGCAGTAGCTTTGTTTTACTCCTCTACTAGTATTTACTCCGCAGGTGTCCGAATTCTCCAACCTGAATTTACAACTTGATTCACATATAGATTCTTGATCACCCTCCTGTCTTTCCAGTCTACACATATATTCTTTAATATCTTCATCAACATTAGCCAATTTACTCTATCGAAAGACTTCTACTAGTCTACGAAACATACGCAGATATCTTGGCTGTTCTCTATAGGCCTTTCTCATATGATTATAACTACCCCTATAAGATCTCTAGTTCCTCGTCCTTTTATGAAACCGAATTGATCTTCCCCTAGCATTTATTCGGCCTTTTTCTATAGCCTTTTTTAAAAGAATTTTCGTGTTTTCCTCATCTTTCGGTTCTATTTTAGCCGATCCTGCCTGCTTGCTGTGTTGTTCCTTAATGTATTCTTCCCATACCTGTGCTACATCGTTCGTTTCTGAGACTAACTTTCCATCCGTATTCATAATTCCTTTACCACGAATTCCATTAGATTTATTTTCTTCTAATTGCAGTACCCTAGCGTGCATCATATTGTACCGTCCTAACTTCTCCATTTGTTGTATTTCATCACATTTTTCTTTTATCCAATTTTCTCTAGATTAATTTATTATGAATTATTTAATCACATTGTTATAAGAAATATTTTGGTATTTATTTAATTCTATCTTCAAAATTAATGGATAAACTTGAATAAAGTATTGAAATTCATGCAATTCATAACCCTCTACTTTCTCTCTCTTCCTGCTTCCCACTCTCTTCCCTCTACCTCTCTGTCCGTTTGAGCAACATCTCTGGAATCCTGCAACTTGGAAAAACAAAATTGTCAGGATATGGTGTTCTACATGAAGGCTACACATGGTACAAATTGGTGGCTTTAGGAGCAGCTGGTGGAGAGTAATCAGTGTCTTTTACCAACCCCTCAGTTTCAACTCTACCCCCATAAGATAAGCATAATTTCGGTAGAGGGTATTATAAATTTGTATTTTTAATTTGTTAAAATTAAGATAGGAGCTCGGGACATAAAAACCTCTGCAGCCGGCTGAGATTTTTATTTAAAAAACTGAATTCAAATCCTTATCGAATGAGAAAATGTTTTCGAATACATAATAGAAGGAAAATTATTCGGTTTTCTACAATGTGAAATAGCAACTGCTATAGCAACATGTCCAATGCTTTTAAATGGAAAACTTGTTTTGACATTTTAGAAGGAGAAGGGGGGTTGCTATTAGATAGCGTTGATATAATGCTTTTAAAGGGAATTTATCGATAATATTACGAGGCTGTAGACCTCAACCAAAGCTGTAATCTTATGATGATGTAATATTTATTGCTAAAAATACTATAAAAGCGTCTTATGTAATTTATTTTCGTCATTTATTCCCTCACATTTTTAGGCGTTCTTTACCAGCGAAGCAGTAATAGCGGAACGCCTTATGGGCACGTCTGGTCCGTCCGTTCGTCGTAACTTTCATCTGCTATACTGCTGGACGGATTTCAATTAAATTAAGCAGTAGTAATCCTTATTAAAATTTATCGCCCAATTGCGATTATGAACTTAGTCCGTCAATTAGAACTTCCACTTTACATAATTATTTTAATAAACACACTCGCGTCTCGATAAATGGTATCCGTCAAGCAACAATGAAATACCAAACGTTTCTCTCCCCAGTTCTTATACGATGTGTAAGGTATAGATTAAAGAATTTAATCGGCTAGAGAATAACCTTTACTACAAAAAAGTAAACGAGACCACACACGAGTTATAGTGTCGGAGATAGAAATTCTAGAAAATCTCGCGAAAAGCATCGCACATTTTGTTTAACATCGATCGCGAAGACGGTTCTCTTGGACAACAATTAAAAATCCATATTTCTCTCCCAAGCTCTTATATGATCTGTAAACTTTATTTGGAGGAAGAATAACATTTACTACAAGATAGTCCCTGAGACCATATAATTACGGATTATAATTTCGGTGATAAAAATTCGACAATCGCCCAATACCGTTTCATACGTATTTCTCATTAAGAACGCCTTTGAAATATCTGTGTATTCCATTTATGGAGTATACTTTTCCATCTTGTTCTGCGACCATAATTTATCCCCAAGAACGTGTCCCCAATATTTTTATATCATTAGATTTCAATTTGTGTCATTTTGGTTAACGTCGCATTTTCAGGAAATGCTTCCTCGATGTAAATCGATGACATTCTGTTTTTTGTGCAGCGTAGAGTCAAACAGTGGTCTCCTCATCAGCGTCCTATCAGGCCATTATAAAGTATGTCAGCCTTGCTTATATTATGTGCAAGTTTTTCTGCCAAATCAACCTCTTAGGCTATTATCGCCGACCAGCATTGCTTGTGTGTCAAAATTTTTCGCTGAACAATGCGTTTATTTTTAGGAATAGACGTAAATATACCGTTGAAGAAATCAGCTGGTTTCTTATTATTTAGTTATAAGTGTATGAAAATATCCGCCAAGATTCCAATTCATACTTTAGTCTTTATAACAATGGAAAATTGGGTTTTAATCAATTTTGGAAACGGTAAATTTTTCAGGAACGCATCTCTGGCATGAAGAGTGGAGTTATCGAGCATAGAAGACACTCCAATAAGCCAGCAATTTTTTTAATTTGGTGGCATTATGAATACTATTAGGATGTTCTACGTCGGCGATCGGATCGAAAGAGTTGTGAAAGTCATTTTTATCAGAGGTAGCAGATTACTTTAGTCTAAGAGGAAGGAAGGGTCTACAGGCTTTTAAAACACCGAAATTCAAGCACACTTAACTCTGCTGTGGCCCAAGTAAAACTCTTTTCATTGAAGGATTGCCAATACGTTAATTTGTATAAAAAGATCACTTTTTCAATTATCTCGGATTGCAACTAAGAAAAAAATTGGCCTTAAACCAAACTTTTCTCAGTCCCATCTGACGTCTGTCGCTGTTTCGGCTGGCAAGCAAATTTGTAAGAAATATTATCATATTCGCTATGCTCGCTTAATCAATGCTCTCAAAGTGAAAGAGTTTTCAAAGGTAGTACATAGTGGTAGCAGGAAGTGGACCTGTGGCAATAAAACGGGATTTTAATAACTCTCGCATACAAATAGTGAATATTTGCCGTAAAATAGAGTCGCTAAAATCCAGTGAAGCTAGAATTTCTTATACTTCTGTATATATATATATATCGAGATTTTAAATAAATACTTATTTTTTGAAAAAGAGACTCGATTTTTCTATGGTTATCGAGGTACAATAAGAATGCGTTTTCTAAATAATTGTTTTCAATAACAAAACCGGAGTTCAATATTCTATATAAAGCATATTACTCCAACACCGATACTCATTAAACAACTTTAACATCCTCCGCTTTAATCAGGCCCTGATTCCTCTCCGAGTTTGACATGCCTGCACTGGAGATTTAGTATTAACAGAGTCAAGTGATTAGTGCGTAAGGAGAAAGAAATGCATAACCTGATTGTAAAAAGTACCTACACAAAAAAGCGGTCATATTTCCTAACCGATAACGAATATATGAATATTAAAAAATGAGTTAAATAATTTGAGTGAGAGAAACTTAATGCGTTTGTTTTGTATTTAATCTCGCCAAATATATATAAAATATATGCTTCCAAACGATAGTAACAAAAATGAGGTACTGATAGAAATTAAGAATCAAGTGACGATGAAACAAACGTTACAGCAGCAGCAAAAATTGGTCTACAGCGGCTCTGTATTATCAAGAAAACCAAAGAAATGAGGAACAGGAAAACCTCTGGACGTTTGGGTTTGGGATCGGTTTGTAGCTTGTTGAAAAATAGCGCATATATTTGATTGACGATACAGATATCAAAACAAGTTTTCCTCAGTTTTATCTCAGGTACAGATGAAATTCTTTGTATTCTTTTCAGAACCGATTAACTGATTGAAATTTTAGTTTTAATCAGTTAATCATTGAATAATATTTAAAAAATATCATTCATCAGTTTTCCAACACCTATGCATTAACTACTTATTCGCAGTAATAGCTTCTTTTATTCTACCGGGAAGCTGGGATCTCGCAGCAAGAGCTACAAATGCTGGGTATGAAGAGAAGAGGGGGAAAGTGAAGGGAGTGAGTGTTTGAGGGGGTGATATTGGAAGCGCGATGTAGAGGGGAGGATCGGGTTAATAAGAGCACGAGGGAAGATTTTATTGGGCTTTTCTCACATTCCTTGTAACTTTCGAAGTCCTACTAAGAGTGAACGCCTAATTTAGGCCTTCGCCTTCCCGACCGCTCCCCTTCCTCCCTCCCTCCCTGTTACACGCATTCTCCTCCTACTTTCCAATCGTTCCACTCCTTTCCTGAGGCAATAGATTATATTCGGGCGTAATGACGCGAATCTAATTGAGTCTCCGCAAAGTTTACGAGGGCTCGGAGTTTTGGTCGCGAAAGAGTCGTGCTGAGAGAGAGGGAGAGAGTGTGGGGTGGCATAGGGGAGAGAGAGGGAGTTAGGAGAGTACGTAGGGAGAAAGAGGGAGAGAGTGAGGGGAGAGGTAGAGGAGAGGGGGAGGGAGAGAGGGAGAGAATGAGCGGGATGCAGGGGAGAGAACGAGACAGAGAGAGAAATGGAGGGAGAGGGAGAGAGGTGGAGGGAGAGAGGTGGAGGAAGAGAGAGGGAGGGAGAGAAAGAGGGAGAGAAAGGGAAAGAGAGAGGGAGAGAGAGTGATAGAGGGGAGTGAAGGAGGAGCGTAGAGAAAGGATGGAGTGGGGATGAAGGTGGAACTGGCATTATAAAGGGAGGTGTCACAGGGAAGAAGTATAGACATCGTTCTGTATTTAAAATAGCAAGAATTTCATTACTGCATAACGCAATAGTATCGCCTATTTTGAGGTGATTATATTAACATTATCTTATAGTATATTACAATATTTTAATACAAAAGATACAAAGTACATCATTTGAAAAATAATAACTTATGTACTTGTAAAATATTTAAAATCATATCTGAAATCCATATATCCATATATCCATGAAAAAGAATTTTAAAAACCAATCATAATTGATTAATTTTTTTTTACAATTAACTTTTCACATACACTTTCAATCGGTTTTTGTCTTTGATGCGTTTGTTTTATTGTAAGATTAGTGAAAATTCACTTGAAAGCACAAGTCCAACAATGCAAATATCTGAGATCAACAGTGCCAGCACCGTTAGGAAACTCCTTTTTAAAATGTTGAAAAATAGGAGCAAATCAAATATAAACTCAAATTATGAGCAAACACGAATTAAGCAATAGAATCGAAACTAAGAATAAGAATCTTAATTTCTTTCTACGTGAAATAGTGCAAATCACGAGTCCAAGTCTCGATCGTAAGAACAAAAAGCTGATCTTTATAGGGAGAATAGTTCGATATAACTCCGAAAAAGTAAAATAATTATGTTATTTATCATTGGTTCGACCGCAGGTCGAATATGCGTCAGCTGTGTGAGATCTCTATGAAAAGGGACTCACTAACGGGATAGAAAAGGTTCAGTGCAGGGCAGCTAGATTTGTAAAGAGAAACTACGATAGTAAAAAAGCGTAACATCAATAATAGAAAATCTGAAATGGACATAGTTAGAGGAACGTAGGCTGCAGGCTAGATTTAAACTACTGGAAAAATTTATGTTGGAGGGATTAGCAAATGAGGTAGTAGGACTTATCAGAAGCCCGACGTATGTCAGAAGGCAGATTAGCTCGAATAAGATTCGCGACATCGATTGTAGAATGGAGCGATATAGAAGATCGTTGTTCCTTAGGACGATAAGAGAACATAATAGGAAAAGACAATGTAGGAAAACTAGGGACTTTTGGTGCACTACACTCCCTGCCATCCACCAAAAAGGTGACTTTTAGGGTATCATGTAGACGTAGATGTAGATATTTTAAAATGTTAAAGACTGAAGGTCTACACATCGTATTCCAGCCGATTATGTGTTAATCAAATGTAAAAACGAAAACTTTCCTGATATCGTACCCATGCCTTTTCGGGAGACGACTAGCCGCTTAAATCCTGCAAGAGTTCGCGCCGTGTATTCAGGCGAAATATTTCTCGAAATCGAACAGACCGTTCTTGATTTATTTGCGTTTATACTCGGAAGTGACGTCACTCGACGATTAATCTGTTTTTGTCCTTCGTGCATTTTATTATAAGTTTAGTGCAAATGCACTTGAAACCTGAGTCTAACAATGCAAAAATCCGAAATGAACCGGAGAAAATCAAATATAAACTCGAAATATGAGCAAACACCAATTAAACAACAGAATCGGCGGTAAGAATAAGAATCTTCATTTATTTCTGCGTGAAATGGTATAAATCTCTAGTCAGTCCTGATCGTAAGATATTTTAAAATGTTAAAGAATAAACGTCTACATAACGTATTCTAGCCGATTACGTGTTAATCAAACGCATAAACGAAAACTATCCAGGTATCGGACCCATGCCTTTCCGGAGGACGAATGCCCATTTAAAAACTGCAGGAGTTCGCGCCAAGTATTCAGGAGAAAGATTTGTCGAAATCGAGCCAACCGTTCCCGATTTATTTGCGTTCATGCCGAAAAGTGACGTCACTCGAGGCTTCAGGCCTAGGCACTCAGGGACGCACGCAGAGACGCAGGCAGAGTCACAGTTACTAACTTAAAGCATCGTTCATTCCTACCGGTCCATTCTGACGGACAATTATAATACAATCGGTGGCATAAGATTCAGGGAAAAATTCGTATTAAGCCAGTTGTACACTAACGAGGGCAACATTGTTCCATTCAGCAATCGATGCAACTCTATATTACATCCATGAGATGGGAGCAGCACATTTTTATTTGTGTCTTTGATAGGTTAGATTCAAGCTGCACAGTCGTGACTTGTATATTCGGAAGCTTGAAACTCCTTTCGCCCCCTTAGATCCTTTTGCCACCTTTTGCCCTCTCTTCCTCGCTTTCGATCCCTCTTCGCCCCCTCAGCTCCTTTCCTCTCTTTCGCTTCGTCGATACTTTGGGAATTCTTTCTGAATCTTGGTGAAGAAAATGATGGGTTCAGAAACTGTTGAAATTCGCGGGCGATGTATCGTACAATCACGCAAACTTTCCGACATACTATGCTTACGCATATTTGGAATAAATTACCGATTTCCTATCTGGCCATGAAACACGTCAATACTATCACCCAGAAATGAAGTTGACGTGAAAAATAAAGCAATGATTTAAACGTTTTCTGGTACAAGTAAGATAGATCGGGTTGAGAATTTACGTTATGATGACCCCTACCCAACATAACTTTTGAACTGTATAGATACATCTGGGCTAACTTCAGTTGATAAAACTTTGAAAGTTGTAATTTCAATGATACTATGAACTCTAAATATGTTAACCTCATACGATCATTATAGAGGTAGTATCCGCTTTGCTAAAAGTACTGTCAAAGATGTGATGATAACACGTGTAAAGCTCTAGCCCTTATATTGTGATTTACCATTCCATTAAAAAGAACCCAATTTCTATTAAGACCAGCCTTTTTATTGACAATTTATAAATCACAGATTTAGAAAGGAAAAATTGTGATCTTCACACAACCAATATTATCCTGCGGACAATCGTACTCTCATGAGTGTATATATTCAGTAATTTGAAAGCAGTAAAACCCACTGGACAACCATTTATCAGGAATGATGATGAAAGAGAACATTTTTATCACAATTAAATACATATCATCATGTATAAAACGTTTCTCGAAATTTCCCAAAGTGGAAATGTGTGTTCTGCACTGGCTGAATAAAAATTAATGCAAGAACGGCTAATAATTTAAGAGAGAGATATGATAACTCTCTATATAGGATGCACTTGATGAAACTATCATTTCACAGGACTCATTAGAGATCTAATAGCCATTAATATTTGCTCTGTTTAACAAATTTTGTTCTCCGTCGTTATAGGCTTTAACACCTTAGTTAAAAGTGTATTTGGATAAACAATTCTGTTAGATATTTAGTTATTTAGAGGAAGGTTCCTTATGGCGAAGACTTGGAGAGCGCTTATAGAATTAAAATTAAACTCATTAATGGATGCAGTAAAAAAGGGTGGTTCAATTATGACAAAAACTGGGCTTTCAGGATGAAAGAGAGAGAAAAAGATAAAACATTTTTCCTCTAGGTTCTCTTCCTGGATGGTTATTAAGTCTCCATATTAGTATACTTCGGCTATAAAATGCCATGTAAAGCCCACTATGTATTCAATGCCTTACAAGTGCTGGCTCCAGAGTTTAACCCGAGAGCATAAAATCGTTCCAACAAATGCGCAAACTCATCTTCGGTAAATTCTAAACAGCTTTTAAGACCATCGTGTTTCTTGATGAATACTGAATTTGATGGGCAAAGCAGAAGTAAATTCTTATATATAGTAAGATGAATGGATATCGGTGTTTTAGAAACGGGTCATAAGAAATTTAGAGGTATCTATAGTTACATCCAGTTGCTCCGTATAAAATACAAGAAAACAAAATGATATTTCCCATAATTAAACGAGGCATTTTCTGCACTAAAAGTTCTCAATCTTTAAGACGATAATTCTCAACGAATTATTTCTGTAGCAGATTTTTGTCTGGCAGATTCATCGCTCTATAAAAATGAAGGAGACGCTTTTATTAAAATATTCCATATATACAAAATGCGCTTTAAAATTCTCTTTTGTTTGATAAATCTATTCATGTAGAGAAAGATAAACAATTTTTATATTATCAAGTAATTCTTTCCAGGAAAATGTTCCAACCAAACTCTTTAGGAAATTTTTATTTACCATGGCTATATTGAATATTATTGCACTGAAATGGAACCTCCTATAACTTCCACGGTCAAATAATCGTCATAATATTGGAACAAATAGTTATTATGATATTTTATAGGTAAATATTTAAACAAAAGCTTAGATGGATCGATCTAGCTAATTATTATGATTATAGAATTTAAAATTACTTTAATTTTCACAAGAAATATATTTCTTTACGACCAACCACCTGATAATTCGTAAGTTTTTGGGACACCCGTATTAATAAATATATTTTGCAATGAAGTTTACATTTTTACGCTCTGATTCGAGTTCCACGACGTTAAAATCCCAACTTCATTGATAATATATTCTATATAATGTATTCATTTGCATAAAGTATTTATTTTTAAGTTTTATACATTTAGACATATAATGCTAATATGAATTAAAGATTCGACTTCAAACCGTAAATAAAGGAATTTAGCGAAGAAGAACGAGGCGAGTGTTTCGAGAGACATACAGATAATGATAGACCTATAAAATAAAAACTTCTAGGGAAATTGAAATGCATCTTTAGCTTACCAAAAATTTATCCTGGTTGAACAATCAATTTGGGATCTTACTTGAACAGAATACAGTCCATCATTCAACAACATGTACAAAACAAAATTAACAAACTGCACAGAAAGCTATTCTCCCTTAAAAATAAAAAATCAAGAAATAATTTTCACACCCACAAACAATTTCCCCACAACTTAGACAACCTTTTAAAAGTAAATTTTACAAATGAAGAACTCGAACTTCTCGGAAACGGCTTAAACCTCCACTAGAAGACCTTGTCGTAGACATCGAATCTTCCTTTAAAAAATTGCCGATAACCACAAAATATTCCATTAGAAATTCCGCATTGTCAAAAATAAAACAGAACCTCTCAAAAAAAACAAAAATGAAACGTCACAGCTTTTACTAATACATCAAAATTAAAACAATCATAAGGAGTGTACATTTTTGAAGGCTGATAAAGTAAAGACTGCCGTCATTTTATAAAAACAATAACATTACGAAAAGGTCGACAAGATAATAATAGTAAACGGCCCCTACACATATACGTCTTTCCAAAACTCTACTAAACAAAATGATATTAGACACCAAAAACACCTTAAAACATGTACCACTCTAATCACTAAGCAGCTCAGATACCAACTCCATACCACAAACCCCATCATCCCCAGAATGTACCGTTTACTCAAAATTCACAAACAAGACATTCCCTTCAGGCTCTTAGTCTCCTCGATCAACTCCCCAACATAAAATTTCCCGCTTGCTCAACGAACAATTTAAACAGTGGCCACTCACACAAGAATCGAACATCAAGAACAACACCCGCTTCATTAACCGAATTAAAAACCCAAGCCTCAAAGAAAAAAAATTCTTGTCTTCTTTGACGTAGTTTCCCTCTTCCCTAGTGTCCATATAGAAGAAACTTTAAAATTTCTAGAAACATGGCTCACAGAACAAAACCTAACACACAAAACACTAAGGGAATACATATAATTTACGCGCCTTTGCATGAACCAAAATTACTTAAAAATCAACAAAAAAATATACTGACAAAACCAAGGTACAACCATGGGTAACTTTAAAAAACAATGCAAAGACACATTTACTTACTTCCCTGAAACATGGTTAAGAAACATTGATGACGTCTTTGCAATTTTTGACACATCGAAAAGCAACATCACAAGCTTCTTACAATTAGAAAAACTTAACGAACAATTGGATTCCATTAAATTTACATACGAGAAAGAACATGATAAAATACTTCAATTCCTGGATTTACTCATAAAAAGACATGGTAACCGGAAATTCAACATCTACCGAAAACCCACACATACGGACACGTACGTGCCACATGATTCCAACCATCATATTGCACATAGGTTAACACCATTTCACTCCATGATACAGACTCCCACACAATACCCCCACTTGACATCAGCTACTGATGATGAGAGCTTGGCTCTCGAAATACGTATATAGCGCTTCGTTCTTCTTCGCTAAATTCCTTATTCTACGGTTTGGAGTCGAATCTTCAGTTCATAGACTTTCCCGCCGTAGTCTTATCATCTATTTATCATATAATGCTATATTAGGGTATTTTTTCTGCGACTTCAATCATTACCAGAGTCAATAGCTCCTCTTGAATTTGTGGTATAGAAAGTATAATAATAACTAAAAGAAAAAATCGATTAAATTAATTAGAATTACGAGTATTCGTATTGTTCAAGAAACAATCTTACAATTATTCATCATTTCCAAACTCTTTGGTATAGAATCTAAATAGGTTTTTCGACAGGTAAACTGCTATCATCAGCCTTTATACCTTAGTCTCGATCTCATTCTATGCTCTTTAAAGAGATTCATATTAGTATTGCTATATTTAATGAAAATAGAAAGCCAATATTTCTGCTCCACCGATCGAGTGTTCATATTCTCTCCTAAGTTTGATTATTCAAGGGAATTTTATCAATCATCATTATCTAACGAACGAAACCACTAAACCGCACGAAGACTTTCATATAGAGTTACTACAAATATCGAAAGTAAGCTTCTGCGTGATTGTAACACGAAACTATTCCATGAACAAGAAAAAGTTGAAAAATGGAAAAAGAAATGCACACAATTTTTACGCACGAGTTGATATAAACAAGATATTAACTTCTTCCACTCAAGTTCGGAAATTTAAGCTCTGCCGTGGGAATTCCTACAAAATAATTGAACAATATCTTCTACATTCGACTCAAGACAGATGGTACTTTTAACCCTCTAAGTTCCAATTTTGTTTCTTTAATATTTTTAATTTTAAGAAATTATTACCATGTTTCTACGCTTGATAAAAACTAATGCAGTATTTTTGGTTAATTGCTAGGACAATTTTTGTGATAATGGCCGATGCAATCACTAGGCGCTTAGCATGTCAATCGGTTATTTTAACAATAACAGATGTATTTGATCAATGGGGAAATATTTTGATAATCATTTAGCGTACCCGTTGAGCAATGTTCACGACACGAATATTCACGACACTTCAACTGGTTTTCAGGTCGTATGCTTATAAACACATTGTGAAAATATTGTTAAATACCATGCTTTAATGTGGTCACTTTTATAGTTACATACGTGACACATTTATTTCACATGCAGAGGAAATCAAAAAAATGTAGGGAAGCATAAAACCTAATTTTGTGATATAAAATTTCAATACCTTAGAAAAAAGTTTTGGCCTACAAATGCGCCTATCGATATCACATGGGATTATTTGATTTTTATTCAAAATAAAATATTTACATACATCGCGATAACTAACATATGGTATCCAACGGAGTTATTAAAGAGTAATACTTTGAAATCAAACAAAAAACTATAAAACTGATTTAACAAGAGCCAACTAATATAGAGCGTACGCCAATTTCAGAAGTTTAAAAAATATCTGGTATGTTCACTCATCTACTGTTCGACAAGATTTGAAAGAAAAATTTCGATCTCTAAACAGTCAATTATGGTGACTGCCCAGTAGGAATAAATCGTGGAAACAATGCATTCAGGTGAGCATAGTCTTTCAAACAATTGGATATGTGAGCTCCTGCGCAATGATGCTATATGGCAGGGGTCGGCAACTTGCGGCCCGCGAATCAATGGTCTAAAATTGTTCGGTAGAATATAATACTGACGATGTCATATTTTCGGTAAAAATTATGGTTTCAAACCCTTTTTTTTAACGCTATTAAATTGCTTAGGCTTGATTTTTGACTAATATGAGACCACTAAATCTCTAGGTAACTTTCGATGTAAACGCTCATCCGATCTGCCGAAGCTCTCGTGACTCCCAATTCGGACCTCCGAAGCATTCACAACGACGAATGTGGCTCGCCATGTAGAAATAGTAGCTATACCCTGCTATTTGGCATTACTGGACTCTCGAGTTTATACCTGTCAACGATCATCGAATCAACGAAAGCATCATTGTAAAAGTTCCTTTAGTATTCGGAAAATATTTTACCCAAACTATCTCATAAGCGCACACCTAAAAAAGAAATCGTCGATAAATTGTTCTCCCAATGCATCTGAATGAGAAAATGTTTACTTTTACCTAATAAACCGAAATGAGAAATTGATATCTGATAGTGAAAACCAGCTAAGGGTGAGTTTGTAGAATTTCACCAAACGTGTATTAATTATCAAAATTGAAGCAAGTAGTTTAACATAGAATACGGTAGTTTATCTTAGGAAATTTGATATTTTGACTTTAGTTTGCTGCTTTGAATGAGAAACAAGTTTATTTTGCTATCAAGTCAACAACTACTTAAATTTATCTAAAACAAAATATATTCAATTCAAAATATGGCCAATATGTCTATGATAATGGCGTAGTGAAATGTTATATACGCCATTCTTTCTCTCATTTTGATAGAAGCATCAAATTATCAAAATGAAAAGAAAACATCCACAGGATACAAAAAGAAACAGAAAATATTTTTCCACCGTTTTCACAAACACGAGATAGCCTATCAAAAAAATAATACTCTACAGGAACTGGTTGATGTGATATTTATAGTCGTATTATTCAATTTCAAACTATGTGAAAAGAACATTTCTGTTACTCGATAAATTCTAAGAAAACTATTTTCTTGTGTGCATATTCCACGAATCAGAGTCGGTGGAGTAAATGCAATGGCGCAGTAAAATGGCTAACGACCGCCCGTATTTTTTTCTTTGGAAATAAATAAGTATAGCAATAAGAAAAATATACCAATTAAAAAGCGTAAAAATTAGAGAATAGGAGAGTTTGGCCCCAGCATTTCGGCGCGGCCAGTTTGGCGCGACCTGTTCGGCGCAGACCCATTTCGGCGGACACACCAGTATAATATATCTCAGAAACTCATAAGAGAATAAAAATTCAAATTCGTACCAACAAATTTTGGTACTGTTTCCTTTTCTCCCCGCCCAAAGAAGTGTCCTTTTCCACCGCCAAAAGAAAAGGTCCAAATCCGGCATTGATGATTATTTTTAGTTTGATTTGGCTGAGTTTGATAATTCATGGGCTCCTCCGCCCCCATTTGGCTTGGGTTGGGAGGGGGTAGATTACGTACGGTTTTAGACCCTAATACAGATTTTGCTTCTTGTTTGAACGCCCTTCGGGTTCGGGAGGGAGGATTCGGTATAGTTTTAAGTTCTAAAAATTAAATATTATTCTTGGAAATAAAATATATATTATAAATATTATATTCCTTCTTAGTTTTCGTAATTTTTCTGCAGGGGAAAAGAAAAGTCTGCAAATTTTCTTTATATGCCGATTTCGTTCATATTTGTGCATTAAGATAAAATTTGCCCAAGTTTTTTGCTGTTTTCCGCGCGAAAAACAAAACAAAAAATACACCTATTTTTTTAATGCAAAATCTGGAAGACTATTTTAAACTTAACAAAAATAATCAAATAAGAAATGAAAATATGTTTTGTGAGCTTTGGAAGCTGTTTTCCGTTAGGATGGTTTGTTGTCCAGCGCCAAACTGGCCTAACCGATTTGTCCTTGACCCAAAAAAGCAGGGTTGTTTGCCCACCTGCGGTCTTCGACTGCCAACAACCGCGCCGCTAGAAAGATATTATTCTAAGTGGATTTTTATTGATATAAAATGTAAACAAACTGTAAAAATAGTAATAATGGTATACAGCAATAATAATAAATAATAATAATGTTCATTTTTCATGAATATTAATTATATGTAGAAAATCATATTTAAGCCTGAAATAAACGTTGGTGCAGTGTAGACACTATACCTTTCAATGGCAAATCTTACTAATATGGATAATTGAATAAAATTCGTGAGGAATATATCATATTTGCCCATCACCTTGTTGAAGCATTTTGCTCTATATCGCGTCCGGGCGAACTTGTTTCTAGTTCCGCTAGTGGTTAGGGCATTTTATTCTTTTCTTAAGGGGTCTACACTGCAGTGACGGCTCGCCAGGTGAAGTGAGTGAAGTGGAACTTTGCCTAAAAGGGAATATTGGCGGAGCTATCGGAGAGGACAGACGTGTTTACGAGGAGCTCCTTACCCCGAGAGCAAACCTTAACCCGGCCGAAGGCTGCTCCTTTAGCCGGGTGAGCCGAGCTAGCCGTATCGGTGTAGTGTTTTGTTTATTAGCTTGATGAAGGTATTCTACCGCTCTCTTGGACTACGATTTTCGGAATACTTTTAGTGACCGCCTTTGATTATATACGACCCGGCCTGCTTGGACTCTAACCCATCGACATGTCCTCGGACATGTCGACCCCTTCTGCGTCTCTTTCGCCGGAACACTCCGTTTCGGTTGACAGCGAGACTGATTCTGCCTATTCCCCTGCTTCCCTCGACCCCAACCCGGTGACTGCTGGTGACATCTGACCCGAAAACCTGGAGAGAAGGACCATTCAGGAGCCATCAACCACTGCCGCAGTGGCGGGTGAAGTCTCGGCCGGTCGGCCGCCGTGGGACGTCCCCTCAACCTCAAGACAGCTGAATTCAGTGAGTCACGGCTCGTCCTTCACCTCCCCCCAACCCATGTTACCTCCCGCTGCTGGAACCGTCAATATAAATATCCCAGAAACTTTGCTTGATAACCCGAATTTCATTGCATTAGTATGCGGCGCTGCCGCATACTAATGCAATTCAATAACGTAAAGAAAAACAAAAAACTAACTCGCCGCAACTTCCGAAAAAAGTGATTGTTAGGGACCCCATTCCAACTAAAAATTCTTTCGCCCCTCTGTCGAAAGAAACGCAATCGATGGATATAGATCTCGCCCCGTTTGACTCTTCTAGCCAATGCAATCTCCCTCCGAGGCCATTAGTGAAAAAGACGCCGCCCAATTATACCGCTACTAATCCTCAACAACGCAATGGCATTCCGCCAATATTCATTCATGAAACTATCAATTGGCACAAACGCGAACCGGGTATTATTAATGTTTGCACGATGAAACCGGTGGTAGTTATGCAGGCGAAGCAACTTAGAATCCAATGCTCCTCTATAAATGATTTCCGGGGGGTTATCAACCACCTCAAGGAAAACAACATAGAGTACGTCACATACAGGCTCCCTGAGGAAAAGAAACCAGTCCTTGCAATCCGGGGTCTGCCCATTGACTACCCACTTGATGCCCTCAAGCGCATTATTGAACAGAAGAATATAACGGTGGAAAGCCTTCGTCAAGTACACACAACAAAACCTACCCTGGAGATGTTGGAGAAACGGGAAAAGGAACTGGAACTATACCCTGACGCCTTACCGTCTCCCTTCCCGCTACGACCAACTCCAATATTCCAAGTCATTGTAAGCAGTGAAAATGAGGCGCAACGCCTTTACAATAATCCGTACATCGGCTCCCTTAAAGCATTAATTACTCCCTATAAGCCATCCCAGGGACCTCCACAATGTACGAGATGCCAAAGATTTGGCCCTACTTATAAATCCTGTGGTCTGAAAAGGCATTGTGTCAAATGCGGTGACTTTCATGCTGCTGCCGAATGTACAGTGATGAAACCGGAGCCAGCAAAATGCGCAAATTGTAGCGGCGCTCACCCAGCAAATTACAGAGGCTGCCCAACCTTCAAATCCTATGCGGATAAGCTGAGAGGGAGACGCCAGGACGCGGAGGCCGCTAAAGCACCATCTAATTTTCCGCCATCTGATTTTCCCTCCCTTCCATCTCGCCAACCCTCTCCCTCTCCATCAGCTTCTATCCCGCCTCCAAACGCTCATGCTTCCTCCGCTTCCACTCACTTCTTTCCCTCTGCTCCCTTAGATGGAGACGCCCTACACTTCCTTATGTCGGCAGTCAAACGTCTATTTGGACTCCTTATGCGGCCTCCTCCCCCAGGGAAAACAAAGCTTGAAATCGTCCTTGAGGAAATTTGGAACATTCTTATCGGATACTTCAATGGCCCGTAGGAATCTTAAAGAGCACCTCATGATTCTCCAGTGGAACTGCAATGGAATCAAATCGAAAGAGGAAGAACTCCGAACACTCATCGCCGTTCACCAACCGGATATAGTCACCATTCAGGAATCAAGATTATTGCCTCATCATTCAATATTCGTACCAAACTATCGTCAATTCAGGGTGGATAGAAGGGCAAACAACGGTGGCGGCGTCATTATCTTTTCAAGGAAAGGGATAACTTGCTCACAATTACCTAATCCACGTACAACAACGTTAGAGCTAGTTGGCCTCAGCGTACGCACCGACCGGGGACAATTCACAGTTTGGTCAATTTACCACCCCCCGGGCAACACATACCCAACCAAAGATAGAAAAGCAATCCTCCAAATTTTAAAACAAAAATCAATATTAACAGGAGACTTCAATGCAAAAAACACTGCATGGGGATGCTTTGTCAGCAACCAGCGTGGCCGCCGATTACACCAACTACAGCAACGTTATAATTTCTCAATATTTTCACCGTTACAACCCACCAGGGTTTCTCCTAACTCAACGGATATTTTGGACATAGTCCTCGCAGCAAATCTACCTCAACCTCCAACCTTTGTGGTTCTTGATAACTCTGCCTCAGATCACCTGCCTGTGTTATCCACCTACCATCTCCTACCTTCACTGGCGGACAGCACACAGTCAGCAATCAATTGGAACTCCTTTAAAAAAGCTACGTTATCATTTCTTCCAACCCTTGTAACCCTACCACTAAATTCTCCGCAAGCTATTGACATTGCGGTAGAAACCCTTACCACCTCCATTCACTCCTCCCTCCAGTTATCTTCATTTTCTGTATCATCAAAATCCCCTGACCAGATGCCTCCAGAAATAATCGAAACAATGAGAAAAAGAAATTCCGCAAGAAAAAAATGGCAAAATACCAGATCCGCAGAAGACAGAAGTAATTTCAATGCACTAAGGAACCGCGTCCGCTCCCTCATCAAGTTACACCGACAGAGCTCATGGAATGAAAGACCTTTCACATGAAGATTACTCCGTCTGGAAATTAGCAAGAAGCCTTAAAAACAAAAAAACCATGCCTCCACCATTGTATCTGAATGGAGTCACGGCCACTACAGATTCCCAAAAATGTGCTATGTTTGCTTCCCATTTGCAGCAGTCCTTCTCCAATGACGCCCCCTCGCCTCATGAAGAAGATGTAAACCTATACATCGAAAATATCAGTCTTACGCCTACATCTAAACCAAATTTGACCTCGTCACTGGAGATTTCCACCATTATCAAACAAAGTAAAAGAAAGTCGGCTGCAGGTTTTGATAAAATCTCCAATAAAGCTCTGAAAAACCTTCCTGAAGAATACCTACATTTCCTGACTAGCCTTTATAATTCCTGCCTTATACAAACCTACTTTCCCACCGCATGGAAAACTGCCATGATTAAAATGATTCCCAAGCCGCAAAAAGACCCCACCATTCCTTCTTCTTACCGCCCCATAAGTCTACTACCCACTCTTGGAAAACTTCTGGAAAAAATAATAAACTACAGACTACAACAATTTCTCCGAAGCAACAACATCACTATTAATGAGCAAGCCGGATTCCAAGCAAGCATGAGCACTTCTCACCAGATACTCCCCCTTGTTGAATTCATAACGGATGGTTTTAACAGCAAACAAGTCACAACTGCGGCATTCCTCGACCTTGAGAAGGCTTTTGATAAAGTATGGCCACGAGCAGTTATCTACAAACTCGGAACTTACTCCCCGCCAAGTTACCTTCTAAAAATTCTTCACTCATTCCTTTCCTCCCGTCAGTTTTTTGTAAGCCTTAATACCTCTTCTTCTCCCATATTCCAATGCTATGCTGGCGTCCCTCAAGGCTCTGCTCTTTCTCCAAACCTTTTCAATGTTTTTGTTAACGACATACCGCGCTCCGAAAACACCCAACTTCTCCTTTATGCGGATGACACTACGATAGCCGCAAAACACCGGAATGCGCACACGGCTACGGATTTCCTCCAAGATCACCTAGACGTAATCGGGGACTGGATGAAAAATTGGAAGCTTAAAGTAAACCCCAGTAAATGCGTCAACTTGGTGTTCTCAAGACATCCTAAAATAGGCGAAGGAGTCCCGCTGCAACTTTACAATACCTTCATTCCACGGCATGAAAAAGTGAAATTTCTAGGCGTCACCCTAGATAAAAAACTTACCTGGAATGCACACGTCAGTGAGACTATAGGGAAAGCAAACGCCGCGAAAAAAGCACTCTACTGCATCCTAAATAGTAAATCCCCAATGGCTCTCAAGACCAAAATATTGACGTTTACTGCCATGATCCGTCCCATCTTAACATATGCCTGCCCTGTCTGGTCATACTGTGGAAAGACGAAAATTAAAAGGCTCACCGTGTACCAAAATAAAATGCTACGTCTCATTACGGGTGCCAGATGGTTCCAAAAGAATGAAGACATCCATAAAGACTTAAAAATTCAACCGCTGCCGAAATATATGGAGACTATAAACAAAAATTTTTATAATACCCTGAGAAATTGTAATAATCCGCTAATAAAGAATTTATGGGACTATGACGTTCCAGCAGCACCACACAAAAAACCCAAATTATCCCTTTTCCTTCCATGACCCGCCAATAACTGAGCTGTGACTATAAACAGTGAAAATATATATTATTACTGAACTCAGCAGGGAACAGCGTAGATACGCTGGGTACTGCTTACTTCGCCCTGGCAGGGGAGAGTGAAGTCAACCAACCAACCAACCAACTTCGCCTAAAATAAAATAATAAATAAAACTAATAATTTATCGTACCATGTAATTGACTTGTTTTCATTCGAACTCTTTATTTTATAATGATGAGGTAGATGTGCTAGCCAAATGTGTGAGCACTCTGTTTAAAATAACTTTACAATTGAGTTACAAGCAAAATTAAAAACTGAGAGTACTGACTGAAAGCACTTCTTCTCGGAGTGGACGTGTTATCCTAGGGTAGGCGGAGAAGGGTGGTTGCCAGTGGTTTACCGGAAAATGTGACCCAGATCCTCCCCCGCAGCAAATAATACGGGCCCTCCCTATGGATAGGGTGATTTCGGGAGAGATGCTCCATATTTCGATAAAAAATCATGCACTCGGTTATGCACGAACAAAAAAGTAAACGTATTTATTTTTAGTTAATAAAACTAAGTATTCTTGTTTTTTAGAAAAATATCGTAACATTTTTTAAAGTATCCATTGAAAAAAGTAAAAAATAACAAAATCACTTTTTTGGTCATCTCTCCCAACCCCATGGGAGAGACACCCCACTGTCGAATCCTTGTTAAGGAAGAGACGCCCCACCTCAAATTGCCCCGAATATTTAAAATAAACGTAAAAACATAATAAAAATATATCATAATTCACAACAATTCACATTACACGCAATCCCCGAATTTCACACACATCGACATCTTGCTCACTTTGCCATCTTGATCTCTTTCCTCTTTTTCTTCCTACCATACTCGTTGTAGCTATCATTCTACATCGTGAAGGTCTGATGAAGCCACTGGTGGTAAGTGACGCATCTTATCCAGTCAACCTTAGATTTCGTTTCACAATAAAGTTCAAAGCATTTTGTCCATTTTTCTTTCGATGACTAGTTACTCGGTTGCTCTCCGCCACTTTCTTCAGAAGAATAAAGTTTTCTCTTTGTCTTTCAGTACCCTCGGCTGTCTGTTTCTCCTTTTGACCTCTTTCTCTGTCTTCTTTAACCTCTTGAATGCCTTCTGGTTTGTTTTTTCAGTGAAAGCTTTGGATAGTTTTCTCTTGCTAATGTGTTCTTTTGATGTCAGGATCTGAGTCGAGTGCTTTCTGCGGTTTGGTTTCGGTAGTGAGATTTTTGGAACAGGACTAATGTCGTACAAGTGCTTTGATGGCGTGTCTTGGGAAAAACTTGTCGATGATCCAGGTACTGCACTTTTTTGGATGACAATGGGCAACAAGCAGCCGCAGAGGTAGAAGGATCCGTTAAGATAGTTGAAACAGGAGGAGCAGAAGGAACCGCTGAGATCGCGGAAGGACTCGTTGAAACCGCAGAGTTAGAAAAAGCCATTAAGGCAGGCATAGCTCTCTCAAAACAATTAGGTGATGCCTAAATGTTCTGGAATGGCGGAAGGGTCGAAAGGAAAGTTATCAGTGCCCCAGAAACCGGAGGTACCTGTTTTCACAGAAGCTGCCCTTGGCCAGGCTCTTTCTAAGAGCTCGCAAACTTGTTCCCTTGATATTGTCCTTTGCTGTTTTTGCAGCATCCACATATTAGCAGCCTTGCTGAAATAAACCTTAAGTGGCCCGAAAAATGCTTTATCAAGGCTCTGCAAGGCTTGGGAGGTGTGGCTGTGCAAACATAATAAAATCAGATCATTGGCGTCGGAAAATTCAAGCATTTTAAGTGTTACAGTGTGTTGCATGATCATCTAAAATCAACAGATCCTTTCCCGTCGATTTGCGAGAAAGGAAGTGTTCTTTCAGTCACTGAAGAAAGAAATCTCATTTTTAGCTCATGTAAATCTCAGAACAAGGAGGGAGTACATTTATGAACTCTTTCTTCTTGTACACCCCCTTCAGAACCAATACGGGTGA
The DNA here is from genome assembly GCA_028673005.1 of Tanypteryx hageni. Lineage (NCBI taxonomy): Eukaryota > Metazoa > Arthropoda > Insecta > Odonata > Petaluridae > Tanypteryx > Tanypteryx hageni. The sequence continues at coordinate 126,263,112 of CM054113.1, read as the reverse complement.
GAGAAACTGACCATCTGCGTTACAACACGAAATGACAGTAACAATTTCTCCTTTTACAAGAGATGTCAAGACATGGACATATCTTGGTCCTTTTGTTTCAAGAACTTTTCAAGGCTTATTAATCAGCTGAATTTCTGACTCGTCCATATTCTATATCTTGCCAGGGCTATTCTTAGGATTATTGTCAACCGACGTTTTCTTCAAAAGATCAAAATATTTTCCCACTTCTTCGCGACTGAAATCTTATCCTCTAGCAAGGGGCATTTCCTCAGCCTGGCGAATCTTTATCTCTGGATTGCGCTCCATGAAGGAGATCAACCAGCCGTAACCTGACATGTTTTTCTCAATAGAAAAGTTTCACGTCGTCTGTGCACTACGTGTTCTTATGGGAGAATCGCTAACCCATGTTATTTCCTTAGACTGCTAATTCTTGGCGTTGCCAATTCGTGCAAAACTCCAATTTTACGTTGTTTTTGGCATAATTCCTCACTTAAACACCTAACAAAAGATAGAAAATTAACAGACCTTTTCGTCTGCTATGAAACGTAGGCCAAAGAGACACTTAAATTACTCTTTTCACATCTTCAGTTTGGGGACTTTGCACTAGAACTTCAATATATACAATGAAAAACGAACATTTTCTCGATGGAAAGTCATTCGAATACGGCTCGGAGAGATTGTTCTAGAATAAAGTAACAAAGAAATAAATATATGTACCTCAGTTATTCACTATCTTTGCTGAGAGGGAGAATTTCGGGCAAACTGCTGCTGGGTAAATGGGAAGGACCTGGTTAATTGCACGGAGGGTTTTTGACCGGAGATTTTGACGAAATATTGGAAGACAACGAAGAAGACGATGAAGAAAGACTCCTCTACAAAGCCATGGTCGTTTCCAGGATGAACTAATGCGAAACGATATATGCGGCCCGTCGGCTCCTTAAGTGCTCTGCTTAAACACCTCAAAAACGCCTCTCATGAACTCCGAATTCTCGTTTTTTCCAACCTTTGCTTACTGAAATCCTAACATTCACCCATGATTCATCGGTGTAGACCCGGGGTTCCCAAACTATGTTCCGCGGAACACCGGTGTTCCGCTGAACCTGAATAGGTGTTCCGCGACAATTTGGAAAGGTTTTATACACTGCAATATATTTAAATATCTTCTACTATCTACTTCAAGTAATAAATAAAAAGTAATTTTAAATTTCCTGCCTTTATGTATGTGTGCGCGTGTGTGGGTGTTTTATGCAAAAGTGGCGCTGTGTAAATAATGCCCCGTTCCCACTACCAATGTACGGACCTTCGTACCAACCACTCGCGCGTTTCCACGAGTTATAAGTTACCATCGTAACTCAGTGCTGCTCTCCCTAGGCTGCCGGTTGAACTACTAACAAACACACATCTAATCTTGGACATTTTAGTAGAAATGAAGAGCACTTTCCATCTTTGTATATTTGGAAATGTCTTAAAAATGATATCACAGCTCTTCTCCACTCTTCATCGAAAGACAGTCTTCGGCATCAGTGTATAAATTCGGGAGGGAAAGGTCTGCGGGAAATTTCATAAGTAAGTCCGTGTTGTTTTTTAACCTTAAAATTTGATCGACTTTGAACTGAAATTTTTTGTTGATAAATTTGTTCTTATTACAGTATTTAAATATTATTCAAAAACTACCCATGGATTTTTGGTTAAAAACTGGAACTTCGACAAAAGGAAGACCAAGAACTTTTACTGATACATCCAATACGTCTATCATTGAAGAAGAAAATGATCGAAAACCCGTGGTTTCTTCAAAATCTAATATTAAAGAACAAGTGTCATCTATGAACAGACCAAAACGGAAGTACGATGAAAGTTATTTAAACTTGGGATTTACGTGCATTGGCAATTCGGATGCTCCTGATGCAATGTGTGTTTTATGTCATAAAATACTTGCAAACAGTTCTTTGGCTCCAGCAAAACTCCGCAGGCACTTCGGAACGATACACAGTGATTATAAAGGAAAAGACATGGAATTTTTTAAGAGACGACGTGACTCACTAGACAAGTCCAAACTTCAAATGATTACAATGGCTAAAACTGAAAATGAAAATGCAACAGAGGCATCTTATCGCGTGAGCTATCGCATTGCACTTAATGGTGAAGCTCATACGATTGGAGAGACACTCATTAAGCCATGTGCGAAAGACATGGTGTCACTTGTTCTTAACGAACAGGCTGCTGAAAAAATAGATGCAATACAAATATCAAATAATACTGTTTCACGACGGATTAAAGATCTTTCTACTAGCATAGAGAAAGAGTTAATTCGTCGTCTTGGACTTTGCAGTGAATATTCATTGCAAATGGATGAATCTACAGATGTCGCAGGACTAGCTGTACTACTAGTATTTGTTCGTTACCCATATGATAAAAGTTCTGAAGAAGATTTACTCATGTGTGGATATTTACATGGACAAACTACAGGAGAAGATATATTTAACCGTATTAATGATTACATTACAAATCAAGAGATAGGTTGGGAGAAGTGTATTGATATTTGTACAGATGGTGCTCGAGCAATGGTAGGAAAGATGAAAGGTGTTGTATCACGCATCCAGAAAGTAGCTACAAGAGCCACCAGCAGTCATTGTATTTTGCATAGGCAAGCACTGGTTACTAAAAAAATTTCCACAAATTTAAAAAATGTTATGGATGAAGCCGTGCAAGTGATTAACTATGTAAAATCAAGACCACTTCAATCCAGATTATTTAAAATTTTGTGCAATGAAATGGTTAGTGGACACAAAGCACTTTTATTACATACTGAAGTGAGATGGCTATCCAGAGGGAATGCACTATTAAGACTTTATGAACTTCGAAGTGAGGTATTGGTCTTCTTGGAGGCACAAAATAATTCAGTACAAGTACAAAATTTTGTTGAAGTTTTAACAAATCCTTCATGGTTGATAAAACTTGCATATCTGGCAGATATTTTTACCAAGTGTAATGAAGTTAACTTATCATTACAAGGAAAAAGTATTACAGTTTTTAATACAAGAGATAAAATTGCATCTTTTGATAAAAAAATACAATTTTGGATTTCATCGGTTGAATCTAATAATTTTGATTGTTTTCCTGCCTTACATGAATGTTTGAATGAATTAAATTTTAAAGTAGATTACGAAGTTTCCAAGGCATTTTTAGAGCACCTACATAACTTGAAATCAACTCTTTTGCAATATTTTCCGAAAACTACTAAGGACGATTCCTGGGTTCGGAATCCATTTTCCGTGACAGCTAAACCAGTAGGCTTAAACGCAAGTGACTATGAAAATCTAATTGATTTAATTAGTGACTCTGATTTGAAACAAAAATACAAAGATCAGCCTTTGAATGATTTCTGGGCGAGTTTGTCAGAAGAGTACCCCAATTTATCAAAACAAGCTATTATTGTTTTACTTCCATTTTCTACAACCTATTCATGCGAAGCGGGATTTTCTTATTATGCTGCAACGAAGTCAAAGTGCAGGAACAGGCTCGACGCCACACCAGATATTAGAATACAATTTACCAATATTGTGCCTGATATCAAGAAGATATGCAATTCAAGAATTCAAAATCATAAAAGTCATTAAATGCTTTATTTATTCATATTTTTATGTTTATATTATATTATTATAGTTTTATATTTAAAAATAATTACTAAATAAATAATTTGTTTTAATAAAATGTTTTTTTAAATTTTTACAAGTAGAATTACCCAACCTAAAAAATAAGCTAAGTGTTCTGTTAAACTTCCCAGGTTTGCGAAGTGTTCCATTGCAGAAAAAGTTTGGGAAACCCTGGTGTAGACAATATCTTTACATCTTTACCATTTAATGGTCCTCAGGTACCTGTGCCGCCACCTAATTATGTCATCTCTTTCCATTAAAAAGCTAGATTTTCCCCTTCTCGCATTCAAATCCTATTTTCTTATGTATGTATTGAAGTTCGCGTGGAAAGTATAAGTCCTCAAACATAAGATGTGATAAAAGAAATTTAATTCTCTTTGGCCTACGTTTCGTGGAACGCGAAAAAGGTCCGACGAGGCGGCAGAAGTTTCTCCCGCTCAAATTTAAAATTCTATATCTCGAAAACCAATGATGATATTGAGATCATTCTACTTTCAAAATTAAAAGTAATTCTTTCTCACCATTTCATCTACATACAATATCCATATATTTCTAATAGTACATAAGTTAGCAAGAGAGTGAATATTTCGTGCATTGATGCGGAATGTGAGAGCCTCGTTTGGATTTTTTAATTTTTAACAACAACTAATTGCTTTCTTTGACCAATTTAATGGTATGTGTGGCTTACGGAACACTTGAGAAAGCTAAAGAAAAATGTTCGTGTGATTATAACTAATAGATTTCGAGATTTGGCCGTTCAAATATGAATCCGGCGGAAGAAACTCGCAAGTTTCGATTTTTTAACCATGCAGAAATGGCGATTATTCGTTTTAAAAGAGTATTGTTTATTTTTTTACTCGTGTTGTTAACTTTCCATCCTTCGTTAGGTGTTTGAGTGAATAATAATACCAAAAATGACGAAAATCTGGATTTTGCACGAATTCGCAACGCCGTGGATTAGCAGTATAGGGAAATAACATGGGATAGCGATTCCCCCGTAAAAACGTAGCGCACGGACGACGTGAAACGCACAATAGCTGCAGACGAAGCAGCCTCTCCGCAAACTGGAACGCCATCGATCGAATCGCTTTTCGATCTGGGGCAAAAGTTGTTGAATGTTAGTCACTAATCTCTTTTCGTTGTTTCTTTCCAAAGTGCACGAGAGATCTAGTCCGTGTTTCAATAGGTTTTAAATGCAAGTCTTCTCCTTAAGGTTCGGGAATGAATGGAGAAATATTTTGCAGCTTCGTTGATACTGATATCGCCCGAATTTATCCTCTGAACGGCTTCCGCCAAACATTCCTCCGTCCTTCTTCCTCTTGGAGTGCTACCTTCCTTACGCTGGTACATCCGAACCATAATCTTCTGTTTGGGCTAAGAAAAAAATGGTCCCAAAAATTAAAAGGGAGACCGTTATTTCAAATTACTTCAAAGTGTACGTAAAATCAAATAAAAATAAATCGTGAAAAGCATAAGCGTTGGGGCATCTCACCCCGTCTCAACTGGGGCGTCTTTACCGAAACATAGAGTAGAGACGCCTCACCTCTCTAACCTGACAAATATGAACAAACATGGCGAATTTCTAGCTTGGAATACTCTTAGATGACCAACCTGAGCAACCACAAAACAATCCACATATAACTATGAAAGACAAAATTGCAGGTCATCGATGTGAATAACGTTTGAAATGTCAGGGTAGTAAATGGCTTACTTAGCTCAAAATTAATAACGTTGCTTATTCTTTTCGTTACATTTTGCCTACGATACAAATTCGCTCAATTTCTACGTTAAAATCAAATTTATTGGAAAATTTTAAGCTTTTTAACGATGTTTCCTTGCTGACCGTGTCATTGCTAAACCTCGAGGTTGTATTGTCGCCTAAATCCTTATACTATTTGCGGAAGGAATGCGTGCTTTGAATGCTTTAATACGAGAGAAGAAGAAAGGAACAAGGAGAGAGGCAAAGGGGGACAAAATTAAATGTTCCATAAATTAAAAATAATTTTCTGCGTATAAGAATTGTATAGCGTAATATACAATTTCATGCAATTTCTAATCGTCCAAAATTATTTTTACACTCACGAACACTCAATTATGTGAATTTTATATTTATTGTTTACTTTTTAGTACATAGCGTATAGTGTATTTTTACTCTCTGGAGCACTCAATTTTGTGAATTTTATATTTATTGCTTACTTTTTAGTGCATAGTGAATAGTGTACATCGTAATGTAATTTTTCATACAATTTTTATTCTCCTAAAACTACTTTTACTCTCTGGAACACTCAATTATGTGAATTTTATATGTATTACTTACTTTTTAGTGCATTTAAAAGTTGGTTTAAATATTTCGATTTTTACTTAATACTTAATTCACGCATACCCGTCATATTTGACTGGCAATTACGCTAGTTTTAAATATTTTCCAAGCTGAATTACTTATCATTTCCCGTATATTAATGAAGAATACCCCATCCCTCACCCAAACACTACTGATATTTCGAAAAGGATGAAATTATAAAAAATTATAGTAATAAGTCTGTTCCTTTTATGAACTTTAATCTATTTGGAGAAATGGGTTCAAAATATTGCATTACGCATAAAAATCCTTATGATGCCATAGAGACAACAAAAAATAAGACGTATTCATTACTCGATGACATTGAGTATGCTTATTAACTTACTGTTATCGGTCGACGATGGTGGACCAGTGGTTGAAATATTCGTCAATGGCTTCAAGTATTTCAGGTTCGATTCCCGGGCTAGATTTATGATAGTATTTTACGGCTAAATATGACAAGTATTCCTATGGAGAGAAATTGAAGCCACGAATCCGTGTATTGTACAATGTCAGTACAGTTCAAAAAACCCCTTTTCACATGGGACATTGGGTAGTGGCAAAATTTCCAAGTATAGGAGCTAATTCCCTGGCGTCTGTGATTAACTCATTTAGAGTGGTCTAGGAAAAGCTGGCGTTTGCTGACTTGGGGTAGGAGGTATGACCAATGCTTTCGTAAGGTTTTTTTATTTAAGAAAGTTTTACGTGTGATTTACGTGTCGCGACAGCTCGTCCACAGCAAGCCTCCACCTGCTCGTTTCCCGTTTTTCGCCCGATAGAATTCTTTTCGCAGTATTTAACTGATTTTTCGATAAACACAACTTTACCTTGTTTGCTCTGATAAATTTTACACATTGGGCTTTAAAAAGCATTAAAATTAATAGCAGCGCTATAAGAAGGCATTATAATGTATTGCCATGCATAAATGTGCATTTTAAAATTTTTATTGAAAAGGGTGTACAACGAAATCTTACATAATACGAAGGAGGGAGTCATCCAAATGTTGACGGTTGCTGACATGAGGTGAAGGTAGGTCAAAAATAGGTAAACATTTGCTGTCGTAATACTTTAACGGCCCCCTAGTGAGTAAATACGATCTGTAAAATTTTATGTGCCATCAGGATCGGATCGTGGTGCCGAAAAGAAGGGGGCGGCATGTCAGCGAAAATCTACCCACGTACCTATATATAAAAACAAAACTTAATTCATGATGATATTAGAGACCTGAAGCAGTGACCACCGGACAAGCTGGTAATTGAAGTCAAGTCATCATCCTTTAGACCCTGAACAGTGTACGCAGAACTCATGATTTTCTTAATAAGTAAATATACACAATATACACAAATAAGCACAGTATTCTTCACTCAATCAAGTGTTGATTCATGAGAAAATACATTGGCCTTAGAACAAGAGACGTCTGAAGGCATATAATCTTAGCCTATATCTTGAACTGGTTTTCGTGCCGAGAAATACATCTTCTCAACGTTATAAAGCCGTATTGTAGAAGACGCAATTCCATTTTTTGGGTTCTTAACGCGGGTTTCAGACGCCTTCGTCAGTGCGGTTTGAATGATTGGGGCCCCCCTAAATCTCGGCCCCTTCCCGCATTGCGGGGACTATCACTAAGTCCCTGGTGTTTGCTATTGCAACGGGTGACGTCGACCGCTGCCTCGTGAAGAGAGCTTGAGCCGTCTTTGATTTTGGTTTTTCGCTACGTGGTGCGCCGCTGTATTTAGTTAATAGTGTTTTCTTTTTCGAATATATTGTCATTGGTGTTTCTCGTTAATTGCGTTGATAATTTCTTTTGCTTTTTGTGAAAAATTAATCTAGAAATTATTTATGTATTACGTAATTTGATTTTAGTTTGTAAATTGTTTTCTTTATTTCCTACTTTACCGTCAACCAGTTTATCGGTAGAAAGAAGTTTCTCCTGTTTAAAATGAATAAGAAATTACTTAAGGAACGCTACTTCGCAACTAAGTTTATGGTCTTTAGCTAATGTCGCATTACAAAGAAAACTTCTATGCGAACTTGTGGATAAACATCCTTTCTTCGATGACATCATCGACCGTTATGCTACCTTAAAAGATATGAGAATTTATCTGATCTACAAGAAGTAGGGTGTTTTTTACTATGGATTTTCATGTTTTAACACTTCACTTAAATCTCAGATCACAAGCCGCCATTGCTACACTGATTGGGCGAACTGACGCGAAAATATTATTCTTGCCTTATATCTTAGTGAACATTTTTCAAATTGCAAATTTCATCCAAATATATTCAGAATAAAGGGGATGAATATACGCGTGCGGGGAAACAAACCGAATACAATGGGAAATGTTTCCTTAAGAAACACGCCTGAAAACATCAGGGTTAATCTTTTGGAAGAATAAATTATGCTGTCCCACAAAAGTATCATTAACTGATTTCAAGTAAAAAATTACATAGCTATGAACGAAATCCATTATGATGATTAAACTACTAAATGGTTAGAAGAATAAGATACAAATTTTGTCCACCAAGTGGTCGTCCAAGCGTCAACCGATTCTTTTTAGTTATGTAGTTCAGGGGTTGGCAACCTTTTGTGCATGGCAGGCCACATTCGTAATGTGAATGCTTCCGAGGGCCACACTGAAAGTCACGAGTGTTTCGGCGGGCCGGATTAGTGTCTACATTCGATATTTTTTCCCAGAGATTCTGTGGTCTCATATTAGTAAAAGTCAAACCTAAATAATTGTCCAGCGTAAAATATTCATTAAAAAAGGTTTTCAAAACAAAATTTCACTAAAAATACATTTTCTTTTAATTTGTACCAATAACTATAATTATGGCTTTGCGGGCCGCATCCGGCCGACCCCTAATGTAGGTAATGATACCGACCGATTTAATCAGTATTTCCAGAAGGCTTCAAATGTAAGGCACGGCAGAAAGGATGGTCAAGTTTCGGAAAATGCTCACTTTCGTTCCTTTGTTCTCCTTCGTTTCTTTTTCTCACGACGCCGTTCCATTTACACATTCGGGCTAAACTGTTCGACCTTAATACGCCGCTTGTTTCACATCGAACGCTCCATTTCGCCGGCATTTCCCCGTTATCGAAATGCGCTTCGCCGGACCAAAGAGTACCATTTCTTCTCCACTTGTTGTAAAGGAAAACCCGATCCAGTCATATATCCGTCTCCGCGTCGCTCCTCTCCCCTCGCCACCTCATATATCACACATTATCTCCCCCATGGCCGTCTAATTCGTTTTCTATTCCGGCGATAAAAGGTCGTCCATCTTCTCCTATCTCTCACCTTCATCTCCCGACACCTCTTATTTCCCTCTCTCCCGACTAACGTAAGACCCTTCCCACTTCCTCCTCTGAAGCCCCATCTTCCCGCTCCTTCTTTAAACTCCTATCGCTGCCCCCTCTTCCTCTCCCCCTCCTCCACCCTCCATTCACCCTGCATCCACCCTCCATCCCTTCCTACCCCTCTCTCATCCTCTCTCCATCTCCTCCTCCTCTTCCCTTCCTCTCCTCCTCCCCAATCCTCTCTCCTCCATCTCCTCCTCGCCTCCCATTCAACTCTTCTTCCCATTTGCCATCCTCTGCTGCGGGTCCGACATCGCTCTACTATCCTTCCGCCTATCTCTCCCTTCCCAAATCTAGAATTTAATGAAATCTCGCACCTACTCGGTAAGAAGGAGAAGAAGAGCCGCGCGCTGCGTTATCGGGCCATCTGTTTTCGAAATTAACGGCGCCGGCAAAGGAGGAAATCTCCGAGTCTTCCATTGAATTAACATAAGGTTAAGTTTGATTTTAGAGTTAGGTTGCGATAAATAAGTCGAAATTATCCCTGACTCTATGCAGCGCATATGTTGCTTATATGGCGCAGATTCTCTTGAAGCCCTTTTTGCGCTTGCGATTAGCGAAAGCGAAGAACGCAGTAGCGTTGCACTCGCTCTGCATTTATGGTTAAAATTTGCAACATTCAAGTTCTCAACCGCTCCTGAAGCGCCATACGACGCTCGGTATACGAGTTACGCGTTAACAGTTACTTCCAATTCCTTAATTTCGTACTTAGGTATTTTCGGTGTTCATTCGATTTTGGAGCGACGCAAGTATATTAAATTACACGCGCCCAAAGATGAAAATAGATAAATGTGTTTTTTCTCCGAATTATATATTTTAGGCTGTGTGGGCCTTGCAATTTATTTTTCAATTTAAATTAAAATATTTCGAGTTAATGGATATTAACTCATTCTGTTTATTGAGAACAGAATCTTATTTCTAACACTTATCGGTTATTCCACTCATTCTTTTTGGTAATGTGCGTAAAAAATGTCCCTGTTTCTGTTATCCTAAGTCAACCAATTAAATGATGATTTAGCGCAGCGTTCCTGTTTGTGAACAATCCTGGAGATGTAGGTAGAGAGATAATCTTGCGCAAACGAAAGTATATCAGAAATTTCAATAATTCATCTTCTTTAGCTTCATATAAAGATTCGTGTTTTAAATTAGAATAATTAGTAGTTCTCCTAAATTTCAGCAGCACACCGGTTGGTACCCACTGCACCAGAAAATTATCCCGCTGGTTTTACGGTTGAAATTTTACAAAAGTACTTAAACAACAAAAAATAGATTTATCTCAGATATCTCAGTGGCGAAGACTGCAGCATTGTAGCCAAAATGCGTATCTGGTTTTTCATATCCTTGCTGTGGCTATTGGAGATACTTGAGGTATTTTTATAATTTTTATATGTTTAAGTGCTTTTTCTTGAACTTCAAATGGGTCATGCAATGAAACACAGTTATATTATATACATATATAATCAAAGAAAATAAAGTCAAAGGTTTCATATTTTTAAATTTATATTCCAGCATTAAATGAAATATATGAAGTGCTTTGATATTGAAGTTACAATAAAACTAAAAATGTTAGCTTTTTAATTTCAGTAACATATGCTGACAGTATTCAATTTTATATACCTTTACAATATATTATCAAAATTTTATCATTGCGAACATGTTTTGGGACAATTTTACCTTAGTATATATTACTGTTCAAATGCTCATAATGTATAATATTCACTAATAATCTTTATGGTAAATTTTTATCGAGCTTTAATGAAATTAGATGCTTCAGGTCTTGCTCGCATCAATCAAGTCAAATACATCATAATGCATTCAACAAACTCGAATCAAATTTCAAGTTAACTCTGAAAGGGGTAAATTTGATGAAAACTGAGAGAGAAAGTGTCTCTCCATTAGAGATAAGAGAACAAACGCCGTACGCGTGATATTACAGCGCTGCACCATTCCATTGGGATTGGGCGGAAAAGAGACGAGGGGGACAGTGAGAGGGAGGTATCTTAATAAAAGCGCCTGGAGAGGCGAACATAATTGCTTCTCTCGATGGAAGAAAGGGGAGCGGGCAAAGAGAACGAGTTACAGATTCGCACCCTCCTCCCACCCCCATCAGCCGCCACCCCCATTCTCCCATTCCACCAAACCCGTGTTTGATGAATAATAAACCGACGAACAAACATTCTTCCAAGCAGCCTCTAAAACTGATATTTCCATAACACCGCATCGACAAACCTCTCCCCTTAGGTTTCATTCAATTTGTGCCATCAAACCCTCTTGGAAGCGTTACTCCCTCCCCACTCGTCTCCAAGATACCTTCCTCATTGCTTATATCACTCTCTCGATGGACCCGCCAATCTTCGATTTCTCACCCCATTGCCGATAGGGCTAAAAGAGGGCCAAGGGCGCCCCATTACCTACCCACAATTCCCCTCGATCTGCTCCTCGAGGCTGAAACACCACCCAGCACCATCTGCCCCATCTCCTCCTCCGTCTGCCGCCTTCGATGCTCCAATTTCCCTTCAGGCCCTTTCTCCCTGTCGCAGCTCGCTTATGCAAAGGGGAATGTGGGACGGAAAAGGCCTCGGAGGAATACTCAGAAGGGCAGGAGGCAGAGAGAGAGAGAAAGAGATATTGATATACGTTGAAAGGGGCGGTAAGGAGACGAAAACGGAGAGAGTAGGGCAAGAAAAGAGAGGGAGAGAAACAGATTTCATAACGATCAACAGGTAACTGTGTGCAAAAATTCAAAGTAGATTTTGTCAAAAACACATATTTTCTAATACGTAAGCATGCTAGTCCGTAAAATGATAGAAGCTTGTGATTTATACTTACGCTTATGAATGCCCATAAATATATCCGCGATTTATTTCTCAAACTGAACGCTAAAACACCACTCGATATTTCGGAATGGAGGATAATCACTGCGCTTATTTGTGTCAATTGGTTTTATTTCTGTGCAAGTCGCTATGCCATATACAACGGTTTTAGAACATGTTTAGGCATTGCCTACGAAAACATAAACTGAATATAAAGAGCAGAAGTAGAAACATGAAATATGATAAAAGAAAATACGTACCTACATAATGACAGAAAGACAATGTTGCCACCTAACATGTTCAACATAAAAACATTATTGGTAAAAGATTACAGAAAACCAAAGTTTTGAAGAATGGGAGACGCAACATAAGAATTACATTGAGGGAAAATAAATAAAAACATGGAAATATCGGAACATAAATAGAAAATGGGAACTAGTTGGATTAAGTAAAAGCGGCAGACGTAAAGAAGAATAAGAGAGAAAGGAATTTTATCAAAGATGATGAGAGACGAAGAAGGTTTTGAATGTGAAGAGAGGACTGGTATAACGATAAATCACGGAACTGTTTTATGGCAGAATTCCGATAAAGGTGATGTGTACAAAGAATATGACGGACTAGTGAAGGGACAACTGTGAGTTGGGTGGGAAATAACCAGCGGACATGAAACAATTGACTCGGACGACAGAAAAAGGATATTTGAACCTTCTTCAGCTTTATTGCTGAACTTTATTGTCTCGTTTGGATGAGTAGGAGAAGAGGGAGATTGCGTGGGGTTAGGCCATTTTAGGCGTGTTATGGAAAGTTTAACCCTTAACAGTTGTGGTCAAAATTTGGGACGTGCCTGGTGTGGTAGGTGTATTTGACCCGTTTTGAATTTTCACTCCCATGATTTAGAAAAAAGAGTAATTTAAAATGACTTTATTTTCACATTTCCGGATCAATTTAGAGGAAAAGATTAAAAAATATTGAAGTTACAAGTAATCAGTTACCATAATCCACTTTGGAAGGCTCTACTTTGTGGAAAGATTCCATAATGCAAATAAAAAAGAATATTGTATATTTCCACTAGTCTAGTGGAAATATACAATATACTTTTTTCTTTACATTAGTAATCAGTTTATTTTTGAGTGAACTGCACAAACAAGCAAAAATCCAATAAAACGTGAAAGTTTTAGTTAAAAGAAGAAAATCGTAATAAAAACATCACAAAATTGGCGATTTTCTCTGGATTTATAAAACAAATGTTTGTGAATTAAATTAAATTTAAACAAAAATCCAAATTAAATGAATAAACAGGCTATTAAAATTTGGTATCTTCGAGCGCACATTCTACAATTTTTTATAACATTTCTAAAAGATCGGTTTCTTACAGGTGTCAATTTTAGATTTGTATTTCTGTTGTTTTTTGATAAATAGAGGGGACATTTATTTTTTGTACTGGTTTCTTCTCGCGGTCGCCACAAGGAATGGGCTTTTTCAGGAAACGGCTCAACGTGAGGCATTCATCGTGTGTAAGTCTGCCACTACATAATCGTCAATTCAACTGTGGCAGAATGAGCACCACACTCACTTGTATCTGAAAAACGCATCAATCTATAGAATTTTTATTCTTCACAGAACTCTGCAGTACGTAAGCATTCATTCCTGAAGTGTTGATGATGAAAAAATAATTTTCATAGCCACCGCCGCGGCGCGACGTCTGCGGTAACTCACTGAATATATATGTTGCACATTTTTGGTCGAAACTATCCGCTCTTTTTCTTTAGGCTTGTTTCCAAAGGAAACAACCTTATGAAATGGGCCTGTCTGTGTGTCTCCCACTAACCACTTTTGCATCAGTGCACCGATTTTCATGAAATATGGTATAAAGCTCGTGCTGCCAGGGCCCACCTTCGGGCTATATTTTATTTGGCGAAGATTGAAATGCCAGGTTCAATCCCAAGAAAATCTTCTCTTTTAGTTTTACAAAGAAAGTCTTAAATCTTTACCAGTCCATGGAAGTAAACGGAGATGCAGTTCACTTGCTCATGCGAACTCCTACGAATCTTCGAGCGACTAGAGTAGCAGTAGCATTAGAGTAGCTGTAGTGTTAAGTAGAACTAACATTAACTTTATTCTATCTGTTGTCCTTCCGTAAATTTCATGTAACATTCATTTAAGTTACCTATATTTTTTGATATAACATTACGCTATATTTATTTTCTCTACCGTAATAATTAACTCTTAAGTCTCGTAGTTTTTGCTAGAAATGTCATTCCCCCCTTTAGATGATAATATTTATATCATAGTAGTTATTTTGTATTAGAATATTCTTGTTATTTTAGTAAGGTTTTATTTTGACGCTCTATAGTATTTATATAATTTCGTTGTTGTGTACCTCTGCGTCAACTAACCTTGCTTGTGTTGTTTACGCCTTTCATTATATACCTGCGTTTGACCCTTTCTCATACGCTTCACGAAGAGCTTCCTCGCGTTAAAACTTAGACTAGACTCTTTAGCGTTCTATTTTGGCTTTTGTTTTTATATTGTAAGACTCTTTGGCGTTAGTGTATAAATTAGTTAAGAGTTTAGGATGGTTTCACCGAGAACTCCCGTTTCCACCTTCTTGCGCGCCACTGGTTGCGAGGCCATGATGGCTCGAATCTCGGAACTGGAGATGGCGATTGCGGACCTACTTCAGAGGGTGGAAAGGTCTGAGGCAGCCATTATTCGTGTGGGGGGTGCGAGGTCATCCCTGAAAACTCGCCGCGCCAAATTGGCGGCTCGTGTTCGCCTCGGTGCGGTAGCCGGTAGAGCGATCGGGGTTGCCCGTGACTCTTTATCGCGGGCTGAGGGTCCCATGGCCGAGAAACCCGATGAGTGGAGAGTGTTGTCCACTCGGGGGGATCGTGGGGTGGTGCTGCGAAGGCAGAGAGGTGGAATTCTCCGGAGAACCCTCTTCCTGTCAGTAATATGTTCGAGGTGTTGTCGGAGGACGATTTAATGGCCATTGCGCCCGCACCTACTCCCGTCTCTTCGATGGAGGCCGGGCACAAGGGGAGTCGGGTTGGGAAGGAGTTGTTAGTGTTAGGTAGCTCTAACGTTTGGCACCTTTGTTATCCAGTGTCCACCGGGAGGGGGTTGAATTTTATTTAAAATACAGCCGATTCGCCTCTTGCTTACGTGCGTAATGTGTATCTAAGAGATGATGCAAGGGATAGCCAGGAAGGGAGGAGATAAAGCCGGTTCGGGCGTTTTGCCTGCTCTTAACTAAAAACACCACGGAGGCCGGCAGCTTAACGTCCCTTTCGAAGGAAGGAGTGTTGATTTGTGCGCGATCCTCATTTCCTCGTGTTTTCCTTTTTTCATTGGACGTACTCGTCACCTTAGTTCAAACGCGCACAAATAGGGGGCCGGACCTCCTCGGAAAAAATACTCATAAGGATTCAAACCGAGTTTCGCTTCAGCAGATAAAGGTGGGTCTAGCAAGGGAGTTGAAGATGAATTTCTCCCGGAATTTGTTGTGCTATCTATTCGTTTCCGTGTCCAGATAATTTGCCTCTTGTCTACGCACTTAATGTGTGTCTCAGAGGAAGTGTAGTGAATAACCAGACGGGAAGAGAGGATAGGAAACCCGGTGCCGGCTTTTGCCTGCTCTGAGGAAGAACGCCAGGGGGGCCAACTGCTTAATGTCCCTTCCGAAGGACGGAGTGTTGAATTGCGCACCCTCCTCAGATTATCGATTTCTCATTGGCTCTTCTTCGTCACCTTAATACCACTGCACACAGATAGGGGGCCGGGCGTCCTTCAGAAAAATCCTCATATAAGGATACGAACCGGGTGTCACTTTTATCAGATTATGGTGGGGCCAACACGCTAACCACTACACCACCGACTCCCCTTAAGGGAATTGAAGAGCGGGTCTTCCAAAGATGTATATCAGGAGGCACGGTGCCGCAGGTGACCAACACAGTGAGTGAAGCTGCATCAGGTATTTGGTGTTTTTCGTCCTTCTCGGTAAATAGCCATCATCCAAGGTTATATCCTCATGGATCTTCAGTGGGGGACGTGAAAGAGAGAAGCGGTAGTGGCGACAGGTTGCTCTTGGCTGCAGATGGTGGCCCATGTCGGGAATAACGACGCCTCGAAGCGCGGGTCCGAGGAGTTTTTTGAGGGCTTGGCCTCTGAGGATGCTCGTGTCCGAGAGGAGTTGGGTTCTGATGTGCGACTTACCATCTGTAATATAGTCAATAACATTTGACCCCGGCTCTGAGGTTTGGATTAGGGTTGACGGTCTGAACAGAAGGCTTTGGAATTTCTGTCGAGACTTGGTAGTGGACTTCGTCGACCTACTGCCGAATATCGAATCGTGCAGGGCCCCACTGGATCACAATTGTCAGAGAGTAGCGCATAGGATTTTTTTTGCTTGAGAGTAAGGCACGGTGTAGTTCAATTTTGGGTACGGAGAAAATTGGTGCGTTCGATGAAATTCATAGTAACATGCAGCACCACTGTCATTGGTAAAATATTCCGTAAAAGGTATGATGGGTCGCGATTCCAATTTTGATGCGATGCCAGAGAGTCGTGGGAGTGCTTGTGATGGCAGCGCGTGTAGTTTTAGTGCGGAAAATTAAACGTAGTCGTACTGAACTGCCACAACATCCGTAGGAAAATTGCTGAGTTCGAGCATATTATTCGCAGTCTGCACGGCGATGCCGTGATAAGACCAGTAAGTTGGTTAATGGATTAGATTCAGAGCCAGGAGATATTTCCTAGAAACTATCGTGTCTATAGAAAACATCACGCTAATAGATCGGGCGGCGAGGTTTTCATAGCGGTTAGTGATTAGTACGATAGCTATGAGATTCCGATAAGTGACGAGGATATCGAGAGTTTTTGATGCCTCATAGGTAGAGAAGGCTCCAAAAAGGTTTTGTAATGCTCGTATTACTGGCCACCTAACGCTGGTGAAGATTGTATTTTAAATCTCGAGAGGCAATTATCAAAGTTTAGGCTGATTAATCAAACTGGAATCATTATAGTCGGTGGAGAATTTAACTTACCCTCAATTAATTGGTAAAACCTGTTTCGAATCTAAAGGTAAAGAACGCGAAGCCTGCGAGGCATTAATCGAAACATTCTGCGAGCACTCTCTCCTTCAATTAGTCAGAAAACCAACGCTATCAGTAAACATCCTAAATTTATTAGCAACTAATGTCCCAGAAAGAATAAACAAAGTCATCATTAAAGATGGAATAAGTGATCATCTGGCCGTACATGTAGAGTGTAAGTTAAAAAGAGCCACGTTGGTGCAATAAGCAAGTTAGGAGTGCGCTTAGGCGTCAGAGAATAAGCCACGCGAAAATAAGAAATATGCCGTCTACAACATTCGACGAGTATAAAGCAGCTTAAGTTCAGACGTATAAGGAGTCCCGCGCTAAAACGAGAAATACTATGCCCGAGGCTTTTACTAACTTCAGGAAAAAGGTATTAAATAATTATTTGAAAGAAGACCCTACAGCGCTTTGGTCCTATGTGAGAAAGGTCCATAGTAGAGGCCATAGCATACCTTCTCTGAGTAATGACTCCGGTTAAACCTGTTAAACGGTCATTTTGTAAAAGCATTTACAGCCGTCAACGATCTATGCGTACATTATGCACCCACTGTGAGAAACGACTTGATAGACGATATAGTATTTTCTGAGTTGGGAATAGCAAGACAATTAAGTACCATTAGACCTGATAAAAGCCACTGGCTCCAAAGAAATTCCTGCTCGCGTTTTAAAAGAATTATCTGAAGAAATAGCGACTTTTCTTCGTATAATATTCGAGAAATCCATTTCCCGCACAAAGGTCTCTAACGACTGGAAGTTAACGCACGTTACCCCAATTAATAAGGGCGGCGACAAGGAGAACCCAAAAAATTACAGGCCGATTTCCTTAACTTCGATATCGTGCAAGATTCTCGAGCACGTATTCGTTAGCAACATAATCCGATTTCTTGATAGTAATTCATTGTTAGATGATTGTCAACATGGCTTCAGGAAAGGTAGGTCTTGCGATACTCAGCTCGGTTATTTTGTGAATTGTACACTGAGAAGAGGAAAAAATAATAGGCAGGTCGATGCCATCTTCATAGATTTTAGGAAAGTCTTTATTAATACACAAAGCGTAACGTCATTAATAGAAAATCCGAAATGGACATCGTTACAGGAACTTAGGCTGCATGTTAGATTTAAACTGCTGGCAAAATATTTGTCGGAGGGACTAGCAATTGAGGTAGTAGGTCTTATCAGAAGCCCGACGTATCTCGGAAGACAGGACAGCAAGGATAAGAATCGCGAGATCGATTGTAGAACGGAGCGATATAGAGGACCGTTTTCCATAGGAGGATAAGAGAACATAACAGGAAAAGATAACGTAGGAAAACTAGGGACCTATGGTGCACTGCACCCCCTGCCATCCACCAAAAAGGTGACTTACAGGGTATCATGTAGATGTAGATTAATACTTTAAAATATCTTAAAATTGTGATATCAGAGCGAGGTCTGTATTGTTCTAAGGGAATAAGAACGACGATTCTAATTCTTATTTACGAAATTTGATTATTGATCACATTTTCTTGAATTTCTTCTAAAACGGCTTTTTTGCATTTTAAATCGCATTTTATAGGATTGTTGCCATGGAGACGATTATTACAAAACTCGGCTTGAGCATAGACGAGTGAAAAAATGGGTTATTTCATTTTCCACTCGACTACCCTTGAGTAATGGACAGTTGATCCATACTACTATATATTACCGTATAAGCAGTTACATTTATTAAATTCGTTTATTTAATAAAAATACATGCAAAATATAATGCCAGAAAGAGATTTTGACATTGCATTTAGTAAGCATTTTGAAACTGAGAGTACTCTATTAGTTTGTTTTTCGGATTTTTCTCTATCATTGATAAACTATGAATTACAAA
This sequence comes from Tanypteryx hageni, assembly GCA_028673005.1. Lineage (NCBI taxonomy): Eukaryota > Metazoa > Arthropoda > Insecta > Odonata > Petaluridae > Tanypteryx > Tanypteryx hageni. The sequence continues at coordinate 126,244,002 of CM054113.1, read as the reverse complement.
CGGTATTTATGGCATGCGAAATCCTTGGAATGGCTAACACATACCGAAAATTTTCCTGTTAATATAAGTAACCAATTCATAACGTCAACTTTGGGAAACCAGCCTGCATTAGTCCTGGTTACAGTTGTAAAAGGAAATAATTTCCGTCTTATTTTGTGTCCTCATCATAACAAATGCTGGTGGTGGTGCATTGACATTACCAAAACTGTGGCCTTTTTGGGAACGTGTGAGATCAAGGTAATGTTGTGAATCCATACATTGTGTTAATTTCATCTCTACTAGATAGGAATTCTAAAGGTATTTCCTTTCTATTATTTCAGAGTCCCAATATACTTGAAGATTTTTTCTTTAAATTTCTTTAACACTTCGAAAGAGGTTATCGACAGTCACATTCCTGTTAGATTTTTCAAGAGTTTGTATAAGTCTCATAGCAGCATTACTTGGTTTTGAAAGATGTTTTACATCAGGCATATGGCCTATTCCACTATTATATTCTTCACTGTAAATATATTTATATTAGGTGCGTGCATTAGCTAAAAGCAGAACTTTGAGATCATATTTCGCAGGCTAATTAGAAATGTACATCTTGGCATATAAATTATTAAAACAAACAAAATGAAATAATTCTATATATTATTATATAAATGCTAGTGTAATTGCTCGTTAAGTATGAATGGACCATCATAAAAGTATTCGAAAGGTATTTGATTTTGATATTAAAAATCAGTAAAATTTATTATGATCTCGTTTGGCTTTCATGATTTCAATGTTTTTTAAATTTATCTTTGTTTTAATTATATTATTTTAATAATTATCATCAGAGAGGCCAAATTATTGTTCAAATATTTGCTGAAAATATGAGGAAATTCGAAATAATAATTTACAAAGAATCAACAGAAATTTACTTGAAATATTTGAGCAAATTTTAAGTTACTAGCAGTTTCCCGTCGTTTAGATGGCTGTTACCATCGTTTTAAAGTCCTCATTTTATTAGGCTATTAATATAATAGATTAAAAATATATAATCTAACTTAACAACTGAATTATTTTACTAACTCTTTTTAATGCAAATGAACAGTCAATTTGCCATTAAAGAAAAAAAGAACTTACAATGACATAAATACTTAACATGAACTGCAATGAGTTTTAACTATATTTTAAGATCGCACATTCCTCTAACTATAGTAGTTTTGAAAAATCTTCAAAAAATTGGCTTAATTTAAAGAAATTTAAAAAGTCATGAAATGTTATTTTTCAATCTTATTAGAAATTCGGTTCGAAATATTTGCTGAATTATCATTTAAAGAAATCCATTGAAATAACGTTATATTTAGTTTTATGAATTTCCACTACTTGGCAATGGCACCTGATTCGATCGTATAAAATGTTATTTAACTAATTATAATTTACTAGTGTAATTTCCCATCCAATATGACGGATAGGCGTGGATTAACCCTTAATTAGTCGCGCCGGCGCACAACGTGCGCCATAACGAAACAAAGTCGTGTTTCGGTTGGAAATCAAATTTTAAATGTATCATTTGTCTCATATACCCTATTAGCCGTTTTCAAACTATCTATAGAAGAGGTTGTTATATTTTCATTCTAGTTTTTTGCGTGTAGGGGACTATATTTTACGGCAGCGTTCACGTTGTAGCACTTTGTGCGCCGCGCGACCAGTTATGTAAGCATTTTTGATTTTCTTAAAAGATATTCCAATTAGTTTACTAAAAGAGTAGTTAAAGGAAAGAATGAAAATCAAAAGTCTTCTGGCTAACATAAAGGCGATCATTTCTAAACATGTTGAGAAGACGAAGATGAGCCATCATTGAAAAGAAAATGCGATCACAGCGAGTGCCCGAAAAATAGGGGAAGATGTGTTGCATGTGGCCGTGCAAAAAATAATAATACTATCCTTAAATGTGGAAAATGTAAACAATTTCTTTGCAAGATGCACATGGCCGAAATTACTTATATTTGTGAAGCATGTCATAATGATAATTTGAGTGAGTAGCATAATTAAAAATTTACTTCCATATAATTAATTGTATTTTGGTAGATAAAAACATAAAAGACTTTAATTATGTAAAATGTCCATGTAAACAATAACATTAAGATAATTCATATTGTGACTTGTGACAAAATAAGCTTATGCCAGCACTATATTACAATTATTAATATTGTAGCCAGATTAGTGCATCTAAAATGTCATTTCAGATTATAAATGTTGAAATATTTTATGGAATTAATATAATAAACATTGTTAATTCTAAAAATTAACTTGTTCATATATAATATATTTCATGTGTCTTGAAAAAACTAAAAAACTTAATGGTGCACAAAGTGCGCCACGCGACTATTTATGCTACAGAAGTGGTCGCGACTACTTAAGGGTTAAGTCTTAAATTTAAGGCACTTCCCATTCGTCCTTTTATATCTATCTCTCTTCCATTCTTCCTCCCTCTCAATCTCTTATGTAGTTCATAATTACTGTGTTATTCCCTAGATGGTGGGAAGGTAATCCGTCCGAATCCCAACAACAGGGTCGCGGATTCAGTTCCTACGAATAAAATAGTGATAGCTGACAACTAGTGATGATCATGTGGTAATGAAGATAATAATTTCTCTTTGAATTAATATCAGAAAAATATTGTTTTTAATTCAATCATAAAGACAATTTCATTATATGGATTACGATTATTAGAAATGAGCATGGTATTGCAGAAAATCGCAGTGTAAATTAAAATTCACAGGGAACGTTTGCCGCGATGACGGCGCAAACTGTAAATTGCCGCTTCATATTTCGTGAAAACGTAATACTCTTCTTAAGTTCAATATCACCCAAATAAAGGAAATATACTTCGACAACGTAAGAGTGTTTTATCTTTCAAATTGGGATAAACAGAAGAAAGCACGGCAGCATCGCATCCTGTTTGAAAATCACACGCTTACATATTTGGGAATCAATCAAAATCAATCTGAAAGAGAGGCAGTCCTCCAAACTGCGGCAAGCGGCAGAGTAGCTGGCCCTCTGGCAAGATGCGGACTATGTATACAGAAAAAACAAGAAGAGAGGAGGGGGCAATTGAGAGGAGAGAGGGGAAAGAGAGGAGAGAGAGAAGGGAGAGAGGAGAGAGAGGGGGGAGAGAGGAGAGAGAGGGGGAGAGAGGAGAGAGAGGAGAGAGAGGAGAGAGAGGAGAGAGAGGGGAGAGAGGGGAGAGGGGAGAAAGAGGGGAGAAAGAGGGGAGAAAGGAGAGAGAGGGGAGAGAGGAGAGAAAGGGGAGGGAGGAGAGAAAAGAGAGAGGATAGAAAGGAGAGAGGATAGAAAGGGGAGAGAGAGAGAGAGGGTAGAGAGGGCAAGGAGAGGGGAGGGAGAGGGGAGGGAGAGGGGAGGGAGAGGGGAGGGAGAGGGGAGGGAGAGGGGAGGGAGAAGGGAGGGAGAAGGGAGGGAGAAGGGAGGGAGAGGGGTGAAGGGATGGAGGAAGAGCGAGAATGGGGGAGACATAGGAGAGGGAGTAAAGGCGAGAGGGGTGAATAAAGGGGGGAGGAAAAAGGAAGTCGAAGAGTGGGAGATAGAGATGGTAGAGAAAGGAGATAGAGGGAGAATGAGAGGAAATGCGAGCTCTGTGATAGGTGAGAAAGAGGGGGATAGAGAGAGGGAGTAAACTGGAGAGGGGTGAAGAAAGGAAGATTGAAGAGAAAGAGGCAAAAGAGAGGGAGGCATAGAAGAGCGAGAGGGGGGAAGAGGTGTGAGAAAGAGCGATAGAGAGAGGGAGGAAAGGCAAAAGGGTGAAAGAAAGGGGGAGAGAGGAGGAATAGTAAGATGGGGAGAGAGGAAAGAGGGGAGAGAGAGAGGAAAGAGAGGGGGGATAGAGATAGGGAGGAAAGGCGAGAGGGGGAAGAAAGAAATAAAGTAGGAAAAGTAGGAGGGGGAGAGAAAGGAGAGAGAAGGGGGAGAGAGGGAGGATGAGCGCGATGAGGTTGAGGTGAAAGAGAGAGACAGGGGAGGAGGAGAGAAGAGGAAAACCAAGGTGAGATAGAGAGAGGGAGGAAAGAGAGAGGAGAGAGAGAAGGAGGAAAGAGAGAGGGGCGAGAGAGGGAAGATAGGGAGGAATAGCTGGAGAAGAAGAGAAAGAGGGAGAGGAGGAGTTGACGTCGCAGATTGGCGTGGAAGTTGAACGAGTGAGAGAAGGCGAAGCGCATGAAAGTAAGGGATGAAAATGGGGCAAGGACCTATGGAAAACGGAGGCAGGGAGAGAAGAAGGCAAACGCCCAGTAGAATGGAAACGATAGACCGATCCGTGCGAAATAGAGAAATCGTAGAAATGATAGAGTGGCGCTAAAGACAAATACTCAAAAAGTTGCCTCCGTGATGAGGTAAAAGGCACCTTTAAAGCTGAGTAGAATATTCGGATCCAAAGAAGTAAAATGGGCAATATTGCAATGGAATGGGAAGCAGGCCATTGCAGAGGTGTTTGGAGCGAATGAGAGCGGAAAATTAAGTTTGAATTTAGAGAGAGATATGATAGCGGGGGTGATAGGAAGAAGGTGCAAGAAGAGTGAGAGAAGGGGCAGCTGGGTTCGAGGGGTTCTCGAGGGGAAAGAGGAAATGTTTGGAGTGCAGAGGAGAAGAGGCCGAGCTACATCGATTGATTGATGAGGGAGGCCATCCGTCGTCCGCTCTACTACGCCTCGCAGTCCTCACCCCCTCCACCTCCTCCTCCGATAAATCCCCATCCTACTCACCTCCATCCCTTCCAGATGCGGCGATTGTAAGGTGGAGGAGTTAGTGGATGGCAGAGAGGGAACGAGGGATTCAGCAGCCCGTCGGAAAAAGAAGGGATTGGATGTCGTAGATTATTGGGTTAAGTGAAGGCGGACATGAATTCACCGCGAATTTTCTCTCAATGTGATTCTCCGAATTGCGCGGAAACAATGTGACGTGATTAGGTTTGATTTATGAGTCACGTGGGGTTCGCCATCATCACTAGGGGCACTACCAATTGCATGTTGATAAATGAGACGAATTGAAACGAAGATGCTGGCAGCAAATTAAATCCGCTGAATTGGATCCATGGGCGCATTTAACGCTGAGAGAGAGAGAGAGAGTCAAGATAGCAGTTGATGAGGAGAGTCAGAGGAATAATATACGAATAAAGAATTTTTACCACGAACTATAAATTCTTCTATATCTACATCTGCGATTAATCTATCCCCAGAAACAAGTTTCGTTACTCAGTGCTCGAAAATAATGAAAGCGGAGAATACAGATTTAGAAGAATGGAAAATAATTAAGAGAAATTGCAGGCAATAAGATTCCTTGCGGGTACAAAAGAAGAAGGATGAAAATGAAACGAAAATCAGACGGAATGTAGTAGGAGGCGAAAGGCAGAAGGGTAAGGAAAGAGAATTCGGCGTGTAAATGTTTAAGAAATGTAAATATACAGAGATACGAAGGAAAACATACTGCAGACGGATATACTGTAGGAAAAAAAATAAAATAAAGCGATAAAAGTAGGGAGTAGTAGAAAATGAGGTCAGAGAAGAGGTTAAGAGAGAATGAAGACATAATTGCGGCAAAAGAGGAAAATAATAAGTAACAAAGCCGTAGATACGATGAGAGGTTATAGAAATGAAGAAACGACTGATTAAAGGATTCAGAGAGAGAAAGAGAGAGAGGAGGGGGAGAGAGATAGGAGGGGGGGAGAGAGAGAGGGCGGAAGAGAGAGGAGAGGGAGAGAGAGAGGAGGGGGGAGAGAGAGAGGAGTAGGAAAGAAAGGAGCGGGAGAGAGAGGAGGGGGAGAAAGGGAGGAGGGGGAGAGAGGGAGGAGTAGGAAAGAGAGAGGACGGGGAGAGAGAGGAGTAGGAAAGAGAGGAGCGGGAGAGAGAGGAGGGGGAGAGAGGGAGGAGGGGGAGAGAGGGAGGAGTAGGAGGTATGAGGTAAGAAAGGCAAAGATAGTTTTGTTAGAGCGGAGGTATATAGGAGGAAATATAAGGCATAGAAGAATAGGGTCAGAAAATGTTTAGCAAAAAGGAAAGAAGAGGTGACGAAGAGAGAGAGGTTTGGGAAAAAACTCATTTGCGGAATCGCCAGAGCGGAAGGCTGCGAGTGAAACGGTGGATATGCAAAATAAATAAATTCCGGAATAAAAGGTCGGATAAGATAAATAAGGTCAGAAAGGTTTTCTCAAAAACCAAAACATATACATTATATCAAGAAAAAACTGTTAACATTGCGCTGTTAAAATAAATAAAAAATGCATTAAATTTGAAACTTTCAATTACAATTTACTCTATCGTTGAATAGTACGGAGTTTTAATAAATTACTTCTGCTTAACTTAAACACCTTATTTCGCAGTTCCATAATTACTACAATGTTTAATTTTTATGATTGATTTCCAATGTTAGTGGTACATAATTTTCTGCATTGTTTCTTAAGATACAGCCGTGGTCAGTGATTCTCCTTATCCTACGAGCGCAACTAAGGACTTGCATATTAATACCCAAGGACTGTTTAAATGATTTACATTTGAAACAACCCAGTAACTTTCTCTTCTGTAAAGATGTTTTCCTGGATTTAATTTTTACGCATAAGGTAAAGCTCGCCGCATCCATGAGTTTCTTGAACAAAATGATGGGACTGCGACTACGCGATGATGCTCCAATTTTCAGCGAGATTAAGTCGGACGCCGTTAACCGCGTTTATATAAACCCATTAAATTGGAAAAGAACGGGTGTAGCAGCTTTTGAGAGACTTTTCTCCTGAAATCTCCGAGATGTTTTCTTCTCCACCACCGACAAAGGTTACGATTACTTTTCTCTTCGATGGCTCCGTTCTTAAATGAGTCCCTTCACCGAAGGTGAATCCTTTAAACATTCTGTGCGCTACGAATGCGAAGAACTTTCTACGCTGGAGACAAGGAATTGGCTATTCTGCAGTTGGAACGCAGAAAGTTATAATACTGCTATTACGTGGAATTCTCTTCCGACCGAGCTATTTTCAAGTATACTTCTTTCCTGATCCATTTTGATCCCTCCGAAATAGAAAACCTCAAATAATTTAGGCGATACTTGAAGTGGAAAAGAAATCGCAGGCAAATTATATTTTGTGGGTTTCAGCAATACAATAGCTAGTGATTCGCAGGGCGTGTGCGCGCGCGCACCACCTTCGCTGATTCTTCTATTAAAATATTCTCGCTTACATGCTTAGAAAGTTATTTAATTTATTTACAGAATGATACGTCATAAGTAATGTAAAATAATGGTAGCATCATTTGCTGACGCAATATGAAAAAGCGCGTCTTATTTACAGTTTTCTTTAGAATCGTAAAAAGAAAAGTTTTATTAAACTTAATACTTAATATAAATAGAGGGCATAAAGTAATGTATTGAAATAATTATTTTAAAAAGCATTTTCACACTGTTACACATGTTTGGTTTCTAATGTAATGACTATTAGTTTTTTATATGAACACACTACATTGCTGAAAAGGCCCCTCCTGACGCTCTCCCATTTCTCCAGCAAAGGGCATAATTTAAAAATCTTGCAGGAACCCTCTGCCGCCCACCGATTTCTCCGAAGAATTTATTTGGCATCGCAATAAATGGCATCATAGACCACACACACCCTTCGAATTTCATTCCTCTATCTCTTACCGTTTACGTGCAATTTCAATTTAATAATTGATTGCGCAGACGGACAGGCTGACAAAGTAAAAACGTATAAGCGATTATAAAATGAAACGTGCCAATTATAAATAAATACATGTCTTGGAAAAATTTTCAAATTATTCTTAGAAAGATAATGTCCTGTTACAAGTATCTATAGTTTTTTATGAAAAATGAAAAAAAAGCGTATTTTCTTGATATTTTCAGCAGAATAGATAGGTATGATACTTCAATGTTTTCCGTTTTATATTCATAATATGAAGACATTTCATATGAAGTTTGTCTACACTTTTAACAATTACAAGAAAAATTGACTATCCTACTTTAATTAAAAATTAAAACCCATTTCTAATTTTCTGCGAATTTATTCAGAGATCCGTGAAAATATATATTGACACGATTTTGTGATTAATGCGAAAAAAACATGCCTTGTTATTGTAATAAATAACGATTCATACTAACGTAATTTTGGCATAAATCCCTAGCGCTTACCAATTAATATATGGACATGTAACATCTAAAGCCATACCTAATGCGCATTACCTTGGCATTAGAAAAACAACTTTATTATAGAAATCAACTTTCCTCATTCGGACCTTATTGCTGGCGATACAGGAAATTTGATCATTAGTATTAGAGACAGTACGGGGAGAAGTAGGAGAGAGGTTTTACAGAGGAGGAAAAGTAGTATTTGGGGAGTGGTGGGTGTGTAAGCTCCTAAGGAAAGGAAGAAGATACAGGATGAAGAGATTTCGCAGGAATTACCGAGGGTCGGGTTGCTTCATTCCGCCACTGCCTTTCAGGAGACTTCCCTTCCTTTACCCCATCATCCCCCACCCCACTCTATTCCCCCATCATCCCCTACCTACCCCATTACATTCCCATTCCCTCCCCTCTCTTCCCTCTCCTTTTCCTTATCCTTTTACAATCCCACTCATAGACTTCTTCGGAAATTCTTCTCGACACCTTTCTATTTTTCCTTCGCTTGTAGTTTAAGATGCATCGACCACTCCCCGCGTTCCACAGAATATCTGCACACACTCGCCCCCTCGCCGATATATCATCCCTTCTCTCCCTTTTTTATCTCCCTCGTTCGCCACCTCGCCATTTCGCAGGCCTTTACCCTTTCCTAAACACCGCCGCTCTACGTCGATTCTCCTTCCCATTCCTATATTTCCATATTTTTTTCCTAAACGTATATATGCTTTCTTCCCCTTTCACCCCATATAGAACACCCACTGCGACCATACTTTTATACCAGTCCCATCTCATTTTACAATCCTCACCCCTCCTCACATTTCAACTCCCCCAATCTCTTTCCACCCTCTCCTCTCTCTCTATCTCTCTGTCTCTCTCTCTCTCTCTCTATATATATATATATATATATATATATATATATATATATATATATATATATATATATATTTCTCCTATGCTTTCCGTTCCTTAGATCCCATTTTCGTCAACCGACCGCCATCCTGAGCAAAAATTCAGCGCCCTATTAAACGCATTTAAACACGGAGAAGAATCGCAATCGCGTTGAAGGATTCCGAGACATTCGGAAAAATCGAAGCGTCTTTCAGGCGTCTCAGTTTTCTATAGGTAATCGCTTTATGGCTCGTATATTGTTTGGAATTAAAAAATTGATTTTAATGTCGAAACCTCATCTCTCTTTGTTATCTTTCAAGTGTAAAACGTCGGCAAAGTCAGCAAGATGCACAGAGAAAATATCTGTGGCATAAGCCAGAGGGAAGATGGATCAAAGACGTCTAACTCCAATATCGTTGCGAATTAATTTCATTGAAATTATAGCGTTGCAAATGGCTATCGCTTTGAAATTTATATTTAGCTATAAAATATTATAATATTTGCGGTGAAATGTGAAAAATAATTTTATTCAAATAATAATTCCTCAATATTTAAAATATGCAAAATAGTTTTTCTAAATATAAATGTAAAACGGAGAACAAGAAGGAAATTCATAGGGACGAAAGAATCTATTATACCTTGATAATGAAACTATTCGGCATTTAACAAAGGATCAATTTTCGAGAACAAAAAGGAAGGACAATTCCGAGTATCCTTTAACATTTCGGAAGTTTTATGTTATTTTTACTAATCTAGAGAAGGTAACTTGTCCACTCTTCAAAAATTCGATCAGTTCATTTTATTTTCACAATGATACAAGTGCAAAACTAAAACTATATGATCGGAGGCAATTCAACTTTGGAAATAAGTAATTGAAAGCACCAAATTTTTTATATTCAACATTAACAACCGTGGTAATCTACGTATCCTTGGCGACTGCGAAAGTTTTCACAAACTTTTTTTGTCGCAAATCGTTTCAGATCCGAGAGTGGAAGACGGGAACAGAGAGAACGGAGAGAATAATCCAGCTCGCGGAAAAAATGCACTCGAAAAAATCATCCGCCAAATCTTTTCAAAAGCGAAAAGCAGGAATGTTTGCAGACTCGCTCATCCCTTCCCCAGAGGACGTCTTCTTCGCACCCCTTCCACGCTCCATTCTCTCCATCATCCTCCCTCCTCGCCTATCTCCTTCCCTCGGAACGGGCGCTACGCATGCCTCCCTCTCCTTGCTGGGGGGCGCCACCGCCTCCTTCCTCCCAAGCAGCAGACCGCGAATCGATCGCGCCCTCTCCTCTTCCCTCCTCTTCCTCCCAATTTCCCCTTCCTCCTCCTTCCGCCCACTCCCCCTCTCACCACCTTAGCAACCGTACCCCGACAGGACAATATTTTCCTCCCATTTATTATGAGGAGTGAGCGGGAGGGAGAGCGAGAACATTTTCTAGCCCCTTTCCAGGCCATCTTTTTCCGTGAAGGATGAGGAATCTCTCCCACTCTCCTATCTCTCCTCTTCCCTCTCCATCCCTCCGCTGTGCTACCCGGACGCCATCTACACAGGCACACACGTAAACACACACACACACACACAAACACGCACACGCAAACACACACGGATTTCACCAACCCCTCGCTTTCATAATGTCGCTTTTCAACGCCCAGGCATCGCTCCCTATATCTTCCATCACCTCCTATTCCTCTTGACGACTCCTATTCTCTCTCCATTCTTTCTCTCTCTCTCTCTTTCCACACCGTCTTATTCTCTTTCTCACTTGTGATTCCTCTTCCGTCGTATTCCTACTCTTTCAAATCTCATGCTCTTTTCAGCCTCATCATCATCGCCGTCCAACTCTCTCACTCCACAGATTCTCTCTCTCTCCCTCTCTCTATCTCCCTTATCTCTCTCTCTCTCTCTCTCTCTCTCAATTCTTCGGCCTCTTCTCTTCATTTCTCACTTTCAATTCCCTCACACAATTTATCTCCGATCAGTGCTATTAACATCAAATCTTTGTCTTTTGTTTTGTGATTTTCATGCACAAGGTCTATTCTATTTCCTCATTGTTTCCTTTCTCTTCGCAGTTTGACAGTTTCAGATTATACTTCTACTTTGACCTCTGACTTCTACCATCTCTTAGTTGTTCTCTCTGATATTTCTAGCATTCATTCCGTCTTTATTAACCCTGATTTTCCATTTCATTGGTACACTATTTTTATTCTTTCAAACAAAATATTTTTTATTAAGCGATGAAATATCGTTTTCACTTTGGTATTTTAGTATTTCACTATTTTAAAGTATCATCCGTCCTTTTTATTATTCAAGCGTCATGTTAAACATAATTTTAAAATTTTCGTCGCCATTACGCATAACTATTGGTATTTATATAATCATTGAATTTCTACACTACTCCATATCTACTCTATACTTCCATTCGATCTGTGTTAACCTCCAATATCTTTCACTTTATGGAGACCCTATCCGTCTTGATATACCTCCAATTCATGTCAACGTTATAATATTTTTATCGTATCAATCCCAAATTTCCTACCTCTAATTTTCACTTATTCTTAAACTATATTCCCTTCTAATTTTTGAATAAAAATGCCCTCGAAAATCTTCAAAAAATTAAAAACATTCCTTTGTATTTTATTTATCCTAAAAAACACGGAAAATAACTTTTACAATGTCACTAAGCGAAGGCCAGTACTGTCAAGTTTTTATTTACCCTAATTTACATTTACATTCATAAACTTTCTTACACCTTTGAAAACCCAGTTAACGACTCTTCAATTATTCCCTCGACCGTTCTCATTTTTGTTTGCCTTTCCATCTGTTTCATCAAAACGTAGACGTCGATGTCTTACCTCTCAACAACATCCATCTTCACAACACTCGTCACCACTTCATCCATGTTATTCATAAAATTTCTTCACTTTATCTGATTATATACATACTTATGTCATGTAATTACACACTATTCTCTCTCACTACGAGAATTGTTTCCATATAACACAACTGTTATTTTATTAAAATTTCTTTCTTTTCGGTCTCAGAGAATGGATCTTCACCAATCAAACTAAACCTTCTCCTCTCGTAACCTCGAAAATCGCTCCAACATTCTACCCTATTTCACTCCACCTGATTTCCACTCATTCCCTCCACCACCCTTTTTCTTCTCCGTCATTTCCCCTCGTCTCCCCACTCCCCCATCACACCTCACTCTACCTCCATTTCCCCTTATCCCTATTTCCCCTTATCCCCATTTCCCCCTACACTCCCCTTCCCCTCCCTTCCTCTCTTATCCTCCTTCCTTCCCCTTCTCCTTCCCCTCCATTTCCCCTTCCCGCCGTTTTTCGTCGTCTGCTCTCACTCAAAAACACTATTCTCGGCTTCCTTTCACTTCTGCTCGCAGAATCCCTTCCTTACCCCTCACTTTACTAGGTCTTCAGACTATTCCTTTCTCATTTTATCGTCTCAGGATGTGTCCAACTTATCCTCACCCGATATCAATTTTTCCTGGCGATTTATTTTTGTTTTCTTTTCGTAAAAGGATAAAGTCGAGGATACGACGCAATTCCAAGAAGGGGAATATCGTGTAGAATTTGAGTTATACAAAACTTATGTTACCATCTCATTTGAATGTAGAAATCGCTATGTTAAAGATTAATTTTTAAATTATAATCTCAAGGCTTATCATTTTTCCAAATATTTTGTTACCATTTTCTATTGCGAAAAATATGTCAGCAAACAAAATAGAATACTACGCTAGTAATAGGCTTCGGACGTTGCATGAGTGAATTATTTACTAATGGAAAATTATTCTAGTGTTTTACAATTATAATGGAAATTAGCTAAGGTTATTCGTAGAAACAATATGAGGCGATCTAAAAGACTTTTTCAGAAACAGTTAATTTTAAAAAGAAAATTTTATTTCTTCTGACTTTCCACCGCCGTGTGCTTCGGTATCATAATTCATATTTTCTCGCATTGAATAGCGGTGTTGACACTGCTATGAATGAAATGTCTGCTGTGGAGTTGAACCTATTAAAATGTTTATCATTAATTTCTCTCCAACAATGAAATCTTTCTACAGATATGTCTTGAAGCGTTTTAATTTTTATTTAATATGCCATTCATGAATAGCTGTCTTTTTTGTCAGGAAATTACACTTGTTACTAATATTTTCCTTTCCTTAAGCCGCGTGATGTAAAGGAAGGACTATAATTGATTACAAAAACATACGCTCACTTATTCTCATTACATTGCGTTAGTTCATGCAGCCAAACGCCGTTCAAGAATTTTATCTTTTTTCTTGTGCTCCACGAACCTAACCCTCAATTCAAAATTCGTATGTATTTGTAAATAAAATGATCTATCCGGATGATTTCTTACAGAAAGCCATCTTTAATTCTTTTTATACCACCACGCAATGGATGTTATTACCACCGTTTCCAACAGTAAGCATACAAGTCTCTTATCATTTGCAATAAAATCATAGCTTTTATATCAATAAAGTAAAAGTACTTCGACCAGATACGCATAATTTCTTACAATTACTAACATCCATATTTCTAGTAAGGTAATTTTAGAACACATTTGAGATTGGAATATACAACAAAAAACATTATATTACGATATTTATTAGACATATAGGATAATGCACGGGAGAAACGCAGCATAAAGTAAGTACATTTCTCTCATTCGAATCCGATATTCAAATTTCTTAATTTTGCTTATACAGATAAGCAATAAAAAATTAATTTTTCTTGATTTGTATAAAAGATATGAAACCCATCAAATAGTAATATGAGATAATAAGTACTCTAGAACTTCTAGAAGTTTTTTCTCAAATAGATATATTTTATAAGTTAAAGTTAGAAGTTACTTTCTTCAAACCAAATAAAATGAGCGCATCTTTTAGAAGAAAAGCCCTTAAAAACTATATAACAACCAGGTATCAGGTTATGACGATTTATCAAGTTTCGCAAGAAAACTCACGAGAATAACGAAAAAATATACTAAATAAAACAATCTTGACGGAAACTAATAGGATATTTGAAATGAATTAATACAAGTGTTTCGGAAACGTGCAAATAAAAAACTGATTAACCAAGATATACCTCAGAAATAATGCAAATATGAACATTTCTAAAAACCTCACCTTCCAACTGAAGATCTAACTAATATTTTTAAAACTTCCTACACGACATACCGTTGCATTTCCTAAAACTAAATTTATCTCCATCTTCGGTAACCAAATCCGCTTCTTATACAGAGATCCTATTCCTATGCCTTCCAATGACAATTTGACTAGACGAACTAGTTCCCCATTCTCATTAAGATTTCATTTATGATCTAACTTTGGGGAAATTCATCCTCAAATTTTCTTTCGACAATTTCTCAATATGAATTCCCAAACACAAGCACACTTTTATGAAATGACAAGGGATCCAGGAAAATCACTTAATTATTCTATTGCACATAAATTATTCCCAACATCGGTAATCGGCAATGTATAGATTAAGGGTTAAGTATAAACAGTTATAAATCTCTACTCCCATAAAATATACTGTAAAGGAAAAATTTTAATTCGATATACAATGAAACCTATGATAATCGTAGCCTCGATAGACCAAATTTTATTTCCGGCTTTGGCAGGTTTTACCTCTATGGCAGGTTAAAAGAATCGTTTAATTTCAACAGGATCAGTAGATGTTTTCGGTATCAATAAAAAGAAAGGTTTTGGATTATTACAGATGGCGGCCAGATCTTGTATACGATTGCGTCAGTTGCGAAAATACGTATATCGTTTTCGTTGTGGTACTGATAGACTTATCGCAAAATTATTTTCTTTTTAGCAACAGGAACGAAGCACCTATCGATCGAATTATCTTTACACCGTATTTCTACGTTTCAATGTAGTTATCACAGATATAGTTGGTGTTCTCGACGTCGGCTTGGACATCCCTCCTTCCTTTCTTTTGGTGTCTGACAGGAGCCGTTGTCGGTATCGGTTTCCCAGGCTTCCTCTCTGCTCCGCTCTCCCTATATCAATCCTTCCTCTTGTTTTTGTGCTGACTGTTGCATTACGGTTATATTGAAGTTAATCGTAGTGCCAAATTAATTGAAATATGTGAATACTACCGAAGTATTAAGAGTTTGATAAGCAAACTCTACGATTGTGACATTAACATCAGTGAGCTATCGCAATTTCAGACAATCTCATTTTCGCAGGTCTGGCTTTCATCCCATGTAATTGATGCGGAGCTGATCATTTGAAATTATCTTTTAAACAATTACGAAGCAATTTTTAATATAATATAAGAAAAATTGATACAAAACGATCGTTTTTGACGAAAGTTTAGGTACTTCTATTTTGAATTCCAAGGAAAGAAAAGTTATTTTTGTTGCTTGTAGTTCTATTATTTCTATGGAAGAAAGATTTAAGTTGCACATGGTTCAATCTGGTATAGTATTTGGCTTTCTTTGTAATACAAAAGCGGTGAAAATTGTTTGCATGATGCCAAAACCAAACTCGCTGAGATATTCAGTAAGTGTAGTAACTTCTAACTGATATTGATGAGTCGACAGGCGTCACAACTCTGTAAATGAGTAAATTTGCAGTTGGTATAATGTTTGACGAGCACCAAATTGTATTCTGGTATATCAAGCGAGTAGCGTGCTATAACGTAAAATATTGAGCGAGCACTACTATACTTATGCGAAAAAATAATGATCATAAATACTAAAATCAAACCAACGTCAATGTTATTAGTCATGTTCTTACGTTTAGAAAGAAAGCAACTTATTGTATTAAATAAATGATGTTATAAAACTCGATTTAACCCATTAGTAGGCGCGTGGGGGTCAGACAGACCCCCAAGTATACAAATTGTTATTTATTTTAAAAGGTTTTTTTACCTACGGAGCTGTTTTCTTCAGTACATTCCTAAAACTGTTTAAGTGCAATTATCCCACAAAAATTATGGAATTATATATTAAAATATTCATATACTGTCGCATTTTATAGTGTCAGGGTCATATAGGCCCCCACGCGACTACATAAGTTCCAACATTGGAATTATAAATTCTTGTTTCTCTACTCTTATTTAAGGCGTTTAAGTGCTTAAACAAGGTTTTACAAAACTAATTGCATAAACAGTGTTTATCTTGCTTTTTATTGAACATTACGGCCAGTTTTTTAAATTCAACAGAAGATTTACAAAATGTATAATTTTGTTTTGCTAAGAGTCGACAGTATTCATTTTCTGCAAATGTAATAGCGTTAATAATCATTTGTTCTGTAAGTAATCACAAATAATTCTCTTTTCGTATGAAAATTATTTAAAAAGCTAGGAAAATTTTTCTGCTTGATAAGTGCTTTTGAAAACTATCCAAAGGTTGTTAATTGCCAATTTTTTGTTGAACGTACTTATGAATTTTATAAATTTAGTAATCAACAAATGATAAAATAAATATCTTTCTAATTACATACCTATAATTATTGGTTTCCATTCGTCTCATAAAAATAAACTTCTAAAAAAATAGTACTAATAATGAAAAAATTGCACATGACACGCCTAAACATTGTACTTTTAATATGTGACAGGCGTTCATAAAAGCTTGGCCACCAGTGACGTAGACATTTCCCAAACCACCACAGCAACACAGCGTAATCCTGAGACCCATGTCGAGAAAGTGAGAGGCACGTTGGACCGGTGCTTTTCTCTGGGCTTGCACGCGTCTCGTGTTATCCCCATCCATGCCCTTCCTATCGCACCATCTCCAACCCTTTTATCGATAATAATAACTTCTACGCCTTCGCACCCGAGCGCCTTTGCAGCACTCTCCTTACGAACACCCTCTCCTTCCCATATCTCTCCCTCCCTACCCTCCCTCCCTCTCCCGATATCCCTCTCCCTTCCACCCCTCCATACCCTTTCTCCCCCTATCTCTCTCCCTCTTCCACTAAACCCTTTTCAAGCTGACCTACCGCACCGCCATCCCCTGCAAACTGCTTATTCTCCCTCTCCTCCTCTCTTTCTTCCTCTCCATTTTATACTCCTTTCTGCCCTATCACCTCTCCTCTGCCATTTTCCGTTACACCTCCCTCGACTCGAGCTTGATATCGTCAAAATCTTCGATCGCAGCGCAATACGTGATAATATTTCGTCATGTGAGTGCAAGAAAATGGCCGAGGAGGGTCATTTCTCCCTTCTCTTCGGATCCTCCTCTCTCCTTTGTTTTTAGTCTCACCTCGCTTTACCACCCCCAACAACTTCGGCTCTATGACCCCTTCTCTTAGTCATTAAACTGCAGAAATTCTTCCGAAGAACCCTCTTTATTGCTCCGGCATTTTATACCTCGCTCGCCGAGGGTCATTTTTGCCAAAAGAAGTTTAGCGGGAGCCGTAGAGGCGAAAAGGGCTGAAGAGTGAAGTTGTAGGGGCGTTGGATGGATGCCTGAAGGCTATTGAGAGCTGGAGATGGAGGTTAAAGAGAGGAGGGTAAGCAGGGACAAAAGAGTGTCGAATGGTTTTCACGCAAGGCTCTCTAGATGTTTGTAGGAAGTACTGCAACAGGCCCCTAGTTTGCTTTTATAAATATTAATAATGATCAAAGGCAGCCGTCAACACATTCAATCCATATACAAAAAATTCTTCATAATACTTCATCGGAAACGTGAACGTTATTGCGCTGGAATAGCGTATGATGACGGGGTTGGGTTAATATTTATCGTAGAGGATCGTTCGAAAGATATTTGTTAAATTCCACAATGAGAAGATATTGCTGAGCTGTATTTCAGTTAGTTTTCAATAAAAATATTTTATTAATTTCGATTATAAGATTGAACTGTTTCAGAACGTCAAATGTGTGGATTATCCATAAATTAGATAGAAACTCGCTAGAAATGGAATATAATTAATCGGAGTGATTGTTTAACGTGAGAACAAGTGCTTAAGGAAAATGTGGGCTATAAAAAGAAACAAATTCAACGATGGTGTTGCGGATGTAAATTTTTAATTATCAATGATGCATAAAATTACTTGGTATTTAAAAGTACGAAAACCCAAATAATTATATTGAATTTTTGCCAGTTCGTAGAAACTCAACAAAACAGTAAGTCAATCATATCACAGTAGAGACGTAATTTCTTTGAACACTCGCATACTTTTCTAAAAATGAATATTATCTATTTGATATTTGTAAAATGTTTAGGAGGCACAACAAATTTAGCAGCTACGAAAAATGATCTCTAATCAATATTAAACGACTTTGTCAACACAAAATTTTAAATTGTCTTCTGCGAGTCGATAAAAATACGCTGAAGTGAAATATTTTGTAACTTCCATTGATTTGATTTCGACTTAAGAATGATCAGATTCCAAACGTTCGAGTCTTCCATATTGGCAACAATACTTAATGAGACGCAATACAAAATAAGAACGCCTAGGAAAAACATCGAACCGCATAATTCGATATTCGACCACCGATAAATGCATACCGAGCTATTTCGGATTCTTTCCAGCCTATGAGCGAGCAAGCTGCTGCCAAGGTGCACGTGGCGACACATTAGCGTATTGCTGCACCTTGTCAGGATTTCGCCATCCATCATCAAAATAGCGGAAGAATCAGATCCGTCCATCCGTTGGTCCACTCGGTCGTATCTATATAAAAACTCCCCTCTCCTCTCTATCTTCCTCCCATCCATAATCGGTTTCTTTTCTCAACACGCATCTTCTTCAACACAGCTCGCACTTCTTCCTTAGAAGAAATCCATTCTCATACGAGTGCAGTTTCTGCAAATAGAAACAAGGCTGCCTTGGGTACGTCAGATGCAGTCGCTGAGAGGCTGGCTGCGAGGACATTGCGGGGGCGAAAGGGGGGTGGCGTGGGGGGAGGGACTGCTGGTTTTAGACCAAACCATAATCAAGATTTAATGAGTATTTCATTCCATTGAAAACAACGCGAATCATTTACAAATATAAAAGACCAGGTATTTCTTTCTGTGCTTCTGTATCTCTGTGTATAACAGTGATGACGCGAGTTATGACATCATTATAAAAGAGAGACTGACTCGAATGCCATTTTAACCAACTTTACGAGTAGGTAGAAAATTGAAATTTTGTATGAATGCTTGATTCTTATAGTGAAAGCCATTTACAAAAAATCTTCAAAAAAGACCCGGGTTCGACCCCAAAAGATAATTTCTATTTCCCATGAAATAACACTTAAATATCCATTTTTTGTCTTACAGGCTTTTACTCTTTTGAAATCTTAAATTAGAAAGAAATGACCTATGTTCTTGGTATCTGGACCGTTTTAAAAGATAATAAATTTGACGGGCAATACGCTAGCTTACAATAGTGCAGCAGTAATGATTCTTTTTCATAATCGTTGCCATCGATGAATAATAAATTTCTTGATCTCTGTGGCAAATTCTTTTAAAGGCATCCTATCTCATAAGACCTCTGCCTCGATGTGGAATTGGTACGTCATCGAGCATGATATTCTTGGCGTAGAATATACGTTTGTGTTTAATAACGTGGCCAGGGTATCATCCTTCGGGGGGCGGAGAGTATTACAACCGCAATGAAGAGAAGGGAACTAAACCGAGAACAGCGGTTGAGAAGGGATATAAATCGACTCCCATTTGATATTGGCCGCGGGGTTTATATTTGCATTTGCGATATTTTGGTCCTAAACCATAAAATGATTCAACTACTTAAATGTGCATAGCAACTCTTTGGGCAGTACATTTTCTTCGCTAAAATCGATTCATGGAAATATATTTCTCAAATACTTTGTCTTATAGAAATTATTCAAGAAAGAGACATGCGAAATTTAAGCCTTAATGCAACGTGTTTCTTTCACAACTGTCCAATTATCAACTTTTGCCTCATCATCTTTCGACATTTATGATATTTTTGTGTTTATTAGCAAAATAATGTACTTTAAATCCGTTCCATTGCATTTCTTGTCCGTCAATTCTGGCTCCGATGGTAAGCGCTTAATAAGTATTATAAATGCACGTAGGGACCGTCTTTGAAGACATAACTGCAAAATAACAAGGATAAATTCAACAATATTTTCGCGGAAAACCCGTTTTATATTTCCATTTACTCAAAAGCAGTGTCAGGCAGTAGGCACCCCATGTCGGGTATTACGCCACATGTTATCAACAAGATACGTATACCTTCAGAAGAAAGAAATGTATATATGAGCTATATGCAGATTTTTTTACAAATTCACTTCCATTTCTGTGAGAAGCTATAGATATTCAATATTTTCATTGCCTCTTAACTTAAAAATCATCCTAGTTTAGATTTAGAAAAATTCCAAATAATTCTTTCATTGTTCGGTAGTAACTCGTTTCTTTTGCCTAGGATTCTAATACAAAAACTATAATAATATTAATCATAGGAAAAACTAACACATCTTCATTCCCAAAGTATGATTAAAACTTCATCGATCGTATAGAAAGTTTTTTTTTAAAATAATCTAGCAATGACAGTCTCAGGAAAAAAGTTGCTCTCAGAGAATCCATTCAGTCGTCACTTTACCTAAACTTTGCAATCAATGCAAAGGTAACAATTAAGGGAAGAATTGCAGAGAAAATGACATAAAGCGCTTTATACTTATTTTAGGATTATGACGTTATCATAAGATTGCATATTTTGTTGAGATCGACAGTCCCAGAATGTCGTCTATAAATTCCATTTAAAAGCATTATATCAATGCTATGTAATAATATGTTTCCCATTTAAAAGCGGTGGACTCGTTGCTATGGCAGTTTTATATATATTCCATTGATAAAAATAGGATTTTTTAAATTTTTTTTCGATTTAAAACAATTTTTAATTCTCACTTGACGCAGATTTGATTTATGTTTTCAAAAAAATATAAACCTCAGTTTTTCAGCTACGGAACCGTCCATGTATTGAGCTCCTATCTTAGTTTTAACTTATTTAAAAGTGAAAACTTATAAAGCCCTGTATCGATTTCATGCTTTTCTTATGGAGATTGAAATAAAACTAAGGGGTTGGAAAAAGACACCGATTGCCCCTCGGCAGATGATTCTACATCCGAAAAATGTATGCCATGTCTAGCTCTCATACATATTCAACTTCAGAGTTTTGTTTGATGAACGCCTGGTACTACTCGCTCGTAGAAATACAGGGTGTAGGGAAAATGACGCACACTAACAATGGGGGCGGGTAGAAAACCTCAAAACTAAGCAAAATGTATGAGGAACAAATTCTCTAGAATGAACAGGTACCGAGATATCATGGTAAGAAGGAACTGTCAATTGAGGCAAGCATGTAGCCATGCTGTGAGAGGACCAAGGATCACATGACGTCACGTATGGCACAGGAAAGACAAAGATACCTTACTGTAATACCACGGACGACAGTGATCAACGCTCAGCGCGCAGTATGCGGGCCGACTGTCATACTGTGAAGTCGTTCAATATCAGTACACCGTCAGCCCGGAAATGGAAATGACATGGACTACACGTTATATGAATGCTACGATATACTCGTATATTTGATCCTTGGTGCGTCTGGTAACCGGGCCTACGATGAAGCCAGGGCTTATGCAGGCAGGTATTCAGCACGACGCCATCCAAACAAAAATGTGTTTTGCCGGCTGGACCAGCGAATGAGAGAGACTGGCAACGTCCTACCATATCTCGGTACTTATTCATTCTAGAGAATTTGTTCCTTATACATTTTCTTTAGTTATGAGATTTTCTACACGTTCCCATTGTTAGTATGCGTCATTTTTCCAACAAACTGTATAAAGACGTGGATGCCGAATTCCACAAATAACATCTTCCTAACCCTGTCCTTAGCTAACGGGATCAAGGAACGTTAACGTCCAAATATGTCTGTTTTGTATTTCTGTTGTAGTTCTTTTAAAAACTTCCAGTAGAATTTCAAGAGTCATATCCTTAATTTTAAAATTAAACAAAATTTAATACTGATACTACAGGAAAATGTATTTGCAAGGGGTTTCATAACAAAGAGACGAGCATAGAAGTTGTTAATTAAAACTTTCCTTTAGTAGTTCGTTTTAAATTGAAATTTTCCCGAACAAATTGAAATTTTCCCGAACATCTTTTCTACATTTTGAAGCAATTGTTTGTGAAGAATAAAGTTACATACCGCGACTACCTACAGTGATCACATTTTGTATAATGAAACCTTTTATCTAATATGGATGAATGGAGCACTTTTTTACCTGAAATAGTCAATCAGTGCCGCCGATATAAAGGATTAAAATTTTAATGTGTTAACCTGGCTCTCAGCTTCTTCTAGCATATTTCCTTATAATTGCTACATACATACATACATACATACATACATACATACATACATACATACATACATACATGCATACATACATACATACATTGAAATAATTAATACTACGGAAAACTACTATTTATAAAGCCTAGATTGGTCAGTGCTACCTATATAAGGGACATAAAGACAAGTTAATCTTCATTTATTCTCAGATCTTCTTCAATTTTTTGTCTTGATTAAAAAACCCAAGCAACGCCAGGTATATTCGCTAGTTCTTTATAAAAAGTACCAAAAATAAGTAAGGAATTTGAAAGGCGATTGGTGAAATCGTCATATGGAACGATTTATTTCATTTAACTACAACAAAAGTGAATAACTACCACAAATTTATTTATACTATGGTCAATTATAACTAGGGTTTCCTTATCTGTAATTTTCTTTCTCGATAAAAATATAATCCATAGTTTATGGGCTGTGCTTCGCGTTGCGTGACTTTTTAGGAATCCCCCCAAAGACAGTTCCTCAAATCGGAATTACTGCTAATATAAATAAATAAAATGGCAAATAGGAACATTCTCCTGATGATAGTGATAAAGTAGCAATTGACCCGCCGCTGCTCTTTCTCGAAAAGTAGTACTTTGTGTGCATTAGATTATTGGATCGGTTGAACGAGTGCTCCGAATTGAGTTAACATCGAAGAGTTCATTGGCGGTATATGACATTTATTGGAGCTGAAATGCGTGAGAATATCGTTTATCACGGTGCTTTTATTTCCATCAAAACTTGAACTTCTTAGAAAATGATATACATTTGCAAAATTCCAAGTGAATCCCGAAGATAAAGTTCTCATACGCAACATGATATAATTTGAAGCAACGCAGGGGCGTCGTTGCTGTTAAATTTATTATTGCGGAGCAGAGATAAAGATGAATAATTCTCTGGAGAAAAAAACGCCGCTCAATGAAATTGTGATCTGCTCCACGGCATATCCCGAATCCTTCAAGCATTTAAGAAGCATAGAGTCGATGTGCACATTTTTCGCGAAGGTCTTATGTGCAAGCAACGTGAACGACACGAAAAGCGCTCGAAGCCGGTCCATTTTCTCGGAGGGACTTCATCCCCCACCAAGTTTGGGAATAACACTCGGTTTCATGAACGCCAACCTGTCCCTATCGTCCGGCCTCTTTCTCTTCGGTTATAAAAAAGACCAATCCCTCCGGTGTTCTTCCAAACTCGGCAAATTCTCGGGGCGTCCCCCTCATTTTGAGAAAATTGCCCTCCGGAGAAATAAGAAAGCGGCCGATGTCACCAAACAGCGTCCGCCGTTCCTCCGTTGACCCCATTCACACATGCGAGAGGCAAGGGGAAAATGCATCATTGCTGCAAGAGACGCCATGGAAACCAAACGAACGATGTAAACTTTTAAAGAAAAAGAGGTTATTGTCAGTAATTTTGAAAACCTTTGTCTTTTTTCATTGCACTGACCAAAGATACCAGCTCTAGGATAAAAATAAAACACCAAAATAATCTGATCGAGTTCCTTCCTTTTCTTATAGGTGGTAAAGCAGAAAAGATGGCGAGAAAGAGATGGGCTCTGCGTGCGATATCGTCAGTGGAGTCTACAGCAGATTCTCTCCTACGCTACAACACCCTGAAGGGACGCAGACTTTCAAACGGGAATCCTTCGATATGCCACCCGGGAGACATGATACGAGGCAACAAAACGAGATGGCTCTCCTTTAGCTGATCGACATCATACTCGGAGAGGAGGCTTCCTAAAGATTCCCTATCGGCCCGGTCGCCATTTGTCCCTTTACGTGCTTCGAGGGAAAAATAAATTCTCATATTCGACCTGTCACTCTCTCTCTCTCTCTCTCTCTCTCTCTCCAATCATTTAGAGAGATCGTAAAAAGAGCCTTTCCGACTTGACTGAAATTATAAGTCCGCTGATCCACACTCACTCACTCACGGACGTGACGTCAAATCATTACAGTCGAGTTATTCTTCGTGAAGTCGATTGCCTCGAGTAATAAGCGGACCCTCACGTTACCTTTAATACGCACCTCGTCCACATAGCCCTTTATATCCTTAATATTTCGCTCCATAAATCACCCCGTATACAGTTAATAGATAGTGGAAGAGAATATGCGCATGGTGGATACAGCGAATCGTATCGAAAAGACAAGTAAAATTGTTTCTCACTTTGGAGCCCTCAAAAATACAAACATGTAGGAGTCTCGATGGGCTCCCGGTCGATTGTAGCGCAAACATCGAAATGAAGGCCTCAGATCAGCCACTTTAGGCTACATCAAAATGTAGGCTCATACGAGAGACCAAAACGCATAGCAGACCAGCGCTCATAAGAAAATCTCGTATTATCATTATATATAGACGTTCCTTACAGAGGAGGAGGATATAACATACTAGTAGTTGGTGTCTGCATTCTGCAAGCATATCATCTCAACATAAAAAAACATTCATTTTTCATATTTCATCATTACAAATATTTTTTTAATTCTAAATATTACACCTACGGAGCGATTTTCGTTTTTCCCTTATGTAAAAATAATAGATTAAAACAATCCTAAAACTTTTCAATTTTAAGAATTTTATACTTTCTTCATTATGGAGTACTGATGCTACACATTTCTGCCAAATTTTAAAGTTGTAGTACTTCTAGAAGTAAAATAATATTTTTCCAATTGTATAAATTGTAAACATTTTTAACGGCCGCCGCAATATGTTTATGGAGAGATTCAAAGGTTTATTTGTGCAAATGCACTACTCTGTACATAACTTGAAAATTTCAGCTTCCTAGCTCATCTTGTAATGTCTAAACAGTTATCTATTTGTTTAAATTTAAGAATTTTTAACTGCCAAATAAATTAAAATATCAAAATTTTTATAATCCCTATTTCGTATTTTTACAAATTCTACTTATAAAAAAAATTCAACACCGTAGCACATTCGGAAACACATAAACCTTGAAATTTTGCTTAAACAATTGCGAATTTTTAGCGTCCGCATTGCTGCACTTTTTCAAGATTTTCGTTTTTTCTAGTCGGTTTTGCACACAATTCTACCTTAGAAAAAAATTTCGAATCTCCAACTCATCTGGAAGTGCCTAAACATTAGTATCCTCCTATCATTATATATCGACGTTTCTTACAGAGGAGGAGGAGGAGGATATAACATACATGTAGGAGGATACTAATGTTTAGGCACTTCCAGATGAGCTGGGGATTCGAAATTTCTTTCATAGGTCGGATTTCGTGCAAAACAGACTAGAAAAAGCGAAAATATTGAAAAAGTGCAACAATGCGGCGCAATTGTTTAAACAAATTTTTAAGGTTTATGTATTTCCGAATGTGCTACGGAGCTGAAATTTTTTAGAGGTATTATTTGTAAAAAAACGAAATAGAGATTATACAAAATTTGACATTTTGATTTGTTTTGATGTTAAAAATTCTTCAAGTTTAAACAAATAGATAACGGTTTTGGTACTACGGTATGAGTTAGGAAACGTAAATTTTCAAGTTATTTACAGAGTAGTGCATGTGCACAAATAAACATTTTAATCTTTCTATTAATATATTGCGGCGGCCGTTAAAAATGTTTAAAATTTAAACAATTAGAAAAATATTTTTTCACTTCTGGAAGTGTTACAACTTTAAAATTTGGCATAAATGTGTAGCCTTGGTACCCCATAATGGAGAAAGTATAAAATTCTTAAAATTTCCAAGTTTGGGGATTTTAATCTATTATTTTTACATAAAGGAAAAACGAAAATCGCTGCGGAGGTGAAATCTTTAAAATTAAAAAAATATTTGTAATGTTGAATTATCTGTCTGAGAAATGAATGCTTTTTCAAGGTGAAATGCAAGCACCAGCTACTAGTATGTTATATCCTCCTCCTCTGTAAGAAACGTCGATATGTAATGATAACATATATATATAGGAGGATACTAATGTTTAGGCATTTTCAGATGAGCTGGAGATTCGAAATTTTTTTCTTAGGTAGAATTTTATACAAAATCAACTAGAAAAAACGAAAATCTTTAAAAACTGCAACAATGCGACCGCTAAAAATTCGCAGTTGTTTAAACAAATTTTCAAGGTTTATGTATTTTCGAATGTGCCACGGAGTTGAAATTTTTTATAAGTAGAATTCGTATAAAAACGAAATAGGGATTATACAAATTTTGATATTTTTTATTTGTTTGGCTGTTAAAAATTCTTAAAATTTAAACAAATAGATAACTGTTTAGGTACTACGGGATGAGCTAGGGAGCTGAAATTTTCAAATTATTTACAGAGTAGTGAATTTCGCAATAAACACAAACCATTAATGCATTCATCACTAAGACGTAATTTGCCCAGATGAAGAAAAGGCTCTCTCAGATTCCACGCTCGTTGATGGAATGCTGAGAAGGTATTCGTACACTAATTTTAAATTGACTCCTCCAACACCCTCTTCCTCAAAGATGGCCATTTCCTATTAATAAGTTTGCTGATATCTCTTGAACTGCTATTTTTCAATGTCTTCTTAGATCAAATTTTTATCTTATCATTTATAGCCGTTTGTAACCTTTCTTGCATTGTTTTGAGGACTTTTACAGAAGACGCAGTTGCCTCATTACGAATATCTATTGCATTAATGGTACCAAATTCTGAATGGAAAGAAATATTTTTATCTACTAAAACACCCGATAATCATTCTACAAGACCTTCTATTCGTTTGGCAATAAATATTTTGCTGTGTGGCGTAAATATGCATCTTCTTCATCAGTAATCTGATTTTCATTGTGAATATAATGAAGAACACCAGATAAATTACTGCGCCTTTGATCAGTTCGAGTCTCTAACGCCAGTTTCATATCCATGCTTAAAGGCCCATTACCCAAATTGTTCATCATGAAGGACAAGGCTGCATCAGCAGTAAGGAGGTTGGCATCTTCAAGGCACAAACTTCAACCGCTAGCTTAACAGGAAGAAGAGTAGGAATTATAGACGAGATGAGCTGCATTTCAACTGCTGTGAAAGTAATATGTGAATTTAGATCAATAAAAGCTTTTTGAATGCAATGTTTATGTTTATCAAAACGCTCAAGCATAGCAAGCAAACTGTTCCAACTAGTCTTAAGTCTAAAACTAATGCGAGTTCTATTCCATATTCTGATTTCACATACCTTTGAAAAATTTGGTCATTTTTGTTGGTGAGCATCTAAACAGTTTAACGACTTTTCTAATTTTAGCAATCAATTGAGACAATTCTTGCTTATTAATAAGTTCACATGAAGCTTCTTTGAAACTTGATTGGTCACTGTGTATTATTTTTATGCTATCATCTTCTAGAACAACTTCTTCCCCGTTTTCACTCTCTGTCTCAGATTCCGGCTGTTCAGGTGGGGAAACGTCTTCATCAATATCAATTCTTTTGTACAGGACATAAATCACAGCCACCTAAATGCCATGCGCCAAACAATGGTGTTGCTCTGCAGTAAATAGCCTACCAATCTTTTCCATGTCAGATGTACCATCTATGGTAATACACACAATATTGTTATTATTGCATAGGTTATGATCCTTCAGTTTGTTTTCAAGAAGTTGAACACATCTTTCCGCCAGCATAGCTCCATATATTCGAATCAATCCAAGGTTACAAATTTTATTGCTTGAGTGAATGCTAATATTTAAGTATCGCCTGTTTCTTACAGATATCCATCTTAAGTTAAACTAAACTTCTTTCTTTCGAGTATTTTAGCTGAAAAATTGTTTATCATTGAAGCACATACTTTTTTGCTATAGTCCAAAAAGATATTTCGATTTGTATGTGCTGATTTGGAATATCACGAAAACCTCGAGCCATTAATGTTTTTCTCAGATCTATGGAGGTAAAGAAAACCTCAATGGGTAATCTGTCGCTAGCTGTCATTCGAGCCAAAACTGCAGGAAATGATTCATCATTGTTACTACTAAAATAACTTATGTTCTTGTTTCCTTTTTTGGTTCATCGAGTGCGTTGTACTACCTTCACCTATCTTCGAACTTGATTCGTCATTGAAATTTCTTTTCAACAGATCCATATTATGGCAGGTTCTCAGATGTGTGTGAAGTTCACTTGCATATCCTCCAGCGGTTTTAATTGTTTAAGGATATTGCTTGCATTTAGCCAGATATCCAGATTTTTCTCGCAAAAAATAAAATCACACAGAATTCTCGACAAGTTTCTTTTCTTGAACTCTTCAACTCGTCGTACTATCATTAGCCATAATAAAGGTTTTTGATGACGAAAACGTTTATCTTTAATAAAGTACTTACAAAAGTTATTGGCCATACCTAATACAACAATATAAGCTGTAATAACATACACAGTAGACTCTTGATTATCCGGGATGGTGGGGAAAAAATCAATCCCGGATAATGAAAATCCCAGTTAATCCACCATCCATATGAAATGTTCATAAAAGTTCAAACATTTTAGAAAAAAATCGTACCGAAAAAAAATCGAATCGAAAAAAATGTACATACAAACTTACTTTATTTATAAGAAAGCAAAGAAGTTTGCTTTTTCCCTTCATTCACCTTTCGGCAAATGGTGCTGCGCAGATTTCTCAGCATTAGTTTCCCAACAAGGGTGCTGTCTTGCTGTTGCTCCAAATAATCAAGCATAGTTTCCACATGAGTTAAAGCAGCGCCGTGACTGATGCTTTGCTCTAGTATAAGATTGTCATCTTCCTGGTCCAAATCATAGGCTGCTGTTGGTTCACTTTCGGTAGTAATACGTTGCACGAGTTCTTCGTCATTTAATACTAAATGACCGGCCAAATTTTGGTAAGCATTTAACCACTCGTGCACAGCTTCCTTATCAACATTCGCACATTCACTTATGCTGTAAATTACGTAATACTTCAGGCACCGTTTCATTAAAACTGTCATCAAAACCAACAAATTCCTCGTTGTTTCCCGGTAAAGGTTTTCGCCATGATTTTTTTAAAGTTGAGCTTTTTACAGATTTCCAAGCATTACAAATTTCATAAATAGCGTCCGACACTGATAGTTCTTTTCAAAACAACAGTAAATCATCACCAAATCCTTTATGAACTTAACCAGTAAATTTATTTGATAAATTGTTTTCATATTTTGTATCACTCCTTGTTCCTAGGCTTGGTCAAAGCTGTTACATTCGGTGGTAAATACTTATCAAATGCATTTCCATCTTCAAATTTTAAAATGTTTTCATTCGGGTGACTAAGGTCATTTTATAAGAGTAAAACAGCTTTTTGTGGCAGATAAAGAGATTCTAAGTGCTGACGCACTGCTGGAACAAATTTTGTTTTAAACCAGTCCATAAATATTTCTCTGTCCATTCATTCTGACTTGTTGTTATAGTAATTGACGGGTAAATTAGATAAAACTTTAACTTTTGAAAGAGCTCGAGGTTTTCTTGTAGTCCCAATAGCACACGGTTTCAAAAAATGAGACCCAGCGGCATTAGAGCAACACAAAACGGTAAGGCGTTGTTTTTTGAAGTTCATGCCCTGCAGCACTTGTTTCATTTTCATAAGCTAAAGTTTTTTGTGGTAAACACTTCCAATATAAATCAATTTCATCATCATTATAGATTTGTTCCGAAGTGAAACATTCATTATCGACAAAATGCTGAAATTGAGACTAAAATTCCTCAGCCGCCGGCTCATCACAACCAAGATTTTCGCCTTGGATAGCAATCTGACGAGTCCCGTGTCTTTGCTTAAATCTCGTCAACCACTCAGAAGATGCTTTAAACTCCCTTGTTAATTTCAATTCATCGAAAAAATACTTCGCTTTCATTGCAAAAACAGCACCCGAAACTGGGATTTCCTCAGCCATCTGTTGGTTGAACCAAAAAACCATTGTTTTCTCCAGATCATCGTAGGTAGATGTTTCCATCGTTTTCCGGCTTGACATACCACTTTCACTATAAAAAAACTCCAGCAAACTCGACTTATTTTTGTTTTTTGCCATATCACACACTGTCTGGTCGCCAACATTGTATTTGTTCATTAAAGATTTCACCGTCACACCTTTTCCAGATTTTTTAATTATGTTAAGTTTTTGTTCTATAGAAAGAACAACTCTTTTATGTTTCGACATGATCACGTAAAGGTTATTAAACATTCAAATTAACAAGAAAAAAATGACGCATGCACCCTCTACGACACACAAAAATAAAGTGGACAGTTGAACAAAATATCATGATCCGCTCGGTGAGAGAAAGGTAGTGTTTTCACGCGCCATGTGCGAGATATATTTATATGTAAAATACATACAATGTGATAATATGTATCTCTAACACACACACATAGTAGCAGAAACTACGTATGTATCTCGTTACTATGTATTCTTCATTCTTCCACCCTGCTAATCACCCGTGATCTTGGTTTCTGTTACACTGTGGCATCGTAGTTTTAGCAGCTGCCTTCTCGCAATCCAAATTATTTTCGTATATACGTTTTTTTGAAATCCCGGTTAATCCGCATCCCGGTTAAGCCGATTCCGGTTAATTGAGAGTCTACTGTACTCTCACCAAAATAGATAAAATTTATGTTATAAATAAGTGAAATTAAAAAAAAACGAATTAAAAACAAATTTTATATTAATAATATAGTCCCAATAAAAATTTAAAATAACTGATAGGTGGAATGATCTACTGCATATTTACTTTTTTTTAAAGGTAGCAATTGAAAATTGATCGATTAACGTCCTCAAATTAAGGGAATCCTAAATTGAAATGGACAGCAGCGCTGTAAAACAAATATTACCACAAATATATATAATATCACATAATTCGCAGTTTGTTCGAAATAGTAATTCAATTTGTAATTGTAATTTTGAAATCATTATGAAAAGTATTAAAGATTTATCTCGTTTTTAGATGAAAATTGCAATTTTGATACCAAAATAGTTTTATTGAGGCACAGGAACGAGGACCGTTTTAGTATATGTATATATAGAAGTATATTATCAAATATAAAAAATTCTAAATGAAAATGAATTACAACAATGTAAAACAAATATTTACCAGTAGTATAATTCTGCCACACTGGATAACTCCTCTCCGTACGACTTGCGGATAACCTACTCTGTGTTACTGACAGGGCAGTCCTCAGGGTTGCTAGATATTAAAATATCGGTATGCGGGTTCCTCCGAAGTGGATGAAGGTTGCCTTCAGACAAAAATCTCTAGAGCATATTTCTCGTGCAATCCGAACACAATGTCCTTAGGCAGCCTCATCGTAAATATCTTTGAAGTAACTTTTTAATAAACTGACCTCATATACGTGCACTCAATGACGCTTTTCTTTCTATAACTGTATTTATCTGAATGAATGGTGACGGAAAACAAAACAGAGCCTTGGGTGCCTGGAAATATTCTTTCTATCCCCCCTCCTCCCCCCAACTTGCTGGTTTCCACGAAGTGCTGAGTAATTGGAAAACGAAATTCATCTGGAGAGAGAGAGAGAGAACCATCCATGGCCAAATAAACATCTCCTCTGGTCTACGAACTGAAATACAGCTCGTCTCTGAATTCCACAGAGATTTTTAGAAGTCGAAATTCCCCAGTATATGCTCTTGGCGGGATACTCGATTATCATTACTGGACACGGGACGTATATTATTAACGTACGGGACAATCTCGCACAAATCTAAACGTCTGCTAATCATGGCCTTCCCGAGAGATGAGATGGCTAGGCCAGTTTGTTTGAAATGATGACAACATATATAATTTATGTTTTAATATCATTACAAAAAGAACTTCATATTTATCTTGGCTTTTCAAATACGTATTGCACAATTTTAATCCCGACGAAGCACTTGCGAAGGCTCACAAGAAAGGAATGAACTAATCTCAAGAACAGACTTAAAACGTCTAACAGTAATGTAAACATAGACAAATGTTATCGTTATGCAAACTTTTAAATTGAATCGACATTGTTGAACTTTATTTACGATTTTCACATTATTTTTGTGTTCATATACGCATTCGGTCATATTTTATAGCGATGGTGAATTGTATACACTGGTAATTCGTTACAAAATTGTATATCCTTTAATAGCGAAATATCGGTATTAAAAAACTGCCCGGTATTCCGGGATATACGTATTTGGTATACCGGTATTGCATTCCCTAGTTAAACGTAAGAATGGACCTAATGGTCCAAATTTCGCCAGAATAAAGATCTATGTAACTTATAATAGACTAATTTCTCGTCAAAAATACCGGTATGAATGAATCAAGTATTAAATTAAAATAAAGACACGTCTCGTTCTCTCTTCCTCGTATTAACCTCCTTCTCTTCCTCCCATTCTACCTCGCTCTCCCCTCAAAAATGTCCCTATCTCTCTCAACAGGATATATATTATATATATGTATAAATAGATGTGTGTATATATATTTTTTTCACGGGAGACTGCCCCGTTGCAGCGTTCCTTGTAAAATAATTTTGCCATACAAATAATTTTACAATAATCATTATTGTCATTAATCCAATTTTATGTTGTTTATTTTAAGAGTTCATTATAAAAAATCTTTGCGTTGTTGTTTAAAGAAGCAGTATTTATAGTTTTATTTAGTAACACCTAACTACTACCTTACCAAGAGAGATTTCGAACTTAGTATGCGATCAATTTATTTTGTTATGCATTGCTTACTAGGTTAAGAACGCAAAATAAATACTATGTCGATTTAATATTCAAGTGTTTTTTACTTTATACGGAACAGCCCATGCTAAAAAAGATACTTTAAGCCTCATGATAGGTCACAGAAATATTACATTTTGAATGCATAAGATCTCAAGGATTGACGTCATCAGGACTTTCCATTCCAGTAGGACGAAATATTTCGCGCCTTTTCACGAGTTTATATCATACGCCTTTTGAAGTATTCTCTTAAAACATAAGGATTTGGTAGTAATAATAACTACTACTATCAACGCAACTACCGCCGGTCATTCAAACGGATGTCTTTGCTAACTGCCTCTGCTTTTTAAGTTTTTCCTGGATCAATGGTTTCCTTTATTGATAATTATGATGAATTCCTTTAAATGAGATTTTTTAAAAAATCAGAATTCCTTAGTAAATTCGGAAGATGCTGTAATATAACATTTTGATTAATACTGTTTTGAGAAGAATGAAATTAAATTCAGTAACGTCAAAACCTTGTAAATTATAATTCACTATTCACAGGTCGAAGTTTTTTAGAAACCACCTCATAGTTATTTATAGAGTAGCTAGAAGAAATATACAACGCTTGAAAGTTAATAGAAACAAACGATATCAGGTAATTGCATTGATTGGAAACTCCAAAAATTAAAAAATATTTGGAGAGATATTTGCTTATAAATAATGTTTCTGATAAGTTTATATATAATCCATCCACATATATATTATATTAAAGCTTTCATTTGAAAGTAAACTTTAATTTAAAAAATAGCACCAAATAAGTTAGTAAAAAAACTATTCTAAATCAAATAAATATATTTCATAAATTGTTTCATCCTCGGGTGAAGAGGCTGCGAACGGTATAAAGGTAGAAAGATTAGGGGTAAAAGGAAAGGAAGGTGAATAGCGAAGTTTATATAACGGAAAATGAAGAATTAATCAATTTAAAGCACAATGGATAAAAGGAAGCGTCAGCGGAATAGAGTGGGAGTAGAAATGATGCTAATTGGGTATGTCATTAAGTGGTGATCGAAAATGGGTTGTAATCTCCAGCCCATTAAGTCAATTTAATTAGCTATCTATGTTGAGTATTTCAAGTATGAAATTCAAGAGGTGATTGTTAACTACAAAGCGTTTGGTAAAATGGGAATTTGATGAACGTTTAAGATAATATTTCCGATTTTGTTTCACTCTAAACTCTAAAGTTTCTCCATATTTAGCAAATTGTACTGCAGTCATTGGAGGTTAACTTATAAATACCGCACGTTTAGCATTTATTAAATGGGTTTTTGGATTAGCACTTTACAACTTCCCAGTGATCCTACAACCTCCCACCAAACACAAATCAAATAAGACCAAAATTTCCGTTCCTGAGACAAAAAAATAAATAAACTTCCTGCCCACCAAGAATCTCCAAGCTAAAATATTTAGTAAAGGTAGAATTTGTAAAAATAAGAAAAGCATATTATAGAAATGTTGATATTTTAGTTTTTTTTGCTGTTAAAAATTCTTAAAGTTTAAAAAATAGATAAATGTTTAGGTAGTGACAAGTTAGGGAGCTGAAAATCTTTAATTGTTTAGAGCTTAGTGCATATGCACAAATAAATATTTGAAAATCACCATGATTTTTTATTTCGGCCTTTAAAAATGTGTAAAATTTAAACAATTAGATAAATATTTTTTCACTTCTAAATGTGCAATAACTTAATAATTTGGCAGAAATGGGTGGCATTAGTACCTCGCAATGGATAAAATATAATATTCTTATAATTGAAATTTTCAGGCATCGTTTTACTCCAATATTATTCCATATTGAATGAAAAACGGTACAGAGGTGAAATCTTTTGAATTAAAAAAATATTTCCATTGATGAAATACCTCTCTGAAAAACTAATGTTTTTCTAGGTGAAATGAAATGCTTGCAGAATGCAAACACAAACTGCTTGCCTATTATATATAGACGCTTCTTACTTATGATATAATAACATATATATATTAGGAGGAAACTAATGTTTAGGCACTTCCGGATAAACTGGAGACTTGAACGTTAGCAAAATTATAGTATTTTTCTCACAACCAACCAGAAAAATCGAAAATTATTAAATTGTTAATTTTTAGGGGTTGCATTTACCTTATTTATACAGTCAAGTTCAATACTTTTTATCTCGAAAAATATTCGCCATATATATGAGCTTTGGCAATCATTTTGTAGACAATTCTATCTTCCGTATGGATATACATTTTAATCTATACCTTTCAGAACATATAATGGCAAGAAAATAGAAAATCTGATAGCTATACCTATTTTTCGCGATTTTTACGTATTAACATTTTTTTATCTCAAAAACTATTAATCGTAGGTACGTGGTATTCCAAACTTTATTGTAGTAAATGTTGTCCTCTATTCGAATAAAATTTTTAATCTATAACTTACAGGGCATATAAGGGCGATTTAGCCATTTGAACACGCCAAGCTTGCTAAATGCGGTGGTGGGGAGGCCTCCACCAATTGAGTAGTTGCGAGTCACTTCTACCACGTCTCCACGACGGTTTTTCCCGTTGCATATTCCGGCGCCCCTCCCTAAGGACTGCGTAACCTTATAGAGGTGGGAGAGTTTGTTTACTCGTTTGAATCAAAAAGCTATGCCGGCTGGAGATAATTCTCCTGGTAGGACCACTCAAGCCCGAAAAGTCTGAGGGGAGAGGCAGACTAAGAAGCAGTCTTGGGGATTTTACATCCCCTTGTCCAAGGGCAGCAGCTTCCACTGTAACTCTGTAGGTGGTGATCATGTGGATCTGAACAGCTACAGATGGGTAATCACTCTTGTGAAACTGCGATGAGGAAAGCAAGGAAAAACTACCTCATATTTCCCATGATAGGCTGAAAATCTGCAAATATCTCTATGGATCTCTCTGGAGTAAAATTTTCCGGAGGTAAAATAGTCCCCCAATCGGATCTCCGGGTGAGGACTACCCTAGGGGATGCCAGAGGAAATGTAACATTAATAAGAAGAAAGCAAGTAATGAGAAATTAAGATTAGGCAAGTGGAATATTGGGACATCTTCTTTTCTATCTTTCTTTAATTTATTAGCTGCTGACATTTTTCTTTTAGTAAAAGATAAGGCATAAATAAAATGAAATTAAAAACGACATTTTTTAAATATAACAATGGAATTTTAAAACAGAAATAAATTTTAATTAAAGTATCAAAACTAAATAAACAAGAGCAAAAGATTTTGACGTTACTCACATGACTAACACGAACTTTTAAGGTTGAAGCTTTGAATGAAATGTATTACATATCCGATTTCGTACTTAAACACACCTATGTCTCATACTTTCTTTTCCATACTGAATGCCAAACGCAATTCCAAATGCCAAAATGGACGTCGATATGCTGAAAGCTACCTATGCCTAGTAGAATAAGTGATTATAAAAGTTTACGCAAGCAGTAAATAGAACAGTAACATTGTATAATTAGGTCCTATCTAAGTAAGTTATTTTGAAAAGAAACCATAGACCTGGTAATACAAGAAAACTATTGCATAAGAACTTTGTGTGGTAATAGGAAATGACGATAAATTGACTGATCATCAGCGTTGGGAACCAAAATTAAAATGCAGAAAATCAGTATTAAATAATAAACTCAACAATTTCTTGAGAAATAAATAACAGTAATAAATAAAAATTACTGCTAACCTGTTAAGGAACTCTAAGCCACTTCGAATAAAGTTGAATTGTTTTGAACACACGATCCCTTGAAAGGTGTTAACACTACACCAGCAGAGACAAAACTGTTATAGTGATTTCATTCTAACCCCGTTTCATATGTACTGGCGACACGAGCGAGCGATCATGTTTCGTCTTCAGATAGAACAAAACAATGTAATCCTTTAGTAGTGTAGCTTCCTGCGCGGCACTTTTATTGTGCCCAAAACCAGAGAGACACACTGTGACGAATTTGGGCCCGCAGAAGAAAACGATCCCTTCACGGAAGTAGGACGTAATAGACGCTTAGTGTGTCACATAACTTTGTAGCAAAATAAAAAACGCCGCGTTTTTTTAAGATCGCCGACCGATATTAAAGTGAACATGTTGGTAGCTCAAAAATGTACCTGGATTATTATAATAATTATAGTTCAGTAGTAGAAAATGGCTCGCGTGTCAACATTTGCACGCGTGCCGTGTATTTGCCATGAGTGTAGACCAATATAAGAGGAATAGGAAGCTGAAATTTTGCACTATTATAGGAGTTTGCTCACGACTAACCATAAAAATCGAAAATTTCTACATTGTTAATTTTATGGGTTGTTTTTACCACATTTGTATATTAAAGTTTAATGATTTTTTCTCAGAAACTGTAAGTCGTAGGAACGAGCTTTTGCAAACATTTTGTAGCAAATTCTATTTTAAAAAACGAAAATCTTGAAACTTTCAACAGTGCGGCCGCTAAAATTTGCAAATGTTTAAACGTTTTTTTAAGTTTTGTGTATTTCCGAATGAACTATGAAGATAAAATCTTTTAAAGGTAGCATTTGTAAAAAAAACGAAATATGGATTATAGAAATGTTGATTTGCACGGCTGTTAACAGTTCTTAAATTTTAAACAAATAGATAAATGTATAGGTACTTAGAGAAAAGCTAGGGTGCTGAAATATTTTAATTATTTAGATTTTAGTGCAGATGCACAAATAAACATTTGAAAATCTTCATGAAGTTTTTATGGCGGCCGTTAAAAATTTTTTAATATAAAAAAATAGATAAATGTTTAGGTATTACGGGTTCAGAGGTGAAATCTTTTGAATAAAAAAAATATTTTCAACAATTAATGTTATTCAAGATGAGATGAAATGCTTATATGTGTGTGTGTGTGTTTATATATATATATATATATATATATATATATATATATATATATATATATATATAACATGATCGAGTAAACAACGACAATGTCGAGTCGGAGGATTACCAATTACATTTAATATTAAGTAGCGTGTTTAAAAGTGGTGAAACTTTCCTCGTTGACAAGGACAGTAGGATGAGATGATATTGATGAAGAAGATTTCTTGGAAATGTCTCGATGTCATATACAGAAACTTCTTAAATAACTTAAAGATGATTATGCACAGATGAAAAGGCAGAATAAGAGTGAAGGCGAAAAAAAAACTTTTGAAAAGGTTTTTTAAAAATCGGATTTTCAGATTTACAATCCACGATACTTTTATTATATTTTTTAATCCAGCTCAAATCAACAACATTCTCTGTTTTTCAAAAGTTTTATTTTCATTTAAATTAAATGTTATAGAGAAATATTCCATTTTCATTTCCCAATGGTGACGTTTTGATTCTAGGAAACAGAGGAGTATTACAAACTTATAATAAATAAACTTAGGAGTGTGAATTTTTATGACTTAAATTCGGTGCTAAGAATGCATATTTATCAAAATTATTTCGGATAAAGATGTTTGAGAAATATGTTCTGTAGTTTGAATTTGGAAGAAGATGAGAATAGATTCTGATATATGGCGATCTAAAGCTGCTTTAATTTAGTCTTTTTTAATACCTATATTAGGAACTACCACAGAATTGTTGATTATCTTGAAGTACTATTTTCTATGAACGACTGAACTCTGTTAAATTCTCAGTTAGTTCGTTTGTCATTTTAACCGTCTCTAATTTTATCTCCACTGCTGATTTTTGTTTCTTTGGTTCAGAGTTGGTAAATAGGTATTAGCCGATGTGCCAAAAAAGAAAAAAAATCTGTAAAATGTTTATTTATTTATTTATTTATTTATTTATTTATTTATTTATTTATTTATTTATTTATTTATTTATTTATTCAGTATGCTTGATGCGGGCCATGCTTACCAAAAACAATAATAATCCAAGTATGCAAATAATACACATTCTATAATTATTTCGCAAACAATAAATAGCAATAGTAACATCATTAGCACAAATAATAACAATGATAAGAATTCATACTAACGAAATTCACCTGGAATTACTTTCTTTATTAACTGCTACTGTTGCTTCCTGGTACCACCAATTATTACATGGCGATAATTGCTCAACAGGCTGATTGGCCAAAAATGTTTACACACCAAAAATCGTCATCCAACTCTCACTAAAAATTCATTACTGAGTGCCTGCTTAATGACTCAATGAACAGCACAACAGAATTATACGCATATTTCCTTTACATTACAAAGTTTAAGTAAGGCCAACCCGCGGCTCTTTTAGAGAAATATTACTGACGATTTTGTGTCTATCATATAGACCGGAGAGACATAAAGGTTGACCACCTCTGTCATAGAGATGTACCTCCTGCTTTCAGTGTTGTCTCCCTAAATAAACAGATTCACTGAAACTCAAGTTATCCTCACTTCCAAAGATTGACACAGAAATTTCTCAAGAGGGAGGCGACGGGTAGTAATCAATGGAGGCGATCGCGCCTATCTTCCTCTCAAGCACGCAAATTTCCGACGTCAACGAGTCTTCCATCAGTGTATCTCTCAATCAGAAAGGTTTTTTGTTTGCCTTTCTTACAAGAACTGATCTAATTCGAGAAATATTGCACAGAATGGGCCTAAGAGCGCATCCCAGGGTAAAAGACTGATTGTGAAACTCCATAAACGGCTGGCCGATCGCCATTACCGCCACACAATCAGTCACTATTCACCACCCTTACGAGAAGTTTATGCACAATGAACTCTTTCGAGCAAATGAGATGTTGGCGGGCCGCGGGAGAATTCTAGGTGGAACACACGCGGCTCTCGGGCCACATGTTTGACACTCCTGTCGTAGTATAGCAAATTAATTATATGAATAAACATAATAATGCAACTATTGTTTTCACTAGTATATTGCCCGTCGTATGACGGGTGTCAGTTACTATATGGTTGATAGAACCCGTCGTAAGACTGGTAATCCTACAGAAACCATACATCTTAAGTAATCTTAACTCATTATTGTGGAAAAACACAAAATTAGTTTATATTTTCTAATGTAACTGCCCATTGAAATCCAAGGGAAAATTATATGAATAATAACAGCTGTAAGTTATAGTAGTTATATTTGCCAAGATAGAGATTCGGAAGAATATCATTCTCATTCTTGTTTTCTCCAATGATAAGCCCCTTGTCTAAAATGAAGTAATAATAATAAATAGATAATAATATTCTCTCCCTCCCTCTCGCCCTCCTTCTGTCCCTCACTGTCTCCCTCCCTTCCTCTCCCTTTCCTTCCCTCTCTCTCTCCCTCCCTCCCTCTGCCTCTCTTTTCTCCCTCCTCTTTCATTCCGTCCTGTCCCAATCCATAGCTCTCCCTCTTTTTCCCCGTCTCCCTCTTTATCTTTTTCCTCCCGTCCTTTTCTAATTCTATACCTCCCTTACTCTCTATGTACCTTTCATTCTATATCCCTTCCTTCCTATCTCCCTCCCCACATCCCCCTCTCTCTTACTCTACATCTATATGTGTAGTCGTTTAGATAAGCAAAAGAATCCAAACAAAATCCAGTCCCATTAGGAATACGTAATTTCGCGAAAAATCCTACGTTATTTAAGGCAATCTATGCAGTCGTATATATTAAACGTATGCGGGCTGAGACAACAATTGATTCTCGAAGTTTAACAATGATGTGGTCGCAAGACAACCTTCTGTTTAAAAGCCGATATTTTCCCAAAATAAGTGATTTAAATGTTTAATATGAGTGATTTCGAACGGTAGGCGAAAAACGATTAATAGAATAAGAAACTTCATTAATTTTCCTATAACATACTTTAAATTTGAAGATGGTATGTAAATTATTTCTAATTTTTATTTCCAAAAGAATAAAAGCCTGCACTTTATAAAGCCGCTCTTTACGTGTTATCTTACGGGAAATGGAAATCGCCCCTCTGGAGTGGAACCCAAGTTTTTTATCGTATTTTTTTCGTCATTTAATGTTTATAACTGAATCAAATATTCCTGCGAAAATACAACCTTCCACCTAATCGGGAGGTTTGTTAAAAACGCGTTAAAATGTGCTATTGATGAAGTTAGCGTTATACACAAACAAACACATTTAGGCGTTTATTATTAGAATTGTAGGAAGTTTTTCGCGTGCTGGAAAAATTTCTTGGCGTGCCAGGTTTGGCACGCGAGCCAAATTTTTGCCATCCATGTTTAGGCTCATATATTCGAATTCGCGCGGTCGACTGTGTATAACTAGAGAATATATTTTTCGGGTTAGACCCAATTTTGACCGTTTTTACCTCCCGATTCGATTTTAAAAATTTAGGGTAAATCCCGAATCGACCCAAAAATTCTACAGAGTAATAAAATAATTAATATTTAACCAGGTACTTCGAACTCTTCAGCATTTATCTCTCCATGTTCCCGTGTTCTTTGAAGGCGCTGGACTATTCTGGAGTCCATGGTGCATGTTTCGCACCCATAGGTCAGAACAGGCAGAACACATTAGTCATACAATCTCCTTTTCATAAATATTGGGATACATACATGATTTAAAGATACGTGCATTCCTGCCAAAAGCACTCCATGCCATCTTCACTTTCCGATTGATTTCTCCAAGAAGTGATCCGTCGGTAGTAATGTGTCGACCCAAGTAAATGTAATTTGTTACTTCTTCGAGTTTTGCTCCGTTGATCGATATCTTCTCGGGATTTGTGAGAGAGTTGGTTTTTTCCCTCTCTATCGCACTTATACGATAGCACTTTACGAATCGCAACGTACAAACATGCACGTTCGAATATTGCCTCTATCGAATATCGCCGATACTCGTAATAACGCCGGGCGTAAAGGCCTCGCCCTCAGTACACCACGCCCTATGATTACCAGCCTGCTTTATATACCGTAGTTGCCCCTCACCTTCCTAACTTTTCCTCTTTCCTTCTCTTACGTAAGAACAACAAAGAATAACCAATAAGCGGCTCCCAAAATACGTTTTTAAAATGCCCGATTGACGTCATTCCCCTCCCCTCCGCTGAAAACCTCTCCCGCCGGCGTCACGTGATTTACACTATCTCGTGCGGAGGCCAGAGGAAAGACAGCTCGCGCGTTGACGGGAACACAGCCCCAATTCATCAGCTGTTCCAGCATTTCATGATATCGCCGACTTCGGTGTTTCGATTGGGCAGTAAGATTTCAAGCATCTTGAAGACATCATTTGATCTTCGAGTGGACAATGATATATCAAACAGCTTGAAGACATTATCGTAATTAAATATGGTGTAATATAACTACTAACAGTACGATGGCATAAGCGAATTGCAAAATACTCAGATATTCTCCATTTACCTTTATATGCTTTTATTCCCAGTTTAGCGTTTTGAATACTTCCTTTAGAGCTGCTGTGAATAATTTAGGAGACATGACAACTACTTGCATCACTCCTTTTTTGGTCATAAAGGTACATTTTTCTTCATGCAGCTGTGCAGAAGATGTTGCGTTCTTATAGATTTTCTTGATTAAAGTAATGCAAGTTTCTTTTACCCCTTGTTTCGTTAGTGCATTTAACACCGAATAAGTTCGAATAGAGTTGAATTATTTCTGGTAGTCGACGAAGCATGTACAGAGGGGCAACTCGTACTCGCCAGTCCGACTGATTTTCTCTCTGATTACTTGAATGTGGTCCATAGTATTATACCCACTGCGAAATCCAATTCCCTCCCAGGGTTGGGAGAAATCAAGATGCTTTTGAAGACGCGTAGTGAGAGTCTTTGAGAATAATTTCTAGACTGCAGGAAGCAGTCTGATTGGCAGATAATTATTCAAATCTTCCTTGTCATCTTTCTTGTGCAAAAGGATGATGCTTGCGTGGTTCCACGACTTTGGTGTATTCCTGTTCATTAAGCAAGACGTAGAAATCTTGGAGAGGACCTTGTCCACAAAGTTACCTGAATTTCTGCTGTGATACCATCCATTCCATATGCTTTTACATACTTCATGCATTTGATTACATGTCCAACTACTTCTGGAAGAATGTTGGAAACCTTTTCGGTGGCCATTATTCCTTCTTAATTTACTTCCTCACTGATAAATGGATCTTCATGTATTTTAGTGTGGAATTCTTCTACTCGTTTTACAATTAACATCCTGCTATGGGTTATAGAGGAATCTTCTAAAGACATTGCCACCAGCTGTCTCTTACCAATCGGGATATGCTGTTACATTTTTAGGATGGTTTTCAAAGTAAACATAGCCTTATGAAATGGTCCTGTCTATGTGTATGTGTGTCCCCTACTAACAACTTTGGCATCAATGGATCGATTTTCATGAAACTTGTTATGAGGATCGTGCTGCCGAGGCCCAACTGCGGGCTATATTTTATTTGGCGAGGATTGGAGTTCCGGGTTCGATTCCAGGAACCTGTTTTTTTTATTTTGCATAGGAAGTCTCAAATCTATCGTGCGGAGATTTTTTCTTTTATACTGTAAAATATCTTACAATTGCGAAATCAGAGCGAGATTTGTACTGTTCTAAGAAAAAGAACGTAGATTCTAATTTTTATCACGGCATTTTGACAATTAAGAGATTGTGTTTTAATTTCTACCAAAACATCGTTTT
Source organism: Tanypteryx hageni (assembly GCA_028673005.1). Classification (NCBI taxonomy): domain Eukaryota; kingdom Metazoa; phylum Arthropoda; class Insecta; order Odonata; family Petaluridae; genus Tanypteryx; species Tanypteryx hageni. The sequence continues at coordinate 126,200,389 of CM054113.1, read as the reverse complement.
TGCGATTTAAATCGCATTTTAACGAGTTGTTGTCATGGAGACGATTATTACCGAACACTGCTTCAGCATAGAGGAGTGAACAAATGGGTTATTTTCTTTTCCGCTAGACTACCCTTCAGCAATGGACAGTTGATCCATAGATATTAGCGTATAAACAATAACGTTTATTAAATTCGTTTATTAAAAAGCCTGCAAAACATGTCAGAAAGAGATTTTGACATTGCTTTTCATTTGTTAACCTGATCTATTCTATTCTATTAATTTGTTTCCCAATTTTTTTCTATGGTTGATAAACTGCGAATTACAAATTGTATTTATTGTATGAGAATTCCTTGGAATGACTAACGCATACTGAAACATTTCTTTTCAATATAAGTAATTCAATATTTTTCTAGATGAGTTTATAATTATATATGGACATCCTTGGAATACCTACCTCTTTTAACTTAAACTCCATTTCTTGGACTTCTAGTAAATTGAATCGATTGCGATGTTGAAGCTGTAATTCTTCTTTCCGCTCTTTTAGAATATGTTTATGACAGGCCCAGCTTCCAGATTTTCTACTTGCAATTGAATTTTATCCTATATCATACCAATCGATGGTCGCTTCCAGTTTTAAACTGGTTCAGGACAGAGCAGTCTTCTACCACATGCCTTTTATTGACTATTATGTAGTAAATTTCATTTTTTATTCCATTGGATCCCTTCCAGATCCATTTTTTGCTGGGCCCTTCGTAAAGAAGGGGTTCATTATGTAGAGGTTGGTACATTCGGCAAGGTCAATAAGTCGGTCACCTCGTTAGTTTCTCTCTCCATATCTCCATTTTCCATCTGCGCTGCGCTTTCTTTCGTTCTTCTATCTTCGTGCAGAAATTATCCATGGCCATTTTTAGATGGCAGCTTCCTTTGTCATGCAACTCTCGAATTTTTTGGTGGAAATCTTCCACTTCCTCATCCGAGTATGTTGAAATTGGCGCGTAGACTTGGACTATTTGCAATTGATATTTATAATTTAATTGAATCACTAATCTAGCTGTTCCCTCGTGAAAGCTTTCTATTAACACGATGTTACTTTTCAATTTTTATGGACGATTATTCCAACCCCCGCTGTTCTTCCTGTGTCAGTTCATCTGTAATAAAAATGATGTCAACTCTTCAGTTCCAGCAGGTCTTCTACTTTTCTTCTTACCTCATTGAGCCCTAAAATATCTCACCTGATTTTCTCCAGTTCTTCTTAGAGCTACTGAAGTTTGTTTTCGTTGGACAAGGCCTGGCAATTGAAGGTAGTTAGGTTTAGGTTAAAGAAATTGGGTAAGGATGGGAAAAATTCGCTGTGGGTGCTTAACCTCCGGAGATTCCTAGCACCCTCTGCCTTAATGCCTTGATCCTGACCACTGCCACAGTCAGAGGAAATCCACCCTCCGGAAAATGAGGACCGTTTGTTAAGGTCGTACATCACAGGGGAGGTTCAGATCATATAACATTACGCCGTCCAATAGCGGATTGGTGAATTCCTCCATCAATTTGGCTAAAGATATTGCAAAAAGACTTTGCAGCATGGTTGAACTTACCAGTTTCTAAGGACACCACTGTGCTTTGCCCTTTAGTCTCCGTATGCACTATTGGCTTTGAGATAGTGAACCGAGGCAGTTGAAAGGGATATATATATATATATATACACATATACGTATATATATGTATGGGCTTGGAGGAGAATGCTGAAGATAAAGTGGACAGATAGGATGAAAAAAGATGAAGTGCTATGAAGAGTAGGAGAGAGGCGAATGATTATACAGACTATTAGAAAGAAGAAGGCAAACTAAGTTGGACATTACCTGAGGAGAGAGAGTATGATTAAAGACGTGTAAAAATGAAAACTAGATGGAAAAAGGGAAAGAGGTAGGAAAAGGTTTCAGCTGATAGACGATTTGAAAGGGAAAGAGACTTATGAAAATATGAAGAGGACAGCGGACAATAGTAGTATATGGAGAACCAAGTTTAACCACGAATATTCACGGCCTGCCTACGGCCAGACTACCTATTATATATATATATGTGTGTGTGTGTGTATCGTTCTTGCCGTGATTTCATTTTGTGAAACGTATCTACAATTTTTAATTAAATTAAAATATTTATCTCTTTGTGAGAGAATGATTTACAACGCATATTTCTATCTAAAATTGTAATACGACACGTTCTCAGAAGGTATATTACTATTACGTGTTATAGGTGATGCCCTAAAAAATAATATTGGAAACCTATGCATCGAAAACAGCTAGCGTTAGTGGAGGAAAGCATAGATAAAGAGATGAAAGCGTTAGTGCGATACATGGACAGTCCATCGCGTACATCGTCTATAAATCAAAGAGAGTGCTTGGCGATAGGAAAAAGGGAAAATGCGATGCGATGCTACTATAATTTCATTCGCAATGCCGTCGAATCGAGTGAGTATGGCTCCGGAGAGAGACTTTGATCCGAAGCTCGGGACTTAAAAGAAAAACAGCCGGCGCTCAAAAAACCCGACACGATAAAAAAGGGATAGCCCCAAAAAGAGACCGACTCGTCTTTGGAAGGGGTATGCACGTAAAGAGGGGAAATAAAACAGGATCGCCTCTTTTTTAAAACGAATAAGAGAAAATGTTTACGATAATGGAAACGTCGGTTTTTTTCGCCATTTCTCTCTCATCCGAACGTCTCGCTCGTTCCAATCCCTTTCCCTCGAATCAGGTGCTCTCAAACCGTAACCCATTTGCGGCCGACACAATATTTCCCCAAGTTCTACATTTCATTCCCCGAGCCTCAGGTTGTATTTCCAATATTTTAGAGTCAAATATTTTTAAAGCTCTCGGGAGATGAAAGATCCCGCTCCCTGCTTCCATCTCTCCCTACTTCCTCGTATCCTCCCTCCACTTATCCTCCCTCCCCTATCCCCCCTCGCCCGATAAGTTCTTCTATTCATCCCATCTACACGACATCGCCGCCACCACCACCCTCCACGTAACCCATCGAAGAGGCAGAAAATGCGAGTTCCAAAGTAATTGAAGTGGATTTTTATCCGAGTGGAATAAAGGGGAAGAAGGAAGCAAGAGGCCGCACAGGGAGAGAGTTTTGAAATATGAAATGAAAGCAAAAGAGGATACCAGGCAGAAGTGAGGTGGGTGGAGGGAGGCGCGCACACGAGGCGAGGGGCTGATAAAATCGCTTGAGTAAAGGAATAAAAAATCAAGAGCGCATCGGGAGCGTATTTTTCTCGTCGAAGTCACAATTCCTTTCCCTCGTTTCCGCGATCGCATTGTCTCCTATTTGTGTCTATATCTTTCCGTCGGAAGCGCATTTAATCTTCGGTCGTTTGTACAGATTTTGGAGAAAGAAATCTACGTCGTTTAATAAATTTTGTTTTCTGAGTGAATAGCAAGGATAGTTTCAATCTATGCGAAATAGTTTTGTGATGGATAAATTCATCGCAGAAATAGATTTTATGAGGTGATTTAAAACGTGTTTCAAAATTTTACTAAGGTTTGCGAAAACGCACATAACTGTGGAAATATTACCAATAAATTAAAAAATATTAACATTGGAATGTATAAATCATAAGAAAATGTTTTTTGCTAATCAAAAAATATGCCTAGATCCATTTTGAAATCGAAATATGCTCATCTCGAGTCCTTCGGGAAACCTACATACTCGAAAATTATACGCGACTCGGAAAAAGTGGCCAAGTTAAGTTTGTGCGTAGAAGAAGTCCTCGAGAGAACTCCATTTTATGAAGAAGGAAGTTATGTCCTTAAACATTTCCATATAAATCTATGTGAGCAGTTTTATTGCGGATTTCATTAATTGCATCTCGTAGAAATTCGATAAGGTAATCTCTATAGAAATGAGTGGTCAAAGGCAGGAAGACTAGAATGCACATGGATACAAATATAATTATACGCACAGATGTATCAGGTAAGCGATCAACCTCAGTATGATTGCGAGGCGATGCAGGTCTGTGTCCACCATAGCGGAGAACAGGTAAATAATGGCCGAATTTATAACTATGCAATTCATCTGCAAATGATTAAGGTTAATAGTGTAAATTCCTCTTTTCTAATGCCAACATTAATGTGACTAAAGGAATCAATCGAAAAGTACCTGCGAAGATTAATTTTTCGTATTTTATCAAAAGCTTTTTTAAAAATTAAGAATGTGAAAAAGGTTGTCACATACACCTTTGGATTTAAGTTACTACGGCCATAAAAATGATTCGTGATAGTAGAATATGGCAATACACATCTTTGATGGCATCCCATACTGTCGACTGCCGGAAAGAAATGAAATCAGCAAAAAGCACGAGGAGGATATTTAGATGGACGGACGACTAAAATAGTTTCTAATTGGATGTAACCGGTGAAGAGAAATGTAACCTGGAACAAACCTGAAAAATAAAGTCGAAACGCAGAAACGCACGGAGCCACCAATCGCAGGGGAACTCCGAATGTGGATACGAGTTCCAAAGATCACGACGGAAGTATCACGAGACAGTGGAAAATGTCAGCTCTTCTTTTATTTTAGCGCACGTGATTACATTTTTCTGCTTTTGTATGCTGACGTATTTCCGTATGTAAGTACAAAGCTCGAACAAATAAGAAAAACGAGGAGTGAAAGGCAGACTAGGGACCTAAAAAAACTGAAAGAAAGGCATGATGTAGTCAGCATGAAGTTGGAAGATCGCCTAAGAAATTTGGAAAACAAACAAAAGACCGTGGATATAGAATGGGAAGGAATTAAAATCAGTATCAAGGATACCTTGGATAAAGAGATTGAAAAAAAGAGAAAAAAATCAGAAAACCATGGATAACGAAAGAAATGCTGGAGAAAATGGATGAGAGACGAAAATGGAAAAACGTTAACAGTGAAGAATGTAGAGCCAACTACAGACTCATAAACAATGAGTTGAGAAGGGTAATAGATAAAGCTAGAGAAAATTGGATAAAATAAAAATGTGATGAAATACAACAAATGGAGAAGTTAGGACGGTACGATATGATGTAGGCTAGGGCACTGGAATTAGAAGATATGAAGTCTAATGGAATTCGTGGTAAAGGAATTATGAATACGGATGGGGAGAAAAAGAGGATGTAGCACAGGTATGGGAAGAATATATTAAGGAACTACATAGCAAGCAGGCAGAATCGGCAAAAATAGAACTGAAAGATGAGGAAAAAATCGAAGAAGACAACTTAGGACCAAGTTAATTGATAGTAGCTCAATAACTTTGGCTAAGATTAAAAAAGGTAAAGTACTCCTTTAGCCAAACAATTAGAGGGTTACAACACCCAATGCATTTCGCCCACAAGGTGGGCATCGTCAGGGGTAAAACCTGTTTCAACAGTGACTGGGAGCAGTTGGCTTCTAGTCACTGTTGAAACAGGTTTTACCCCTGACGATGCCCACCTTGTGGGTAAAATGCATTGGGTGTTATAACCCTCTAATTGTTTGGCTAAAGGAGTACTTTACCTTTATTTAGGACCAAGTATTATGGAGAGCGAAGTAGAAAAAGCAATAGTGGAATTAAAGAGAGGGAAATCCACAGGCAGCGATGGAATAGCGGTTGAGGTATTTAAATCATGGGATTAGAAGGACTAAAAGCGATCACGAAATTAACTGTAAGATTTACGACACGGGAGAGTGGCATCGGGATATCCTAGAAGTAACAATGATCCCTCTTAAGAAGAAGCAAAAGGCAATGCAGTCTGAAGACTTCAGAACGATAAGCATTCTGTCACACACTTCGAAGATCATCACGAAGATTCTTAATAAAAGGCTTGAGAAAAAGGCAGAAGAAATGCTAGGGTAAGATCAATTCGGATTCAGAACAGGACATGGAACTAAAGATGCTATAGGGGCAGTTATAATCATATCAGAAAAGACAATAGAGTACAGTCAAGATATCTGCGTATATTTCGTAAACTGGGAGAAAACCTTTGATAGAGTAAATAGGGTAATGTTGATGAAGATATTAAAGGATATAGGTGTAGACTGGAAAGACACGAGACTGATCAAGAATCTATATGTGAATCAAGTTGTAAAGGTCAGGATGAAGAATGCGGACACCTGCGGAGTAAATATCGGTAGAGGAGTAAGACAAAGCTGCTGCTTGTCGCCGGCCCTATTTCATATATATGGAGAAAGTCTAATGCAAGGAGCGTTAGAAGGCGCAGGAGTTTTCAAAATTGGAGGAAGAATTATAAGAACATTAAATACGCGGATGATCAAGTACTTCTAACAATAAAGAAAGAGGAACTCCACAAAATGATAAATAGACTAGTAATAACAGGTAGGAAATAAATACAGAAAAATCAAAGGTCATTCGAATATCGGGCAAAGAAGAGAATATGAAAATAAGTATTGGAGGAAAGACTTTAGAACAAGTTTCAGATTATAAATACCTTTAAGGCATCATAAAAAGAGAAGCAAAATGTACGGATGAAATCAGGACTAGAATAGGAAAAGCAAAAGCGGCTTTCAGAGTAAAGAAACACCTACTTATGGGGAATATAAGGGAAGATATCCGCAAGAAGTTCATAAAATGCTATGTATAGAGTATAGCTTTGTACGGAGCAAAAACATGGACACTAAGGAAAAAGTACATCAAATACTTGGAAAGCTTTGAAATGTGGACTTGGAGGTCAATACGGAAGATAAAATGGACCGATAGGATGAAAAAAGATGAAGCGCTACGAAAAGTAGGAGAGAGGCGAATGATTATACAGACTATTAGAAAGAAGAAGGCAAACTAAGTTGGACATTACCTGAGGAGAGAGAGTATGATTAAAGACGCGTTAGAATGAAAACTAGATGGAAAAAAGGGAAAGAGGTAGGAAAAGGTTTCAGCTGATAGACGATTTGGAAGGGGAAAGAGAATTGTCAAGATATGAAGAGGACAGAGGAAAATAGGAGTATATGGAGAACCAGGTTTAACCATGAATAATCACGGACCTGTCTACGGGCAGACTACCTATGATGATGATGATATTCCCGAATTTGATTGTTCATATGCTCATTCTTAGTATTAAGAAGAAATTTAATTATTGCAAAAATGTATCAACAATAAATTATGGAATAGGTAGCCAACATGTTTCTGAGGCCATAATACTCCCTTTTCTTTGACTAACTCTTTAGGTAATCCTGGGAATAATTTTGAAACGTGAAAAAAGTCTGCTATGACCGGGAGTCGAATCTGGGTCTTCCACTTGCCGGGCAGATATTCCACCACTGAATTACCGAAGATGATCAATTTTCTCGTTTCTGAACGCGAATGTTTTCTTGGTTGGGACGGAACTAGCCAAGCTAGCATCTAACTGCCCCAATGGATGTCCTCGAAGAGATACACCGAAGAAAGCTCCTCCCTCTCAAATGGTAAGGTTGCCAAGTAAGAAATTGATGGAATAAAGCGATCCGAAGATCCTATGCAGACAGGCATAAGCTGAAAATAATAATAATTCTGAAACGAGAAAAAAGTCTGCTATGACCTGGAATGGAACCGTCCCAACCAAGATAACATCCGCGTTCAGAAATGAGAAAATTGATCTGATGCGATAGTTCAGGCCTACGCATCAGTTTGAAATTTGATGATAAGGAGAATATGGGCAATTATTAATAAATGATAAATAACACATTGTGGTGTACAAAACATTCGTGTTGGTAACAACTCATGAGTAAAAAATGAAATAAATGGTGGAATCAATAATATATAAAAACACTGCATATACTAGAATTTAATAGCAGTCATTGTCCGATACTTGAGAAAACGTGATTGATTGTGAGTTCATATTTAATGAAGTTCGCAGTAACAATCTTTGGAAATAAGGTACGGTAGAATATTAATTCTTTCCTTTTGAATATAACATGACATAAGACTAACATTTAGTAAATGTGCAACATTGTGAGGTCAGCTTTTTAGTAGGCCCTGTAAGAAGTTAAAAGCAGTTGTTGTGGTCACTTGAAAGAACGTGATTTTTTGTGAGTTTCTCCAAAATAGTTGCAACGATAATCATTGGAATTAATGTAAGGTAGATTTGAAAATTTTTCCCCTTTGAATATGCCGTGATATAAGACTAACATTGAGTAACTGTGTGACATTTTGGCGACGGTATTACTCTAATACAGCGTTTCTCAACCGGTGGTTCGCGTACCCCTAGCGGTTCTCGAAATAAATCTGTGGGGTTCGCGAGAAAAATTTGGAAATGTCTTCTTTTTCACTTTCTTGGTTCTACAATTCTTGCCAATATTTAAGTTTCTTTCAAATTAGTTGCATGGTTTAATTTTTAGTTTTTTCTTATGCTTCAAGAATTCTACTTGAATTTATTGGGTACTAACTAGAAACCGATGACAATATCAGAGATTCTGATTTTATTGTGAACGTCTACATACTATGTGCTATATGAACTTTACAAAATTTGCTCTCCATTCTCTCTCTCCCTCTCTGATAAGGGGTTCGCCGCCAATACTGTTGCAACTCAAGAGGTTCGCGAAGATAAAAGTTTAATCCAAGGGGTTCGCGACGAGAGATAGGTTAGCTTAAGGGGTTTGCGAAGTGAAAAAGTTGGGAACTGCTGCTCTAATACATTGCTGTAAAATAACAGAAAATTAAAAAATGCCAAGGGGTAGACTATGCATCATTATTTTACTGACTTAACAAAATTTTGCGCGTTTACCACTAAAATGATATGGCAAGATTAATACAAATTAATTGCAAGCGTAGCTGCAACGGGCTGCTAGTTTTAAATGTGTCGATTGTTTTATTAATTACAAGCAATTAGGAAATAAATCAGTGAATCAAAAATTCGGTATTTCTTTGGCATTATTACTGGCATTCCAGTTCTTAGGCATTATTCTAATGGTAAGTCATTAATATTGATCGTTTTTGGCATGATTGCATGAATCGTAAAGAACGCCTCTGCCTCGCATGTATGCATGTATTATTTGTGCATATCTCTCGTTTTCATTTTCTATGATTTTATGAACCGATCGCTGTCTTCCTAGTTACACTGTAACGATAATTAATTTCTCGACGATAGTCTGTCTTCTCGTAAGATTCTTTCAGAATTCCCGATTATGGTTTTGCAGTAGCCGAAATTTATCTGGAAGTAGATGCATTCCTTCCTTCAAGCGTGATCGTATACATCAGTGGCGTACAAACATTTTGGCTCCATGGCCACATAGTTCACATCCGCGCTCAAGGCGAGCCAGGTGTAGTCGAAATTACAGTTAAAGAATAATTGAAGGAAAATAAAATGTTGAGTTGGAGGGTCAGTATTAGCTGATTTGTTTTAAAATTTTCTAGATAGATGAAGATGAAAAATGGTGCTTTTATTATTTACTATTTTCATTTTGATACATTGAATCCATTAATTCTTAAACTCATGTCGGGTCGGAGAGCATGTGGCTCCTGAATCGTGGTTTGGGCACGACTCGCATAAACAATTGCTTACAGCTCGGTTGGCTATATTATCTCGGAATGCGTTATGTAGTGCAGAGCGCTGTAAGCATTGTTCTCACTTCAAATGTACTTTTTCTCGCTATGGCTCATCCAAATTATTACAAAATGTGAGAAACGAAAGTAGACCGATTAAATTAAATACTTAAGTTTGTAAATAAGGGGCGACAAAAACACAAAATTTTATAGATTAAACTCTTAACGGCAAGTGGAGTAGACATTAACCAGCGACACTACCAGAGATGAAATAACGAATGTGCTAAATTCGAGAGACAAAGTGGTTTGCAAAATAAATAATTATCTTTCATACATTTCAACTTTTAAGACGAATAAATGTTGAATAGCTTTGAAAACGGCAAGATTAATTCATCCACTTTCTAAATAAAATCACAATGCAATAGAATTCCATTTCTATCATTCAAGTTTGTGGTTTGAATGTATGTTACATCAAATTCTCATAAGCAGTTTTTTGTAGTGGCTTATTCAAGTTCTTAGTAAAATTTATAAAATATCAGTTTTAAGTTCTTAGACATTTTACTAATTGTAAGCCATTAATATTTATCTTTTTTGACATGATTGCATAAATCGCAAAGAACGCCTCTACCTCGCACGTATGCACGCATAATGTGCTTCTTTTCTCTCTTGTTTTATTTACTATTTGAAATTATTTTATTTACTATTTGAAATTATTTTATTTGCTATCCCTTTGAAAATTCTAACGATTTCACAGCAGTGTATTCTACAATTAAAATTTTAAACATCGTTAAGTCGCAAACGATGTTCAACTCCAATGACAGTAAATTATACCGTCAGTTTAATTACGAGGTAACAATATCCGCCATTGCATGCTTTTAGTTTGAGAATTGGGCAGATTGGGACACTAGAAGGTTGGAGAGGAAGGGTAACTCTAAGCGATGTATCCGTCCAAATGAGCAATAATGCAGTGGTCCTTCACCACCAAAGATTTTTACTTCAAAACAAATATAGGATTCCTGGTCGAAGCGAATCAGTGAACCAATTCGATGGATATTTTAAATCGACTGAAGGAAAATGATTTTTTTTTAGTTTCGGCGTTATTTTGTTCAAGTCACATATTAGTACGATGATTCCAAGTAATTTCAAAATGCAGTTGAAAATTTTGCTTCACTACTTCTTGTGAATGTTACTCCCTTGTATATTATATTCGGAGGATTCATACTCAAGTAGCTCCATGCAAAAATCTATAATAGGATAAACTGAACACTCAGAAAGAAATATATATTTTAAAGATAAATCAACCATAAGAACTTTAATCACCATAGCTACTTTACACATTGATACCGCAATTAAGTGCTACTTCAAGAATAAAACACTTTTGTCGAAAAACTTTTGAAAATTCAGATTTTGAGCAATATTTAAAAAAAACAGTTATGATAACTAAAATGAGCAGAGACGGCATATGCTTTCTCTCATATCTTCACACTGTTTTATTTACTCAATGATCGAAACTTTAACGCAATCCTGATCACCGGCCGACCTAGCACTACAGTTCAGTTTTGAGTTACGCTCGCCGCCGTGCTCTGTTTATATTAATGAGATTACGCATTCACATGGCCACTCATTTAAATAACAAAAGACAAAGCGTTCGTAATAAAGAGAGTTTATGCGAGAATACTGTAGCATTGAAACGGCTGAGGCTTGAATTTAACTGTCAGCCAGAAATGCATTCGAGAACAGATAGCAGTTCGTGAGACACAATGCACCACAAAGCGCAAGTTATGCACGCGATAAAATTGATCGCGAGTCATTTGAATTCCTAAGGGCTAACGTTTTCTCTGATCCTGAGTGTGTTTACCTGAGGCAACTAATTTCTCGGGCTATGATGACAATTAATTTCTTTAGCTGTCATTGCCTTTCTGTAATGTGAATTTATTGGTCTAAATTTGCAAGTCATCACTATGCGCTCGAAAAATTGCATGTTTTTTTATTAAAACTACTTGAAAGAAGCAAACTTGTACGTATCTCTATTCTCTTCGTAAAACTGAATTCTCTGTAATATTTCGAGTGATGACGCCATGTTTACTTCAAAAGGTAGTTTTTTATGTACTGTAAAATTAAATGCAGAGCCCATTCTCAATTTTTAATAGTGATAAAATTATTTATTTGTCAAGATCCTAGAGTTTTCGTAGATGTTTGCTGGAGTGCTCAATTTGTTTCGCAAATAAGTTAAATACTTTAAGAAAAGGCTAGACAGGATGTTGCTGAACATTTCTAACCGATTAAAATTCTGCGAGATTTTTCTATAATTCACCAAACACGAAAAAAAACTGACTATTCAGCAATCACACTGTCAAAATTGACGTATACCCTAGTAGCGATGATTTTGGAAAAGGACGTTCGTGGTACAAATAATTCGCGAAGAGACTTTCATTTAAATTTATTTCTTATTTAAAACGTTATTACAGAGAAAAATTGTGTCATTATGAGCTTTTATCGTTGAAATTTAATTTTTTTTAAGTCATGAGTGATAATTTAATGACGTTAATAATTATTTCCGGTATAAATTACGATATTTCTTGTCGTTTTTGCGCATTTGTCACAGGAAGGGTAACTTATGTAACTAACAAAAGAATGCACACTCAGATGTCTAAGATGAACAATAAGAATGTAAAAATTCTCAAAAATCGCTTTAACGCGATCGCAGCAGTGGAAGAGAAGAGATTAAGACGCGTCGGTAGCAGTTTTAGCACGATTGATTTGAGGCAGCTTCTTCTCTGCCGCTCTCCTAGCAAAGTATTTATTGGACTATATATCGAATTGTAAATTGATGGAATGAATTGATCGAAGATCATTATGCAGACAGGGGTAGCGTTGTTTCACCGTGGCAGAAAAAAAGTTCATTCCAATACATCCAATTTCCCAATGTATCGAATTGTTCATCTTCTTCCACGAATTCGAATTGATGAGAATGAGAAAAATAGATTTCGTTTAGATCATCACCCTGTGAGCTTCTGAACACGTGTCAGATTATCGGCTCCAGCCATTTAATAATAAGATAAGTTGTTGTTGTTAGTTTGTATTTATGGCTAATCAACCTTTTGGATCATTATAGCCACAACGAACACGCTAACAAGGGAGGATAATACGATAAGGCTGCGCAATTTTGATGTATTGGAATAAACTCTGGTTTTCAATAGCTCAAAACGGTGAAAAAGCGCTAATTATATATTTTAAGAATTGTTATAGAAAATATTCATAATCTATTAGTAGGAATACACTTGGAAGAAAGGTCCCATAGTCCTACAAGTTCCTTGCCCTAATTCCCATCTTCCCTAACGACTACGCACATCCGTGTCTCACTTGAAATCAGCGTCAGCAGCGACGGCAGAGGGCGCGTTTTGACTAAGCACTATGTCCGACAAACAAAAGCACATCGCCAAAGTGGCCTCATTGTCCGAGTGACGTCGTTCTAATTGCCTTGCCATCGAGGGAATTCATTGGCCAGTCGACGACAGTTCACGGCGGCCATAGGAAACGAGGGGAAGAGGGAGAGAGAGGAGGAAGGAGGGAGGGGGATGGAGAAGGCGGGAGGGAGAGGAAGAGAAGAGGGGTGGGGCCGCAGATTCGTGACCCAGCGGGTTAGAGGCTAAACATGCCTGATTTCCATAATGCACTGCACGTCCTGAAACGTGTTTGTCAGGCAACAAAAGGAAACCAATGGACTGAGAGGCCTCCGCGGGGTGTAAGGCGACGCGAACTGAAGGATGGGGCGGAATGGGCGGAGACAAACCTAAGGGCGAGGCAGTATATACTGTCAGTGCACCGCACACCCTTCATTCACCAATCTAGAACATCGCACAGATATTATGCCTGGAGGTTAACTGACAATCAGCAGAGTAAGGTGTGCAAAATCTAATATAAAACAGCGTTGCGATGTTCCTACATCTGTAACTGCCACTAAGATCGATGATTCCTCTTGCAATTGGAAATAATGACAAACACCGATTTCCTTCTTAATATTAAAATCGTTAATTTCAGTCAGATTTCAAATCAAAATTTCATCGCCTTCCATCTTACATTTTCAGTTATTCTTTTTTCCTATCTTCTTTTCTCTAGAAAACCACCAAGATACATCTATTATCCAGCTATGGACAGTCCTCGCAAATTCCAGCGCTCATTGTCATATTTCAAATTTATATTGCTCTTTCGCATCGCTTTTCGCATCCTAATAAATTTGTTTCTGAAACATTTATCCGTGGCCACTCCCAATTTGCATATATCGCTACGTGTATTAGTCGTTCGAATATATATGTATAACAATTGCAGAGGAATAACAGTGTTTCCATTTTGCCCATAATAACTCCTATAATAAAAAAATCCAACGTATCTGTCGTTAAAAACGTTTTTTGGAACTACTTATCAATTATTATTATTTCAAATTTGCTTCAACCTCTCTTACTCTTTCTTCGGGATATTTTTTCCTTGACTGAAACTTCATAGCCCCGGAAAATGTAAATTGTTTACAGATATTCTGCCTAAGGAATACTGGATTCAGCGCCGTAAGTAGGGCGGGGCAAGCGGGGCATCTGCCCCGGGCGCAAAAATTGTTAAAGGCAAGTTGTGCATGTCACAAGGACAGGGGATATATTCACTAGCATATCTGTTCCAGACATTACTGATAGCAGAAACTATAAATAATAAGTCTTTAATTTTAAAATATTTATACTTTCTGTATTTCAATTATGTATGTCTGTAATTATGTATGTAATTATATTTACAATTATGTATTTAAATTATGTACAATTAAAGTCATAAATTATATCATTAATAGTTTATTTTTATTTATTAATTTTTCGCCCTAAATCCATATAGCTATTAGAGAATTTTTTTATGGAGGGGGCATATTTGGTAGTTTGCCCCGGGTGCTAAAATAGCTAGTTACAGCGCTGACTGTATTTATCAAATTTCCCAAAATAATCGAACTTGCCTCTATTTTTTGGGAGCAATAAAAGAAAATCTTTTACCGTTGTTTGCATCCAAACGATAAACTCAATTTTCTAGATCTATGAAAATTGGAAATCGAACAGTTTGGTGCCATCAGGAAACGAAGACGACTCATATCACAAATATTCAATACTAGCGAAATTGCCCGAGTTTTGCCCTGGGTTTAGAGTTTAGAATTTTTCATGCACATATCACTCGGTAATATTTTCATGCAAACTCAATGTACTCTCAAGGTAAGTGACCAATGTTCCCCTTTAATTGGTATGAACAAATGAAATATAGACTCAAATTTGATACCTCCCCCCATCCCCCCCCCCCCAAATCAAAGTTCGGGCACAGACGAGCATATCCTCAACGTCTCTTTAGTATGTATACCAAGTTTTAAGTCTCTACATTTCTTGGTTCAACATTGATGTTTGTGGATGATTCAACAAAATCTGTCAATTGCTTACTGAGATATCTTCAAACAGGGTGCTTTTCGTCAAATTCGCCGTAGTATAATCGAATAGTAATGTATTAATTTTAAAATCAGAAAATTATTTTTCCTTATACATATTGAGGGTAGCTCTGCTTTTTAGATCCGTTCTAAACCTGTTCATTTCGTTTTGCCGTTCTATACCCACCCTACAAACGAAATTTATTATTTCCAAATTCATAATTACTGAAAGAGTTTAATTGTGGCACCCGTTTAGCTGATCCGGTCCAAATATGTTATTATGTTTTTTATGTGTACACAATAAATATTATAATTTGGTTAATATTGATGTAGACAGTTCAACACAAACATTTGCAAAAAGAAATTTATTATTACTTACTTTTATTGTCCAGCTTTCTATATCAACCCTACACATCTTGATTTTATTTTTCTGTTACGCAACTCCTTCATACAAAATTACGATGAAATCGGTTCGACAAACTCCTTCCAAATACATAATTACCGAAAAGTTTAACTTTGTAATTGTGGCACCTCTTCTCTGTCGATCCGGTCCAAATATGTAATTTGGTCAAAATATGTCATATTGGTCATGAATTTATGTGAAAATTCTATATAACAAATTTGGTTGAATTCGGTTTGGCCAATTCCTTCCAAAAGCATAATTACCGAAAAGATTTATTTTGAAATTGTGGCACCTCTTCTCTGTCGATCCGGTCCAAATATGTAATTTGGTCATGAATTTAGGTGAAAATTCTATGTGCAAAAATTTGGTTGTAATTGGTTTTGCCAATTTCTTCCAAAAGCATAACTACCGAAAAGTTTATTTTTCAATTGTGGCACTCCTGCTTGGTCGATCCGGTCCAAATACGAGTATGTCACTTTGGTCATGTATTTAAGTGAAGATTCTATGTACCTACCAAATTTGGTTGAAATCGGTTCAGCCAGTTCTTCCCTGATATATGCGTACGGGCGGACGGACATCACTTAAATTTGGACCGACAGTCCCATGGGGATCCCTCGAAATCGTGAAATTTGGATCGGCCCTTACATTACGATCCTTGACCCCGTAGACCGATGTTATTCATTTTAGGCTCGAAAATGTGTCTCATTAAAACATTGATATTGGTGGAGAACTTATCAAACTCGGTCAATTGGTTGCTGAGATATCTTAAAAAACCGACATTTTGACCAACAATGGGGACTCTGGGGCCGATTTGAATTATTTTTGGCATTGCAACTCTCAGGATCAATCTGAAGCTGCTGCCAAATTTTGAAGCTTCTACGTTTTTTTTCTGAATAGTTATGACGGCCACAGACACACACACAGACATCTTTTATTATTATAGATAAGATTAACTTATCCTAAATTCAAATACAGGGTGATTCAAAAGGTAGAGGTCTCCTGATTTAACTCCGCCAGAATTTTTCCTGTGGGTCCTACTTAAGGAAGAGTTGTACAAGAATAAACCTCCTGTCATCGATGACCTTAAGGCTAACATTACCCAGGAGATTGCAGCCATTCCAGAAGACGGGCTACACCAAGCGTTCGATAATATGAAATGCCGGGTCAATTATGTTTAGACGCCCAGGGAGACCACATCCAGCATTTGTTTTAATTGTGATTAATTTGTTATGGAATGAGGTATGTTTTAACTAAATCTTATTGGTTTATAAATAAAGAAAATATTAACGAAATCCCGGGTCCTGTACCTTTTGAATCACCCTGTATAATTGAGCAAAAAATGCGCATTACAGCTATCAATACGCTAACATCAGTTTTATGTTATGAAAAGCGTCCACGATTATTGTGATATTTAACATCACGATTCTAATGCAGAGGCTTCTAATCTTGCGTTGGTTGGAAATTTATACTTGCTATTCACAATGTCAGCGATATAAACGTGTTTAATGGCGGTTATTCACAGAACGAGATGACATTTTGAATCGTGTGTCAGCCGTCCATGCCTTACGAAGGCATTAAATCGAAAAATGAAAAGGACGCCGTCCAAATTTTAATAATTAATTATTATTTGTGATCGTTAATCAGTAATTAATATATGACCCTTGCGCGATACAATTTTTCTCACATCAACTCGGCACATCTGACGGAAGCGGAAAGGGGAAATATAGAGTTTTGGTCCGTCTAATGGAGGGGGCCTCACCATCGCCAGTGGTTGGATAAATATCCAAATGCCGTGTACCCGTGGATTAGTTGCGCAATGTATACGGCTCCATCTCCAGCGGCGAGAAAAAGATATTTCGTCTATTCGCTGAATATAGCGCACACAAAAAGGCGATCAAGCTAGCGCACACAGACGAATATTTGTATAATTAAAAGCAAGGCTACTGACATATAACTTCAAATAATATACTGAAATAAAACGCAATAAGTTGAAATTATAAGATCAATTGATAGCGCTGTCTAGAATAAAGCGCTAGCCCTGAATAATTACCCAAAGATCTTCGTTTTTTGTAGCACGAGCTAAATCGGCCAAAGGAAAGGGCAGTCTATCGTATATTTGCTTCCACTGCTTCGAGACATTAGTTAATGTTGGACTAGCGGCTCTCTCTCTCCCAACTCCCTTTCCTCTACATCTTTGCGGCGAGTTTCCCCGGCCACGCCCATTCTCCTCCGCCCCCCTCCGCCTCGCTTGTCCTGTTCCGCCCCGCGAGCTCCTCTTTCCGTAATCCCAGGTCCCTTTTTTCCCCCGCTTCCTCTCTCTCTTCCCACCCGCCTCCCATCCTCGCTCCTTTCGCTTCCGACGTTTTTTATTCCCCTTCTCCCGCCACCTCCTATCTCCCATTCCTTGTTCATTGTTAGTTCTCCACGTCCATTTGGCCCTCATATATTTCTACGCCCCCTCGGGGCATTTGATCTATCAACGAGTATTTTGCCCTCTGGGCTGCAAAGGTCATTCCAGCAATGATCGTCGCCTCTAAATCACGGCTATCGGACAAAAACGCAGCGGAATAGGACGTGCGCGTGAGGATGAAATTTCGTTGTGAATGGACCTACATTGAAGGTAATTTTCTCCACAACGGGTTACGTCTCGCGCTAAACTGCAAAAAGAAATGGTTATAGTATTTATCAAATGCATCAAAGTACGAGTTTCGAAATCTCTTGTGAAGCAAAATCGTCAGTTTCTCAACGCCGGATATTTCTAATGTATTCATAGCTAATTAAAATCTAAGATTTGAATAGTAAAATAATAATATCTATTTCTAACGTGTGTGAGATGCGGCTCAAATCAAATCGAATATTTTTCATTTGATTATCACAAATGTAAAAGCTTGAAATTTCACTTTATTTTTATTAGTTGCTGTTGTTTTCACTTATTGATAGTGACTGGTCTCTTCCTCGGTCTGATTAGACGCTATAATGCTCCTGATATGCCGTGCCGATCCGTGCAATATGATCTCCTAGGCATGATTTCTAATTAATATTGCGTATAGAGAGATTAATCGTGAAATACTGACATTTCCAATATTTGATGAACGTATTCCCCTGTTCAAATTGTATTATCGAGTTCATCTTATGGCTAAAATAAAATTGACAAATTATGTGTTTGCAAATTTTATAACCACTTCAGAGGAATAGTTTACCAACATGCCTTCAGTTGGCACGTCTGACTAAAGTAGATCAAATTTTAAAACTATTCAATGCACGGTTTTTTCAATATTTCATATAATGTATACGATAATTAAAAAAAAAAACAATACAACCGATAAAATAAAAACACGTTGAATATTATTCCCTCCAAAATTCTCCAAATATATAGCCTATCCAAAACTCCATTTCTGCTTCATTATAGGCAAGATACCGCTTGTATCACACGACATTCTATTTAAAACATATAAAAAATCTAATTAATAACAGCGTTATAACTCACGAGTCTCTTTCCTGGGACATACACGAAACTAAAATACAACCCGCTTAATTAAACTCAATTTTTTTCGCATATATAGATTACCGCGCATTAATCACTAAGAAATCTCTATCGTCTATCGTTCTAATCCCAAAATTTCATGAATTCGAAGTAGAGAACAAAATTTCGCCATCTCAGTGGTGCCAATTTTTTTATAGAATCAAAGGCCATTAAAGGAAAAACCAACAAGTATTCTCGAGATTCCTGAATTTTCACGGGTTGAGAAGACGAGGAGTTTTTGTTTTATTTTTATTTTATTTTATGAAATGGAGCTTTCAGCAAATAAAATAAATAAGAATAATATATTTAAAATAATATTAAGTTTTATATTTTCTGGTCGATTTAAGTAATTAAAGGTGGTCGCGATAAGAACGACTGCCTTGAGAGGTAGTCACAGATGCACGAAGTTTAGGATCTCTTCGATAATGTAAACGATTTTATTGATTGCTCGAAGCAATTACACATCTAATCGCCACTCAAGAACACCTTAGGATAGAAAAAACGCCTCAGACCACTATCGATCTAGCCTCATATCGGAACGAGATGGTTAAGTCGGATCAATGCTCAACAAGTTCTAATTGATGAATCTAGTGTTTTTTTTAAGTTTATGAATTAAAAGAAATAGTTCATAAAATAGATTCATAGCATTTTGGAAATGGCAAAGATAATTAGAGTAATTAAACGTCATAATTGCACTAGTTCATTTGCATTAGGATGCGTAATTCCTATGTGAATAAAATTTATAATTTCCGCTAAGAAAGAAAACGTTTCGACCTTAACTCTTCCGTCATCAGTAAAAGGTAATGAAAAGTGAAGGTTAAGAAATTAATTAAATATTACAGTAAAATTACTCCCATCAGCCAAGAAAACATGCAATGGCTACAAATAAAACTAAGGAAACTTGGTGCATAATAAACGACGAATTAGGTAAAACATCTCCAAGTCAAGTCCCTCAGTTCCATGATGACAATGGCAAATTAATTACAGATAGTAAAACAATTTGTAATAAAATTGCTGTAGCCTTCCAAAAACTCCCTAATCCTGTTAATTCTTCAACATTAAACCATTCTCTAACACCATCATCAAACTATGGTCCAGCAAATTCACTATATCTCTACTCATGTGATGAAAAGGAGTTAATATTCTCCTTAAAAAACTTAGTAATAGCCCTGCCTCAGGAATTCACAATATACCAGGGAATCTACTATCTGAATGTAAAGATTAAATAATCAAACCCCTCCTGTACTTAATAAATGAATCTCTCCGTTTGGGCATATTCCCAAATTCCCTAAAATCTAGTAAAGTTATACCAGTTTTTAAAAATAAGGGTGACATAAAGGATGTGAATAATTATAGACCTATCTCCCTTTTACCTCAGTTTTCAAAATTGTTTGAACTCATTTTTTATAATCGGTTGTTACCATACATAAATAAATATAATATCCTTTCTACTTCTCAATGGGGTTTTAGGAAAGGGAGATCTACCGAATCTGCCCTATTTACTGCATTAAGATTTATTTCCAACTCCCTAAATAGTAATAATTTAACTTTAGCATTGTTCCTAGATTTCAGCCGTGCTTTCGATATGGTTGACCATCCCATTCTTCTATGCAAATGCAAACAAATAGGAATTCGGGGCATAGCCCTTGACTGGTTAACCTCCTATCTTCTAAAGCGTTCACAACAAGTAACACTAAAGTTGAATAATACGAGTTTTTCATCCATTTTGAGTAATACAACAATAGGCGTTCCACAGGGATCATTATTAGGACCTATTCTTTTTCTAATCTACATAAACGATTTATCATTAATTACTAAAAACCCAAATGTAGAAACTGTCATATTTGCGGATGATACTAGTTTTCTTGTTTCAGCAAAAAATGTTCAATTACTTAAAGAAAAAAGCCAAAATATTTTAAATAATACCTGGGATTGGTGCGTTAGAAATAAAATATTTTTAAATTATAATAAAACCCATATGATTTTTTTAACCATATACCTGAACCAGAAACCTTTAAACTTTCAATTAATAACAATGTTATTACTCCAATTACAAATACCAAGTTCTTAGGCCTTTATATTGACCAGTCAGGAAACTGGTCGACAAACATTTCTAATTTAAGTCCAAAATTACATTCGTCCCTCTACAGTATAAGGTTCATTGGAGATACAGTTTCTGTACGTGTTAAAATCCATTTATTATGGAAATTTCTTGTCTAGAGCTAAATACAGCATTATTTTCTGGGGTTCATTTTTATGGTCTTTGGAAATAAAGAATTATTATTATTACTGATATAGCATTCCATGAAACTGAAGAACGATTATCGTCTATAATAATTCATATTGGTTTATCGTACTATATATAAAAATAATGTAGTGTCTGAGGCGGTGTCCGGTCACGTATAAGTATGTAGCTATAACTCAAAAACTACATAACGCAGAGACAGTGACATTTTAACCGCAATAAAGAGTGTAGGGTGGTAGGTTGGTTTTTAAAGCGATGCATTCGACCAATTTATGTTTTTTTTTATTTTCTGTTTTCATTATCCCCATTTAAAAACATGGAGATGAATGTAAACTATTTTTCATTTGTCCATTAAATTACTAAAAATTGTCATACAAACTCAAAACTTGAACTCGAGGACGAAGAAAATAATGAAGTTTCACTTTTTTAAGATGAAATTTCAAATACAGATCAAATCTTTCCTATATTTAGCTTTAAACGGCAAAATCTTGAGTTTTTTTAATGAAAATATTTGACTTTCCATGGGACCGATATTGTTACCTAACTCAACATCATAAGCCTATGGCATTGAAATGAATTCAAGGTCAGTTAATTATCCATATAAATAAGCTATTTCTTCAGTTTCAAATATTAAAGAACTAGCTAGGGAAAGGAAGAGAGAGAGGGAAGGAGAATGGGAGGAAGGAAAGGAGAGAGGGAGAGAGAATGGGAAGAAGAAAGAGAGGGGGAGATAGTTGGAAGAAAGGAGAGAGAGAGAGGGAAGAGAGAATGGGAGGAAGAGAGGGATAGATAGATATCCGTCTTTATTTGGGTGAGATTGAGACTTAGCAGTCTCTTCTTCCATTTAACCCATTGCCAATTACAAAATATAAATGGAGAGAGAATTGGGGGGTGGGAGAGAGAATGGAAGGGAGATAGAGAGGGAGAGAGAATTGGAGGAAGGGAGAGAGAATGGGAGGAAGGGAGAGAGAATGGGAGGAAGGGAGAGAGAATGGGAGAAAGGGAGAGAGACTGGGAGGAAGGGAGAGAGGAAAAGAGAATGGAATGAAGGAAAGGAGAGGGAGAGTGAATGGAATAAAGGAAAAGGGTGAGAAATAGAGAATGGGAGGATGGAAGAGAGAGGGAGAGAGAATAGGAGGAAGGGAGAGAGGGAGAGAGTATGGGAGGATGGGAGAGAGGAAGAAAGGATGGGAGACAGGGAGAGAAAATGGAAGGGAGAGGTAGAGAGAGTGGTAGAAAGGGAAAGAGAGAGGGAGAGAGAACTGGAGAGAGGGGGAGAAAACATGGAGAGATGGAAAATGCATTTGTTTGTGTAAGGCATTGTAACTAAATGGTTTGTCACACTCTATCGACGTTTGTCTATTCTTTTTTCTCTTTGCTCTTTGTTTGTTATGGCTTTTATCCTTTTTGTTCATCATCACGGTTTTATCTTTGTTCTTACTTGTTTGTTCCTCATTTTTCCATTCTCTCCCGACGTTTGATCCGTCTTTTCTGTTCGTTCTTCCTTCATTATAATATTTGTTGACGTTTCTCAAATTTTCCAGCAGTAGAATTGCGGGCTCTCTAGTAGTATTATATGAAATTCATAAGAATTTGGGAAAAGCTTGACTAGCAGATGGCTAAGAAATATCATATTTTTAAAGGTGAGCTTTGGTAATATTGACGATCATCTGGCCCGGCAGATCTCTCTTGCCACTGCCGCGGAAGAGGCATTGCGCTTCGGAGACTGGCATGGTCTATTGAAGGGGTGCCCATCCTGCGGCCCACTAAGCAATTTCATGCGGTCCACAGTCAGTGTTTACATAGTTTTTTTTAATTTGTTTATTTTTATTTTGATCCGCCTACCAAATATTATTTTAATCTAGCACAATCTGTTAAAATATTTCGCATTAAATTGGGACCCTTTTGTAAATATTTCCCAATTCAAAAAAGTTATTTTTCTGTCGTTTTTCATCTTTTCTCAAATGTATTCTAACAATAAGTTAAATTCTATCATGATTTTTAATATTGAGATTTTGACTCTAAAAAACTAATTTTAACTTGGTTTTCACTCATATGGTGCCTAATAATCTCTAAGTAAGTTCTGATTTAACATGAATTCAGTCTGCAGAAGCATTTGTAATTTCCGATTTGGCCCACCTAAGGATTCACTGTCACCGATGCGGCCTGCCATGTAAAACGGTTGGGCACCACTGGCCTATTGGACAAATCTACACTCCTCGGAAGCGGTCCGTTGCGAAACATTCTCTGAGAGCCACCCTTACAGAATCATATGATGAGATAAGTCAGGTATGAATAGTAAAATCTCATTACAACCATGGATATTTTTTGACAGATTTAGTTCGTAATTACGTTATGGTATTAATATTTACCGTCCCAGTTTCATATAGCAGAGATATTTCCTAATTTAAAATGAAAGTGATATCATTATCAATAAATAAACGTTATGGAATTTTTTAATGATAAATATAGATGGATTATAGAAATTGTGGAAGTAATTTTACTGTCTTGCCTAAGTCACAATAAAATTGTAGTAAGATATATTCATGTGCCATTTGACGAATAAAAAATGATCAAAGCGACTCAATTTATTAAGGGAAGAAAAGAGCTGATTTAGATCGGGAATCGAGCATTGGTCTATCCCCTGCATAGGAAACATTCAACCAATAAGTTAATTTTCTACTTAAAAAGATACGGCTAATTACAAAAATTAAGAATTTGGAAATTTTCCCCCAAGATAGCAAAATCATGACGACTGGAAGACACGGCTTCGTTCACCGTTCGAGAACGAAATTAGTTTCCTTTATCTCTCCGTGGTTATTTCTCCAACCGTTCCATCTATCTTCAATGCACCATCAAATTTCTCGATGAATTCTCTTAACGTCGTTCGCGTGCACACTACAATTGAAGTCGCTGATTAAAATGAGTGCGTCCAAACATCCGCCATTAAACAGCTCTATATTTATGAATACAACTGCGAGGTTCTCTATGAAGATTGGCGCAAGAAAAGATAGCGATGTTAGTTTCATTTCACGCAAAAATCAGCTATCGGCGGCAAGGACTTGCTAAGTTCTAAGATTCGATAAAATTGGTGATTAAAGAGAAGGAAATATGAGGAGATTGTTTGCACTTCTTACCTGCTCCGCCTCTCTCGCTCTCCAGCTATGAGTTCCTCAGCAGTGACACTCGCCCTCTCATAGAAACTCAAACTGAAAGGAGTCAGAATTCCACCCTTTTATATATGGCGAAGAGGTCATTCCCTAATGGTTGGGATTCGTGCAAGGACGAAGCAGTTTGAAGGAAAGGAAAAAAGTTGCTCTCGACACCATTATCGCGTCGAGTGATATCGTACTGTGGCGTAGTCGTTTAAGCAAAATGTCGGCCGAAATTTTTAAGAAAATATGAAAAATAAGTCATTATTGAATAAGTCGCGCCACTATGTTTTTAAGAGAATCATAATAAGCGATTATAAAATTCATGCAATACCTGTTTTTGCAAAATTATATTAAGCCTTATCATTGCTTAATACGATGGTGTGATAAACATTTCCTGCGCGGAAGAACGATTTCTTCTCATGAACAAACGATGATAAAAAAGATTAACAGGAAGAAACAAAATATTACTTTTTCTCACCGAAATATTTTGTTTTCAACTATGATTGGTAGAAACAGCGATAGTCTCCTAGACCACTCCTGTTTTTTCTATTATTTATTCACTATATATATATATATATATATATATATATATATATATATATATATATATATATCTAAAATGGATTTTCCGTGGTTAATAACCACCCATGAGTGTAGAGAGTTAAAAAAAACATTCACTTTATTTCTCCGTGAAATGTAAACAATCGTAAAGCAAAGTAGGGTAGTAATTTGGCGCTGTAACTTAGGTGTTGTCTCATACAAAGCACATCGGTAGATGAAGGTTAAATATAGGACAAAGAAAACATGCGACGCATGAATAAATTTCATATGCGTCTAGATTCACTCCTATCAGATCAAATGAATATCACATTCGAAGTAGTTGGACATTTATTTGTAAAGTTAAATTGCTTTGCGTCCCTATTCATAACAGTTATATCGGGTTTTATTTATTCTGGAAATAAATGTGAAGAATCTGTCAACAATTAGAGATTCTTTAACTAAATTTCAGTCCAATGCCATGGTTCTAGGAAAGCAATCAAATGGTTTGAGGCGAGAAATGAGGGAATCAGAGGATCCTCGGCCAAATAAATACGAAGAGAGCTGCATCGGGTTAAGTACACGAAAATTCCAAGTCTAAATGAACAATGGATTCGAGAACGAGTAGTTAAGTGCACCTGGAGAAAGAGACGGTTGACAAAGAGGCAGGCACGGGAAAAAGTCTGCTCCTATGTGGAGATATGTGACGTGGATATTCAATTCGTCGACATATTCGAGCATTCCATCGCCAAGTGAGCTTCTCCAGAAATACAGTGGTATACATTCTGTTCATCCTGTAAAATTTTACGAAACTCGTTTACTATCTTCAAAATTCAGCAGATTGGAATTATTAATTTCAGAAATAGCGGCAAAATCATTATAAAAGGAGCTAGCGGTCATGTAATGGGTGTGAGAAGAAAATTCGCCCTGCATTTTAATTTTTGTCATAAAAAATCGCGCCTACCTTTGCTATAAGAAAGGTGGCACAGATAATACACCAAATGCCTTTTGTACGCACGTAAACCGTTTGGAAAAACCTCGCATATCAATCATGTGTAAGAAAATTGATTATGAAATGAAACAAAACGATAGAAAAACTCTTATTCTCTCAGAAAAATTATGTAACAATATGAAGGAAAATTAAAACGCATAAGCATTGGAAGAAGTTAAATTACTTAAACTCTGTTTGACAACACATTCTCGGAACCAACCATTTCATCTTGGACAGATAGCTTCAATTTTAAATTATTTGGAAGACTAAACAATCATTTATTCACGTTATAGCTATATGTTTATCTGTAAAGGTTTTTAAAACAGTATGGCGGAAGTAGACAAAAATGATTATGATAAAAAGAATGTGTATTCAATCGAATCCGACATTAGGAATGACTGAGGAAGAGAGTGGGAGACGTGGAAGTCCGTCGGAATCACAGAACGTAGACATTGAAAGGACGCGCTTTAGATGAGAGGAACAACATTACGAAGATATATTCGAGAAAGAATCAAAAGAAGGAGACGAGCAGAAGCACTCTTTCACACTCATTCTCTCTGAAAAAGCATTTCAGAATTAATACAACCGTCCGAATAATAACCGGAGAAAAGTTGTTCTCAGAAAGAATTCCCAAAGAAATAGATTCTGCGCATTCCATGCGAACTTTATAAAGCGAACGGAGCAATCCAAGGAATACGCCACGAAGGCGACGCTACGTCTCTGCGGGAAAAAGAGGAATGGGGGAAGGAGTGGGTGGGAGGAAGGAAGGGGAGGGAAGAAAGAGGGGAGGGGGAAGAGGGTGGAGGTAGGAGGAGGGTGGAGGTAGGAGGGGGGGAAGATGGCGGAGGGGGGAAGAGGATCAGGGGAGGGAGGAAGCAGGAGGAGAGGGGTAGGAGGAGGTTCAGGGGGAGGGGGGGAAGGGGGGTTGAGAGGGGAAGGAGAGGGCGGAGGGGGGAAGAGGGCGGACGGAAGAGAAAAGCGACACACACGCACCGAGCACACAGACGCGCTCCGCTTTTCCTCTTTAGTTACCGACCTACGAAAACCAAGCGTAGTAAATCTGTTCGATCGCGGATTTGGAAACGACAGTTACGGAAGCACTTTCATCTTCCGACTTTCATGTTTTTTACGCAGACGACAGCAGCGGAAAAAAGCGCTCGGTGAACTTTTGAGTGATCTGGTGTTCGCGAGTCTGCATCTGTGTTTCAGGGGTGAGAAATCCATCTCCATAGCCTTCAAAAATAGTAATCCGGCTGCATGAATGCCAGAGATTTCCTCATCATGACGGGACATATTGAGAGTGACACAAATGCGCTTTAAATGTAAACTAAATCTTCGACCGTTTCCCTCTCTCACTCTCTCTCTCTCTCTCTCTCCCTCTTCGTATTTTTCTCAGCGACTGGATCATCCAGCGACTGCGCGGAGAATAGCTCGTAAATCCGCTCGGCCATCGCTGCGAGACATAAGCGCCCCCGCTCCCCCGTCCCTATCCTTCTCCTTCTCCCCTCCCTCATCCCCCCTCCACCTCTCCCCATTCCCCTCCCTCCCCCCGCCACGCGCATTCTCTCATTTTGATCGATGTGGATCGGATATCGCCATCTCGACTGGTGCTCGATTTGGTGTTCGCATGCTAGAAAGGCCTCAGTAGTTTGTTATGCAACGAAACAAAGAACATAAACGTCGCTACGCCCATCGGGAGAAGGGGAGAAAATTAAATCATGGATTAACGACAAATAAAAGTGTATATTCTATGAATTCGGGCATAATATGCTGGACTAGAAGAAATTCTAGAAAGCAGAAGAAAAATTCTGGCTCGACCAAGAATCAAAACCGGGGCTTCCTCCCGGAAAGTGGAAGAATCGCATTTTATTTCAAGTCAAGACAGAAGTTTTCTCCGAATTTCCAAAATTTCCTATGGATCAATGAGCTCATTTTGCATATCCTACAAAAAGATCCAGCGGGTGACTCTTATAGCCATAACGCTGGTGATAAATACAAGGTGTGAATTTCAATTACAATTGGAAGTAAGGAAATCAAAATCTGAACGATGTAGTTATGACAAAAAATCGCATTCGGGACTTAGAAAGGCACAGTAAGAGCCGCATATGGTCCGCGGGCCATCTGTTAGATACGCCTGGATTGTAACCTTTAAAAATGTATTCGATGATTTAATTCCTATTTAATTTGTCATTTATCAAAAGTGAGCCGTTTCGGGAGATGTGTTTGCCGCGGCTGGAATTTGGATTCCGGTCCAAAAATATTAACAATCATTTAAGCCTTCATATACAAAGACATTGCATCTTCATCATTTAAACGGCACTGTTTAAACAATTTCTCTGTTCTAGTTTTGATCGAATTTCATTCACTTATAATTGATATCAAAATACTGGAAATTGGTCATAGCGGTGCAATATATTCTCCAGGTTCTTTTCGATAAATAGAGCAGTTGTAGTCTGATCCTTGAAGAAATAAATGCCATTAAAAGCGAGCGAGGATTTATCAAATCCAGATGTCTTCAAAAGACAAGACGACCAAATATGGACTGCTGAACAAACGATCCATATTTCAAGGTGTCGATCAAAAGTGCGGTGAAGTGTAAGGGTCCTAAAACGAACGTCCTTTTTCCCGTCCCATCGCTCGAATAGACCTCCTCTTCCTCCCCCCTCCTTCTCATCCCTCCTCCTCCCACACATCTCCCTCTTTCTACCTCTCCTCCTCCCCAGTATATGCGGGAGGGCCTCACCTTCCCCCGAGATGTAGGTGGGGCCTGCGGCGGGATTTAGAGGGGAAAGAAGGCGAAAGGCGACACTCTAGGGGAGAGAGACGGAGTGGGAAAGAGAGTGATGGATAAATATATAAATGGCGATATTTGGGTGAGCCCCCTCTTACACCTATACACATTATCATTATCAATAGAATGAAACATGATGTATAATAATGATAAATATAATAAAAATAAAGAAAATAAAATACGTGTTAATAAAAGAAGAAATATATAATACAACAAAGATGAGTAAAGTGAAAATTAACTCCTAGTGAAAATTTAGCAGTAAAAAAGAAGAAATGCACCATGTTTGCTAAAAACCCACTTGTGAGAATAAATCCACATTTAGAGATATGTGAAAGACTTGCGAATCCAACTTTAGCTTCGCTAAGATTACACTTTCAGCTATTAAAACAAAAATATTTTAATGCTTGTAATTAAATTAGATAAAAATCTATATTAGCATAAAAACGAGATTTGTGTTCACTCGAAGGAGGGAGCGTGAGAGAAAAGAAAGGAGGGAGGTAGATAGAGAGAGGAGGAAATAGAAAAAGGGGAGAAGGGAGAGAGAAAGAAGGGGGAGTTAGAGAGAGATGAAAGGAGGGATGAAGATAGAGAGAGGGAAGGATGGAGGGGGAAAGAGATAGGGGATAGAGAGAAAGAGAGGGAGGGTGAGAGGGAGGGGAGGAGAGTGGGAGAGGAAGGGTGAATGGGGAGTGAGAAATGGAATGGGGGAGAAGATAGAAAGGGAAGATGGGAATAGGGGGAGGAGAGATGGAGAGTGAGAGTTCCGTGGGAGGTGCCCCATCGGAGTCTCTCCGTATGCGTCGACATTTCCCTTTCTCTCGTATTATATTCTGCGGGTGTTCCCTCTTCCCTGATTCCCTTGATTCATGGGGGATGGGGTGTCTGTGTGCAGGAGGAGTCGGGGAGGCGGCGAACCCTTTTAGCATCGCGGTGACGAAAGGCCCCACAAATTTAAATCCATCGAGAGGTTAATCTTTAAGTTTGTTATACCGAAAGTCTCTGTAAAGACACACAACGGCAGATAAAACTGTCCAACTCCTGGAAAAACTATCGGACGAGAGAAATAATTGAAAGAGAGATGATCCTCATCGTGGTTTTGTTTTTGATTGCTTCGATAGATATCGGGATTACCAGTGTCCTTATCTTGATTCCGGGGAAACTATCAAGTGGATAATACTTCTCCAGAATTGGTCATGTTGGAACGTAGAACATACGTTTCGAATCTGTATTCATCTGATTTGCAATCCCATGCACACAAAAGAGTCAATCAATACAATTTATTTCAATAAATAAAAATATTTTCTCAGTACAAAATATGGCAAAAGCAATAAGTGACAAAATGCCTTTGACGTATTATGAAAGGTTATCCAGGGCTCTAAAACAACTTTGCTCCAGTATAAAAGAACTGCGTATTCACCACAGATAAAACGAAAAAAAAAAACAAATATCCCAGAGCGGAAGATACCCAGGGAATAAAGATGCTGATTTCGGTGCAAGAAATTGCTATCGAGCTCAGCTATGGCTGAAATTAAACTGAAAAACCATTTCACTCTAATAGTTATATAATAATAATAATAAATCGACTTTATTTAAGGGCGATATTTAGACCATCTTGTCCATTCTTACATATAAACCTGTACTACGAACACAGACGTCCATGCCCTCGGCGGGATTCGAACCCGCGACCTTAGTCTGCGTCGTCAGATACTCTAACCACCGGTCTACCAAGGCCAACCAATAATAAAGGGAAACAGATAATAAGCAGCAATCGTATTTGCCGATACTAAATTCTAAATCCTAAGTTAGGTTTTTCAACATTTTATGGCAATTAGAAGACAATATTTTATCATTTTAATTTTTCGTCGGTCTCCTTGGGCTCATCAAACACAACCTAGTATAATTTTGAAATTTTGCTTCAATGTACAATTCATCTTGAAATGATCACGAATAGAAAATCTAATCAATTTGATCTATATATGTATTAATCTATGCAAATTTACACGATACGGAAATTTTACATAATTTTTAACTACTAACCAATTAATTTACGCTGTCGCTGCGCCGCTGATGCGTATATATTTTTTAACTTTCTCAATTGCTGTGATCGAGTTGATACGATGCATTTTATGATCCCTGAGTAATCTGTGATGTTTTATACGCATTCATTATTGATCTTGGACACCTGAATGTGCAGTTTTCTGTTCATTTAGCAAGTTGTCACACTTACAAATTCAACAAGAAATGTCGTAAATTTTGTCGCAATATATTATTATCTTAAAACTTGTACTCGAGGAAATTCATTGGAGTTTTTTCATTTTATATTCCATTTCATTCTTAAAATCATTAAATTATCGCTAATGATATTTGAAAATATGTTCATTTTAATGGAAAAGCAGTAAATACAGCATTCTTTTACTGGATAACATAATGCAGCATTTGAGGAGTTAACTTTAGCTTGAAGTGAAAGGAGTAGAGGAAGATTCAACTGAAATTGTTATTGCAGAAGAAGCGATTGGCTTAATGAAGCTCGTGATTCTTGACTATCTCTTTTTGCGACATTCTCATAGACAAGCAAATATGAAGCCAAAGCCTCATCTATAGTTCTTTTAAATTTTAGATTACTT
The DNA here is from genome assembly GCA_028673005.1 of Tanypteryx hageni. NCBI lineage: Eukaryota > Metazoa > Arthropoda > Insecta > Odonata > Petaluridae > Tanypteryx > Tanypteryx hageni. The sequence goes on along the minus strand of CM054113.1, from coordinate 126,169,220 downwards.
TCATATATCTCCAATAATAACTTCTTGAGGATCTTTTGAAGATCTGCATTAGACTTTGAGCATTGGCGATCATCTTTAGCCTATTCTTCCATGTCTGGCTCTTGATCTTCACCGGCATTAGTGGAATTGAGCTCCTCCAGGTCTCCATTAGTCTACTCCTCATTATGAGACGAGAAGGTCATGAATCTCTTCAAATTCCTCACCTACAACATGCTTTGCCAACTCAATAATTTTGTTCAATTTACCCCCAACAATAGGTAAGCCTCTGAAATTATGCGCCACATTTGGCCAAAGTTTCTTCCAGCATGCATTCTATATTGTGTATTGCACCTCATTCCATGCTTCGAAATTGCAATAGCTTGCAGGATAATAAAGTTGCTCTAACACGGCCTGACATCAAGGGAATGGTTTGTTTCAATATTTAATAAGATATATGCAAAGCTACAACTCAGCATGATTTGAATGTGGTTATTATCCCTTTATACATAGGCTGTATAAGAGAGGTGGTATAGGGAGGGAAAAAAATACAACTTTAATATCTTGTTGTGCTATAGTTAGGGTCAGAGAATGTTCCAAGATATTATTAAGAAGAAGAAGAAGCACTTATAATGGCAAATTATTTGTTATAAGATGTCTTTCTACTTCAGGAGCAAAGTAACTTACCAACCAATCCTCAAACAACATTCAAGTCAACTAGAGGGTTAAGCTTTATTTTTATCTTTAAGAACAAAATTTTCAGCTCTGTGCACTAGCAATGGCTTACACTTAAAGTCACCAGCCGCATATCCACAGAAAAAAAGTGATTTGAAATATTAGTTCTGGTTGGCGTCCTTTTCCAAAAGAGACTAGTTTCGTTGACGTGAAACTTTACCTTTTGTTTGTACCCTGCATCCTTAAGAATTTAATTTTTCTCGCCAGTAAATGCTGCAGTGGCCTCAGTATCTGCAGATGAAGTCTTCTCAGTAGGAATGGCATTGAGAAAATCGAAGCGCTTCTTAAATTTGCCGAACCATCCCATACTTACCTGTAAATTTAAAAGGGGTATCACTAGCTTCCCCAACGGCACTTTGAGTCCTTATACGCTGATAAAACTCAATACTTTCTTGCAATAAGAAGCATTTTTCATTGATTCCTCACTGCAAACCATATCTACAACTCTTTTTTTCATTGTCTCCATGAATACTTCTCGGCCTCGAATATATATGACCTTTTTGTTATAATCAAAGCATTTGCATTAACACAAGCTCACATTTTTCCTTCCATTTTCTTTATTTGGCGACTTTTAGATTCGTTGCATCTATATTCCTTGCCTGGTGAGGCAGAACTTGATCCCTAACGTATATTTTTAAAATCAACATTTTATGATGCGTGGAGATTCCCTTTCTTGCACTTTTCTCTTTTCGTTTACTTCCATTTTTACTTGATTTCGTAGGGATCAGATAACTTAACTTAGAGCATACCGGCAATCAACAGACTTAATAACTTCCAGAACGATTTTAAACAAGGAAAATGACGTTGCGGATTTCTTCCGTGGTTGATGAATCTGTCGCACATCTGCCAAAAATAGCAATAGTGTCTTTCGCAAAAACCATCCGCGGGAAACCATGAGATTGGGCATGGATCCGATACTTTATTAATTTTTCACAATATAAACTCAGTAAATAATGTCACTAGGTGTTATTACAAGTAATTGATACATTTTTACGAACAATATGAACTCTTTCTGTCCTTTCAATAAAATATGAGTGAAATTTTAATGTCTAAGCGTATTCATACTATCATATAGTTGAACGGTTCGTCTAATATTCGACGAATGACATCGTCTTCGCATCATTATTTATGCCATAAATAATATTCTTGCTTTTTTAGATATTTGAAAATACTATTTGCCTAATTTAAACATGAATAAGTTATTAAATCACTAGAAAAAGTATTACAATGAAATGAGCAAATAGTAAATTCCAATACATAAGAACGGTCATCTCTCACTATGGGAGACATCCCAACATTCAAGCAGTTATTGAACTCAACAGGTTAAATTTAGGTGACAAATAGTTATTTTCTTCAATGTAACGGGAGAATAATTGAAGAAAATTTAATGCATATTCATAGAAATATAAATTCATTATTACTAGGCTTTGGGCCTGTGAGTCTCAAGACGATCACTCGAGGGTAACTACTGAAATGTAGTTTTGGCATAACAGTGAAAATTAACCCAATCATAAAAACAGTAGACGATAGAACAGGAGGCGAATAACTATGGAGGCTTGTGATGGAAATGACGGAAACCACGAAGCAGACTTACATCGAGTGCACACAAAGAGGAAACCCAATTCTTATTCGATTGGCTTGCGAGAAAACATTCCTCCTTACCGAAGCGTCTTGCAGCCGCATGTGGCTCGCCATTCGTAGTTTTGGGAGTGCTGTCACAGAGGAAGGATAAAGCTTATATTGTGAAAATATTTCATTATAGTGACGGGCTTGTTTTTAGCAAGACACCTTTTCGATTGATCCAGAAAATCGAGTATTAGTTAAATCCGTAGGACAACGGTTTTGTACTAGTTTAATTTTCCAAACAATTTCTGATTGGCAACTAACGAGTATAAAATAGCAGCTGAGGTTCCCCAACCGCTCTTCGTGGAAAGTGGGTATATTATATAACGTAAATACAAAACGCCTTTTCAGAAATTACGATCCTGTCTGCTTTAATTTTTTACTGCAATTATGTACCATAATATGTTATCAATATTTTCTGATAAAATAATTGTAAAAGGATCGGATGCCATGAGAGAAAAATTATCGGGAACCATTAGTATCTTGGGACGTGAGATGCAAAGGAAACGTCGAACGTTATACGATGGAGTGCATGCGCGCATAAAGTAATGGCATTTCCAGTCGGAAATCTGAACAGAAACGCTGAAATGTCCCATTCCAAATTTTGTATCTGCTCACGGGGGAGACATGTTCACCACGCAAAGCATTCTAAAATCGAACACAATAAAATCCAATCTCGAATATGAAGATTGAGAGAGAGAGTGCGGAGAAAGAGAGAGGAAAGAGAGAGAGAGCAACAGAACGACATTCAATTCCATTAAAAAGTGCCACAGCGCGTCCCCTAACGTAAAAAGGTTTTGCGCGTGCACGTGAGGGAGGAGAAGAGGAATAGGGTGTGGGGTTGAAAGAGGGGAGGCAGTGTGGGAAGTGGCAGGGAGAGGGAGGGAGAGGGGGGGAGAGGAAGTGAGTGGGAGTGAGTGGGTGGGAGTGGGAGGGAGTGGGAGGGAGTGGGATGGAGTGGGAGGGAGTGGGAGGGAGTGGGAGGGAGAGGGAGGGAGAGGGGGGGAGAGGAAGTGAGTGGGAGGGAGTGGGAGGGAGTGGGAGGGAGTGGGATGGAGTGGCAGGGAGAGGGAGGGAGAGGGGGGGAGAGGAAGTGAGTGGGGGTGAGTGGGTGGGAGTGGGAGGGAGTGGGATGGAGTGGGAGGGAGTGGGAGGGAGTGGGAGGGAGTGGGAGGGCGTGGGAGGGAATGGGAGGGAGTGGGAGGGAGTGGGAGGGAGTGGGAGGGAGTGGGAGGGAGTGGGAGGGAGTGGGAGGGAGTGGGAGGGAGTGGGAGGGAGTGGAAGGGAGTGAAAGGGTGTGGAGGAGTGGAAAGGAGGGACGGGAGAGAGAGGGAGAGATATGGAGGGAGGGGAGAGTGGGATGGAAGGAGGGAAGAGAGAGAAATGGATAGTTAGGGGGGAGTGGGAGGGAGGGAGAGAAGCGCAGATGGATTGCGTCGAATGGACAGAAAGAAGAAGGCTATACACATCAAGAGAATATTTACCCAGCAAAGAGTCGTTAATTACAAGAAGATTAAATATGATTGAAATTTTTTAGAGAAGCGCACTTGGTGCAAATGATCGCAGCAATCACGTGAGCATTCCTTTCCTTGTTACTCAGAACCCCGATTCTCCGTTCGGATTGATTTGTGGTCGCTCCTGATTGGAGGGCGGTTTAATTGTGATATGGATCCACAGGATCGTGAGAAGAAAATTTATGTTTGTAGGATTCAAACGCTTGTGTTGCGTATTGAGAGCAAACTTTTCGAATTAACTTTCGTCGGCCATAGTAGCATGCATGGAATCTTAACAGCGAACGAAAATAAATCCCACGTTTTCAATATAACTTTACCTTGTAAATGTATACACTTAGTAGCGGTCTCTACATAGAAATAAACGATTAGTTTATTTCCACATAAAATGTTTTTATAATTTGGCGCATCTAGTTGCTTTTACTTTAAACGTCCTCCCACGAAACATAAGTATACATCAGGGGTTTTCAAACTTTTTTCTCTGCGACCCAGTAAAATGAGAAAATATATATTTTTACTCATTAATTACTACGTATAAATTAATAATTACTGAGTCTGCGAGACGAAATAGCCTAAATTAATTAAATCTTTCTACATAGTGTTCAAAAAGTATTATTTCATACAAAGAATATATGTGCGCTGCTTGTAAACCAGAAATGCAGTACTGAATGTACACCTTAAAAATGAATCTGCATGTCATTGAATACAATATACGGAAAATGAAATCATTCAAGAAGCGCGCAATTTAATACCAGTTAAATGAAATAATTAGTTCCTTTTCCAATGAGAATTGGCATTGATTTTATTTGGAACTCTATATATATTAATAAAAAATACAATATTCTGCTGCCTAATGACCGCCCTATTTAAACCAATAAATTATCTTTAAAGCGGAGGTGCACGAACGTGCAAGAAATTTTCCTCAATGCCTTCATATTACTAGAAAGATTAAAATAATAGACCATTACTCCGAATAATAAAATAACCCTTATTGTACTAACTTAATACTTATTTACAAATTATTAATCAAAACAATATTTATAAAATGCCTTTCGAAAAATGAGTTATAAATTAGGAAAGGAAAATAAAAATCCTGTTTATCATATCGCAAAGTTAGATTGGAAACTACATGTTTACAAAAGTTATATGGCAAATATGGTAGAATATAAAGAATCACCACTTGGGTTTCAGTTGCTGTACATGTGCGCAGATGGTTCTCCGTTCTTGTCACCAAAGGAAAATTTTACTGACAAATCACCTTCCTCCCTCTTCTAGCAAGAGGGAGCAGACTATGGCGCTAGCTTGACCGCCTTCCAAAACGAAGTGATTTTAAGACTTTCGTCTTACAGTCATAAGCGCAAGAAACTATGAAAGGCAATGCAGGAGGTGGGGGTAAAAGAGAAGTACTAAATATTGGTACTAATGAAAAATGAACAAACCTAATAACCATAAAAATAATAAAATGGAAATGCCCACGCGCCGATTTAGGGGAAATTACCCCACGCTAGGATCTAACACTCATGAGTGACAATCTTCGGGTACATATTGGAAAATAATTGTGTGTTTTTGTTCAAAGACTTTCATGAATAAATTGGTCAAAAAATGTGAAAGTGGGTTATCAATTACTGTTCAATCATGTTCGTAAAAATATTTATTGAATAGAAAAACCTTTTGTTCCATGCAGAGTTTAGTAGGCTTAATTTATTCAACGGATATGCCGAAGGAAACACCTATTATTAGCCCCTACCTATGTTAGTGAGCCACTCTTCGAGAAAACTGATTGTAGTATATATTGGGATGATAGGTTAGAGAGACGTGAAATCGAAAGAAACTAACGCTTGGGAATCACTAAATATTGCATTTTTGTCATTTTCAATGAAATCTTCAGCATTTTTAGGAATGATTTTAAATTCCTCAAATATCCATTTAGAAAGGAGATAAGTGTGGGAATCAACACATGACAAAATAGGTAAATAAAAAGCATTTTAATTTTAAAATTTTTATGAGTTTGGAATCTGGAATGGGAAGGTGATTAATAATGCTGTTTTTAGATGAATTTTTCAAGTAGCTCTTACGTGATTTTTGGTAGTTTCCTTCAGGATTTTAATGGATGATTCTATTCTTATAATATTATCCAAAGGAGGTTCTTTGTGAGGGAGACAAAAGTTAAACCCTTTGCTCAAGAGATTGAATTCTTGTTTAGTAAATGTTTTTTGAGACAAGATATGGGCAATATCGATGGAATCAAAGTGTTTCATGTGGTCACTAAAAGATTTTATGTTTTGTGCGTGTGTGAGAAAAAGTCCCTGGCGTGGAGTATAATCCCCTAAACCCGGAGTGTGTGTGAGATTGCGTGAGTGGTTGGTCCTTGGTATGGAGTAATTTCCCCTAAACTTTTTATTATTTTTATGGTTGTTAGGAGTTCTCTCGATTTTGAATTAGTTGCTTTTAACCACAGGGCTCTGATATTACCTTTTCTTTGAACTAAAGATTGGTTTCTCGAAAATAAACCTTCAAGGCAATTTATCCTCAGATATAAGATTTTCAATAATATAACTTCGGAGAATACGCTTTGCATTTTCCAAGAAACTAATTAGCGAGAAAGGAAGCAGATAGGGCTCCCCCGCTAAGCGAGGTTGCTGCAGTAGGACGGCTTTCGAGAAGGGCATAGGACACGTGCCCTAACAGCGAGAATGGGTGGGAAATTTTGCAAGGAGGATATTCGTCCTATTTGATAATGGCCATTTTACCCATTAGGCACTACATGCTCTGTGAGCGAGGGCCTTGCGGCTCATTTTAAATATTTTGCGGCCCACCATTGGACTGCGGCTAATACTTTAAAAATCCCAGGTAAAAATCGTTAATACCGATAAGATGGCGATATTACAGGACCTCATTACCTCAAAATCGTTTCTAACTGTAAACTTTGCGCATCATTTCTCCTTTCCATTCCACAACAGTGAAAAGTTATTTTAGTTTTATGATAAATCATTTTAAACTGGTTATAAATTTTTCAGCAATTTGGAGTTTAAATATAAAGTTGTTTATGATTAAAATATCGCATTGGTGCTATCTATGACTCGGGCAGATTTAGGTAACGCGTTGATGCACTACTTCCTATTAACTCTCAACTAGTGTGGTCAAAATTTGGGACACGACTGGTGTGAAAGAGTCGATTTCACCAGTTTCGATTTTTCAATCTCATTATTGTGAAAAAATATTGAAAATGAATTGATTTTCAGATTTCTATATCAGCTTTAAAATAAAATATTTAAAAAATGACGAAGATATGACAAGAAATAAATTTATTTCTGAGTAAATTATACAAACTACCACAGAAAATGCGATAAAATGGAAGTTTTACTTCAAAGAAAAAAGAACAATAAATATTAGAAAAATCGGTGATTCTCTTGATTCATATAGTAGATGATTTGAAATAAAAAAGTCAATTTAAATAAAAATCAGAGTGAATTGAAAAAACTGAGGCTATCAAAGTTAGCGCACGTTTTAATATATTTTTTAAAACAGTCATTGGTGGTGGGTTTCTTACAGGTGTCACATAGTTTATTTGTTTGCTGTCTTTTTTTGATGGATAAAAGTAGCAACATTTTAGATTTGGTTTCTTCTCGCGCTTGCTATCAGGAATGGACTTCTCCTGGATATGGCGCAACGTGAGTGGTAACTCGTGTGGTAGTCGGCCGGTACTTAGTCGTCGATTCATTTATGACCGAATGAGCAACACTCCCAGTTATTCCAGGAAAACATATAGAGCCAGAGGAGTTTTATCTTTCGTAGAACAATATAGTGCGCGAGCATTCACTCCTTAAATGTTGACAACTGCAAAAAGAGTGCCATAGGCCACCGCCGTATGCAACGACTCGCTGAATATGTTTCACATTTCTGGTCCAAACTATCCACTCCTCCTTTTGTACAATTGTAAAGGAAATTATTTTCGTTTCTTTTTCTCATCATTAGAAACAGAGTGGGGCAGTTATTCCGAAACCGTTGTCCGAGAGTCTACCAAAGTGGATCCGCGGAAAGAATAACATCCTCATTGCTTTGGTTCGCAAATGTGTTTATTGGAGTAATGAATAAGAACTTTCCAAATTTAAAGTGAGAACTTTACAAACGATTGCAGAGTGCATATTATTCCTTTTTTATTACGTTAGATTCCCATATATAACAGAGTGTATAGCAAACAAGTAGTATGTTGTGGTCCGCAAAATGTTTGAAAGTTGAAAAGCACACTCGAAAATATTGGGAGGTACTGAAGTGGAGCATTGACCAAATCGAAATGGTGGCCTTGTTTTCTTTTGAGGACGTGTGAGAACAAAGTAAATTCTATTGTGAACCCATATGATGCATTTTCTTCTTCTATTCCTCAATTAGATCGGAATTCTGGAAGTATTAACTTTTTATTTTTCAGGGTCCCAACCATTGGTGGATTTAAGAAGGTTCGCACTTGCCGCTAAAATAATGGACACCCAAACAATATTTTTATACATTATCTCAGAAATATTGAATATCACAACAGACAAATTTTCATTTCGTGGACTATTAACAATAGCCTTTATTACAGGATTTAAAAAATTGATTAGACCCCTTAAAGGGGTCGATTTCAAATTACATAACGCGATATTAAAGTTTTTGACCTCCCCTGTAACATTCCTTGGTACAGAAGTGCTTTTCGTCAAATTTGCCGTAGTATAATCGTATACTAATGTATTTGCTTTGAAATCAGAAAATTATTGTTCCTTATATTGTGGAAGCCCTGTTTTTTTAATCTGTTCAAAATACATTTAACTCGTTTTACCATTCTATACTCGCCCTACAAACGAAATTTCTTTCAAATCCGTTCAACCAATACCTTCCAAATTCATAGTTACAGAAAAATTCTAACCTTGATATTGTGGTAGCCCTTTTTAGTCTACCCGGTTGAAATATGATATTTTGGTTATTTATTTATATGAAAATTAAATATACTATATTTGGTTAAATTCCATAAGGTCAGTTCTCTAAAAATACGTGTAAAAATATATTATTTAACTTTTTACCGTGGTAGCCCTGCTCTGTAGCTCCTCTTTCAACGTCTTCATTTCATTATAGTATCTTGTGCAAATCTTATATACAAAATTTAATTGAAAACCGTTTAGCCAATTCCTTCAAAATCCTTAATTACTGAGAGTTTAATTTGTAATTGTGGCACTCCTGTTTGGATTATTCGGTTTAAATGTGCTAATATGGTTTTGTATATATGTTTTTATTATAAGTCTAAAATTTGGTTAAAATTGATGTTGACAGTTCAACACAAATACGTGTAAAATGAAATTCTTTTATTCCTTGTATTGTGACAGCCCTGATTTCTATATATGCACTAAACATCTTGATTTTGTTATTGTATGTTGCACGCCTTCTTCGTACAAAATTTTGTTGAAATCGGTTCCGCCAATTCCTTCCAAATTTATTATTACCTAAAAGTTCAACTTTGCAATTGTGGCACCCCTGCAGAGTCGATCCGGTTCAAATATGTCGTTATGGTGATTAATTTATTTGAGAATTCTATGTACCAAATTTAGTTGAAATCGGTTCATTCATGAAGAAGTTGTTGGGGACACACACACACATACACAAACGGACACCGAGGCGATCTCATAAGACTACTTTCCATTTTTTGGAAAATAGGCTAATAATTTATTGTTGCGTGGATCAGCTAAAATCAGAATAATGACTTGCAGATTTCTTAGGCATATACAACTTGATACGACGAACTAAACATAAATTACAATAGGTAACTTAATTATTTACTATCAATATCAATAAGATTAAGGGGCATAATAATAAAAAGAAATAATTTTACTAATGGTAAAACTCGCTTTTATCGAAAATAGATAATCCACAAATAGTCACGTTATGTTATACAACTGTTGTGTTCGGGTCTAACTGACGCATGTTTAGGTATTGGACGATATGAAAGATGCCACTGAACTGCTCGTGTTTGTATATACACACTAGGGGAGGAGAGAGGAAGGCACAACGGAAGGCGTTTGTTTCCCTCCAACCATGTAAACAACACGTTGGCTGGGTCGAATCTACACAGACCACACCAATGTGTTTTATTTGATATCATTAATGAAAGTTAGGGGTTTAAGTGAGAGAGGGAGAAATTTTGATCATATATTGTCATTGAAGAAGAGACTGCTGGGCAAACTTCCCTGACCTCGTACCCGCATACGATAATCATCAGAACTTGAAAGGCACCAGTATGTACACATTTAATTATTTAGTTAGTTATATTATATTGGATTAATGCAATTAACATGTCTTGCCAATTAATTTCAACTTAATTTTTTGAACGTGAATTGATTAATTCACCGAATGCGAATCTCAATAAATAAACATAATAAATAAACATTGGTATGTGAATTATTCTTTTTTTATATATTTTGAGATTTTCTTTAAATACAAAAAATTTACATATAATGGCAGTCAAGCGGTTCGGATATGTGATAGATGAAAAATTCCTCTTGAAACTCATACGTTTAGATAAAAGCGCTTGATAAATAAATATTGCTATACGAGAAAAATAAATAACGAATTCGATTATTTGCGTCAAACTGAAACAAAAGCAAATAAGGAAAATGCTGCTGAAACAGACATTGAATGGTCGTTTAAAAAAATTTTTAACACAGAATGTTAAAATTGATGGAATAATAGAAACTATGCAGAAAGGCATAACTGTAATTTTTGGGAATAACTTTGAAACAGAAAAAATTCTGCTGTGACCGGGAATCGAACCCGGGTCTTCCACTTGCCGGGCGGATATTCATCATATTCATCTGCTAAGGTAGTTCAGTGGTAGAATATCCGCCCGACAAGTGGAAGACCCGGGTTCGATTACCGGTCATAGCAGAATTTTTTCTGTTTCAAAGTTATTCCCACAGAATGTTAAGATATATGTTTACTAATATGATTAGTCTGAAATACATAGGTAGTATTATAAAAATAATTGTATATAATTAAGAAGAAGAATTTTCAAAACAAACATTTATCCAAAAAGAAAATTTCAATTAAATTTTACCCCATTCTTCCTGTCATTGTATCCTCCACGAGAAAACGTGCACAGCGTTACAAACTTCTAAATCGATTGTCCAAAAGAAAAGTCTACATGCTTTTGTTTAGTCGTGATTACCGCGTCAGTCAGGCAGACATGGACAAACCGAACGCTTAAGTGGATTGTTTTTTAAAATCGCTAATTTACAAAATTCTAACTTTGTTACAATATATAAAATAAAAATTCTAATGTAACATTTTGATACTTTTTTAAATCCCGTGCATATACATAAATTGTCTTTCGTTCGAATGTTCGTTGAAAATTATACTGATGATATGCGTATAAAGAACAAACAAATGCACTCATTTAGACTTAACTTTGAACCGAAACACTCAATAAATACCACTCTATGCCACGTATTAGTTATGAATAAATACCTAATTATGTCTTTTATCAAAATCCAATTTGGTTTGCATAACCCGATAAATATAGCAACAATAGGGTTATCCTTAGCGACGACAAAGGCTTTCATTATGTTGGACCATTAATTGAATGGCCGAAAGCGCCGCTGATTCTTTCACTAAGTCATCGATCTATTCATCCCATTACTCTTAATTTCGTTCCATTTCACGACTTCTCTAATTGAATCACTCTGGCAGCAACCCATTAAATAGTTGACAAGGGGGACGAGATGTAGCTTCGCAGCGCCACGTAGATGGCCATGTTTGCGCCCATGTTGCCATGTCCGACAAAGTATCACAGCTTCAATTTTACCATTATCATAGCATTAAAAATATATAAAACCTTCGGAACAACTCAACTCCAACTCCAAGAAATATTAGCCAGATAGTCGTATTATGTCGGCTACAATATAACATTTGCTTATTTTCATCCACCTCATTTTGCCATCTTTATTCTCTACTTGATTTTTTCATGTTTTTTCTTCAAATATACGACTCCATACATTATTTTGTTTCGTTTTCTTTTCGAAATTTATAATTGCCAACTCGTGTTCGAGAGTTTCATATCTTTAGAGATTCGTTTTGTTACAGTAATTATTTTTATCGCTATTACCAAGTCGGTACTACAAATAGGCCAGGGGCAATATATTAGCCAAAGTGTTAGGAAGTATACACAGAGTAATACAATGTTAACCAAATTAAAATCCCATAATTTACAAATCAGTCGAAACCATATCATGTGCAAACTCGGAATTATCGAGGTTCGATTAAAGCCTTAGCGGCTTCCGTAGCGGTTAAGAGGTTCTTAATAGATCCCGTCGTATTTTGCGCAATAAAGATTTGCTCTATATATATATCTCCGTCGTCTCCCTTTCTAGCTCCGTGTATTCTTTTTGCTAGATAATAACATTTTACATTTATTTTTTGGATTTTTCGAGGTTTTTGGTAATGGCTTCAAGAGCATTTCAGGTATCTCGCACCTTTTTTAATTCTTCCATTCAAATACGAGTATTTCGCGGTGTTGATTCTTTGAGGCCTCAATTTAATTTTTAATTCTTGGCTTTCTGTTCCAATAAACTTAGGTTTCTCGATTCTAACCCTTAAATCTTCCCATGCTTCATTAACGGTTCGATATAGATTATTATAATATGTACTTTGCCACATTTAACCAACAACATACATTCTTAAGGTATTGAAATTCGTGGGTCTTCAGAATAATTTCTCTTTTAAAAGTTTTGCAACTCGTTTCATACAAAGGCCCTTCACTTAAGGTCCAATTAACTACCAGACGAAAGCGAATAATCGTTTTGCTTAGAGAATGCGAATCGACCTTTCGGAAGACATTTTTTCACTGGTTTTCCTTGAAGCAACGTGTACTATTAATGCTTGGCGGGAGAATGGAAAAATTTCTTTCTCTGATACAATAATTCAGCTGAGCGCCAATTATCTGCGGTTAGATTCTCGAAATTAAAAAAAAGACGCTCCAGGCTCAGTCGAATGGCGCATTCCGCCTCTCTGCGCGTCGAGACCTCCCGCAGATCGAAAGAAGAAGCATCGGAATGCCACATATCGCTACTTCCGGCGGCTGTGGCACAGTTAAACTTCTGAAGCGATTTCCATTAAACAACTTAGATGACTCGGCCTGCAGTGCGAAAGTACTTTGAAAACTTCCTCTCCTTAGCGTGGAGTTCTACGACTTTTACTCTTGGAGAATAAAACGTACCGGACCCGTCCGTTTCCTCGTAAAACAGAAGGCTGCATTTACTCGGCAAAATCGTTTCTCCTCTCCGCATTCCAATGTCTCCTGGAAGGACTTGGACGCCCTCTCGCCTCGGGGCCGGAGAGGCGCCCTCCTGACGGCCATTTCGGAGGTCGATGAGCAAGGAAGGGGGAGGCTCGTGGTTGAAGGCCACTAATTGACTCTCGCTGTCCAATTGACCAAGGGTTAATCTCACCTTGAGAATCACTTGGCAGCCATTATATTCCGTGCTAGATTTCGCAAAAACTTTTCGGCTTGAGATGAAGGTTGGAGAAAGATTTAATTTTAAATGAATGTAACATTGAAACGAACACTCCCTCTCACTCCATTCTTCATCCACTCCCCCTCTCACTCCTCAACAATGAATAAATAAAGCTTCGGCCGTTGAATCAAAGATACATTAACATTTAATGGTCGATTTTGTTTTACAAATCAACTTAATAAACTTTTTAGGAAGTAAAAGTCCTGTAATGGCACTTGCCCTTTAACTACCCGTAAATATTCCCGTAGGGAGTTGCGCCGTAGGAGACGAGAAATGCAACCGCATGAAGGTTGTTGCGTTTACTGTTTAATCGAAATTCTTTTGTTTAACGTTAGAGATTAAAATTGTGTTGGAGATTGAAGTCGTGCGGGACGCCTGCGGCGCCCTGCCTGCACCAATGTCATCCTCTCCATGCCAGCGGATATTGGGTGCACGAAGCAGAGCATACGCCGTAAAACTAAAGGTCTATGAGATACACATACGTACACTACGTAGCTCCATTTCTCGTGCACTAAATAGTTCTTTTTCTCGTCACCTACGGCCACACTCCCTACGGAAAAATTTGTGGGTAGTTAAAGGACAAGTACCTATTTAATTTGCATTTTAAGGATTGACCATTATGCATGTATAAATATTTTATTATAGAAACCCGTTTCTGTCTAGCGTACCATATATAGTACAAAGAGGAGAGTTCTATCTCTGTCGCGCTTATGATTATTTACAATGTTTCGACTGTCTTCGATACTGGCGAACGGAAAGATTGATCATTACTCAATACTTTGTTGGCGTCACACAACCTCGTTTTCAGAATTAGTTGTGACAGTGCGTAGTGGTTGACGAAACAACCTACACGGCGGAACAAAATTGAGAATCATGGAGGCGCCCTCAAGGTTAGCATTCCATTACTTTTGTTCTAATAGCTTTTCATAAAAATTTTATTCGGGTGTTTTGTATTAGACATATGTAGGTATTTATGTTGCGATTCACAGTACTTTCCGTGCCCTTTTGGAGTTCATTTTTGTGTTCAATCCTTGATGTACTATATATGGTACGTTATCTGCTTACGAGGTCTCTTAGCTTTTCAGCCAGAGTCAATTTTTAGTATATTATCGATCTTATATACCATAAAAATAGCCTTTCCGCTACATGAAATATAGATACTTAAAAATATATTATACATGGCTTGTTTTTTGGTAGCTTTGTGCACATCTCACTCGTTTTTAGATTTTTAAAATGTTTTGAAATGAAGGGAAAAAGACAATCTATATTTCATTCATTCAGTTTTCTAATCCCCACATGTTTATATTATAATCCCCGTATATGTTTGAATGTTGGTGAATTTGGGCTTCGATAGGAGCTTACTTTTGTTAGGCACAGTAATTTTCTACAATCCTATATTTCGATTTTAGGAGACTGACTCTTGAAGAAGTCCTAAGTATATTACATGAAGAAGACTCGTTAGATGTGAAAGACATCTTTATTGAACCAGCAGAGTCAAATGTCAATTTCGATTAGGAGATTGCGAATGAAGACATTGGTGGACTAATTGACTATTTAACCGGTCGGCAGTTGTCTGAAGTTGACTTGCACGGCGATTTCCGCATGGGAAGTGACAATTGAATTTTTGCGACAAGGACTGTCTCCGGCCTGTCTCACCTTTGCCAGGACTTTCAGGAGATGCTGCGAGGAAGGTGGTTGAGCAACGCAGCGGTTCCTCTGTAGTTACTCCGCGGGGATGTTTGAAGCCTTCCTAAATGTCTTGGAATGATAACGATTTCCAGCAGCAGGCATTGAGTGTTTTCCTGAGCCTATCTTCAATGCAGATCGATATGTCACAGGTAGAAAATTTTGAAAGTATTCTTGACGATGAAATCATTGATTTTTTCTGTGAAGAAACTTCAATCTACGCACAATACAAAACCTGTTCAAATCTCTGTTTTACGCGCTGAAATAAAAGGTTTTTATCTCTATTTTGTTGCTTTCTGGGTATAATGTTGTGCCAAATAAACAGAGTTATTGGGAAAACGAAAAAGAAATCAGAAACAAATTTGTTGAGAACGCTATGCGAAGGGATCGTTTTCTTCAGATCTATCAATTTATACATTGCGCGGACAGCATTTGCTTGGATATAAATGACAAAATATGGAAGCTTCTTACATGCTGCAAAAGAAATACAGAAATTTAGACCGGAGCAGCATATCAATTTTGATGAATGCATGGTGGCATATTACGGCCGTCATGGTTGTAAGCAATTCATCAAAGGAAAGTCTATATGATTATTCATTTCATTGTATTTTATGTTGCTCTTCATTTTATGTAACCTTTTAGTTTAATTTTATTACTTGTTACTATCTAATTGTATCTAATTGACAGTGGGTTAGATACAAGAGTAGACTGTTTAGTCTCAATCTCGCCCTAATAAAGACGTATATCTATATATCTATCTATCTCTTTCCTGAGTGGAAGGAGCTCATGCTTCTACAAAAACAACAAAACCATGGAAAATGTCTTCTGCACATAAAAGGTGTTAATTAATGTATTGATTACATCACCTACCTAAATCCGATAAATCATTCGATTTTGATCAACTGTAAGGGGACAGACAAACCACTTTTCAGGACTAATGGAGGCCTAAAACGTACATTTTCGTCAAATTTCCAATGTCGATTTTCTTTGCGATTACTACACATTCTCTATATAGATACTAAGCATATAGAAAAATAAAAACGTAAAATTTTCGTCTTCAAACAAACTTGTGGAAAATGGATGGCAAGAAATTTTATTTTCATTTTTTAGGTTCCTTGGTTCAAATCACAAAGATATATAAAATAAAATACGCAAATCCAAAATTTCCTAAACACGTTCTGGTGTTAATCAAATTTAAGAAATTCCTGTACGGGTCCGCTCAAATTTTTAATAGAATAATATTGTTATAAATGAATGTAAGGCTTCATAACTATCTTCCGAGGTTAGGTGTCCTAAATTGACCACTTAAAAGCGTTCTTCGCTAATCAATAGACATATTTGAGCTATAATTATAAGTGATGTTTTTGGTGAGAATTAACGGAAATAATTCTAGGTGTGATACACGTATTTAAAACGTTTTGGTAGAATTCCAATTGCATAAGCGCCATCTCTATCCACACATAGTACATGACTGAGATTTCATATTCTTTTTGGTTCTGACACAGTTTCCGTTTTAGTAATTGAACGATGAACGAAAGAGAGAATCCCAAAGCGCTGTTCCTAAATAAATTGCGATGTGAAATTTAGGAATTTTCGAGACCTCAATTTTGATGGCAATTCTTGTAAAAATAATCGTAGCATTTGCGATGAAAGAATACAGGTGTCGGTGGGTTACCACAAAATTATGGTTAAGGAATAAAATTCACATTTGAGTGATCATTTTTAGAACATTGCTGTCTTTTAAGAACTAGAGTAAAAGCCCGTTGAAATTCAACGGGAAAATTGGAACTTAATAAATTCAACTATATTGGAAGGAAGTGGGCTAAATTTTGCATTTATACGAACATTAGATAAGATAGATGAACAGGTTTTCACTTTAATATATTTTTTTATATTTAATAGTAAGTCAATAAAAATACACAATTTATTTCCCAGAAGAAAAGCATTTTTATATGCCCTTAAATTATTAATTTTTAATGCTGACATCCTGGAGTGCTGATTTAGAACGAATTGGAGGTTTTTAAATGTATGAATAAGATATTTTGTAACAAAGCAACAGATTTAGGATTTTACATATTTTAATAATAATAATTTTAACATGCAATCATATTTTGTAACACCTTACTTTCGTAGAGCATACATTTATATTTGTTAATCTCTGTTAATAATACATTATTATATTTGTTAATATTAAAATGTAATCAGATTTCAACTAAGTTAACAACATCTTTAACGTTTTATGCAGAAAAAATTAGCTAATAATTTTCTGTTATTTTATCAAGTTAAAGCAATATGTTGAAATGAAGCATACTAACAATGAAAATAATAAGAAACGCATAATGTGAATGAACATATAGGTTCGTCTAAGTACAAACCCACACATAGCATACATATATTTGTAAATCTATGTTAATAATGCATTATTATATTGTTAATATTAAAATGTAGTCAGATTTCAACTAAGTTAACAACATCTTTAACGTTTTATTCCGAAAAAATTAGCTATTATGGAGTCACCAGATATGTTGATTTTCTGTATGAACAACAATGCTTTTGATCGCCAAGGGAACGTTTCAATAAAAATGCAAAAATTTGACAAATTTTCGAATATTTTAGCTTAATGTGAGCGAATTCGATTAGAAAACAAAAATCGACGATAAGAATAAGAATCTTGATTTAATTTCCTTTAAAATGGATCTTATCCGAAGATCGTGTGTCAGTTACTTCTAATTTAATTTTGAAAAAGAGTGTAAGTCTGCAAGTGTGAAAGAGGTATTTTAAGATCCCTCTTATGGGAAATCCCATATAGCGTTCCAACCAACAGATTTATGCTTTTATGTATATTAATAATAATAATAATGATCAAGTGATTTTGATGATACTAGATCTCCAACAATTATTGAAATGCTTAATGAATTAAATACTATGATCTCCCTTTCTAAGGTTAATGTTACTAATTAAACGTAAAAATTTGATAATAAAGAAAACTCCTGACAAGGTAATAACTATAACTGCTTTAAAATATATGTAAATTTATAATGATCGCTTTCATAGGAATCAAAAATTTATACAATTTAGGAGCATATTTCCTGATCTCAAACAATTTTGAAATGCAAAAGAGTAAAAAAATGCTGAAATTAAATTTCTCCCAACGCGGGGTTACAATCTAAAAGATTACCGTTTTAAGGGAATCCGCGTTCTGGGAACCATGAAATTTCTGGGGAAAATATGGTTAAGTTCCAAGACCGAAAAAATACTCTCAAAATAATTTTTGCTAAATGAAACCATAATTTTGTTTGTAATTCCTTGCAAACATATTGCATATAGCAGAGGTGGCCAAATCCGCGGATCCTTAAAGCCGCTTACGATAATTTTTAGAAGTGCGAGAGCTGAAAGCCTCGCACGACTTGTCTTCGAAACAATCCAAAGGGAGTGCGATTTTCCGCTAGCCTGTGCGTCGTCATGTTCGGAAGCGAAAAATATTGCAGCATCCCTAAAATGGGGCGAGTTTCGTTTTCTGGAGGAGTAAAAGAGCCACAGGAGACTCGTGAGCCACGGTTTGGCCACCGTTGATATATAATACGTAAATTGGTGCTACACAGTGTTTGAGCACCAAGATATTTACATTTAAGATAAAATAACAATAAAATACTCGCCGTATCATTCTACTCATTTCTTTCATTTGACAAATATTCTTTTGTAATCTTAAGAAAAACTAAGAGCAAAGTTTTGAAAGCATGAAAGTAAACGTCTCAAATATATGTGTAGCCAATTTGATGATCACGAAAAACGTGGGGGATTTCCAATGTTCATATAAGATACAAGACATAACATTATTATCATCATTGGTATTTACTACGATTTCATCTGTCTGAAATCTACCTTTTAAGAATACCTTAATCTATTTTACCCAAGGCTTCTTTCTTCATATTTTCCAATTCCTTTTAATTAATTTTATATACCTTTCCTCTTCCTACCTTTCGGCATATTTCCTAACATTATTCCTTCTAACATTTCTTTCCAAATTTGTCATGCCTATTTCCTTTGTTCTGTCTCTAATCACTCTAATTAAAATCCTCTCTTCTCTTACTATCTTCAAAACTTCCTCATTCGTTTTTCTCTCTCCCCAACTAATTTTCTCTAGTGTAGGCCAAACATCTCAAACGACTCTCATCTGCTCACATTTTCCTTTCTCATCGTCCATTTCTCGTACCCATTTAATGATACACTCCACATCAGGGTTTTCACTCACCTCTTATTAATATCGTTATTCATACTTCAACAAGTCTCATCCTCTCGTAAATGCCTCATTTGCTCTTGTTCCTATTCCTGACCTCTTTCATTTAGTATTCCTGCAAAATTTCAAAAATATATATGCATCTTTTATTGAGTTATTCGTATTTTTATTGCGTGACAGAGGGAGCCACAAAGGGACGGAAGTAGCCTGTTATAGAGTTTAGATTTGAAGGTTTAATAGCCGCTAATTCAATCGGAGGCAACAATGCGGGACGCCTTGGCAACACCCGGAAAGAGTACGAAAAAGCGATAAATTTTCGAAAAGAAATGCGTAATTCTTACAATTTCTTCCGTGTAACGTCAAAAAATTGCAAAAAATGATATTTCATAGTTTTAGCCGTCGAATAAAGCAAAAACGGAGAAAATTGATCGATATTTACGTATTTTGATGAATGAAATAAAATAATCTTGAACCTTGAAAAATCGAAAATCTCGTGTAAACTTAAGTATGGAAAAATATAATGGTTTCCTAGAGTCGAATCCGTGACTTTTTCCGGGATCATTGATTTTTCTAGGGACCAATTTATTGGGGTTTAACGATTGTGAAAGTTTCAGCCCATAATTCCATTGTGAAATGTCAAAAAGTACCATGACAGATGGACAGACAAACACACTTGAGAATTATTATATAAGGACTAGTGTCAAATATGACGGGATTATGATAAATGTATTCCAAATATATTTGATTTCGATATGAAAAATCAGTAAGATATGCTAAATGATGAATCCCTTGTCAAAAATGAAATAATAATAAATAAATAATAACATTGTCTCCCTCCCTTTCGCCGTCCCTCTCTCCCTCCCTCTCTCTCTTTTCTCGCAACTCTCCCCTCTCTCATTCCCTCCTGTCCCAATCCATAGCTCTCCCTCATTTTCCCCGTCTCCTTCTTTATCTTTTTCTTACAGCCCTTTTCTAATTCTATACCTCCCGTACTCTCTATGCACCTTCCATTCTATATCCCCCCCCTCTCTCTTACTCTACATCATATGTTAAATAAGTAAAGATGGAGACTACGGCGAAATTCAGCCGTATAAACCCCTTTCCCTTCCTTTCACTTCAGCACATAAACATATAAATACCGCCTACAACACTCCCACCCCTCATTACACATCAGCTACTGATGATGAGAGTATTGCTCTCGAAATACGTATTTAGTACGTTTACGTCATCTTTAGAGATCTTGTGTGCGTGTATTCGAGTGCTTGCTTGCGTGATTGTTTCGTCTGTTATGTCCCTGTCCCTGCCGGAAGGCACTTAAACCTACAGACCGCTGTGTGCGATACTAGGTCCCTGGCGTGGTTTAATCTCCCGTAAACCTAGTATTATTTCCCCTTTCCTTCCCCCTTTATTTTTTTCCCTTTACCTCTTGGCGTGTACGTGTGCGTGTCTTTGTGGTTGCTTAGTAGGTCCCTGTCGTACTGACTCACAAACCTTCTAGCAACGGTGTGATTTTTTGGGGTCCCTGGCGCAGAGTATTTTCTCGCAAACCCGGTCCCGTTTCCTTTCCATCTATAGGATTAGTGCTTGTGCGATTGAATGAGTGAATTTATGAGTGACATCAGGTCCCTGACGACAACCCCTAAACCTGTAAGTTTATAAATTTTATTGTCTTTTGCCTTTTCCTTCCTTTCTTCCCCCTTTTTTACTTTCTCCATATATCGAATCGAATTCGAGATTTCAACGGAAATACATGTTTTACGGTCCCATGAACACGTTTTGACTATTTTCTCGATGATGTCTGTGTCTGTATGTATGTGTTAGATTTTTGTGGGCACTCCAACTCAAAAATTATTAATCAGATCAACGTAAAATTTTACATTTAACATTTTCATAAAAGTTAGATGAACTGATTAGTTTTTGGTAAAAATCGGTAGACCGGAAGTGGGTGTTTACTCTTGTCACTTATCCGTTATTTTGAAATATTTGATAAATGTACTGGAATAAAAGTTGTAGGAAATTTCATTTCCTATAACCTTTGTTTGATACATTTTTCCATGTAATGCATTGTTTAAGAGATATATTTTTAGCTGCCACCACCACGCCACCTACCGAAGACTACTGTTATCAATTGACGCTCAGTTAAGCACCTTTTTCTTTTCTTAATTGTCAACCGGAAGTAAACATTGACAACGATCCCAGAGCTAACAGCATGTAATTTGCCATATAAATATGGAGAAAGTCATGTGTTGCCCACATCAGTTTATTCATTGCGTGTCTCTAATTTTGAATTTTACGGTTAGGAGTTAATTTCTATTTAACATCTATATATGTAGTCGTTTAGATAAGCAAAAGAATCCAAACTAAATTCCAGTCCCATTAGGAATACGTAATTTCGCGAAAAATCCTACGTTATTTAAGGTAATCATGCACTCGTATATATTACACGTATGCAGGTTGAGACAAAAATTGAATCTAGAAGTTTAACAATGATGTGGTCGGCAAGACAACATCCCGTTTAAAAGCCGATATTTTCCCAAAATATATGATTTAAACGTTTAATATGAGAGATTTCAAATGATAGGCGAAAAAAGATGATTAGAATAAGAAACTTCATTAATTTTCCTATAACATAGTTTAAATTTGAAGATCGTATGTCAATTCTTTCTAATTTTAATTTCAAATGAATAAAAGCCTGCACTTTAAAAAGTCACCTTTTACGTGTTACCTTACGGGAAATGGAAATCGCCCCCCTGGAGTCGAACCCGAGTGTTTTATCGTATTTTTTCGTCATTTAATTTTTATAACTGAATCAAATATTCCTGCGAAATTACCACCATACACCTAATCGGAAAGTTTGTCAAAAACGCGTTAAAAAGTGCTATTGATGACGTCAACGTCTCACACAGATAGACAGAACTGGAAAACTGTATGTAAGATATTGTATATGCCTCCTTTATTATAGTTTTGTGGATAATTTATCCCTCTGTTGACGTCATTTTAATGTTCAGTGTAAAAGGCTTCAGAGATGTTTCTCAATATCTTCAATAAATAACCTCACTAAAAAACCCTTACTCTCTTGGTCATTCTATCCGTAACCCTCATTATCTCACCTATTTCCTCAGCCAGTTCAACCAAATTTGGTAGAATTTTTATGATCACATACTAATAGCGAATGACATAAAAGTTTTTCTAAAAACGTCTCGGGTTCAACTCCAGAGGTTGATTTCAATCTCCCATAATACGCTCTATATCTCAGCCGTTTCTTCAGCCAGTTAAACCAAATTTGGCAGGATTGCTATGATCACGTATTAAGAGCGAATGACATAAGAAACTTTCATTTAAGGTCCCGATAGCAACCAATGTGGTCTAATTTGTTTTTATATCGTTTGATTACAAACCCCGTTTTAAACGGGCTAACTTTTCTAGTAAATAAAGCAATTAAGCCACTCCGTTCGGAGGAATTCTTCACATATTAAGGTAAGGCGTAAAAAGACAATTCGCGTTGCAGGAAGTGTTACTGTACATAACTCCACAATCAGGTAAATATCGAGGAAAAATGCAGTACATTTGAGTAAATAGAACTGTGGATTCGCAATTTTTAAGTCAAGATTTCAATTCAAAGTTATTTACGAAAGAAATAGAAGCGCATTTAATTTTTCACAACCAATCACGTTGCGTATCGTCGGATTAGTGAAATGGCTAACGAGATTACAGCTGACTTTCTTTCCGCCAAGATCACAACTGCTCGCTCGTTGCAAACGTGAGCGGCGACAGGAAGCAAGGGGAGAGGAAAGGGTGAGGATGGGAAGAAAGGAAGGGTGGGGAGAAAGGAAGGGGGTGGGGGAATGTGAGAATGGAAGGGAGCGATGGGTGGGGGAGAGGGGAAGGGAAGAGGGCGAGGGGTGGGGGAAGGGAAAAAGGGACAGGGGCGAGGGATGGGAAGAGGAGGAGGTAAGGGGGCGATGGGTGGGGGAGGGGAGAAGGGAAGAGGGTGAAGGGTGGAGGAAGGGGATAGGCGAACCAATAAAGCCGCGCACACACACACGCGCGCCACACCGCCACCCTCCCGCCTCGATCCTCCCTGACGACTCCTATCCTCTCCGATGTTGCTTCGGAACCGCTCCGCCCCCAACACGCGCCCCAGCCCCGCTGGCCTCGTTCTCCCTGTTTACCCTCTCCTCACTCGCGAAACCCTTATTCAATAATGCAAGGAATAAGGGGACCTCGACCACTTGTACGCGAAAAGCAGTCCGATCCCTCCGAACTACGATACGCGCCGATCCCAAAAGCCCCAATCCCCTCTCTTATGCGAAGGCAACATACATTCCTATTCATCTTTTTTTAATTCCCGCCTTCGGTTTCTCACCTGTGTTTAAGGAGGAGTGGAGCCGTATGTCCTCACTGCATCCTTAGATCGAGTGGCCGTTGGTTAGCACCTTCTTCGAAAACACCGTTCGAATGTATCGATCGATAACACTGGAATATTTCGAGCAAAATTCAACGAAACGATTGATGCGCACTTTAATAAATCTCAATTTAATTCAAATTTCAACAAATTAGATGATTCTTTCGACGCGATATCATTCCTCTGTAAATTAGTCAATGAACCTTTTGAAAAAATTCTTTATTTTACATATTATAATCATACAAGCAGTAAATCACGTAAGGTTTTTCATGATCAACCATAACATGCTATTTGAAAACTTTCGTTTACACGGTGATCAGAAATTAGATATTCATTACACATTAATTACATTAATTGTTTCGAACTTTGTATGAGAAAAATAATACATAAAATACAGTGCAATTCAAAATTATGTGGGCAGAATTGAAAATTAAAGCCCCAAAATAATTAAATTTCACCTGAATTTTGCTGCGCAAACAACATAACCATCAAAACGTATTTTTAAATCATTATTATAATCAACAGTGTCATTACAAGTGTTTTCAACTTTGCACGAATAGAAAAATGGGAAGTGTGAGGGTGATAGCGATTAAGACTACTTCCAGAATCACAGCACAAAAACACACTAAAAGAAACACCCAGCAAATAATAAAAAAAAAAGTTTCTGCAACTTTTTTAAAAGATTTAAGATGTGGACCCTATATCTGATTCAACACACGTCCGATCCTCACTTAATTTCTCCCCACATATCCCGTTGGTTCCCGTGGTCCTCCAGCTGCACAGCGGCCGTGATCCGTTTCTTTCTTTCCTGTATTCGGCACTTGATCTTCGCGAAATGGCGTATGAGACGATAGGATCTCGAGGGCCGAGCAATATCTCATGTCCCAGGGTCACAAATGTTAATGTGACTTCAGCAACACTCTTAGCAGATGTTAAATAGAGCAGTGCACTAATATTTTAATATTTTGAAAGTTTTTATCGTGTATTTATTAGCTCAATCGAAGGGAACTAATTATTTTTATGCTATAATATTTCATACCTATGCAAGTCATTTTGAACCCTTTATAACCAGCTGGTAATGTTAGAATTCAGAAGTTATCTTGAATAACTGTAGAGGAGACATAAATCTAATGAGGATACGGAAAGCTAACTGGAATGGACCTTCCTTAAAGAGAAACTCCATAGTTATAGGAATGATTGGAGGAAAATTTGAAGAGAAAACTGGAGGAATATGGTTTCAGATAACAAGCGGCTTAAAAGAGGAACCGAGAAATGAAAAGTTTGCGAAGAATAGAAGATCGGAAAGAACCCGATTAAATCTATCTGAATCTTTTAGTAATCATACTATTAATAATAACGATATGCTAAATAGTATTTGCTCACGGATCCTTTTTACAAATATTTAAAGTCGGCCTATATGAATTAAATTAATTTTAAAAATAACATCCACATTTATTACTAATCATCATTCCCTAAAATTATTTTTTTCCTTCAAAATTATTCTCTTTATTGATTGTGTTAGGCTCTGTAGATAAAACTGTTAGATTAAACATTCGACATTTTGAAACGCAACATATTTTGTCAAAAATCATTTCAAAGTTCTTATATATTGTTAACATTTCACTAGTTTCCCCTAGATAAAACGAAGTTTACGATCAAATGAAGGGGACCATTTATTAAGAATCATGGAAGATCATTTTCAATATTATCATCTTTGGATTTTTGAATTTACCAATAAAATAATACATTTCGTAAAGTAAAATTAAATAAAAATCCAATGGAAAAAAATAAAATACTAAATATATTTAATTTGAAATGTGCTTCTTTATCAAATAATAATCATTTTTCCTTCACCGTGTCCTCAGTAGAAAAGTACTTTGTTATAACTTTCATCTGACTCAACAGATAAATATTCACCTATTTTCTATTACCACAATTACTGCTGTGTTACAAAGAGTACTTTGTTAGCACCTACTACTATTTCTATGACAACACCACTCAGATATCGTTTTTATCCTCTATATAAGCTTTTAAAGGGAGCGCTCATACAGATATAGGACGCCCCCTCCCTTCTACGCCCTCTTCTCTCCCTCCAAGAGCGCCTATCCACACAATCTTCCTTTCTGCTATCCAGATCTCGCGATTCTCACTCCGATCACGTATCTATGTTCAGCCCAGCATCCAAACGTACACCTCCGCCACACGATTAAAGCGCCACCTCTTTGTGCCGCACCAATCTCAACAAACCCAACATCCAAACCCCTTCATTTGCCCTTCCCCTACGTCACGCCGGAGCTACCCCGCCATCTCCTTTAAACATCTTATGACCCCTTATAATATCACTTTCCCTTTTCCGATTTCTCTACAATTTTATCCCATCAACAACTGGCGTACAAAAAGCTTCCCCGCGTCTTTTGTGCAATTACCTACATCTAATTATTTCATGACGAACACTAATTATTGTTTTGCGCTGAAATGCATATCGAAATGACCAACAAGATTTACCAAGTCTTCACCTTGCAGTCTTCCATCTTCTCCCGTAAACCTTGCCATTATGCAAAAATTTTAATATCGGTGGCGGGCAGTATACGTTGAGCATCGTATTAACGCTTTCTTTCGCTTCGTCTGCCCTTTCTACTGCGTTTGCTCCTATGTTCCTTAACCTCTATCCACTCTTCCTCTATCTACTCCTGCCTCCCCGACGTTTTTTAATTCAAAGATACGCCTTCTGTTCCATATGCTAGTGAACACTTACACTCTGCTAATCGATGCTTAGCTATTTCCTCATTGTAACCGTACCAATAGGCTGATGAAGAAATTCTTGAAGTACTTTGGTGGATGTGAAGAGTATAGTGTTTTTTTGGGCTAAAATGGGAAGACCATGTCTAATCACTAGTTAAAATGCAATTTTCTATGAAATCGTTAATTTGGTTCCGTTAAAATTTGCCTCCAATTTTGCCGACAACTGACTGGAGACCCATTTTGCGCTGAAACAGCTGATTCTCTGTTTGCCACGGATTATTGTTTCAACACAACGAACGTTGGTATTCAGTTTTGATGGCAGTTCTCGCATTTCTACTCTTCTGTCACTACGTGCGAGTTCATCAATCCGCGAATTTGTCACGTCAAAGAGAGCAGTTAATGACCGTTCTTTGGGCGCTTGGTACACAAGGAGTTCGTGGCTCTATTAGAATGCATTAAACTACGCGAACATTGAAGACCAATATATATATTTTTCCCATTCTCTACAAGTAACATTTAACGACTCTAAGGTCCTTTCACTTATTCCTACAGAGGAATTCAAAGAGAACACGTTGTTCCACAGAAAGGGAGACATACGCAGTCACTATCATGATTTTGAATTACATAGATTATCATAACAACAACCTGGTTATTCTCCATATAGATGAAATTACATAGATAAATTTCACTTCTTAAAACTGTCTATATCAGCTACATGACTTTAAAAAATATGTCTTTGTCAAATACGATGGATCCTCTTTCATAAACATGGACATGCAATTCCAAAGACCTACCATCTCATACGGAGGTAACCTTTAAATATACTTCCGAAAAATAATAGGCAAGTAAAAGAATTTCAAAATGTGGCAAATAAATTCACGATGCAAGTATAATCCGCCTGATTTTGATTCTAATCACATCAACGATCGGGAAATCACTAATACTGGAGATGGCTGATTTTAAATTGAAATGCGCACGTTATTTACTTCGTTATTTATAGTCAAATTAATTACTAAAACTGAATCGTGTGATAAATTTTCGAATATGCAATTCCTGTTTATTATATTTACTATAGTGGTACTTAAAATTATAGAAAAGTGAAATTTCACAAAGAAAATATAATTCGCATAAATTGCTATCCATTCCGGCTGCAAATATTGACATAGAAAATGTTTCTTCAGAAAATATTAGACTAAAAGTAAAAAAGGAAAATGTGCTTGTAAGAGAAGTAGAAAGTATAACCCATCGTGTTTTATCACCAGCATAACTTCCCTCTTCCAACAGTAAACTCCTCGTGAATCAAACATGGATTTAAGAGGCAAAATATTCCTTCTAATTTTATCGCGATCTAAATTTTGATGAAATGGATCAATTAACGAGCTCTACTAAATTTACCTCCAAAACCTTTTCCTCTATCTATGAACACTCGCCTCGCCTTGGACCTTGAACCCCGTCAGTAACCAGCCACCCTCCACTCCTCCCTCCATCCGATCTATTTAAGACCATACCATAAAATGGAGTCTCAGGGTAATGCGGAGGTTGCGGTTTTGGAGGATGAATGGATTGAAGTGGAGGAATGAGGTATTGGAATGGAGAGGCGATGTGGAGTACGCAGAGAGGGAAGCAGGAATGGCAAAGAGGGCATACGAAGATTGGCATGAATAGAGTTGCTACTGTCACCTTCTCTACTTACATAATAAGCCGCTTTGGAATCGCAAAGGTGCGTGAGCCAAATTGAAGAAAAGTACCTTGAGAGGGAAAGAGAGAAAGACAGGTAATTTGAAAGACTTTTTGGTGTTATCGTTCTGTGAAATTTCGTAGAATGCTCATAATTATAGAGTAAATTAGTTGTTTAAGTCCCATTAAAAAAAGCTTTTGATCTCATCTCTGAAATTAAAAAAAAACTAAATAAATGAAAACTGAATTTGAAAATTCCTTAGCATCTTTTCTGTATCTAATTTCTACTTATATGGTTAAAGAAGGAGCAGGACAAGGACTTGAATACCGAGGGAATAAAAAGCAAACCAAAATGAATGGAGGAACAAGAGAGAGCGGTAAGAGTGTGGAAGCTGTGTCCAGAGTCAGAGTAATGGACGATCCGATGATTTGTTTTGCCCGAGGGAGGAAGGACAAAGCTATTGGGAGGTGTTTCCTCGGAACGGCCATTTGCAAAGGAAAATTGAAATTCTGAGTGGCGGATAGAGAGAAGAGGGTTTTTTCGCAGCGACTCGTGAAAGGAAAGTAACTAAATCAGGAACATGGAATAGTTTAGGGATGGATATTGACGCACTTTCATGCGACCAATAGATTGGTGAATGGCAAAGAGTATTTTGTAATATATATTCCCTAAGTATTTTATCGCTGCTTTGGCTATCCGATTTTTGTCTTTGAAACCCGAAAATCTGTTTTTCTATGTTCTATGGTAGTTATTGCGAGTTCAGTCCTTTCTAATATAGGAAGGATTTCATTATTCCTAATACATATATCATTGGCTATTCTTTACAATATGAACGTATCTAAAATCTTCAATTTAGCATGCCTAACAAATTTGGCCTCACTACACTTTATCTATCCCGTTTCCAAGTCCGGATTAAGAAAATCGGGAGCCCTGGCGTACAACTCTTCAAAGACCACCCATACATAGTGTCCGGGGCCTCTATGGGGCCCCTCTACTCACGGGTCCCTGGTGCAACTGCGCCACTGCACCCCGGTTAATCCGGCATTGCCCGTTCACTAATTGTGTCATTTGAGGAGATCACGCAAGTCAGCACTCAGTCCTTCGGAAGGGGCGTTAAGCAGTTGGCCCGCTTGATGCTCTTTGTTAAGAGTCGGCTAATGCCAGCACCGGGTTTTCCTGCTCCCTTGTGTATGTTCGGTGTAGAAGGAGATATGGCTATAATAATCCAAAAGGTCGATTAGTCAGAAATAATAATCAACAAAAACAACTACCCTTTTACTACCTGCAGTACGCTCTCATAGGGTTCCCATATTTTTCACTCGTATTTGACCTGCGTTCAATCCAGATATAGCAAATAATTTCCCCGCACAAAGCTATAATTTTCCAGCGAAGGCCATTTTTTGTTTCCACCATCCACCAAGCGGCGAATATTCGTATCCCATTGGAGATGCCTGGATATTTAATGTGTTCTGATACAAGGGAATCAAATTAATCAATTGGTTCTTGGCCTTCTCTAAACCTTTCTTTGTATCACGTAGCAAATACTTTCAGACTGTTCATAGGTTAAAAACCGATGTGTCTTTTGAGCGTTTATGTCCCTATTCGTCACTCTGCTATTCACGATTCTAGATCCTGTTATTAGATAACAATTTCAATAGCCATGAAATGGTGGAAGAGAACATAAATATATTTCAGGTCTAATTAGACATATTTTGCTATCATTCCAGCTGGCGAAAGCTTAAGGTAAGAAGTAATATTTGATCCTTACAATGTCTGGAAAATTAACGTCTTTCGTGTATCGCATTAGCATCAGTTGTACCTATCGGTTTCAGCTAATATAGCTAATATTTCGAAGTGTATTCTTTATATACCATGGTCGTTCCCCATGCTCATTAGCGTCATTTGGCAAAACTAAGGCAGAAAATCTTCGATGAATAATGGGCTATATATATATATATATATATATATATATATATATATATATATATATATATATATATATATATACAGACTATTACAAAGAGGAAGGCAAACTGGGTTGGACATTACCTGAGGAGAGAGAATATGATTAAAGACGTGTTAGAAAGAAAACTAGATGGAAAAGGGATAGAGGTAGGAAAAGGTTTCAGCTGATAGACGATTTGAAAGGGAAAGAGAGTTATCAAGATATGAAGAGGACAGCGGAAAATATGAGTATATGGAAAACCAGGTTTAACCATGAATAACCACGGACCAGTCTACGGACAGACTACCTATGATTATATATATATATATATATATATATATATATATATATATATATATATATATATATATATATATAGTGTTTTCTCATATCGTCGCCAAGTAACTGCAATTTTGCTCTCGATAAACCCTCATATACGTTTCCCTTAGAATCTTCGGCATCATCTTAAACGCTCTGCACGCATCTCAGGATATCTTCGCTCACACAAAGGTGCTATGTTTCTTCATTTCATTTTCACATTTTATAATTTCTCCTCAGAAATGAATGGGCTCAATCCAAGAGTTCATTTTATATACTAGAATTTCGCGGAAAACTTCATATATTGCTAACATCGGTTGCTACAAAGCCTATTTGAGTGGACAATAATTACGAGTCTATGTTTTCCTCTCCCAGACTTTATGCCACCTGTGAAGCAGCGGATGGAAAATATATTCGGTGAAGGTACAACATTTGCCACAAAAAAGTTTGCGGGAGCACGTAATTACAACATTGACTTCTCTTTAACGTAGGGACAGTTGCACCTGGACTCGAACACTGGTATTTCGGAGGGAAATAAATGCCTCGTTATTCTTCAGCTTCAAAAAACTAACAAAATGGTATCTAATTTTTGCGTATTCGGTGGACGCCGTGAGCGCCAAATATTTTCAATTCAAAAAACGTCAAATCTCCGCATTCAAAGCAAATTTGCATATGCCACTTCAAAAATCGACGGTATCAAAATAAAAATCTATTTTTAAAGAGTTTTTTAGTTCAAGTTCCGAGTTTATTTGATGATAACAAGTAATTTTAAGACGAAAATAAAAAAATACCATGCACTCATTTCCATGCTATTTTAATGGAAAAAGTAAAAGCTGCTGTAATCGAAGTCGAGATGGTGTAATCAACTGAAATCATAGTTCTCCACCTTTACCGCAATGAAAGTATATTCCATGCAAAATTTGGTTGCGCTGACTCTCACGGTGCCTTAGAAAATACGGTGTATTTATTCCCAAGCAAATCTAATGGGAAAAGTAACACTCCTGGAATCAGCTAACACTTCACCTTCCCCTGAATGGAAGTGGATTCCATGAAAAATAATGATGCACTGTCCCTCGCAGTGCCCGAGAAAAAGGCCATCACTTCCAGTGGATGAAAATGGACGCTACTCAAATTTGGACTGCGCTGGCTCTCGCGGTATCCGACTGCATAGAGGACAAACAGATTACTCAATTAATATTTGAGAAGTCTTGAGTCAAATTCTTAAAATTTATCACTCTTTCCCCTCCACATAGATTGAGAAATCTCTCCTCTTTAGCAGGGAATTTCGTATTTTCCCAGATTGTATATTCTCTCCACGCAGACAAAGTTTGTTCTAAACGTTACCGTTTCCCATCTGCTCGGCGAACTTCAGAAATCATTAGACTATTCCCTATATATCTCTTCTCTCCCTCTAATTCAACCACCGTGCGTATTTCACCGTATTAATCGCACTTGTTTTCCGCGCCCAGCCACACTGACGGCCGAGGATATCCTGAAGGTTTCATAAAACGGACATCCTCCAAATGAAAGATATTAATTAAATTATTCAGGACGAGCACTCAATTAAGCTAAGAGGGTCGGCATTTTGGAGCCTTCGCCTCAATAAATTCTAACATTTGGCGAAAAAATGGTATCGCATAGCCGTCGCAAGGATTGTAAAGAGGGGGTGTGGTGAACGATGGAGAATAGCGAGTGAGTGAGAAAATGGGATTGATGGTTGGGGATTAATTTGGGGGAAGAAAAGTGGTGGGGTACAGTTGGATGGAGAGGGGTGGGTTGGATTGGGTGGACGGGAATGGTGCAATTGGTGAAGGGCGGCGGTGCGGCAGGCAGAGGGCTGGAGAAGAGGATGTGTTGAAACGAGATTTTAAAAAACTCGATCGTAAACGGTTGATAAATTATCAATCAATGATCTTACAAAATCAGATGATGTTCACTCTCAGTGCATCATTTCCTCCTTGAAAGGGAAGTATCCGATTCAATCCCAAACATGCTGCATTTGATCAATAGATTTTTGTATAATCGGTATACCTCTAATGGAATCAATATTATAATTTCTCCACGTGCCCATGTGTAACTTTTCCTGATAAGGCGTAAGGTGTTTTCTAACGAAAACCGACTAACTGGTAGGTACTTGACGACATAAATGAGCAGAAGCCCAAATGTGAATCCAACCTCGCATTTGAAATACCCTGGGTTATCTGGCCGGCAATCTGGCTAATACGTAGTACGAGTGCGACTCGCACAAATGAAAACATGGCCGTAACTGAGTTCTGTTGATGGGGCCAGCAGCATCCACAATATCTCAGCGGTTTAAAAAGAATGTAAATAGGCTACTGCTATGGATGAAAATTAACGATCCAATGGTTTAGTTAATCTTAGGATAAATAATTTGCCATTTGATAATCATTAAATCATAATTGATAATCATTAAAACTTTATTTCGTAATAACGCAAAAAGAATGTGGGAACATTAAACCAAAATAAACAGTTTTATTTTATCATATGTAATTTGAAATACATTCATTTACTTAACACTAACACCATCAAAAGTTGTTGATGGCAGAAAGCCGATATATTTGTGAATCTCGCTTTTCATTCTGACAAATGAAAATCACTTTTAAAACGATTAAATGCTTTTATAAATTTCTCTAGTGAATCCCTTGTTTTGTTTCCTTTCCCAATTTTGTTGAAACTCCAATAAAATTTCCTAAATCAACAGTTTGGGTACGGATGAACGTGCATCATAAATTTCAATATACTTTCTTTCGAATCTCATATTTGGTCTTGACAGTCTTTCTCACACCATGTTCATCTCTCCTTCTTCCCTTTATCTCTCATATTTTTCCACAGCTACAGAAGCTTCAGTTGTATAAAAGTTAAAGAGAAATTTATTCATACATTTATTTGAAAACTAGTATTTCATTACAATAATTTATTGTAATAATAACCGATATAAAAAAGAAGAAATTGTGTTATGTGCCCGTGGTTCGACCGAAGGTCGATTATGCCTCAGCTGTGTGGAAAAGGACTCACTATGTAGACAGAAATGGTGCAGCACAGTGCAGCTAAATACGTAAAGAGAAATTACGATAGTAAACAAAGCGTCATGACATTAATAGAATAAAATGGGCTTTGTTAAAGGAACGTAGACTCCAAACGAGATTTAAACTCCTGAAAAAATATTTGTCGGAGGGAATAGCGAATGATCTTATCAGAAGTCCGACGTATCTCGGAAGGCAGTACAGCGAGGTTAAGATTCGCGAGCGCGATTGTAGGAGGGAGCTATATAGAGGATCACTTTTCCCTAAGACGATAAGAGAATATAATAGAAAAAGGTAGCGCAGGAAAATTGGGAACTTTTGGCACACTACACCCCCTGCTGTCCATCAGTTAGGTGACTCGCAGGGTATCATGTAGATGTAGAAGTAAGTATAACTCAACTTGTAATTAGTTTCTGCTACAAAATGATGGGGAAGAATATTTCGATAAACTAAGAAGTCCAATGATATTTCTATTCCTCTCTTTACGTGAGTAAAGTATTTCTTATCGAGGTGAACGCTGTTATTTAACTTCTATTAATTAATATCTTCATTTCGGCTTTAAAAAATGCTTAAAACTTTACTAGCTTATCCGTATAAATATTTTTTCTTTTCCTTTATTTATATATTGAACGAAGTGGTGAAATTTAAATTTATTTACAACTGGTCCTTCGAAGGGCAAGGAGTCTTACTGTTTCAAAAAAATTAGTTCTATTTTAACTTGTAAAAAATATATTTACCTCAATTGATTCATTTTTCCTTCATAAATAATTATATTTTAGTCTTTTTTAATTCGGATAAAATACTGCAACAACTGCAACATTAAAAACAATGAAATACGGCATAATATTATATGAGACCCGCTTTATGCCTATAGTACCTGCTTTCACTAAAGTAATTTTTCCAATTTCTTCGCAGATTTCCTCTCCTTTTCATTAAAATGGTGAAGTTTTACATATTATAACAGACAATGAGGCTTCTCGCTGGTGGCCTCATTTCATTTCGATTACTTTTTCCGTTATCAGATAAACGCCTATAATACCCGTAATGCAGCGACAGACGCCGCAAATCCTCCATAAATTATTATCGCCGTATCCATAGTTTTTTCCCTTAGAATCTCGGAGGACGCCACCCGTCCGTTCCAATTCTCCTTTTCATTGTCTCCCTTTGGATAGAATAAACACAAAAGCGCCATCTTGTGAAAACTCCTCCGCCGAAGGCGTAATGCATGTGAGGTGGGAGGAAATGGACGGAGAGAGGGAGAGTGAGTTTCGGAGAGAAACAATAGCACATGCCGGGACCAAATGATCCTCCTCCAGCGCGCCATGGAACAGAAAGTGAGAGAGAAGGTGCTGATATAGCTATCCAAATCCCGAACACTCACACGCGCGCTCTCGCACACACACACACACATACACGCCCCCCGCACACAGACACTCCTATTCGCTTCCACGCTGCCCTCAAAACGGATATTAGGTCCAACGCGTCTCACCACAGGGACACACGGCCGCCCCTTTCCGTCCCCGACACCCTGTATCCCGCCGCCGACAACCCCGCTCCTCCCTCTCCCCAGAGTCGTTTCCCTAACCCCTTCGCTCCCATTCACGCCGCCCTTCCCTCGCTGCGGACGGCCATTGTCCGAGAATGGCCCGGCGACTTTAATTAAGGGCCCGAGAGAGGATTATAAGTGGAGGAGCGCCACTTTCATTCCCATCCCTCCCCCTCCCCCCTCCACCCAACGCCTCTATATCTCCATTCGTCTACTCTACTCTTGCCTCTAATAGCAGGTGCGTATTGATTCATTTGTATTTAACGCGACAAATGTTCCGCTAAATATAGAGAAATAAAGTGAAAATTATTTCCTGAGGTTCGTGTGACGAATATACAATGAGGGAAAACCATCGGATTCGATGATTTGTGGTAGAGAAACTGTTTTCGTCTATTACAGACTGGCAAATAGAAGCATGTCGATGCCGACCAAGTCAGCACTCTTTAAGTGAGAATATTTTATATTCTCTCTCTTTCTCTCTCTCTCTCTCTCTCTCTCTCTCTCTCTCTCTCTCTCTCTCTCTCTCTCTCTCTCTCTCTCTTTATCACTCACCTCGCTTTTCCAAGACATGTTACTTTTCATTTTCATCAGTGACAGCACATTGTCAGCTTCTTTGAGCCATCTTTCATATACTCACAGGATTTTATTGTATTTATATATTCGCTGATATTTATTAATGGTGATACCTGAAAGCATAAACATGTTTATAGCTCCAGGGGAAAAAATAGTTCAGATCGAGCGAGCGCCACTAACGAGAGGACCAAAGTGTTGATAAACCTATAATTTCCGTCATTTACATTATTAATAATGTTAAACAGGTCATAATTATAGAAATAAGAAATATACAATAGTTGCAAGTAATACAATTGAAATACTGAAAATGATAGCGGAAAAATAATATCAAATCTTCCGGAAGCGTTATTGGTGGGTTATAGAACGATCACCCAACCAAATATATTCCATCAACTTATTATGAAAATCAGGTGTTTAAAGAAGACATTTATTTGTGCTGAATTAATAGAATCATCGCTTCTTGTTAGAGCTAATAAACTGACTGATCGTGGGAAAAGATAGAAGTACCTGGGTTTGAGCCCAGGGGCAATTTTTTCCTTCATTTACGGAATTTGCGTATAAAACATTTTAGGGACTCTCGAATTTCTTATCCCCGAAACTAAGCTTCGTATCTTCTATGCTCTCGCTGAGTTTTTTTTGTGGTGAGTGTTGTGTTCTATCTGGATAAGGTTATTAAACGATACCTCAAAAATCTTATAAGAACTATAAAGTAAAAAATGTTTTTTAATTATTGTCCACCAAAATAATCTTCTTCGCGGCCGATGTAAATGAAACAGCAGTAAAGAAAATACCAGAGCCCTATGGGTACAAGTAATGAGAAATGGAGAAACCTAATAGGACTGTCGAAAGAGCAGTACTTTTGAATCACTTTCGGGAAATCTGTATTACATTGAGTGGAGAAAAGCTGCAAGGTGGGATATTTTACTCATTTAGATATCATTCTGACTAAAGACGGAATGACTAAAAAATTTATCTGGACATGAATAGCAAGAAGGAAGGAAGAAGGAATTTATGGGAGGATGGGAGTGACCGACAGGAAGTCTGAATAAAGATATTAAAAAGAAGTTAGAAAAAAACCTGATACGTAGTTACGTAAGTATAGCGTATATCACAGAAAATTAGTTGGACAGAGGTGATAACGAATGAGGATCTTTTGAATACAATAGTAGAAGAGATGACCTTAATTAGAGTAATAAGAGAAACGGAAGAAATGTGTGGATAAAATTTTGAGAGGTGAAGGTCAACTGAAAGAAGTCAAAGAGGAACGAATGTTAGGAAAGAGGCAAAAAAGAGGAAAGGGTTACTAGATGCATTAAGAGAAAGAACATAAAGAGAAAGATCTTATACTATGGTACAGATTGGGTTGGGTGAGCCAAAAACTCATCGAAAGGTAAAATGACAATGTTTGTATATATTTAAGAGTTTGTGTGCATTACTTTTCTTTCCTAACTTTCATTCTTTCTAACTTAATGTCTTTCCTTGCAATCAAAGCTGAAACGGACAGACGCCTAGTCTAAACCAGGAGTCCCCAAACTATGGCCCGCGGGCCACATCCGGTCCGCGCCAAAATTTCATCCGGGCAGGGCGAGCCGCCTTACCTGATATATTTCTTTAATTTTTTTGTATTTGCCAGCATTAGTTTTCATTAGACATCGTTTGTGATATATAACGATATTTTCTGAGTACTTTTAGTATAGGCTAATGACATATTACACGATCGAAAATATTCTTAAATTGAAATTTTCACACTGTCAGATCAGTCATTTGAAAGGTCGTATGCGACCCGCATAGTGGTTCATGAAGCTTCATGTGGCCCTTTTAGTAAAAAGTTTGGTGACCCATGAACTAAATTAATACAGCAGCGTTTTCATGCTTTTTAAATGGGAATTAGTAGACTATATTATAATCCCGTTGATTCCATCCAACGTCGTAAATGACGGTGTCATATATAATATTATTTAGTTCATCGTCAGTCTCACGACGCTTATCCGTTGGTCAAAATTTCAACCAATCGCATTTAAATTTCAGGGATATTCTGCATGTTATTACTGCAAACGTAATTGAATCGATGATTGCAGAAACTACGTGAGTCACCTTTTTTATGAAATTGAGTTTAAGTCATGGCGAGACTCTCAGAGGGTAGTTGCACATAGAGTGCAAAATGTACATCAATCACATTGCTCCTTGTGTTAAACACAGGCTACAGGATTCGAAATTGAGAGCAGAAACAACACGAGTCACTGACTCATGTACTTTCTGCACTGACCGTAGCGGATGTGGCTGGCGTTGCATAACAAATATCATTAAGATCCCCTGCTATCTTGCGGTCTCCCTGTTTCCGTCCTTTCTTGCTCTTGTCTCGTCTCC
This sequence comes from Tanypteryx hageni, assembly GCA_028673005.1. Taxonomy (NCBI): domain Eukaryota; kingdom Metazoa; phylum Arthropoda; class Insecta; order Odonata; family Petaluridae; genus Tanypteryx; species Tanypteryx hageni. Next base: position 126,131,301 of record CM054113.1, on the reverse strand, counting down.
TTACTTAATTTCATGTTGTGAAAGTGTCGTGATTTTAGTCATTGCATTATATGTAGCGATTTGGCGTTGACAAATATGTCAAGTACCAGTGGAGCAGAGAGTGATTCGGGGAATCGTGTGAAGAAAAGGAGAAGAAACCCTGAAGTGTACAAGAAAAATGTCATTCGCACCTCCAGTGAAAATAAGATCACCTTCTTTAACAGAATGAGCAAAACGTGCAACAATTGCAAAACTCATGGTTCACAGAAGGCACTCTAAGAAATTTTTTAACAAGCTGAAAGAGATTACATAGTTGTTCAAAGAGAGAGACGACACCATTGGCTTAAGTTTTGATTACATGCAGAACATGCCTCTTCCTCATCTCTCTGTCCGAGATGTATTCTACTTTAGGCAGCTCTGGGTTCAATGTTTTGGAGTATACAGTCTTAAAACTGATTAATCAAAAACGTTTCTGTGTCATGAAGGTGAGGATAGCAAAGGAGCTAATGAGGTTTGTTCAATGGTCTTGTAATACAGTGGTTCCAGTTTTGTGCAAGAAACAGTAAATGTATTGTTTGTATTTTCGGATGGATGTCCAGTACAAAAGAAGAACCACACAGTTATTAGATCTCTTCTGTCTCTAACTGATTCTAGCAGATTTAATTAAATGACACATTATTTCCCCATATGTGGACACTCTGTCTTGTCAAATGATAGTAATTTTGGCATGATAAAGAGAAAACTGAGAAAACATGACAGAATATATGTTCCTATCATCGGTGCCTAGCAGTAGGCAGCAGTACTGTCAGTATGGTATAGAGCCGAAAACAAATGATGTTGGCTGTAGGCGTGATCGGGACGATTTGAAAGGCTACAGTATTGAAATGTGGAAAGCAAGAAGGAAACTAACACATTACAGTCCCTAGTAATAATTATATGGTTGGCCAATATGAGTTCTCTCAAAATAAAACAATCCGGAGGTAAAATTTACCCCCAATCGTATATCCGGGCGGGGACTTCCTTGAGGAAAACATTTGTCGAAAGTAATTTACGAATAGGCACTTGGAACGTAAGAACTATGAGAAAGGAAGGAAAGCTAGAGAACTTGAAAGAAGAAATGAGAAAAAATAGAGTTGACATTATAGGATTGAGCGGAACTAAATGGGAAGGAGAAGGACAGGTTGACTCAGAAGAGTTCACGGTAGTTTACTCTGGAGGAAATAGTGGGGGAAGGGGAGGAACTCTGGTACTTAGGAAAAATATGATGAAAAGCGTGACAAATGTCACATCAATTAATGATAGACTGATTGCAATAAAGTTAAAAGCAGTCCCAGTGGATATGCTGATAATCCAGGTATATATGCCAACGTCAGCTCATGAAGATGAAGAAATCGAGGAGATTTATGAGCAAATTAATGACATTTACGAAAAAGACGGAAGAGGAATGGTAAACTGCATAATAATGGGAGATTGGAACACCATAGTCGGAGAAGGATAGAAATAAAATGTTGTCCGGCAGGACGGACTTAGGAAGAGAAACCGAGGAGGGAAAAAACTGGTCGAATTCTGTATCAATAATGGCATTGTAGTGACCAATACATGTTTCAAAAACCATAAACGAAGGTTTTACACAGAAAAGCCCAGGAGATAGAATGAGATGCCAAATAGATTACATCCTAGTAAAACAAAGATTCAAGAACAGCATAAAGATTGCAAAGGCATTACCAGAAGCAGACATTGATTCAGATCGCAGCCTTCTAATAGTTAGCGTAATTACAAAGCTTAAATAAATAAGAAAAACAAGAAGAGAAACATAGACTTGGGATCTAGAAAAACTGAAAGAAAAGCAGGGTGTAGTCAGCATTAATTTGGAAGAACGCATAAGAAATTCGGAAAACAATCCAAAGACCGTGGATATAGAATGGAAAGATATTAAAACCAGTATCATGGATATCCTGGATAAAGGGATTGGAAAACTAAATATGGAAATCAGAAAACCATGGATCACTAAGGAAATGCTGGAGAAAATGGATGAGGGACGAAAATGAAAAAACGTTGACAGTAAAGAAGGTAGAGCAAGGTAGGCCAAGTTTCAGACTATAAATACCTTGGGAGCGTCATGACAAGTGAAGCAAAATGTACGGATGAGAGCAGGACTAGAATAGGAAATCAAAAGCGGCTTTTAGAAGAAAGAAACACCTATTTACCGGGAATGTAAGGGAAGGTATTCGCAAGAAGTTCATAAAATGCTAAGTATGGAGTATAGCTTTGTACATGGCCTAACATGGACGCTAAGGAAAAATTACATCAAATTCTTGGAAAGCTTTGAAATGTGGACCTGGAGGAGAATGCTGAAGATAAAATGGAAAGATAGGATGAAAAATGATGAAGTGCTACGAAGAGTAGAAGAGAAGCGAATGATTATACAGACTATTAGAAAGAAGAAGGCAAACTAAGTTGGACATTACCTGAGGAAAGAGAGTATGATTAAAGACGTGTTAGAAAGAAAACTAGATGGAAAAAGGGAAAGAGGTAGGAAAAGGTTTCAGCTGATAGACGATTTGAAAGAGAAAGAGAGTTATCAAGATATGAAGAGGACAGAGGAAAATAGGAGTATATAGAGAACTATGTTAAACCATGAATAACCGCGGACTTGTCTACGGACAGACTACCTATGATGATGATATATATTGTTAATTATATAATATTTACCTGTTGTGTTTTATTGTGCTTAATGCTTACATACTCTGTCCCATACTGCATTGCACTTCTTTGTTTCTCATTGTATCTAAGACTGCAATCAATGTGATACAAAGTGAAAAATAAATCTTGTAATAAAGATGTGATCTATGATATTAATTTTTGAAATATCTATTGATATGTACGTGTATCTCGAGACAAAATGAAGAAATTCTTTCATTTTCATTTCAACATCAAAAAGTCTCACAAATTAATTATAGGAGACTTATTAATAAGAACTTCAATGACAAAACTGCCGATCGGCCCTTCATTATGTTAAAAGCCTCTTTTTTCTCACTAAAAAGATAAATAACTTTTTGTTAAATTAAATAAATTAAAGTCGAATAATACAAAATAAAAAACTACTCTAAACTAGCCTTTTAACGTTAGGTCAAGCTCTAAGAAATACATACATAACGTTCGTTTGAAACCAACAAATAAAGAACTAACAGACCGGCAGATCAAGCCTCGAGGCTAGGAAATAACCGTGAAAACGAAGGGGAAGGATAACGGAGTCAGAGACTGGCAAATACAGAAAGTCGTAATCAAAAGAGTATAGATGGTATAATATATATAGTTGGCATAATTTGACATGAAATTGAAAGGAAACAAAGGAAAACATCCGTGTTCAGAAACGAGAGAAAATGTTCTGCTACGATAGTTCAGGGGTAGAATATCCGCCCGGCAAGTGGAAGACCCGGGTTCAATTCCCGGTCATAGCAGACTTTTTTCTCGTTTCAAAAATTGTTCCATAATTTGACATCACAGAAAACTACAATTACCTTATCGAATACTCGGAGTATTCGAATATAATAAATTTCAAGCGCTTCACTTTCTAAATGATTCGAAGGGTTGTAATTCTCCGGTTAATTTTAATCCTAAAACACAATATACAGTATTTGTACAATAAACAATATTCAATTGATTTACTGGCGTAAGTCATTTAATAAAATGCATTTTGTATTACAAATGTTTATTTAATTCATAAAAAATAGTTAATTAATTTTTATATAATAGATTAGACGCGGTTTGGCCACAGAACGGGCCAGGTGCAGAACATTTATTTAAAAATATTTTTTAATTTTTATCTCAATAATTCGTTGTCATATTTTGTTTATGTGTGTAAACAAATATACACGCAGGATTCCCATGTTCTACAGACTCTACATTTCTGAGATGGTAATTTTTTCAATAGATGAACGAACGACCCGAGCTAATAATTTGTTACTATTCCATGTGTTTCTGATGAATATTTTTTTATGAAAACGTTTTCTGCGCACGAAGGAAGAACGATGAATTCAGGTTGTGACTTCATATCTGCGTTTTAGTTAAGAAAGTAGAGTTTTTGACTGCGTGCACCTTGTTAATCATAGATTTTTGCGATTTTATTTTAAATTTGCTTAATAAGTCGGTTCCTTAATGTTTTAAGATGGTGTTACTGCTGGTGTATATATGCTCACTATTTCAGCTTCCAGATTTACCGATGATCCATTCTCATTCTCCGTAATCTTCGGATGTGAAGCTTCCGCATGATGGTAGAAATTTGGAAAAGCCAACAGGTCGTACGTAATATTAATTGAAGAGACGAATTTGAAGAGAAAGACGCGCCAATTATGATACAGGTAACGCGCGCAACTGTCTTAATCCAAACCGACAGGCGCCAAACATTCCTGCCCAAACGATCGGGCCAAGTTGTCACGTTCTCACAATATTCAAAGTTATATTCCAGTTTTATATTCAAAACTTCGATCTCCATTTTGTTTGAAAAATATCTTATGAAAAGTATTTGATATGCAAAAGACGTGTTGACACATGGCGAATACATTACCGATGCCAAAACATACATTTTCAAGCCCAAATTCGAAATCGATTTCTCCGTCGCAGTGGATCGTGCTGATATTCTATCGTATCTAATTAGGAGATGAAGTCTAATTTTATTTCCGGCAAACCGGAAAACGTATAAAATAGAAAGTATCCATCTATTATTTTATTCTCTCGTTTCAGAAAAAAATGGCAATCATAGTTAAGTGGTTTGTCCCGAACATTCAAACTTATTCTTCAAATTTCATAAAAATCTTCAATTCTAAATTTTATCTAAATTGGTCCACCTGCACAACAGATAGATATTCCAACAGACGGGAGGACTCTTTGTTTCTTAAGGAGGAAATGGTAAATTTTGAAGAAGACGTCAAATGGCATATTTATACCGTGTTAATTAATTCTGAATTCTTTTACCATTATATCTTATAATAAAAATGCCAAATTATCTGATGATCTATGTATGACCTTTTATAGCTACTACTAAATACAAAATTTTTGAGACTATTTTTCAGATGCATATAATATAACCCTTAATTAAAATATTTAATTTTAGTCAAAACTTTCCTCGCTTTTCAGCATCGTCAAATTTTCCGTAGTGAAGAAACTCGGAGAAGAAATGAAGAAAGAACTTGCTAGGAAGTAAGGAATGGAATAAAGTGGAAGGCAAAATTGAGAAGCAAGGACAATAGAGCGATGAAACCGAATGAAGGACGATGGAGAGAAAGACAGAAAAGGAATATTCAGGGCTAGATATGCAGTTCGAAGAGGGAGTGAGTGGAAGAATCGGCGGAAGGAGTAAGAATGGAAACAGATCGATTGAATGATCGGAGAGAGAAACCATGAGCCACATGGTGCTCCTCCCGCCTCTTCATCAAACACATTTAACTTTCACCTACATAGTGTGTGTTATTTTCATGGTTTCAATAAACACCTAGCATTTTTCTATAAAGTGACGCACCTTGTCTCGGTGTTTCTTTGAAGGAACAGGAATCGTTATGAGGAAATTGTATCATCCTAGATTGTTATTGTGTAGGGGTTGAAATATTCTGTAACAGAGAAACAGGATTATGCATATATACAGTGCTCAAATCGGGCGGGGTCGCATGGAAACGCCGTTCCACTTGATACAAAATGAAGCCCATAGCGTTCCCGTTGTTGAAAAATCAGATAAGAATGTTCCGGTTACTAGCGCTCCCGGTGTTAACATTTTTCCAATTAGATAACTGGGTGTATGCATGCATACCTCGATTAAGGAAACCTTTGAAAACAAAGCTCCTTTATAAGGAAGTGCGTCCTCTTATTTTAAATCTAGCTTTTAATAATTCCTCATAAATTAGCTTCCCTTCCATCGCAGGAATTCGTGTGCATTATTTTTGAACATATGTTAGAAAGCCCGCCACTTGTGCCACTGTCTGTGACAGACCAGACGCAATGTTTGGAATTGCGTCGGTGAAATGTTTCAGAACTAGGCCTACGTCACTGCATTTATGCACAGGTGTGTTGGAATGTTCCATTCAGAGTAAATACTCGTGTTCCCAAGACTTTTTCTATCTCACTATTGTTGTAATTAAATGCATTTTTATTATTATATAAATATGTAATATACATCTTGTACAGTATGTATAAGGAAGTAATGTAACTTAATTCTATTCACTCTATGTCATATCCATCTCTGACAACGAAGTGTCTGACAACGAAGTGGATGCGATCTACTTCGTTAAGGGAGGAGCTTCTCATCGATGTCAATAGCAGCCGATACAACACCCGGATGCTTCCCCTAGTCTCTTCCTCGTCTATTCAAAGACACTGAGGTGTAAAATACAGAATTCTTGAATAGATGAGCCAACGAGACCTGGTTGTCTTATGGATACGTTTAGTAAACGGCAAATTAGTAATTAACATTTTTAAAGCCAGAAAGAAGGATTTTTGGTATTTTGTGTCTGTTTAAAGCATGTTTGACACCCGAATACCCTTTGGCACCTAATTCACCCACTCTCTGGCCTTGGCTGTAATTGGTAAGGTAGAGAGAAGATGTGAGTAGCGGACAAAGTATTTTTTCATTGCTCTCAATAAAAACTCCAGCAAGGACATATGTATCACTTTAATTGCACCAAAACGAATGCAATGAGTAGTTGTATAGTCTCTACTTCATTTTTGATCGCCACTCGTTAGTTAACGTAAAACAATTACAGATATAAGTCTATTCGGTCAGAAACAATTCCAACAGTATTTTGAAGTTTACTGATACTATTGTAACTCCTTTTAATTGTAGTCAAATAAATGTAATTTGTTCACATTAAATATTGTTTATTCACGTAGTGCTCTGATCCGAAAGGATTTTCAGCGTTTCATTCTACTGAAGTTATATCGACCATGATGTGAGGCCAACTCCCCATATGTAAATGTATTTCTACAAAATTTTCAGATCTGAGATTATCTTCTTGGAACGAATATTTTCACAAATTCAATGTCTCCGTCAAAAACGCTTAAACCTACCGAAGTGGAACAGGTACGATGGATAGATTCACCTATGTGGCTTAATTCGTCTCCTGCTGGCTATATTTCCCTGCTGCCTCGCATGACATCGTTCGTCACATTTATTCTCGGTAAACTGTGCTTCTTCATTCATAACAGTGGAACAACAATATATATGTTGCAATCATGTGACATGTAACACTCTCCCTCCTTAGTAATGGTGCAATTATCATACTATATTAATAAGACGCTTATCTCTATATAGTTATATGCAAACATCCTTGATCCTTGACTACTGGGATGTTTATAAACAATAGCCTTCGTTACCTTAGCTGTTGACGGAATCTAAGATATAAAAAAATATATTATCAAATATTTACTGAATTTATAGTATTGTTGAACGTTTCTAGAAGACGTTTCTTTAAACCTTACACATTAAAAGGTAATTTTATTTCTTCTTATAATAGTGATAGTATATATAAAAAATTACAACTATTTCTCAACTAAAGATAAATTAATGTATTAACTTAGACAACTTATATTTAGTGATTTCATTATTTATAGAGAACGTACTCAGAATTTCGTTCATTTAAAATATACTCGGTAAAACGTTATTTTATCGCTTCTTATAATAGCGAGTGCATTACGACAAATTATCTTTAGTATTAGTGAACGTTTATCAAAAGGCCGTTATTTTAAACTTTACACTTTAAAATGTGATTTTATTTATCTTATAATAGTGATGATACCTTACCTTTTCCTTAATAAAGTAGTAAAAATGTAAAAAATTATTTATCGGGATAGGTTTGTTTAACTGAAAGTAAATTTTTATATAATAGGTAAAAATAAATTTAATCATTTTCAATCTTTGGTTATAAATATTTTGATATTAATTTCAAATTATTAAACTTTTAAGGTCAATATTCAATTAAAGCAAAATTTAAAAAAAATCGTGTTTATATTTATATTGTTATTGTTACTGAAACAAAATAAACCAACATTTTTAGATTAAATTAAGCCTTAAAATATTTTGCTGACGAGTGTATCAATCATGCAAAATTAATATTAAATTCAATTACATTTAAATTAGATACCTTACTTTAAAAATCCGTGAACTTCTGGACAAAAAACATTCTTATCATTTCTCAATATGGAACCGATGACATCAAATACGAGGGAATGCCGTCGACGAAACAATCAAAGAAATTATACAAGGAATCGAAGTGCCAATGAAAAGTCAGGGGCAAACTTTTGACCGCGTCGGTTTGCTATTGAAAAATCAAGTTTTCGTGCATGGACAACTCTACGTGGCCATGTCAAGAGTACGAAGGCAAGACGCAATAAAAATTTTATCAATTAAACAAAATACAGTAAAAAATATTGTTTATCGAGAGGTTTTTGAGTAAACTTTTATAAATTGAAATTATATTAATAGTTGTCTGAATTTTTAAATTAATATACTTAATATGAAGTAAAATGAAATTACTTGCAACGCTTGGCGTCGCGCGCCGGCTAGTAATTAAATATTTCGAGTTCTTACATATAATCCTACATATCTCTGCCAACCGGTATGTCAATATCAGGATTTGTAAGAACTTAATTGCACGTACATAAAAAATAATTCATGAAAAATGTACATTCATTGAATATTAACGATTTTATATAACGGATAATAATAACTGAATCCTTCAATTACTGTCTATTCAGAATAAGTGAAACAAAACTTTACATTTTTTATACCGTGCATAATTTATAGAAATAAATGAAATATGTACGTTACTTCTTCTTTATGAGACAATAATCGAGATTTTTTTCCCTTTTAAATAAAATACGTCAGAGCGTCCGTGATCTGCCCTGTCAGTGCGAGCGTGTCTGTATGCGGGCATGTGTGCGTGTATAAGGAAGGCCGATTGGATGATGTGTCATTCACAAAAAGAATGCTGCCATTTACGGAAATTTTTAAATAATACAAAGGAGGAAAAAATAATTTAAATATTAGAAAGGAGACATTTCTTTCACAGAAGCAGTCTCCCTTTTGGTCTCCTATAATGTCGTACAAGTATTTTTAAATTTACAAATGGCTTAAGAGACAAAGATTACAAAAATACAATTCCATAGTCATTTTTTTCTCCTTCCACAGTCTTCAACAAACGCTTTACGGTGACACATCAAAGGAAGATGCAGATAAAGGGGGAAAAAGGTTAATCTTTTTCAGGGTTAAGAGAGCAGAAAGTTAACAGGCTTCGGTCGACGAGGAAATAGGACATAATCATTTGTTTTTATTTAAGCACGCCATGAACATCTGCGTCAAGTAGTTGATTCTCCTTTAAAGACATATTTAGAGCATTTTCCTTTCTTTTTCCCAGGTAAATGAAGTATTGAATTCGGATAGTGAAATCTTGGTGATTGTATTTTTTAAGTTGTCTTTCGTTTTAATAAAGATTAAATTAAGATTATTTCGGGATAACAACCAATTCGCATGTTAGCAAATTCGATGAAAGACTGGATATGACGCAAAACTATCACGGATAGCCGTCGGAGTTACTGATATGGGATGAGAAATAATAAAAGAAATGAAGGTAGTAATAAGTACACCATGAACATATTTCTCAGAGATTCATTATAGAAAAAATAAATTCCAGCGTTTGAAAATGAAAATTTTAAAAATAATACACAAGCAATAATGAATTTTTCGAAAAATGAATTATGTAATCAGCCTTATAACATGGCTTAACTACAATTTAGCAGTACTAGCGAAAAATGACTCTCGGCAGGTCATGTCACTTATTCCTAAATATTGGTAGTGAATTATATATTTAGCATTCAACACGAAAATTTCATTAAGGTAAAGGGTGTGTGTCATAGTACGAGAAATTCACGACAACACATTTTAATAACCTAGATCCCAATCCTTACACCACTTCGTAATTGGCTGAATATTACCTTGCGATATTTTCTGGTCTATGCCTAAATTGATTTATCCAAGCATTAGGGTATCATACAAAAATGCCAGAAGTTATCATTGAATGTTTCTGCCAATTTTGCTTATCACGTACTTAAAATGTCATCACCAACTTACGCTCGAATGATATTGAGCTGTTTCTTAAGTAGCACGCATAGCTTCGGTTTCATCCGCTGCGTGTCCTTCCGATCACTCACGGCTCTAAAAATGAACGTAGATCGATAGGCACTCTCAAATGACGACTTCCGCTCAAGAGCCATTGATACTGTTGTCACGCATTTGACGACATAGTTTCCAAATCCTAATAGATCCGCTTTGCTCAAAATGTGGTCTGCACACGTATAAGCTCACTAATTCTCACTGAGCGAGATGTGAAATCCGCAGCTGTTATTCTGTATTAGTCCATACTATCCTCGACATCTGAATGTACATCACTAATAATTTTTGAGGTTGTGACGTGGCTAGAAGCCCGAGGATACTTCCACTGCCTTTACAATTGAATCGGTTTTTTATTTAATTTTTTTAATAGGTTAAGAACAAACTTTTTTATATTAATACCCTGCATGCCGCCAGTAGCATTTGGCAGGGAGTACCACTGCACCAAACATAAGCTCTAGAAAATCCTCTATTGGCCTGTCGAATTGCGGCTGGGAAGAGTAACCTGTAGTATATATTAAATCTAGCGTGAATTTCGAAGTACTATTTATTTTCTGACGTTCTCACTGGCAACGGTGGGTATAACTATGCCGCGAGCGACCGCAATGAGTTCGATTTTATTTAATTTTTCCACTTTTCACTGCCTGCCACCTTGTTTCTCTCAAAATCTCTGATACGTTTGTGTCTTACTGATACTCTTCCTTTACAAATCAAGCCGCTCTAAGCTGGACTATTTGAGTTCCCTAGTTAGGTCCTAAAAATGGCCCTAGCCTGTGCATCAGCATTCTACGGCAGGACACATTAGCAAAAAATGAAACGAGAGTGAAGCAATTCTCGAATTAGCGATTTAATAGACTTAGAAAAGAGTCGCACACACTTTCCCTGTTGTTTCGGTGACGTGGAAATACCTCGGACTTTGTGTACGTAAGGCCAAAGGTCTTTGAAGCCCATTTTAAGTAATTCTGAGTGGATCGTGGATTTGTAGCTGTCGAATTCCTTTCGTGTTTCCTCTCTTGCAGGCTTACAAGTGTTTATGTACACTACCTTAAGCACTCATTCGCGATATAGCTACCAGTTCACTTAATGTATTTTACGCTCGCGTGATGCTTTGTTTCTTGAATAAGGCACGAAACTTCGTTTTTATCCATTACAGAGCCTTATGATCACAAATGGGTTTAGCAGGAACAATGATTGTTAAGCACTAGCGAATGATGAGCCAAACTTCCGTCCAAGGATAATCGACGATGTTGTTACTCGCAAAATTGGTAAACGTCGTCATTTGGTCTACGTTATAAGTTTTGAAGCATGGAAGATTTGTTTTACTGAAAATGTTGAATTCAACCATTTTGGATTAGCTATTGTCGTACGGTTGAATTTGAAGTAGGCAATTATAATTTTGTGGCCGTTAATACCATCGTCGAGATTTATGTTTCAGACTAATTGCGGATGGGTCGTGGCTGGAAAATCCATTATATTTCCGTTGCCCTTTCTACTGAATCGCGTCAGTGCGTTAACGATTTGTTCCAGGGAACTTGGAGTAAATCTTTCACTTAATTTCCGCCATTAACGTTAATTACAGATTTCCAATCGATGGTTAGAAGATTACAATATTCTCTAAGGATAATTATTGGATCGTCTTTTCTCCTGGTGACCGCCTACCTTGCTCTACTAGAGCTCTATAATGTTCTCGAATCCTGATTCGGGAGGACGGCAAAAGGTGCAAAAAATGACGTTATACTGTTTCGCGTGAAATAATAGCACCAAACTACTTCGCAATGTTTTCTGACGTTCATTTCCTCTAGTTTACGCTTTTTCTCACACTTTCCGTCTGTCTTTGCGATATATCACGTAATCAGGTGGTAAAATCTCGTTAAAATTGATATCCGACATTCAGCTCTCAGTTTCCAACGAAACGTCTGCATAAGGACTAAATAGTAAAACCAGCTTGTTTCTTTTGAATGTTTAGAATGATGATTTTTATCTTTTTTAATGTGTTGCAAACTTATATTTTTGTTGTGGCTTCCCTACCACCACTGTATTCACTCTTAGTTTTCTTGTGATAGATGTGAATACGCAAGATGTGTGAGGAAGTTACACTTATTTGCATTAGAAATATATAAATGGCACAAGTAATTTGAAAAATCTCTCGAGGTTTGAGTATTGATTTGTGTGAAATTTAGTTGGAATATTTGCAGTTCAGAGTGAAAACTTTTTCAATAGACGTCAGACACATGTAACCGGTTAGAAAAGCATCCAACCCTTACCACGTGTTGTGCGTCATAGCAAATTTGGATCACTTCATAAGTTTCGGTGCCGCTGTCCAAGTTTCCTCATAGACGTTTAAGTTCTTAATTACATACAAATTACATGTTACAATAAAACTACCATTGAGATAAGAAGTAGATTTTCTTACGAACTGATGAAAATTTTTAAGAAAAAAGTGGCGGAATGAAGAAATAGGCTGATAGAATTACAAATAAGCACGGCTTTAATGTAATGAAGAAGCATTTAGCAGACTGGAAATGGCGCTTAACCTTATCATTCGGAAGATTTGGAGGGTCACTGCGGAAAATATTACACGGACGAAGATTGCTGTTTCGGCGCCATCTGGTGCTTAGTGCCATGTTGGGCAAAGCGCCGAACGTATGCAATAGAGAGAGAGAGAGGGAGGGAGATGATACATTAATAAATATTTCGGTTAAATGAGAGATCTGGTCTGTGAACCAGCATTTAAAAATATGCGGCTCTCCTGTTAAATTAACTTTAGTGTTAATGTTGATGCAGGGGAAAAGACAATTATAGGCTAACATAGTGACACAAAGCAATATAAAAATGCTTAATTACTAGGAATTGTAAGATAGTATAAATTTTCATCAAAATGTATACTCTTCAGAGTGATGTGTTTAAGTTTGAACAAAATACTTGTGCTCACTATTATGACACGCGGCCTTATGTATATTTAGAAACTTCGCCTTCGTGCAATTTGAGCTTGAGACTCCCCGGTTGTAAATAGTTTCGTACTTGCAATAAAATTACATGGATGGATAGAGCTGCAATATCAAAATGGAAGAAATAGTAGGAACGTTTTAAATTGACATACTCTGTAATGACTTCGCATGCTAATGGGTCCTATTAACTTTCACATTTGTGCGCTCACCTAGCCACGATCTCATGAGAACTATGAAATATTTCTCTGTTATTGCCCCCCACAGATTTTTCTTAAGTACCTCGAGGATTTTTTCTGTAAGATCTATACTAATGCATAAAATAAACTAACAAAAAAGTTATTTTTTCTATTTTTGTTTTGAAAAACCATAAACAATCTTGCGCTCGAACACCTCCTCATGTTTGTGTCTCATGACGCAACTTCACATTGGTCGTTTTCTATCAATATGGATAAAATAATTGTTGTTTTCGAGTATTATTTGAGTAGGATGGATTACATTGCCTAGAAAAGTATCTCTTACAATGGAGAACTCTTTGGTTAAAATAGGCTGACAAGATTCTGAAGAAGCAGAACTGGGGCATAACGTGTTCTGAAAAAACTGGGACAATAAGCAATTTTAACTCTTTCATTTGATTATATGTTACACGAACAAATTTTACTTCCTTTGTATTCAGTTTTGTTCAAAAGTCATCAAATAATTCCGCCTATTCGCAAAAGTATTTATAGAGAATAAATCAGTAAATAAATGAGAAAAGAAATTTTAGTCACGTGTGATACAAATTACTAAGGTCTCACGCGCTTTTTAGCAGTCATTGCAGAAGGATTCCCGAAATTAAATGTATAATTATTAATACTTTAAGGTTCGTTATTTACACTAAAAATTTAATAGTTTTAGTTATAAACATAGGCCATGCCATTCTTAATAACTACAGTAAATTGCACATGTGCTTCGATTACAAACATCTTGTGTCTTGATGTAACGACATACCCTTGGGCAGTCCAAGACAGAAATAAAAAGAGGGATGTCTGGCAATTCTAGTTTTGAGAGGTGTCGTTTTTCAAACAGCATTTATCGATCAGAAGATGAGAATCCGTAGAGATATGAGAACAGTGATGGACTAGTAAATGCAAAGGACAAGGCGTCCCAGACGACGGCAGAGTAAAGATTACCATGCTTGGATCCAATCATCAAAAGTGTCACTGAATTTTTTCTCTCACAACTAAGGTTTGCTTAAATACCTACTATGGATTTACGAGCCGTTTTGATATTAACGGACGTACATTTATCATCGATTAAAATGTGTATGGTTCTTTTGCATATCTTATAACGTCCACATTTTAAATATAATGCTATGCTGCTGCCATTGACAATTACATTGGGATCAAGTAAACTATTTAAAGGTGTTATTAGATTATTAGATCAATTATTATACCGTGTCAATCGAATTTGTAAACTCAAAAGATATCAAATTGAAATCATGCGTCTACCATTGAGTTCATCGCAGGCAAGATTCAATTTCCAAATTTAATATGATATTTCACACACATTTATTTTACTTTTTCCTCTAATCATTAATGGAAAAGTGAAAAATTGGGTTCTTCCAATCAACCCAAAAACAACTACAATTATTCCGATTAAAGAACGGAATTATCTGTGTCTCAAAAGAAAGACTAGTCTACCGATGGAAAAAACAAAAACTTTTAAATTGAGCGCGAATAAAAGTTTGAGAGAGAAAAAGACGATCTTCAAAAAGAACCGAGTTCCATTTAGAAAAAGTGCCCTCCTCAAGAAGCAGTCTCAAGCTCAAAGGGACCAAGAATCGCCATCCATCCGCTCATCTCGGACCTCCTTCCCTCAGCTTCTCTCTCCCTCTCTCTCCCTCCCTCTCCCTCTCTTCCTCTCTCTTTCCCTCTCTCCCTCTCTCTCTCCCTCTCTCTTTCCCTCTCTCTCTCTCCCTTTTCTAAGGTCCCTCTCGCGTATTTCTCAGTTCGTCTTCGTTTCTTTCCTTCCTTTTGTTTTCCTATGCATCATTTTGTGAGTTTCCGCTCTATTGCCCCTCGTCTCCACCCTTCATCACAACTTTTTGTTCACTGACCTAATAACCCTCCTCTTCCTCTCGACCTTCCTTCGGCGAAAAAAATTACGATTTTTCTTCATCCTAATGAAAATGGGGACGAGGGCGTGATGTTCCAGCAAGACACGTGGTCGGAATCCGAAAAGGAGGAAAGGAAGCAAGACACAAGGAAAATTGGGCTTATCCTCTTTTGCCCAAATTTTCCTCCTCGCTCTTTTTACTGATCCAATGCACTCTTTCTCTCTTGCACTCGATTTTGGCAAATAACTTTGGAAAGAAAAAGAAACGTTGCATTCAGGTATAAATACAAAATGCAGAGGAATATCTCCTTTGTATTGGACATAAACATGGAAGCTTAGAAAAAATGGCACGAAAAATTTATAAAGCTTAGAAATTAACTTAAACTTGGAGAAAAATGCAGTGAAAAATTCTATGGATGAAGTGAAAACTTGAAGGTTTAACCTGTAATCCCAGACTGAGAACAGTGCTACATGTGGGATTGATTTTATAAAATATTTTTCCCTCAAGAAATACTTGAGTAGGATATAATTTTGCTTATTGAAACCGACAACGTTTCCTCTATCCGATTTCCTGAACTTTTGCAAAGTGAGAATTCCTCATACTCAGTGGTACCTCGTAAAGTTCCCGCGGCTATCGTAAGCACATTTGAGAAAACACATTTGAGAAAACACATTTACCCGTGCAAAACCATAAAGAAGGTATTCTCAACCTGTGGACAGTTAAGTTATTGTAGGTGGCCTGCGCCTTATTGCGATGGCGTCCAACTATTAGCAACAGGTTCTCTTCATTTACCATTTTCGTATAAAAATTATAATTATTAGCCATTTTAATTGATATCTATGCTACTTAGGAATGACTACTTAAATAAATGCTACCGTTGAATAGTTGAGTGTTATTGTAATACTCTTGTAATTGACCCTCAAAAATGACGGGTATGCATGAATAAATTATTGAATTAAAATTAAATCACCTCCCTTTCTCTTCTACACTAATCGTTTCATTTTCTCTCACTGTCTTTTATGACTTAATGTCTAAGATTTCTATGTTCTCTATTACCACGTAGCTCACACGACAGTTTCTCGTTCATGTCATTATTACTTTATTGTTCTTATTTCAGAAATTAATATGTGTACTACACTCCTGTTTATATGTACTTATTCAATATTTGCCTTTGCGAATAGTTTTATAAAGTATTAAAAGTAACCTGTTAGAATATACTACTATTACTTTCTCATATACGTATTATATGGAGAAAGTACTGTAATCGGAAAAAAATTCGACTTCAAGATTTTAATGGAAATGCACGTTTTAGGTGCCCCTGAGTCCATAAAAGTGGTTTTCGCCATGACGTCTCTTTGTCAGTCTGTCTGTCAGTCTGTTCGCTGTTCTAGGGCGCAAACGCGTACATAAATCGAATGATATTTCGTATTTAAGCAACAAATCATCTTTTGCAGACCATTTTTTATAAAAATAATATTGCACAAAAATAAAGAGTAGTTTATTCTTGACAATTTTTAGAAAAATTTAATTTACTCAAAAATGGCGAATAAAAATTGATTAAAATCAATCCAATTGTAGATCCTGATGTCACAAATAATACTGCTTATCTCTTGAAATCACTATATGGCGTCCAGTGGCATTACAATGTACGCTAAGCTACCTTACCTAAGCCCTATGACGTCACACCTTCGCCGCGTTACACTAAAAATCTTATTTCAGCCTGAACGGTTAAACTAAATCGAATGATATCATATATTTGTGGATAATATTATTCATAATAGACACTCTGAAGAGATGAACGATATCGCGCAACAATTAAGGGTACTTTATTCTGGGATATTTTGAAACAATATTCAATTTACTCAAAAATGGCTATAAGGATTTTGATTAAATCCATCCAATCATACAGCCTGATGTCACAAATAATACTAAGCCATATGTCCCAAAAATTACTAAATATCTGCCAGTGGCATTAAAATATGCTCTAAACAACGGTTAACTTTGATTAATAAGCGTTTTTCTTTTATAAGCGTACAGAGTAGACCAAACGTATATACGTATTTGAGGAAGTTTGTGCAATGTATATTGCACCGTTTATTTAATTATGACTTCGTGTTCATTCATTGGAATTTTGTTTGAGTATATTTGTACAAGTTTTTGTATATACCCGTCGTCGTAATCATTGACGTTCAAGTGAAACCAACTTTTTCTATCGATCGCTTTCATTATTGTATGACCTAACCTGCATTTCAACGGTGCGGTTTTAGTTATAGTCATAGTGTATTTCAGCTAATTTAACGTTTCACATTCCCCATCCTGTGGCTGTTAGTCGGCATGTAGAGTTTTATCAAAATAACGATTCACTGCCATAATTGTTTTTTCCCATGTAAATAAATTGAATCTTTATTTTTATTACTACTAATATAGTATGAGAAATTGTGATTAGGAGCTGATTTTCAAAATAGTTATCTTTGTGATATGTTGCCCTCTTTTTAATAGTATTATGTTTTTATTTCTCTCTACCTTAATCGTATTTGATCACTATATAAAATCATCTATTCTGCTATAAATAACAATTTGGTTCAGGTGAAATAGAAGGCTCAAATAAAGGCATCCATCTCTACCTCCCATTCTCCTACTCTACTCTACCTCTCCATCCCATTCTTCCTCCGCCCCCTGGATCTTATGCCCCCTGCGACGCATATAGTTGAGTGTGACGGAATTATGAGTGACATACCACATAATTTAATAACATAATTATGTATTTAAACCTTTATACGCAGAATTTAAATGCCCGCGCGCAGGTCCCAGCTGCCGCATTTAATTTGGGATATTGAAGTAATTTTTGTTTGTATTCTGAAAAAATCGCGTATATCATAAACTATTTGTGATAAAATTGTAAAATAAAAAGCATTTTAATGGTAAACATACTAAAAAATTACCTATTTTTGCTTTTTAGACGAAAGAAGCATATTGAATGATCGTATTGGCATACAAACATGTTATAAACAATAAATGCAAAGACAAAAATATTTACTTTTTCGCGGTATGATTCCCACAGCAGACCCGACCTAAACGTAGAGATCTCGTTCACGAGGCTGTCCTTGACATATGAGAGGGGGACCGAGGGCTGGGCCCTAAGACTTAAGGGAGATAAGCTTTCACAAATGACTCTTTAAGTCTGAGGTATTCCCTCCCGTGAGCCTTTCACTTCCGATATTTTTGCCTAAGTCTGCGGTGACCTCATGCTTCTGCGGTGTTCTCTTTCCATGCTCTCGGATGCTGGTAAAATACGGCATATGTAAGTGGCCACCGAACTGCGCGTGCCACTTATGACCCGTTCCGCAGCGAGCAAATACATTTGATAGAACAAATAATCGGGCATTTAAAAGTTAAGATGGCGAAAATGCACTCACACAAATGAAGTCAAACAATCGCAAAAAAATACAATTAAAAAGTTTTGATTTTAGAATGCAGGTGACCGACAGCATCATCGATAACCACTTGAAACATAAAGATCTAACGTTCGTAAAATAAGACATTGAGCTGAATGAAGCACCTCACAGACTTATCAATACAAACAAACAGTTCAGCGCTAGAATTGTGTTACTATCGCAATCTAACCTAGCGCTAACTGCAGTGTATCGACGGAGCTTTGTCAATATACACAAATGTCGAATAATTTTACTACAACTGCGTCACTTGCTAATGTGTCACGTAAATATGTATAATGTACTCACATACTGGCATCAATCAAAATCTATATTACTGATCTAATTTTATATACCTTACTTAAAATATTTTTCTTTCTTTTTTAAGTAAATATTTGTGTCGTTTGTTTCTCCATTTTATTACATTATTAACATCCGGTTCAACCGAGCCTGTGCGAGCCATCGGACGGATACCTTAGCGTCAGTGAGAAAAAATCAAACGCTTGAACCGATAGAGATGCAGGTGGGGCTATACAGGCAGTTCACAATGGCTATCAATAGCTAACAATGACTAAAAATGATAATAGATTCCAACATGAATAATACGATTGATAAGGCCATCTATTATTATTTTCCGTTTCGGTCGGTGGTCCATGAATTCTAAAACGCTAAGAACCCCTGTTATAGCCACTACTTCTCTGGGCAGTATGGTTCACAAAGGATTTCTGGTGGGAAAATGCCCCGAACGTATAGAATAGAAAGGCAGAAAGGAGGGAAAATGTCCTCATGTGACCCATCCTATGGAGAAGGACCCTCTCTCCTACGTAAGCTCCCTCACCCCTCGACTACCTGTGCAAGCAAGAGGTGCCCCAGAGTAGTGGAGGCGAGGGAAAATGTCCCAAACGTATAGAATAGGAAGGGGAAAGGAGGGGGGAGGAGGGAAATGCACTCAGGTGACCCACCACATGGTAATGGAAAAGTGGATGGGGAAAGTCCTCCTACGTAAGCAGTGCACCAAAAATCCTTTGTGAACCAGACTGCCCATAGTAGTATTATAGCCTTTGTTGATGTCTTCACGCTTCACATTCAATTTTTCTCAACTGAGGCTTTTCTCCTTTTACTTATATGTAATATATCACTATTCTGGCACAGTATTTCCCTTGGTGCCGTTCCATTCTGTTTCACCATAGGGAGATCAGCTCTCCATTATTCTGATTGATTCTCTACCTGTTTCGACCACTCCATCTTACCATCGCATCCACTATACGATAGGCTAAAATTAATTTATATCAGTTTGAGTGCAATTTAAGTTACCACCCATTTACATTTAGACCTGCGACTGCTATGTCACGAGTTTAAAAAAATCTGTTTCAAATGTTTAAAATATCTCATTCTATTCCCTTCTACGTTTCTCCTTTTCTCCTAAATTTTCCCCTTTTTGAGACTATATGGGAATCGGCAGCTCCACAGCCCTTTTCTCCCTTTTAAACAGAAAGGGGAATCGGTTCGATAGCCTTTCATTAAGGTTCTCTTGAGGGAGCCATAGTTGACATTTCCCACACGTCCATTAGATGATGAGGAGCGAAGAGAAAGGAGAACGATAAATGGTTCAGACGAGTTCTTACAGAGTTCATCTTGCAAAAGGTTTCTACCCTTTCGGTGAATCTACGGCGCTTAGTATCAGGCTTACAGAAATTACACGATGCTTATAATTATTTGACGGCATTCAAAAGCAAGAACACTTTCGATGTTCAAAATGTCGGGACGTGCCTTAGTGCCTTTGCATCCCATGCAAAGGATCAGCTGAGTTAAACGATCAGATTCTGCAACCGAGATGCCATTCAACAATCTTCGTCATTCTGGCCGCTTCCAATATATGCAGCTATTCTCGGATGATTTATTTGATAACAATCAAAATATTAGAGAACGTGATCGGCTAACTATGAAACTGGATCAGGAGATAGAAAGGGATTTTAATACGAAATGCTTGCTCTATCCGGAGCATCATTACGCCTCTCAATACGTTGGATTGTAAAATTATCTGTAACAATTATATACATTTGTATATATACTTATTTATGTATTTATTTATTTCATAATCGTATACCTCTACGCTCGACACGTCAATACAAAATATTTCTTTCATCAATCTTGAAATATTCCATTCTATCTAGTATGCATGCTTACAACTTATCTGCACCACATAAATATTAATTCTGTTATCCAAACTCACCGAATAGTGGGAATTATTAAATCTAAATGTTGCAGATTTAATCGGCTTGGAAGCACGATCAGTTAGGAATCCGTCAAAACATTCGCATTCTCGCCAACAAGCAACTGTTTAAATTCACCCACGTAAAGCAAATTCTCCACTCGACAGCAGCTGCTGATGAAGAGAGCTTGGCTCTCGAAATACGTATCTAGCGCTCTGTTCTTCTTCGTTAAATTCCTTTCTTTGTCTACAGTTGGAGTCGAATCTTCAATTCATCCGCAACACAGTCAAAAGTTCCTGATACGTTTTCTGCGTGCTACACTTCATACTAATCGCTGGTTGTGACAAACTCCAATTACATTTTGGCATAAGTCGCATCTACAAAAAATCTGTCGGCACCATTTTCGCATGAAAAATAATTGTAGCATAAATGGAACATTAATTACAGTTTCGCATTTACATTGCCAACTGAGATGGAAATCGCGATAAAACTGAAGAAATGAGCTAAGAAAGTGCGGCGTTAGAAGCAGTACACGAGTGTGCTAGAACAAAAAACTTGTGGAATTCTCCCATCAAATATGCACTGAAGGCACTTAGGTCCACTTCACTTCAATTATTTTATCTTTGCTTGCGAACTCACGGAAGCAGATGCAGCAATGGCCGGCTACGATATTCCAAAAGAACTTTATTTCACGAAAATTCAATTGTTGATCAGAAGTAGTTGATACCGCAAAAGTCAAAGATTCCCTAAAATCGTGCAAAACAACAATTTTAGATTTGTCTTTGTGAGATATTTCCATTTAAGACGGCAAAGGTGTCATTAATTTATTACATGACAAGGAATATCGCTTGACGGATGGAAAAAGCAAGCAACTTATTAGGTTTGTATTAACAAGGTTTATCATTCATGCCATTACATGAAAACATACTGCCAAGAACTTTGTGGGAAATGCAATTCCCAGTGCATTCATTATTTCGTTGCGTTTCCGATGCCAAAGTAAGTTTTAGCATTCTATCACACTTTCAATAATGACGTTAAATGAAAATTATTGCCAATGGTTTAATTTTTTATTCCTAACATTATATTTTGTATAAATCTTCAAGTAGTTTTTTTTATTTAATTGGAACTGGTTTTAAAAAGGCGATTTTAAAATTGATATATTTATGAAAACAATTTATCGGTGTTGAATTCATTTATTATATTTTTTTTAAATCCCATCACGTTGCCCTTAATTAAGATCTTTATTTTGCTGCGAAATAATGAGTCCTTTGGTAGATATTTACCAAAAATTACGGACAGGATAATTAAAAAATTTTGTTTATGTTTCGGGTCCATTAAATTGCAATAAAAGCTTTATTTATATCAAATTTTACGTATTATGAGAATGAATCCCTTCAGCGCAATCATTCAATACTAATGATTGATACAATTGTAAACTGTTTCAGTAAGGCATTACTTTGCGAGACATCATCAGTTACAATCTAAATAACAGAAAAATTCCTAATTGAATCGTTCAATAATCTACATTAAGTTCTTGTGTAGAAATGGAATACATAACGCATAAAAGAGCGATTTAAAAGCCAACCAATTTATAAAATATATTACGGCCATTTGCTACAACTTGGAAGATGATTCGTATTTTATTACCTAATAAATATCGCATCAAAGTTAGGACATGCAATATTGGACACATGCCAAAGAAGTGCAGGAGTAATCTGCAATCAATGCGAAAAGCACCCACGGTAATGATACTTACGAAACAGGTTTTGTTTTACAGAGTGGGTGCAAAGAGCAAATTGTTTGAAAAAGATAAAATTTATTATTGTGAAAGAAGTAGCAGATATAAACATCCTCTCGTCATAAACTGCAAATGCTGGGAAAAACAATAATTTTTAGCTCTTCCAACATCTGTCGTCGAGGCATGGGAATTTGGAGGGTTTATTTCAGCATCTGGTGATCATTACAGCCAATGCCATAGAAAAACAGACACTCCCAATGAAAAAGATAAGCGCTTCGCTTCGACAGAAAGGGAAGAGAGAGAGAGCGACGGTTAAAGGGAGGGAGAGAGAATAAATAGAGAGAGAGGGGAAGAGGAGGGAGGGCGTGGGGGGAGTGGGTGAAAGGCCTCCTTATCGTCGCGAGGGCAACCGCCCGAAACTCACACCCAGCGCAACTCAACCAATCAATCAAAGCTCTTTTGGCGCCATTTCGGTGCAGGTCTCCCTAACATCCCCACAAGACCGATGACTATCAGGTTCCGATCGCAAATCTTTCAGCGACCCGGGAGAGTTTGAGGCACAAACCACACGCTACGCTTTTGGCAATAAAACGCGTTCTCTCGGATGGAAGGGGGATGGAGAGATATAGATGACGGCGCGAGGATGGGAGTGGGGGGAAAGGGAGGGGCGGCGAATGTAGTGAAGTCGGTGGGAGGAGGGGGAGGGTCTGCGGAGGGTGGGGAGGCGGTCGAGCGATCGATAACAGGAACGCCGAAGGCTCGTGAGAGAGGGAGAGAGAGAGAGAGTGACGCTGCGATGTCTATGTGGCGGCGATGCAAGAGGCTGCGTGGGTGGGCGGCGAAGGGGAAGAGAAAATGAGGGAAAGATTGCGCCATCTATCGAGAGAGACACACACCATTCACCCTTCTGCCCCTCTCTCTCTCTCTCATTCTTTCAAATATATTGATGTCAGATATAGTTGCACTACCGTGAAGAAGAACGTTATCGGGAGGTACCAAAGCTCGCGAAGTAAAAAAGAAAGCAGGAGGAAAAATTCAGTTTTGGCATGAGCGGCGGCTCCTCTGGAGCGCGCCAAAGCCACTCTCTCGACCTCCCAATTAGCCTCTCCCCCTCCAATACGCTCTTCCTCCTCCCCCCGATCCGCCCTCTCCCTCCCCTCACCAAGCCCTGAGTGGGAAGAGAACGGGGCATGCTTGCGTCGCGGTATAGATGACATGAGTGCCGCCAGGGATAAGAGATAAAGGGGGAGAGAGGCGGAAGAGGGAGGGGAGAAAGGAAAAAGATTTTTTTATGACCCGCTTAACTTGGTAAACCAGCTCTTTAATAGAGGAACATAAGATTTATTTGGACGCAGTTTTGAGGAGGATCACAAACTCTTATTTGATATAAAAATGTCATTAAGGCGTTTGGCGGCGGCCGAATATTTGTGGGCGTATTTCAGTGCGATAACGAATGTGTCGCATTAGAAGGATTAAATTGAAAGCTTTTCATGCAGGTAAAAATCTATTTTTTGCTACAATAAATATATTACTTCTCTAGATGAAATTCCGTTGTTACTGACAACATTTTAAAAGTAAATAAATAAAATAATGGAAAAGAAATATGAATTCAATTCCACTCGTTTTATATTTTAATGGAATGAAATACCGGAGGACTATTTGAATCAGTCCGTAAATGTTCTAAAACGTTAAATTCAAAAATGTACCTTTATCGAAAGATACGTACCAAACCTTTTGTGGCGCATCATCAGAGATCTGGTTATTGATTCCTGATGCAATTCGCAGAATCCCTTAATCTTCCGTTGTCATCATTTCTACATAAATATGTACATGAGAAAATTGGTAGATGTAAGACAATTTCATTGTCAATGTTTTGGTTGTCTTTTCAAATGACATGCCGATAGGATTAACCTTTAAAGGTGCATGACATATCACTTTTAACCGATAAAATTGACGAAATTCGTTTATAAATCAATTTAGAGAGTTTTCGAGGCGGTTAATAATTATCACAGTTAAAAAAACGATAATCTCGCATCAGTCCAGGTGCCGATCTTGGTATTTGCTTGCTTGCTATTTTTATTAATTTTCGCATAAAGAATGACATATTTTCGCAAAGGTTTTCGAAAAGTTTAAATTATTTTCAACTACTAGGTAAATCGAAAGAAATACAACTCCTTCTGTAACCTACTTTGTAATTCTTCCCTCACTTGTTTTTCTTCCCTTGTACTTCCTTCATCTATATGAATCCCTAAATATTCTAATTTACGGTTAAGGAGGATTTATTTTCGAATTTGAACTTTTCCATAGCCTCCAATATTTATGTTTTAAAATATTTGGTATATCCTTTTCTATTAAAAACAATAATAAACTAATTATAAAAATCTGGTAAGGGGTATATATATATATATATATATATATATATATATATATATAATTATGTTGTTATAATATTTGCGAGTATAACATCAAACATTTATATGAATAAAGGTGAATTATTTTTAGTCAAATACATAAAGCTTTTTTTATTATACTTAAAGCTAAACATACAGGGTGTACCATTTAAAACGCAACCCAAAGTTCAATATTGTTCACAAGCGCAGGTATTGCATCAAGAAGGGTTCTTTCCCACTTTGTAGTTTCCCCTCACACTACTACATACGCACATTTCAAGATGACCTTGACTATCTCATAGCTGGCGTCCTCGGTTGCTGAATAGGTTTGGAGGTTCAAACATGGTTTTTACGCAAAGAGAACGTGTGTTTATTGTTGAGCATTATTTTTCTCTGAAATCTTTTACAGCCGTTCGAGGGGCATTCAGGAATGCATATCCATCAAAGGAAGTACCGGACAAGACATCAATATACGATCTAAAAAATCGTGAAACATGAACACGGTGAAAGGTGTTGAAGCATGTCATCGAGAAGGTGGAGGACATTTTCAGCACATCCTGTAAAGTGGTTGACACTATTTATAACAAATAACTAAGATAATATATACAGCGTATATTTAATGAAACTTGTAATAAATGATTCTTTCTGTGGTTTGCGTTCTAATTGGTACGCCCTGTACATTTCATATGTACCGCAACTCATGAAAGGCGGAAATCCAAAGCACCGGTAATTTATTTCGCCTTTCACTAGTACAAGGGTGGCCAACCTGGACCACTGCAGGAGCCGCAATACTGCAACGGACATCACCAAAGAGCCGCAATAACAGATAATGAACTGATAAAATATATTTAACACAATGTAGCTGCTGTAGCACATAATAACAAAAACACTTTTATTCAGTGAGACTTCTGGTAATCAGGAAAAACCTTTCACATTATAATCGGAAAATGATGGTATATGTAAGGTAGTCAAAGTTTCAAAGAGCAGCATATTAAATCTCAAAGAGTCGCATGCGGCTCCGGAGACACCGGTTGGCCACCCCTGCAGTAGTATATCATTTTCCATAGGTTTCTTTCTTCAAATAACATGTAAGTTAAAGGAAAAGTTTTTCTTTTATTGTTTAGTATTTTTGTAGATATGGGTAAATTAAAATCAGACCGTGGATTCAAATCTGGCCATCAAACCTACATATTTTTCGCTCCGGTTCACACAAAACAAAAGAGGATTCCAAAAATCCATAACAATGACTGTTATTTTTTAATTAAACCGAATAGGTCTTCACTATCTTAAGTGAAGAAGACAAATAAAAACGATATCACAATATATCGTATATTTCAATATGAAAAAATAAATATGAAATGGTTTTTTAAAAAGAAAGAATTTTAAATCACTTTTATAGAGTAGTGGACATAGTAGTAAAACTTTGATCTTATAGAAGAAATATGGCAGAGTAATATAATATTATATATATGTATATATATATATATATATATATATATATATATATATATATATATACCCTATCGCTGAAGAAGGGCATAGGCCCGATAAGCTTGCGTGTTTATTGTGTTCGTGTGTTTAATGTGTCTCTTCGACGCCCCCAGCAGCCTGCCAACTTGGTCCCCGACTTGGTAAGTGTCCGCTGGGCTTCCTTCAACACCTTGTTGCCACCCTCATCACAACCTTTTCATTTCCTTAAGTTAAATATAGTAGCTGATTGATTGGCTGAAATTAAATTAATATGTATCTTCTTTCGATTAGCGGAAACTCGGAACAATATAAGACATCTAACATTCCTTCACAATGTTTTAGAAAACAATCAGAGATGAGACATTGTTTTCAGCGCGAGTTGAAAGGGAAAACGCACCTAAACAAGAAACCCCAGCCAAAACCTGTCACGGAACATCGGGAAAGTGCTCCCTCTCCCCTTGTAACTTACGGCAACACTGCATGAATTATCCCCTTTCCATTTTGCGTTATATTGTGAACGACTCTTTTTTTACGACTGTGCTTAATACTTATGAATTTGAATGTTTTTTTCGCGTATAAAAGCTAATAAAAGTTTTTATTATTCTTTCAAAAATCAACAATGATTTGATTTAACAAATCTACCAATTATTATTTTAGTATTTAAAGTTAATTAATCACTTATTTATATAGCAATATGTAATCCTTTTGAATTTTATTCAACGTTTTGGAATGACCTAGGATGCACTAAAATGTACTTTATATTTTTCTGAAATGTATGTTTTGGAAGCACGATATATAATGACAATATTATAACATTTTACTATACTCACCGATATTGTATACTTATCGTATTCATTACTCATTATTCAAATTGTGTATGCGCATGTATAGAAACACTTCACCTAGGAGTTAATCGTTTCCTCGAAAATCAATAAATACAATTAAAGAACTCGTTACTTTAAGTAACAATGCAAATTTAAAAAAAATATTATGATACGTATTATCTATAATAGAGAGAAATGTCTCAAGACAAAATATAAATTTTGAAATGAAGTTGTTATGAAATTTAATTTAATAAAAATCTTTAAATAAAATTAACATAGAGCTCTTGTGTCGCAGTTAATTTCAAAAGTGGGGCTTTACGCACAACAAGGACACCCCATTAATACAAGTTTCGTGGAATCTTCTTAAATACAGTTTGTGTCTCTCTGATATAACGGTGAGTGTGTAACGCTCCCGCTATAAAAATGCAAATAACTCGATATAGGATCGTGATACAAGTTCAAAATTGGGCCGTAATGCTCGATTTGCATATTTTACGGTTATGACGAAAAAAATACAAAAAAAATCTGGATTAGACTCCAAGGAAAACATTTCCGTTTCCCATAAAATAACGCGTGCAGACTTTTGTTATTTTGGAAATTAAAACTACAAGAAACTGACGTGTCGATTTGAATTATTTTAATTAAACATTGATAAAGTTTCTTATTATATTCATTTCTTGCTTACAGCTCGAAATCGCTCTTAATAAATCAAATGACATATTTTGGGGAAATATTGCCATTTCAACGATAACTACCTTGATGGCAATGTAATTGTCAAACCTCGAGCTCATATTGTTGTCCCAAGGCTAAATGTCTTCCCTTCTTCCCCTCCCCTAACTCAAAATTTGTTTATCTTGACAACCAACTGCTGCGAGAAATAAAATCAGTATAAATGGTGATAGTTAAAATAACTCATTATCAGTTTAAAATTTAAATTTCGTTTTTAATTTATGTTAACCCGTCATTTTTTACCTAAATATATTAGTTTTTCGGAATAAAAAAAGTGTTAGAGCTTTCATTATTCTTCACTTTCCAGAAATGCCTAATAAAAAATGATTGCTTCGTGTTCATACAATACGAGCCCATCAAATATGACGGGTATGAGTGAGTATTCCACCACGTTTCATATGAGCTGCATACTCCTCCCACGCTCTTCCACCACAAAAAATGTGTAAATCGATCCCACTTTTGAACTACGTACTTACTGTCCTGCATTTTGCCTAAATTGGTTGTCATCAACCTTGATGTTCCTCTGTATAAACAAAAAAAAACAATTAAATAAACAGTTTCCTAGCTTTGGAATTTGCACCAAACTAAATAGCATGCTCTCTAACAATTTAACATTGTTTTGGAAATGCTCAGCAACCTGGTACTATTCGCTACGTAATCACATTCAAAACATTATACTGTCCATGCATTACACAGCAACGTTGCTAAAAAAACATTTAAAATGTATGCTCAGTTTTTTAATTCAACTCAATATGACGGACAAGAACTAACCGTTAATATCAATTTTAATCGTTTTTTTAACTGAAGTATAATATTTACTGTTGGAAAATATTAATGTGCATTCATTGGTGCAATAGCCTCTTGTACGAAAATTTATATAACTGTTAAATAATGGTTATTAGAGAACTATATGCCGAAATCAAGATAAACATAATGTAATTAAAATGATACATAATTCACAAAACAAATACATACATGGTAATTGTCTTTTACAGGTCAAACTATCTTATCTTTTGTATTTTCCGTTAATTGCAAAATTGTTCACATTTGTTACTGTGAAAATAACGTCGGCCATTATTATCTAATCTAAAATATATAAAAGCCAATTTCTGTCCCTTTGTCTCTTTGTGGCTCCCTCTGTCACGCTATAAAAATGCGAATAACTCGATAAAAGATAGAGATATACTTTTGAAATTTTACAGGAATGATAGATTTGCATATTTTAAGGTGATGACGAAATAAATCTCGAAAAAAGTCCTGGGTTCGACTCCAAGGAAGACATTTCTATTTCCCATAAAATATCACGTAAAAATCTGATGTGGCCACCACATGAATTTCTCCATATCTGTAATATTTCTAAAAATTCCAATTAGGTTATATAATAATAAATATTTTAAGAAACTGCGAGAAAATTTTAGACTACAAAGAATATAAATAAACTCAAACCAAAGCCTTCTGATATTGGATATAGCCACAAAGCTCCAACAATTAAGAAAAGAAAAAGGAGCGTTACTAAGACGTAACTAAGCGTCAGTTGTTAACAATAGTCGTCGGTAGGTGGCGTGGTGGTGGCAGCTAAAAATATACGATATCTCTTAAACAATGCATTATATGTGAAAATGTTTCAAACAAAAGTTGTAGAAAATTAACTTTTCCACAATTTTATTTCAATACATTTTTATATTTATTTCATATTAAAGCAAATATATCAAAATAACGGAGAGGTGTCAAGAGTAAACACCCACTTCCGGTTGACCGATTTTTACCAAAACTAATAAGTTCTTCTGACATTTATAAAAATGTAAAATATAAAATTTAGCGTTGACCTAATTAATAGTTTTTGAGTTAGAGCACCAACAAAAAGTTATCACATACACACATGCGCACACACACTCTCACACACACACACAGACATCATCGAGAAAATAGTCAAAACGTGTTCAGGGGACCTCAAAACTTGTATTTCCGCTGTCTTGCCAACCTATTACATTGTTAAACCTCGAAATCCAATTGTCATTTCAATCCTTATGGATGAAATCATTCTTTCAGTGCTTTTAATACGAGAGTGAGAGAGAGAAAGAAGAAGAGGGAAATGATTTTCATAATAACGAATTTAAACAGCATTCGTTGCGTTATTTACGAGAAGGAATACATTTGAGTGTAGAACATTATTCATTCGCATATTATAATTACTTATAATCATGCTAGGAGCTCGAAGCTTAAAACTACGAACGCCTAAGGGAACGAAAGTTTGTTTTCCTGCCAACGATTTTTGAATACGCGTCGAATTGATCAACTGATCAGTTTTTAACGCGATAATTTGACGCATTCTTATGCTTGATTCACACTATAGGGACAGTCACGCTCCATTCTCGTTCCAGTCAAATATTCTCTCATGTGTTTGAGTAGGAGTATTCACATAAGCGATCACATTCAAGACACAGTACGGTCACGTTCAAGATACGACCCTTTCTGAGAATATTTGCTTTGACCGGAACCGTCTCTTCCCGTGGCCATCACTTTTCCCGCAGTTTTCTGTCGTTCTTCTAGAAGAAGTACTACACTACCAGAGCGACAAGTCAGGATGGAATATCCTAATAAACGTAGAAAAGGAAGTGAATGGGCTAATGCAATAGGTTAGTTATATTTACTTATAAATTCATTAATAACAGTCACTACATTTTTTTAGATTTAAGAATATAATGCGGGGCTCTCATATAACGGGAATTACCGAAAATTTTATGAAGTTGTATTGTATGGCTATTGCTATAGGCAAATATAAAGTTTTTTCGTTAAATATTTAATAGATATTTATTTTTAAAAAGCGATTTAAAACGGACGAGTTAATGCCGAACCTGTTTATATCCGACAGGTAGCCGAAGTTTACCGAGTGTTTAGTGACGTCAGAGAATGCCACAAGCATGTTAGCCGATGTTATCCGTGCCAGAAGCCATTGTGCCGATATTGAAGTAGATGCTTGAAAGACATAATTCTGTTGTTTTCCTCTATACTCCGCCTTAGAGGAAATATTGGTAGAAGTACTGCACCTTCCTGCATTTATTTCGCTTTGTGTTTTGCAAAATGGCATATGAAGGGTTTTGTGTACCCAGATCTTATAATTTGCCCAACGTTGATTCGTACATGTTTTTGCGGTACATTGGAAGTCGTAGGGAGCAGTATTCAGATGTTGAAATGCGTGGAGTGAAAGAGGATATGTTTGTATTACATTTAATTGATAAAACACGTTCGATGTAGCGCTTTTATTTTCAGTTATTGTAATGGTACTATTATTTCGACTGAAACGCAGAAGATATGTAAAAGATAGATTGACGTCTTAAAACAGCTTTCCCATATTCAATGAATAAAACAACTCTAGTTTTATCTAATATTATAGAATATTTATTTATGTACGAACAATGCTAGATAGTATTTTTATTTATATTAAGCTTTTGCTGATTTCCACAAAATATATTAAGTAAAACACGACCAGTTTCGGTGAATAATCACCACCATCTGCCTATACACAATCATCAGGTCAAATATTGACAAATATACAAAATTAATGTGAATAAACTTAGTTTCGGTGTGTCTTGTCTATAGGAAATGTGGTGAAGTTTGTTGTTTTAAGTGTCTATCTGCCTAAGGTATTTCCTATACTTGTGAAAAGAAAACCTGTAGAAGTGTTTGTAATAACTGCATGTCTTTTTTTATGTGTCGCGAATTTCATAGTTGCTTTTATGGCTTTTTTCTCCCTTTGAGGTCAATGAGGAAAGACTATGTTAGTAATGCTGTTGGATTTGTTAAACTGGAGAGAGAAGGAAAAATATGTATTGTTAAAGGCAAGATTTACCCTGAACACAATAAGATAAAGAGGTTATGAAGTACGTGTAGTTGTAGATGAAGAAGAGAAATTGGTCACGTCCGTGGAATGTCATGACTGCCCTTATTTAGCAAAACATGTTCCTTCAAAATATCATGCTGTCGTGGATATTATGTGAACAGATTTATTAAAATATTTAAATTACAGAACTATCTTAATATGTAACATTTGTAAAAGTATTTGCTTAAAAACTTGGTACTTAAATATATGCTCTGCAGCGGTAATTATTTGTTTAGGAAACCCATAGCCCAACGATTTCCGTAAGTTTGATCTTACGTTTTTAGAATAGGTATATTACATTATGGAGGTTTTGTTAAAATATATATGCTCATCTTTGGAACATAAAAATATAATTTACTCTTTCAACATCGTTCCCCAGAAATATATGCACCATGTCAATGTAATGCAGACATAAGTCATAAACTAAAATACGAAGCAATTTAATTACGTACATACATATAACTAGTACTTAGACTAAAATCATCTTCGCACACAAATGCAGTTGTACATTCGGATATATCAGATGCGTATCTCCTCATGGCTTTCAACCACAATATTCTCCGCTTCTTATTTCTTCCCAAGGAGCTCGGTAGCGTGAAGAACAATTTACTCGGGGTTTTAAACGTTGTATTTAAGCAGTGAGGTACCAGACAATACTTATAACCCTTCTTAAGTTCCATAATCTCCACGAAGTATCAAAACCGCGTGCTTTCAATAAGGTCGTAAGGCATGTCATGACGTCACGTACCCCTTACTACTCTCTCTCCAACCAGGATGCCGTTTAAGTATTTACGTCAATTACAAAGAATTAATAAAAAACAATTAAATATTTTGACAGTCCCCCACATTATAATTTTAAAAATTTTTGACGAACTTTTAATAGAAACCGGAAATACTGAAGATATTTACATTCATCATCGACCAAGTGAAGATACATTGAAAAAATCTCTTCTTCAAGTTTCTGTTAATCAAACTCGGATGCACTCAGATCCTTCTTCGTTTAGATCTTTGTGCATCATCCACTTCTTCTTCCAAAATCAGCGCTATCATTGCCAAATTATTTAAATGTTTACACATGGTGGCTTCTTTACCACAGTCAATCAACATCATCGTTTGCTAATCTAGCATGTACTGAGGCTTTAGGATCGTGAGTGAAATGTACAATCTGAACACCTGCTACTGTGACTGTACTGTGACCGGAGCTTGACAAGACCGTGACTGTTCTGTTTAGTGTGAATCAAGCTTTAGTGATTCGCATTGTTACCGGTTTCGTGTAATTTAGTACCATTGACTTGGATAATAGCTTCGCGTCGCATCTATTCACGATATTTCATTCCAAAACTTTCCCGTTGAATTTCAACGGGCATCTCCCTAGTTACATAAATAACTCTGAAATCAACAATATAAAAATCGTATTTTGCTTTCCCTAGCCCTTATATATCCTGTAAGGTATCAATCAAAAGTTTTATTCAGGTAAAGGACAACACTTTCTACAAAATAGTCCGCTGCAGAACGTATCTACGACTTAATGTTCTCGAGATAAAAATTTGATAATATCCCGAGAAATCCCATCAATGATTTTCTTATGAGGAACAGAAATTGTGGAGAGGTGTAGAAAAAATCTCATACAAAATAAAGTAAATATATAGAATGTTTGGTAGACACTGATATCAATCAAAAGTGGTAAAATTCAGCTGATGTACTTAAAAAAATACTGTACACAGTGGCGGAGCACGTGTCATCTGGGTGTAGAGTAGAACACTAATTGGTTGCCAGACAGGAAAATCTAGCAGCTTTCATTTTCAGGTGTTCATCACCAGCAAAGCGGTAGTAGCGGAACGCCATACGAGCACGTCGCCTCAGTCCTCAATGTTTAATCTCTGAAACTACTGCGCAGATTTTAATGAAATTTACTATTAGTAATCCCTATTAAAATTTATGGACAAATTTTGATTTTCAACTGCATCTGTAAATTAGAACTTCCAATTTATAAATAATTAAATGAACGTATTCTCGTATCTCGTAAAATGGCGTCCGTCGATCAACAACGAAATACCATAGTTTTCTCTCCCTAACACATATGATCCGTAAGGTATCGATTGAAAAATTTATTCGGATCGAGGACAACATTTACCTACCAAAAAAAAGTCTGCGGGACCATATAATTACGATTTAAAGTTTCGGAGATCAAAATTCGAGAAAATCCCAAGCAAAACATCGCATATTGTGTCTACATCGGTTGATACGACGATTCAATCTGCAAACAACAATTTAAAGCTTTTATATAATCTATGAAGCATAATCTAAAATATTTCTTCGAATATAGTACATCATTTACCACAAAAAACATATAATTACGACTTCTAGTTTCGGAGACAAAAATCCCAATCTTTCCATATCGTTTTATAGTCATTTACCAAAAACAATGCCTGTATAATCCATTTTATGGAGTATACTTTTTCATCTAGTTATATACTAGTAGAGTTCTGGACCTACGTGCCATCAGCTCCTTCGGCCCCAATTGGTTAGTTATTAGCTATTAATTCTAATCTTTATGTAGTAGAAAAATAATGCAGATATGAGGAGCTACTTTTTTAATATTTATTTTTAAAACACATTATCCGTGTATTTTTTATCTTTACCCGAATGCGAAGCCTTCTCAGCCAGAATACTGATGGCTTTAGCGGATTCAGCAAGCGAGTTTCCCACATATCGTAATAATGACCGAGACTAAACATGCTAGAACTAAGGAAGATTCCAATGTTTGTTTTAAATAATTATTCCCAAAGAAACAAAACTTTATATTTATTTGAGATAATCGAAAGATAATAATTGTTTCGATTGATTCCGAATTATTGCGGTTACACGGCAGTCATCGCAATCAGTATACATGCTTTTTTAGATTGTATATCGTAAAGTGTTAATTTGTCGCAATTGGTTGTCAAATATGACGAGAATGCGAGACATAAGTACTACGTTAAAAAAATTAAATAAAAAATTAATGAAACCAATTTTTGTCCGCTAAAATGTAAATAATAAACATAAAATTCACATAATTGAATATTGCAGAAAGTAAAAATAGATTTGACAAATAAATGTTGTATGGCAAAGAAATATTAATAAAAATTTACTCGTAAAACCATAAGCTACACAACATTTATATGTCCAAAATTATTTTTACTTTATGGAACATTCAAATATGTGAATTTTAAATTTATTTCTTACTTATTACTTCATACAAAACGTGATTTCATTCAAATATATTTAAATTAATGTTATTTTTCTTTTCAGTCGAAGATTAAAGACGTAGGCAGCTTTCGCAGAAAATTTCCTCAAAGACCTTTAAACATTCATTCATTTGGTACCTGCGTATTAACTCCAGGACCCTTACGTTTTGCCGTGAGTGACGAGAAATGCAACTATGTGAAGTTTTCTCTTTTTCGTGCACCCATTCTCCGCAGGAGTTTGCTCTGCTTCGTGCGCCAAATCTCCGTTGTCATGTAGAGGGTGGCATTCTTGTAGGCAGGGCGCCGTTGGCGCCCCGCACCACTTTCATCCCCAGCTAACCCAACCCGGACGGAGGAAATAGAACGAACTTACACACTAACCTTATCCAACACGGCTGGAGAAAAAGCAACCCCCACGGATGCCCAAAGCTAAGTAAACTCCACGTAGTTCCATTTCTCGTCACTCAAGGGTCCTGGGATTAACCGGAGTACCGTAAATTTTAACCTCTGTATCTGGCTTAATTAACATAATTATTTATTTAACGAGAAAAATAAATTATCTTTATTTCTGTTATTATTTCTGTTTATTGGCAACAATACTAAAGTTTTATATCACTGTTATTAGTTGACTGCCACTTTCAAGAGAACATAAATTTGAGGTAATCGATAGAAAATAATTATTTGCGGTTGATTCTGAACATAACTGTGGTTATACGACAATGTTAGCCGTAAGTATTCATGCTTTCTTACATTGTGTATCGTTAAGTGTTAGCTTGTGCAATAACCTTTGGAAATCTTCAGTAGTGGTAATTTTGATTCGTTCCCTCCAATCGTACGTTTTATCTTTGATTTTGCAAAGATCGTAAGGATGTTATAAGACAGTCATCTGACTTATAAATTTATATAAAATTGGTTCAATTAAAAAAACAGATACATCAAATTTTTATTATAAAATTACGATTATGAAGTAGTTAAATTCCTTTTCGCCAAAGGCAGGGCTGTCGCTCTCGGCTGCCAATCACAGATTTAGGACTGACAAACTCACACTTCGCCTTTTCTATTTCTTCAACAGGTAAGTCATCTTTGAAAAGTGAGTAATAGCAATATATTTAATGCATCATCACAGATAATAATGGAGTGTGAGTTTGTCTTCTCGTCGAAAATAGCTTTGCCAAGGCTGCAAGATAAGATCTTGGCGCGCGAAATGCAAAGAATTCCCTTCTCTGGACCACATAAAACAATCTATTACTCTCTCCGATTATCTCTCTCCCAATTTCTCTCTCTCCCACTTTCATTCCCTTTCACAGCTATAGGTGGCTATGCTCTAAACTCAGATGAGTCCACTTTGCCCGAAAGATATTACCGGATAGGCTAAGGTTATCTCTTTGGGGTAAGTTGTGAAATAAATATATGGCTGGCTTGACCCTCATCAAGGTGGCCAGAGTTCAATTAATTGTACTTGCTGCCAGCAATGTCGAGGCATTATTTCTTCCTTTTCCCTTAATTAAATAAATATTATCTCTCACGCGCATAAATGTTGCCGACTCAAAGCTTAAGAAAATAACTGCAAATCGCATTTATCGTAAATCCACTGCGTAATTGCTAATATTCTTCTTATATTAAAAGGAACAGATTTTATATTCACTCTGACCATATACTTTAAAAATCTTGGAAAGTTTTGAATACGTTTAACAATCAAATTTGCACGTGAATAGGATTTGTCTCAAAAACGATGTAATCAAACATAAATGATTGTAAGAGAAAGATAGTTTATGCTAGGAGCATAGAAATAGCAAAGATAACTGAAACAAGATGAAAATGTTATCCTTAAATATACGGAATCATATTTGTTCGCGTGACCACGGCTGCGGACAACTTAAGTGAAAGGTTGAAATGATCAACTTTGCGACGTCACTTCAGGAAATTATATAGTAACAGAGGACTCAAAAAGAGTAATCACTGTGACCTGAAGATTCAAGATATCATGTTGAGGAAGCTTTGCTACGAAATGCAACAAACCATCTAGCGAGCCACGAGCGTATTGAACGCCTTCATGCCAAATGTACCAACACATCAAATAACCATGCCGCATAAAAATTTACACAATAAATATTCGAACATTAAAGATATATAATTTTTCTCTGTCCATATTTGTTCTATGTACCTAGAAAGAAATAAATAGCTCGATTTTGACTGACAGATTGTCTTTCTACGTACCTTTGCTTTAAAAAAAAACATTATAATCTCAAATTATTCATACATTTTTTGTTTTCAATGGAATTTTTCTTTTATATAAAATATTTCTCATTTCTCAAACAATTGAAAGTACTTTTGTTTAAAAAATACATTTTTAGGGAAAAATTTATGGGAAAATTATTTTGATATTTTTATTATGTCAATGTTCGACTTAAAATAAAAAATCCGGGCTATATACGCACTCATAGCAAAAACATAACTTTAGTTCTTTTTATAAAACTGTTTAGCGGCTTCTGCAGGTGTTATACACCATAAAATCGCCGAAAACCTCCAAACCACGTCTTTGGAATGCAGGGGGAACAGTTCTCATACCAGGGAACCAACCGCAAGCTTTAAAAAAATTATCAGTTTTCAATGGAAAATATCTCGCGATAAAAACAAATTATGGAATGAAAAAAATAAGATGAGGTCATATGTGTACAAATAAAAATACTTTGTTCTAAAGCAACAACGAAAAATATTACTATCTTGACGAGGAGGCGATATCACACATTGAAAAGTATGGATTATAACCCATAGGGGTAGGGTGGATCAAAGCTTCGGTAGCGCT
The DNA here is from genome assembly GCA_028673005.1 of Tanypteryx hageni. NCBI lineage: Eukaryota > Metazoa > Arthropoda > Insecta > Odonata > Petaluridae > Tanypteryx > Tanypteryx hageni. The sequence continues at coordinate 126,093,418 of CM054113.1, read as the reverse complement.
TGTAAGTGTTCTTGTGCACCATTATGCCTTTGTCTCGCTCGGTCGTCTTCTCTTAACTGTTCGTTTCAACGACCGCCAGAGCATGTAAGGGCCACACGCAAGGTGTTGTCCACAGCTATTCAGAGTATGCTTTCCCAGCAAATAATGTGGACGGCAGACGATTGGCGAATCTATGAACAGCTGCTGAATGCGGGAATTTGTATATCTCGCCCTTCAGTCACCGTGGGTAGAAACGTTGTACTTTTAGTGCCGCGAATAAACGAAATACGATTCAAGAATGGTGCAAATGGTCTCGGAAAGGATGACCCCGAATAAAAAGTAGCACGTGCTGCCATCGCTTACTGTTATATTCTCACTGAGGTGAGGATTAAATATTCCTTTGAAGACGCTTCGATGTGATGAAGAGGTATGGCAAAACATTAAGGAAACTTCGGTTCCTGCATTTGTGATAGACTCACCGAAAATTGAACTTCAGCAGGATTTTGAGGACTATTTCGTGCATAAGAATTCTCAAATTTACAATTCATAGGAACAGGAGACAAGTAAAATAATTTGAAACGGAAAGAATTTCGAGTGAAAAATATTCGAAAGTTTATGATTAAAATGAAAAATAACTGTATGACAATTGCAAGAGCTTATAGATAAAAATAGAATCGAAACATGTTACTTTGTAAACACTCAGATAAACGAATTCGCATTTGCCCCTCCAATGCGCTATAAATGTCCAATAATTTGAGATTGTTAACATATTTGCTTCCTTTAATAAAATTTCTTGAAATTTAAGCATGACTGCTTGCTATTGGCAGATAGAGTATGCAAAATCTTCTACTGCTACATATAGCACTTCGATTCCAACTTCGCACGTTTTTTTGTATCGAATCCCTCGCTTGGCGATTGCACAAATATATATATATATATATATATATATATATATATATATATATATATAATACATACATATATATAACGTGAAAAAAACATATTAAATGTTATAAAAATGCACGTAAGATAAAAGTTCAAACGTAACATATGAAATAAAGATAAAAGCGGAATATTCACAAGAGACAAATAAAAAATGAGCCCTTGCTAAATGAAATAGAAAAGGAACGAAGATTTAATCTATTTTCAATTGGAGCGAATCTCACTCAGAAAGGAGTTTTTTTAGAATTCTTGCGATCGGATCGATCGCTGGATTCGAAAAGGTCGAAAGGGTCGACGAAGAAAACTCGTCCTACATTTAATTTTCCATCGAATTCGGCACTTTATCAAGAAGACTAAATACGGAAATTAAAAGGATCGCGCGACCATGCGATGGTGCGCGATCTGGAAAAGAGAGTTCGAAGGGATTCGCTGGGCTTCCAAAGGCCGCGATAAGGCTTTAATGGAAAAAGAGGGAGGGTACGGAGGGGGAGGAAAGAAGGGGATTGATGAGAATAGATGGAGGAGGATGGAGGGGGATGAAGGTGGGATGGAGGGAAAATGGAGGGGGGGAAGGAGGATGGAGGGGGGATGAAGGAGGGGGAAGGGAGGGGAGGAAAGAGGGAGAAGGGGGCTTCGTGAAGGGGACAGGGATCATCCGGCTGCGGCGGCGAAAGAGATGGAACCGGAGAGAAAGGGGTGTGGAGAAAGGAAATCTCGGAGACGACAGCCGATTCCTCTTCCGATAGCGCACGAACGTCACAGGGGGCGACGCGCGCAGATACGGTTCGACTGGCGAGAGGAACGTACCTTAGCCGATTTCGCCGCCTCGGGCCACCATTAGTGCGGCAAAGGAAGCGACAGGGCCCCTTGGGCAGCGGAGTCGAACGCTCCACCCGCAGAAGTGGCGATGGGAACACTCGTGAACAGAGAGGGTAGTAGAGGAGGTTGTGGGGGATGGGGGTGAAGAAGTGGGGAGAGGGAGAGGAGTGAAAGAGGGGGAAAGAGGGGGATAAAACCCTTCCCTCGCAAATCTCCGGGTTTGTTTGGAGAGAGAGAAACGAAAGCGAGAGCGCGCATCCGAAGAACGGCCGTGATACGTAGATAGGATCTTTAGGAACGGCAACGTGTTGATTCGAGGAATAAGTATTTAGCGCAGAATCTGCGAAGAAATACATATTTTCAATTGATCGCGAACTGGTTGTGCCAGTATAATGCGAAGATCTTTATTATGAAATGTTTTCTCATGACACCCATTAGTGGTTACAATAATATATAAATATGGAAATTTTTACTGTAGTGTTGCAAAAGGATAAGATCTGTCATGGAACGTTGGAAATCCAGGTTTACGTTACCGAACCGTTAATACCAATGTATCGATTTACATCGTTCTGAATCGATAGAGATATAAGGTTCTGTGAACTTTTCGTTGCCACCACCCGCAAACTACTATTTATTTATTTATTTATTTATTTATTTCCATGGGGCCCCTAAACAGCCGTAATCGGCCTTTTACAAGGGGCTCATTAACATAATAACAAGGACTATCACAAACATCCATGCCCTAGGTGAAGAAAAACCCACCTAGGCGGGATTCGAACCCGCGACCTTTGGATTGGCAGGCGAGGGCGTTACCCTGCCACCACCGATTAAAATACTAAATAAAAATCACACACTTAGATCGAGATATTGATTCTCTGTAATATAACAGAACCAAAGTAAATAAATTTCGTTACTCCAAACTCAGGCCAATACTCTTTATGCGATTGCACATTATGTTGATTTTGAAGGGTTTATAACGAGGGTACCTCGTGATGGAAAAAATGGCGAATTCGGAAGTGAAATGTTCGGAATACCAGCCACAGGAGCTATTTTCTTCACCTCCGAGCGGACCGAGGAGTCGCACGACGTCCGACTAAAAGCTTCCACCTCGAGAATTTGCCGTGATTATGGTGAATTTTTCATTTAAGTGAAATATGACGCTCGATCGTAGTCAATTTCACGCTGAATCTAATTATCCGTATGATAATTTTCTAAAAATTCGGGAAAATTATTTAATAATAGAGAAATTAATAATATCGGCATAGTAAAAATATTAGTTATTCTAATTCACTTTATTAATTCTGTCTCTATATTCTTAAAGAATAAGCACTTTTTCTACTTCACTGATTAATAATTGTTTTCAAATACATAAGAAGCGCATGTTTCCTGACATAAAAACAACTTCTGCGCGAGGAGAATCGCCTCGTGCGGCCAAGCAACTACGTGCGGATTGGAAACGCAGCAGTGTTGCGATCCTATTGCGGGTGACCATAAGAAGCAGCATTACTCTTTACTCGGACGGGGAATTCTCGTTGTGTGCCCACCTAATACTGTTTCCACTGGATCCATTACCAGTGTGTTTTTCTCGTCCGAACTCGCACTCAGTTAGTCGACTATATAGTTCCAATATTGAGGAGTTGCTGCAACCCGGTGTGCCAAACTGTCCAAAACTCTTGCACGCATCCCCCCTCATACCGTTGATTCTTATGAAATAACTGCTTCGATTTACGTCGCACTTTCCAGGAACGCATCCTCAACGTAAATCGTAATTGTAATGTGTTTATTCTTACTAAAAGTTACATACACTTGAGTAAAAAACTAAACCCGATGCATCAAAAGATGTTTGTTTTTTTAAATATTTCTGAGGTATGCGGTAGTAACTTAGGAATGGCAATTCAACAGTATTAGCTTTCACGCCCAACTAAATTTACTTAAAACAATTAACCTCTTTTAAAAGTAATAAATATGAGTTTAAGAAGCAAAAGCACGAACAATTATCAAACATTTAATAACAACAATACAAGGAGTAATTAAATATGTAATCAAAAACTACAATATCAATTTCAATATTCAATCTCAAGATTTATTTATGGTGACTTTTGTTGGCGGAAACCAAACAAAGCACAAAGTGCCTTATTTATAATGGTTGTCACGAAGATTTTTTTGTGAACAATTAAAAAAACCATATTTTCCCATTCCAAGCTCTTATAATATCAGCAAGGTTCCAATTAAAAGATTTATTTGGATCAAGGGCTTCATTTTCCGCAAAAAACGTTCGCGAAAACATATATACAGCGTATAGTTACGGTTATAAAAATTCGAGAAAGTTCCGAGGCCGTTTTGCTTGCAAATCCTGTGAGCAAAAATACAGTTTTGTAGAAAAATAATGTTTCTATGTCCTTTATCTTAAAAAGACAAACAAAATGGTACCAAAATAATGCACATATGGTAAAGGCAGTAGGACGTAGACGTTCTATACCTGATGATTGACTGAAGGACGCTACGAAATTAATATGCAGTAGATAGCGACCTCGATAGTTCCAATGTCGATAAATAGAAACAGGTTTTTTGCTGCCATGTTGGCGCATTTTTTAATACAACACATTCTTTTTGAAAGTTCTAAAGTATTCCAACTTTTGATTCAAATGGAACCGAATCGAAATTTAAAACGGAACTCGACTCGGTTCGAAATTTCGAACAGTTCGGACATCCCTACCGTTCAAAGAAGTCGAATTGACGGATCGATTATAAGAATATTTCGTCGTTCGTGATAAAGTCTAGCATCCATACAAGCGTACACAATGCTATTCGTAATCATCGCAAAACGAAGAAGAAATTCGAACATTTTCAATGAAAATTTAGGGGCGTGATCCTGCTTGTTACAGCCTGAGCATCATCATGTGCACATCTGGAAGGTGTACATCGGACACACTTGAAGAGATTTAAAGAGACCTGGCGAGCATAAACAGTATTTTGATTTTAAAGGACTAAATTTCAAGAAGTATTTGTTGGAAAATAACGGCAACAGCTATTTTAATGCCATTTTGAATCTAACCGTCAGAGATTAGCAACTTTGAACAATCTTATTAATGAATGTTTCACACAACTACATACTCCCCTTCCGTATCATTATCCAAAAGAGCATTTGCGTAAAATGTACATTTGTGAATTTGTCGTGACTCCCTTCCACTTTCTCCTTCCCCCTTCTCCAAACGGTAAATTATTAGACAATTTCGATCATCTTCTCTGTCAGACTCGTCACCTCATCTTCTTCCCTCCTAGTTGCAAGTACTCAACTAAAGATGTTAATGTGAAATCGGTCGTCTCAAACATCCCCGGCAACTTACATTGTTTGCGACTACTGCAGAGACAATGGGGTTAGAGCATTCTAGTTTTTCTCCTTGTTGAAAAGCAGTTATTTCGTCATTTTCATGGATTCAAAATTAATTTTTAGGCTAAATCGGATGGATTCAAATCCTATCAACATTAAAATTAATCAATAATCTTTTTCTCACATTCATCCTATTTAATATGATAACTATTTTTCATATTTAAAAACAACGATTTTATTTTCGTCCTTGCATTTATCGAATTGAGAGAGAAATTACCTTTTTGTATGGTTGCTTTTTTATTTGAGATCCTTGTAAAATATTCATATCTGAAGGCATAAATCAGAAGGAAATTAAAAGGTTTTATGGATAAATTTTATATCACGCAGAATTTTTCTTAATCTGAAGGATACTGCGGAAAGCGTCTCTCACTATTATGCTAGATACATAATAGTGCTCCCCGCTCTATGTTTTCTGAGATTAACGGGACCATTGAGGTTACTTTAAACCTATTATTTTAGAAGTTCTCTTTCATTATTCGATTCTGAAAACAATGACTTCACGAGAGAATAAAAGACTGTCTCCTAGGCATCGTTTTCTTTTGAGCGATGGAAACATTTGAACTGACCTCTTTTCTACGGAATGTAAGTCCAGCGAATTCACAAAAAAACAACATTAGTCCGTCATGTGAATTTAAAAGCCCAAAAAGTCTCTCTCTCTCTCACTCGGCCACCATTTTACTTCAGATGATTAGTCTCAACCTTTAGGCGAGAAATACAGAACGACCTGTCCATCTAAGCACATTCGATTGAAACTAAGCAAAAAAACAGCCCTCAGGCAGACCTGCCAATCCGAGATAGTCCAGTAAACTCGCCGTAAACGCGGCAGCGCGAAACAGTCGTTCGTTCACGTGGAAATAAACTGTTTGAAACCGTCAGGTGGTGCTGCGACCGCAGGCCATAGGGACAGGGGACTCTTTCCCACAATTTTGAAAGCCCTCTTTTTTCTCTTTTTTACGTTACTCTCTAATACGTCCTCCTTCGGCAATCTTTCAGGTCATTTATAGTTACACATGTTTTGGTTATCTCGGTAACTGCTTTTTTCATATGTCGCATGGAAATATAACAAAAGTAATTTTATGTTATGGTAATTATCTGTATCAAACGGTATGATGATGATGATGGAAGGAAAGAGCTGGTTAAGGATAAGCCGAAAGGTAAATAACTCATGCAACCTTATAATGGTGGCTCATTCCAACTACGACTGGTAGCCACTGACATTGGTTACATTGCAGCTCAAATGCAAATCGTCTTCTTTGTAGCCACATAAGTTAATCTGTGCAAGTATTGCGTTCAACACATTTGCATTATTCATTCTTTTTGCCCTTTAATAAACCTTATTTTAGACAAAGCATTCGCCTTTTTCGGTCATTCTCAAGGACAATGTCGGGAGGGAGTGAGGATAGAATGTTTTTTAATATTCACTATTCTAAGGAATATAATACATCGAAAATTAATAGCAGAAAGGCCAAAGAAATAATTAGGTCTCTCCCGGGATACAGTACTCGCTTGACTACCTACCGATGTGCTTGGAGCATGGGTGTTGACAGGAACATTTAAGGTCAAAGTTAACATTTAAAGTGCAAAGTTTTATTTTAAATAATACACCCGTAGCGATCATAATATGTCGAAAACCTCTAATACGATTGGTTAACAATATTCAAGAAGACAGCAATGCTCGCCTATATTTCATTATGGGCTTGAGGCAGAATTCTTTTGCAATGCAATCAATGGCACTTTCTAAAGCGTATGGTAAACTTAAACTTTAAGTGTTTGTAATTCAAATTGGGAGTATATATTAATATTTTCTCTGCGTTGATATTAGGTATTGTTCATTTTTTGCTTTATATGTACAAATGGAATGAAATTTGGCTGTATGAATAGCATTATCATTAAAAATCCAACAAAATACTAAAATATTTGAGCAAATAATAAAGCATTCTTTTTGTAAATTAAAATCTAAATAGTTACTTTTTATACCATTTTTCATTTCAATTACAAAAAAATTATTTTCATTTATATGTATACAGAAGACAAAGAAAATAGCAGTGAAACATACGCTGTAAGCGTTTTAAATTAATGATAAATAGCCCTAAACATTACCGGATCAACAATATATAAATAACTCGTAGGTATTTATTTTTAGGAGTTTCACCTTCAAACAAAGACAACACGCGATTGTAAGAATGAATCGTAAATAAACTCCATTTATAAATAAATAGAGTACATATATCACTTACAAAAATTAAAACTTGGTCATACAAATCTCAAAAGAAAAGTTTACACTAAGAACGATGGAGCTATTTCTAAATGTTTTGTATTCAGCAATCGCACATCATGCGCTATCAAGAGCAGGTTTATGATTCAAACCTTGAAATTCGACGAAATCGAAACATTCCAGGAAACCCTCCTTCTCGTCTTTTCTCGGTGCTATTTCGGCATTCGCCCGTTTTCCTCGCATGCATCTCGCACCTTGCAGCCTATGGCTTCCGAGAATTAAAGCGGTGGACTATGAAAGGCGCTTAGCGTAACCACTGATGTGGAAAGGGCGGGTAGGGGAGAGGGAAAGGGGGAAAAGGGGGAGAGGGGGTTGGGGTGGAGATGGAAGGGGATAAGGGAGAGGGAATGGGGTGGAAGGGGGAGGTAGTGGTTGAGGATAGGGGGAGGTGGGGAAGAGGGAGGCCGGGGGAAAAGGCAAAGAGGAGTGAGGGGAAGGAAAGGGGACGAGGTGGAAAGGGGAAGAGAAAGGGTAAAGGAGAATGGGTAGAGATGAAGGATAAAGGGGAGAGAGTGGGATGGAGAGGAAAGGGATGAGACGAAGAGGGATAGGGGGATAACTGGGGCGGTGGAACAAAGGGAACAAAAGGAGCATTATAGGTGGTAGTTCCAAAAAGGGATGCATTTCGTTTACTGAGAGAAATAATCAACAAAACCATGTGAATTGTGCAAGAGAAGTAATTTAAATGACATTCGTTTAAAAAAGTACTACATACAATTTCCGCAGAGGATTGTCATCGAATCACAAATCATCATCAGGCGACGACTAAAGGAGAGAGAACCGCTGTCGCAGTGTTATATTAGTGTAACGAGTAACATCACACAGAATTTGATCCTCGAAATTTTAATTTATATCTTAATAATAAGTTCACGCAAAATACGAGCTTCCTAGGTCGATCATGTTGCGAAAAAAAGACAGAAAAGTGATGATAAGTGCCCAAATGAGAGTGAGATAGGAAAAAAGAAGTGTAATTGCGATGGAGGAAAGCAAAAGAGAGTGAGATTGAAAGGATATGAGGGGAAAAGAGGAGTGAGAGCAAAGATGGAAGGAATGGCTTAATGGAGCGTAATTGATTACGCGTTCCACAGCGATGGATATTTCCAACGAAAATTTCTTTGAAAACCTATTTTGAGGGAGCGTCTGTAATGTGCTTCCTAAAACTTAGGCGGTGTTGACGCGAGACATTTGGTTTAGGCTATTTTAATTAAAAAGACCGCATTATAAGGCCTTCGAGGGGAGTTCATATTGTTTATAAGCACGGGATTAAGTTGTAATAAGTTGTAATTCTCTTCAGATAAACGAGAATATGAACTTTATTTGGGTATGTTTAGCTTTTAAACAATTACGTTATAAATATATGAAGCGTCAGAAATTTCACTTTAATGAGACATTTCCAACTTAAGTTAATTTTAATGTAACTGAGAAAGCGAATGTTTTTAATTTATCAATTTGAGTGCTTAATAATTCAAAAAAATTAAGTATTCACTGTGAAATGGACTCAACAGGCTCCACGTTAATATTATATATAAGGAAATGAATAAATAAATCATTCAAATTTAATTAGCTAATTAAGAGTCTTTTCGACGCTGCAAGAGAAAGCTGCGGTTTTCATATTTTTCCCAAATTATTTTCCTCAGTGCTTTTGTTTCTGTAAATGCGAGCGCTCAGTTTGAGGGTTTTTTCCACAGTAGAAGTGCGCAAGACTTCCAATAACTTGGAAATGAACCTTTGTTTGCAACTCATTCTAGAACCAGCTCGTTCTCCGAAAGACGCCGGGGATAACTTGTCTTGCAGATCATTGTTCGTGGCCTACGGTAAGACCTCGTAAATTATGAGCGGTAAGCATATATACTTTTTAATATTTGGAGTGTTTCTTGTCTCATTTCAGAGAATAGTGAAATCTCTTACATTATTTCAGTCTTTTTCTCAACTTGAGAGAGCTAGCAAATATCTGAGAAAGAGTATTAGCTGACACTTATTCTGATGCTTTTACAGCAAACACCGTAGCACAAACCCTGTCTGGTGACACACCACACTTAGATACTTAATTATAGCGTCTATTTCTTCAGTGTGTTTAGGGTGGTCGGAACTCGATTTTTAGTCATTCGAATTTTATTCTTCCGCGCAATTCCTATGCTCGCTTCAAAACGAGTTGTCGGTTGTTGATGTTTGAGTCTTATTACATAATTTAAAATATTTATTTTCTGCATTAATCCTTCTCCTTTTATAAATGCTGTTTTATCATTATTTTTCGTCAATCGCTTGTAATTTATGTCAGCTATGTTTAGATAATGTGAGACTTATTTGTCTGTCATACTCCTCTATATTCAAAATGTCGCACACCATGTATTATTATCCGGATTATTTCTTTAGCTATGCATATAATAATCCTTGTATTAAACTAAACTTCCATAATTTAATATCCAACTTTTAAATTTCTCTTTGAGAAGTGATCTTATATCTTAATGATGACTTGAAACTACACCTTAGCTTCATTTATCATCGAATTTTTAGTTCTGAGGTTACTAATGCATAATATTATGTACATGGCAATAAATCTTAATGTTTAAAAATATGTGCAATTCTGTTAATCAACACATTCTGCCATCTGGATTAACCAACTTTAAATCAACGCTCACCACTTTTCTCTACCTAACAATTACTTCCAACGCTGAAAAAAACTGGAAAAATGACCGCGCCAGGAAAAATCCGCTTTGTCCCACGAATAAGCAGGAAATTCACGGGAAAAGTCAATTACATCAAGATGAGCGAGGTTAATTTTAACAAATGCGGGAGGTCGGTTTTCCGCCGCAAGGACCATGCAATTAGAATGATGGATGAGATAACATACATTTTAAGCTACAATTGGGTGACCGCCATTATCAACTAGCAGTTCATTTGTCTCTCTGAATGTCCTACCAATCCATCGTGTACATATTTATCCTCACCTTCCTCTAGCTCTCCTTCCCCTCTTTCCTCTCTCTCTCTCTCTCTCTGCAAAACTCTCTCCCTCTTTCTCCTCCTCTCCTCCATCGCTCACCTCTCTACCACTTCTTCCTCCACAATACACTCTTACAACTTCTTTCTCGTTGATGTGAGATAGGGATATTTCTGGCTTACAAATCACTAGGAAACGAAACTACGCTGTCTCCCGACTTCTCCATTTCCCTCCCCATTCAACTCTTATCTTCCCCTTCCCCTCCCCTCTTACCACGCCTATTACCTTACATCCTCTCTCACCGCCCCTCCTCCCCGCTCACCTTCCATTTCTCCTGTCTCACCTCCCATTCTCCTCCCTTCACCTTCCCTCTCACCTCCCTTTCTCCTCCCCTCTCACCTTCCTTTCTCCTTCCATCTCACCTCTATTTCTCCTTCCATCTCACCTCCATTTCTCCTCCAATCTCACCTCCCTTTCTCTTCCTCTCGCCTCCATTTCTCCTCCCCTCTCACCTCCCCTACCCATCTCTTCCCCTTCTCCTCACCTTGCTCTCCTCTCTCACTTCCCCTTCTCCACCCCTTGCAGTTTCTCATATCCACTAGTTTCCAGACATTTTCTCCGACAAAATTTCCTCTTTAGACTTGAAAAGGCATTTTATATTTCATTGCATGCAATACCGTGCATACACTGAGAGGGCACAAACGCGAAGTATTTTTTAGAGTTAAACAGAAGCGGCGTAAAAGAGTTTTTTTTTTTAAAAAGAACATTTGTAGAGGTAAGGATGGAAAGGGAGGGGCAAGGTGGAGCTCAGAGAGGGAGGGTGGGTTAACTGCCTCGGCGTGGAGCACTCAGAGGCGCGGGGTTTACTTGCAATTGCTCTCTTTCATTATTTAAACCCACGCTGCTTTCTATTCCCTAATTATTCAGAAGCAGAATTTTTCACTCTGTACTGACTTCTTTCTCCCAACACTCCCCCATCTTCGTTTTCTCCTCTTCTCTTCTTCTTCCCCTCTACTCCCATTGCCCGCCCCTTTCCCTTTGCCCTCCCTCTTTCCCCTTCTTCCTCCCATTTCCTCTTTCCCTTTACCCTCTCCCACTCTCTCTCTTATACCTTCCCCTCTCTCTCTTTCCCCTTCCCTTCATCCCCTTAATTTCCCTCCATTTCTTCCTCCCTTTTTCTCTTCCCTTATCTCGTTCCCCTCTTCCTCCTCTTTCTACTCACCCGCCTCTTTTCCCCTTCTCTCCCGTCTCCTCCCTTCCATTTTATTCCCTCTTCCTCCTCCCCCTCTCCTCTTGCCTCCTTCCTCTTATCTCCTTCTGTAAAGCGAAATAATTTTCGATTCGACTCTGCATCGCCTCGCGTCTCAACTTTCGCACAAGCGATTTCTGTGAGCGCACTTTCCAACCGAACCAAACACAACCTCTTGACTTGGTGACACACCACCTTCTCTTCCTCCGACGCTTTCTCTCCGCCACCCCTCATTCGAGCTCTTTAAAATCGCCTCTCGTTTTGTCTTTTTCTTCCACCCTATCCTTCGTCCTTGGCAATCTTTTTCCTCGCCATGTATTCGCCGCGCCATTGCATTTTAACTCACCTCTTTGGAATCCTGATTCTCTTCCAATTTAAACCTAAAACAAGCCTTCGTTTATTCGGCAAGCTCCGTGAGACACTGAAGATCCTCTGGCTAGGCGTAGGCCTTCGTCTGGAGAAATTTTATAGCTATGAAAAAATTACGAGATAGCGCGCTCGACGAATGGATGTCTAAATTAGTGGATTTTAGAATTATTTCGTGGGTATTGCCATGTTTTAAATTGATATTTTATTTTTAACTGTCATTTTTGCACCTCGTAGCTATTTCCAAAATTTATTTTTTCGTTGAATCACCTGTGAACATGAATTCATCTATGTAAACATCGATATCATATTCAATTGTGGTATTACATACATTGTTCGATATGAATAGATGGATTCGAGGAAGAACTGCCTTCTTTAAAAGGTTCTTTCTTCTAAGTAAACCGTTAGAGGTGTGTTTAAAAGCACTATTTCTTGGTTGTTTAAAGCTATGTACTGTTTCGTTTAGCAAGGTTCAGGAGAAGGTAAAAATACAAAGATATGTACTAGCCTTTTAACTACCCACAAAATATTCTCGTAGGGAATACCGCCGTAGTGACGAGAAATGGAATTACGTGGAGGTTGTATTTACTGTATATTCAAAATTATTTTGTTTAACGTAGCTATTGCGGCATTGTTTACGCAAGTTACTAAAAGCAAACAAGTAATTAATCTCGAAGAATATGAATCTGAAACAACTATTTTAGAAAACTGTGGACGAGAAATCAGCTGTAAAGTTTATGCAAAATCGTGGCATAGTTCTAACTTCAAAGGAATGCGAATCTGGGCACCAGATGACAGTGAAGTACCTACGAAAGGAAAACTCGGTGACGTTGCAGCAGAAGAGGATGTCGCAAGAAAAAGTCGGTAATTGGCTCAACGGTTCAAGGCTACAATGTGAAAAGATAATACACTTCATTTATAGTTGGGCTCACAAGATGTCATCCACTAGATTCTGAGGACGTCAACTGGAAATGAGCAGGAATTTAATGGTGGACTGAAGAAATTATATGCTGGAGGTATGTGTCTGGCGGGTGGAGAAGATGGAAATGAAGAACACAGGATATGGCCAATCCGCGGAGATCAAGGAAAGTTTATTAAAACGGCGCAAAAATAACCCCGGACGAGTTTTGCCACAGCAATGGATGTTTGGAGGCATTTACAGGGAGACCAAGTTCCGGAACGAAGCGCTAGCACCCTGATGCCCATAATCCAGGATAAGATTCTTCAGGAACCATATTCATTTTCGAATCTTGGCAGGCCTACAATGGCATACAGGCTGTCGGTTTTCATCATCATCAGGTGAATCACCGATACAACTTCGTCGATCCACTTCCACAGCATGGAGAACACACGCGAATCATCGATATGACATGGCGAACGGCAAAACTAGGAAACAAGCGTCGTTTCCTCGATTCATGCATGGCGAAATTTATGTGGAGGACCCTACTTAACGACCGTGACTCATTCGATATTATTTTTAAGGATATCGCGAGTTTTGGCGAACAGCAATCTCCAATTTATAATGGGAGACTGTCAAATATCGGGAATTACCGAATATTTTATGAAGTTGTATTGTATGGCTATTGTTATATGCAAATATAAAGTTTTTTCGTTAAATTTTTAACAGATCTTTATTAAAAAAGCAATTTAAAACGGACGAGATAATGCCGAACCCAATCACATCCGATTGGTAGCCGAAGTTTGCCGAGTGTTTAGTGACGTCAGCGAATGCCGCAAACATGTTAGCCGATGTTATCCGTGCCAGAAGCCATTGTGCCGATATTGAAGTAGATGCTTGAAAGACATAATTCTGTTGTTTTCCTCTATACTCCGCCTTAGAGGAAATATTGGTAGAAGTACTGCACCTTCCTGCATTTATTTCGCTTTGTGTTTTGCAAAATGGCATATGAAGGGTTTTGTGTACCCAGATCTTATAATTTGCCCAACGTTGATTCGTACATGTTTTTGCGGTACATTGGAAGTCGTAGGGAGCAGTATTCAGATGTTGAAATGCGTGGAGTGAAAGAGGATATGTTTGTATTACATTTAATTGATAAAACACGTTCGATGTAGCGCTTTTATTTTCAGTTATTGTAATGGTACTATTATTTCGACTGAAACGCAGAAGATATGTAAAAGATAGATTGACGTCTTAAAACAGCTTTCCCATATTCAATGAATAAAACAACTCTAGTTTTATCTAATATTAAAGAATATTTATTTATGTACGAACAATGCTAGATAGTATTTATATTTATATTAAGCTTTTGCTGATTTCCACAAAATATATTAAGTAAAACACGACCAGTTTCGGTGAATAATCACCACCATCTGCCTATACACAATCATCAGGTCAAATATTGACAAATATACAAAATTAATGTGAATAAACTTAGTTTCCGTATGTCTTGTCTATAGGAAATGTGGTGAAGTTTGTTGTTTTAAGTGTCTATCTGCCTTAGGTATTTCCTATACTTGTGAAAAGAAAACCTGTAGAAGTGTTTGTAATAACTGCATGTCTTTTTTTATGTGTCGCGAATTTCATAGTTGCTTTTATGGCTTTTTTCTCCCTTTGAGGTCAATGAGGAAAACTATGTTAGTAATGCTGTTGGATTTGTTAAAGTGGAGAGAGAAGGAAAAATATGTATTGTTAAAGGCAAGATTTACCCTGAACACAATAAGATAAAGAGGTTATGAAGTACGTGTAGTTGTAGATGAAGAAGAGAAATTGGTCACGTTCATGGAGTGTCATGACTGCCCTTATTTACCAAAACATGGTCCTTCAAAATATCATGCTGTCGTGGATATTATGTGAACAGATTTATTAAAATATTTAAATTACAGAACTATCTTAATATGTAACATTTGTAAAAGTATTTGCTTAAAAACTTGGTACTTAAATATATGCTCTGCAGCGGTAATTATTGTTTAGGAAACCCATAGCCCAACGATTTCTGTAAGTTTGATCTTACGTATTTAGAATAGATATATTACATTATGTAGGTTTTGTTAAAATATATATGCTCATCTTTGGAACATAAAAATATAATTTACTCTTTCAACATCGTTCTCCAGAAATATATGCATCATGTCAATGTAATGCAGACATAAGTCATAAACTAAAATACGAAGCAATATAATTACGTACATACATATAACTAGTACTTAGACTAAAATCATCTTCGCACACAAATGCAGTTGTACATTCGGATATATCAGATGCGTATCCCCTCATGGCTTTCAACCACAATATTCTCCGCTTCTTATTTCTTCCCAAGGAGCTCGGTAGCTTGAAGAACAATTTTCTCGGGGTTTTAATCGTTGTATTTAAGCAGTGAGGTACCAGACAATACTTATAACCCTTCTTAAGTTCCATATTCTCCATTTTAGCTACGATATCCGGAAAAGCAACAGGATGAAGTATCAAAACCGCGTGCTTTCAGTAAGGTCGTAAGGCATGCGATGACGTCACGCACCCCTTACTACTCTCTCTCCAACCAGGATGCCGTTTTCGCGGGATATTTAAGAGTTATTTTAAATATTTTTTTGCATAATGAATACGATTTAACAAAAAATGTTCACGGGGAGTAATTAAGTCAATTACAAGAATTTAAAAAAACAATTAAGTATTATGACAGTCCCCCATCTAGTGGGGTTTTGTCATATTAATTCATAATAAAGTGTTACAAGGCTGTTCTATAATGAGGTATTCATTTATTTAAAATCGAAAATGGAATCATAGAAACAAGGGCAGTGTTTTAAAAAACAGTCGAAAGTGAGCGGTGACTTAATAAGTTCTTTTCAACATGTATAGTTAATTTTAGTGATTAAAGTCGCGCGGGACGCCAGCGGCCTCCTGCCTAAACCAACGTCACCCTTTCCATGCAAGCGAAGATCGAGTGCACGAAGCAGAGAAAACGCCGTAAAATGAGAAACACGTATACTGCGTTGTTCCATTTCTCGTCATTACGGCGCCACTCCCTACAAGAAAATTTTGTTGGTAGTTTACAAGTACCGATTTTTTATTGCTTCTGATGATGTTGTGTCGTAATTTTCAAAGCATATCTAGACATGTTTATGTAAATTACGTAAATTTTTACTTTTACTAAAGCAAGCCAGCTGACGCCATTATATAATGGCGTTAGATGACTTGCAGCAATTATTCTCTTATCAAGGAAATATTAATGGCAAAATATCGAAAACGGAGCCTCCAGTTTTAAGCTTCAAGATTATTAAACAAACTCGTCCCTCCCTAACGCTTATAGTCAAAAGAAACGCAGCCTTTATCCTAAATAACTGAAGGAAAATATATATACATACTAGAGGATTTTCTCAAAGGGTGGGGGATCGGATGCATGCAAATCGTCAAGTACCTTTTCAGCTTCATGAAAAACATTTCTATGGCTCTTAGCTTCAATCATGAATACAAAATTAAAATTATTTTCTGAAAGGAATGCATTTGGCCATATTACCTTCACCATGCAGGTAATACGGCCATCAGATGTCTCTTTACCCAAAATAGCAAAATTGGTTATAGAAAGGTAAATGACTATCTCAGGAAATGAATTTATGAAAACAGGAGACTATTCCTCATTAGATTCATCATTTAAGATCACCTCGATTTCTTCTCCCTCACTATCGCTAGATAACACCCTTGTTTTATCAATTAAAGTAGGATTATGTGTACCAGAAGGACCAGGTTTTTCAAGGTTGATCTGAGGTACACTGGAAGCCACTGTTCATCCCGGGAAGGTGATGATGCTTCAGTAACTGTGCTAGGAGAAAATGCCTCATCAGGAATTGCAGAAGAATTAAATGGATAAATTCCAGTTTCTCTCAAAGATTCGATGTTAGTTGGAGTCATGGATTTATCCCAGGGAGCACCAAAACGTTGCTTTTTGATATCCCCATCTTTGTTTTGATGCCAATGCATTCTTTTACTCAACTTAGTGTCGTAAATTCCTTCATGGAATTTGTTATCTCTTGGCTGCCGCGTTAATGGAGAGTTCACCATCATGAACGGCATTCACAGCTTTCACCAAGTTTTCTTCTGGCCATTGTCCCCTTAAATTCTTACTCTGGTATGGTACCATTATGTACACGTAAAAGACGTAAACACTATTAAGATCTAACGAAGGTGTAATGGAGTGCAGGTTATATGGTCATGGTAGGCCATATAACCTGCACTCGACATCATGATTTTGTCAGAGAAAATACAAGGATAATCTAGAAAAATATAAAATCCGATTATATCATAAAAAACTAGAGAAAATATATTACTGAACTTCATCCAGGTAAACTCAGTAAACTGAGTTTTGTGGAGTCCTTACGTTCTTGAAATTAGATTAATGCTGTATTTAGTTGCACTGATACAGAAATGGCATTCAACAGCAAGCAGTGCAGCGCACCTAGCGGATTTAATATTGATCATGGAAAGAACGATAATCTTTATGTCACGATACCACTATCTATCGAAATTCATGTAAACTAGTGGCGTAACAAAGAAGTGGCCATATTAACTACATGGCCATATTACCTTCACTTACCTTACAAGTTATAGTATGCAATGCATTTTATTTAGAAAAAGCGTTTAATTAGTTAAATTTAAAACATGAATACAGTCGTAATGATATAATAATCAGTGGCGAATCTTAAAATTAGTAAAGGAGAGGGTTTAAAATTCATAAATCAATTTAAAAATTTAATCATGAAGGATGCCCATAGAGACTGAAAATATTTCAAAAGGAATGATACAAGGTGATTATGCAGTAACAGCAATAACCGGTCGATCAAACTTGTGCTTAGCGGAAATTTCAGTACTGTTTTTATTTCTACTGTCCACAACTTTGATAATAGCAAATATTTGCATTAATGAAGACCTATAGGATATAAGATATATTTATCAAAAATTGGAAAAAATTCAAGAGGAGACATTCACTACCGGTTGACCAATTTCAACCAAAATTTTATCAGACCTTGAATTACTAAAGACAATCTTAAATATAGCGTTTTGTGCTGACCTAATTATTAATTTTAAATATATTTATATTCAATAGCAAAGAAGATCAACTGCCTCATTCCCTCGGAGCTCATGAACACAAATTTAAAAATTTTTTAAAAGTATGTCTCCACAGTTCATACATAAAATCACAACTTTCCTGGAGGGAGAGAGGTTCGGACCCGATGGACCCTCTCGTGTGTGCGACACTGATACATACACACACACATAATAAATTGCATAGTGTAAAAATTGATACTTCCGCATTTCTTGTTCCTTAACTGCATAGCGAGAGACGGAGGGAGAATAGAATAGAGGAGAGCGAATGAGGGGGAAAAGGGGACTAGAAAAAACGGAAATCTTGAAAAAGTGCAACAACGCGGCCGCTAAAAATTCGCAATTGTTTAAACAAATTTTCAAGGTTTATGTATTTCCGAATGTGCTACGGGGCTAAATTGTTTTTAGATGTAGGATATGTAAAAAAAAACAAATTGGCATTATAGAAATTTTGATATTTTAATTTGTTTGGCAGTTAAAAATTCACAAAGTTTAAACAAATAGGTAAATGTTTAGATACTACGGGACAAGTTAGAAAGCTATAATTTTGAAGTTCTTTAAAGTTTAGTCTATTAAAACGAATAGACATTTCATTGTATCTATGAAATTCTTATTGTGGCCGTTAAAAATTATTTAAATTTAAACAATTATATAAATGTTATTTCACTTCTAAAAGTGCTATAAATTTATAATTTGGCAAAAATGTGTAGCATTATTAACCTAATGTGAAAAAAGTATAATATTGCTAAAATTTTAAAAATTAGTGATTGTTTTACTCCATTATTGTTCCATAAGGAAAAAACGAAAATCGGTCCCGGAGAGAAATTTTTTTAATTAATGAAATATTTACCATGATGAAATATCTCTCTGAAAAATAAATGTTTTTTCAAGGTGAGATGAAATGCTTGCAGTATGCAAGCACCTTCTACTAGTGTATATATATATATATATATATATATATATATATATATATATATATATGTTATATCCTCCTCTGTAAGAAACGTCGATATATAATGATAGTTTACATAGTATGAATTCAGAAATTCTGCACAATTCCAAGACATTTTAGATAATCTTTGAAAATGCTAGACAGTGTGAAATATTTTCCGTTTCGAATTTTTACATAGGCATGGTTTACAATATTAGATAGAGACTATGTTCGAATTGTATATCTGTACGTACATATTTGATCGAGTCGTCCACACTCTTCCCCTTATGTTCCGCGGCCTCCATTCACAACCAAACAGTTTCACACGGAATTCCCAGGGTAGAAGTATTAAATTTTCGTACAGAATATGGCCATCATTGTCTCGAGAAGAGCGCATATAATATTAAAAATGTAAAACTATTCTGAAAAATGTGGGATATGCAACCTTAGATGGCAAATATTATGCAAAAATCCCTTAAGCTACTGAATTCGACGAACAGGACCGTCGACGCAATTACACGACTCAACATTTGCTCACGACACTTCACTTAAAATGCGAGAGCATAAAATACGTTTTAATGAGGAATAATATAAAACTACATAAATTGAACAGAGGAGATAGCGGAGGAATATTTAAAAGGAGGATAATTTAAAAAATAAGAACTAGGATGCAAGAATGAGATTCCAGAAATGGGATCATGCTGAGAGGATAGAGGAAATTGATTTAGAAGGACAAACATCGTAACTGAGACTCGAGCAAAATATGAATTATAGCGACAAAACGGACAAGTAAACCAAATGACTGTGATATTTAAAAGCATAATTATCGGAACTAGATTGTTTACTTCTGAGAGTTTGGCCAATTCCAGCCTCTGCATTTCAATACTCGCTCTTCCTCACCTTCGTTTACATTCTTCTTTTCTTTCCCTGTTTCTCTTCTCCAGTAGTTAGATGAATTCCTTACCTCATCTCCTTCTTTTCTATCTCAAAAGAGCATTAATCAAAATATCTAAAAAATTTCTTTAACTATTTTCACTCAATAGTATTAACCCTGGATGAGTAACTTGGTGTCCAGGCGGACCCTACGGGTAATTTTACTGCTACGATCTTATCTATGCTTAGCTAAAAAGGACAAAGTTCAATCTCCTTGACTTTTATCTTAGTTGTCTGTCTGTATCGTCATAGTGTGCAAATGTTTCTTATCTCAACGGAAGAGAAGATACAAACAATATGGGGTCCATATGGATCCCACCTTACTATATCGTGATTTTTTTAATTTTTACATTAATTATAGTTTTCCACTTATTATTATTAATAACGACTTCCGGTATGTTTGCGTATGTTTACTAACTCTATATCTAGAGTTATGGGATGTTATTGTACTCCACAAGAATTTTTTTTAATTTCATCCCTGGTTTTTTTGCAATAACAATTTCTTTTGTGCACTTCGTACATAAAACTATCCTATACACTCAGTTATGAGGCATAGTACGTTATTCTAAGTGGATATTTATGTTTTTTGTGAATGTTGGGGTTAGTTTTTCTCTCATATATATTTTTGCACTGTCTTGAGGTTTATTAGCAGGATCCTAGGTGTAGAAGAGTCCCCTCCAAGACCGGTCGCCGCGGCAGAGCGTCGGACACATAAGGGAAGATGTTACCTTTGCCTCAAAACAAAGGATCGCAAAACAAAGACTTTGTGTGAAATTTGTTGCAAACATATATGTGAGGAACACAAAAAAGCAGTTTTTTTACTTTTTTAGTGAAAAATTATTTTGTAATTTATTTGCAATAAAAAATACAGTATGGCGAAAAAATATTTTTATTAAGATCCAGTTTTTTTTAATTAATAAGTTCAGAAACGCTGCATAAGTGCATAGCTTATTGATAACAAAGATAATTCTTTCTAGTTTTATTCATTCGATTTTGAATGATGAAATATTTTCCTATGTCGATACTATTCTAATAAATAATTTATGGTAAACATTTATTAATTTCCACTTTCGAGAAAACCAACAATCAGAAATGCCACCTAAGCAACTACTTATAGGCGTATCAATGACAACACTCACGTGGAATTTAATATAGGACACTTACATAAAGGGAATGTTCTAATTGGTCGGTATAGATCAAAATGAAATTTCTTCGAAGACTTTAAATGCAGTCCTCACCGTTTACGCAATTAATGCGTTCCTGAGAACCGTTGTGTAAACCGAAACCGATTTTTTCCTTATTCACCGATAGGTGTCAATGAGCTCAAACGGCATAAAATCGATCTACGTGGAGTATTAAATTATAGTTCTAAAAATGTATTAAATGATACTTCCCATAATTTTCTGTTTTTAAATAAATTTAAATAAGGATTAATCGGACGTTTTAAAAACATCCATACTTGGGATACACCGAAAACATGTATCTATACAATGTTTGCATATATTGTATTCAGATGTGAACTGGCCTTAAGGCCTCGCTTAAACAGAAACGAGTCGCGCAAACTCCAACCATTGCACTAATCTAAAACGGCGCGTAAAGCAAAACCGTGTAAACTGAAATCACGTAAACTGCGGGAGTGGTGTACCATAAATACCAATCAAATGAGGTAAGAGAAGTGGTGAGAAAAAATCTTTCCCCCTGTTTGTGTTAAAAGAAGGAATATTTCTGGTCTAAAAATTAGAGAGGTCATGAAAGACAGTAGTTTCAACAAGAATGAAATGGCAAATGAAGCCAAAACATGCTGGTTTATTACTATCGGATAGTGATAATGAAAGCACAAATACGAATTAAAAATAAATTACATCGTAGTAACAGTATAGACGCATTTTGATGCATCTACTAGGTGAAATACAATTTTTATTTTTCTCTAAAATTGTGGTTGCAATTTGAAGGTTATGTTCGTAATCAGCACAAAAAACTATCAGAGGAACTTATTTTCATAGAAGAATGAAATGTTATTGATATGTTGTTTAGAGACATCAGTGATCACAGGCATTCTTACTAAAATTTCTCTATTTTCTGCGTGAATGAAAAGAATAATGGTTTACTTACTAAGAATACATTTTAAAATCCCTTCAAACATCTTATGTTTAAAAAGGATTCATTATTTTAAAAAAATAACTGAATTTTTATATCGAAGCTGTAATACAACACTTAAGCAACCAAACCTGCTATATAATTGAATTTAATGCAGCAAATATTACTATCCTTCATGCTTAAATTTGTGGGTTAAAAGACACAATCAGCAACCGAAAACATGTCGATGACATTATTTTTTCTAAAATAGTACACAATGAATAACACTTTTTGTCTAACAAACTTCTTGTTACATTTTACATTTTATAACTATAGGAAGTAATTTTTAAATAAAGTACGCTCAAACGCTCTATAAAATTATTAACCTATAAAGTGAACTTCTATTCAAACATTATGACATCTCTCGCTACAGATAAGTTAGTCTTTAAATTATACTCTAAGAATGCTAAGATCTATAGAAAACGCTGCCTACCTATTATCTCACTCCGAAGACCGTGTTAAACATTTCGCCAAAATCTCATCCCTATTCACCCTACCATTTCGCTTCTTTCTTTTTAACTTCACCGTCGTATGCAAGATAAATTATTTGTGAGCGTAACATTGTCAGCTGAAACATGTTTGCTATAGCGTTAGAAGAGATGTCGCGGAGGTATCCAACGCGTAAACAATCTTCAACGCTGTCATGGCAACTAGGTATCTCGTGGTCAATGGTAGCAAAAACACTCATTTTTGCGAAATGCATGCGCATTTTTTGTACCTATTCATAGTGGATAATAATGTCATTACTTAGAAAAGCCACTTAAAATATTTTGAACTTACGTCTAACAGCTGAATTCAAATCACCAGTTTCACATTTTGGAGAATAAAACCTGTTTTTAAGGCGTATTATCATATCCAAATATATTAGAGCACACACTCACAAGTTCTGCTGTCCACAAAAATATTTTCATAAAAATAATAACAAATAATAAAAAAAGATCAAACCCAATATGATGGACTAAGTCATTCTGGAGAACGTTATTTACTTCAGGCAGCCAATCGCTTTCCATTTATTTCAATTAAATTATAATCCATAACATCCCTCATTATCTCAATCATCCAGTTGGCAATATTCAACTTCCTCACTACGATATAGCCACTTCGTATGGAACGATAGTTTTGCAAAAGTCGAGTCCAGTGGGAAAAACCGAAATACGATCAAGTTGTTATTTAAAAATGAAACTATCAAACGTATAGAGAAACATGCGAGCATATACAGAAATTGTAGAGAGAGAAATAGAGAGATAGGGAAAATCAGGGAATGAATAATGGAGAGAAGAGAGGGATAGAAAAATGGGGATAGATGGATCAGGAAAGAACGACAGTCGAGGGAAGGAGGCGGGAGAGGGAGGAAGGTGGGAGAGGAAGGAATATGGGAGGGGGAGAGTTTGGGGTGCGATTTAAGCTCGTAAACATCTCCTTCCATTTCCGTCTCACACATCCCGCCATTCCACGTGAAGGCATGAAGGCTACATATCAAAGAGGCACTCTAAACAGTTTCAAAAACATAAGTGCTATCGCTGAACACCAATATTTCCTCTCTGCTTCCCCTACCAGCAGCCTATACAAAGACACTGCCTTCCTTCCGACTCCTCCTTGAAAAAAAGCGTGATTTATGACCGCGATAAACGGCGCGCCATTAAATATTCCGCGACCCCCGTCATGCCTCAAAAGCTTTTCCCGCACTCAACCTCTTCCCCATACGCTCTTCACTCCACCACCTCTCTCCCCCACCCACTCCTTCTCCCCCCCTCTCCTCCTCCAACCCCGTCCCTGCATCCCTGTCTGCCCCAGGCACGTCGGTCTCTAATTAGGATATACATTCTCTACGCCCGTTGCTCTTGCTGCTACGGTGCGAAGCATCTGATGCAATCCGAAGTCGATTACGACACTGACATACATGAATAGTATTTTAAAAGGATAACATATGAAGAATGTACTGCTTGTTCACTTTGCCTAACTAATGCAGATTTCTCTGGATGAATTCCGAATCAGCCTAGAAAAATACACCGGAAATCAAGGATCAATCTACGAAAGCAGGTACAAATTTCATCGCCATAATTATTCTACCGTAGACATCCGTGATTGATTAAACCCGGTTCCTGTTATCACAATCAACTTAATGTCTTTGTATACCTCTTTACTCTTCGAGTTATTTAGAATCGGGAGCCGTCTCCTTTCCCTTTATCCATACAGTTTTCTTTCTATCTGTCATCAGGTAATTCCTGATCTACTTAACCTTCCTGCAATCTGTACAATCGATCGATTTTCCTCTATTCTTCATAGTACTTCGCTTTTTTTCTCTGTCCATTTTTTCTTCGGCATTTTCCAATATTTCGAAACTACCCAAACTTTTTATATGATTTTTTACGAAATGTTTGTTTCCGTTCCATAATAGATGATACTACTTACATAGCATTTTATCAATGCCTGCCATGTGTCTCCGTTTATTTTATCCGTTAATAGAAATGTGAGTATAAGTAATATTTAATATACATGTAATTAACCTTTAATGTACATGTTATGTATATGTATGCAGCTTCTTTCATAATAAAATAATTTCTCCAAGCTAAGAATCAGCTATGTTAAATTTATGACGAACCTCACGCAGGCAATTCCTTATGGTCGTTCTAGAGCTGCCCCTGAATTCGCATCTACGGTTAAATCTCTTTAAGGGTTTCTCGGTATTTTGAAAATATTTAGTTGAGAAGCACATTTCTAAATTGTCTAATATGTCAGCGTTTCTCAACCGGTGAGCCGCGAAAAATTTGAAAGAAATTAGGTGAGCTATCAATATTTGATTGTCACAAAAGTAAAACAAAAACTTTCTGTAAAAAGCAAACCTAATACATAACTTATGAAAATTTTAATATATGTACTTGCTTTTTGTTTTATAATTAACCAGCTATATTTAATCAATACTATAGTATTTTTCCTGCCTTTATATACACGTATTGATATATAGGTAGGACACGGAATATTCACTGCAGTTGAGGAGGACCACTGATATTTTCCTGTAGCTTACTTAAGCTATATATATACTTAGGCCACATTACCAAAAAGGTTTAGAAACACAAAAACTCCGTATCCATTCTTTATACAGAAAAACAATTTAATAGGTAAGTGCAATATAAATTCAGCCATTAAAATGCATTAAATAATATTTTAATGATAAACACATTGCCTTTTCTTTGATAACCAGAACTCTATATTACGCATTAAAGAAATTTCGTAATTTATGGAGGAAAATAAAATTTTTGCAACTTACCAATGTTAAATGTCAAATATTGTGCACATACATAAATGTTGCCACTGTACACAAAAATTAAAATACTGCTCTGTTCTTTGCAACGGTAGGCAATTTTAATGCAATGAAATAGGTAAATTTTTATCGCGATTGTGAAAAAAGTATTTTAAGTTTGGAAATAAGGAAGAATAATATTGTTAATTTTGTCATCCACATATTTCACTTCAAACAGAAATTTAATCCTAAATTTCTATCATATTTCTGAATGAAAAACATCGTTATCTACTTAACAGACAATAAAATTGCCTTATCGGATTACAAAACAATTTTTGCTCTTTTATGGGAAAAAGAAATAGAAAACTCGTGTTAATAAAATGGAGGGAAGATACGGCCCGGAACCGAAACGTTCCACTTTTCAGGGACTTCCGATCTTGTTAAGAGGTCAACAAAGCTTTTAATGCGAAGCGCGTATAAGGAGTTAAAATCACGGAGACATCTCCAACGTTAATGCGATCCCCAACTACTTATGATAATATTTTGTTTATGTTACGTATAATACACATATTTAAAACAATAATACATCATTTTGAGCTTGCGTATTAGCGTCGTTCAGATCAAATCATTGTTGCTCAAATTATTCACTGCGGTCTCCCATATGAAAATGAGTTGACAAAGGCCAAAGGACATAATCTCTGCACGAGACGGGTACTGCTCGCCAAGATATAGAAAGCGCTTTTTAGTATAATACGCTTCAGGCGTGCTCAAAATTTCGATTTTTAATTTCAGCTGGAAGTGTCCGAAAAGCACAACATGCGGGCATTGAGCATCAAATTTACAGATAAATAGATATTTTTCAATGCTCATCAGATGAGCTGCTCGAATTAGACGATTCGATTCAGAATTCATTTTTAAAGTTATGTAGGTCAATTAAAAATTGAAAATATCCGTAATCAAATTCGAGAGTTTGAAAAAGTTTTTCGCGCAGATGTGTGAGAATCTATCAGATATTCATTCAATTGGTACTCCAATCGTTGTCATTCATCGTACTTAAAACAATACTTTCACATCTTAGATGTCTTTAAAACGAGCTTCGACGGTCTCGCACTTTATCTCAAACGAATTTGGTTTAATCTTGTATTTCACTCATCTCTATAAGACCTCGCTGTAAATTCGCACACTTCACTCCTCCCTTCACTTCGACACTTTAACTCCGCGCTTGAAATTATCTCCCGACAATTTCTGATTGTCACTCGTCTCTCTAACCGCACCAATCCGCATCCCTCTCCCAACTGCTCCTCCCATCCCTATACCAACTCCTCTCTCACCATACTCCCACCCCCTCCCACCATTTCGCACCCCTCTCCCACCCCATCCTACCCTCCTGTCATTTCCCCTCCTAAAGTCAACCACAGTCTCCTGTAACACAACATTCCTCTTTGCCAATTTTAATCCCAAATCATTCCAATTCCAGGGAAAAACTTCCTTTACAAACCAACCATTAAACACTTTATCGCAGAGAGACCTGGTGTGACCTTCAATAATGGTTGTTAACCCATAAATCAGCACGTGGCCAGAGTTTTTTTCCACGATCCCAAAATATTGGGAGAAACTTTATAATATTATTTTCACATAGATGAATTGCGAAGTACATCTCAATGATTTCTTGTTATTTTTCGTGTTTAACCGCTTCCGTGTTATCACTTGTTGAAATTGATCATAAGATCTAGGCAGGCATTAGGTGGAAAGTAGAGAATAATTTTAAAACAAAAGAAAAATTCTGCCATGACCAAGAACAGAACTCGTGTCTTCCCCTTGACGGTCGAATATTCGACCACTGAACTACCGTAGCAGACTAATTTTCCTGTTTCTGAACGCAGAAATAAGAAAACCATCCGCGTTCATAAACAGGAATATTAGTCTTTCACGCTATTTCAGTGATAGAATATCAAGCGGAAATCCCGGGTTCGAATGAAAGAATTTTTCTCCTGTTATAAAATTATTTCCAACTTGTTGAAAGTAGAGTTAAATAAATTGCCCGCACCATATCAATGTCTTGATAAAAATATTCTGAAAGTGCGCTAGAATAGATCCAATACGGCAAAATAATCTCAACATCACCGGAATGAAAATCCGATATCTTACTCTTCCGAGTCGTTCGAACCTAATTTGTCCCTCATCCCTTGTCCATTGGTGTTTGGCCTCTTACCTTCCTCTGCAGTAATTTTTGTGTCCAACTCTAATGTTGTTATATTTTAATGAGAGCAATGTGCCGAGTGAAAGCCTTTTTCCAGTGACGTCATTAATTTTCAATCGCAATTAGGAAACATCCCTGCATTTTTATTCTTCAATTAAGGAAGATAATTATATTTCCCTCTGCCATTCTTTTTTACAACCTCCAGATACCAGAATAGATACTGTAACTTTATCTGACAGACATTATCTAGTGTGTCCTTGGCAGTAATGCCTACCACAAGCATCAGTTTTGGTTTGAAAAGGAATGTTGTTTAACCGTAAATAACAAAACTGACAATCCAAGGAAGAGAGGGAGGAGTTGGAGTGAGAGGAGCGAGAGAGGTAGGATGGGGAGGATGGAGGAGGATGGGAGAGAATGGGAGAGGATGGAGAGTGTGGAGAGTGGGAGGTGGAGGGCGAGGAGGGTGAGGCGGAGGAGAATGAAGGAGAGAGAGGAAGGGAAAAGGAGAAGTAAGAGAAGGAATGGGAAAGAGAAGAGGGGAGAGGGAGGTGGGGAAGAGGGAGATTGGGGAGAGGGAGGTTGGAGAGAGGGAGGTGGGGGAGAGGGAGGTTGGGGAGAGGGAGATGGGGAGAGGGAGATGGGGAGAGGGAGGTGGGGGAGAGGGAGGATGGGGAGAGGGAGGTGGGGAGAGGGAGGTGGGGAGAGGGAGGTGGGAGAGGGAGGTGGGGAGAGGGAGGTGGGGAGAGGGAGGTTGGGAGAGGGAGGTGGGGAGAGGGAGGTGGGGAGAGGGAGGTGGGGAGAGGGAGGTGGGGGAGAGGGAGGTGGGAGAGAGATAGATAGATAGATAATCGTCTTTATTCGGGCGAAATTTAGACCATAAGGTCCATTCTTACATTTAACCCTTCGTCAATATAATAAATATAAGAAATGGTAAAGTAAGATATTACAATACGCATTACATAAACAGTATATACCTAAATCATACAGAGTAAAAAATATATATATAAAATTGAAGACAGATTAGAGATTGTGGGGAAAACCTAGGTAAAACAGGCATGTCCTCCCTAGTAAAACCCACGCAGGAAAACACCCACTGAGAAGGGGGGGGTGAAAAACCCTAGATATTGTGCATATGATAAATAATAATACAACATTAAATAGAAAGGAGTATGTACAGTGAATGTTCGTATATACAGCATCGTTGTATCCCGTCATAAAAATAAAATAAAATAAAATAAATACATATATAGGTAATATCGTAATGCAAACCAAGAAATATAATACAATAAATAGGCAGAATAAGATGAAATATACTTGAAATATATACAATGAATATAGAGATTGTTGTTGGATCATGCATAACATAAAAAAGAAGGAAATGATATAAAATTACACATATGATATAAAACAATACATAATAATATAAAGTAATACGAAATAGTATAAAACAATACAAAATGATATAAAACAGTATAAAATAGTATGAAACAATACAAAATGATATAAAACAGTATAAAATAGTATGGAACAATACAGAATGATATAAAACCATGAGAATTAGTATAAACACTATAACTTTGTAGACACCAGACAATGAAAAGGTAACAGTCGAAGGAGGCGTACATTTTGAGACATCGATAACCTGCGAAGAAATTAATTAATGTTCATTAAGTAAGGAAGAGTGAAGGCAGCCGTCTTGCAATATTTAAGAAGAATATGTTAAAGCTGACCTGAATTTTGGGCAGAGAACAGCAATTTAAAGTATTTATGTTTGAATATGTGGAGAGATGTTGCGTTTTGGAGGTCAGTAGGTAGGGCGCTCCAAAGTCTACAAGCTGTAACATGGAAGGATTTATTATAAATTTCCGTCCTGTGATGTGGGATCAGAAAGAGATTGGTGCCCCTAGGCGTTGTGTACAGAGTTCATTTGGGAAAATTTGGAGTTCAGATACTGTGGGTTTTGAAGAGTTATAATTCGGTAAAATAACGAGAGGAGGTGAAGACGTCTACGAGCTTCAGTGCGAAGCCAGCCTAACGTATATAGAGGGATGTGGGGGAGGTGGAGGAGGAAGAAAACAGATAATTATATTGGTCCAAATTTGTTGGCTAAGAAGACAGGAAACTGTACTCCCCGTAATGATAAAAACCAGCCCGAAATGATATTCAGAATCAACCGAAGAATTGAGAAGAGCAAGAATAAAGATGAGCCTAATGGAAGGAGAGGAAGGCGTTAAATGCGAAAGGTGGAGGATGTAGAGTGTGATCGGATGGTCGGCGTGGACGGAAGACATCAAGAGATGCGTTGGCTTTGAGGGAAAGGTAACCCCGAAAGTGAGAAATTTCATTAATTTGCGAAGGAAGGAAACGAGGTTTGCGAGATGAACGGTTCGAAAAGGAGAGATTGGAGGAATGGGGTGTACTTTGCATGAAGAGGTCATGGGAATGGGCGAGAAAAGGCACAAAAGGGACTACTTATGAGTTTATTTGGAATGGAAAGGAGTGTAAGAAGTACAGAAGAGAAAAAGGAATGTGCGAGGGAATAGAGAAAGAGGAGAGTTTAGGAGTCATCAAAATACGGGAGAAAATGCCATAAAGAGAGATAGTGAGCGGAGTCATTCTAGGCAAAGGCATTCGGTAAAAGAATTACATCTTCGTCTGGTTGAATCGAGTCACGGGTAAACGATTTGAGAAATATTGTATTCATTGATGATTGATGGTGATATAACAAAACAATATTTGTGCAATATCTTAAAGTAAATCGGTACTTATTTATAAACGAACCCTTGGTTCGCTTTCAAGAAAATTTTATGGGAACTGTTAAAAATTTCCGTTCTGGTATCTTTTCACTTATACAAGCGCATTTTTCAATGTGACTCAAAGGGAATAATATAATCGGTTTATGTTGCAATATACAATTTGCGACTGTAAAGCGTGCTCCATTCTCCAATCAAATTGTTTTCTAACAACTCCTTTGGAGTAGGGATGGTTCAGGCGTAAAAGGAAAAAAGTGAACAGGATTCTGCGATATATATATATATATATATATATATATATATATATATATATATATATATATATATATATATTTAAAACATGAAAAAATAGCCACGTAACTGTTTTACGAGAGAAAAATTGCCCTAAGCGGTGAATCGTCCATAGAAAACTATAGATAAAAAAGAAAAATGTGCATCTGGCCTTCTCGACCGTTTCATGGCCATCAAGAGTTATTTATTTATTAGTTGCATTCCAGCCACTTTTCGGAAAACATAAAAATCATCAATAATTAAATTAGTTTCGGTATAAATTCTCAAATCAGTGATATGAAACAGAAACGCATTAATAGACCAGCCATACAAATAATTTGAAAATAAAATAAAATTATAAAAAATTTTCTCAAACTAACACACAGACCTTTTTAACCAAAACATTTTAAATCCCAATAGAATGAATCTTCTTGTGTGAGCAGACTTTTCCTCGGAAATTTGATAAACTTATCTTGTCCATGAGTAAAAGACTTCTGTAGTTAAAAAATATTTAAGAAAAACTTTGGATTTCTGTTTGATGTTTATAGCTTAAAAATCGAAAGTAATGCAGAATTGCTAAAAATGTAAATATTTTTCATTGGTGCAGTCTGATTTACAATGACAGCTGAAAGTAATGCAAGGCTTTATACGGGTGCTCATAAAGTCCTTCTGCATTTTTAAACTTTAATAACCTGGGTTGAATTTATAATTAAAACAATCTGTAAAATGCATTCGAAAGATTATTTATTCTAGTTTTAGAGTGTTTAACCTTGTGTTTGTTAAGATTCAACTTAGCCACCAACATTTTGGACACAAAGCCGGTTTAGGAGTTCCATGAAAACATTCTCGAGTTGTGTTTCAGTTATGGTATTAATTGCACCTGTTATTCTACTACGGAGGTCGTCTAAAGATCGCGGTTTTGAGGAGTAGACTACAGTTTTAACATGCCCCCATAGGAAAAAGTCCAACGGGGACAAATCGGGTGAGCGAGCTGACCAAGCAATTAGGACACCTCTGGCGACCCATTTGTCTTGGAAGACATCATTTAAAAAGAGTCGAACATTACAAGCAAAGTGGCAAGGTGCTCCATCTTGCTGAAAAAAGATGTTGTCTACAAGTCCTAATTGTCTCAGTTTGGAAATAAAATAATTCTGTAGCATTGCCAGATAACTTTCACCATTAACTACCGCTCCTTCAAAAAAGAAAGGGCCAATTACACGTGTTTTTCCTAGGGTGCACCAGACATTGACTTTAGGGTAGTCTCGTTCATGCTGCCCGATTTCTTGAGGTTTCTCCGTCTCTCAATTATGGCGGTTGACTTTACCACTTCATTTTTGAAAACTTCATTTTCTAAAACATTAAGTTCTTATAGAAATTTATCGCCACACACAATCGTCACCTTAGGGGTGACGAAAGTACAATTAATGGCCATGACCGTATGAGAGAGGTGAGATAAAGGGTCCAGCTGACGCAGTGATTTACTATTGTTTTCAAATGATACTCTTCGTCCGAATATCGCCTTTTTATACGAATCAGTCACTCTTTGTTAATCCTCACACTGTTAAATAGTGCCGCCAAAAGTAACATATGCCTGATGTCTAAGACCGACATTGTTCTTATAAAGTTAGTCTAATTACTTTATTTTCACATTCATAGTGTGTAACTGTAACATTTCCAATATCCTCCTCTCTTTTTGTTCTCAATTTCTGCCACGCCCACCGAAACGCTATCACTCAAAAAGACCTCTTCCTCGAATAAATAGAGCGATGGCGTTGGGCATCTCAACATACTCCCAAATGCACTAATAAACATGCTATGCAATCATTTCATTTGGTGGTACTTGTCCTCCACAGGAGAAAGCTGTCAATGCCACTCCGATTCCGAATCTAGGAAACACGGTACATTCTCGCCAATGTTGGACCATTTCGATAACTCCCGTCTCCCCACTAGAATTTAGAAAAATTATGTCGTTCGCCTTTCCGCAGGTTCTCGTAACCGTTTTGGTTTCTCCAAAGTTGCTATCTCGCGAATTCAAGAGCCATCCATAGCAAAATTATTTTTGCAATAAAAAGTTCCTCTCAACTCCTTCCTCCTTCCAAAAGTTAAATACCAGAATTAGAGCGGAAGAGGAAAGTTTCTAGAATTCAGTCCAGTCTCTAGAATTCCGTAAAAATATGTGCTGTTTCGGCGAAAGGCAATGAATATGGCTCACCTATAGATTATATGATAGCGAAGGGAAAATAGAGATGGTTATGGTGAAGATTAAGTAGAAATGCCGAGAAGGAGGAGCCGTTCTGACAAAAAGAGTGGGAAAGGGGGAGAGATGGAGAGGGGGCAGGAGATGGGGAGCAAGAGAGGAGGCAGGAGAGGGGGCAGGAGAAGGGGCGGAAGAGGGAGCGACAGAGGGAGCGGCAGAGGGGGTGGCAGAGGGGGTGGCAGAGGGGGTGGGAGAGGAAGCGGGAGAGGGGGCGTGAGAGGGGATAGGAGAGGGGGATAGAGGGGGAGGCGAAGACGAGAAGGATAGAGGAGAATCGCAGGGACAGGAGGCGGGGAAGAGATAGGGGGCGAAAGAAGAAAGGGAGGGGGAGAAGAGGAGTAGCCGGCGGAACAAAGAGGGAGGGGGAAGAGGGTGGATGTAGGCGAAAATATGAAGATGGGGCAAAGAGGGTGGCCAAGCGGAGGGAAGCCGAGGGCGTTGTTGTGTCGGTCGGCATGGCGCTGCTAATGAGCACTCGTGTCTTTTGGTCCCTCAGCCCGTGTGGGTGCTTATGCTGCCCAACTCGACGCGAAGGACGGATGGGGAAAGGGAAGGGGCGGGGTATATTCGTCCTCGTTGCTAATTACCGAAAGATTTGTTTCGCGTCCTTAGTTAGGGTGCTCCTATGGGCGGCGTACGTGCGCTGTCTTTCTCGGAAGGAGCGATGGGAATGGATGGGAACGCAAACTCGTGAAACCCAATTAATGGAATCAAACGTATCTTCCACCACGAAGATACGGGCGAACTTATGATTGGTCCAATTGTTTTTTGGGCATCTCATTGATTTACGTACTATCTGGTAGTACCTGATTACTGTGTTCCATATAGTTATTTGAAGTTTATTCTTATCTCGATGCTTCATATTTGAATTATTTTAAGCCATTATGTCATATCGAACTTATCATTTGTAATTTCAACTAATTGAGAACATTGTCGTAGTGTAATCTTTACTCAGTTATTTTTTCTTCCTCCACGCAAAAGCTTAAATCTCTTAAATTTAATTAAGTATCCTCGTAAAAGTTCCATTCAAACACATACCTATGTGTGCATGCAAAAAAATTTTTGCAACTGAATACGTTTTGTAGCACCAAGAGTAAATTCTCTCTCTTCGGCGTGAGGTTGTTGCGATTGTTCTTAAAGGATGGAAGATGCGAGGGAAGGATATGAGTCTTTCATATATTTAAAGAGGCATATGAAGGAGTCCGTAAGAGGCAGGAGCTCTGGCAGGGAAAGAAGTGCATATGAGATACAGAATACAAAAATTATTGTTAGTTTAATTTAACATAGAGCCCTTTCTTTTCAATAGAATATCTAGGAATAGAATCGGAAGGGTGTTCATTGGAAATTCCATCTTTTGTAAATTGGAAATTATAATGATTACCTTTCAGGTTATTCCAGAGATTATCCTCATTATTTTCCATTTCTTAAATCAACTAATTTGTAATAGGCATGTCCAAATTTATCCTCCAACGAGTTTCCTAATGATGCATCTCCGGAAAATGAATTTATTTAAGGTGAGCAATGGGTGTAATTTGAGTGACATAATTGAATATTTTGTTTAAAATGAATGATAAACTTTACTTTTATATTTAAAACGATTGGCGCCTATTATTAATTTAAAAAACAACTTCAAAGTATAGGTCCAATACTACATCAACTTGACCAAAATCAAAGAAGCAAATCAAACTTCAGTGGAAAATCGCTAAAAGCAGGTGTGCAGGCGGCTGTCATGAAAACACTACCTAGCACAACATGAATCACTTTGGCTGTCAACGAGTTTTTGGAAGTTCTTTCTTCAAATGGATTTCTGCAATTAAATAGAAATACTCACGCGTTTATCAATTGCTTCTGGAGAAAGGCTTGCGTATTAAATTCTTTGAATAAATATATGCGTACATTTGTGGTCACGTCAAATTTTTGGGCATGTATGGAGATGTGGATGAGCAGATTAAATGTGCATCCGATTTATTAGAGCCATTGGCTCTAAACAAAGATTTTTATACTGTTAAATTTAGGATTGATTCCAGATTCCGATACCCTAAATTAAGCACGTCTGCCTTAACATTGCTATGTATGCCAACAGGTCCCTGTGATTTTGAGCAATCATTTAGCCATTTACGTCATTTGCGAATGCCAGAATAGGAATAACCTAAGAAATATTGTGCATATAGATGTTTTTGTATGTGAATCTTAAAAATAAAAGCTGAAATAAAAACTTAATTTTTTAAAATTGGTTTTTCATTTAAATTCCATTATACGCGTTTTAAAAAACAACAATAAAGCCTATAATTTCCCTTCTAATAAACTTTTTTTAAACTAAAAAAATCCATACCCAAATTATAAGCAAGAGAGTGAGGGGAAGGAAGAAGAGGTAGGCGCACGAGTGAAAGGTCTTAGTGGAGAATGAGAGGCGAGTGATCGGTGTCGAGTTTACCGAGAAGGATTAATGTAAGGTAGGAGGAGAATAGCCGAGGAGTGATTTAGAAAGCGAGGAGGTGGGAAGTGACCTCGAGGGACAGCAAGATGGCGGTCGAGATAGGAAAGAGAAGAAAAGAGCAGAATAGAGTGGTAATAAAGATATGTTCGTTTAATAGTTTCCATCTTTGTTATTAGAGGTGGTGTGAAATTTCGATTTATCTAGAACAGGATTTCCCAGATTTTGTGAAGCCACGGAGCCTATATATTTAAATATTTTTTCTTCCGGAATCCTAGCAGAGAGCTTGTAAACCGTATGACAACAAAATAAAATTTGTATTAAATGTAATTTTTATAGATGAAGAATTTTGCAGTATACAGTTATTTTAAATTCACAGTTTAGAAAGTAATAATAAATAATGGTTATTTATTTTAAGTCCGTATTTTTCGGAAAATTTAAAAATTTTACTTAAAAATTTTTTCAGTGATTTCAACGTGATTGATTTTCCTTGGACAGTAGTTCGATATCTGGAGCGATCGTTTATAATTGCAAGCGCATATCATCTTCTGCATTGAGCCTATTCCTCCATTTGATTTTTGCAGTTACATATAGAGAGAGGGATCCCTCATATATTTATGTTTTTGCAAAAAGCGTAAGATATATCGAAGCACGAATGGTAACGTCTGGATATTCTGTTAAAAGCTCGATACAGAAATTCGAAATTCCCATTTTATAAAACTTGGTTTTGAATGTGAAATCGGTTAAAATATCTAATAGTTGTTTTTTTCTTTTAAGGATAATTCAGGTACACATCCAGATGCAAAAAAAGGATTTTGAAGGCAATTTAAAGTTTCTGTTGGAGGCGGAAAATATTCTCTAATTGTTGTACACAGGCTAAATAAGTGTTGAATCATCGAATTTCCGGCTCTTTCATCGAGAAAAAAATTACGTTAACATGAAATAATGGAGAGAAACACGCTCACTTCCAAGAATTTCACGAAAATCCATTAAGCCTTCGCGGAATCCTGAGAGTTCGCGGAATCCTGGGAGTTTGCGGAATACAGGTTGGGAAACCCTGCTCTGGAATATTAAGCCTATGTCTATTATTTAATGTGAGGGGGATTTTGGGGATAAAGTTGGAATTGTTTCCATTTTCCAGAAGGCGCTTTGCAAAGTTTTAAATGGAGGAATCGTTTTCAAAACTGCTTTTGTGTTTTTGGCTTTGGTGGTGAAATTTAGTCGGGTTCGTCCAATGTAGAGCGCATTGCAATCGTTACACTCAGGCTTATAATCAGCGGATTAGCAAAATTTGTTCGTTTTATCTTTTCCGTTGCATGGAAGTTTCTGAATGGTGAGACCGTAGTAAAATACTAGTTTAAAATCATCCTTCTGAAGTCGATTGGCAATTTTATGGAATACTTTCTCGATAACACTAAATTTTCTCAGCGAATTATATTTATTTTGGTTGTTGTTGTTGCTTAATACGATGAAAAATTTTATTTTTAATGTTATATTTTCTTTAGACTTATGAGTTTTATAACTTTCAATATTGCACACATTAATTTTCAATATTTTGGTAGAAGACGCAAAATGGGTTTCAATGGAACGCTTACTGCTCGTTTTTTAACATAAACAAAGAACTAATTTTTTTTGAAAGTGCTGAAATTGAGTTCCGAAATATGTCAGAGTTATAATAAAGAGTGCACTAAGAATTCATCAAAATTGAAAACATCTGATCTATTACAAGAGAGATAACGGTTACCGCATCAGTGCGACACTGAAACGACTATTCTCACGAAAAAGTGAGAGTAAGAGAGAGAGAGGGTGGAAGTGCTAAAGTACCAGCTAATAAAGTGGAGGGAGTGGAGAGAAGACAGCCATAGGAACCTAAAGACTCAATGAGAGAAAGTGAAGGGAAGCGAGTATATACACACGGCCACTCCAATTGGGCAGCACTTCATTCCTAAAGACGCACGCTGCAACGCGTGCGAAACGTCGAGCATCAACCACGTTCTCAAAGAAGCGATACCCGAAAGTCAGCAATCAAGACCTCTGCAAAAACCTTCCTCTAAAACGTATAAATAAGGTGTTTGTTCTTCGATAAACATAAAACTTAGAATCGATATGTTAACTGTTTTATGAACGATATGAAATAGGGATAGGATAAAATTTAGTGAGATATCCGGAGAGGTTTTATCAAAATTTGACACCTTCTCGTGCAGGAGTATTTAACATTGGGAGCAGTTACGCTTGAAAGCTCACTAACAGCTTTGAGGAAGCATTATAGCATCATTTTCTGAAAGAGTTTTCTTTCGAGAAACTTAACGCTGGCGAAGATTACGAAAAGGTTTGGTGCTAAGTTCTTACGCGGAATCGTAAAAAGTTATTTTTGCTCCTTTTACCGTCCTCCCAACACAAGGAGTGGAGAACATAAGAGAACTCACAATCAGTCGAGTATTTCAGTTGGTTACTTGAAGAAAAGCCGATCCAGTGATTATCCTTGGAAGAGATTTTAATTTTGCATTCACCGATTGGAAATCTGCAAATCAGGTTAGTGGCGGGAAAGATGGAGAAGCATGCCGGAAATTTAGTGAAATATTTACCCTGACCTCTGAAACAGATCGTTAAAGCACCGAAGTGATTCGATAGCAACGGCAACGGAAATATCTTGGACATAAATACCGAAAATGATTAGAAACCTACATATCAAAGATGGTATTGGCTACCACAAAATAAAGATTTTCCAGTTAAAATTGAATCTTGCGACAATAAATAAGCCAACACGGTTAATCTGTATCTTCAGTAAAGAGGATCTTCCAGGTTTCCAAACTTAAGAAGGCCAAATTACGAGGTTAAACAATTTTGCGACTGACAACAGCGTCGATAATCCTCGGATGGAAGTTTTGCGCATCATTCGCGAGAGGCTAAGAATCTTTGTTCCTTCTTAAACCCGTTCGTGATCGGAAGGACTCGCGGTGGATGAAACTGAAACCCCATGCCTTCCTCGAGAAACCAAGGCGGCATCACACGGCGTAAAATACTTGAACCAACTATGCTACCAAACTAGTCTGATTATCCACTCGAGTACTTTTATCCTTTTCAAAGTTAACATGTATTTTAAGCCTTATGTGTTCATGCGTGAAAGCTCTACCTAACTACGTTGCACCTTGCTTTCGCTAGACTTCACGTTTGGTGCAATGAACCAGCCAAACGCCACCGCCGACTTGCAGGGTAATCTAATGTAAATGTAAATGATGCTTGTATAAGCGTTAAGTGAATATAATCCAAATCGGCGAGTGTAATTTAGAGTGGGTTTTATAGAGAGACATAGAAGTTTGATTGAATGATTATTCGGTAAGATGATGCTACCTTAAGAATAAAATGAAACAATATGATCCAAACAGAACATATGATGCCTACTTTCCATTTAATCATTTATTTAATGCTTATATTGGCTTCAATAGCTTTAAAGTCATCGCGGATATGTAGCTCTTTGTGTTCCCAAATTTCATAATTTAGTGCTATAATATACTGCAAATACATTCAAACGGAATATTAAATTGATCACGAGTATTTGTGCAGCAAATATAACGAGTGTACGTATTAGAATAAATCGAATCTGAGTCCAAAAATAGTTGTTGCTATGGCAACACTCTCGTAATGTATGATAAAAACTGCAAAATCGCCGGTATTTACGCAAAATTCTAAGAAATACAATCGATAAGTAAGATTCTACGATAAAAATTAGAATCTTCATTCTTTTCCTCAGAGAATATTGCACAACTCGCTCCGATATTACAAGTTTAATATATTTTAGTGCGCAATAGAAAATTACACTGCATGATGGATTTCAGATTTCCCAAATCAAATGGGAACGATAATTCCTGGAATCGAACCCGGGACTTCAATCTTCGCAACAGAAACTATCCTCGGGAACCTGGCCCATGTAGCAAGATATTTCCACCAAGTTTCATGAAAATCGGTCTATTTGTACAAAAGTTAATAGGGGAGACGGGCATACAGACAGGCACAACGACAAAACTATAAGCCTATTTCCATTCTGGAAAGTAGACTAAAAATTATCAACTAAGACAGGTATTTCAAATCGTGAAATAAATATGAATCTTACGCTCTGCCTGGACCGTTTTGCTAGCAGTGGCATGTTTTTAAAATCAATGGGTTTATGTATGGCGGCTGCGTCTTGATAAAGCTTACCTATGTAAAGTGGATTTATAGCATGTGTTTGATGCTGAGAAAGAAAAACTTAAGAAAAGATTCCTCAAAGCATATCGCTTTCTACTCTTAAACAAAAATAGAATATTCATTGATGCATAAAAAAAAACATTTTTCGACGCTTTCCTGATCTGAATTTGTATGAAACTATCAGATAAAGTTGAAAAAACGTTTCATATCGTAAATTTAAGGTTGAAATAGGCAATCAATTCTCCAAGAGTGAATTAGTACCTTCTGAATTGTCCCAAGTAAGTGTCTATTGGCTTTTATCGTTCCTAGTTTATAGGCGCTCTTTATAAAAAAGCAAAAATGGTAATGTCGTGTCTGTCCGTTCATCGGCCCGTCCGCAGTTTTCACCTCTGAAACTATTGAGCAGATTTTCATGGAATTCGGTGCTAAGGACATCTGGGCATGAGCAATTATAAAATAATATAAATAATTCATATAACATTATTAGGAGTGTCACTTTACTGGAATCAAAAAAGAATCTTAACGCCATATCTCGTAAATATTAGTCATACCAAAAAGTATTCAGACAAAATTTGTAGTACAGGCAGCGTCCGCTTAACGCACATCCGCTGATACGTACATTACATATTGACACCATATTCCGCACCTACGTACGTACTGTCCGCTGATACGTACATCGAAACTCGCACACACGTGTAAACAGACGGCGTGGAGAAAGCTTAGGCCGTACGCAAAAAGACCAGTAACTTAATGCTATATGGCGGTGCCCAGGTTTTCACGTAAGGTGACATGTTTGGCAGGAAAATATGGAACTGTGTAATCACGATGTGCTCTCGGTATCGTAACGTCACCACAAGATGTCCCTCACACCCTTCCTCTCCTGTTTTAAAACGATAATCTTAGCAAATATAAACTGGATGGATAGAAGAAATGGACTTAAATGAAATAATGTTGAATTGCATTTAGGAAAACAAATTTAATATCGTATATCACACATTGCGAGAGTACAAAGTCACCGACTGCCACTGCGCATTTGTCTTGTATTAAAACAGTAGCGTGCAGAAGGGGGGGGCGAGGGTGCGACGGCCCCGGGCATCTCCATATCGGGGGCATCCAATCAAAGAGTGAAATAAAAATGTAGTTTTTGTAATTTGAAATCGTCTCTGTTAACTTTTTTGTCCTCATACGGCCTCTTCGTGCGGTAAAGGTGTTGAAAGGAGCATAAGATGCCTTAATGAATGCATTATTTCGCGCCAAGAGCATTGTAAAATATTTACAGTTATATTTGTTTATGGTTTTATTTTGCTTCGTAGCATGAAATCAGTGTTCGATATATTTTAATCTGTATCAAATATTTGTGCGCATGCGCATAAAACTATTCTAGTATCAATGAGTGTATTGATGCGTCATATTGGAAATGAGGGATTATTACAAATCTTAAATAAAGTCAAACAATATCGTCCCACGTTATTTTTACTTCCTCTCTTGAATTGTAAACGTAAACAAGATCCTACAAATGTAAACGTAAACAAGTGCCAAACTCCCAATCTTACAGGTATTTTGTGATTTAAATATACAATCTACGCAGGGGCGCGTAACAGTTACATATTGTATATATGAAACATGAGTGGCCTCCGTTAGTTAGAAATCCCGTCACCAAGTAATGTCATATAAATGCCATATAAAAGCATAAGTAATTTGTTAACATTTCACAGACAATTTGAAGCATGTAATGCAATTGCATACAATCAAGGAGTTGGCCCCGGGCATCACCAAACCTCTGCACGCCACTGATTAAAGTCATATTGCTAAATGCTCGCCAGAATCACAAAATCGTACTCAAGCAGCAATGAAGGATTTCTATAATTCAAGATGACAGATAATTTCAGGTAAGAATTATTTTTTAAATTGTTATTTTAAAGTTTTATGATATTTATTTGTTTTAATATATTGTATGCATATTTAAATTTTATGTTAGTTTATGAATAAATACAATGGTGCAATATTCCAACATGATTTTCAGTGAAAAATATGTGCTTTTCATTTCGGGAACGCATCTCCATTTATAACATTAGTTTATATGGAACGCAAACACATTCATTTTCCTTGCGTACACACAGCATTTTTAAGTGAAAAGTAATGGATAACCTATGACGTAGGGGCTTACGTAAGTATATAGATTACATCACTACTACTCAATTCAAGTGAGGCATGTTACAAATAATTTTTTATTGCTTTATATATCGGTAAATCAAACCTCAAATATTTCCTTGGCATATATTGCTTTGCAGCTTTTAGTCACTACACTAAACCATTAATATTTCTTTCCTTTTTAGTACGTTTTTTAATGCGGTTATACTTTCACTTTGGTGTCTGTGCACTAGTTCAAACTGAAAATGTGACAAATCCGTAAACGATAGAGAGCTGAAACTTGGAGTGTAGATGTATTGATGTATTTACTTCTGGCATTTGTTTTCTTTAGATTTGTTTTTTAAATAAAAGGGTCGAATAGGGGTCCAAATAATTTTTCGTCATTTGAATATCTCGGAAGGTATAAAAGCTATAAAGCTGAAAATTTGAGCGTAAATTTCTACATTGGTGCTACTTACAAGCAATGTTCCAGTGACCAAATATGTATATATATATATATATATATATATATATATATATATATATATATATATATATATATATGTGTGTGTGTGTGTGTGTGTGTGTGTGTGTGTGTGTGTGTGTGTGTGTGCGCGCGTATATATATTATATATATATATATACACACACGCATGATATGTTCATATTTCCTCTCTTGTTATTAATATACCACCTCAATCTCTTAAATCTGAAAGGCCATTCGCAGCAAACTGAATACTCTACAGACACCTAGATAAAGAAACTTATTACGGTATGTTGTAAAAGGATTTGGATGAGCTATAACGAAGGACGGTACAAAAAAATTGTTATGAATATCGGTAAAACACAGTTATTGCGTTTCTGTCGAGAAAAGTTTGGAGTAGATAGTAAATATGTCCTAGGAGATCAACATTTAAAGAAAGAGATGGAAGTACCTAGGAATAATACACACTCGTGATTTTAAGTGGAGTCTTAGGCAGATGGTGTAATAAAATAAGACATGCAAAGTATTTTATTGCTCAATGAAAGTTTTAGGAAAGTTCACTTAATATGAAGGAGATCGCTTACAGATAACTTATCAAATCAACACTGGAATATAGAACAAGAAGTCCAAACCAGGACTAATGCAGGCTGGTTTCCCAAAGTTGACGTCCCGAATTGATTACTTATATTGACAGGAAATATTTCAGTATGTGTTAGTCATTCCAAGGAATTCTCATACCACCTGTAGTTCATAGTGTATCAATGAGAGAGAAAAATTGGACAAACAAATTAATAGAGCATCATCAGGTTTAAAATACCTACTAAAAACAATGTCAAAATCTCTTTCTGACATTATATTTTGCATGTATTTTTTAAATAAACGAATTTAGTAAAAGCTACTGTTTATAGAGTACCGTTTTTGGAAAAACGGTCAATAGCTGAAGAGTAGTAGAGCGGAAAAAATAACCCATTTGTTAACTCAAGCCTAGTTGGGTAATAATTGTCTCCATGGCAACAATTCGATAAAATGCGATTTAATACGTAAAAACGCTGTTTTAGTAGATATTCAAGATAATATGATCAATTATCAAAATTCGGTGATAAGAATAAGAATTTAAATTCTTTTTCTCATATAACAGTACAAACCTTGCTCCGATATCACAATTTAAGATATTTTGATGTATAAAAGAAAACATCTCGGCACGATGGATTTGAGATTTTCTATGTAAAAAAATAGGGAAAATACGTTCCTGGAATGGAACCCTGG
This sequence comes from Tanypteryx hageni, assembly GCA_028673005.1. Lineage (NCBI taxonomy): Eukaryota > Metazoa > Arthropoda > Insecta > Odonata > Petaluridae > Tanypteryx > Tanypteryx hageni. Next base: position 126,050,184 of record CM054113.1, on the reverse strand, counting down.
ACTTCAATCTTCGCAAAATAAAATCTAGCCCGAAGGTGGGCCCTGGCATCACGAGCCTCCTACCAGGTTTTATGAAAATCGTTCCATTGGTACAAAGGTTGATAGTAGGGGACAAACAGACAGGACCAGCCTAAAAATGATTTGGGACCCTCACTTAGTAAGACAAATTCCGAAACTCGAAATGGTAACGACAGAGCTATTGATATTTGGTAACTATTGGAGGGACGCGGGAGTCACAAAAACGTTAGATAAGCTGGGTTGAGAGACATCACAATCGCAAAGAAGTAAAGCTAGGTCAACGCTTACGTAAACAAATCCTCATGAAAGAACAAAACAGATAGGATGGCCAAATCGGTATACATAGGTAGTAGTGATCATAAATATAACACAGAGCCATCTAGACAAACGACGAATTGGGATAAATATTCATTCCTAAATAGGGAGATAAAAGAATGGAATAATCCACCTGCAGAAGTAATGGAGTCTATTCCTCAGTTCGGAAACCTCTTCAAAGCAAGGGTTATAAAATGCATGTTTCATAAATTTTAACTATAGAAATTTTCGCTTGTTATGGAGAAGTAGAGGGTTGCCTTATGTGTTGATGTACGGTGGATAATTTGTCGGTCCCATGATAGTCATGAAGGCCTTCCAGGAACTCTGAAAATCACTATATAATATATAAATGTAAATTGTTCATTTAATTGTTTGAAGCTAATTTGTTAATGTATTTAGAATATACATAGAATAAATTATAAATATTTATATTTTATAAACAAGTTAATATTATCGATTCAAGTTTTTGTAGGCTAATATCTCTGTATACGGGTCCATAACTACCGTAATGTTTTGTTTTTTTTGTTGCCTCAGTAAAAAATTGATTCATCGGCTCTTTCCTTACTTATTGAAAATTTTGTCATAGGTGGTGTTCTGCATGCAAAATATTCCGTTTTATGTCTCCTGGCTCAGGGGTTATAGTTGTAATAGGAACACGAGTTAATGCACAACGATATAAGGTCCAATTAAGCCTGGAAATAAGAAAATCGATTCAATTAAATTAAGTCACATTTTACCGCTTTCTGAATACCCAGCACCGCCAAGATGTCTTTTATAAAAACGCGAGCGTTTCTATGTTGCTAGATGTTTCACCATTGTCTCCTATCGATATAAGGTTAGATATCCAGAAAATTGTCCTTTTGAGTCAGGAAGTTGATCAAACATGTTGTGCGTATCCTTTTCACCAAACTCGATATTTGCATGGCCTTATATCTCTTGGGATGAAGAACAGCCAAGAAATATCTTGAGGTACAGGTGAACTTTTGGTGCATTCACCACTGTTTTGGCGGCGAAATTAAACTTGAGAGAGTTATGACGTTCACTTTTATTGTAACAATCCGATGAGCCTCCTATCGGACTTAGCACTGCTCACTAATGATCTGAAAACTCATAATCAATTTGTATTAATCTTAAGTAAGGACGTAAAGGAATTCAGGAAAACAGAGAAATTTTCTTTCTCGTCCGGGAATCAAACCACTGCCATGGGGTAAACAAATCCTTCCGTTTCAGAATGTATTATTTCTTCCACGTTGAGGTGAGGTCATTCATACTATTATCAACTTCCCTCGACAGATTTCCTTCATTAGGAGCGTCGAAGGAAACTCAATTATATCCCAAAAAAGAGATGGTCAGTTAAACACAAAGGAAAATGTTGATGTTAAGTTCCATACAAAAAGGGATATGCTGGACTAGAATAAATTCTGGAAAGCAGGAGCAAAATTATTCCTTTATCGGGAATGGAATTCGGGTCTTTCGCTTCGATTCACTCTCAAAGCCGAATTATCTGTCTACTTTCCAAAATTTATTTTATTGCAGCATATGCCTGCATGCATGGAACAACATCAACACTTCCCATTGTGTTTAGGCATCGTCTCTCCTAAATAATCTCCTTAACCACAGCAAAAGACTCAAATTTTATTTCCATCTCGTAAACTTTCCCCAGTGACACACAGCATGTGAAATGTTTAACTTCAAATACATATTTAGGAGAAAAGATCATCTTGTTTGTCAGTTTCGTTGCAATCGAAACCTGTCGCTGCAATTACACAGGCCAGTAGCAGTTTGTAACTCCACACTGTCATTTAAAATGGTTTCTTAGTATTCAACTAATTTCTAGAGAATTTAGTCATTTTAATGCCTTTCTAATAAGTAAATATCGATAATATTTTTTCACCGTCTTAATTACATGATATTTTACCTTTGCAGCACTCATGTTTTTAATGGTCAAAATGTTTTTATACTTGTACGTTTAATGCAAAATTTATCGCATACCGAATTTTCTTAAGGGAGTTTAAGGCGGTTTAAGGAATGTCAGCCGAAGTGACAAAGCTGATATATAAGGGAACATTTGGAAGGAGAAGACTTAAAAAATAAGGCTAAGGCTTTGAAAATGAGATCCAAGAAAGTCAAAATGCGTCCGGAGGAACATCAATGGACAAAAGAGAGATCCATTTATACACTACTTAATGCTTCAATACATATAGCAATCGAATAATCATTCAAAATATTTCTCAAATGAATATCTTTTGCGTGTATATTATAAAACCTGACACTCGGTTTCACGCGAAATGCACCGAAAGTCAGAAAGAACAGTCTAAAGTATACGAAGCGATATAAGGTTCACCCGAGGAATAATGCGAACGAGGTGACGCAAGGAAAAGCTGTCAAAGGGAGAGGACATAAAGGGTAATAAATTAAGGTACATTGACAAAGAGGATTCAAGGATAAGGCAGATATAAAATATGGGCGAAGAGCACAGAAGGAGACATTTGCCCATCGAAGGGAACGATCGCTATTAGGAAGAAAGAAGATAAGAGAAAAGAAAAGAGGTTTCATTTGGCTGCGATATGAGAGAGAAAGCTAGCAAGGGAGAGAGAGAGAGATGGTCTAGGATAGAAGGACGGGAACGAGCGTATGTGTTTGGAATCGATTGGGACCGGAAAATGGAAAGGGAAGGCTGAGCGAACGAAAAAGAATGAACGGGCCTGAGAGCAGAGGCAAAGGGGGAGGAGGGAGAAAGGGGGGAAGAGAGAAGGGAAAGGAAAGAGAGAAGGGGGAGGAAAGACAGAAGGGGGAGGAGAGAGAGAAGGGGGGAAAGAGAGAAGGGAAAAGAGAAATGGGGGAAGAGAGAAGGGGGAGGAAAGAGAGAAGGGGGAGGAAAGAGAGAAGGGGGAGAAAAGAGAGAAGGGAAGAAAAGAGAGAAGGGGGAGGAAAGAGAGAAGGGGGAGGAAAGACTGAAGGGGGGAGAGAGAGAGAGAAGGGGGAGGAAAGAGAAGGAGAGGAAAGAGAGAAGTGGGAATGAGAAATGGGAGGAAAGAGGAATTGGAGGGAAGAGGAATTGGAGGAAAGAGGAATTGGAGGAAAGAGGAATTGGAGGAAAGAGGAATGGGAGGAAAGAGGAATGGGAGGAAAGAGGAATGGGAGGAAAGAGGAATGGGAGAAAAGAGAAATGGGAGGAAAGAGAGGATGGGAAAAAGGATGGAAGGAGGTGGAGGGGGAAATGGGAGAGAAGGGGGTGATGATGTCGCCCAAGGCGGTTAACTTTAGTTTGTGCTGGAGATGATTCGAAAGAGAGGCGTCTGTTGCCATAGGCGCTCCTTCGGCTGGGGCGTGGTTATATTGAAGCAGTTGGGCGCGGGGGCGACACTGCAGGTAGGCGTCGGATAGCAATAGAAGCGACGGGGGTCTATCTTCCGCTCTTTTCTCCTCTCTAGGCGTTCCCTCTCATATCTCCGGTTCCTCTCTCCCCCCCACCCCCCTCGCCACCCCGTCCATTCTCACTTAAGCTTTCCTTCTCTCGCCTCTATACCTTCAAATATAGGTAACAACGTATGAGAATGCTCTTCTCAGTCCCACAAAGCGCATAAGGCGAACTGTGCCACCGCTCGCTTGGTTAGGCCTTGCCGAATTTTGCCATCAAATCAAGCTGAGGGGAAGAAAGCCATACACGTAACCTCCAATTTGATTATCCTTAACAAATTTCATTTGCTCTTCTTTTAAATTAATTATTTGAAGTATTGCGAATGATCATATAATTTTCCAATGCTTTAGTTTTTAATAATTACATTCTTATTTTCTATTGCAAATTTTTATTGATGAAAAATTCACCCAAGATAAATATGCTTGAGTATTTCTACCAAAAAACATATAATTAATTTTATATTCATGTCAAGTTTATTAAGAAGGGCGAAGGTGAATATTCGATAACTATAATAAGACTCGATCGCTGCTCATTATCATAGAGAAAATCATAAAAAATTAACTAACATACATGAAAGTGCTCTCCCACAAAAATTCATAAAATGTGCTAAACTTTTTCGATTAATCCCAATTATTTGCATTCTAGAAAAAATCTAAAATATTTTTTTTTGGCAATTGGATTCAATTACCTCAGTATCTCTTTGTAGTTTTCAAAACAAATACTTGGTTACACACTTATATAGTTGCCCAATCATCGATTAAATTTGACTCGTATATGCCTATTAAATAACCTACCAATTACGTGGAAAGTCGAGATGGATTCCTTATAAAGTATTTGTTCGCTGTTTTATTTTACTGCAAAATTTTAACACAAATTCAGCATGAGTGACTAAATTCTTCGTATGATTAAAATATTCAAGATTTTGAACAAATATATTAAGATAAGACGTAACCAATACTTCAAGAAATGATTTCAACTGAATAATATTTCCTTCGGGCTGAATTATGATCTGATGCAGTAAAAATCTCAGATGAAGACATTTAGGAGAGAGAATGATAAAGATATACATGAAGGAAAAATTGAGGTTCTCTGGTTCAAACTAAATATTTTGTCTTTTTGGATTTGAAATAATGAGGAAATGTTGTTAAGGAAAAATGAGGAAACGGTACGAAATAAATTAGTATCGACGAGCTTAGGAAGTAAAGACTCAGTCATTTGCCACGCTTTAGGTCTAATGCTTGTGTAGGAAATTTTAAAAATAAAAAATGGAAATAGATATGTATTTAAGGAAGAAGAATGGCAGAATGCGGAAGATAATTAGGAAAAATATGAACGCCGACATGTATGTTCAGGGAAGAAGACGAGAAAAAATGGCGCATAGAAGATAGAGGAGGAAGGAGCAGGAGAGAGAGAGAGATAGGCAGATAGATAGATATGGGTTTTTTGGGCGAGATTGAGACTAAAGAGTATTTTCTTCCATCTAACCCATTGTCAATTACAGACAGGAAGAAAGCTACAAAGAATAAAAATAAAAGATTACATAAAATAAAGTACTACATAAATACAATCTCAAGTTAGCAGTTTAGGAAATGAAAAGAGATGGAGATTTGTTTGTGGGGAAAAATTAGGTATAATTAAAGTACTATTCCCTAGGAAAAACCCTCTGCAGGGAATCGCCCAAACCAGAAGAGGGGTGCGAAAAACCTACGAAACCTACTGATAGCAATATTTAAAGATTGGGAGGATGATGAGAGAAAAGTACTAAAAATAAAATACACATAAACAGTATAATACTGTTAGATAGTGGTGAGAGAAAGAGAGAGAGGGAGAGGAAGAGAATGGGAAGGAGAGAGGAGAGGAAGGAATGGGAGAGATAGCGGTGATAGAGAGGGGGAAAGAGAAAGAGAATGAGAGAGTAAGAAAGAGAATGGGAGAGAGAATGGGAGAGTGAGTAGGGGAGAGAGAGAAGGGGAGAGAGAGAAGGGGAGAGAGAGAGAAGGGGAGAGAGAGAAAAAGGCGAGAGAGAAGGGGAAGAGAGAAGGGGAGAGAGAGTAGGGGAGAGAGAGAAGGGGAGAGAGAGTAGGGGAGAGAGAGAGTAGGGGAGAGAGAGAGTAGGGGAGAGAGAGAGAAGGGGAGGGAGACTAGGGGAGAGAGAGGAGAGGAGAGAGAGGGGAGAGAGAGAGAAGGGGAGAGAGACTATGGGGGAGAGGGGAGGGGAGAGAGAGTAGGGGAGAGAGAGAGAAGGGGAGAGAGACTATGGGAGAGAGGGGAGGGGAGAGAGAGTAGGGGAGAGGAGGGGGGAGAGAGGAGGGGAGAGAGAGGAGGGGAGAGGAGGGGAGGGGAGAGTGAGGAGGGGAAAGAGAGGAGGAGAGAGAGAAGGGGAAAGAGAGAGAAAGGGAGAGAGAGAAGGGAAGAGAGTAAGAGAATGTGAGATAGAGAAAGAAAGCTGTGCAAAAAGAAAAGCAGATTAAAGCGAATAAGTAATGCAGGAAAGAAAGAGGGAGGGAGAGGTAAAGAGAAAAGAAATAAAAGAGGGTCGAGCTGGTAAGCTGGGGGCGCAATTTCACTGACTTTTCCTTTGAGAGAGATTTTTTTAAGGAAAGTGTTGTTATGCGCATTAAAGGCAAAGGGGTAAGAGAAGTCCTGGGGTGGAGGTTAAGAGCGCGAGAAAAAGGCTGAGTGCGTGTGTGCGTTCCCCTTTGTGTGTGTGTGTATGTGACACTTGGCGAGACTCCCCTCTGTCTCAGCCCTCTCTCGTTCCGTTTCCATCCGCTCTCTCGCTCCCTCTCTCTTCATCTTTTTCTCTCTATCTCCCTCTCCGCAAAGCTCTTCGAATAAAGAGAGTGCGAAGAAAAGAAAGCAAATGTGGAAAGTCCCCGGAGGGCCTGAATCGTTTGGTATAAGGAAGTTGAGGGATTTGTTTAGTGTGTGCGTGTAGGGAGCGTTCGAATTGTAGGGGAGGGATTTGTGGATTCGCGACGAGTGAGAGAGAGAACTGCGCAGATGACAACAATCTTAGCGTGGCGCCACCAGGAAGGAAAGAACTAGGAAGCTCGTTCACGCAAACTCTTCGCGCAGTTTTATCCACTGATATTACAGTCCTGCGTTATGTGCCGTTGAGATTATGTTCCAGCATCGTTTACATCGATAATCTGGGAATGATTATTCTGCGAATAGATATTTTCGATTTCATATATCTCTATTGTAGAAAGGTTTGAAATATACATATCGATATCGAGAATTCTCAAATTCTATACAAGTAAATAATGAAGTTTATTCTTGAGTCTGTGATATTTATAAAGCTATGATATTACGATCCGTACCTAATGACGCATTCTTACAATTTGCAAATATGATCACTCCGGAATCTATCTTCCGGTAGGTGTCAAGCACACCCAACTAAGTCGGTGTTACCCAAGGACTTTCTCTTCATATTCTCATACATAGTTCCGTAATTTACAGCGTCTGATATTACTTTTCTATTCCTACCTTTTTGTCTCTTTCCTAAAATTCTTCCATCGACTTCTTTCAGTAAACCGCTGCCTTTCAAAGTTTGATCCACCCATTTTTTCTGTCTTTTCCTTATTACTCTAATTAGGCTCTTCACCAACTGTATTTACAAGTTCATTTGATTTTCTCTCTGTACAACTAATTTCTCTACTCCAAGCCATAGCCACATCTCAAACGCCCCCAATCTGCTTAAATCTTCATTTCTCAGTGTCAAGGTCTTGCACCCATATCACAATTTTCACCAAACTATTTTTTAAATATTTATTCAGACAGCCCGTCAACAACTGCCGCCGTCTCATAAATGCCTCATTTGCTTCTGCTATCCTTGTTCTGATCTCTTTCGTGCTTCTTCCATCCTGTTTCTGAATACTACCGAAATAAGTTCTGTTTCAGCCTTTCACCATCCACTTTAACATTGACCTGAGAGTCCTCCCTCTTGAAAAATATCATGACTTTCCTTTTCCTCTTAGTTATTTTCGTCCCGAATGTCTTTGTTTTTTCATTTAATAAACTTACTAGCGTCTGCACGCCCTTTTCAGAATGACTCGCCAATGCTTCTGTCATCTGCATATATGACTCATTTGACTAGGCTCTCTCCCATTTACTTTTCTTCTTTCCCATATCCGAATGCATCTCTTTTCATCTATCAAAGAAAATATATTTTTCTATAAGATTAAATCAGTGATTCCTAGTTTTTAGGTGACCGCAATGATGTTAAAATACCCACAACCATAAAATTTTCGCATTTAAAAATTAATTTGCAAATTGTTTTGAAAATTGTTTTCCCTTTTTATTATTGTGTATGCGTGTGTGTATAAAGGCCATAATTTCAGCTATAATGTGGTTTTTTATTTTGAAATTATTTTTAGGATATATTGCAACTTAAGATGTCTACCTAGTAACATATATGTCCTATTGGTCTTCTCAAATAATTTTTGGCTACAGAAATAACCTATACCTCGGGTATTGAGGCCTAATTATGATACAAGAGCCCTATCGATAAAAATGCGGTCAAATAAGTGAAATCAAAAAATTCTTAGTTGAATTCACGCCTATTATGTCTAGATATCGCTATAGTAAGAAGTAAAAATTGAATCAGTACTTAATATTAGGACATAGGTACCGAAGAACCCACAGCCAGCACTTGATCAATTTCTTTTTAAAAGAAACCTTCGCTACTGCCTTCGATTGATGAGAGAAACGACTCGGTTAGTTCTTTGGACGCCAAAAAGAATTGGATATAAGTATTGAGAAATGTTTGATATTATAATTTAATAATCTTTTGTCGAGTATAAATTGACCGCAATGGCTAATCACATGATTCCCCATTGCATTCTTTACGAGTGATCCTTCGCAGTTCCACTGAGAGTGCATTATTTATGAAAAAATTTGTTTCTTAAATGAATTTCTCATTTATTTTTGCTTGCTGAAATGTATAGTTAGTCATTCTTCTTTCTCATATACGTAGTATATAGAGTATGTATTGTAATCTCGAAAAATACCGACTTCGAGATTCTGATTTAAATATACGGTTTAGGTGGTTTTTGCCCTGCCGTCAGCCTGCCCGTCTGTGCTCCTAAATGATTGAACATATCGAATGATTTCTCGTATTTGTGTATACTACTATCTATAATAGACTTTCTGAAGAGATGAACTATATAGCACAACAATAAAGTGTAGTTTATAATAGTCGATTTGTACAAAATGTGGATTTATTCAAAAATAACCCTAACTTTTTTAATTGAAATTCATTCAGTTATAGAGCTTGGCGTCATTAAAAACAACACAAAATAAGCCATATTTCTTAACAACAACTATATAGCGTCCAGCGACATTATAATGTATCGAGTTTGACGCCCAGCTACGTCCCAATGCTCCCCAGCCCTCTGACGTCACTCAATCTTCGTCCAACAATAATGCTTCAGCTTCGCCAATCCACGTAATACTCGATACACTTGTATAATATAACTATTTATCAAATTTTATTTTTTCATATATTAATGCCATTTGCGTTCATACGATATTTTCAGTGGTTTTGTTGTTTTAGCAGCAGAATGAATTCTTTCTATTCAGGAAAGAGTGTAGTGAAACCAGACACATACGTATATGAGAGGGTTTGTGCAATATATATATATCCGTATTTCTCTCGCTGAAGAAGGGCGTATGTTGCCCGAAAGCTCCAAATTACAAGCCTTCCTCTATCGCTGTGGACGTCCACCACTGTATGGTACGTGTTCACTGGCTCCTTCCTATCCCTCTCAACCTCTCGTTGCATTTATTTCATCATATTATTTCTTTTTCCGTATCGTTATATATATATATATATATATATATATATATATATATATATAGTTCTGATTTTTTTAATTTGTTACTATTTAAAAGAAACAAAGCCTTCATTTACTTTGTCTGTCTGTTTTTACGGTCATTAGTTATACCGTTGAACGGCTTTAAATGAAACAGCATTTCGGACATATATCAACGTAGAGCACGAAAATGATACATCTAGGTCGAATCAAACGAAAAAAAATATTTTTTGCTTAAACTCTTAAAATGTTCGCACTAAAAATAATTTATAATCAACTAGTGAATCCTTAAGTCTGTGTAATTCCATACTTCCATAATACAGTGGAATTTTTACATAGTTTGTTACATTATTTGTTCCGTGGGAAAGAATTTATCTCAAAATATCTATGGCAGATTGAAATAAACATTTCCTTCTGCTCGTATTCGAAAAAGATTCTATTTTTTGATAAAATCGTGGAATTTTTTACTGCGGTTGAAGTATTTTGGCGCTCCAGACGAGTAAGCATTTCTACACCCTATTTATATAATTCTAAGAATATATTTAAACGTACGCGGTAATTTATATAGTGCTCATTAAAAATTGAAACATCGACGAAGAAAATACTGAAGGGAAGCCATTGAGATGTCGCTTTTTCAGCGATATATATTGCCATCCATCATTTATCTATCCGCAAGCAATGTTTAGAGAGCTCGTCGGGAAAGCGCTCAATAGATTACGGTGCCGCGGGCAGCCGCCCGGGGCGCTGAAATCTCGGCCCTGATTGCAAATCGGTCTCATGCGGACGCATCCATGTTAGCGTACTATATTGGAGGTTTAATAATGAAATGCATGAAAATACTATATATGGAACAAATAACTCAATCAGGGCAGCCAATTGTAAAGCAAAGGAAAAATAGCATTCTCGAGTTGCATCACTCAACCAGGTCAACCGAACGACTGAAAATAAAACAAAAGTTTCTCATTCTGAATTCTATTACAGAAATTCGTTAAATTCGGTATATAGAAAGAATAAATTAAAATGCAATTCCATAGTACCGAATTTTAACAAAGTAGAAATATTATAGCAGCTAGCTTACTTGAAGTAAATATCGAAATTTCAATTCTTGTATCTCCTAAGAGTAACGCACCTAATTTATATCGCGCTCCTTGCGTTCAGAAGTTTAGAAACATACATTTCTATTATCCAGATGCAAAATAATTGAATCACTGTCCATTTAAATTTCAATAACAGCCACAGACTTCTACTTGTCGCCACGGTATTAAACTGTGATATAAGAAAATAACATGTTATGCCGCTGTAGACGATAAATACGACAGTAACCAACTGCTGATGATGATAAGCATTAATTAGTGTCACATCCTGATGGGAGTTTGATAAGCCATTGTTAAAACAAATTCCAAATTGACGCTGACATCTCCCCAGTTGCTGTAGTGATGTACTAGTCCCAGGTGGCTCGAGGCCACCCTAGGGAATGAGAGTTTGGGATCCCTTTATCACCCTCCCAATAACTTATCTCGAACCAAGGACGTACTCTCATCCAACGGGTTTCTCCCATCAAAAGCGTCCATTAATACATTGCGATATGCTGAAGAGTATTATATTAGGCACGATTATTTGGAACCCTTATCTCTATTTTACTAATTATCAATCTAACGATAGATCAAATCGAGTTATCTGATTCTGTTTATTTTGAATTTGAATGATTCGCTGTCTATGAAAACCATTGAAATTTAACCGCATCACTGACGGTTATTTTTACAATCACATAATATGTTGTATGTGGATTTCGAAACACCAGCTTGGAGAAATTCAAACTCGGCTTGCTTCCGACTCCTGACGGCCAAAAGGTAAACTATTGGCATAGATCAAGAATACTCGGTCATGTTACAAACATAAAGGAGAAATAAAATAATTAAAAGTACATTTTTAAAATATTCTTTATATATTATACTAAAAAGTAAAAAATAAATTTTGAATTACTCGAATTGGTTTAATTCTTTTGTAAAAGTGACATGGATTTTAAAGTGTAAGGAGGTTAAAAGCCATATAACATTTACAAAAGTGATAAATAAAGACTAGTTATAAATCAAAATCTATTTTTCACATTTTAAATCAACTCTAGTAAATCAGAACTTACTTCGATTATTATGTCGAACATAATATCCAAACGAAATGTTTGATACAAAAAATGAATAATAGGTATTAACTTCAAATTTCACTAAAATATACTTGCATTTTTTCTATTAAAACTTTTTTAACTTTATTTATATCGGTTCATTTTAAGTGTCTTTGAAAAAGTTCAGACGTAAAACATAAAACAGATGTAGTTCATGAAGGTACGAGCAACGGAAACAAAAGCTGTTCCGGTGCTATAGTTGCAGCAGTCTGATTGCCTGCTAAGTTCATTTACAGTACATTAACCACTCATTAAAGACAAAGTTTATTCTCACTCTCCCATTTGCATAAATTCTCTTCCTACGCTGATCCTACCTACATCCTTACTCAAGAGGTGTCTTTTACACCTTTATTCAGCTTATTCATCCAACGCCATCCCAAGTCCTCGAACTCCTCAGCGCGCCCTCTGTGATAATACCTTCCGCATTTTTATAAACGTACCGCTAATTCCTTCAGTCTCTCCATTTCTTTTCCGCATTCTTTATTCTTCTTAATCAACGTTTCCTCTCTCTCTCTTTCCCTCCCTGTTTCTCCTTATACAAAGCGTATGAATGAAGCTATCCACAGAAAAGGGAATAAGAGATCATAAAGCCGTGTACATGGAATTGAAGTTAAAAATTGAGAAACAGGCCAAGCCAAGAGGAAAACTTACTATATTTGCCAAAGTAGATTTTTTCAGTTTTAGGACATTTTTTGGGAAATTTAATTTCTGCAGAGAAACAGGAAGTGTTTAAAAATATAACCAATACACATAATACAGTTATATACAAATTGAAGCTAATAAAAAAGAACATAGGTGGCTCAACCAAGAATTTAGGAGCTAATTTAAAAGGAAAGTATACGCTACTCTCGCGTAATTAACACATCAGCTATAGTCATGGGTAAACAGAGGACAAATACTATATATATATATATATATCATTATATATAGACGTTCCTAACAGAGGAGGGTTAACTACCATCTATTATATATTGATGCTTCTTACAGAGGAGGGTTATATAACATATATATACATAGAGAGTCAAAATTATGCATAAACATTTGGATATGCTCTATCTCAGAAATTTTATTGAGTAAACATGAACCAAAAATGTTTCAAGTACATTAGATACACAGAAATGTGATACATTACAGAAGTTACGTCAGATGTTCAAAATGTCCGCCACCAGCACGCATACATGAACAGCATCGTTTCTCAACAGCCCGACACATGGTGGTGTAAATGTCAGCTGTAATTTTGTCTGAAATGCTAGTGGTTTATGAGTATACACTTTATCTTACAGGTATCCCCAGAGTGCGGAATGTGTTTTTCATTAAAATAGAAAATGAATCAAGTGAAAGATATCTCATAAGGTAAAATAAGAAAACTTCTTTAACAATTCTTTAATTTAGAATAACATATATAATTGTTAACTCTTCCTCCCTTGAACATCTATATGTACATTTTCCTTTCCTTTCAGCTGAACATTTGTATGCAACAATTAAGCCAATTATACTTATTAGATTATAATAACACTTTTCATGTAATACCATCACACTTTTTATCGCCAAATTCGATTTTAAAGTTCGGGAACTCAGTTTGTTTCATAGGTTTCATTTTAAAATATTCACGTGACAAATTAGATCCACAAAATCAGTCTTTGTATGGGATAACGTATGGTTAAGATAAATTTGAATATATCTTGCTTGCAATTCCTACTCAAGTATTTAATGTTTTTGAGATTCATGATCACATAATATCATACAGTTTCTTCCACTGGAACTTAATTCGAGTGAAATAACTATATTTTAAAAGCTATTCCATCAATTGTTTATTATGATTATTTGATAGAAAATACGGTCGCCAAATTTATCGATAAAGGATGCAGGAAAAATTTATTTATTTAGCCAAAAGATGAAAAGACAAGAAATATTGCATACCATTACTACAATAAAAATTAACCTGGTTTCGGTGCTTGGTATTATTCTAAAATCTTCCTCAATATTTTTTGTTTTGGCTTAACAACCCTAGCAAAGCCGGGTAATTTCAGCTAGTATAATATATATCAGGGACGTACGCAGAATTTTTCTAAGAGGGGGGCTAAATTCTTTTCTTAAGGAACATAAATCAAACTCAATATAAAAAGATGAAACATTTTAATTTAGTTATTAAAATTAGTAATAAAAAATAACACAAATATTTTATTTAGAATATAAAATTGATTCTTTGAGGCTTCATTGCCAATTCTTTAATTATTAAATCTATATTCAACATATTTTCCCTGTATATATTTATCTAAGCCAATCCATTCAATCTGTCTTCTGACACAGTCGATCTTAGGTAAGTTTTCAATCGTTGTAATGTGGAAAAATTTCTTTCAGTTCCACAAGTAGTGACCGGAAGTGTTATAAGGATGCATTGAAGATTATAAATGTTCGGAAATACTTGTTTGTTACAACATTTAAAAATTTCTATCAATGAAGTATCTTTCGCATTCACCATTGTTTTAAATATTTCTGCAAGAAATTCTTGCCTGCAGCATGTTATGTCCTCTGGATAAAAATTGCATAAATTTTCAACATTGTGAACGTTAATTGTTGATGTATTAGCGTCATTCCAATTCCGTAGTGGTAAAATATATTGAAAGCTATCCATTGTATTTCTGTGATTGGAAAATTTTTGCTTAAGGCTAGTCAGAAAATTTTCTAATACTTGTAAAAATACATTTCTATGGTATTCCTTAGGTGATACAACATGAGAATCGATACCTGTCCGTCCTCGAAACTTTGGTTTTTCAACTGAAAAACCATATTTATGTGCAATTCCAACAGATTCTGAGAAAAGGTTTTCAAATTCCGTTGCACCATTTTTTATTCTAATTAAAATTGAAATAAGATCATCAGCAGCACGTATTGTTTCATTTAAGCCTATAACTGTCGGTTGCAAATATCGACAGAGAACAAGGCTATAACTGAAAACATGATTTAAACAAACCATACTGATAACAGTTTGAAAATTTTTAATGGTATATAAAAATTGCTGTGCTTTTGATGAGGCAATACTATTAGTCCAATTTACTATTGTTTCTAAGGCATCAATCACTGCATCTTGCAACACCAAAAACGCTGAAATGGAGTTACGACGTTCAACCCATCTAGTGGCACACAAATTTATGTTTTTAGTTCTTTTCGTCATTGCTAAAAAGCACTATTATCTTCGTGATGTCCATCCGCCGGTCCATACACATATATCAGGGAAGAATTGGCTCAACCGATTTCAACTAAATTTGGTACATAGAATATTCATATAAATTAATGGCCAAGAAGGCATATTTGGAGCGGATTGACTAAACAGGGAAGCCACAATTGCAAAGTTTAATTTTTCGGTATTTGTGAATTTTGAAGGATTTCAGCGAAATTTTGTATAAAGGATGTGTGGACCATAGAAAAACAAAATCAATATGTAGTGTGTAGATATGGAAAACAGAGCTGCCACAGTAAAAGTAATAAAAACATATTTTACACGTTTTTGTGTTGAACTGACATTATCAATTATGACCAAATTTAGTACTTATAATATACACATATATACAAAACCATATTAGCATATTTAAACCTAATCAGCCATACAGGGGTGCCAAAATTACAAATTTAACTCATTCAGTAATTAAGGATTTGGAATTAATTGGTTGAACAGATTTCAATTAAATTTTGTATATAAGATTTGTATTACATGCCGTCATGAAATCACGATATTTACAGTGGAGATAAAGAGTAGGGCTATCACAGTAAAAAGTTAAATAATATTTCTTTTACGCGTATTTCCAGAGAACTGACCCAATGGATTTTAACCAAATATTAAATCTTCATATAAAAAATAACCAAAATTTATTCCAACTGGGTAAAGTAAACAGCGCTACCACAATATCAAGGTTAGTATTTTTCTGTAACTATGAATTTGGAAGGTATTGACTGAACGGATTTCAAATAAATTTCGTTTGTAAGGCGAGTATAGAAGGGTAAAACGAGATAAAAATGTTTAGAACGGATAAAAAAGCAGGGCTACCACATTATAAGGAAAATATTTTTCTGACTTCAAAGAAATACATTAGTATACGATACATTAGTATAGTATAGTATAGTATAGTATAGTATATATTAGTATACGGTGAATTCGACGAAAAGCTCTTCTGTACCACGGGAAACCCGTGTACACTCCTACTTGCTCTTTTTTGGTTTCTGGGCAAACTTTTTTAATCGACACAAATAATGCTTGTTGTTTTTTCGGTGCATTAAAAAAAGATACAGCTCTCCTAAAAGACCCAAACAATGCTTAATCGGGCGTACATCACAAACACTACCAATAGCTAAGTTGCGACCATGACTTGAACAGTGGACGTAAAGTGCATTAGGAAATTTCTCGTAAATATTTCCTTGAACACCATTTACAATACCGCCAATAACTGGCGCTCCATCATATTCTTGTCCACGAAGCTTCTTTAAGATTAATTGCAAGTGATGATAACGTTCTTAGCATAGTATTTGCTAGCCCTTCTGCAGTAACATCAGGGGCTGGTGTAAATATTAAAAACTTCCCTCATAAATTTGCTTCTTCATTTTCGAACATCAAATATCTTATACATATAGAGAGTTGCTGAATGTTTGCAATATCAGCGGTTTCATCGGCAAGCAACGCAAAGCACGGTGCTCTATTAACTTCTTTTACTATTTGCTCTTATAAAATTTCTGACTTTCGATAATATCATTTTGAAAACTAGGACTAATATAAGATGCATTTTTCGGGGCTTTTTCTAACTTTGATTTAAAATTTTTATTGTATCTAGCACAAAATCTAAGTAATGATCGAAAATTACCAACATTCTCATGTGGTTCATCATCACATGATATGGGTCCCGAATCTCTATATCCTCTCAACGTAAGTCCTTGTCTTCCACATAATACGATAGTCTCAATTATTAGAATTGGCAAGTCCCTGTTATTCTGCACTTGTCTACGGCGCTCCTTGCCTATTTGTAAATTTGCTGGAATTATTTCATTATTTTCAATTTTTGATAAAGTTGATGCTGTTATGATGCAGTATTTGTGATAAGAGGCATCATCATGCGAACGAAAACGTTCAAGGGCGCGCATCCATTTATCAAATTTGAGATTAACTAATTGTCCTAATACTTGATTACTTCTTGTTTGATCATTTTTTGCGAAGAAGAAACAGTACTTACAATAAGCACCACAAGACTCTTCGAATATGACAACCAGTGAAATCTGTCAAACCAACTTCTCTGAAATTTCAAATTTTTTGGCCCTTTTGCGGGAAATTTATAATCATTTGGAATTTTTAACAAACTGATTGCCTTTAATTTTTCATGAGGCATCATTGAAGCAATTTTGTCAAAATAAAAGCCAATTGTCATCATTTTGTAGTTTCATATCAAGCGAATCATTGATTTTAGGAAAAAATTTTTTTCAGATATACTCTCACATCTACTATCTGAAATCGTTGGAACATGTTAGGTGTTC
The DNA here is from genome assembly GCA_028673005.1 of Tanypteryx hageni. Taxonomy (NCBI): domain Eukaryota; kingdom Metazoa; phylum Arthropoda; class Insecta; order Odonata; family Petaluridae; genus Tanypteryx; species Tanypteryx hageni. Next base: position 126,032,918 of record CM054113.1, on the reverse strand, counting down.
GCAATCATTTATCTCTATTCAATCTTTCTTGGGAACGTTTTAAAAATAACTTAACAAATTATTCATTCGTTTGCTCATTCTGAACCCAAAAAATATTTTTTATTTGAAAATACGACAACGATGACAAACAAAAATGACCAGCGAAGAATCTATTTAATATTAATTTAAAATATTGAATAACCTGAATAAATATTAAATTTTATACTGAGGAATAGAAAATGAAAATATTTCAAATCATAAAGAAATATGAAACAAGTATAAAATATTCTATGTAATGGGTATTATTTAGCTAGATATTAAACGAAAGAAAAAAGACAAGTTTCGATAACAAAAATAAATAAATATTAGATTCTTATGACGGTCTAGTGAACAATAAAAACCAATAAATAAACTATGGAAAATATGGAGAAGACACCTATGAACACAGAAAGTAATACATACAAAGAAGCAGTGGCGAACGAGAAAAAAATCCAGGGACTAATGTACAGAAAATTAGGGAGAAACGTATTTACTGAATCTTTTATAAGTCCGTTATAACGTTTCGATTTCCGACGTGTAATCTAATAGGTTTGTAATTCATCTTCATGTTGGACTTTCAAACCCATTATCACACATATCTCCAGCCACACCATTTCACTCTTCAATATAAAACGGCGAATATCACTTTGATGGAACGTCTGAAATAAATACAACTTCGGAAAAAAGTGGACCATGCCAAATAATATTGCACTTATAACTTATTGCCGAAGCTGAAAAACTTTGAAACTCACCAGAAGATTTCCAAATCTTCCTCAAAAAGTCTTCAATTGGACACTGCAAACGCTCTTTTCTTAATTCCTCCAATAAATGAGCCGTCATCAAATGTCATGTATTTTCTGAAGTTTGTTAACTATGAAGACAGGACATTATTCTTATCCAACCGATATCTCTTCGAAGGGTTGGACGAGATTTAATAAGGACTGATCACGGGAAATTAAGTGTCAACAGTAGCACATAAATACCATGATCACCTACTGGGTTACGTGTATGCATTCACTACAACGATAATAACACAAAACAGTGTAATAACACAACTATAGGAAGATTATTCAAACTTATGCATTGATCACTATACACTCATACGCACGCAGTTTACCACCACTCGAACTGTGTTCTGAGTTGTAAGAACAACATTCCCACTCCCGGCTCCCTGATTAACTTCTAGATTCTTACGGTCACGGTTACATTGTGCGCAATTTATGTCATCTTTTTAATTGGACAATGTCATGTGATGCCAATCAAAATAAGAATCGAACGACCGAGCTATAATTAACCCCTCAAGCGGGGTGACTTAAGTCACAGATTGAATTCGGTTCCCTGGTGGGGAGCGTGACTATATCCTCTTACCCCAGTTAAGTGGATAATCAATCTATTGCATTAGTCGGAATTATTATCCATGGAAGGTATGCAACCGGGAATAATTTATTATTTCGTTTTTTGCTATATTTACGTTAAAGTAGTAGTTAAATTAAAATATTTTTTTACATCTTATAATTAAAAAACCTCTGCGTAAAACTATCGTCATTTATAAACAAATGATTAATTGGGCCCCCCCTCCCTGCGTACGCCAATATATATATATATATATATATATATATATATATATATATATATATATATATATATATATATATATATATATATACACATTCTATCGCATATAAAAATCGTTTAAAAATTTATTTAAAACTATACAAAAGATAAAATTCTGGACTCTTTGAGAAATGAGATGGTTCTATTTACTAAATGAGTATCATCTCCTAGAGCGACATAAAGATTCATAGGTAGATGCACCCTCTCTCTCTCTCATTCCTGAATTGGATACAGTCGATTAAAATATGGGACACTCTTAGTGTAGTATCACATGTCTCACAAACTGGGGCTTCCTCAGATCGCAATAGGTAACTGTGCGTCCACCAACAGTGACCTATTCGTAGTCGGGGCAATGGCGATCTCTTCCAGCCGCGAAGACCTAGAGGAATGCCATGGCTGTACAGTATTTTTATTGCCCTCAGTTTGTTTGAGAAATCCCCATTCCACTCTTTTTGCCACTGTTGATAAAATAGCTCTTTGAGACATACTTTGATATCGTCGACGAGAACTTTAGAAAAGGTTATCGAATCCCATTAGCAGCCCTTTTGGCTGCCTTGTCAGCAATCTCGTTAGCTGGAATACCAACGTGACCTGGTAACCAAATAAAAATCACGGTCACCCCTAAAGACCATAGATCCATAAGAGAAGACTGGCTCTGCAGCACCAATAGGTGAGTAGGATACAAAGACTATATTGCATTTAAAGCAGATAAGGAATCTGTGCATATGGCATATTCACTACTGGGATACGAGTATGCAAACTGCAGTACTTTCAACAAAGTATACAATTCCGCTGTGTATACCCCACACAGCGGATGTAATCGGAAATGGTGTAATCGTTTTTCGATAGCGAAAGCACACCCCACATGCTCATCTTGCTTGGAGCCGTCCGTGTAGATAGCAGTGAATGACTGAAATCTTGCATAGCGTCTTTCTAATTCACGTTGGTGTTCGACAGGTAGAATGTGAATCTTATCTAATCAAGCAATAGAGTATAGGATGTTGGGGAGAGGCAACATCTAAGGCGGAAATATACTATTTTCAAATCTTGGCGTCTCAGGCATCTCAGATTTCTTTCTGAAGATATTACGAGTTCTCATACCAAGAGGTTTTACAGAAAGGGCACGAGCGTCATACAACTGTACATATTGATAGATGAAAACTGCTCTGTAAGTCGGATAATCTGACTAGGAGCTTAAATCTGCGACATAAATGCTAGCTAGAATTTCCAGCTCATGGACAGAGAAGGTTCACCAGATTCACAGAGAATACTTGCTAGGGAGCTGGTGCTAAAAGCAACCGTAGTCAAACATATCGCTGTGTGGTTCTGATCATCGATGGTCTGGCAGTACCGTATACGATGCTTCCGTGATCCAATTTGGAGTCGACAAGTGATCGATACAGCCGCAGTAAAACTGCTCGATAACCATCCCAGGATTTATGGCTGTGAACACGTAATATATTCATGAAATTAATTCAACCGTTGAAGGCGGGATGTGGTGGAATAATTCCATATTGAATATTAAATAAAAATCTTGTACTTTTCCACTGTTTTAGTAGCAGTAGTAATAGTGGAAAATTACAAGATTTTTATTGAATAATCAATGTATTCATGGAAGACTCACATCTTGCCTTCAGACTATTCAGATGAGGACTCCAAGTTAATTTTCTGTCGAAAAGCATTCCTAAAAATGATGCTGTTTCGACAAATGGCAGCTCGATACAAGCTAGTGACACCGCTGGTTCCAGATGGAGGCCGCGAACACAACAGAAGTGGGCGCATACTGTCATGTTCACTGAAAATGTAAACTCGTTGTATGGGGCCCATTCGTGCAGTTGGTTAATCGTCAGCTGTAGCTGGCGTTCAACTGATGCCATGTTTTTCGAACATCAATGCATCGCAAGGTCGTCAAAATAGAGGCTTCTCTCTACTGTGAATCGAATGCAATAGGACCTTCCATTTATGGCGACGGCAAACAACGTCACACTCAAAACACAATTTTCTTGAAGGAATGATCAATAGGTTTTGTTTCCGATACGCACCCTAAAGTGACGTTCCCGTAGAAATCTCTTGATCAAAATGGGTAAGTAACCTCGTAAACCCCAAGAATGTAGTGTACGAAAAATTGCAAATCTCCATGTACTGTCGTACGCCCCCGAAATATCAAAGAATGCAGTCACGAGGAGATGCTTACTTATAAAGGCATCACATACTGCTCTTCACCAGATGATCGGTGGAGGAACGGTGGCGGTGGAATCCACACTGAATGTTGGTCAATAGATCATTTGATTCCAAGAACAACACCAGCCGTCTATTACCATTCGTTCCATGAGTTTGGAGAGGCAGCTAGTGAACGACAGAGGTCGATAGCTCTCTGGCAGTTTCCTATCTTTCCTGGACTTAAGCAAAGGCACTACACAGGCATCTCGCCATTGTGCGGGGTAGTGGCCTATCCAGATTTGGTTGTACATTTTTAGAACGTTTTCCTTCTCAGGGTGATTTAGGTGACGTATCATGTCATGATGAATGCTGTCCAAACCTGGAGCGCTGTCACACGTCTCTTTGAAAGTACTTTCCAGTTGTCACGCATAGAATGGCAGATTATAGCTCCCATTGCTCCGGGAAGAAAATCTGACTCTGCCGCTCAAACTCATATTTCCGAGCAAGAAAAACGTTACAATTGTGGCGAACTGGATGATTTAGCAAAAAGAAATGCTAACTCATTGGCAATATAACTTTTACATGTTGACACCAAACCGTTGATCGACAATACATTAATACTATAGGAAGACGTTCGACCGGATATCTTCCTAACCTTTTCCCATACCTCAGAGACTGGCGTGAAACTCGTAATGGCAGGTATACATTTTCTCCAATAATCCTTTTTACATTTTCTGATTATCCTGTGTGCCAAGGCCTTCAATCTCAGGTATTTCAAAATATTTCCTTCTGTGGGGTAGAAATGGAAGATGCAAAACGCCCGTCGCTTGTCACAGATTACCTTGTAGCATTCCTCATTCCACCAGGGAACTGGGACTCGCCTGAGTCAAGGAGATTATTTTGGAATGCTGGCACTTGCTGCTCGTAACAAGGCTTCCATGACATGATCCACTAGTTCCTTCCCCGAGGAGAATTGTTTTACCCTGAATTCAATGAGTATTTTGTCCAAACAGCTTTCTTAATTGCGCACTTGAGGCAACATAAATCTGACATTTCGGAACATAACTATTTCAGGATAATCGAGAAATGATAACTGCCACAAAGATCTTGGTACACTCAAATAATGGACCTACGATCTTTGAACAAATGGTTAGGTCAACTGATAAAAATGACCTGCCGCTAGCACTGAAGTGAGTATCGCTACCATCATTGAGTATCACCAGATCCAGGCTCGAGAAAATCTCAGAGAGGCGACGTCCACTACAATCAGTTCTCCCTGACTCCCACTCAGAATTATGGACAATGAAGTCACCCATAAGAATAAAAGGGGGTGGGAACTGATCTATGAGATCCATAATTGACCTAGTTACATTCTCATTTTGGTGCAGATAGAGTGAGCAGATGGTCACCTGCTGAGGGAGAGCACCTCTAACTGCGATAGCCTGCAGTTCCGTGTTGAAATTTACCTGCTCTGAGTGTCTCGATTTATGTACCAAAACAGGCACTCCTCCGTGAGCTTGTTGGGCACTCACGAGGTCTTTCCTATACAATGTGTACCCTCTGAGTGTGATTGTGTCAATCACCCTGAATCGCGTTTCCTGGAAAAAACACACTGGTGATAACTACGATAATAAGAAACGTAGTTCCCGAAAGTGGAATCGAAAACCATTACAATTCCTCTGTAGTGTTTTACCCATTCTCTGTGTACAGTATTAATGGATGCGATCCTACCTTTTGATACTTATTTTCTTTTTTCCTTTCCCTCTTTCCTATACACGGAAGAGGTTGATCTGATCTGATAGGCATTCTAGACCCATACCTTCCGGTTGAGAAATGAATGAGCCCAGGAGTATGAAACTCTTATGGGAGAATAGATTCCCAGCTTTTACACGTAGTTCACTATGCTAAGCGGTCCGCGATAGGCGCTGCAGTCGCAGTCAGATCTCTCTTTTTCTCCATCTATTTCTCGCTCTCTACCGCATCACCACAGCGCCACACGTTCCTTGTGTATCGTAACGGAACAGCGGCCATTTTGATTGATAAAAGTTCGCCATTGCTTATTGAGTGGTTGTCAGTTACTCTGATTTTGTCAAGTAGATATATAGTAGATATGCATTCATCGCTGTTTAAGAAAACGTGACGGAATGAATTTGTTCTGATCTCCAATCAACAGGTAAGTCTTAAAAATATCATATATTGTTGAAAAAAATTCTAACGAATTAATTCTACGAAGTGTTATGTGAATGCGTTTTGTGAGAATGCTTTTATATTTTCTTAACAGATACCTGCAATGGATAGATCTTCTAGGAAGGAAGGAAAGAAATTTCTCTCGTTTGTTTGTGTGCGAGAAGCATTTTGAGAAGAAATGTTTCCCATTTTTAGGTGTTAAGCCTCGCTTACTTCACCTAGCTGTGTCATCCATTGTCCTGGCCGTGAATATGGTACGTGTCAGTTCACAAAATAAGCCGTCATTTTAGATTAACTGAAATTTCTGCTTAAAACTTCCCGCGGATATCAGTAGATTATAGTGAGTTTGGAAGTTAAACTGCAACAAAGACGCCAGAGTATAAAATTGTGCTTGTAATAGAATGAAATAAGTGTACCATTGCGATGTCTCATTGTTTTAATTTGAAATATTTTCAATTTACAGAGATTGTTAACTTGATTATTTCTGGTTTCTCATTATGCATTTGTTTATAATCCTAGACTTTAAGGTAATTCTGCTTTGTTTCAAAACATATTTAGAAATATGTATATATTTTTCGATCGAGAAATTAAAATTTCTATATCAAAAGTTTCCCTTGTTATATGATGAATACATATAGATCTGAAATGGGCTAACTGTAACTGCTGTGATCACGTAAACGTCAGCAAATACAACTGTGCTTAGAATAAATTATAGATAAAGTGGACATTTTCTAGTGCAATCCGATGTGTTTAATTTTACAAATGCTAATGTGATCTTCATAGAAACATTGTTTATGGACCGCAATGGGCCGTAAGCGCATTTGCCTTATTTTACATTTATTGCAACATTTGAAGTATGCCCATTGCCTTCTGCATCAATTTCATTAGGTCTAGCTGGTTTAATTATTGACATTCTTATAAATTCATTTCCGTTCTTTTTACAGGTGCAACAGAAAGAGAATGTGTTCCAGGGCCGAAGAAATCACTTTACAAATAGATGTTAGCTTGATCCACAAATTCATTCTTGACGTGAAAGTTTGACGTTTTTCGTCGTCCACGGGAATTTCCTTTAAATACGTTTCATGCATAAAAGGTATTAAGGTTATAAAATTCTGTTACAATAATTCATTTTTATATCTTTATTGTATAATATTTATGCAAAAATACCTCGCTGTTATGTAATTTGATTTTGACTTTATACTCTCTCAATGTGTGATGTACGGTAATAAATTTGATTTTTTATATGCAATTCTTTCATTTAACCCCATTTAATGTGTCCGTGCAATTTCTATGCGCTATGATTATCGTATTAAAACGGGAGGGGAAGGGGGCGAGGGACATCCTGTGATGACGTCACGCTAGCATTCGTTAACACGTAGTTCCAAATTTTCCCGTTGACCCATCGATTCTCACCTTCCATGGAAATCCTTGGAATCTTTTTGTAGCATTAAGTTTCAGGTCTTTCCGTAGGGGTACTAGTCTTTGGATGAGCCTATCGACTTAGCTTTTATTTTAGTTGGATATTTATTACCTAATTTTCTGGTTTTCCCTTGGAAACTGAGGAAATAAGTTATGGGACAAGTTCCCTCTTCCTATGAACTTTTGGGGGATCGTTGCTGGCTGCTATTTCTTGGAAAGTTTCCTTGGGCTTTTTCAGCTTCGCTATAACTTCCCTCAGGCGTTTCTCTTCTTTAAGCAGATTCTTGATCTCTTGAAGTTTCGAGAAAGCAGGTTGGGCTGGGCTAGGACTAGCCGCAACCTTGGAAAAAGGTACAGGTGAAACCATTAGCTTCACCTGCTTCCTTGATTCAGCGACCGAGACCATGCTTATCGCTCGTACTTCCTGAACTTTCTTTTCGAAAGCCAAGACTTTTCAGTCCTTCGACTAAGCTAGATGGTTACAATGGCAGTTGATGCAATGAGGTCCAGATGAACAGGGTGCTCCTTCATGGGCCTTTTGGCCGCAGTCGGCACAGATCTTCTTTCTTTTGCAAGTCAACTTAGTATGGCCGAACCGTAAACAGTTATAACACCGCATTGGGTTCGGCACATACGGCCTCACACACAGCATTTTATATCCAGCAGCGATCTGCGCTGGATGTTGAGGAGTTGCAAAGGTCAGGACCAAGGTAGGAGTGGGTTTTAACAAGCCATCTCGTTTTACCTTGATCCTATCTATTTTGATAACGCTTTCTGAGGCTAGCTCACATGTTAACTCCTACTCACTTATCCCCAAAAGGTCATAAGAGTATACCACACCCTTACTAAATTTGAGGCTCTGGTGTGCCTCAACTTTAACTGGGATGGTACTCAAAGCTTTTACTGATTGAAGCTTTCTTGACTGGAAATCAATCAGTAATGTCCCATTTCTTAATTATTTAATATCATTGACTTCCCCAATAGCTCCACTAATTGCCCTCGCAATCGCAAAAATGGGGAACTTTGTGGAAATCTTCCTCAGTTCTCTTACGTTTGATTACTAGGAATTTTAGTACGGGTGCATTGAATGACTCTGCAGCACTCAAATCTAAACGATTAATATTTTCTACCGGGCTTCCTTACCTCGGTCTTTTACTCATTATTGACGATTTTGTTTTTGGAGAGTTTGTACCCATATTGGAATATGTTTAATTTCGTCTCCCAGGACCCCACCCGCCACGAAGCGCAACCAGGGGAACGCTGAACTTCAGCCCCAGCGCTACCCAGAAGATATAGCTCGGGAAGCACATGGCCCCCAATCTCGCCCCACCAGCACTTACGTGACGACAAGCTAATTGACTAGGAATGGGCTAGTTCCAAGCCGCCCGTTTGGCTGAATTCGGGGCCAAAGCAGTGTGTTGGTATCCATGGTCGAAGCCAATCAAATCCCTCAACTACCAGAATCCCCTCCTCCAATGACACTGGTATCCATGCACGGCAAACGCATGGGCAGGCGTTCCGCGCTCAGATAGGGCCGGCAGTAAACGAATGAAAAGAAATAAAAAGATGGCTCGTGATACATGAAGAAATGAATGATGAAGCACGATCGCCTTGTCTGTGCACCCCCCTCACCACATGGAGGAACCTGCTCTGAGGGTGTCCTTGGAAAGAATTTGATCCCACTCCTTATTAGAGTTTTAAGATGGTGGGTCCTTTTCAAACTTTATTCTATACCGCCTTTGCACGATAGTCACAGATTTGGTAGCATTGTACTAGAAACAACTGCACCTTTTTTAAGGAGTGGCCATTTTATTTAACTCGTGGATGCAGCGCTACTCTGCGGCTTGTAGGAGAACTTCTACTTCTGCGGGAAACTTGAAACTTCCCTCTATCGTGCGACGTTTCATCTGTTACTATTTTTAAATTAGTATTAGAGATGTAAGTATTTGCAATCGATCAGGTCTTTATGAAACATCCGTATATATATATATATATATATATATATATATATATATATATATATATATATATATACTAGGGGCCCGTCGCAGTAATTCCTGCAAACATTATGGGTGAAGTGGTCCAATGCGATTGTTCCTACAACAAAAAATTGTTACACAGGGTGTTATTAGTTGAACCACTTTTATTGCCCTCTCAAAATAATCAAATAGTTTGCATCATTTTCATAACCAACAACAGAGATCTACATGGTTTAGTCTAACACTTACGGGTACACAACAGTTTTTGTTTTGTTCACTATTTCTGATGTTACAGCAAATCGTATGTTCTGTGTTTTGTTTAATATCAAGTAATCGCCATAAATGCACAGGCCACGCGTCAAAGATTTACTTAGTTACCAAAAGAAATTAATCACAAACATTATCAATATAGTAATTTGCTTTAAACTGTCGAATAAAATTTGTAAATAAAGCGATATTTTTAATGTAAGCGTGAAATATCTACCTATTTGAAATGTTAAGTTGTCCAATATTATAACACATTGGAGTCGTTTCTGACTTCAAGTTTCTTTTCTACATCTATATATTACCCTGCAAGTCACCTTGGCGGTGGATGGCAGGGGTGCCGCGCACCAAGTTCCTATCTAATTATTATTCACTCATCTATTGTGGTCACGTATTGTCCTAGGGAAAAAGGACTCCTTATACCTCTCCGTCCTACTATCTATTTCGCGAATCTTTTCCTCATTATCCCTCCGTCCGATATACGTTGGTTGTCGAATAATATCCTTCATTTCATTTACGAATATCTCCGACCTATATTTATCTAGAAGTTTAAGTCTCGCCTGTAATCTACGATCTTTCAACGATGGCCAACTCAACTCTTCAATGAGTAACGTAACGCTCTGTTTTTTATCGTAATTCTTTTTCACGAATCTAGCTGCTCGCCGCTGTATTTTTTCTAAATCCTTTATGAGTCCCCTCTGATATGGATCCCAAACCGCTGCTGCGTATTCCATCTGAGGTCTAACCAACGATAAATAACAGGATTCTCTCACCTTTTCCGTGCTTTTCCTGACTATCCTACGCACAAAAGCCAACTTCTTATCACTCGTCTTATGTGGGTGTCCCAAGACAGGTCACGATTCAAAGTTTCTACCTGTTTCATATGTTTTATATTTGCATTAAACTTTTCACGTAAATTTTCAATAGGTTTTTCTCCTTAATGCGTTTGTTTCATTGTAATATTAGAGCAAATTCACTTGAAATCACGAGTCCAACAATGCAAAAATCTGAAATCAACAATTCCAGCAACATTAGGAAATCTTTTTGAAATGTTGAAAAATCGGAGAAATCGAATATAAATTTTAAATATGAGCAAACACTAATTAAACAACAGAACCGAAAGTAAGAATAAGAATCTTCATTTCTTCCCATGTGAAATATCATAATGTCAAAAGTTTGAAGAATAAGCTCTCCGTTTGCGACATTAATATCAGTGAGCTATCCCAATTCCAAATCGTCGCACTTTCTGAGACCTGGCTCTCATCATATGCAAGTGATACGGAACTATCTTTAGCCAACAGCCATAACATTTTTTGTCGCGATCGTGGTACTAGAGGTGGTGGTGTTCTTCTCGCGATCGGCCATTCTTTATGCGCTAAGCGACGGCATGATCTAGAATCTGACTGTGATATCCTCTGGGCGGAGATCAGCTCAACAAACACTAGCGGGTGTAACAAAACTATTCACTCACCAACAAACAAACTATTTGTGGGTTCCCTCTACCGTCCGCCATCTAGCAGCATTTCTGTATTAGAAAAGTGTCTTGATTTGGTGCTCCGTGTTCGTTCTCTTGGGAGAACAATATTGTTATCGATTAAGCGGTCTTCCCCAAATAGTGCAATTTCCTCCGATTCACATGACGAGTTTTTCATGGATTCTTTCGTTTTTGGTTTTGCTCTCTTTCAAAGCAATTTAAATCCCACGCGAAATTTGGCAACATTGGATTACATTCTCGCCTCCGAAATTGTCGACCCGGTAAACCCCGGGAGTAACATTTTCGAGTCAGACCATGACTCGTTAGAATGCTCAATGGCTCTGTCTTCCCACCAGTGTGCGCCTCCACCCACCCTCCGGACACTCAAAGCTTGGAACAAAGTGGACTGGCATTCAGTTAACCGCTCCCTTTCACTTTTACCATGGGACCTCCTGGAGAGCGGCACCATCGACGACGCTGTCTTTTCTACGATTTCCTAACCAGCGCGATCGACGATTTTGTCCCTAACAGTAAGGTTTCTCGAAAGAGGCCTCTATGGATATCTGCCGAGACAGGCCTTTGTCTCCAAAACAAACTCGCGGCTTGGAGATTGATGAAAGCCCACCACAATATCCACACCCGGAGTTCATTCTCGAATCTCCGGCGCCGCTGCAGACAACTTCTTAGATGCGACCACTTGAACTTCATTGCTTCAATCTCCGCCGACATACGCGTCAACAGTAAGACGTTCTGGACCCTTATCAAGCACAGAAGAAACACGAACAGGATTCCTAATTCTGTTAACTCAAATGGTGTGGTGAGCTTTAACAGAGACAGACCTTCAATATTCAATTCCTACTTCTCCTCTAACTTTTCCCTTCCTTCCCTCCCCACCATCCTCCCTCCATTGAAGCCCATCTGCTCCCTTTCTCTATCGGCCATCTCGACCTCTCCACGTGAGGTCCGCAACCTTCTCTCCTCTCTGCTCTCTAACAAAGCCACCGGTCACGATAATATTGGCCTCCTTTTCCTTTGGCGCACTATGGATACCATAACGACTCCAATCGCACATTCTGTTTATCAGGTGCTTCTCCACCGGCTATTTTCTTCCGCAGTGGAAACATGCAAATTTAACGCCCATTCTGCAAAAGGGCAACAGGGCTTGAGTCGAAAATTCCGGACATATCTCTATTCTCCCTTCTCTTTCCAACATCGTTCACAATCGTCTGCTATATTTCCCCCTTTCCCTTCATTTCATCACATCAGAATAGTTTTGTTCCTGGTAGTTCCTGTCTCACGAATATTTCTATCCTTCATCATGATATGTGCTCGGTTGTTCGTAGTAAAATTAGGCTTTTCGCCGATGACACCGTTCTATATAAAGAAATAAAAAATCAGGAGGACCATCAGTCTCTGTGTGAAGACTTAAGAGCCATTTCAGCGTGGTGCAAAGAATGGCAAATCGAAATTAATTATCTACATCTACATCTACATCTACAAGTTACCCTGCAATTCACCAAGTTGGTGGGTGGCAGGGGGTGCAATGCACCAAATCCTACCTAAAGATTGTCTTACGCAATTCGAAATTTCCTATTGTGATCTCTTATTGTCCTCGGAAAGAACGAGCCTAGATAACGCTCCGTCCTACAATCGATCTCACGTATTTTATCGTCTCGATCATTTCTACCTATATACGTCGGTGCCACAATTATTCCCACTACCTCCTCTTTTAGACATTCTGACCTATATTTCTCTAGAAGTTTCAACCTTGAGTGCAATCTACGGTCCTCCAGTGATACCCAGTTCAAATCGCTCAATAAAGAGGTGACGCTTTCCTTATGTTCGTACTTTTGTTTTACAAATCTGGCTGCTCTGCGCTGTACTCTTTCTAGTTGAATTATGTGTCCCTTCTCGTACGGATCCCATATGCTCGCTGCGTATTCCACTTGTGGTCTTACCAGTGATAAGTAGCATGTTTCGCGTACTTTCTCTGTAGTGTTCCGTACTATTCTACCTATGAATGCCAGTTTCTTGTTGGCCGCCCCTGTAACTCGACGAATGTGCATGTCCCACGAAAGATCTCGACAAATGGTTACTCCTAAATATTTTACATACTCAGCTTGTCGAATACTCATTTCATCTATTTTATATTCGAAACCTAAATCTTTGTTCTTACTTTTCCAGAACGTGACTGCGGCACATTTAGTATAATTAATTTCGATTTGCCATTCTTTGCACCACGCTGAAATGGCTCTTAAGTCTTCACACAGAGACTGATGGTCCTCCTGATTTTTTATTTCTTTATATAGAACGGTGTCATCGGCGAAAAGCCTAATTTTACTACGAACAACCGAGCACATATCATTTACATAGATTAAGAAGAGCAGAGGGCCCAATACACTTCCCTGAGGAACACCCGAAGCAACTTTAACGGGGGACGAGTATTTCCCATCGATGACAACTATCTGTTCCCTATTCGAGAGGAAGTCTCTCACCCAACCGAAAACTTTCGGATTGATACCACATGGTCCTAACTTCGCAATTAATTTCCTATGAGATACTTTATCGAACGCCTTCCTGAAATCAATGAATATGGCATTGACCTGAGTATTTTTCTCTCCGCATCGCAACAAATCGTCCACAAACAGGCCGAGCTGCGTTTCGCATGATCTACCTCTCCGGAATCCGTGTTGGCATCCGCTAAGCAATGAATGACTATCTAAATAGCGCATTACAGAGCTAAAGACTATGTGCTCAAGTATCTTGCACGATAATGAAGTTAAGGATATCGGCCTATAATTTTCGGGGTTCTCTCTGTCGCCATTCTTATGGATGGGCGTAACATGTGCCACCTTCCAATCTTTAGGAACTACTCCTTCTCTAATGGATTTCTCGAATATAATTTTCAAATACGGCGCGATTTCAGCAGCTAATTCTTTCATTACACGCGCGGGAATTTCCTCCGGTCCAGGAGATTTATTTGGCTTAATTGAATGAAGTTGGAGCGCGATGCCATTTTCCGAAAATACCAAATCTTCCATCGAATCGCCCTGACGCATAGGAATAGGGGTTTCACATTCATCGTCATCACGAGTAAAAGCTTTCTGAAAGTGATGATTTAATAGGTTTGCTTTATCCATACTATCGTGAACTACGTTTCCCGTTTCCGACCGCAGTGACGCAATAGTGGGGCCCCTACCTTGAACTTCCCTGACGTAAGACCAAAATGCTTTTGGGTTCTCTTTCAAGTTTTCCTGTAAAACCTTCTTTTTATAATTGTTAAACGCATTACGCATTGCTACTCTGGCTATGGAGCGCGCCTCCTTGTATTGATGCCTTATTATTGCAATCTGTTCGACCGTAGCTGTTGAGGATGTGTTATTTACGCGAGAGTGGAGTTTTCTTTGACGTCGGAGAGCGCTTCTTACTTCCTGATTGTACCATCTAGGCTCTGCACTATCACGCTTCAGTTTGCTCGGAATAAATTTATCTGTACACTCTCGCATCATATCTCTGAACATGCACCAGGATTCCTCCGCGTCTGCACTATCGGTTAAATTGCAGAAATTAGTATATTTATTTCGCAGAAAAGACCTAAATCTTGTGAAATCGGCTTTGGCGAATACATAAAGTTTTCTTTTGGCCTTAACCTGTTTCTCAATAATTAACTGAAATTCCACGTACACTGCCTTGTGATCGCTTATTCCCTCAGCATCAGATACTCTATTCATACGCTCAGGAAGATTAGTAACAAATAAATCTAATATATTATTAAATCTCGTGGGAAATCTCACTAATTGATACAATGAGTGCTTACCGAAAGTTTCTAGTAACGCCTCGCACGATTCACGCTCTCTACCTCCGGGATAAAAGCAATTATGCCTCCAATCTATTGACGGAAGATTGAAATCGCCCCCGATTATAATGGCTTTATCTTTATTAGACGAATTTAGCGTCGCCACTTGTTTCTCCAGAGAATGAATAGTTTCCACGCTCGCATTTGGGGGTCTATAAAAAGCGCATATATTTATAGTTTTTGAGTCGCTTCCTTTTACACGACACCAAACACTTTCGACTTCGTCGTCGTTAATCTGTATTGGGTAACTTTCGTATTTATTGCTAACTGCTATAAAGACTCCACCTCCCGACCGGATACATCGATCTTTTCTGTATACGCTATAGTCACGAGGAAAGATCTCCTGACTGGCTATGTCTGCCGTAAGCCAACTTTCAGTGCCTATAACTACATCAGCACGCAGACTACGAATAAGATGTTCAAATTCGGCCTCCTTCCTGCGAATGCTGCGACAATTAACCGTAATGATTTTTAATTTCTCGCTATGACTACGTAACGATTCCTCGCGCTCTACTGAGCTATTATTACTGTTATTATTATTAAGATTATAATTATTATTATTTACTGCCTCCTTATCCTTCCTACTATGTCGACTATTTCTACGCTTGAAATTATACTAAATGTGCCGCAGTCACGTTCTGGAAAAGTAAGAACAAAGATTTAGGTTTCGAATATAAAATAGATGAAATGAGTATTCGACAAGCTGAGTATGTAAAATATTTAGGAGTAACCATTTGTCGAGATCTTTCGTGGGACATGCACATTCGTCGAGTTATAGGCGCGGCCAACAAGAAACTGGCATTCATAGGTAGAATAGTACGGAACACTACAGAGAAAGTACGCGAAACATGCTACTTATCACTGGTAAGACCACAAGTGGAATACGCAGCGAGCATATGGGATCCGTACGAGAAGGGACACATAATTCAACTAGAAAGAGTACAGCGCAGAGCAGCCAGATTTGTAAAACAAAAGTACGAACATAAGGAAAGCGTCACCTCTTTATTGAGCGATTTGAACTGGGTATCACTGGAGGACCGTAGATTGCACTCAAGGTTGAAACTTCTAGAGAAATATAGGTCAGAATGTCTAAAAGAGGAGGTAGTGGGAATAATTGTGGCGTACATAGGTAGAAATGATCGAGACGATAAAATACGTGAGATCGATTGTAGGACGGAGCGTTATCTAGGCTCGTTCTTTCCGAGGACAATAAGAGATCACAATAGGTAATTTCGAATTGCGTTAGACAATCTTTAGGTAGGATTTGGTGCATTGCACCCCCTGCCACCCACCAACTTGGTGAATTGCAGGGTAACTTGTAGATGTAGATGTAGATCACATTATTTTCGACTATGAAGTTTCTTTTCAACTTGACGTGTGTTACATTGATTTTTTCAAAGCTTTCGACACAGTGGACCACTTACTTCTTTTACACAATTTTAAAATTCGCTTTAACATAAACGGATCCCTTCTTTCCCTTCTCACTGATTTTCTTTCTCTTCGCACTCAAACAGTTGTAATAGATGACCATTCATCCACATCTGTTCCTGTCACTTCCGGTGTACCGCAGGGCAGTTTTCTCGGCCCCCTTCTTTTTTCTCTTTTCATTGATGACGTTGTGGACGTGGCACTGCCTAATCAATGCGACATCCTGTTATTTGCTGACGACTGCAAGGTCTTTAAGAGAGTCGATAGCGCCGCGGACAGTCAGTCAGTCCAAGGCACTCTTTATTCTATTTCAGAGTGCTGCACTCTTTAGAAAATGAAAGTTGACCCTAATAAATCCTCCGCCTTAACCTTCACCCTTCGCAACAAACCCATTCCTACGCTTTACTTCGTTTCTAACCAATCCATACCTGCAATCTCATCCCAATGTGCCCTAGAAGTGCTCCTCGATTCAAAAATCACTTTTTATGTACACATAAAAAGCGCCGCATCCAAAGTAGGGATTCTGTACAGATTCACTGAGTTGACAGACCCGTTTGCCTTTAAATGCTTCTTCTCTGGCTGCATACTTCTTATAATTGATTATTGTTCACCTTTGTGGAACACTGCCTCGCCCTCTAACCTGAGTTTCTTGACCGCCCTCTCAATTTCTTCCATTCAGTAATTCGTAATCGTGTCCCCACCTTCCGTAATTCAACCCGCGAGCACATATTATCATCACTTGGGATCTCTTCTCTCCCTTTCCGACGAAAAGTCAACGACCTTATTTTCCTACATTCAGTAATGAATGGTAAATTCAGATCCCATGATCTGTTGCCATGCTTCTCTCTCCACGTTCCTCAACGTCCTCCTCTCAGCCATAATGTATTGCACCTACCTAAATTCCGTCCTTCTGTATCACAGCGCTCACTGTTCAACCGTATTCCACACACCTACAACTCCTTAAGCGTCCTTCACCCTTCTCTCGATATATACTCATCCTCCATGTCCTTCCGCTCCTTAATTTTCAAATCCTAATATTTACTCATTCTCCCTCTTTATTTCTCACCCACTGGTGCGAATAGTTGCTATCTTAACCACTGTTCTTTTCTCTTTCCAATAATAAGCATTCTGTTTTAATTGTTAATATTATACGCATTCATTCATTTTCCTGTTTGTTGTTGCTTTATGTTGATTTCTCTGACTATTAATTTATTTTTTGTTTATAAATTCAATGTAATAGGCCTAATAGCGGCTGTTTTCGGATTTTACTTAAATAAATAAATAGTGCAAATCACGAGACAAAGTCTCGATCGTAAGATATTTTTTAATGTTAAAGACTCAAGGTCTACACATCGTATTCCAGCAGATTATGTGTTAACCAAATGTAAAAACGAAAACTTTCCTGTTACCGTATTAATGCCTTTTCTGGGACGACTACCTGCTTAAATCCTGTGGAGTTCGCGCTGAGTATTCAAGAGAAAGATTTGTCGAAATCTAGCCAACCGTACCTGATTTATTTGCGTTTATACTGGGAGGTGACGTCACTCGAGGATTAATCTGTTTTTGTTCTTCATGCGTTTTATTGTAAACTTAGTGCAAAAATCCGAGATGAACAATGGCGGCTACCCTAGCAACCTCCTTTTTGAAATGTCAAAAACCGGAGAAAATGGAATATAAACTTTAAATATGAGCAAACGCGACTTTAAACAACAGAATTGGCAGTAAGAATAAGAATCCACATTTCTTTCTGCGTAAATGGTATAAATGTCGAGTCATGGTATCGAACCCATGTCTTTCTGGGGGACGAATTCCCATTTAAAATCTGCTGGAGTTCACGCCGAGTATTCAGGTGAAAATTTTCTCGAAATCAAGCCGACCATTCCCGGTTTGTTTGCGTTCATGTGGGAAGGTGACGTAACTCGTGGCCTCAGACGCAGACAGGCAGGGACATACGCAGAAACAGCGGTTATAATATATATATTATATATATATATTGGCATAACGTCTAGGAATGCAAATGTAAACGGTATACCCTTGAGTCAATAAGAGCGGCATTAGGGACTGTAGTTAACGATAGACCTGAGAAAGAAATTTCTTAAATAAACATTTTTAGAAAGCCGTTTGTGCGGTTTGTGATGCTTGTAAGAAATATTAATTTCTATAATAGCGATTCGGTATAGGCCTTGATGCATTCATAAAAAGGATACCTCTTGAAAAAAATAATTGAAAGAAATCTCTTCCGCCTAAGGAAGTACCCGCGTGAATGCTAAAAGAGTTAACCTTTAAAATTGCAACTTAATTGAGAATAATATTCGAAAAATCCATTATGAAACTTTTAGTTTCTCAAGCCTGGAAGTTAGCATATGTTAACGCCCAAACATATAGTCGCCGATAGAGAGAGAGCCCCGAAAATTACTGGTGTGACGGGCTAGGGTTTCTCGGAGAGGAAAGGGCACAAATGAAAGTTACACGTAATAACACAAACACCTTTAATCGCCTGGGGCGCACACTACACTCCGTAAGCTTCCACAAGAGAAGAGAGAACTGACGCGCACCCTGTTGGCTGCGCGCAATAACAAAATAAAATGAAGAGCAAAGTCCGTTATCGGTCTGGTCTCGTTACACTGGTTGATTTTCTTAACGTCATTATTGTGCAAATTAATTGAGCATATAACTTTTAATTATATTATACACTATTAGGAAAGCCTTTCTCGGTTTAGCAATTGTCGGCACGGGTTACGGAAAGACATAATAGAAACCACAGTTTGGCATTTTTATGAAAGATTTATCAATCTATGGTGTGAAAATTTCACAGACGAATGTCGTTTTTATCAATTTCAGGAAAATCTTATATCATACATTAATATCGAATCTGAGAAATGGTACTAATGCAACATTTGTGAGTCTGGTGAGAGACTTCATCTCAAATTGAGAACGGATAATAATTATCGATTGGAAGTACCCCAACTCTGTTGAAGTTGCGTCTAATGCTCCACAGGGAAGATCACAAAAACTCTGCTATTCTTAATCTACGTAAATATCTGGTCGGTAGTAAAACCAAGAATTTTTTCAGATGACACCGTCGTAGCTGAGTCTGTTAAATATTTAGGCGTCACTATTTATCTTTCGTAGCTGTTACAGATCTCGAGAGAATGAAACAAGTGGTAGAAATCGTACGTCCAAACTACCAACCCGAGAATTTGTGCCTTTAAAAGTTATCGAGCACCTTTGTGAAATGCACGAGTGTCCCATATTTTTTAATGTGATCTTATTCACACCATAACATCCATTGATATGATGGGGAAATTCGTTCTCTAGTTTATCAAGTTACCCATCTTCAGAGACTTATATATGCGAAAAAAAGAAAAGCCTTCCTTTTTCTTAGCAATCAAAGCGGAAAACACTCCCAACGCTCCACGAAATCATGAAGTTGGAGTTTGTAGGTACACTTTCACTGACGTGAAACTTCAACTAAAATTTAACACACTTGCTTGCACTCGCTTCCTTAGGATATTCATCAAACTTTTCGGGCTCCGTGATTCGTTGCCGGAACTAAATATTGCGATGCATTAGATACAAATGATTCCTTAACACCATTCAAACTGTCATCTGTGACTCAAATCAAGATTAACTCGAACCATTTCTACACATTTTGACCCACTACCGATCTGCGAACTGTATTTTCAGTAAGAGTTTTATTTATGGATAATTTTTAATTAAGTCAAATAGGATTTCGGAAATTGTAATTAATTTACTTATAAGTTCCATTTTATCTTGTACTGGAAATGAGGCCATCGTCAACGGGAATCAGATTTACGCGGTCCTCTACCAAACGCGAAATATCTCGATAGAAATTTTTGCATTATTTGTATATTGTTATACATATGTTGAATCAATTCATAATACTAATTTCTTAGTGTTCCAATAACATTGTTTCCAACTCTATGCCATTTTAAGTCTTTGCTATTAATTGAATACGTTTTTTTCTTTAGTGAACGAAAAAGGAATGAACGACGAGGAAAAATAAGTAGAGGACTCGCAAGAAATTTGTTTTTACAAATTCAAGGACGTAAACTCGAGAATATTGTTCAAATCGGTAATAAAAGTGGTAAATCAGCTAAAATCACAACGTAGATCGTAGATTAAATTGTACCATAATACAACCCAAGAAATCAATATTCGAATTTTAAATTAAACATTTGCTTCATGATTGGTATTTAAAAGTACAATATATAAACAATTTCGCAAAATAATTAAATATGAACGATTGGGCTAGGAAAGAGAGGAACCCTCAAGACAGTAAAATATAAAGAGAGAGACGCTGCTCTCCAGCTAATATGAAATCGCTTCCGACCAAAATTCTTTCTCCGCATTAATAATGCGTGCAGGTTGCTCGACACCGTAACCCTCATTTGCCACATTCAATTACGCAGCCTCAAAACTTATCCACGTAATTGAGTTGGGCCAATATGTCACACCCTCCGGTGCTCCTCTCTGCAATCAATATCACCGCCATTACTCTCCTCCTAATTTCCTCTCTCCCTCCTATTTTTTCATTCTACTCTTCCATTTTCTCTTCCTCTATCTTTTGATTCTTTTCATCTCTGGCAACTTCTCTCAAACCAGACCTGTTCCCGGGGCATTACTCTATCGAAGGAGGGCTGCGGAAACAGATGAGGAGGAGGGGGATGTGAGGTGCAGAGATGGTGAGGGGATGGGGAAAGGAGAGCGATGGGGAAAGGAGAGGGATGGGGAAAGGAGAGGGATGGGGATGGGGAAAGGAGGGGGAGGATGGTGGGAAGGGGAAGGAGGATGGTGGGAAGGAGGATGGTGGGAAGGAGGATGGTGGAAAGGATGGTGGGAAGGAGGAGAAGGATGGTGGGAAGGATGGTGGGAAGGAGGAGGAGAAGGATGGCGGGAAGGAGAAGGATGGCGGGAAGGAGGATGGTAGGGAGGAGGATGGCGGGAAGGAGAATGGTGGGATGGAGGAGAAGGATGGTGGGAAGGATGGTGGGAAGGAGGAGGAGAAGGATGGCGGGAAGGAGAAGGATGGCGGGAAGGAGGATGGTAGGGAGGAGGATGGCGGGAAGGAGAATGGTGGGATGGAGGAAGATAGGTGGGATGGAGGAAGATAGGTGGGAAGGAGGATGGTGGGAAGGAGGAGGATGGTGGGAAGGAGGGGTAGGGGTAAAGGAGGGGGAGGGGTAAGAGAGGGAGAGAAGTAAAAGAGGAGGGGGAAATGAGGGGGAGAGAGGGAGATAAAAGAGGAGGAAATGAGGGGGAGGGAGAAAAGAAGGGGAGAGGGAAAAGAGAGGAGAACTTTTGGAGTGGGTGCGCAATCGATATTGAGGAAACAGCTGGCTCCGGAAAAGTAACCCCGTGATTGCTCTGGACTTTCCCGAACAAATCTTTTTCTCGCCATTTGTTGTCTTTGTTCTTTTTTGGTGATGAAGAGAGGGCGGAGAGGGGGATAGAAAGGTGGGAGAGAGGCAGGGGAGAGAGGAAGGGAGGCGGGAGAGAGGGAAAGAGGGCGTGAGATGGTATGGCGCATAATGGCCTAGAGAAGGCGCGGAAACGGAGGCTATATGGTGGAGGTATTACGGGGGAAGAATAAATAAATGCCTAAAAGGGTTCCTCCTGGCGCGCTGATCGTGATAAATCACGACGACATGGAAATAAAAGTTTTTAGCGTCACAATTAACGAATTACTTTGGAGAAATTGTACGCAAAGTGTAGTTAAAAATTTTTTACTCATGGTGGAGATTTATTTCACTGGCAAAAAAAACTTTTCCTTACCTATAGTTGAAAGTTAAAAGATTAAATGTAAATAATAATAATCAATTTCCAATTAAATGATACTCTAAAATATATATTTAAATCGAATTTCAAGCCCAAAACTACCGCAAAAAGGAAATTTTGCTTTTGAATGATTATTTGCTTCGCATATTTTTCTTTTATTCATGAGTCTGAGGATTAAATTTTTGTCAGTCTGGCTTTTGAGGGGAAATAAACAGTATGCATATGCCCGAGAGGAGGCATTTAGATTCATTTGCGCCAGAAACCATGATTTCTGTTGAAATTTCGTCGTTATTTCTACGATAAAATTACGATCAAAATGAGAACAGTAAATATGAAAAATTACTTCATTAACTTTTCATTGTTTTCCTTATTATATGTCTCGAAAAATAAATATAAATATTTTTTTTTAATCAAATAAAATTTTAGAGACTTTTCATAGCCTACGGAATTCTTTATGACAATCCTTACATTTATTTTTTAGCCTGAAAACAATACTTTTATGCTTTTAGTAAAAAGTAAAATCTTGCTAAGTTCAACTACGTTAGTTACCCTCAATGCTTACTTTTATTCAAATTTTACAGCGAAATTATTTTCGATGATTAATTTCCACAATTTCACCACTCTTTTCATCATTTTCCCAAAAGGAAGGTTTATATTTAGACCGTCACATTTATCAGTTTTATAAATTTCTTTGTTCCGAATTTATGACAATTTTGACTTTGAAGGCCCGTTTTTATCATCCTAATTGACATCCGCCATCGAGGATGTAGCCGCCATTACCCTCACTTATGAAAAGATAAACAAAATGGTACATGTAACTGTGTTATGATGACAGTCACATTGCGACTAAAAGGCTTATATGGTTTGCGCAGCTGTTATATGACGACAACAGCAAAATAAATTTCCCAATGATATGGCATAAGATGAACATTCATTTTTTTGAAAATTCGCATTTTTCATTTCTGGAATAGTGCTAACAATTAAATTTTCAATTTTCTCGGTGACTATCTCTGTTTCCGTGATTAATTGAGGTTTTCTTCATACACTGTATTACGGCGCCTCCTAGGAATGCATAAAGCTACGCTAGGACGCTTTGAGAATGGAGTCTTGAATCAACAAGAAATAGTTTCAAGACGGGACACTTAGACTGAGAGAGATTTCTGTTTAGAGGTCACTTTTGGCTATAAATGAATTTTTAATCCCGAAAAAGTCTTGATTTCCATCTTAATACATAATAACATTAGAAAAATAGTGTATCATTCTTCCTCGCTCGTTACAATTAAGGATTTATTGAATGTAGATGTTAATCACAGTGAAAACACGACATGTTGAAAAGGGAGTATTTATGCTAAAGGCCTATACAATAAGGAAATTGTCACGAACTATCCGTAATTAATATCTTAAAATTTCCTGTAAGAATGGCATGATGTGGTAATCTTAAAAAGTGCATTTTAATAAAAATAGCCTTGAGGTGTGAATTTATAATCTAGGAAAGCTTCCCAACAAAAGGAATGAATTCAGAATCTAAAACCTTCTGAATAAGACTAAAACTTGGTTTTGGAAGAAAAATATATTTTCAAATTTTATTCTTCATAAATTAAATAATTCATATGATGGAAAGTTGAGCAAATTATGTGTTATGCATTTGCACATAAAACAAACTGAAAGTTGACATTTGAGTTAGAGTTCGATTCTTGACCAAGTACTGGATTTTCTCCTTCTCAAATGTCAACTTTCATTAAACAGTTCAATAAGATTAGTAATAAAGTCACATTTTGGTAACGTGTTAACTGTCGCTCTTTAAATGTTTTTACCTTTCTACAACAGATAACATACATAAATAGAAATTTTAATTAACTAGTAACTTGAAGAAAACGAGAACATCACAAAAACTAGACAGTTTTTATACAAAAACGTCCGTTCTTTTCGAGAAATAAGACGTAAAAGAATTAAACGAGAAAATTCTTATTTATTCGTGATGAGTATTTATGTATTACTCGATCTCCGTTGTCTACGGGATAAGGCCTCGAATTATACAACAGTTAAGAAGAAAAATTGCAGAAGTGTACAAAAATTTGCTATACAAAACGTAACCTAAAGCATACAATGTCGAGTAGAGATGATGCAACAGTTGCGTAGCATGCTATTATATAGACGGGTGGCAACTAGGTATACTAGGACACTTAAAATATTTGGAGAGTCACTATGGGTGTAGGAGAAACAGACATGGAGAAACGTGTAGTTTCTCTCTGTTGCTGAAGAAGGATATTACCCGTAAGCTTATAACTAGGATTGGTAGGATTCGATAAAAATCGATAAATGTCGATAAACATCGAATTCGTAAAAATTTCAAAATCGACGAAAATGAATTGTCTTTGGTGTCGATTTTCCACTACTAAATTTTCTAAAAAATTATTCTTCTATATTTTTAAATTTGTTTTATCACACTCAATTTAAGATAATTTAGCGCCAAACGTCCAAAACAAAAGAGAAAATCGGCATTTGTCAATATGATTGGTTTATGGCACTCTGTCTATAATCTCGACCACATCTGATAATCCCTAAGCGCCTTTGGTCGCTTACACAATATGATCTGCCTGCATGCTCAATTTACTCAAAAGTCATGACTCATGACTTCTGCCGACAACCTGCAAGATGCGAAAAGAAAGATTTTCCCAAACTGAATTAATACTGATCGCTAATATCCTATAGCAGGTCTCGAAAGTATAACTAAATCCTACTCACCGCTTGACAAAATCCAATCTCCGATAATTCATTTCGTGGTTGGTTTAAGTTAAAAATCTACTGCTACGAGTAGATTTCTTGGGCCCTGCCCTATAGAATATTAAAAAACAGTCAAAATTTCTATTTTTGGTAGCCATACCCAAAATTTATTCTTCGATTGAGAGCGCTCCATCCTTATGTTTGCTTGCAAAGCTGTAGCATCGTTCAATGCTCGTACTCAACAAGATAAGATTTTTTTCTTCAAAATATTCACATGTATGTATTTGGTTGTGCATTATATTAACATCACATTTGTTATTGAATAGTCACAATTTCTTTAATAAGAGGCGCGATTTAAGGAGTGAATTTTACTTGTGATTTATTCCGGAAAAGTAGCTTTTCCGCCGGGTTGGTGGACGAAGCCAACAAGTACACATTCACTAAAGTTAAGAGAGCAAAAAACATCTGGCACGCGAGAAATCGATGAGGGGATATGATACTTTGGAACAAGTTGCATTAAATTTGTACCCATGCTTGGCTGTAGTTAGGTCGACCATATTTGGCGCTGTCTCGTTGGTAACGCCACTGGTCAAACGTAAATGCCCCCATGAAAATTGATTATTCGACGGTATCTTGTTTATTTATCAAGATACGCGAAAACAAGTGTTAGTAAAAGTCTTATACACAGCATGACCTTTCCCAAAAGGGCTCAACCAACTTTCTAAGTGGATTAGTTGAAGAGAAATTGCGTTTGGAATTTCTGCGCGCCAAGTAAGAAATCACTTCTCGTGCGATTTAATAACATTGCTTAAGAATAGTATTTCATAATAAGTTTAAAAATGATACTTAAATAACATCTAGACTACAAATATGATTGAATTTAACACGAAATCAAATTTAAATTTAACACATTATAAGAAATGCCAAAGTGCGGAATCTGAAAAACGTTCCTTAAAACGGAATACTGACTAAAAACAGATATTTACCTCTCACGGAAGATATAATATCCCTTTTGCCGAGAATCACCTATAGCAGCTGCTCGAAATGACCTCCATCGGCTCTAATGCACTCTCGGAATCGCGTTTGTGGTCAATACTATCAAATTCCTTGCTTAAATCATACAAAATCCCAAGGGTAAGTAATGTTTCATTTAAAGCCTGGTAAATATTATTAATAAATTAGAAGGAGGCTGACGTAGTTGATCTAGCTTTTCTGAATCCATGTTGGGATTCATTCAATAGATGGAAAGATTATAAATAATCAAGCAGTCTGTTATAAAAGACTTTTTCAAAGGTCTTGGAAAAAACTGAAAGTACTGAAATAGGGCGGTAATTATCAAAATTAGATAATGAACTTTTTTTGGAATAGGGATAACGTAAGCAAATTTAAGGTTGGAAGGGAAACAACTTTCACAGAAAGATAAATTAATTATAGTAGCTAAAGGGAGTGCAATATATTTTACATTCTTTCGTGCGTAAAATAAGACATTTCCTGTGATCGTAAGTTAATATTTAGGTAAATTTATATGCACATCAGTGCAGGGCTGCATGGCATTTTGGGATTTCTTCACACCATTTTCTGTGCATTCTTATTGAAATAGTATTTTGTTGACCCCATGGGGTATAAGAGACCCCACGGTCTGCAAACCTAGACCAAGTTCTTCCTTTGGTTCATAGGATGGCCCATGAAACTTGAATTGGATAGCTTCAACGGTGTAAAAACATATAAGGGTCATACAAACATACATATATACTCAAATTCATTTATATATATATATATATATATATATATATATATATATATATATATATATATATATATCCTACCATTTCGGAAGAAGACAGACTGCCTCATTCCCGCTCCCATTACCGGGTTTACACCAATTCTGACGTCATCTTCCCACTCCCCCTCTTTATTTCTATTGCATTGCCTCTACTCAAAGCGTCTCCTTCCATCTATCTATCTCTACCCATTCTCTCCGCCATTCTGTGTCTCAAAGGCATGTTTTCTCTCCACACAGCCTTTATTTTTTGAGTCGTCTTTTCCCTTTTCAGTCTGCCACCCCTTTTGTGCAACCCCTATCCTCAGGCAATTTTCTCGCTCTCTCTCTCTCGCCCTTCCACCTTCCTTCTATCCCTTTACCACCCTTCTCAGCTTTCTCCTAAAAAGTCCTCTCGCAAGTCCTTCCTCACTCTCCCCATTATGCTCCTCATTGACTCCTTTCATTATCTCTTAATGAAGGGACCCGGTGTTTTTCTTTCCTTTGCGTCGATGGAAGAACGAAGGGGTAGGATAAAGGGGGAGAAATGGGGGAGGGAGGGAGAGACCTCCGGATCGGTCCTTCGCCTCTTTCCTTTTTGGGACACAGGGACGAGAATTGAGCAGGAGAGCTGATGTAGGTGAAGGCGTTGGAGAGCGGAAAACGTGGTGAAGCGTAGAAGCACTCTACGGTAAGAGG
The DNA here is from genome assembly GCA_028673005.1 of Tanypteryx hageni. Lineage (NCBI taxonomy): Eukaryota > Metazoa > Arthropoda > Insecta > Odonata > Petaluridae > Tanypteryx > Tanypteryx hageni. The sequence continues at coordinate 126,005,538 of CM054113.1, read as the reverse complement.
TTACAGGATATAGGTTTTCGCAATATGGTGGCAGGTTCAACTGCGAGTTCAGCTAAATGCTTCTTTAGAAGCAATGTGCAGGGAAGGGGCGCTGTTTTTTAGAGACTATAGCGCTTTTATCTAAACTTTATCATTTGAAGTCAAATATAAACGAGTGATGAATCCGAGAGGGAATCCACTCCCTGTATTCAACAGGAAGAGAATAGAGTCACTTTCCTCTCGAGATGCTTTTTACCAGGACGCATACGCAGGCATCCAAAGCCACCTTTATAAATACTCAATATGACCGTAATACGGTCGAAAGTAAGATGGGTTGAAGAAAACTCCGGCATTGGAGAAATTGGTGATTCGAATATTAGTGATTTCATCGATGGAGTCAGTACGAATTATTTCATAGCAGTTCAAACCCGTTAAAATATAAATTTGCGATGTCCTACATAGGATCCCAAACACTATCATATCCAAATACATGTATGCTTTATGACATTACAGAAAAAATTGCAAAAATATGCTGCAGAAAATAAATTAAGAAGGCAATTACGGTCGGATAATATTATTTTTGCAGTTAAGGCAACAGAAATATTATCATGCGTTTGGTGGATAAATACTCATTATTATCATAAATCAGACCAGATATGAATAGGAATTTAAGTACATTAGAGAAATATTATAAGCAAAACTTGTTTTTCTGAGGGACGAGAGACAGGTTTCCATTTCTTCGAGCGAATAATAGATATTCCGAGTATTGGCCATTTAAATAGTAATTAAGAATATAGATATAGAGCTAGTTGAGCTGAAAATGTGTAAACGGAGAAATATTATCTGGAGTAACTGTCAGGTAGCACTCTTGTTGCATTTGATAGCGATAGCGGAATTAGCAGACGCCATGGTGACAGAGAGAAATGACCAGAAAGACAGGTTCCAGATAGGCTGGCCCTCTGCGGGGTAGAAATAAAGCAGGAAAGAGAACTGCGAATCTTCTTCCAAATAATTTCCCTTCCTTTGTTTTTAACCTCGCTCCCATTTTCTGATTCTCCCCTTTCCAACCTCCACACCCCGGGGCCCAGCTTTTCCCTTCACTTCTTCCCCCTCCCCATTCCATCCTCTCCCTCCCCTCCACTTTCTCCCCTTAACAACCCTCTCCTTCCTTTTCTTCCTCCCTCCACAACCATTGCCATCGTCTTTTTGCCAACTCCTTCATTCACCTTTAACCACTCTTCCCTTATTCAGCCGCCTTCTTGTTTTGGACTTCGTATCCTCTACGTTTCTATTATTTTTCTTACCATCATCATCTCACTGTTCATTATTCCCGAGTCATTCTCCTCGAGGGAGACAGGCTTCCGAGAAACAAATAAGAACGATGACTTAGTATTTGGGAAAAAATGAATGAAAGGTGATTTGCCGCTTATTTTCTCGCCTCATTAACTTCCAGATTTGTATTTCTTTCAGTCTTCTCATTCTTCATTCTGATTTGTTAGTGGCACTGTGGCAGTAATCTTACTTTATTTTGGGTGAGGGAGAGGTGTGTGGGTGTGTGTGCGCGCGTGCGTGTGTATGTACACAGCGAACATAAAATTCTAGACTACTTTAAAATGTGAAATTTAACACATGAGAAAACTACACAATTGAAAAATTTAGAAAGCATTATTTAAAAGTTTTGTTATTGTTTCCGCCATAATTTCTATTGATATTATTGTAATTACATCATTCAACCACCTTTTTCTCATACGTGATAGGTATTTTTATGTTTTTCAATATTTATTACGAAAATGAACTCAATTATTTCTATCAGGTCAGGTTTTGGAGAAATTTTGTGTTCTTTGTACAGGCAAAAGTTACTTTTATAGCGTTTTGTGCAATTTTTCTTTAATTTCATAAAGCATACATGTATTTGGACATGATAGTGTTTGGGATCTTTTGTAGGACATCGCAAATTTATATTTTAGTGTGTTTGAATTGCTACTAAAATGCGTACTATGATATAATTTTCAATTTCAATTAAATGTAAATATTTCATCTTGCGAGAAAGTGATAGCACACGTTTGCTTTAACTTACTCTGAATGACGCAATAATTGCGTTATCCCGTACAGCTAATCCTTATTCTCCATTCAGCCATTAGGTCACCGTGTAAACGTGCCTGATCGTAAGTCCCCCGGAACTTGGAATTTGGTTGAAACTACGGCATATTGTCAAGATAAACCAATGTAATTTATAGATAAGGATCACGATTATATACCTTCCCAAGAAAAACAGCCTCACTAGATAACTCACGCTTAACTCAAGATGATCTGGTTCGAGATTTGCAATTGTCGATTATAAGAATGGAACTTGCTCGCAAAGGATAAAAGCACATCTGTTCATCGCAGCCGCCAGAAGGATTTATCTCAGTTTTCCTCTGCGACAGATGACCTTTCTGTTTGCAATGACATTCATGGTTTGATGATGTCTCTAGATAACAAGCATAAGCCTTAAGAGTGGCTTTCTTCATCGAGTCGTCAAAACTAATTTGGAAGCCTGTCCTCTTGCATGACGGAAATACCTATCTCCTAGTTCATCTGTCCATATGAAGGAAACCTATGCAAATATTTAATTTATTCTTAATAAAATATTGTTGTTTTCTATGCGAATGGGACAGCAGGGCAAAGAGTTCCAATTATATTGCCAAGACATGGCCTTCTCGTGAAGCAAACATTTCTGTGAAAAAGGAACGTTGCACATCCTTCATTAGTCGATCCTGAATGGGTTTTATTGCCCTCTCACCATATCAAACTAGATTTGATGAAACATTCGACGATGTCCTCAACGAACCAGAAACAGCAGCTGGGAAAACAGTATTCCAGAACTTTTTTTGGGAAAAAGCCGCCCAACCATGTAGAATTGTTCGATCATTTTCTTCGGCTTACAGAGCACTGAGAAGTAGTATGAATTTAAGGATTCACTTTCTAAGTTCACATTTGGATTTTTTTCCGCCAAACCTCGGAGATGTCAGTGATGAACATGGAAAATGGTTCCATCAGGACATTTTTGCAATGGAGAAAAGATACCAGGACTAGTGGAGTTCAAATATGCTGGCAGATTACTGCTGGACGCTAATGAGGGAAGCCTCTGTTGCTACATAAAAGAGAAAATCAATCACTAAAACATTTTAAGTAAGCCAGAAATCATGTTTGTAAAGACGTAGTTAGAGGAGTAAGTAATTTAATGAATTAAACAAAAACTAGTGGTGCCCGCAAAATATTTTGCTACGCCGGTAAAAAATCTGACGTTTAGAAATCATCTTAGATAGGAAAATAATGATAGCAATTATTTTCCAAGTTTTATGTTATTAATGATTTAAAATTGTCATTTTATTGAAATGTATGCAGTGTTTCATATACAATTAATTCAAAAATTTATTTCATTGTTTACTCATTAACTGTTACCAACATAATTTTTTTGTACTTTACAATATGTTATTTTTCATTTATTAGTAATAGCCCATATTCTCTTTATCATTAAATTTTAAACAGGTGCGTAGGGCTATTTGCGTTAATAGACATTAAATATGTAGTATATAATGATTTTACTTATGAAAACGACACTATTCTAGTATTGAAATAAATAAAGAAGTTTTTTATTTTAGTGAAAGAAAAAAATCTTGCACCCTGAAAAATCGAAAATCCCATGTAAACCAAAGAGAAAATATAATCGTCACCTGGAGTCGACTCCGGGACTTTTTCCGGAGTTTGATTTTTCTAGGGACCACCTCATGGGGATTTAACGGTTTTGAAAGTTTCAGCTCTTAATTCCATCGTGAAATGTCCAAAAGTACCGTGACAGACAGACGGACACTTGAGAATTTATATATTCTGATGTTGATTTTCTTGAAAACCTTATGTGAAAGCAAAATTTTCAGATCATTCTCGTGTTTAGCGCTAAAAACCACATAAGAAACAACCTATTTCATTATGAGAAAAAAATTGTTTAGATTTATTACCAATTATTGATATTATTGTCAACATTTTCATTATTTAAAAAATAAGTTTTACTGTTTTATGTTGTAGGCCAGTTTTTCTTATATCTTTCATTAACAGGTTTTATTGCATTCCTAACAATCATTTCTCTTAACTCAATATAGTATCAATGATGCCGAAATAAGCAAAGAAAGTAAACTATTTTGTTGTTATAATCTGTCAAAATTTTCCAGAATGCGTAACATCAAATAACCATTTTTGTTAACTTCATTTTGAAACGAATGAAATATTTCCGGTAATTTAATCGCAAATATTTTTCAAATTAATTTCACCTAAATATTTTGTTATCCATAACAAAAAATTACAATTATGTTTGCAGGGGGTATATTGAATGTCAAAAGTGATTCAAGTTTAATTCACTGTGAAAATTATTCAATGTGTTTAAGAATCATTTACGAGCCTAATTGCTGACAGATATTCTTGAGGAAACTGAGAACTTATAATCATAATCACTACTCTGTTTGAAGAAAGTCATGTGCTGGACAAAAGAGATTGTTTTCCTCTTTTACTAAGTGTACATTGTGGATTGTCACAAATTGACAGCGAAGTCTATCGGTTTCATAAATCGGAGGGTTTGTCAGGGAAGGTTTTAGGAGTAGCTGAAGCACATACGTACATAACTAAACACGGTCATGACGATAAATTGATCGTAGGAAAGAGTAAAGGTTGGTGGCTTGATAAACTTATGGCTCAATTTACATAGATAGGAAAACTCCTTAAGCCATAAAAGTTTATAACAACCCTATGCATTTCGCCCACTAAGTGGGCATCTTCAAGGGCGTACTTCACACGACAGTGACTGAAAGTCAACTGTCAAACATCGAAGTTCGTTCAAAGTTCAAAAGCAGATGATTCGTGAGCATAAGCAGTACTTTTTCTTAAAAAACACAAATTTTCAATTTGCAAAGAACCTTTTAGAACATAAACATCACAATTCGTTTAACCCTAAATTCCTCTACGTTGAATTGAAAGGCCGCAAACTGTATGTCTTACAACATTTAGATATAATAAATTGTAAAGATTTTTTTCTTTTTCGTTTTTCACAACATTTTCTTCTGTTAAGTTTACCAAAGGGCTTAATAGAGTATATACATTATAACGATGTCATTCTATCGCCCTTCCTTTCCCACCACTTCTTCTTTCCTAACCGTCACTTAAACCACCATCCAATCGCTTTCCGTTTAACTCACTTTCCTCCTCCTAATTTAATGAACTGTTGGTTATACTTTGTCACTTTATTATGCTGCGATCGTTGCGAATCCGGTCGTGTTATATTAAAATTGTGAAAGATACATAGTTGATTTTTCTTTATTTTAATTCTACACCGTTCAAGTTAGAGTAAACAAATTTTGACAGATTGTTCATGGCCATAAGTTCTTCGCAAGGTTGAGATTTAGAGACTCCAAGGACACCAAAATAGGTGTAGTGGGGGGCACAGTGAACAATAAAACATTAAATTATTGAACTACTTCCACGCCGCTCAAGTTATAGCAACCAAATTATTAGGATAGTTTTCACTAGTGAAATTTATGAATTTCATTGATTTTGGAGCCCATCTCTCTCGTAGTTTCCATTTTAGAACATTATGAACTATTTATACGGATCCGTTAGTTAGTCTGTTGGTTTCCTTTTATTTACTTTGCTACAACAATAAAAGCGAAGCGTAAATACCTTCAATTTAAATTTGAAAAGAGATCAATATAATATCAGAACTGCTCAAATGTGGTAAGGTATGTTTTAAATGACATTTGATTATAACGTATAGATATATTATTTATTAAAAACTGCCCTTATATATTCATCAGTTATTTTCTTCTTTCTCGTTTAAATTACTTTCTCATCTAGGCATGTCTGCGTGGGAAAACTCTGCCATTATATAACTAACAAAACATTCACATTCTGAAACAAGAAAATAAGTCTGCTATGGTAGCACAATTGTAGAATATACATCGGAGAAGTAGAAGACCCGGGTTCGATTACCGGTCATGGAAGAATTCCTCTTCTGGCTTAAATTTTCTCCCGTATGCTAACTTATGCCCATCGCGTAGGAATCGCATAATCCATTCTTTCCATCATATTAATTTTAATAAACAATTCCTTCAAATCGACATCCATGAATTTTCCCTTTTCGGTGCCCAGCCAAATTTCGAGGAAATTGAATCTTTCGTTTCCACAACTAAAACCCTAGATAGTGTCCGTTCTGACTTCCTCCGTCGTCGACAATTTCGTCCGAACCCTAGAAAGCTGAAAAGTCTTCGTATACATATTTACAGATACCTTTTAGTCATTATTTCGTTGATGCAGAGCTCAGTCGGAAGCATTGGAATAGCGCGGGTGGCATGCTCAGCTGGTGAGAGCCCGCTGGTGCGTCTGGCGCGTGCTATTTTCTCCGTAGTACTTATGCTGGGATGTTTTCGCTTCCTTTATCGTCCTATTCCTCAATCTACCTCAACGAAGACTTAAGTGTAATTCTATCCATCAACCTCATCTCGTCTACTCTGCAATCCAATTCTCAAATACCATTTTGCCTAGTGTTAAATCTGGCCGTCATTTCTTTTATTTCTAGCTTAAGAGTATTCTTCAAGATGATGATACAGATCTTCCTATTTCATCCGAGGTCGAGGAGATGAGATCTGCAAGTATCGTTATATAAAGGTCGCACTCGGACAGATCTGCTTTAACACGTCTCTCAGTAATCCATCGTGGTGGTGGGCGGAAAGGGATGTAATGCACTAAAGCTTGCCAAACAGTTTTCTCTCACAAGTTTGGCTTAAAATTGTGGAAGATACATAGTTGATTTTTATTTCCATCATGAGCAAATTACACAATGTGAAGTCTGAACTTATTTATGATAAGAGTAGAAGTAGCCCACCGAACACGAAAGTGTGGCGTACGTAAAGACGGACGAAACGGTGATATTAGCGTTTTTTAATACTACTAAAAAGGTAAATTATCCATCTAAACGATGAAATAAAAATTTTATTGAGAAAGGTGCCTATTATAAATGACGCATTCATATGTACGCTGATTTTGGGATGCAGATACAGTTTTGTCTTTGTGCCAAAATCAAAATTATAGCAGAAAATTGCAAAAAAAAATATTTATTTTTGATGCACACAAGATAAAACAAATTAACTGAAGGTCAATTTTTATCTAAAGCAATTAATTGATCTCATAAGGACCTCCAAACAAGAATTTATCATAATTTTATTTATTTATTCGATGCATGAATTTTAATTTTATTGAAAACACCAAATCATTGGAGGTATTTTTGGGGAAAATACAAAAAAAACAAGGAATTATGTGGGTTACATCTTGTGAACAATTCAGCAGCCGAGAGGGCCCATTTTAACTCTCCAAATAACAACTTTCTTACACATGCGCTTATATAGCGTGAATTGCTTTGCCAGTTTAGCTAACTGTATTATATACTTACTATAAATCATAATATTAGTGAAAAATGAACGATTCTCAATAAAAACACAAAATAACTTTCGAGCACTAGTAATTATTATTAGAAAGAATTGGAATACACACGATGCGGTGAGGGACGAAGCGAAGGACCAAGGTGTTCTACAGCTTGGAGCAAAAATAGTCAGGTATACTACTCAAGGTGGGGACAGGAAAGAAAATTCGGCTCTGAGATGGTTTGGTATTGCTATACGTTTGCGTGAAGAAGTGCTTAGGAAATGAGGAGATGAGGAAAGAACGGTCCGTGATAGTCATTTGAGGGAAGTCGTGTGCGAAATATGAAAATTCGCATGCCAAAAAAACGACTGCGATCCGTTTCAGATAAAAAAAGGAATTCTCTCTTTTATGCACTCCATGTTTTAGGAAATCTTCGCACGGAGCCATTTACGATATGTTTATGTTCTTACCGTAGCGACGATGCCTCCGGAAAGCCAAAAAAGTATAAAATACTATATAGAACACACAAAACCACCCTATACGAATATGGGGTGCAAAGGAGTGTGAGGCCAGTGAAAAAGGGAGAGTGGGTTAGCGAGAGAGAGTGAGAAAGAGGATGGATGGTGTACAAAGAGGAGGCTGGTGAATGCGAGAGAAATGGTAAAAAGGAGATGGAAGCGAGGTATGGTAGGGAAGAGGGAGTAAAATGGGAGACACCGCAGCCCAGGAAAAAGAGAGTGAGGGGAGTAAATCCTCCATTCGCTCCTTTTTGCCCGAAAAATCCCTTGCATTTATTTTATCGCTCCCATATCTTTTGTTTTTTTCCTTCCGCTTCCTCCACTTTTTCAGAGAGTGATTTGAGAGAGAGAAGTAGTGTAGTGGAAGGGGTAGAGGAGAAAGAGGCGGTTGTGTAGTGGAGGGGGAAGAGGGAGGAAGTAGTAGAAGGGGAGGAGGTAGTAGATGGGGAGAAGGTAGTAGATGGGGAGGGGGTAGTAGAAGGGGAGGGGGTAGTGGAGGAGGGCGCGGGAGGACGATAAGCAGGGGTTTGCACGATGATGACGGGAAAACGCTAGAAGATGGCGTGATTGATGTCGCGAAGGGAAAACAAGGAAGAGCGGAAAATCGGGATTTCTCGAAGGAAAAAATTTAAACGAGTGGAAGCATTTTCAGGAAAGAAAGGAATGAGGACGGAATGGGAAATGCGAGAGGGCGTGTGTTTATGGAGTGGTAAATGTCTGTCGTTTTTTTACTAAAAATAAAAGAACTCATTAATATTTCCTAAAGAATAAACTTTCTGAGAGATTTTTAAAATTCAAACTATATATTACAAGTAAATACATCAATCTTCCGCGAAAAAATGAAGGAAGCTTTGATATAAAAATAAAGAGAATATGAGTAAATGGATTTAAAATGGAGCTCATTGTTGAGGTCATAAAGTATAAAGGGAAATCTAATGACATAAAGTCGTCTCTGTGTTGCATTTGGAAAATACATAAATATCATTCGCAAGTCTATAATAAATTTGATTGCAAAATGTCTCCGAGGACACTTAAATATGCGCCAATCCTAGCGCAAGGAGAAGGTGAGGATTGCATCAGAGAAGTGAGGGCGCGATTCATTCACAATTACTAACAAACAGAATGGAAATCTGTATGATGTTTACAAAACACTGAATTAGTAATATGCACATAAAAATTACCAAGCGTGTAGTCGTTGCTTCCGAAAGATTTGCGAAGCTATTAAATAGTATGCAAGTCACTTCTCATTAAAGAAAGACGTTCTTTAAGGAGATATAAAAATATCTTTCAAAATAGTGCTTCGAATTCGGATTGTTTGATGTTGTTCAACTGCAGAACTGGGATATATCGACCTATACTATATAAGATTTTTGTAGAGGGAACGGTGAATATCTTATTTTCTCCATTTAGGAATATAACTCGCTTAAAACGTCACGGTCATATTAGTGTGAATGTCAGAATTACAGCATAAATTTGTAGGATAATAGCTCGGATGCTGAGATTGGAACCTGATAGATTGGATGGAAACCGCAGTAACTGCCTTGTTGTTTTATTGCCTATATTTACCTCCCTCGTCTAGCGGTCGCCTGGATCATTCATCCGGCTAGATTCCTACGGCACCTGTCAACTCCCGCCTACGCAACCAGAGGCTCCTACACAAGAGTCAGCTCCTTCACTCCCCCTCAGCCCTCTTCGTCCTACACTCCTACCTGCAACTCCCTCCCGACAAACTTCCTCTACTGCTAAACAGAGAAAATTTCGAGAAACAAGTTACTCCCTACGAAGCAATTACCAAGGCATAAACCTGCTCTCCTCAGCTTCCGATTTTGGGAGCAAGGCGTTCCAAGAGTGGAAGGTAACATTTCACTAAGTCATGTTATTTAGCGCGCTCAGCTGTACTCTTCCAAAGAAATTTCAACCTCATCTCAGGCCCTCCCCTTCAACCCTCGTGTATAAATCTCAATCCTTCTTCCAAATAATTTACATTTCATTCATTCTCTCCTCATTTCTCATGGCTATCTCATTCTCCGTCCTTGCTTTGAATAAATGCGAATGGGTTCGGAGAGGAAGGAGAAATGTGCAAGGAGAGAGAACAAGAGTGAAAGGGAAAAAGAGGTGTTCGTGTGTGTCGCCGACAGATGTCGCTCATTTGGAGATATTTTCTAGTAATCGGCATAACCCAACATAAAGAAGGAGTTCATCAAGCCCGGAGAAAAGAAAAGATAATTTTTAAAATGAAGGAAGGGAGGGGATGTAATGTGGAGGAAATGTGGGAGAAGTAGAGGGATGGGGGAGACGAGAAGTGTTATTGAGAAGAGTACTTAAGGTGAGGCGTTGTGAAGAGGGAGCAAGATGTTTTTAAGGTTTAAATTGATATTGGGTCTTAAGGTACCTCTTATGCATCTCTGTTGAAATTAGGATGCGCTCCAAACAGAGGAAAAGCGGAATAAAGGCGGGCGACCATGCACGCAATGCTTGGATTCGAGTATAATCTATGGAAATTAAGTAACGAATCTGTTTGATCACTTCCTATTGCGTACATCATATTAATTCTAGAATTAGAGTCAACTGACTTCGATAAGTATACTGATGACTGCCTGCAGATAAAGAAAATGCCGTGAGAAAAGTGTAGTTGAAACAATTATAATATAAATTATATTTGTATAATATATATACTAGTTTAGATTTTAGAACTATTTTATGTTTAATTATATCGCTCTAGGTCCAATTTTTTCATTCTGCGAGGATTGGCATGTTATTTATTGAGAGTTTGCACTGATTGGTAATCTTGATGAGCCATATACAAAAGTTTTTTTCTGAAAATTAAGATGAACTATTTCGAGTAAATTTTTACTTTTGTAGCCAAAGCATCTTTTTTGCCTACTTATGTATTACTTAGTAAAACGGCTTTAAAGTTTGTTTTATTAGCATGTCGTTTGAACGCTATTCGGTGGTCGCAACTTTGAAGTAGCAAAGAATTGGATTTTCCCAGGTAATCGAATTACAGTGAAACCTCGATATAGGGAGAATTTATAAAATTCATAGAAATTCTCGTTCTATCCGTAATATCCGAAATTAAATCTCATATATATAACGTTAGGAAATTGACAACGACAGAGTTTTCGCTTGCTTTAATGAATTTCTCGTTTTACACCGTAATCGTTACATCGATAATCGAGGTTACGCTGATTTTCCATAGAGCATGTCCAAAATAAGAGATAAACCCAACGAGGAGAATCTTCACTAACAAAGATGTCGGGATTTATATTCCATATATAATACTTGAGCTCGTTTTATGGCTAAAATTAAATAAATAAAATAAGTGCTTAAAATATAACTGGCAAATAATTACTCGAGTATCTCGCATATCTTTAAAAAATCTTATGAAAATCCAATAAAATTGCACATACAGCGAAAAGCGTTTACGTTCAACAGGCCTATATGCGTAGAAAAAGGCTTCATGAATTCTACAAATAGGTTATACCAATCGTCTATCTCACTGTGTAGGAACGAAAATTTCCATCAAATAGTAACTAAAATAAAATAAAATTTGTTAACTTTGTGGTGTATCATTTATTAAAACGAAAGAAAGAAAAATAACGTAAAAACCAGCACTTTATTAAAGATAAATACGACCCGAGTTTCAACGATTAAACAACATCTTCAGGCACAAAATATCATCGTGACTTGGTTAATGTACAAAACATACGGGGATAAATTACTTATGAGCATGCAAAAACATGTGCCAAGAAACAACCAATGAAAACATACTAAATAAACGGCGCAATATACATTCCACAAACTTTCTCATATGCATATATGTATACGTTTGGTCGACTGTGTACGTTTATAAAAGAAAAACGCTTATAAATCAAAGTTAACCGTAGTTTAGTGTATATTTTCATACCACTGGTCGAAAAAAATAATTTTTTGGGCTATGTGGCTTATTAAGTATTATTTGTGACATCAAGTTGTACGACTGGATGGATTTTAATCAAAATCCTTACAGCAATTTCTGAGTAAATCGAATATTGTTTCAAAATATCCAAGAATAAAGTATCCTTACGCAAAATCGTTCATCTCTTCAGTGTGTCTATTATGAATGATATTATCCACAAATATGTTATATCATTCGATCAGTTTCACCGTTAAGGCTGAAATAAGATTTTTAGTGGATCACGGCGGAGGTGTGACGTCATAGGGTTTGGGTAAGGTAGCTTAGCCTACATTGTAATGCCACTGGACGCCATACAGTGATTTCAAGAGATATACGACTTACGTAGTATTATTTCTGACATCAGGTTCTACAATTGGATTGATTTTAATCAAATTTTCTGGAGCCATTTTTGAGTAAATAATTTTTTTCTTAAAATCGCCAAGAATAAACTAGCCTTAGTTTTTGAGCAATATCATTTTTATGAAATAAGGTCTGCAAAACATGATATATTGCACAAATACGAAATATCATTCGATTTCATGTAAGCGTTTGGGCCCTAGAACAGAAAACAGACCGACAGACAGACGGAATTGCGACAACCACTTTTATGGACTAAGGGACACCTAAAACGTGTATTTCCATCAAAATCTAGAAGTCGAATTATTTCATTATAACAATACTTTCTCAATATACTATGTATATTAGAAATTAAAAAGTGGGGGAAGAAATAATTAATCCATATAAAGTAAACAATTTACTGTATTTAGGAGAAGATGAAGGTTTAGGAGGGAGTGGGGGAAGAAAAAAGTAAATAGTCCACACAAAGTATTAACTTGCTGTATCTATGGAGGATATGGAGGTTTTGGGAGAGTTTGGGGGAAGGGATAGGTATTTCGCGATTTATAACAGCTGGGACTGGGCGGGGAAGAGATGGTCATTAATAAGCGTATCTTCATTGTATTCTATATGTTTTCTAATTTTTCTAGGATGTTGAGTCTTTATCTATTATTTTCCACATGTAGAACATTGACTATAAAATCAGAAGAATGGTTAGAATCTATGAGATATTTTACAAAATTAGAGGTGGATGAATTCATACGGAATGAACGTTCGTGTACTTTAGCTGTAGTGCTCAAGTATCTTTGTGTTTGTCCAAAATAAGTGCCATCAGAGTCAATAGGAGTTCATTTGTTTCATCTTTACTCTTGGTATATTTCTCCAAGCTACAAGTATTGTAGAAGGGCGGTAATAATTATTCGGCAGGGTATGAGGTGCTTATTTTGCAGCTAAGGTTACCTATGGAGGTTTTTCTGTAGTGGGTCTTAGAGGAAAGAAAGAAACTATTTTTTTAATAGCCAGTTTACCTTGTATATTGAGAAACCGTTTATCTATTAAGACTGTGAGATAGCCGTTTGCAACTGCAATATATTTAATAATGTTTCAAAATAAAGCGGAGATAAGAGAATGTGGAGAAGCATGTGGATCAAACTATGGAAGGCGGCGTGTTTGCGGAAAAGGGAATGTTTAGAGGCGATGTGTATAGTGTGGTCTGTGTATGTGGGTTTTACATTGGGATATGGAAACTATATTTTTTTACTTCTATTTCTATTGTAAATTTTATCGAAGGGTGAAATGCGTTTAAATGTGTTAAAAATAATATAATTGTCTAAAAACCCCATTTCAGATGCAGAAAATGTCAACAGCATATTTCCTAAAAATCCAACATTTTTTAATAAAAGATAATTAGAATTAAATAAATTAATTTCCAGAAAATCCAAAGAACTTTCCGCCAGCAGAGGAAAAAGTGCCCATGGCAAGTCTATATGGCCGTTGATAAAATTTTCCATTTAAAAGAAATTAATTCTAAGACAGAAAGATCCATTAGTAGACACAGTTCTTGCACTAACTTTTCTTCAATATTCGCTCTCCGTAAATTGTCTTCCACTAAAAGTTTCACTTCATCTGTGGGGACGCTGTTGAACAAGTTCTCTATATCGAAGGAAACGAATCTGGAGTTTGGTTGTAGGACAACGTCTTTGATACTCTCGGCAATGTCAATCGAGTGTTTAATGCTCTTCTGTGCTCCCTGCAAACAGTATGATGTCATGAGCAAAGCTAAGGTGACTAAAATGTTCCCAATTTTCCTCTATACCTCTTTCTTCCCAGTCTATCATTTTGAATATTTCCTCTAGTGTTGCTGTGAATAATTGAGAGGACGTGCTATCTCCTTCACTCGCTTTTCGATATTGAAGACACTTGTTTCATTATGCAATTGGACAGAGGACATTGCATTTTTTGTAGATATTCTTGATTAAAGATATGTATGTTTCTTCTACCCTTTGTTTCTCCCATGTATATATCTCGTGTGCTGACAAAAGAATCATCCCGGAATTTCTCAATCAATATCAGTCAGTGTGTATCTCCGACATACCCCGTATTGGAAGGAAACGGTAGTGATGATGGTGGGAACAAGGCATTAAAGAAAGCCCTGTGCTCACTTACCAGAGTTTGGAGAACCGCAGTGGGTGTCGAAGTAACTCACGAAAAAAAAACACAAAACTAAAACAGAAGCTTTTCCGACTAAAGCCATTCGTCCGCGAGAGAGAGAGAAAACTACTGCTAAGTGGCGCACCGTGTTGAAGTGAGAGAATGGTAGGGTAATGTGAGGAGTATGAATATTGGAGGAGATGGGAAAGGGAGAGGGTGAATGGTCAATAAGGTTAGCGGAGGTTAAGGCCGGGAGGGTGAGGGATGAGTCGAGGAGTTTTATGTGGGCTAGTTCCCGCTGTCGGAGTAAGGGGACGGGTTGTCATCTGGTTGGGTGCAAATTGCTCTTAGGTACTTGGTAACAGTTGTTTAAAGTGAATGTGGGAATTGTCGTTTGAGACCACACAAAGGGGATGTTTCAGATTAACGCTCATCCGATAGCCGTCCATTCTGTTTAAAGACTTACTGGTGAGGCGAACGTAAATTGCGGAGCATAGGGTGCAGGTGAGGAAGTATATGGCATTACGTGCAGTGCAGTTGCCTCTGGATGTAATGAGGTAGGTAATGTCGGTGGAAGGGCTGGAGAAAGAAGATGATGATAGTTGAATTGGGCATTTGAGGCAGCGAGGTTTGCAGCAGAGGTGATTGGTATAGGGGGACTGGTGGGATGTAAGGTAATGATTGGGTGGGAAGCATGGAGGATTATCTTGAGAACCTCGAGAATTCCAGGATGGAAAAGTATTGTAAACGCGAGTGGAGGGGTGGATTCAGGGATAGTGGGTGTGTGAGGGTAAGATATATTGGGTTTAGGCATGATTGCCCTCCAAATCAGGTGCTTGAACAGATACGAAGAGTAACCACATTTGAGAAAGGAATCTTCAAGGATGGAGTTATACCTGGAAAGAAACCTCCTATCCGAGAAGAGTCTCCATTATCGGCGGGCTAGGGGATAGAAACTTTGGTATGTAAGGGATGGCAGCTTTTATAGTGGAGGTAATAGGGGCAGTTGGTAGGCTTTGTGTGAACGCAGGTAGGAGTTTTCTACCTTGAATATAGAGGTCGACGTCCATGAAGGTGCAGGTAGAGGAACTGTGGGTGAAGGAGATTGACGGGTGAGAGGAAAGGCGCGAAAGAGAAGAATTGAAGAGAGTCAGGTCCATGTACCTAAATAAGGAAAATATCGCCAGTTTATTTCAGCCGCAATAGTGGTCTGAGAGGGTTTAGCGACTTTTCGTACAGAAAATTCGTCTCTACGACAATTGGTCACAGACATTTGGTCATAGGGACAATTGGTACCTGCGACATTTCGTCACCCATGATATTTAGTACCTGCAACATATATTAAAGATAATTACAGCTTATGCAACGATGTTTCTGATATAATATATGTGATAAATGATAATGCAATCATTCAGAAACACGAAATCCCGGTATTTTGAACAGTTTTAGGGCAAAGTATTAATGAGACGTTATTTAATTGGAAATTGAATGCATACATTTTTATCGCTTCTTTTAAATATTATATATCATAAATAATGTATCATAAATAAATTTCCAACATGCATACCGCCCAGGGTACTTTGATACCCATGAAGCCCATGTTTCCGGATAGAAACTCCATTCCCCCCACTCTCCGCCAATTCTGATTAAACTTGTTAGAGACACATACATTTCCAACATTGTATCTTTCCGAGTACTTCGATACCCATGAAGCTTATGTTCCCAGAAAGAATCCGCAAACGTAACCTGTGACTGAAAGTAACGTGTGACGAAAATAATTTTTTCACCTAAAATCGCAGTTGGCAATTATTTTCCACAACGAAAAGTCGCTGATACCAATTTTAATGTGTGACCAAATGTCGTTGGTACGAATTTAAATGTGTGACGAGTTGTCGCAGTGACGAATTTTCTGTGATGAGAAGTCGTGACACCGTCTGAGAGGTACGTAGATGAAGTGATTCTCCCATTTCCCTAGGGTGCAAATTTTTATGAGAGCGCATCAAGAATCGTTTTGCAGATAACACATTTGCTCTGTCATAAAAACTGTGAATTATATTGATAGATATGGGTTCAATCCCCGCCAATTCCAGCATTATTTATCGGAGGTTGAAACAGAATATGGGTATATGTTGTACAATGGTGAAATATGATGTTTACTTAATGGAAAAGTTTTAAGTATTTTTTGAATTTCGTCGGGAAATCGCGATATTTGTGCTTAAAATCAGTGTGTGATTCTTCTTGCTCGTGGGATCTCGCATTTTTCATCGCTATTTTAATCGAGAGATGAACGAGCTTAATCTCTAGCTCCATGATTAGGGTAAATTAGCATTAGAAATGTATTTTATGAAAAATCGCTCGAAGAAAAGATGCAGCAGTTTAGAAAAATTTTAGAAAATATAACAATCCACTGCTACAAAATCCGTTTGGAAGATATGGCAATTAGGTTATCCTTGAAAAAAATTTATCGAAAAACTGAGATGTTACACAATGAATTTCAATAACATTTCGTAATTTTTCACAGCAGCCTAACAGAATTGATTGAGACCTTAAAAGTCCTTCCAAAATTTGCGCAAACGAAATGGAGATATTAATTCAATTAGTGCTGATAGATTTACAGGTGAACGACGAATTGTAATACCAGTTAAAAGTAGAAAGTCCTACTGAATTTTATTTATGAGAGACTAAAATTTCTTGCGCAACATGTAGGTATTCTCAAAGAAATGATTCCGGTATTCAGTAGCACGTATGTGTCCAGATAAATCTCTAGCGATCAAGTTCCTTGTTTAAAACTAAAGATATTCACCTCTAAAAAGTTCACCATCGATTTTTAAGGATGGTATTATATGCATTAACCGAATGCAACTAAAGGAGCAGTTTCGTCCTCGAGTAAATTTAAGAAAACATTTTCACTACAGGATATACGTGTGGCTTCTCGCTTATGATTGGAACACTGTATCCAGGACGACTAAAAGCATGGAGACTAAACCTTTAAGATAGTGGTAAGTAATTAGACTATAAACTACTAAACTGTAAACTTCGATGAGGAACATCTAATAATCGCTCCATATGAAAAGTCTCTGTAGTCGATAACTTTCAATGGTGTATTAATCAATTATACTCAGGAGAGAAAATATTTCAAGGACGGTAGTACAGTGGGAGAATATCCGCATGGCAAGTGTAGGACCCGGGTTCGATTCTAGGTCATAGCACATTTTCTCCCGTTTCCAAATTTCCCAACATTCCAGCTGATACCTGTAGCATAAGGATCATATGATCAATTAATTCCTCAATTTCAACTGAGATACAAAATCGAAAATTAAGAAAATTAAGCATATAAATTTGTAATAGCAAAGGTTTGAAAAGCCTAAGTCATTTCTGTAATCTGATCGCCCGCTCAGTTACACGAAACTCTGTGTGTTGCCTTTTCGATATTAGGTTTGGCTTATATACATCGAGATTTTCGCAACCCGAATGAATCGAGGCGGTTTAAGGAGATAACCGTTTGTGTCGAAGTTACGATGGAGTCGCGAAAAGGCGAAACAGGAGAGGTCGCTCCACCGTTTCGCATCACTTTTCCGCTCTCTTCCCTCCCATTCTCTCTTCCGTTCTAAGATTTCCAGGCCAAGAGATGAGTGGCAAAAGGCGCGCCCTCAAAAGAAGCGCAAAACAGGAAACCGTTCGACTGCGCAAGAGAAAAAAGAATGAGACAAGACAGCATTCGGGGCGAGCTCATCTAATGGGAGAAATCCTCCGCTAAACCTGAATAATTCCAATGTTTACCTTTATGTATTCTCGAGTAAGATGCGGTTCGAAAAGAGACATGAAAAAAATGAAGAGTGGAAGGATCTGACGGTGGAAATTTATTCGCCAGACTTCCTCGCGAGTATGTAGATTCTCTCCAAATGTCTCCCATAGAGGGCTACAAACGACCTCCTGCGCTTCACGGGAGCGCGTTTCCCTCTCTCTTCCGTCCCTCCCCCTTCCTCACTCCCTCCCCCACTCCCTTCCTCTTCCCTCCCTTCCTCCAAAGCATCCCTGGCTATATAAGCCCACATACACGGCCACACCTATCCGACTACCCAAACCTTCCCCCGCTCCCTGCTGAGACCGATTATCCGCGCCTTACCCGAATCTTTGGGAGGGCCTCTCGGAAGCAGACGCGCTACATCGCCGCTCCAAAACACGTCTCCGAAACCATCCTTAAATCTTCCCAAAAATCCCTATCCGTTCCACTTCGTCCCCAAAATCTCGCCCTCTTTTCTTCTTTCGCCCCTCCGCTTCCCTTTCGCATCGCCCTCCTGTCTCGCGCACCGCCCTTGCTTCTCCGCAAGAGCGATCGTAAAAAATTAACCCCACCCATACCACCCCGACCACGCCGCGGCCACACGCCCATTTGCGGTCTCCAAACTTTTCCTCCCTTCTTCCTCCTCGTTCCCCCCTTACCTCCTTCCCCCTATTCCTACCTCTCCCCCTCCTTTCCCCCATTCCTCCCACCTTCCCTTTCCCCTCTTCTTCTCTATCCATCCTCGTCGTCGTAGGAGAAACTTCGGAAGCACGCGCGAGATCTCTTGCTTTTCGCCCTCTCGCTCTTCTCCTATTTCGTCCCGATTTTTCCTGCTTCCGTTCTCTTTTCCTCTCCTTTATCACCATCTCGCCTTCCGCCCTCCACCTTCCTGCCCTTCCCCATTCCCTTCACACTGCGGCATTTTCCACCTTCGCTTGTTTTTTCGCATGGATTTCCGCCTCCGCCCTCCCTTTCTCCATCGCCGTTTATTGTTTCAGCGCTTTGCTTTTTCTATATCTGCTCTCCTTCCTACATTCTTCCTTCCTCTTCTCTCTCGCCTCTTCTCTCCTACGGCCCACGTAGAACATAATGGGAATACCTAGTTTTCATTCCATGCGGTCCATCCTTTAGTACAAATCCTCACTACTCAACTCTTCCTATTTTTCTCCTCGCTCGATAATCTCATTACTCTGCATCTCCGATTCCTTTCAATCCTCTTTCACCTCTTTAATCTCCTCAAATATCCCCCTTTTCATTTCGACTCTCACTCTCTCTTTTTCTCGAATTCTATGTCCTTTCTCTCTATCTCTCACCACACTTCCCTTGAATTCCTTCCTGACTCTCATTTCGCCTACCTTCTCTCTCTAATCAATGCTCCTCTCTCAATTTCGGAACTCGGGGTCCTTTTTTCACTAATCCACTTCCGACTTAACATTTTGTGGAGTGAAAAACATTTTCTGGACGTGAAATTATTTCGCAGGGTCGTAATCTTGACGATATACAGCTTTTCAAACTACAAATTTTCGGAAAAGTTTTTCGACATTTTTCCTACCGACGGAGGAGAAAATAAATAAACTGCAGGACGTCGATTATAGGCTATTCGGCTAGATGTGCTAGAAGTGAATACTAAGGTTTATGTAATTTAACTAAATAGATTGAAATATTGAATAATGTTTGAAAACATTACTAAATCATCCATACCGTATAATTAATAAATTTTATCAGAAATTATTTGTCGTGGTATTCAGAGAATAATTTTCTCAAGACGTCTTTCGCGCAAGGCATTCTAAAAGAAAAGAAAATATCGTTGTATATTCCCGTCAAAATTGACGAATTAACAAATTTATCTACGTTTCATTCTTCCTTAAATGGAAAGTCAAAAATTATTTTCTTTGATAAAAACTTCATTAAAATGAAATACAATTAGATCAAATAACCATATTTTACAATTGCTGACAATACAAAATATCCAACTCACCCTCTCAATATTCCCTTCCTCTATTCCCTCACTCTATTACCTTCGTATATTCCCTCCCTCTGTTCCCTCCATTTTTTCTCCCTCTATTTCCTATCAGCTGGAAAGAAACCCAGTGGACGCTTACCGATGTGAAAATCGCCGGCAGTGTCGGATAGACACATATGGAAAAATTTTGAATGGGAGAAAATACACAAACACACACACACACTAGGGAGATAATGTATATAATAGTTTCGCAACAGCGGCAAAAAAGCCGTTGACGTTGAAGGCGAAATTATTTCACGATAAAATAAGTAAAATTTTCTGTTCAAAACAATGTTGTGGCCCGATTCAACAAGTATTTAAAAATTGACTAATAAAATAGATTTTCTTTCTTTTAGGCGTTTTTTGGTTCAAGTCCCAAAATTTTACAATGATCATCATCAATTTTAAAATGAAATTAAAGGAAACGCATGTTTTATTTACTCATGTGATTGTGTTGACGACATAAAACTGCGGCTGTATGAAATACAGCCATTATATACTAATCATTCACGGTTCAGAAATTTTATAATCTCCACCTCCAAACTTTCCGGATTCTTGAGGATCGAGTATAATAGGAGGATTCGAAGTTCATTTGGAGGAATAAGTTTGTTAACCCCAAGCGCTTGATCAAATCATCAGTATTGCTGCCATAATGAGACCAATATGAGTCAACCAATGCATTTTTAGCGCTTTTCGTCAATGCTGAAAAGCATATATCATGGAAGAATTAGCTGAACCGATTTCAACCAAATTTGGTACATAGAATATTTACACAAATTAATGAACAAAAAGGCATATTTTGGCCGGATACACTCGGCAGTGGTGCAACAATTGCGAAGTTGACTTTTCGGTAATTATCAATTTGGAAGGAATTGGCCGAACCGATTTCGGACAAATTTTGTGAGGAGATGTGTAACATAGAAAAACAACCTCAATATTTTTAGTGTAGATATAAAAAGCAGGGCTGCCACAATAAAAGTAATAAAAACATTCTTTTTACACGTATTTGTGTTGAACTGTCCAAATCGATTTTAAAGAACATTAATATTTACAATATAAACATATATACTAAACCATAATGGCAGATTTGGACCGGATCAGCCAAACAGTGTAGTCACATTTACAAATTAAAATTTCAGTAATTATAGATTTAGAGGGAATTAACGGGACGGATTTCAACTAAATTTTGCATATAAGAATTGTACGACATACCATAATGAAAACAAGATTTTTAAAGAGGGCTAAAGAGCAGAGCTACCACAGTAAAAAGTTAAATGATATATTTTACACGTATTTCTAGAGAACTGGCCGCAAGGATTTTAACGAAATATGGTATATATAATCTTCACATATATAATCTTCACATATATAATCTTCACATAAATAAATAACCAAAGTAGTATATTTCAATCGGGTGGCCTAAACAGGGCTACCAGAATATGAAGGTTAGAATTTTTCTGTTACTATGAATTTGGAAGGTATTGGCTTAACGGATTTAGAAGAAATTTCGTTTGTAGGACGAGTATAGAATGACAAAACGAAATGAACATGTTTAGATCGGATCTAAAAAGCAAGTCTACCACAATATAAAGGAAAAATGTCTTTCTGATTTCAAACCAAATATATTAGTATCGATAATACCAAGGCGAAGTTGACGAAAAGCACTTCTGTACCACGGGAAACCTGTGTACACCCTCCTACTTGTTTCTCTCATGGTCCTATTCTATTACATGTTTACATTACGAGTGCGATTCACTATAAATTACAAGGCATCAAGTGATATGCAGTTTTATTCCAGCCTTCAGGTCTGCGAGTTATTTTCTTAACGTATCCAAAATAAAATTTGTAAATTAATGAATATTTCATACGTTTCGGCCTTGATGAATTATATCGAATGATTACAATAAATATTATTCCGGTAACTTCTATGTTGAAATCCCTTACTCATCAGCTACATTGTTCCAAAATATTTTCCAATTCGTTTCTTGAATAAAACTATCGCCATATTTTATGAAAGGCATTATTTTCATTTAAAATACAAATTCAAAAATGATCCAAAACTAACTTCATCTAACAATCACACACCATTTAAATTTTCTGTCGAAACCTTTTGATCGACATAGCAACAATCACTTCGCAACCCTTTAGCGTCACTCAAATTTCATAATAGGTTCGGCGAGCTCGTTATTAAAGAGGAGAGCGTAAGGAGAGAAGCATGAAAACCACACGTGCTTCTGTGGAGATAGCGAGGAGGGAAGGGGGACATAGGAACGAGAGTTTATTTCCGAGTAAGTCCGCGTCGTTCGTGTGGTGGAGGATTTTTTTCAGAGGTACCTAGGACACGAGAATGAAGTCCTTTTGGCATTAGGCGGTTTTAATGAGAGAAAGGCGTTTCATTTTTTCGGAGGAAGGAAAATCTGGATAAGGTTTTTTTCAAAAAAGTCTGGGATGGGACTCGTGTTTTCGCAAATCCGTATCGCCCTTTCGGCATCGCCGGTGCAGAAGAATTTAATCCGGCACTCGAGGTACGCGCGGTGCACTCTCGCGCCAACGGGGAGCCAAGTGGCGGCGACGGTGGCCTCGGGTGGAGCGGGAAGTTGGGGAGGCAGCAGGGTTCGAGGGCGGGAGGAATTGAGGGGGGGATGGAGGATTTTGGGGAAAAGCAAGATATGGCGACGACGGATGGGGTTTGAGAACCAAGCAACGGGTTTTTAGTGTCGAAAATCACGTAAAGAGAGAGAGGATTAGTAGGTGGCGATAAGAGTAACATGAAAGGCAGCGAAAATCGAGTGAGAATTGCCTCGGATTGGTACAGGATTAGGTGTAAATCAAATACGTACATACATATATACTATATTTATATACTATATATATATATATATATATATATATATATATATATATATATATATATATATATATATATATATATATATGGCTTACAGCAGATACTGACGGAAGTGGAAAATGATGATTCTGGAATACACGGGAGAAAAGAAAGGATGAAAATGACGACAGTGCTGTTGCCGTAATGTCGACGCACGCGCTGGCTTAGGAGAACGACGTACGACGAAACGCGGGAATTGAAGTACGATGTTGGGTGCGCGTGGTGTTTGTCACTAGGACGCCGATTGGAACGATGTCCGTTTGGTGAGAGGGGGGAGAGGAGGAGAGGGCGACGGTTGCATTGACGCGTTAAGGATCCGAGAGAAATGGGAGAAGGGGGAAAGGTTTGGTACGCAGCCGCCGACTTCATTAGCTTAACGCCGTGAGGGCAAGTTAGATAAAAGGAAGGCTTTTAAATATTCTAACTTGGTTCGAAAGTACCTCTCTCTAAACAACTGAATATTGTACTGCATTTAGCATTTTTTTATTTTGTGGTTCATTTGTTGCCTGCAATAGCAGTTTCTAACTTTGCTGAGAAGCGTTTCAATAGTTTGACTTTAAAATGAATTCTTATAATGCAATATACTTACAGAAATATGTATTTGAATAAATTTAAGAGATTTTACGATTCCTCATTGGGACATATAGAAAATTACCTTCGAGGAAAAAATATAATTATATACTGTGTTTTCGTTTTTTTTTATAAAACCAGATACTAACACTAACTAACTAACTAACACTAACACATATGATAATTTAAAATTTGGCATTGATGAATGTTAATTATTTTACATAGCCATCAAAATACTTTTGCGTACATGTGTAACAATCGTATAGTTAAAAGTTCAAATGTTTTATATTTTTAGACAACTATTGGGATATTATAAAAATTAACAATAAAAATAATATAAGAGTTATAGATGTCACAATAAACATTTACATTGATCTTGTTACCTAAAAAGCCACCGGCAGCGTTTGACAGAGGGTGTCATTACACCAAACACACACTAGTTAAAGCATGTATAGCGTCTGGGGTAAATGATCAGTAATATATTACGGTACTGGCAAATATTTTGGCGTAGTTTCTGTCACACTCTCTCACATTAAAACTAGTGGTTACAACTCTACCGCGTGTAACCTCAATGAATTCGAGGTTATCAAACTTTTTCCAGTCGCACTTCAATCTTATTCACATCATGATCTGGCATTACGTTACTAAGAAGCGTTGATACCCTAGGATCGTTTCTATATTCTCCCTAAACAATTCAAGCCATCTATGCTGGGCCATTTCGATGTTCCTACATAGGTTCTCCTAGAAGGGGTCCTATATTGGGCAGAAGTAGTCCACGACATGAAAAATAAGCAAAAAATATGAGATTGCCTTCACACTTGAGGGGCAAACTTGCTGGACTATAGAGAAAAGTCCTTAAATCCCGTTTTCCAATGGAATAAAGCAGCGCTACCCAATCCTTATGGGTAAGTGGGCCACATTGAATGCGAGGGCCGAACATTTAAAACGAGAAAGATATTAAATGAAACATATTATTTACAACTTTTCCCTCGTTTTATTATCATGGAGGGAGAATAAACAGGAGAAGATACTGCGGTAACGATCTTAATATATAAATCTGAAATTCTCTCTGTTTGTTTGATTGTTTCTTTGTTTGTCCGCTACACAAATCCATAACTTTGAAGATATCGTCAGGAAACTTCGCATCGGTATACAATTTTACCCTGCAAAAAACATAGGCTACATAGGAAAAAACACTTGGGAAAGAGGTGCTCTACTATAAGCGCACTGTTCATTACGCTACAATAGACGTTAGCATCATCAGGCGGTAGCAAGTTGAACTACGTTTGCGTCATCGGTCGGAAGCCGCGAGAACTACAATTGGCGGTGGCTTTTAATGGTCCCTGGCAATGACCGACACTCCAATCGGAAGCCGTTGGCAAACATGAGATCGATGGGCAGGTGCGTTATCGTGGCGAAAGATTCCACAAAATCAGCATACTTTTTTTGACGAGCCTCCCAGCGCATTTTGCCGTTTACTCATTAATCACTTGGTACACAGTGGTGAAAGAAAACGAGATACAAGACTTTTCCGTCACTTCGAGAAACATTCGCCTATGAGGTCGTGGACTCCCTAGGAACTTTAAAATATCAGATCGGGATTGTAATGGCGAAAACACTGCTCACTATAAGCGTTTCAAAAAACATTGGATCTTAGAAAAAGTTTAACTTACAGGTGTTACTTGAGATGCATGTGTTGGTTGGTGTTAAGTGCAGATACCAGACTGTATATATGGTAGTATTTATATTTCTTGGAAGCCAAGGTAAAATTGGGTGGCATGAAATCAGGCGAGATTAATGTATGTTTGGTGGTATACTGCGTAAGGGGAAACAGAGTAAGATGCGTTGCATAAAATCAGGGGCAAATTGAGCCTATTGTTGCATGCATCGTAGGGGCAAGCAAGTTGAGTTGCATAAGATCAGGGCATGGGTGTGACATAAATAGAGACCGCAGAAATAGTTTTTCGACTATCGTCAAAACGTCAACTATTGCATATTTTATTACATACATTCACCGATTTGGCAAAATAGCGGCATATGAGCCAATTTACGATAGACTATTTTCGACTATTTCCTTATTTTGTGACTTTTTTGAAGAATTTCGATTATTCTCAGATTTTTTACGAATTTCTTTATGAAAAAATATTTCTGGCTATATTTTTGTCATTTAAGAAAACATAAATCAAAACAACTTTCAAAATGTTTTTCCTTTGGAACGGAATTGACCTTATCGGGAGGGATTGCGCAAGACAAATTTTGTCAGCGATATAGCCAGAGTAAACACTCTCGTATCCTTTGCAGCTGTGAGAACGTCAATAAGAAATAAAAGACGTGTGAGACTACGCAAGAAACCTTAGCGGCATTTGACCATTAGCGTTTGAAGTGAGAAGCTCAACTTGATGACTGATCGAAACCGGTAAGGGTGGAGGAGGCTGGGCATCGAAATATCAAGCGACCATGGGAAGGAAATTAAGCATGTTGTGAATGGTGGAGACGCTACCCATTCCACACTGGGTTCCAGTAATTTTCTCGGAGACGAAGAAATAGAAGGGCAGAGTCTTTTATATGCCGCACGGCCACATAGAGGGGTATGCAACACCCCTAAGTGTACAACTGTGTCAGCGGCCGAGACTAAAACTGAAAAAAGAGTAACGTTTCTCGACAGAATCTCAAAAGAAAACGTGTTGCTCGTGCATTTTCGGTGTCTGAAAAACTCGTGTCCTTTGTGGAGAAAGGATGTTTACATACAAAGGAAAATGTCCTAAAAAAGACTTGCTGAAGCAATATGCATCATTGTCTGAGCACTATGGTGTTACTCCGCAAAACACGCTATATTGCAACGCTTGCGACAATACAGTAAGTAAACAAGTAAATAATGTCTATATAAGAACTAAGAACTTGATTTTGTCTGACAGAAAAGTTGCTTTAGGTTGCTTTGGATACAAAGTCCCATGCAGCGCAGCATCTTACAACGGCACTATATAAGGATCATTGCAAAATTTTGGAGCAAAGTAAGTCTGGCCCAACGAAGCAAACAACGTTGAATTTCTCTGGACGAGATGATTTCGTGATGGATCTTTGCAAACTCTTTGTTGCCCTAAACATTCCCATGAACAAGATGCATCACTCGACATTCAAAAGTTTCATGGAAAAGTACGTGAAGAAGTCGTTGCCTGGCGAATCGACGCTGCGAACCACCTGTCTGGACAACATATATGAAAAAGAAAGCTTTTCATTTGCTGTCATACATTTTAATTAAACATTTCCTCGCATTTATACAATCAGTCTATCACATTAACACTCGACATTCTATCTGCAATGTAGAGAATTTGCTTGCGTTACAATTTTCGTATATTTAAATGTACAGTTATATGTTAATTTTTATTCGCTACGCAGTGCATGGAAGAAATGCGTGAAGAGCTCTGTGTCGGCAATTTGAACGCTGTGGTCGATGAAACCACCGACCGAGAAGGCAGGTACATCTTTAACCTTCTCCTGGGAAGGTTGACTAGTGAGGATCCTAGACCTCCATACCTTATTGCTTCAAAGGTACTAGAGCGTACGAATAGCGAGACCGTCGCTCGTTGTTTGGACGATACTTTGAGTGAGTGCAGAAAAAAAGCTATTTTAAATGCGTCACACTTGGCAGGGTGTTTGTCTATGGCATTTTTTAACACTCAAATTTTAACAGAAAGCTTATCTTTCCTATGAAGTAGTTTTAGTATATTTTTCATCCTATGTTTTGCGAATTTAGCAAAACCAATTTCATTTTCATTTATACTTTTAAAATTTTGCGTTAATGTTTTTACTTCTGGACATGTATTTTAGTTAATTTCTTTGGAAACAACTCCGTACGAGAAAAACTTCTGCTAACTGACGGTGCGACGTATATTCTTAAGGCTGGGAGAACACTCTCTGCTTTTTATCCAAATATGATCCACTGTGCCTGCACGGTTCATGGTCTGCACAGGGTATGTGAAGCTATCAGAACGCAATTCACTCAAGCAAACAAGTGGGTGTCTTATTTAAGAATTTGGATAAGAGCAGACAAAAGTCCAGAAAATAATTGTTTACGTTTTCAAACAGGTTTTTCTGAAAGCTCCCTCACGCGTCCGTCTGTTTAAGAGCATGTGTCCAGACCTTTCATTGCCTCCAGATCCTGTGCCTACGAGGTTTGTCACATGGGTAGCTGCGTGCATGTACAACGCAGAGAATTTTGACAAGTTAAAAACGTAAGCTATTATAATATTAGGTCTGCAATTGCAAGTATTTTTTTGCTAAATATACTTTTCAATTTTAGGTAATTTTGAGCATTGACGATGAGGACGACGCTGCCTGCGTGCTAAAAGCGAAGGAGTTAGCCGGCGGTACCAATATGGAAGTTGTTCCTGAGCTTACCTGTGTTGCTGCATCCTTTGGCTTTCTCCCTGTTAAAATCAAGCAGCTAGAAGCTCAAATATTAAGCCTTGCAGAAGCAGTAGGCCTCATTCGCGAGATAGAATCACAACTGAAGGATGCCAAAGGTCCTCGTGCTCAAGTTATTCATGAAAAATTCTGTCCAGTCTTTGGAAAGAACCGAGGCTTCCTGATGCTCAGCAAGGCAGCAGATATTTTGAATGGAGCGTTTGACGCACCGAACTCCAACGAAACATTTGAACAACTCTCAAGCTCTGAGGTCTTATCTCTGAAGTACGCTCCAATAACAACCACTTTTAAAGCTATTTTGACATACCGTCGCACAAATTTTACAACAGAAAACTTAGAAAAGTACTTTGTGGCCCAATGTTATGCCAACTACGGCAATTCTTCACAGTGATTTGCTTTGTAACACGTTTCCCGCAGTAAAATACTTTATCTGAAAAATATTCCCGTTTGCTATATTTCACTAAATACCCATAATAAGGCATTTGACTTTTGATCAATGATTTTTTAAGGTAGCGAATGTTGTTTGACTATTTTTCCTGTTTTTTGCGACTATTTAGTAGACAATTATTTCAAAAATTGCGACTTTTTCTGCAGTCTCAAGACATGAGTCGTAGGAGCGACCGAGTGTAAGGTTGGTTACATACGATAAGAGGACTTAGTGTACATTTAGTGATATACATCGTAGGGGCAGCCTAATGTAAGTTGGGTTGGATAAGATCAGGGGCATGATCACCCCCTAATTGGAGATCTTAGTTTATATTATGCATAGGGGTTGAGTCATAGGCTAAGACCATGTTTGCTGAATGGAATACGAAAGAGATACTATACACCAGGGGTCAGGACTTTTCACCTACGAGGGCGGAACTTATATTATTGAAAACGTAAAGGGCGCATAAGCAAGATCAGTTCATATCTCTGTATCAGTGGTCGGTAACCTCTTTATCTATGAAGGCGCAACTTTAATTATTGGGGGCGTGAAGTGAAGTAACAATAGTAGACGTGTACCAACATTTATTAAAATGATATTTTTGTATATATAAAGAAAAACTATTAAGGAATTTATTATAAAAACAAAAAATAAATCAATGCGAAACTTGGGACTACATATCTTCAGCCAACATGCTATAATTTGGCACATAACTCGAGATACCTGATCTTAGGCAGTTGTCTAAATTGTAATCGGTGAGTCTCGATCGGTACTTGGATTTCATGTGTTTCATGCTTGAAAAAATGGTCTCGCAAGTGTATGTTGAAGCATCGTAAGAATATATTCTTAGGGCACACTTTCTTAATAATGGATAGCGATTTTCGTCAACTAAATTACAAAAGTTTTCATCATTTTTATGTGACCTTAAAATAATATCATTCTGCATATTTATTATTTCCATTTCTAAGTCCTCTGTGTTAACGATATTAAAGTAAGTACCAATATTAACAGACATCATTGTCCATAAAATTGAACGGATTAGCAAAGAATGTTATCATGGGTTCTACTTCAGAAAAATGACGAAACTTAAAATTAAATTCCTTCAGGAGAGTTTCAATGTGTTGTGAAAATGGGTCAGTGGTAACATTTCATCAGTCAGATTCTAAATAATATATTTTAAATTCTGGAAATGTGATAATGAATTTCTCTCTAGGTGAGACAATGCCAAATTACATTTGAATGCATCTACTGCACTTGTCATTTTTGCACTGTGTTAATTTTTCCTTTGCATCTCCATATTCAGTTCGTTCAATTTTATAGTTATATCAAAAATAAATCCGAAATCCATCAACCAAGCTTTGTCATCCAACTGTGCATAATATGCATTTCTTGACGTGAGAAATTCCTTTACCTCCTTTATGAGATTTATAAACCTCACAAGTATTTTGCCTCTGCTGAGCCATCTAACTTCGGTATGTAAAAGGAGATCATCGAATTCAGCATCTTCCACTTGCAAAAGCAGTTTAAAATATCGCTGTCGCATTGGTACGGCTCTTATGGAATTTATTATTTTTGTTACTGTTTTCATGACATGTTGAAAACGAAGAACTTTTGCGCATAACATTTCTTGGTGTATAATGCAGTAATATGAAATAAATTTTGGAAAGAGAGGGTCTTCTTTACATTGCGCAATAAATCCATTTTTACAACCTGTCATCGAAGGTGCACCATCTGTAGTAATTGCGGTGAACTTCATTAATGGTATATTACTTTCTTGGGCATAATTTTTAAAAGCTGAAAAAATGTCTTCACCTCTTGTTCGTCCCTTTAATGGAAGAATTTTAAGAAATTCTTCCTTTCCTGAAAAATCATTAAACACCATCTTCACAACCATGGCCAATTGAGAAGTGGCTAATATGTCTGTTGACTCATCCAGTTGCAACGAGAAGAAAATGTATTTTTGTAAATCATTTGCTAACTCTTTCTCCATATTGGTTACAATAACTTCAATTCTTCTTGAAACTGTTCTTGCTGATAACTGAATCGTACTGATTGCTGAGGTAATTCCATTTTTATTTTTAAAACCTTCGAAAAGTGAGTCAGCAATTGCTAACATGGCTTCTTTTACGATCTCGACATCTTCAAAAAACTTTTTCCTCTTGGCCCACAAATGCGAAATTTTAAGTGCTGCACTGGTCTGGTAAAAATGCTCTGCTGTTTAGTTAAATTAGATTTCATATCAGAAATTTTCTTTTTCTTGATCTCCGAGTTTAACGGATAACTAGTATTAAAATTTCCGTGGACCGTATAAAAATGTCTTTTAACATTACTTTTCTTTGAAAGTGCGACACATGTATTGCACAATAAACAAACACACTTTCCTTTCAAATCAATAAAACAGAATTGTTACTCCCAATCAACATTGAAGTAATATGTCCTTTGCCTCTTTTACTTATAATGGGGATGAAATTTTCTACAAATGAACTAATAAACACAACACACTGAATATAGGGAAAATATCAGAAATATTGTGAACTGTTGGTCAATTTAAATTGATTAATGTTTAACCAATGAAGAGGGAAATGAGCTATCACTGGCTGATATTGTAGGAGACGAAGAAAACTCTCCCAAACCCTGTACTTTGTATACTAAGCGAAGAACGGAACTCCGAAACCAACGACTCACAACAATAACTTGAGCCAAGTTACGCTACAAGACGGAGGACAGAACTCCGAAACCAACGACTTTCAACAATAACTTGACGCAAGTTATGCTACAAGACGGAGGACAGAACTCCGAAACCAACGACTTCTGACAAGAACTTGGGAGTTTCACACGACATAGGGAAATATTTTTCCCGTATCGAGCGCCTACCTCCAAATAGCCTGAACCGCTTAACGGAGCTATAGTACACGATGGGTTGAGAACAATGATCTCAGCTAGCCTTACACCCATAATAGCGATTGAAGCCGAGAGGACACCTTCACCTAGCATAAACTAGGGGCGGATAATTCCCTATTTTTCGTCCAGTTTGTACGAGAACGTTTGTATGAATTGTCAGCGCAGGCATGGCAATCACGCAAATACGATAGAGGCTTCTCCAACTCTCGGCGAGAACCCTGTGAAGGATGTATTTATAATAGGGAGGGGTAGGGAGAAAGGAAAGGGATGAAAAGAACTCTGTTAATGACAACAATGTCTTTATCCAACAATGTATGTCCCATTCTGTTCGTTTATAAGTCCTGACCTTTACGATGTTATTTTGTAATAGACATACGATTAGGCTCGGTGTGATGTAAGATTAAGATGTTGGCTACAAAGTTCTATTCTTCATCTTGTTCCGCAACTTATTGGTCTTTTGAGAGTTTTCCGTAATTGTTTAACTTGAGTTCTCTTTTTCGCTGGCGGGCGACACACAAATGTCTTGGGGGCGCCATGGCGCCCGCGGTCGCCGCGTGGCCGACCTCTGCTATACACTATTCAAACTGTCTCGATTCACGGAATCCTTATATATTATATGATACTTTTCCCTGAACCTTATGCAACAGGGCAACACATATCAGGCTTCTGCCATTTTCTCACGGAACTCCGTCGAGATTTCGCTGAAAATGTCATCCCCGACACAACTCCTCGTCTCATGCCATCTCCTCAACTGTTTAGTAAGCTAACATTACACCAGGACATCCGCGGGATTGTTCGCCTTGCTCAGCCCACTTAGGGCTGTTGTGGGGTATCATATGTTCAATATTATTATCGTCTTCATAGTTCTTCTGCAATTCATAAAGTGGGGATATAGCATTTGAATAGAATTTAAAGCGCTACCCTCAGCAGTAAAATATGTATGAAAAAAATGTAAATCTAAGAAACGCACCAAATACGGAACTAATGGTAAATGAACCTGACCCTTGTCTTCTCGTTGGGACAGCAGTTATAGTGGAACAGACAAACAAATAAAGAAAGTGCACAGAACTGCGCGAATGCAAATTGCGCATCTCGGGGAGGCTTCCTGTACATTTTAGAGAAATTTTTATTTTACGTTTTCTTCATCGTTCGATGTTTTCTGTATGTACGTTAAATTTAGTTTTCATTGTATAAGATTTGGAAAATAGCGCAATGCACTAACGCAAATTGCGCAGGAACTATAGATGTGGTGTTCTAGAAAAACAACAGACAGTCGACTCTAAGATATTTCTATATGCACACGAAGTTTGGTGAAAATCAGACAACCGAGAAAGTAATCGTAGAACAAACACGCAAAGAGCACAGAGACTCAACAGGAGAGACCTCGCTTCGCTCGGCCAATTATTATATTGTTATTTTTCTTAAAAATAGAGTATTTCCAATTGATGTTCATTTTGTTATAAATTCAGGGTCGAAGAACATAAGCTTCTCAAATTTTGCCAATCTCTTATGGAGAAATTTCTCTCAATATATTTTCGCTTAACGTCGCGTTTATCAGAAACCCATCTACGGAATTAAACGAGGTACCTATATCTGTTATTAAATCTGAGGAGTAAGATATGCTTCCACCCACCGGCGTGATACGATTTATCTTTGAAGTGGGAAACGTTAACGGAAAACCAACCTGTAGGAAATGTGAAAATAATATAGATCTTTAAACAGATGGATACGTATCACTTCAACTTCTTAAGAGAGAAAAAGACGGAAAGATACGGCAAATTCTTCATGAGGATGAATACATTCTTGGGAGAAAAGCAAGCAATAGAGAAACTAAAATTTCTTAAATTTTAAAGTGGCACGATAGGGCAGAAAGACATTAGAACAGCGTTTCCCCAAAGTTTGTAACATCGCAAACCCTTTTATATAGTTTTCGCTAAGCGCTCGACGTTGAGGTCAAGCGCCGGTCGAAGGCTTCGATCGAGCAGTAAAACGAGCCTCCAATGCTACAAACAGGAATTCCAAAGGTAACGGTGCATGTGGCTCAAATTGTCATTGAGTTTTCTCGCTGTCTTTACCCTACGGTCGGGTGCCACGTGTCCGTAGTTTATTATTCCATCGCTGCTTACATGAGAAAGACGCAAAAAGGGTGGGTTTAGTCGCTGATCTGTACCCTCCGATGAATTTGCCGAAATCCAAACATTTAAATCTATATTTTAGGGTGGCATCTTCTATTACAGATATTTATTAGCAAGCACCCTTTAACATCTCCTTCCATGGTTTCGCGATCAACAGTTTCGAAAACACTGTTATAAAAATGAATTTAGAGATAGAAACGTTCATAACTCGCGTATTAATCCTGTGGATTAAACTTTTGATTAACAAATTTCTGTGCGAATATTACATGGTATAAAAACCACTAGGACGAAACCTTTTGCTAATGATAAAAACCGCGAATTTTAATATCCGAATGTCGAGAGTCTACATAACAAGCGTATCGGATGTGTTGTGATATCTGGAATAGCAGGCTACAAAGTGTAGAACAACTGAGTATAACGTGAAATTCTTCGAGAATTTATATATGTAAAATGCATCGTAGATATGTGTGCCACCGCTATAGATGCTGGTGCTATAGAGCGCTGTGGTCGACCACATCGTCAAGTAAATACGTTAAAAGACATACTACTAATCCTTTATCCTGAAAGGCTACAACACAAGATTTTTGTTTGTTTGTTTGAATGCCCAGTCAATTCCCCTCTCTTACAGCACAAATGGGTATCTCAGAGTGCAATGAATAACCGGGGAGGGAGGAGGGAAACCCGGTGCCGGCATTTGCCTGCTCTTACGAAGAACACCAGGGGGGCCAACAGCTTAACGTCCCTTCCGAAGGACGGAACAGCTGAATTTGCGCGGTCTCCTCAAACTACGCAAACAGTGGGCCGGGTGACCTTGAGAAAAATCCTACTCGCGCAGGATTCGTACCCGATGACTTTTTCAAGCATCGGGCGAGTAGCAGCCAACGCCACAAGATTTTTATCATAGTGTATGTGTTGGGTAGTGGAACCTACTGCCATATGCTTCCTGAGGGTTAAAGGAAAATAATGTAAATGCATAATAAATGAAAGGGTGTAACAATGTCTTGAGCACAGAATAAATAGTTGGTTAATGAAACTACTGAATGGATTAAACTGATTCAACAGCTAGTATTGTAGGACAGCCAAAGTTAAGTCAAAATAGAGAGACAAAACCTACGGGCCGAGGAATCGTCAAAACATTTTGTTATATCTGAAACTACAAAGGAGCGAGAAGCTTAAGCGGCCCACAACTAGTGTCACACATGAAAAATGTGAGCCATGATGACACCAATACTACGTACAATTGAAATATTTGCGGAAATGAACAGCTAAGATCAAAGTTTCTCGGCACAACAGAGCGCATAATTGGAAGACCGATTTGGCAGTTCTTGAAGGTAAGGGAGAAAATCGAGTATTAAATTCGAAAAAAAGAAATCTTGATAAATATGTTTGTTCTGCAAAAAGATATTTTAGCCAAACTTCGAGAGGAAGTTTTTCATATAAGCATAATGTTGTTTCAAAAAGTGAAGAATAAGAATTTTGTACCTTTTAGTCCCTTAGAAAATACGTTTATTTTAAAAGCACCTGAAATATATATAGAATCATTCTAGCAATCTAAATGGGTATTTCACCGTTGGTTTCAGGAGTACTATTCAGCGGGAAACACATGTGATTTTACATTCTGATCTTTTTCTTAAGACAGCGTAAATTTCCACAAAAGAGAAATTCAATTCCAAAAAAATTACGTAGTTTTTATAATTATAAACTAGTATCGATTTCAGACCATCAAACTCTTTATAATATCTGGCGTTGCGTTGACCCAAAAACATACTCGGACGTATATGGTTTAAAAAGAAAAAATCATTTTTGAGGTCTCGAGGACTGAGGCAGATGAGAATGATCCTTGCCTATTCCTCCGAATCACTAATAACCTGAAAATGTCTGAAAATCTTAGTGCTTATGGAAGATTTAACTTAAAATCAAGATAACCAGATACTGCAATAACACTGAGGAGCAAGGTTTTTTATTCCAAAAAAATAGGTGATTCTGATGTAGTTTTAACACTGATTCATAAGGAAAATTTACAAAAATCACCAAAACAAAAATTAAAGAAGGAATATTTGTGGGACCCTAAATACGTGAACTCATGAACGATGATGGACTTGATACAGTGTTAGAAGTAAAAGAAAAAAGGCATGGTCATGTTTCATAGCAGTTGTCATGAACTTTTAAGGAAACAACAAAGCACCAAACTATGAAGACTTGGTTAATAAAATGCTGGAAGCAAACCATGATATGGGGTGTAACATGTCCCTTAAAATTCATTTCCTTCACTCTCATTTGGACTTCTTTCCTGAGAATTTTGGAGCTGTGAGTGACGAGCAGAGCGAGCGGTTCCATCAGGACATTCCAAAGATAGAAAAACGATAGCAAGGCAGATAGAACACTAATATCCTTGATGATTATTGTTGGTTATTAATTAGGAAAGCTCCTGGTACATCATATAAAAGAAAATTGTTTGCTAAATCTTTAACCTAGCCTGTATTTACATGCATTTTGCCGAGTTTGTATGACTAACACACAATATGTTTTTCTAATATAAAAATACATTTTTCTCCATATCTAGACGCGCTGCACAAATTCTGACTACAGATTCAAACTCATCGAGCCAAAATCATTTAGGGTAACTTCATTCTACGCAAGAACCAGACAAAAAGTTTCAATTTGTTCTCCAGTTTAATTGTGTAATTACGTACCATTAAATGATTGATCTAAAATCGAGGCTAATATTTTAAATTTGAAAAACGGAGGCATAAGAACTTGTCAAAAGGCAGTTCAGAAATGCGGGCACACATACCATAAAAGAGTTCTCGAGTTTCAGTATGGTCCAGTGGAAGATGATGCTTTCGGAAAAGAGACTGAGGGGATTAGAAAAGAAGATTGGGTGGGGCAAATGCCACTTTCTCCCTCCCTCTAAAAAACACTCCCTCCCTCTAAAAAACACTCCCTCCCTCCCTAGGATAGACAATCCCTCCCTTTATCGAGAAGACACTCCATCACTCTCTACAAAACATTCTCTCACCTTCTAGAATAATCATTTCCTCCCGCTCTAGAATAGTGACCCCCTCACCCTCTAGAAAAGACACTCCTTCACCTTCTAGAAAAGACCCTCCCTCCTCCCACTAGAACAGACAATCCCTCACCCTCTAGAATTGGCATACACTCCCCTTCTAGAATAGCCACTACCTCGCCCACTAGAATAGACCCTCCTCACCTAGAATAACCACCTCCTCACCCTCTAGAATTGACACTCTCCCCCCCCCCCCCCTCTTGAACAGATACTCTCTCACCCTACAGAATTGGCACTCCCTCCCGTTCCCTCTTCTTTCTCTCGTCTGGAGGAGGAATAGTCGTAAAGCTCTTTCATGTTATCTTCTCTCTCCAAACTTTTCCTTACGCAATTTTTAACTATATAGTTATATTACTGAGTATCCGCTATATTTTTATTTTTGAACATTATACGAGAATCGAGCTGCGGAGAAGATAGTAGTTGAGACGATATGAGTAAGGCAGGCAGGTCTTCGAACTAAGATGGTAAAGAGGAAGGATAGAAGGAGAAAGGAGAAGTGAAAGCGAGTGTGGAGGTGGAAGAAAGAGAGAGGGAAAGTATATGTGGGAGCTTCTGAGAAAGAGCTGTTGCCAACACTTTCAAAAGTTTTTGAGACCATACGCTGACGGAGAAGAGATATGAGTAGCAAAGGTAACAAGAGGTTTCCTCAAGAAGCATATTAAAAGTGTGCTTGGAATGCCGCCTCGCGATGTTCTTGCTGGACGGCGATATCCTAGAGGCGAGATTAGTTATCAATATCAACTTGAAGCCGAGAAGAATTACTTGCTGTTCCACACCGATTAATTTTCTTGTGCTTGGCCTATTATCATTCCATTTCCGAGCCCCGTGAGATATTTTCAGCTCTCAAAAAGAGTACTGACATGATTTCAGATTAATATAAATAATTAAGTAACTATAAGAAGTAAATACCAAAAATCCTTTTTTAAACATATTTCATATTGAAAAATATTCACCCTATCATTTAGCAAAAAATAACAATAAACTGACATGCTAAAATCTAGACTCTTTTAAGGTGGTGCTTGGAATATTATGATTCATCATTAACATCTTTAAAACATTAATAGACTACAATAATCTTAACGACAGTTTTGAATTTATTAGCGTTAATTTTAAAATTTTACGTGAAATTTACGCTCATTCTTTAGCTCAATGAGAAAATAAAATAACAGAGAGAAGAGCCATTTCATTTTTGTGGAAGATAATCGCAATTCTGGATTACACGGACGCAATTCTAAATATTAATTTTGCAATGCAGCTGCATGCGTCTCACAACGGATTGGAAGTTATAGGGATAGGTGACAATATGAAATTGGCAGGTAATCAGAAGTAAACCTGAAATAGGTAAAATCTAAAAAGCTTGAAATGTGGAATAATCATAAATGCTTTTAAACTGAAAATGCTAGAATAAGAGGGAGACTATGAGTACACGCTCGCGGCGTCAATCGAATAGGCCAAAGTTTAGTGTAATTTTGTTACTCTTTTCGAGATTCTTTCGAAAGTAACCGGGTTAGAGTACAGGAGTAATTTCCCTTTCGTATATGGAATCTGCGTGTAAAACATTCTCGGGACTATCAAATTTTTCATTTCCGAGACAGTCGTATTTTCATGCCCTGGCTGACTAATTTGTGGGAAATGTAGTCCTCTATCTGGATAATGAATTAATCAATATGTCACAATCATATAAGAGCTAGAGAGAGATAACATTTTTAAATTGTTGTTCATGACATCAATATTGCTCTCAACTATTGTAAACAAAAACGTATTACTCTCGAATCATTTTCCTAGATTTGCCGCGTGTATTTATTTTTTAATTTTCATTTGTTCTATCTTTTTTGTCTTTTCTTGCAAGCGGAGCTGCAACAGGCAGACCGCTTGTGTAGACTCCGATAATCTTTTCTTAAATGAAGGGCAATAAACTGATAAACTATGTCCGACGATTAATCATTTAAGGCAATTGCTTATTTCCATATAAATTTCTGTCGTACTTGGAATGTTTTCAGCCATTGATTTTGTTCTAAAATAAAATATTTTATTACCGCATCGAAATTAAATGGTTTTGTACACAGTTTTCTTTCATCTAAAAATTTTCAAATGCTGACCAGAAACTGAATGGTCAAAAAATTAATTTTCCTATGAAAACAACACGAAAAACATTTATTAACATTATTATCCTCTAATACTAAGGGAACTCTTAGTCACCAACAGAAGAATAGAATTGCATAAATCGTAAAAACCTTGTGGATATTATATATTAAGGAATTTTTTAATTAGTTATCTGGCGATATATTGCGAATTCATTCTATTAATAATCCCAAAATGTTACGGCTTACTAGGTCGATTTCATCTCTAATGCTATTATTATGCTCTAGCGTTTTACGCTATGAAGGGAAAACAGCCAACTACATATGATCATATTCCGCAAACTTATCTTTGTAAATCAACGGCCGTTTCACTGGTGTTTCGTTTTTAGGTCTAATTGGAATTCTCACCCGGCTGTAATTTGCCCATTCTGCGTCATTTAACCACTGTTATTTTCCAGTCTTCCGAAAATCATTTCTTGCGAATGATACATTTCCGATTGTTCAAAGTCTCAAGTAATTATTCGGCTCGCTATAAAGCAACGGTCAATACCTTTGAACAATATACTGCTAAAAAGGCCCTGATATCTCCTCTGTATTCAAGAAATGAGATAAAAACTTTCCGCCATTGATGAGCAGCCGAGAGGCAACCCTTTTAACATTAAAATTTGCAATTCGTCCGTGACATTCGTCCTCAAAAATGAGTGATCGATGTATCGGTCGGCTATTAGGGTGAGAGGAGAGCCGCCGCATGGTGCGAGATAAAAAGTGCCTCCGGTGGAGCGTCGGCTAGCGAGCTATAAAACTCGGCCGCAAGAGTTGGTTTTATCGCCGGAAGAATGAAACGCTATCTCGTTTTTCATTTGAGCACACCAAACCATGAAAATCTCTCTCCCCCCTCCCTTGTGTGGGCCAAGGGCCCCTCTCCCCCACCCCACGGACCCTTTTTAAAAGGCCCCATACGGTGACCTCGGCGCTGGTCTCGGCCTACTTTCGCGCCGTACTGCGGTGCACTTGCCATTTAGATATCCTGCATCTGGCGGTCTGACGAAACGATCGTTT
Source organism: Tanypteryx hageni (assembly GCA_028673005.1). Taxonomy (NCBI): domain Eukaryota; kingdom Metazoa; phylum Arthropoda; class Insecta; order Odonata; family Petaluridae; genus Tanypteryx; species Tanypteryx hageni. The sequence goes on along the minus strand of CM054113.1, from coordinate 125,965,836 downwards.
TAAACGGCACGGGAGTGAAAAATATTTTTGGAGTATAATTCCGCCGAAATTTATTATTCTCATGAATAATAGGAAAAATTTGGTTAATTTGCATTTAAGTACTTGTGTGGAGCATAGAGTATCCTGCAGTCAAAATATTCGATCAAATTTGTCGATTCGACCATAATCTGCCGAGAAATATTTATACATGGAATTCTTGAAGAGTGAATTCGCAACCCGACGTCTTATTGTCAACGAAATGTTCCATATGGGTATTCCAAGAACATATTCATTTGCTCTGCACAGAATTCCGGCATCGAATATAGAAAACATTCTATAGGTTCATTTATCGAGCAATCGTTGCAGACACTTGAATCGCCGCCATAATTGGGTGATTCTTTCTGTCTCAAAAGCAATCGTTGTTTTTGTTGATCGTCTCCATATGCATCTCAGCTTTTTTCTGATAAAACATACTAAGTGGATCCTTATCGATCATTTAACATCTTCCTGTCTTACTCTCTTTCTGGCATATTCCTTCTTTTTCTTATCCCTGAGGAAATTGGACATTCGAAACTTATTGTATCATGTTGAGCAGTATTAAATCCCTCATTTGGGTTAATACTCATCGAAGGCTACTTATTATAATATTTTCCATAATTTTCCGTTATGTTATCGATGGAAAGGAAAAAGATGAAGTAAATATGCACGCTAAATGTGTATCCAGGTGCAAATTACACCGAACTTAAGTCTTTATATGAATACTACATTAATTCCTCGTCAAATATGGCTGGTATGCATAAATAAAATATAAAAATGAAATTAAGACACTTCCCATTTTTCCTCTCTCGCTCTCTCTTCCTCCCTCTCATTCTCCTCCTCTCCCTTCCCTCCTTCCTCGCTCCCTCCTCACCATTTTCTCAAAATACAGCTCGCTCGTATAGAAAAAACACCGACAGGATAAGTATAGATAAACACATTTTTAACTATGTATTTCGATAGAAATTAGAATTCTCTCTTCAAATATAAATAAAATTTGTGCTATTGAAAATACAGTAAGCAAAAAGTAGTTATTTGTTGCTATTCATAACAAAATATTGATGCGAATCCAATTCCTATGGTCAAATTAATCCGAAAAATATTCGCGATGAAAACTGCCGTTCGCGGCTGTACGAGAAAAATCGTTTGCAAAATATAAAGGAAATTTCATACAAATCATACGCTGACTAGTGGCCCCTGTTAATTTTCTGTAAAACTACACAACATATTATGAATATTCTTAGCGAAATATAAAATTTGAATCTATATTTAATTTGTTCATATCAATAAAGGGAGAATATTTGTCACTAAATCTCGGGAGTACCTTGAGTTTTACTGAAAATGTCAGCTATGAAATGAGCATGAAAATTTCAAATATTTAATCCCGAGGAAAAGCTCGGGTAATTATATATATATATATATATATATATATATATATATATATATATATATATATATATATATATATATATATATAGTAGCTGAAGAAGGAGTAGTTCCGAAAGCTTTACGTTTGTGATGTTTCTGTGTTTTTGTGTTATTTTACGTGTGTCGCTTCGACATCCCCGGGGCCTCGCCAACCTGAAGTCGTCTGATTGGTGAGTGCTCACTGGGTTTCCTCATCCCAACACCTTGTTGACATCCATATATTCATTTTACCTTTCCTTTTCCGTAAGTTGCTATATATATATATATATATATATATATATATATATATATATTGTAGCTATCAGTGCCCACCTGGCCATTTTCGCTTCGAACAAGTTGTGTTTCGCACTCGAACGCTATCAGTAACTCAAGTGTTCTCCCGTTCGAGGGTATGACGGGAGAAAAGTGAAGTGGAAGGGGAGTGGACGGTGGGGAGTTCTGGGTGTGAGTCGGATGGAGGAAGGAAGTGCGGGACGGACAAGGAAGCTCCACGCATACTTCCTCACGGCAGTCATCCGAGGAAGGAGACATCGCCTGCAGAACTGGTCAGCGCCCCAGAGTGTTGTATGACTGTTAATAAATAGGGCTATAATCCATTTTCATTATTAAATACTATATTCTAGTCCTATGAGACCTAGAGTACATCGGGTGGCGGGAAACGCTCCGCTAAAATATAGTGGCGGGATAACGATCTGCTACAATATACACGGATAATGTGTAAAATTCACACATCAAGAGATGATCGTTGATCAGTGAAACTTGACACTGCGTCTTTTAAAGCCGGTTTTTGCAGTATGCCACTCCTCAATAACGTATTTTGACGTACCCATGCTTTCGTGTTTATATCATCGTGGTCGACATGATGGTCCTCTATGTTGAAAGTGTAGGAAGTTCCAAATATGGCCCCTTTCATGAACCCAAGTATGGCCACGGGGCCATATTTGGTTTCGACTTAATTTTGGCTATTGTTTATATGATTCCTTTTTTCAGATGCCGAAATGAAAAAACTGAGATAAAGAAACAATGCTTAAAGCAATTAAAGCTGTTCAAGAAGAAAAAATGTCGGTCAAACGAGTCGTAAGAGAATTTCAAGTACCATGTACGACATTTCAAACTTAGTTATTAAAAATTAAATCTGGTGATGAGGTACAACCTGAAAAGCTTGTAAACTGTTCGCTAGGTCGGAAAACTGTTTTACCTCCGGAGCTAGAAGATCAGTTAGTCAAATACTGCAAAGACATGGAGAGTAATTTTTATAGCTTGTATGCAATTATTTTAATATAATGGCATTTCAGCTTGCTATACGAAACATCCAAAATCCATTCAAGACTTGAAAACGACTAGCGGGGAAGAAATGGCTACATCTTTTAATGCGGCGTCTCCCCGATCTATCCTTCAGGAAACACCAACTTCTTTCAATTGCAAGAATTCAATGCTTTTCAAGAGAGAATGTCGCCAAGTTTTGTCAATTCTTAAACCAGAGATACGGAAAATCCACCATGATCCAACTAAGATTTTAAATGTGAACGAAACCGGTTAACAGTAGCTCAACACAAAACTAGAAAGATCATAGCCGTTAAGTGTAAACGTCAAGTTCACCGATTATCATGTGCTGAACGTGGTGCGCTGTAGTCGCCTGTATGTCGGTTTTTGGTCAATTAATCCCACCTATGTTATTCTTCCCGTGCAAGAACGTGGAAGCTTAGTTGCTCGACGGCACCCCGCCTGGAACAAATGGTGCAACCCACTATTCTGGCTGGATACAAATACAACTGTTCACGAGGTGGTTTGAACATTTTATTAAAACCGTCAAGCCCTCCAAAGATGAGCCAGTAATTTTGATTCTAGGCCAGTGTATCTCCACCGGTGAGCCGCTAGCACCTGGTGGACCGCAAAAATTTGAAAAAGTTGAGATTTGTTGGCAATATTATAAAACTGTCGCAAAAGTATAGCAAAAACTTAATATTTTGTAAAAATCAAACGTTATAAATAACTAATGGCAATTTAAATAAATTGATTCATGTATTTTTACATAAAACCCGCTACTTTTAGTGAAGAATGTAGAATTTTCTCCTGCTAATATATCCACCTATGGGCCGCGAAAACTTCCTTGTACTTTAGGTTGGCCGAGGATAATTCCTGTAGCTTAGGTGGGTCGTGTTATCAAAAAGGTTGAGAAACGCTGTTCAAGACGGTCATTACACGCACACACGACTCATCGATGCAATCAAGATCGAGATCATGAGGTCTCCATAGTGCGCCTCCCCCCTCACTGCACGGACGTCGCTCTTATGTTAAATATAACAAGAGGTAGGAAAATGGTTAAATGCCCACGAAAACCGAATCGTCGGCCACTATCAAATTGGCCCCTGATTGAACGTGCTTACATGAGAGCTCCTAACCATGATGACAGCAGTAAACGGGAATTTTTCCGCTGAATGAAAATGTCTTCATGGATGCCGACCTCCTGAAGTCGAGACCTGAAACAAATGGTGACCATCATGGTGAATATACTCCGCCAAATGACATTAGGCTAGTTCCTGTCATCGAACCCATCACGTCTACTCGCCGAGGTTCAGATGTTCATGTCACTGGGTCACCTCATAAAAAAATTTTTGCGGCATCGGTTCAAAAGCAGCAAGACAAGGTAGTTGCGGCTGCAGCAAGAAAGAGAAATGTGCGCGGAACTAAGGAATGCCAGCGCCAAGCGACATCTTCCGAATCGTCAGAAAGTGATAAACAGGAGAGAGATGAGATCAAGTACGTCTCAACCGACAATGAAGACAGCGATGGTGATGACGCCGAAGGTCCTTTTTGCAAGAAGCTATACTCCCAAGACAACAAAGGAGAAAATGGGTATGGTGTGCAAAATGATTTATTTGGAGACATGAACAGGGTAATTGAAAAATCCCTGATCAGTTGTCGTACCCTTTTCGTAATGTGTGATATCTAATGCTCCAATTTTCTGCCTTTTTGTAATAATTAATAATTTAGTTAACACATAATTTTCACATTTCAATAAAACAAATAATAATGGTAATTTAATTTAATAAGAACTCTCAAGGGGCCGTATTTGGAACAACTTTTTTAAAAAACGAAAAAGCTATCTTTTAATTTTACTTGTTTTCCTTAATTTTAGATTAAATAATCCAAAAAAATGGTTGTGCCCTCTCATAGTAAAGGTACTTGGCCATATATATCAGCAATTGTATTAATTTTATCTTATTTCCACAAACTAGAATACATAAAGAATTATAGGTTTTTTCGTGAAAAGTTAATGCAAGTTCACTTGAACTAAATCTAACAATAAGTGAGAGAAATAAGTTCACATAGAAACCCATATTGTATTCACAAGAGCAATATATTATTTAAAAATCTGATGTGTCCAGCGCATGACTTTCTCCATATATACTAACGAATATTAATGCAATAATAATGAGAGGCTGCTTTCTACATCAGTATCCTGAAGAATAATTATAGGCAATCGCACTCGTAAGTTATTTTAAAATATTTTGGGCTTAGCTTCACTATTGGGCCTCGTCTTGGCCCCGTCAGAGTCAAGTGAGTGGCCGTGCGTGATATAGAGGAATCTGGGCCCCGTCGCATCATAGCGCCTCCGACGTATTTTATTTGATCTTAGTAATGCAAACAAATGAAAAATTTTGTATTGAAAATACGTCATATGTGTATGAAAAACATGATCCAAATAGACCTTATGATGCCTACTCTCCATTTAATCATTATTATATTGGCTTTAATAGCTTTAAAATCATCGCGTATATGTAGCTCTTTGGGTTCCCAAATTTTATAATTTAGCGTTATAAAGTACTACAAATACATTCGAACGGAATACTAAATTGATCACGCGTATTTGTGCGGCAAAAGTAACGCGTGTACGTTTTAGAATATACTGAATCTGAGCTAAACAATACTTGTTGCTATGGCAACACTGTCGTAATGAGTGATAAAAACTGCAAAATCGCCAGTATTTACGCGAAATTCTAAGAAATACAATCGATAAGCATGATTCTACGATAAAAATTAGAATCATCATTCCTTTCCTCAGAGAATTTTACAAAACTTGCTCCGATATCACAATTCTGAGATATTTTAATGCGCAAGAGAAAATTACCCTGAACGATGGATTTCAGATTTCCCATGTAATTAAAATGGGAAGGATAGTTACTGGAATCGAACCCAGGACTTCAATCTTCGCAACAAAAAAATATCCTCGGGAGCTCGGACCATTTAGTAAGATATTCTCACCAAGTTTCATGAAAATCGGTTTATTGGTTCAAAAGTTAATAGGAGGACGGGGATGGACGGATAGACAGACAGATACAACGGCAAAACTATAAGCCTATTTCCATTCTAAAAAAGCAGGCTAAAAATGTACATCGATTAGTTGTTGCTTGGTAAATTTAAACGAGAGGTGACGTATTTTTATTGAAATTGGTGCTGCGATCAAATTTGTTCTCGTTCGAAACATGAAAGATATTATTATGAAATATCAGTCGGAGATGGCTTAGATGTGTGTTAGTTGATATTGGGGGTAATAAGTGTTTTGGTGTGGATGATATTCCAACTAGGGTGTTTTTCGTATTTTTGGGGAAAAAGAGAGACATTTCATAATTTTTTTCGAGAAGCTGGATTGCTTCAGAAGAAATTAAAATGTCCTAAGTGCGGTAAGTCGATGTTTTTAAAAACACGCGGGAGATTGAAAGAAGGAGCATTTTGGTATTGTGGGAAGACTATTGATTCCAAAATATGCTATGCATCTAAGAGCATCAGATTTTCATCATGGTTTACAAGAAGCAATTAGAGGAAATTATGGCGCTCACATACGATTTGCTCAATCAAGTTCCAACCGCGCCTATAATTAAAGAGTATGGATTCTCGTCCAACACTATGGCTAATTGGAACCAGTACAACAAATAAGTCCTAGTTCTTCACGTAGAAAAAAATTGCTCGAGAATTGGTGGACCTGGAAAAATTGTAGAGATTGACGAAACCAAATTCGGAAAAAGAAAATATCATAGGTCATCACGTGGAGGGGCAGTGGGCACGTAGAGTGACGGTAGGTTTTTGGGGGGTTGAAAGGGAAAGAGGCAAGACATTCCTAGTTGCTGTAAAGAAGCGCAGAAACACTAATGGCTGTCATAAACGATTTTTGGAAATGTTATCAACGCCTGGGTGAAGAGAGATTCTATCATCTTAGAGTGAATCACATCATTGAATTTGTCGACTCGGTCACTGGTGCCCACACCTATACTATAGAGTCAACTTGGCGCCATGTGAAAGAATTACTCCACAGTTACAACAGGCAACATGAGTTTGTTAATACCTTTCTGAATATATGTTTGAAAATGTGTGAATGTCAAGAGGTGGACATTACAACTAAATTCTTTGAAATAATATGACTAAAAAACTGGAATGCTAAAAATATCATATAAGATTGTACTTAAATGTTTATTAAAATGAATTTTGTAGAAGTAACTACGGTGATATTCTGTGAAAATGCTTAAAAATTCGTGCAATTTTCGTACTCAAATGTATTTTTTGATCATTTTCAATCAAGGTACGAAATTGTTTGACCTGAATAATATTATTTATACTATTAGCAGTAAATTTTACGACTCTAGGTCAATGACTTCATATTTTAACGTTCAAATTACAAAATGACTACACCTATTCCCATATTACTCCCGTGTTAATGTTATGGAAATGCTATTCTGTGGACCTCATGAGGTTCCAAAGACCCCACGGGTTTCAAACTCCCACCTACGCTCTTCCTTTTGATCCTATTAGATAGCATGCCAAGTTTGGTGGCTCTAGGATCAACCGTGTGGATTTGTATCGCCGGACGAACATACAAACCAACCAACTTTCTGAATTATAGTAAACATTTACTGTTGTAACAGAAATTGAGACATCCCATTTCATTTTGTACGAATAACCCGCGGGGCCCAATAGTGAAGTTGTTCCATATCATACATATAAAAAATCCCAAAGTCATTCTCTGTCTAACGCAGACGTCATCAATGGCACTTTTTAACGCGTTTTTTTACAAACTTCCCGATTAGGTGGAGGGTTGAAATTTCATATGAATGTTTTATTCAGATAAAAAAATTAAATGACTAATGAAAAACAGGAAAAAAGACCCGAGTTCGACTCCAGACGGGCGATTTCCATTTCCCGTAAGATAATGCATAAAAATCGACTTTCTAAAGTGCAGGCTATTATTATTTTGGAAATTAAAATAAGAAAGAATTGACTTACGATCTTCGAATTTGAACTATGCTTTAGAAAAATTAATGATGTTTCTTATTCTATTCATCTTTTCCGCCTACCGCTCGAAATCTCTCATATTAAACATTTAAATTACATATTTTAGAATATCGGCTTTTATACGGTATGTTGCCTTTCCGAGCACGTCATTGTTAAAATTCGAGAATCAATTGTTGTCTCAAGCCGCTTACGTGAAATATATACGAGTGCATAGGTTGCCTTAAATTATCGTAGGATTTTTCGCGAAAATACGTAATCCTAATGGGACTGGCATTTAGTTTGGATTCTCTTGCTTATCTAAACAACTATATAGATGTAGAGTATGAGAGAAGGGGATGTGAGAAGAGAGATAGGAAGGAAGAGAGATAGGAAGGAAGAGAGATAGGAAGGAAGAGAGATAGGAAGGGAGACAAGAAGGAAGAGAGATAGGAAGGAAGAGAGATAGGAAGGAAGAGAGATAGAGTGGAAGGTACATAGAGAGTGAGGTACAGAATTATAAAAGGAAGAGAAGAAAGAGATAAAGAAGGAGACGGAGAAAAAGAGGGGTGCTATGGATTGTGACAAGAGGGAATAAGAGAGGGGGAGGTGGGAGAAAAGAGAGGCAGAGAGAAGGAGAGAGAGGGGGAGAGAGGGAGGGAGGCGCTGGGATCGCCAGTAATATTTAAAAGAATATTTGTTTACAAAATATGAAGCTATGTGGAATTGGGATAATTTTGATTGCAGTTAAAATTAACCTTGGCAACGTAGGCATCGCTATCATCAGAAAATGTTATCGTAGCAAGCATGACACTACTATATCAGGTAGTTCGTTGCGCATCTCGGGCGAGCGTCGCTTCGAGCGTGTGAGGTCACGTGGATTCCACATTGCGCTTGCAGCCTATGATTTAGCATTTACTGCGGTCGCGAGTTTGGTAAAATTATTACGTATTCTCTTGAACTGTGGTTTTCTCAGTGAAATGTCGTTTTGTGCGGTATTTGGCTGTAATAACAGTTTCAAAAATTGTAATGGTAGGGTGAGATATTTTCCATTACCCCAAGAAAAGTCAATTCAAGAAACATGGATTCGAGCATGCCGGAGAAGAGACAAGATAAACGTGAAAACATGTAAGAACAGATATTCTTTGGTTTAAATATCCTACTTAATAATTGTATCTATATCTATTTATTTAATTATTACTGGTAAATTGAACTTCAGTGATCTGTGAGTAGTAAAATTCTTCTCAAACGGTTTAAGTACCTACCTAACACCTTGTGACTGTTACATTGAAACCGGTGATGTCGTTATAAATAATTAACTTTATCGGCCGGGCGTCGCTATATGGGGGCACTAAATGTATGCGCCAAAAGTGACATACATAGGCCTCGGTATAGACTCATGTTTCCGTATATACTACACAAATGTCAAGTTTTAAAAGAATTTATTAACTTTTAATTTTAATGTGTTGTGTTATATATAGAAAACAGGGGGTCTATTTCAATTGTGTAATTATCTAATTTGCAATATTTTTTTAGATACAATATAGTGTTCGAATTCATGAATACCCCACATATTTCCATGTGTAAACCAAGGCTCAGGCGTAAAAATTCCAACTTTGGCTAAGGTTTGGCCTTGCGATTTATTAATTGTCATGGCATAAGACAGTTTGATCGCGAATTGTCTGCAATGCATGTTAAAATGAATTGCTGCATCATTTGGCGGACCAATTTTTACACGTGGGATAAAGTGAATGATTTCAGCCATAAAAACAGTAATGGCTTCCAATAATTAATTTAATTATTAACCACATTTAATTAATCAATCTCATCATTCTCTCTCATATTTTCCAATCATAACCCAAGCTAAGTGCCTCTTATTTACGTTAAATAATGGCACATTCGGTTCTCGAGTTAAAGAATAATGGTATCTATCAGATTCAATTAACTTAATTGTATTGTAACTTAAATTGGAATTAAATCGAAAATAAATATAAATACCGATAATCAAATTAAACTTATACGTATACAGCATCCATATTAATTTCATTTAATATTATAACGTCAGACTTTCATTTAAATACTAACTAAAATAAATATAGCGTGTTGTAAACATTGAAGCTTTCTGTACTTTTCGATGTATTAAAGAAATTTTGATTTTAATTCTTACCGATACGTAAGTGAAGCTTCAATGTCTAAACTTTTAAAGGAAGCGAATACGAAAGTTCATTTACTAACATTACTAACTATATACTGTTTTAGTATATACATTTATAAGCTGAACACGACTTCTATTAGTTATTAAATTTTCGCCAAGTTGTAGCACTCCACTCCTATACAAGAGGTTCTGAAAACTAACTGCGCTTTGCATGGGTCACCTCACCTTGTACAATATAATTAGCAGGGGTCGGCAACCTTTTCACCTAAGACGGCGCAATCTATATTACTGAGGACGTGAAGGTCACATAAGCAAGATCAGTTGATATGTCTCTGTATCAGTGGTAGGCAACCTCTTTATCTATGAGGGCGCAACTTTAATTATTGGGGGCGTGAAGTGAAGTAACAATAGTAGACGTGTACCAATATTTATTAAAATGGTATTTTTGTATATATAAAGAAAAACTATCAAAGAATTTATTATAAAAACAAAAATAAATCAATGCGAAACTTGGGACTACATATCTTCAGCCAACATGCTATAATTTGGCACATAACTCGAGATACCTGATCTTAGGCAGTTGTCTAAATTGTAATCGGTGAGTCTCGATCGGTACTTGGATTTCATGTGTTTCATGCTTGAAAAAATGGACTCGCAAGTGTATGTTGAAGCATCGTAAGAATATATTCTTAGGGCACACTTTCTTAATAATGGATAGCGATTTTCGTCAACTAAATTACAAAAGTTTTCATCATTTTTATGTGACCTTAAAATAATATCATTCTGCATATTTATTATTTCCATTTCTAAGTCCTCTGTGTTAACGATATTAAAGTAAGTACCAATATTAACAGACATCATTGTCCATAAAATTGAACGGATTAGCAAAGAATGTTATCATGGGTTCTACTTCAGAAAAATGACGAAACTTAAAATTAAATTCCTTCAGGAGAGTTTCAATGTGTTGTGAAAATGGGTCAGTGGTAACATTTAATCAGTCAGACTCTAAATAATATATTTTAAATTCGGGAAATGTGATAATGAATTTCTCTCTAGGTGAGACTTCCACAATGCCAAATTACATTTGAATGCATCTACTGCACTTATCATTTTTACACTGTGTTAATTTTTCACTGGCATCTCCATATTCAGTTCGTTCAATTTTATAGTTATATCAAAAATAAATCCGAAATCCATCAACCAAGCTTTGTCATCCAACTGTCCATAATATGCATTTCTTGACGTGAGAAATTCCTTTACCTCCTTTATGAGATTTATAAACCTCACAAGTATTTTGCCTCTGCTGAGCCATCTAACTTCGGTATGTAAAAGGAGATCATCGAATTCAGCATCTTCCACTTGCAAAAGCAGTTTAAAATATCGCTGTCGCATTGGTACGGCTCTTATGGAATTTGTTGTTTTTGTTACTGTTTTCATGACATGTTGAAAACGAAGAACTTTTGCGCATAACATTTCTTGGTGTATAATGCAGTGATATGAAATAAATTTTGGAAAGAGAGGGTCTTCTTTACATAGCGCAATAAATCCATTTTTACAACCTGTCATCGAAGGTGCACCATCTGTAGTAATTGCGGTGAACTTCATTAATGGTATATTACTTTCTTGGGCATATTTTTTAAAAGCTGAAAAAATGTCTTCACCTCTTGTTCGTCCCTTTAATGGAAGAATTTTAAGAAATTCTTCCTTTCCTGAAAAATCATTAAACACCATCTTCACAACCATGGCCAATTGAGAAGTGGCTAATATGTCTGTTGACTCATCCAGTTGCAACGAGAAGAAAATGTATTTTTGTAAATCATTTGCTAACTCTTTCTCCATATTGGTTACAATAACTTCAATTCTTCTTGAAACTGTTCTTGCTGATAACTGAATCGTACTGATTGCTGAGGTAATTCCATTTTTATTTTTAAAACCTTCGAAAAGTGAGTCAGCAATTGCTAACATGGCTTCTTTTACGATCCCGGCATCTTCAAAAGGCTTTTTCCTCTTGGCCAACAAATGCGAAATTTTAAGTGATGCAATCGTTGCTCTTTTTGATTGCTACACTGGTCTGGTAAAAATGCTCTGCTGTTTAGTTAAAATAGATTTCATATCAGAAATTTTCTTTTTCTTGATCTCCGAGTTTAACGGATAACTAGTATTAAAATTTCCGTGGACCGTATTAAAATGTCTTTTAACATTACTTTTCTTTGAAAGTGCGACACAAGCATTGCACAATAAACAAACACTTTCCTTTCAAATCAATAAAACAGAATTGTTCCTTCCAATCAACATTGAAGTAATATGTCCTTTGCCTCTTTTACTCATAATGGGGATGAAATTTTCTACAAATGAATTAATAAACACAACACACTGAATATAGGGAAAATATCAGAAATATTGTGTGTCGGTCAATTTAAATTGGTTTATGTTTAACCAATGAAGAGGGAAATGAGCTATCACTGGCTGATATTGTAGGAGACGAAGAAAACTCTCCCAAACCCTGTACTTTGTATACTAAGCGAAGAACGGAACTCCGAAACCAACGACTCACAACAATAACTCGAGCAAGTTATGCTACAAGACGGAGGACCGAACTCCGAAACCAACGACTTTTGACAAGAACTTGGGAGTTTCACGCGACATAGGGAAATAGTTTTCCCGTATCGAGCGCCTACCTCCAAATAGCCTGAACCTACTAACGGAACTATAGTACACGACAGGTTGAGAACAAGGATCTCAGTTAGCCTTGCACCCATAATAGCGATTGAAGGCAACAGGACACCTTCACCTAGCATAAACTAGGGGCGGAGAATTCCCTATCTTTTCGTACAGTTCGTACGAGAACGTTTGTATGAATTTTCAGCACAGGCACGGCAATCACACAAACACGATAGCGGCTTCTCCTACTCTCGGCGAGTAATCTCCGAAAAACGCTGTGAAGGATGTATTTATAATAGGGAGGGGTAGGGAGAAGGGAAAGGACGTGGATAAACAAGAGAGGGGTAACGGAGGAGTCATTATGAAAAGAACTATGTTAATGACAACAATGTCTTTATCCAACAACGTATGTGCCCATTCTGTTCGCTTATAAGTAGACCGCGGATCTTTAGGTAAAAACCTATTTATTTCCTGAGTGGATATCTGAATATACAATTGTATATATACGTTTCATGAATAATAAACCCCGAAAACGTATATTTTATAGTGCCTAAAAATGCCTATTTTGACATTAATGCCTAAAAATGCCTATTTCGACGTTAATCCTTATTTTTTCCATTTTGATGCAAAAAAGCCTAAAAAGGGCTAATTTTGTAGAAATAATCGACAATAAAAGCAGATTTTGGTACTAGTCATATTTTTTAAACTGGCTGTACAATGTTCAGTTGATGGTTGGGAATATTTCCTTCACACCACGGTCATGACCAGGTGGCGAACACCAGATCAGACCTGTCACGCATCCGGTGGTGCTATTCTGTTTCCCTGTTTCGCGCGATGCGACAATGGAACAATGGGTTTAATCTGATGTTGCGTTAATTTCTCGTCGTTACATTGTCATATTGTGTGACACGGGAAAACGAGAATAACCCTGCAGTCCTTCTCCAGAACACAGAGGGTGAAGGTGAGAAGTGTGAACGTAAAAATTGTGAAAGTGCAATGCATAAAATAGCAGGTTCGAAAGCTTATTTAATACGTCAGTGGCTACAAGAGTTTCCGTACTTTACAACGGATGGAAAAATTATCTTCTGTCAAGCATGCAACAAGGAGGTAAGTACATTATAATGCTGGCTTGCAACGAATTATTGGCCGTGAATTGCTTGTCATCTTTGAGGCAAAAACCATCTAAATTTTTTGTTTATACGAGCCATTTTATGGTAACTATTGAAGTGGTTATTCAAAATGTCCAGCAATCCAGCTGCGGACCTTCGTAGCTGTAAAGTAAATTTTATATTTTTGTCCCATTTCCATATTTATTAGATTATTTCCGTATTTTTACTGTTAATTATTTCTTCATAATTTTTCTTTATAGGTTTCGAGTTATAAAAAAGCCCACCTAACTCAGCATGTCCAAGGAGTGCTACATAAGGCAAATGTTGAACGCAAATCAAAGATGAAACAAACGCTTTTAACAAAAACTTCTGAGAGATCCAGCAAGAATAATTAGTTTTTTGCAGATTTGTGTCATGCAATTGTGGCAGCCAACATTCCATTCAGAACACTAGAAAATCCAACATTCAAGGGGTTCCTAGAACGATACTGCCATCAGTCGGTAACTTCCGAGTCAACGCTAGGCAAGAATTACGTGCAACCCACGTACGATGATGCAATGTGCAGGATACGGGAGGATATTGGAGATTCACATATTTGGATATCAGTCAACGAAACCACTGACGCTCTCAACAGACACATGGCCAACTTGGTTGTTGGGAAATTTGACCCAGATGTGCCATCCAGAGCCTACCTCATCTACACGAAGCAACTTGCCAAAACAAATCAGGAAACAATAGCACACTCTGTGAACAATGGACAGAAAGTGCTGTATCCCAACAATCTAGAGTCTAGGATTCCCAACCTTTTTTTGCTTGTGGACCCCCTGAGTCCTAACTTTACGTATGTGGACCCCCATATACGCATATGTAATATTCCTAAATTAAATATTTATTTGTAGGTTAATAAAAGCTAATAATTAAACAATTCCTAAATGAAATATTTATTTGTAAGTTAGTAAAAGATAATAATTAAACAATTCCAATATAATATAAAAAATGTAAATTACAAATTTTGAAAATTTTAATTGATAAAACTGAAACATATTTTTACTTGTAATGACAGAAATAGTAAAAAAAATTAAAAATATACTATTTCAAACAACATATATAAATTTATTCCTAAGGCTATTAAATAGGATCCCATTAAATAGGCCCTACTAATGAGATCCTTGTGGCTGATGTTTGGATATTAGCATATTAATATCTGGCTTCAATTTTGTGAGAGTCAGACGAAGATCACCTCTTTTTACTATATCAAGTCGATTACGATTTTTTGTTAACAACTGTGTTATACGACTAAAGCCAGATTCCACAAGATAAGATGATGGGAAAACAATGACATACATTTTAGCTTTCTTTCATAAAAGCAGATATTTACATGCAATGTCACTATTCTTCCATACATCATGCTTTCCTTTTTTGAATAGACTTCGGACTGTCTCATCAAACCGCAATTCAACAAGTTCCTCTTGTAAATCAATTTTAACATCAGCAACATTTACCTCAAATGGAATCAGCACCCAATCTGGGATGTTCAGTTCTAGTAGGTCCTTGAACCGAACTTGCATGTCTTCATAATTTCTTTTTTAAATGATCAACATACACAACACAATCATCATCTTTTAAATCACTGCTAACTGAAGCAAGGTTTGGAAACTGGTCAAACACACGGCGTGAGATATTAAGACTGTACAATTTGAGTTTTCCTAGGAATGCATTAATGGCTTCTTTGCTAGATATTAAATCACAATTATGTCCTTGCTGCAGCTTATTAAGAGAATTCAGTTTTTCAAACACATCTGAGAGGTAAAATATGTCTGTTTTCATGGCAACCAACTATTTTCCAATCTCCTTTTCATTTAGAAATGATACAATACTGTCCCAAAGGACGACGAAGCGACGAAGACAATTGCCTTTAGACAACTATCGCACCTCTGTATGCAGTACAAGACGGTCAAATCCTTCTTCATTTTCATCACAAAATTTGCGAAAGAGACGATCTTGAAGAGCATTAGCCTTAATGAGGTTGACAGCTTTTATTCTACATTACATCTACATTATACCCTGCAAGTAACCTTTTTGGTGGATGGCAGGGGGTGCAGTGCACCAAGGGTCCATAATTTTCCTACGTTATCTTTTTCTATTATGCTCTCTTATAGTCCTAGGGAGAAACGATCCTCTATATCGCTCCGTTCTACAGTCGATCTCGCGAATCTTATCCTCACTGTCCCGCCTTCCGAGATACGTCGGGCTTCTGATAAGTCCTACTACCTCATTCGCTAGTCCCTCCGACATAAATTTTTCCAGTAGTTTAATTCTAGCCTGCAGCCTACGTTCCTCTAACGATGTCCATTTCAGATTATCTATTAATGATGTTACGCTTTGTTTACTATCGTAATTCCTCTTTACAAATCTAGCTGCCCTGCGCTGAACCTTTTCTATCTCGTTAGTGAGTCCCTTTTCGTAAGGATCCCACACAGCTGAAGCATATTCGACCTGCGGTCGAACCAAGGATAAATAACATAATTCTTTCACTTTTTCGGAGCTATTTCGAACTATTCTCCCTATAAAGGCCAGCTTTTTGTTAGCGGCACCTATCAATCGGCGAGAGATCACGATGGATCGTGACTCCGAGGTATTTAATCGAGTCTGAAACTGGAATCTCTACTCCGTCCAACGAATAATTATTATTCAACGAGATACTCTTGGTTCTCCAAAAGTTGATGACGCAGCTTTTCTTTTGGTTTATCTCTAACTGCCATTCCTTACACCATGCAGAAATAGCTTCTAGGTCATTTTGGGGATACTGGTGGTCTTCCGGATTGCTTATTTCTCTATAGATGACGGTGTCGTCCGCGAAAAGCCTAATTTTACTTCTGACTACTGAGCTGATATCGTTTATATAAATTAGAAATAATAACGGACCAATTACACTACCCTGTGGAACGCCAGAGACAACCTCCACTAAGTTCGAAGATTTCCCATCTATAACAACCATCTGCTTCCTATGATTTAAAAATTCACGGATCCAACTAACGATTTTAGAATTAACGCCTAAGGTTTCTAATTTCGTTATTAACTTCCTGTGAGGTACCTTATCAAAGGCTTTCCTAAAATCTAAGAAGATGGCATCGACCTGCGTATTCTTTTCTCCGCTTCTCAGTAAACAATTAAACAATTATTACAAGAGTTAAGGCTTCATGAAGACGTCCACTCAATCTCTTCGCCACCAGATGTTGGAGGTGAATCACGCAATGTATGCAAAATACTTTTGGCAATGCATTTTTTAAATGAGTGATAAACCCTCTGTACCTACCGACCATGGAAGGAGCGCCATCAGTAGCACAAGCCATTAAATTTTCGAGTGGAATATTTTTTTCTCTAAATTAAGACTGGACTTCCTTAAATATTGTTTCACCTTTAGTATCTGTTTTGAGGAAGCTTGCAAAAAGCATTTCTTCTCTGAGTTGATTATCATCCATATATCTTACATATGCCAATAAAAGTGCTTCATTGCCCATCAAATTTGATTCATCGAGTTGCATTGCAAACTGTTTCACTCGTAATTGAGCTATAAGTTGATTTTCTACATCTTCAGACATTTCATCAATGCGTCTGGATATTGTGTTACTGCTCAAAGGAAGGTTATCGGTAAATTCGCGTGCATTTTTGTTTAACATTGTTGAAATTACAACTGATTACGAAGGCAAGATGACAGTTTTACCAATGCTATGTGGCTTTCCAGATTTTGCTATTATTTTGCTGATTTCAT
This sequence comes from Tanypteryx hageni, assembly GCA_028673005.1. Taxonomy (NCBI): domain Eukaryota; kingdom Metazoa; phylum Arthropoda; class Insecta; order Odonata; family Petaluridae; genus Tanypteryx; species Tanypteryx hageni. The sequence goes on along the minus strand of CM054113.1, from coordinate 125,948,432 downwards.
ATGATGCTAGTAAACCGCTATCTTTATTGCTTGCTTGTTTACTAAAAATCTGATCCAATTTGTTTCTTCCTTGAAAATTGTCTCGTAGTTTTCGGAAATACTCCACTGATTTTTTTTTCGCTGTGCCTTGTCTCCAAATGGTGACGAAGCTTACTTGGCTTCATGCTATCATTAGACAGCACTGTCATACATATAAGACACATTGGTTTTGTGATATTCTCTGGTGATTCAATAAAACCATACGACAGATATTCAGTCGAATATTGCCTTATTTTCTTCTTTGCATGAGCCATGGGTAATCAGAAAACAATAATAATATTATTAACCTCAAATATTTAAGGTTGGAAATGCTTGTAGGTACTAATGGAAATATAGTTCACTAGAACAATAACGTTCAATAACACAAACAATAGATTTCACCACGACGATGCCGATTACTCACTATAGAATGAAATGACTGCCTCTGACTGACTGACTCGTTCTAGATTAGTCAGTGCCTAAATAATGTTTTCTTCTTCAAGAATTTTCTATGGAAAGAAATTTTTTTTTCCGTCAACTAAACAAGGTTTCAGAAAATACGAGTATCTTCTAACTGTGAATTTCTGGACTTTTCTATCACATAAGTTTATTTTATTATTATTATTAAATTATTTTATTTATAATATTTTATCATGAACCCCTTAGCTCATATTATGGACCCCCGAAACACAATTTTTTTCTTGTGGACCCCCTCAAAGCTTCTATGGACCCCTGGGGGTCCATGTGGACCCCGGTTGGGAAACGCTGATCTAGACGAAGAGAAAGCGCTGCTCCTATGCACAGATGCTGCGTCGTACATGGTTGCTGCCATGCAGTTGCTCAAGGTGTTCTATCACTCCCTTGTGCATGTAATATGCCTTGCTCGTGGTTTGAACCGCGTAGCAGAGCAAATAAGACTGAAAATCTCCAAGATAAACAAATTGATCTCCACCGTGAAGAAGGTTTTCGTCAAGGCACCAACAAGAAAACAGGCTTTTTGAGAAAAACTGCCCGATGTCCCTCTGCCACCTGAGCCTGTGCTCGCCCACTGGATGAAAGCAGCTGAATATTACAGTGAGCATACCCTTCATGTCAAGGAAGTTGTGACAAATCTAGCCGAGGATACTGCCTGTGTCACTTCGGCGAAAATGTTGCTGGATGATCCCTCCATTCCCAAGGATTTGGTGTATATTAGATCCCACTATACATCCCTTGTGTGGATTATTGCTGAATTGGAGGGCTCAGGAAAACCCATCTACGAAAATACTGCTTTGCTGAATGAAGTGAAACAATAAATCAAGTAAGCGCCAGGTAAAGTGGGGTAAAAAGTAAGAGCAAAACTAGAAAAAGTGCTACAAAAAAACTCAGGTCTGCAGAGCCTATGTACAGCAGCAGATATACTGGCAGGAAAATCCAGTGAAGTTGAGTGAAAAATTCCATTTCAACGTGTACCTAAGTTGAAGCTCGCCCCCGCCACATCAGTTGATGTCGAACGTTTTTTTTCTGCTTACAAGATGATATTAACTGGCAAATGCCATAGAATTTTGATAGAAAACTTAGAAAAGGTGCTTGTTATTTGCTGTGAGGCCAACTACGGGAAATTTGTGGAATAAACACAAATAGGTGACAAATTCATTACGGGAATTTCGAATGAAACAGTTTGTCAAACATTCAGCATAGTACTTAAATATATACTTGAATAGTGTTTTCAGTCAGTATTACTATATGTAATGTAGATATTATTTTATCTGTAAAACATGGTAAATTAACCATAAGAATAAGTTTCAATGCATAGTAGTCAAATATTTTTATGTTCTTTGAAAACACAAGTCAATAATGTTTCGTTGACTGGTAATTTTTGCGTGCGTGCATGTTTCAGTCCTTTTTCGTGAATTAAAGTTGATAGTTGACAGAGATGGTGTTGTTGTTTTTTACTGGACACAGTTTTTGGAAGTAGTTTTAGAGCCTTTTTACGTTTTATAAAGACTAATTAAGCTACTTAAAGAGCCTATTTTAGTCACCTAAAACTTAATTTTTAGAACCTAAAAATCCGCGGTCTACTTATAAGTCCTTACCTTGACGATGTTATTTTTTTAACAGACATACGATCCGGCTCGGTGTAATGTAAGATTAAGTTGTTGGTTACAAAGTTCTATTCTTCATCTTGTTCCGTAACTTATTGGTCGTCCGCGAGTTTTCCGTAATTGTTTAATTTGAGTTCTCTCTTTGGCTGGCGGGCGACACACAAATGTTTTGCGGGCACCATGGCGCCCGCCGCGTTACCGACCTCTGTAATAGAGATAATCGAAGTATTATGTTTTGAGTCTAAATTTTAGGCAGAAAATGAAGGTCATATTTAAGTAAGTGAAAAAGTAATTTTAGTAAAATTTTTAATGTAATAATTTTTTCAAGTTTTATTTTTGAAGATGCTTTACCCATAGCAGTGTAATATCACAAAGTGTGATAATTTTAATCTAAAAATATGTATATCTTCTCAGTTTATTCCTTTTTAATTGATAGGATTACTTATTTTTAGCATTATTTATAATTAATTCATCGAACTAAAATGTTGATAAATGTTTCACAAAGTTAAGTGCAAAATATATAGGGAATTTGTTTTCTTTATTATGCTTTTTCTTTGAATTGATTTCGAAGATTATTTCAGGAGATATTCAAGTTTGATCTAATGTATGTTCTTTGAGCTCCGATAGTAAAAAATACGTCCGTCGTAAACGACCCCCGTACGATGAAGGTTATAAATAGTTAAAGCGTCAATATTAAGAAATTTATACATTCAGTATGACGATAACTATTACTTTATCGATTCTTACAGTGTCTCTTAGGTGGATTTATGCCTATTTATAATTGAAGTGCTTGGTGCAATATAAATTTCAGTCACAATTACAGTATGTTGGGAGATTATCATGTTAAAAAATTAGTTGTGTATTTTTGTATAATTCTTAAATATTTCTTAACAAGATCTAAAACATTATTGATTTCATTTACAATAAGTACATACTTCACATCATAAACGTTACTAAAATACGAAATTTTACTGTTGCGTTAATGATCATTTTTATGTAAATTTTGCAATGTTTACAAACATGTGCCTTCTAATTTAAAGTACCAGTTCTTGCCACATATGTTCATGCCCACTATGTATATATTTAAATACGATTTAACGAATTATTATTTACATTTGAAATGTGGTGTTTTCTGATCGATTTAAGTTTTTGAAAACATAACATTAGTATACTAGTATCATGGTAGCAAGTGAAGCAATGGTATCACTTAGCGACGCACTTAAAAAACTCGGAAGGATGTTCAAAATATTCGTTTTACAAAAAAGTTTCAAACAAAAGTTGTTAAAAATTATATTTTCTACAACTTGGTATTAATAAATGTTTAAATAAATTAAGTCCTAAAGGAGATATTTGAAAAATAATGAAAACGTACTCAGGGGACCTTAAAATCTGTATTTTCGTTGAAATCTCGAATTCGATTTTTTCAGTAACATAATATCTCTTATACTACGTATGGAGAAAGAATGGTAAAATTTGAGAATTTGCCCATTAGATATTTCTCTGCAATGAATATAAAATCTGACGCACATGAGTAAGACAATATTATATTAAATTATGAATTGCATTATGGTGAGGTTTGTTATGAATGCAATCCTTCGTTCTATAAAGAGTCTACCAATTCCAATTGATTGAAAGTAGGCGCTTATTTTTTATTGGATTGAGATGAATAAATTGCGAAAGATATTATCATTTGTTTTATCAATTCCCAATAGTACCAATCATAGAAACATTTTTCTATAATCAAAAACGAGTGGACTGATGAGAGAAATAGAATGAACAATGATCTTGTGAAAGTTGAATTAATGACTGAGCTTACAAGTAAAGTTGAGATATCTTGCCTTAGATTTTCTGAATATATATTGCGAAAGGAACAGAAATATATATATTAAAAGCCGCAATGGAAGAGGGAAAGCATTAATTTAAAAATGAAAAATTGTATGTAATATGACTTGAAAAAGAATTTTTATTATTTTAGATATTAATTTATATGAAAAAACATAACGATCCTATATTTTTGTATCCAAGTTACTGAATAATGAAAATCGTTTGCATGGGATCTCTCTATTCGCTAAAGAGGTTTTAGTCTTCTCTAACGCTTCCAACTAACGCTGAAGGGGAGCAGCAGGCAGCACGATTAATGAGGGAAAGGGATGGAGGGATGATGATTGCAACCCATTTGGAAGATAGATGCGGGGGGGGGGGGGGGAGGGAGAGGTGAGGCTTTCGGTGTGTAAATCATACATGTTACCGATCTAAACAAGTATGGAAGTGTACTCCATGACGGAGTACACAGTTTCTAAATGCGTTCTTTGATATCAACAAATATTAGTAAAACAGCCCAATACCAAATTTCATCAAAACACATCCTGCGGTTCGCGTGTTGAAACAGGTACGTTGTACAAAAAAACATGTAGATCTTCATGTAAAGTAGTCGTTATCATCGTCCGATTTTAACCAAAACTGAAATAGGTCGGCAAATTTTAGTAAAACTTTAAAATACCAAATTTCATCGAAATACGTCCAGCGGTTCCCGAGTTGAAACAGAGGAACATTGTAAACCACGTGTAGATCTTCATTCAAAGTGTTCATAATTATTGTCCGATTTTACCAAAATTGGAATCGGTCGACCAATTTTACTAAAACTAGCCAAAATCAAACTTCCTCAAAATATGTGCAGAGGTTCCCGAGTTGAAACGAACATTTTAAACTACATGCAGGTCTACATGTAAAGTGGCCGTAACTGTCCGATTTCAACCAAAATAGGAATCGGTTGACCAATTTTACTAAAACCCTCCAATACCGAATTTCATCAAAATACGTCAAGCGGTTCGCAAGTTTTAACATGCGGTCGGACGGAAACGACCTCCTCTATATGCGTTCACTTCGTGCACTTCTTGCAAAGAACGCATGAAAAGGGATAACGATTCGAACGAAAAGGAAACAAATATAGTACACTGTCTTTCAAGAGACTGAAGAAAGCAGTCATCCGTGAAAATCTGCAAAAGCGAGAGCATCAGAGCGAGAAATGCGAAACTACTAGCAGAAGTGAAAGGGAGCGAGCGAGTGATGATCGAGGCGCCATAGGACCCAAGGCCCAGGTGTGAATAATTAATAATATATATTCTGAAATTAAGATACGTTCCTCAATAAACACATTTCAACTATTTTATGCTGAGATATATTTTAGCAGAAACACGTGCAGCGAATCAGATCATTATTCGAAAGAATCTATCAACGGACTAATTAGCACGGGCTTAAAAATACAGAAACCAATTCTCCCTCAGGAATATCAAATTTACCCATTCATGCTGAATGACTTCTTTCCTCGTTTCTCTACTAAAAAATTCGGTTGTGGCCGACTGTTTCGGAACGTTTGCATTAACATATTTCATATTAAACGTCCCAGGAACAAACCCTTTGTTGGCAGAGAAATGAATGTGGTATAAAAAGTGTCGTCTACTGAGAGAAAGCCCGAAAATGCGGCTTGATATAATTTTCTGCTTTAAATATATGCCGAATGTAAGCTCAGGGGGTGAGCATGGGCAGCGTGCGAATTAATCTTCCGGAGCGTAGCGCGTAGGGATGGAGCCTCTAATATGTACTTTTTAAAATTTAATTATGTGTAAAATCCAAATATGCATAGATATTGAAATATAAAAATTAATTTATTCTATTCTGAAATACGTTTTTATTATTCATTTAAGAAGCCTTTGTTCTATTTAGTTACAGGATGGCTTATTGAATCAGGAATACCTTTCCTAATTAAAAATTATTAAAACCGTAAAATCTCATAAAACCCAAGTATTTTTAACCGATAAGAAAAAACTAATACACTATGTCAATTATAATAACCTAAGTTATTATTTTAAATCAATTTACATCCATTATATTGCATCTATATATTATTTCCTAAGTCTCCGACTTTGAGACAATCTCCGGTTTACGAATACAAATCTCCGGTTCATGAAGGCCTTAAAGTTGGCAACCCAAGTTCGGAGGAACTACAATCGCGAAGTAGTATAGCTAGGTTAACAGAAAAATACAACGATTACATAAACAAAAGAACATTGCAGGTAAAATGGCAAATTCGGTTTATTAAAGCAGGGGTTCGTAACATTTTCATTGTGGCGAGTGACTTTCTGGAGCATCCAGCGAGCAACATTATACTTTTGTAAAAATAGGAATGATCGTAAACCTAGTCAAACCAACGCCAAAGTTATTAAGGAATATCCTCAGATAGAAAATTAAACACAATTACAAGTTAAATCACTGGTGCTAGAAAAGACGATTTTAAACATCGTAGAAGTGCACGGTAACACTGAGCAAGAGTACGGTGGTGTTCGCAAGCACCAGGTCGTAGGGATTACAAATATGAGACATAGCAAGATAGACAGAAGACGAATTGGGACAAATATCTATTCCAAAATAGGGTTATATAAAAATGGAACAATTTACCTTCAGAAGTAATTGGGCCTATTCATCAGCACGCGACCTCATCAAGGCAAGTGTTGTAAAAAGCACGATTCATAAATTCTAATTATGTAAATTTATGCCTGGTAGGGAGAAGTAGGGGATAGGCTGGTTGTGTGATGTACGGTGAGGACTTCGTAAGCCGCATGATATCCGTGATAGCCTTCCAAGAACCCTGCAAGTCCTTACATAATATATAAACAGAAAATTTCCATTTTATTTTTTGTAGCGGATTTGTAAATGTGGTAAGCAAAATTTTTAATCTTAGTTGGTTTATCTGTAATTATTATTTGGTAATTCATACAATATTGTAGTATTTTAGTGAGTAATAAGCTGGAAGAAAATTTGGTAAATATTATTTTGTATATATTGTAGTCTAGATTGCTTGTATACATTAACCGGAGACAGAAAAAATTCAGTTGTTCAAGTAAGTACACGAGAATATTTTTATTAATTTATATTGCAAATGGCGGATAATTTTGAAAAAATATCTTTAGATAATGGGAATTAAATGTTCACCTATGACAACATAGTCATTTAATGATGCGACTTTTAACGGAAGCATAAAATAGTACTATAACTGCTGCATGAATGCATAGAAGAAATGGAAACCAAAGAAAACGTGTCGATAAGAAACTGATACCTATTCACCAAGTACAGTACGTTGTCTATTTTAGTATTTTGTTCTATAGTACGGTTAACCACAAGTAGAAGAGATCACGTTTGTACTCGACGTACCCAACATCTCAAATTCTTTTATTTACCTCAAAATGAATAACACAAAAATGAATGTTTTTTATTAATGTGAAGGGTTTCTGGCTTGGCGATATAGGAGCAAAAACCACACGTGCCAATATTTACGGCCTAATATTTGAAAATTCAAAACCTAGCTAGGGCGTATACTTTTCCAAAATAACAACAGCCCATCAAATAGATAAATTTTCCATCAGTCACGGTACAGCATAATTATAGAAATTATTGTCTCCAGTCCATGAGCTTCAATATTTATAACCTCCCCTAATATCCTGGCTATGTTATTCGACTTAATACGTGCGTATATGAGAAAAGTTTAATGAGACTCGTGAGCCAGGTAGAAAAGGGCTGGAGTGGGCCGCGAGGAAATAATATAAAAAAGCAGCCGGTCATTTAAAGAAAAGTCTCTCGCATTAACGAACGAATCCTCCACCGCAATTTTTACTCTCCGAGACCCGAAATTAAATAAAAAACGAACGAGGAGCTGTAGAAAAGTGAATAAGGGCGTAGTGGGAAAGGGATCAGGGGAAGGAGTGGAGGGAAAGCACTTTGTAGCCGACCATTAATTTCGGTATTACGCGTTAGGGGTCTGCAGCAAGTACGGTTGGAGGGGAGGAGGTGGGGGCACCTCACAGGTGGCGCGCTCAGTTTTCTGTTTCTTTCGCTCTGCATTAACACTCCTCCACTTTACCCTCGAAAAATCCCCTTTTCCGGTAGAAATATCTGTTGGGGTCCAAGCAATAAGTCCGTTGTTCTTTCGATTCAGGAATCAGAGAAATGCTAGCTTATCGCAAGATTAATCCCACATTTAATTATCGACTAAAACAGCATAATATGTACGAAGCGGCATTACATTAATTCTAGCTGTACCCTTGAATCATACATATCGCCAGTGCGAGAAATGGAAAACTCTTGGTCCGAAAAATTTGGAGAGGAAGCGACATCAGTTTCGCAGCCTACAGCGCCACCGTGGATAGGGAATTTAAATAATGAAACGGACACCGAAATTGCATTTCAGAGCGAACTGAGCGAGATTCAGCTTCGTTGGTTTGGTTCAGAAAATATTTAGTAATTTGAACAATTTTTTTATTTTGATGTGGGACAGAAACGCCATTTTGTCGATTTTCTAGATAGGTTAGTATCACTGAGTCATCCTTGCACAGGAGTATTCTACCTTATTTTGCAGACGTATCCCTTAGAGCAGTGCTTTCCAACCGGCGTGCCGCGGTACAGTCGTGTGCCGCGGTACAGTTGTGTGACGCGAAAGGCCTCCAAGTGTGCTGCGAAACATTGATGGACACCAGGAAAAGTTCCGTTAGGCCGACGGTACCCCGGGATTCTTTTATCATTTTAAATAAGTAATGTTGTTTTTTATTTTGGCGAAAAATCTGTTATATGAGTTTTATTCAAACAATTATAATTATATCAAAAAGCCCAAATTCCAGCGAACTAGATGATACTGCACTTGTTAGAATTGCTGAGGAGTGCTTCAAAGAGCCTTATTTATTCTGCAAAGAACTTCCAAAACAAACAACTGGAGAAGGTGATCAACGAATACTTTGAAACAAACAAAATTTCGTGGAAAAACTGCGTAAGTTTATGCACTGATGGCGCGGATGCAATGACAGGAATGCTCAAAGGCTTGTCATCCAAAGTTCGATCTGAAAACCCTGAGATTCAAATAATACACTCTTTTATTCATAGAGAAGCTCTCATGTCCAATAGTTTGCCTCCAGATTTAAAATTCACATAAAATGATATTATAAAACTGTGAATGTGATAAAATGTAGACCGCTTCAGTCTCGTCGCTTTTCAATTTTATGTGAAGAGCATCAATCATTGCTTTTTCATACTGAAGTTCATTGGCTGTCGAGAGGAAAGGTTTTGTCGAGTGTCTATGAGCTGAAAGGAGAATTAATAATACTTTTCTGAATAACTCCCAGTATACAGATATGTTGGAGGACAATTATTGGTTGCAAAAAATGGCCCACTTAGCGGACATATATGAACACCTTAATGAACTTTATCGGAAATCGCAAGGACCGCATGAGAATATTCTAACTTGTACTGACAAATCTAATGGGTATAAAGCCAAAATTCAATTTTGGAAAGATGTAATGAAAAATGGTTCACTTTCAATGTATAATCGGTGTTGCAGCTCAAATCCTATAAAAGAACTAGAACTTGCAGAGCAACACGTATGCATGCTTGAGGAAAAGCTTTATCAATATTTTGAATTAACGGACACGAAGAAGTTCCATTGGGTTCGAAATCCAATTACATTATCAGAGCATTTGACATTTGATTTGCTAACGAAAGAAAAGGAAGAACTATTAGACTTAAAAAATGATCGCACCCTTGAAGTTCAGTTTAATAATATTCCATTATCTCAGTTCTGGTTAGTCGCGAAAAAAGAGTTTCCATCAATCGGAGAAAAAGCTATAAATATTCTTTTACCATTTGCTACAACCTTCTTGTATGAACAAAGTTTCCCTTCAATGGTCACTACCAAGAATTTAAAGAGATCATCTTTAAAAAGTCTTGATTATGAATTGCGTCTGGCGCTTTCGAGCATAGTTCCTGACATAAAAAAGCTATGTTCAAACAAACAATCTCAAATATCTCATTAAAATGTGGAGGTAATAAAAGTATCTATTTGATGTGAAAGATTATTGTATTGGCATTGGTATGTACAAAAGTTTTATTTTTGTCATAATATAGTTATTTGTATAATTTTAAACAGACAGCACTTCTTTTGCATATTTTAAACTTTAATTTTTTATTTTCACAACGTAATTATATAAATGTCCTAAAATATTTTAAGACAATTTTACTCAGTATAATCTTGACAATGTAGTTTATAGTTGCGATATATAAACTACATCGCAAATAAGTCCCTTTATAAGTGATCGAGGATCCGTGGATCAGACATTTTTATTCCTTTTGTGTGTCCGTTTTATGCATGACTGTATAAGAAGACTGAGTATGAAACGAGTGCATATTTGGGGAAGGATTTTATGCATTATTATGCCAAAAGATTTGAAAGAAAGCTTTTAAAAATTGTAGTCTATTTGTTTCAGTTCGAAATAAATGTTTCTTGCAATATTGGTGCTAATTATTTAAAAAACCTTTGGTGTGCCGCTAAAAGTTTGGGATGTTAAAAGTCTGCCGGGAGATGAAAAGGTTTGGGAAGCACTACCTTAGAAGAGGGATGGGCAAACATTTGAAGTCGTGACCCCCTCCATTCTTACCTTAATTACTAAAATTCGGTTAAGAAAATCTAGCTCTACTATTGCCAATAAAACAGAAAATATATACGTTTTTGTTACAATATTAACTCCAGAAACCATTAATAATGATAATTATAAAAATAAATTAATTGATGATAAAACTATATAAAATTATTCTAAACGAGATGAATAAGCCTATTCTCCAGCTGCCGAGTCTGGGCCAGATATCGTACTTCAAATATGCGCGAGAAGCAGGCTGTGCCCAATGCTATCTGTTAACAGTCAATAAAACTTTTAAACCAACTGAATTATATTTTATATTTAATAGATTATCTTAGGATTATGTATTTTTCTACTCGAGACACCGGTTTAGACCTAAGCAACCGCTATAGGGATCATGGCCCAAAGATTGCCCTTCCCTACCTTAGAGCATGTTTTAATGGCGTGTACCCCGAAGTACATTTTCAAGTGATATTAAAATGAATAACACTTGTACTAAGAAATATAATCCATGTTTATAACGTTGTAATTCACATTTTCAGCTTTTTTCTGGTGTATAACGTTATTACAAGCGGCAACTTTTGATTCCGATTGATTAGTTTTTTATAAACTACCTTGCTAACTCAATCCACTTTTATATGCAGATGAGACATCGTATTTGTTGCTTTCAGAAAACCTGATCGATTTGATCAGACTCAGTAACTTCTCGATTAATAACATTCAACAGTGGTACCATGTAAATAATATTACCATCAACAGTAATAAAACGGTCTACTTACAATTCCATAACAAACATGGTCCTGTGGCGTCTGACATTACGGACTCAGTCTAGGAGTTAACACTTCCGCCGCTAGAGCTCACTAGACGGAGGATTTCCGGGCGATGGAAAGTAAAAGGCATTTGGCGCGAATCTACCGGTTAAGTTGCATCAGCCTTCCAGCCCGCCGTCGCGCTTCCCTCGCCGTGTAGTTTAGCCGCTATATCAAGTAAAGCGATCCATTTCTTTTAATGTATTAGTGTATCTGGTTATGCAATGAAACATTTTGTCATTAGAATCTTGCGCCCACATTGGTGACCCAGACGTGATCGCAAATTAGTGAGTTTACGTACGCCACTTGGTTTTCAAAATGGAGTCGGCCAACCACCACGAGGAGCAAGCCAGCATAAACCGCGTAGCAGCGCGTCTTCCACCGTTTTGACCAGAGAAACCAGCTCTGTGGTTCTCTCAACTGGAATGAAAATTTCTCCTCGAGGGTATAACGCAAGATGCAACTTAATTTTTCTACTTCAACGCGCAGTTGAAAAATCGATACGTAGAGTATGTGGAAGACGTGATTACGCATCCGCCGGAGGAGAATAAATACGCAAGATCATAGCAGACCTGATCCGGAGGCTCTGGGCACCACACGAGCAGAGGATCCGGCAACTTCTCGAGCACGAGGGGATCGACAACCGGAAACCGTCTCAGTTCCTTCGCCACTTACGGACGCTTGCAGATGTTTACGTCCCGGAAGATTTTATCCTTTCGCTATCGTTAAATAGTCTGCCATCGCATATGCAGGCCATCTTCACTACGCAGGCGTCTATTGAACTCGACAGGTTAGAGGAGCTGGCAGACTAGGTCAGCGAAGTTACTCCTCGGCCTCAAGTTACAAGCGCGTCGACTACGGGAGAGACGGAAGCCCTCATTAGGCGGATCGACGACCTGCCCCGATAAGTCGCAGTTTTGTCGGCCAATCGGACGACGCCACGTGCTCGCCCGCGTTCGAGAAGCCGGTCGCGTGGAAGCCTTCGCAACTTCTCCCCGTCGACACACATTGGTTGGTGCTGGTACCGTCAGCGTTTTGGAGCCCGGGCGAAAAGGTGCCGATCGCCATGCGCCTTTTACCAGGGAAACGCGGAGACAGTCGCTAGTGGCGGCCAGAGACCATTGCCCCGCATGTTTGTCACCGTCAATGAAAGTGCTGTTTTGGTAGACACAGGCTCCGACCTTTACGTCTTCCCCCATCCCGAATCAACGGTCAGCGACTCCATACAAACTTTACGCGGCCTGGTGAGTAGAGTAGCCACAGGATAGGCAGACAGACAGATACCCTCAACCCCTCCCCCAGTGACGTCATGTGGACTGTTTGGTCCAAAGCTATGGTATATGGTGAATTCCACCACCTTCCGTCCCTACCTACCCCATTAGTCACGTGTCCCGTCATGTGGCAATGGTCTGGTCCCAAACTATGCTCATTGTGAAGTCCCTCCCTCCCTCCCATATCACCCCTCCCTTCTCCCCCTCAGTCACGTAACTGTGACGTAGTTAAATGCAGCACAGTCCCGGCTAAGCCCTGATTGGTTGGGGTCAGCCTAAATAAGCGAAAGCGTACCTTGCGGGGCTTTTGGAATGTGTCTACTTATATCTCGGCCTCGCAGAGTGGGACCAAAGTGGGCGTCGATAACGCTAGATATTCGCATAGTTTGGGTTAAACTTTGTCGAAATTCTATTGGTTACTAGCGGGGCTGAATGGGGGAGGTTCCCTTGACAGGACCTAAGCGGTGTCGTTTCTTTTGGATCGGATTTTCACATTGACGAAATTTCATAGGTTCCTAGTGGGGGTGGATGGGGGAGGTTACCTGGGCAAGGTCTTAGAGGCGTCGTCGCATCTCCACCTTATGCTGTAAAACGCCCAGGAACCGGATGGAACACACCTTAATTACACCTGCAGAGGACTTCGGATTGTCGCATGTGCCGCCACAAGTGCTGCGGTATAGAACCAATGGAATGTGCGCTCGCGCAATAAACGAGTGCGCTTCTGAAACGCGTCTCCTTACTTACGCTTTGAGGAAATTTCAAGGGTCCTTTATGAGGCGGCGTGATCCTAATTACACCTGAAAAGGTCCAAAGGTTTCCCGCACGTGATGAAAAAATGTTGGGTTACATCAACTCGATTTTAATTTTCGTCGATGTCTATCCAATAACCCCATAGTCCTTTCGCCAGGTAGGAAAATGTTACTGTGTCGGTATCAAAACTAGAGAATTGTCTTACCGATACCGTTATCCCCACGAGAGGCCAAAGCCCAGTGGATTTAAATCCGGAGATCGTGCTGGCCAGGAGTGTGGGCCTCCGCAGCCGATCTAACGATTGGGATACATACGATTGAGATAGTCTGTCACACGATGATAAAAATGAGATGGAGCTCCTTCATGCTGCAGATACATCTGGGCTCGTGTTGCTATTGGAACATCCTCTACAAAGAAGTGGCAAATGATTTTCCAGAAACTGAAGGTAAGTACTCCCAGTGAGACGACCATTGAAGACATGAGGTCCGATCAGCTGGTTGCCAATGATCCCACACCAAACATTTAATGAAAAAAGATGTTGGAAGTTAGACTCAACTGTTTCATGAGGATTATCCTCAACCTATAGATGTGTGTCCTGGTATTATTTACCCCATCACGAGTGAGCGTCGCTTTGTCGGTGAACAAAATATGTGAGCAAAGTACATTGTTTGCTAGCCATTGACAAAAATTTAATCGCGCACCATGATCTCCTTCTTGAAGATGCTGAACAGGGTGAGGATGGTATGTATGTATGTATGTATGTGTGTGTTTATTGGAGCACCAACAGTTAGAGTTATAGGCGCCAGTACCTGCTACTTACACATACACTGTGTATAAAAAATACTTTTGCTGTCCTTCAGATGTTTTGGAATAAATAGTTAGGGCATTGTCATAATTTGTTAAAAAGGCCTGTATGCTTAAAAAATTCTAACACTCGGCTAGTCACAGATGGATCGTCGCCCAGGGCTTGATGGAGATGCTCGGGAATCTGAAAGGCAAGCCGCTGTCCTCTCAGATCCAAACATTCCGTCAGAATATGTCTGATGGACAGAGATACATGGCACGTATCACACATCGGTGGATCCTCCCTACTGAGTAAATACCCATGCGTGAGCCTCGTGTGGCCGATCCGAATTCTGGCCAGCTTGATCTCTTCCCGGTGATCCTTTCTTGAGCAGCTACTCCAGTGCTCAAGGGTCCTCCTAACACTCTTTAGCTTATTATCCTGTACGAGGTCCCAAGTAGCCTGCCATTTCTTCCTCGAGGAATCGCGAATACAAGATAAAATGTCACTTGTCTGGAGAGCATTGAGTTGCAAAGGCATAGATGCTGCAGTTTTCGCTGCAGCATCCACAATCTCATTACCTTGGATGCCCTGGTGACTGGGTATCCAGCAAAATGTCACCGCTTTTCCGCGACGAGAGACCTCGTACAGGAGTTGTTGAAAATCTAGTAGGAGTGGTTGTCCTTGGTACAAAGTATCCAAAAGCTGAAGGCTGCTCAAAGAGTCGCTGCAAAGCATGAATCGTCGTTCTTTATGTCGAAGGACTAGCTTTAGGGTCATGCTTATAGCAGACATCTCTGCTGTAAAGATGCTTGCTGTAGCTGGGAGTGTGCATGTGGAGGATACAACCGCCTCTTCCACCACAGCGCATCCGACTCCATTCTGGGTTTTCGATCCATCTGTATAAATAAAAACATAGTTAAAATATATATCCTTCATTTCTAAAAACAGCTGTCGGTACATAAAAGGCGGAGTGTTAGGTTTTGGAAGGTTTGTTAATTTTAAAAACATCCTAGACCTTGGGATTTGCCAAGGCGGAATGCTGATTGAGCACATCTTGACCACTTCTGGTATTGTGTACCCTAAATCTGCAGAGGCATCACATAGCCGTAGCCTAATGGGACGAGTGGCACTTGGTCGGTTAATGAACCTATAATCTAGGCGGCTCTGGAATGTGGCAGAATAGGCTGGGTTCCTCGGTGTAGCTCTAACTCGAGTAGCATATGAGAGCACGAGTTGCCGTCTTCGAAGATGGAGCGAGGGTTCGCCTGATTCTGCATATAGGCTCATTACCGGACTGGTACGGAAGGCACCAAGAGCAATCCGGATACCTTGGTGGTGAATGGTATCAAGGGCTTTTATATATGACTTGCGAGCAGAGTCATAAACAATCGAACCATAGTCCAATTTGGACCGAACTAAGGCTCGATACAGTCTCATTAGGACCAGTCGATCCCCTGCCCAGTTCTTGTTTGTGAGGCTGCACATAAAATTTAGGCGTTGGATGCACCTCTGTTTCAGATCCATGATATGGGCTTTCCAACTTAGGCGTCTGTCGAATACCAGGTCAAGAAACCTAACGGATTCCTTGACAGGAATTTCTACTCCTGCGAGGGTCAATGAGGGGTCACGAGAGTGGCCCCTTGCTCTTGAGAAATGAACTCATGTGGTTTTCTCGTTAGAAAAATGAAAACCAAGTCTGCTAGCCCATTTTTCTAATTTATTTATCGTCAGCTGTAGCTGACGTTCGGCTGCAGAGATGGTGGATGATGAGCAATATATTGCAAGATCATCCACATATAAACAGAAACGGACAGGGGCCCTTATAATGTCCGTAATTTCATTAATTGCAGCAGAAAAGAGAGTTACACTCAAGATGCTGCCCTGAGGAACCCCGTTTTCTTGAGTGTAAACATCTGAAAGTTGCGCTCCAATTTTTACTCGAAAGGAACGCTCGCTTAAAATATTTCTTATAAAATAGGCAAGATGGCCACGTATGCCCCACTTGTGTAATTGGCATAAAATATGCCATCGCCAGGTCAAATCGTATGCTTTCTCCAAGTCAAAGAACACTGCCACTAGGTGATGCCTTTGGATGAAGGCATCCTGCATTGCAGTTTCAATGGTTACCAGGTGGTCAAGAGTCGAACACCGCCTCTGGAAACCGCACTGGTAATCGGAGAGCAGATTGTTCTTCTCCAGGTACCATTGTAGGCGGTTATTGACTAAACGCTCCATTAACTTGCAAATGCAGCTCGTCAGGGATATTGGACGATAACTAGATGGGTCAGTGTTCTTTCTGCCTGGTTTCAAAATGGGTATGACGTACGCCTCCTTCCAGGTAGACGGGAAGGTGTTGGATTGCCAGGTATGGTTAAAGCAATCGAGGACGTACGTCAGATCCTCCATTTTGAGGTTGGAGAGCATTTCCATGAGGGAGATGTGTGGCCATACCTCTGGCATCGGTAGCACCTCATAGGTCTAGGAATAAATGGCCTTACGGGGATCGACTCGTAGCCAGCATACACGGATGTAGGAAGCGAAGTCGTAGAGAAGGTTAGGACAATGCTGTTCGAGTCCTTTAAGCTGCCATTTCTCCTGGTTTTAAGGCGACGTGCAGAGAAAACCTTCTAACAGCTCTTCTATAGTGCAGTCTGCAAGGTCCCAGGAAGTGATAACTCCTTCACAGGTGTTTTCAGACCTGTGTGGTTCCACTTTCACTGGGACATCGAAGAACTTCGTCATGTCTAGTAGCTTCCTGGCCTGTTTGTTGGTCTTGACTTCGACCAGGAGGGAACCTGATCGAAGTCGTTTGATGCTGGCTACCTGTCCCACAAGTCCATCGATGAACTAGGGCACTACAAAAGGTGAGACTTTCTTGAGAGCCCCATCTTCCATTCCAATTATTAATAAAAACTTTGGTTCTTCTTTTACTATTTCCATTGCAGTGTTACTGCCATTATCAACCCGCAGTCTTTTGCATGATTCTTCCTCACATACTGAAGGTTTGGATTTTTTTTCCATGTTGTGTAAGGTTTAATTTTTCATCTCCCGGCTTCCCACCCACCACGGAGCCCAACAAGGGGACGATGCGCCGCAAACCGACACAGAGCGCCAGGACTACCGGGAAATATAGCCGTTTCCTATTTTCCTGTCGAAAACAAGACGGTCGGTACACGACTCGCCCGACCTGGCGTGCGCTGAAAGGGCCGCCAAGCTCCCCAGCCGCCAGGAGCCGATTGACCGGGAATGGGCTAGTTCCCGGCCTCCCGTCTAGGAGAGGCAAGGGCCAAAGTGGAGTGTTGGGGTCGCCTTCCCCCCAAGGAAGGTCCCCTCAGCCACCAGGTTCCCCCTTCCCTCCGACACGGGTCGCCACGCACGGCCAACACGTGGGTGGGCATATTTTACCCCCGAACCCACGGGGGGAGGTTGAGGATGGTAAGGATAAAAACACTCAGAATGTCATGTTCTCCATACTATTACGTGGGGGATTGCTAGGCATGCAGATAAACTCCGAGTACTCGTTGACGGATTACGCTGTATTGCTGCAATAACGTCTTCTTGAGTAGTCTGCCTGCGTTCTGATTTCATTACGAATGATCCAGTCTATCGTAGCTGTCTGTGTGTATCTGTAAACACTTGTTGATTTGGAATCCTGCAGTTAGGGAATTGCCGTTGATATTCGTAAACGGCAACTGCTACATTGTCATCACAATAACCATAACTAAAATGTATGTCCGCATATTCCTCCTTTGTGAACTGAAATTGCATTGTTTTCAGTGCAAAAACACAAGAAATATGCACACAAACATAATACAATCAGTGTATTCTATGTCATTTCTATTTTAGTGACAGTTGCGCCTCGTAATTTGAAAGCTGTAAATTTACGAAGTTTTAAATATTTTAGAGAATTTTACTCTCAGTGCTGTTTAAAAGTTTTTGTACTCCACCCCATATATTTCTAATGGCATCAAAAAGAAAGGTTATAACTCTTGATGAAAAAAGATTAATAATCGAAGAAGTAGATAGAAATCCACATCTGAAACGTGTTGAAATGGCAAGGCGATTAGGGCTGGCAGTGACATCGCTGAACACAATTATGGCTCACCGAACATCGATCCTCAAAGCTGTAAACGACTGCGGTGTGGCTGCGAAAAGGAGGAAGAACTCTCGAGCATCACCATACGAAAGAGTGGAAGCATTGTTACTCGAGTTGTTTCAGCAGGCTCGAGCTTCCAACATCCCGATTAGCGGTGTTATAATGCGTGAAAAGGCAATACAAATCGCAAATCAACTGGGGTTTCCTACTTTTACGGCATCCAGCGGATGGCTTGATAGGTTTAAAAACCGTCATGGTGTAGTTTATAAAGTCATTGCAGGAGAGAGTGCAAACGTAGATCTTGCATCAGTGAATCATTGGATGACAGGAGAGTTACCCGAGAAAATAAAGAACTATGCACCCTGCGATATTTTTAACGCCGATGAAACAGGATTGTTTTATAATTTGTTACCAGATAGAACCTTAACTTTTCGAGGAGAAGCTTGCCATGGAGGGAAGAAAAGCAAGGAGCGACTGACAGTTTTGCTGTGCTGCAATGCAAACGGTAGCGAAAAACTCCAACCACTTGTGATTGGAAAATTCGCCAAACCGCGATGCTTCAAGAATGTGAGGACACTCCCATGTAAGTATAAAAACAACTCCAAGGCATGGATGACATCAAAATTATTCATGGAGTATTTGCAAGAGTTTGATGCAAAAATGGCTTCCACCTCGAGAAAAGTGTTGCTGTTTGTGGATCGTTGTGCAGCTCATCCACAAGATACTGCCAATCTACGGAATGTTAAAGTTATTTTTTTACCAGCAAATTGCACAATTCATTTCCAACCACTGGATCTAGGTATTTTACACAGCTTGAAACAGCAGTATAGAAAGGCGCTGGTATCCAAAGCAGTGGCAATTATGGATTCCAGCAAAAGTACACTGAAATTGACAGTTTTAGAGGCCATGCATTATATAACATCAGCTTGGAAAGCCATTAAGACTGAAACGATAAAGAATTGTTTTAGAAAACCTGGGTTCTTCCGTGATGCCGTTGCTGACTATGAAGAACAAGATGCTCTTCATGAAGTCGATAATGATGACTGGAAGCTGTTGCAGTTGAATGAAATGACATTTGATGAGTTTGTGACCTTTGATGATAATGTTGCTACTTGTGGTTTACTAACAGTGAGTGAAATTTGTGATTTACAACATGATGACTGTCCTGAAAGTGAAGATGATGATGTAAACGAAACTGAACCACCAAACTTTAAACAAGCTCTGGAGGGCTTGGTTACCATCAAGAGATATTTGTGGTCCCGTATTGGGACGGAACACCTTCTTGAAGGAACTGATAAACTTGAAAAGGGACTCTATGGGAAATGGAACAGACTTGTGGAGTATGCGGCGATATATCATCAAGTACGATATACGAATTACGGGTTTGCCGTGCCTGTAGAGATTTCCTAAGGTTGACGGTGAAGGAAAGAAGGACTTACAAGTGTCGTTACTGCTCCAACTGTATCATCGACGAATACTTCAGGCGCCTTTGCTCGTACTGCCGTCTTCAAAAGGCATTCCGTTCCGGTATTCGTCTTGAGTCATTGCTGGAAGTGATTGAGGACGACATGTCTGATGCCGTAAGATAGCACTCTACTGAAATCCTACTAAAGCATCTGTTTAACCTGTCTATCTGGGAAAGGTGACGCTGGCCCAGACTGTGAAACGAGTTTCACCTTCCCTCCTTTTTGGAGCGACATCACGGAACCTCTTCCCCATGGGGAAAAAGACTACAGGGCGAGAGGAGACGACGGGAAAGCCCAAGAATAGCTCCTGCCTTTCCACCGGTGCAGGAACGACCAGCGGGACTCCGGCTTCTTCCATCTCGCCGGAGAACGCCTCTTCGGAGGACAAAAACGACCCTTTTCAGGGCATCGAATTATCTGCACCAACGGTTTGCTCTGGTTCTTCTCAGAACCAGCAACCCGCCTCAGCACCTGCCGAGCACTTTGACGCTCCCTCTACTCCTTCCACGTCCACCTTTCAACCAGTGGAATCCAAGAGGCGACCAGCTGCCTTCCTAACAGCGGAAGAAGCTCTTCAAAAACGGCAGAAAACCTCCGAGCTGGAAACTGCCAGCCCGATTGTGACCTCCAACCGCTACGCACCGTTACTGCAGGCTGACCCGCAAGGTGCTAGCGAGACACAGCAACCAGCAGCAGACTCCGCGGAGGACATGGAGACCTCGGCTGCCGCACCTAGCCGCTAGCCTTCCAAGCGACCATCACTCATGGTCTATGACATCTGCTCCATGAGAACCCTTCGGGATCTACTCCGCTCCGGCGCGACCGACCAGGGATTTCTCCTTTCCCAGACGAAGGAAAAAGGAGCAGTCCGCATCACCTTCCGCAACCTTGAAGCCTACAGGGAGCCCAGAAATCTTCTTCTCCAACATCAGGCGCAGATTTCTTCCCGCAATGAGGAGGACGCCAAGATTACCAGCTTCGTCATCCACGGGTTCGACCCAGAGGACGAACCGGCAGAAATTCTGGCAGACCTTGACGGGATGGGAATCCTCGTCAAGACTGTTCGAAACCTGCACGGGTCGACTACCACCTCTGCCAATCAGCAGGAGCCCCGGAGGAAACCTTCACCACTTTTTGTCGCCGCGGTTATCCTGACTCCTGAATGGCCCATGAAGCGGATCACTCGCATCCGGTACATCGGCAACGTAAAGGCGAGACTCTGCCTTTACCATCACCAACGCCCGCAGGTTTGCTACAACTGCAGCCGAGTAGGCCACTCACCCCTACGCTGCACCGCTGCCCCGCGTTGCTACAAATGCGCCGAACCTCATCCCGGGCTTACCTGCACCAAACCGCGCGAGCAGCCATGTAGATGCTGCAACTGTGGTGCGGAACACACCGCCTTCTCTTCCACCTGCCCGGTAATGCAGAAGGAGCAGAACCTCATCAATGAGAGACAGCAACAGTCGGCCTCCAGGAAGATGCCAGCTCGTCGCCAACGGACAGCTCCTCCAGCCTCACCTCCAGCAGCCCAGCTGCCTGCCCCCATCACAACCCTTGGGACGCAGAATGCCTGGGGCCATGGAAATGCCAAGAGATCGCAGCCGAGACAGAATCCTACGCCAAGGACGAGAATTTCCATTCCGTCTGCCCCTCCAGTGGACGTTGGCTCCTTTCCAGCGCTCCCACGACTCCAACCGACTCGCCAAGAGACCCCAGAGGAGCTGAGAATTCCGCTCCTCAGGCTTCGACAGCGCCGTCAAGAGATTCGCTACTCAGCGACTCCCACGGCTCCACTGGCTGCCAACCCCAGCCAGTCGACACCAGCAGGACTTTTGGAGGCCATCCAGTCTCTCACAGCAGCTCCCTGGCAATGCAGCAACAACTGCAGCAGCAAAAAAAAACATCTCTGGCTCTCGAAGGGGACGGACGTGCCTTCGCTTCCTCCTGAACGGATCGTGGTTCTCACAGCTTCGGGTAAAGTGTAATTTGTCAGTATGGTCAAAAGTGGTGGTAAAGCTGTTGTCGTGGAGATGAAGTGCAAGACCTGCAGCAGAAAGTTAAGGAACGGAGTGCAATGTTATAAATGTGAAGCATGGTATCATTTAAAATGTTCGCGAAGTAGTTCCGAAGAGTGTATGGTGGACAGTTGTAAGTGTTACGGGTGTAGAATGAGTGAGGAACGCACAACTCTGGAGGAGGAGGAGGATATAATAATAAAACTAAGGGAAGAGTTGGATAGGGCCAAGGAGAGGATAAAAGACTTGGAGAAAGAGAACACAGAGCTAAGAAATGGAGAGAAGAAATCTCGGAGTGACGAAGAATGGAGAGAATGCAAGAGACGCAGACAAACGGAGGTTAAGAATATTTTTCGTGCCTGTGAGAAAAACGTTCGTGTGATTGGGGACTCGAAGATTCGGTTTGCTGGCGAAGAATGTCGTAAACAAGGGGCGGTGGTGGAATGTTTACCGGGTATTAGGATTGAGCAGCTAGAGAGAAAAATCGAAAAGTTGGAGGCAGATAGGAAGGAAGAAGTGGTGGTTCTGCATGTGGGGACAAACGACATTAAAAATGTGCGCAGTGATGATCATGTTGTGGGCTTAGTGTGGGATTTGTGTTCGGCTACTAGGAAGAAATTCAAGGAAGCGAAGATTGTGGTGAGCGGAATTATAAGACGACGGGACGTGGATAGAAGAAGAGTGAATTATATTAATGAAGGATTGGATTGGGTTTGTCAGAAGAAAAGTATGTGTTTTGTGAATCCTAACTGTTGGTTAAATATGAACGATTTGGGCCGGGATGGACTGCATTTGAACAGACGAGGGAGTTTTAAATTTGGTAGTGTGCTTAATGATGTAATAAAATCTTGTTTGTCGGGAAACTAGTTGGGTGTGTTAGAGGTGAATATGAAAAGAGAATAAACGCAGCTGGCGGGAGAGCGCGGGGAAGGGATGGGACTTTTAGGCTTATGCAGGTAAACTGCAGGAGCATAGTCAATAAAATATTTGAATTCGGCTCGCTAATGGAAATACATGAACCTGATGTTACTATATGTACAGAGACGTGGCTAAGGGAGGAAATAAGTGACAATGAAATATTTCCGAATGGGTTTCATATTTACAGAAGAGACAGAGGTACCAAAGGAGGAGGAATATGTATCTGCGTGAAGGACGACATTGAAAGTAGCCT
Organism: Tanypteryx hageni; assembly: GCA_028673005.1. Taxonomy (NCBI): domain Eukaryota; kingdom Metazoa; phylum Arthropoda; class Insecta; order Odonata; family Petaluridae; genus Tanypteryx; species Tanypteryx hageni. The sequence goes on along the minus strand of CM054113.1, from coordinate 125,925,509 downwards.
AAAAATAATAGATACGGAGTATGAGTTACTCGGAATAAATATAAAGGATAGAAAAGGAAAACAGTTCGAAATCGTAGCAGCGTATAGGCCACCAGGTGAAGACATGGGGCTCATGGAGCGGTTAGTCGAGATAGCAAGTAGCAGAGTGGTAAGCAGGCCATTAGTTATAGCAGGTGACCTCAACATTCCCCAGGTAGACTGGAAGGGACGTACGCCGGTGGGTGGTGAGAGTCAGAGATGCGTAAACAGTCTTATCGGTCAAGGAGGCCTCACACAGGTAGTGGAAGGGCCCACGAGAGGAGAAAGTATTTTAGACGTTTTCTTGGTTAGACCCAGCGATTTGGTAACAAGAACGGAAGTATTCGAGGGCATTAGTGACCATAAGGGTGTAATTATGGACATTCAATGGGAAATACATAGAAAATGTGAGCCGGGTATGTGTTAGATTATACCACAAGGCGGATGTAACGGCTTTCAGAGAATATCTACGCAGAGAATTTCCAGAATGGGAGAGTAAGGGAGACAGTGTTGAGCAAATATGGGTTAACTTTAAAAATATTCTATCGGAGGCAATTGAAAAATTCGTTCCTAAGAAGTCATTAGGCAGTAATCCAGACCCGGAATATTATTGTTTCTATTAAGAAACTAAAGAAAACAGCACGGAGACTTTATCATAAGAGGCATAGAGCAACACCTCTTTTAGAAAAGTATAAGGCTACCTGTAGAGACCTATTGAAAGAAAAGAAAAAAGCGAAAGATAAGTTTTTAGAAAAAACTATAATAAATAACGGTTGGGGAAATCTTCATAAATATATACGAAGAAGACGTAAAGGCCGAGATGAGTTAGACAATGTAAATTTGGATTTAAATGGCATAGTACTCAAAGATGACATAGCAAAAGCTGAAGCCTTTAACGTTTGGTTTACGAATCAGTTTAGCAATGACGAGAGTGACAACAACGTGCTCTCGATAGCCAGCAACGAGTTTGAATATATAAAAATAAGAGACAGCGACATCTTAAAGAGCATACTCAGCATTAAGAAGCATAAATCTTGTGGTCCAGACGGAATTTTGGGAGAAGTTTTGAAACTGGGGGGCGAAGCTATCGTACCGTATCTGCGAGTATTATTCACAGTATCATTGAATAACGGGGATATACCGAAAGAGTGGAAGAGCGCAATTGTAGTCCCTATTTATAAAGGAGGTTCTCGTTCCAATTTGAATAATTATCGCCCGATAAGCTTGACAAGTGTAGTTTGCAAGCAAATGGAGCACTTACTGTCTCACTATATTAGAGAATTTTGGAAGGCGAAGAACTGGCTAAGTAAAGCACAGCACGGTTTTCGTAGAGAATACTCGTGTGACAGCCAGACGACCGCACTAGTACAGGATATTGCAGAGACGCTAGATAAGGGGAAACAGATAGATGCAATTCTCATAGATTTTTCCAAGGCCTTTGACAGAGTAAACCATAGGTTACTTATGGATAAAATATCTGGAATGGGAATGGACAAAAGAGTGGTTAGATGGATTGGGGAATTTTTATCAAAACGTAAGCAAAAGGTTCGAGTAGGCGATGAACTTTCGAATGATGCGGATATCACTTCGGGCGTTCCTCAGGGAAGTGTCCTCGGAGCGTTGTTGTTTTTGATATTCATAAACGACCTAACTGAGTCTTCGGGGTGTAACGTTAGGTTATTTGCGGATGACTGTTTAATTTACAGATTAATCGAGAATACTGAAGATTGCGGATCATTACAAAATAACTTAGATGAACTTGTACGTTGGGCAGAAGTAAATAAAATGAAAATAAATGCAGAAAAAAAACTAATACGTTTCTGTAGAGGAAGTGCATTTAACTGGGAGTACGTTGTAGAGGGTAGCGTCCTAACGGAGGACGATGAGTGTAAGTATCTAGGAGTAACTTTCACGAAGGACCTTCAGTGGGGACCGCAGATAGACAGAGTTGTAGCCAAAGCTTATGGAGCACTGCATTTTATAATTAGGGTCTTAGGAAAGAGTAGTGCCGCCACAAAGGAAATGGCTTATAAATCGTTAGTTAGGCCTATTCTGGAATATGCTGCAATAGTGTGGGATCCTCACTCAGTGGGTCAGATAAAGCAGCTTGAGATGGTGCAGAGAACTGCAGCGCGCTATGTCTTAGGAGATTTTAGAAGAACCGAGAGCGTAACAGAAATGTTAAAAAACTAGAGTGGGAATCGCTAGAACATAGAAGAAGCATAGCAAGGCTAGGGGGAATTTTTAATGCATATACGGAAAAGCCAGCTTGGGCAGATATTTGTGATAGGATTAAAAAACCTTCTTATCATGGACGCTGGGATCATGAGCACAAGATGGAGCCTCCTCCACAAAAAACAAACTGGGGAAAATTCTCGTTTCTTAATAGAGGGATTGAGCATTGGAACGCATTACCTGCTAAGACATTCAAGCCATTCCATTCCCGCGTAGGTCTCTTTAAAGCGAAGTTAAATACCATTTAAAATGCATAATAAGTATTGGTAATTCTAAATACGAGCTTTTGAGTGATACGTGATGTTTCCATTTGTGTACCCTTCTCTAGAATTGTTAAAACCTTTAAATCAAGAGTAAAAAATATCACTGGGAACGATTTTCATTACTTTTAGTTAATTTATTGTTAAATAATATTGTAAGATGAATTAATTAACGAAGGAGCTCGAACTCGAAGCTCCTAACAGGAAAAATATATGAATAGAATATTGTATGTGGTATGTGAAAAATTGTAAACTGAATCTTCTGAATATGTTTTTATATGTTTTAAATATGTTTTTTTTATATATATGTTAATTTTGTAACCTTGCCACCGGGCCAGGCGCCCACTTGCATTGTATATTGAAATAATAATAATAATCCGCATTGCTTCAGGGTCTCCTGACTCACCTTACCTCTCTGCTTCACGTTCAATCTTAGGAAGCAGAAGCCATCGACAGCAATCGTCTCCTGGAACGCAGGAGGGGACATCCGAGGGAAATCTTCTGAGCTGCTGGGCTTCCTGAAAAGACATGGCATTGCTGCTGCCCTCCTTCAGGAAACCCACCTTCTCCCATCCACCAAATGGACCATACCGGGCTGTAAAATCTTCCGCCAGGATAGGGTAGTTCCACCGAACACTCGAGCATCCGGAGGAACTGCCATTATCGCCCGGGACTCTTTCGAGGCGGCTGAAATACAACTCCCGAACCTCAAGTCTGCTGAAGCCACGGCGGTGCCTCTTAAGACGGCCAAAGGCTTTTTAACGCTGGTCTCCTGCTACATCTCTCCGTCACGCCCCTTCCACCCGGAGGACCTGGATGACCTAATTAAATTAGGCCACCCGGTTCTGCTTGGCGGCGACTTCAATGCGAAGCATTCTTCCTGGAACTCGAGGAACGAGGACGAACGTGGGAGGCGAATCCGGAACTGGGCGGATTTCTCCGGACACACCATCGTCGGCCCATTGCAACCAACTCACTTCTCCCGAAACTGCGAGGAGAATGTTCTCGACTTCTTCGTTTCCAGCGGGCTTCGCACCTCCATCCACGTTTCATCGCTGGCAGCCCTCCGCAGTGACCACAACCCTGTGGTTCCATATCTTGGCATTAGACCACTCACCCTACCAGAGGGGACATTCCAAGATTTTCGCGGAGCTGAATGGGGTGTTTTTCGCCGCATCCTAACGGACAGCCTGCCGGAACGACTCCCTGTCATCACCACGGCTGAGGAGGCGGATGACTGCGCCCAACTTCTTACCAGCAAGATCACCGCAGCTGCTGAGGAAACCATTCCACGCCGAACGCGCAAAGCTCCGTCCTATCTTGAGCTGCCCGCCTACATCCGGCAGATGATTACAGCCAAGAACCGGATCCGTCGCCGTTTCCAAGCTACTGGAGCCTCAGAGTTCCGCTGCCAACTCCGCCGCATGGTAAAAGAAATCCGGAGTGTCATCAGACAACACCGCTCCACTGCATGGAACAGCAAGCTGGCCTCATTATCCCTTGAGGATGGCTCAATTTGGAAAATGGCGAAGGCCCTGCGGAATGATCAGCCGTACGACCCTCCACTTCAGCTGAATAGCCACACAGCCATCACGTCTTCTGCCAAAGCGGAGCTTATGGCCTCCTACCTGGAGACCACCTTCAGGAACCCTACAGCCGAGGACGCTGTCACCACACCTGCCGCCGCTCCTCCTGCTGATGACATCTCCACCCCGGTCATATCCACCGCGGACGTCGGAGCTGCTCTCAAGTCGCTGCGGCCTAGGAAAGCCCCTGGACCAGACGGCCTTAAGAATGAAGTTCTCCGCCAGATGCCGCAGTTCTTTGGAACCTGGTTGGCCCTGCTGTTTACCTCATGCCTTCGCCTTGGCCATTTTCCAACCATCTGGAAGAATGCAGTTGTTGTCTTCATACCAAAGGGGAAGGCCTCCAGAGATCCTGCCAAGTATCGCCCCATCTCCTTGTTAGATGGACTGGGAAAGCTCTTCGAGCGTTTACTGCTCCCTCATCTCCATCAGTTCCTGTGGGAAAACAACACACTTCCTGCACAGCAGTTTGGCTTTCGTGAAGAGCACGCCACCACTCACCAACTGGCAAGGGTCTGTAATTTTATTACAGACGCCTTTAACAACAGACAGCATGCGTCAGCCGCCCTTTTCGACATCACTAAAGCCTTTGACAGGATGTGGCACCGAGGACTTAGTGATAATCTTCGCCTGTTTGGTTTTCCGGCATGGACGCAGAAAATCCTTGGAAGCTACTTGAGCGGCAGAACCTTTTCCGTCAAGTGGCATGGGTCCGAATCTGGTTCACACCCTATTACATCCGGAGTACCGCAGGGCTCGGTTTTGGGCCCAACCCTTTACAACATCTACACCGCAGACCTGCCAGTGGACTTCGGATGGAATACGATCGTGGCTCTCTATGCCGACGATGCTGCGATCCTCTGCCGATCCTGGAGCAAGACCAAGGCAGCTGACTACCTACAGCGCTCAACGGACGTTCTCCTTGACTGGTTTGCAGCCGCCAAACTGGAGGTCAACCCGCAGAAGACGCAGACCATTGTCTTCTCCGTTTCACCCCTGCCAGATCCTGAAGGCATCCTTGTGGGAGACCAACAGGTGGAGTGGAAGGAGGCCGTTACCTATCTTGGCGTAACATTGGATAGAAGACTTTCCTTCGAGAAACACGCCAGTCGAGCAGCCCATAGGGCCCTGGGTTCCAGAATTGGACTTGCCTCGCTTCTTCGCAACTCCAACATCCCTCTACGCAGGAGACTCCACATCTACCGGGCCATTATTCTACCAGCCCTGACGTATGCTTCTCCAGCCTGGAGTGGACGGCTTACGACCGCTGGCCACTACCACCTCAACTGCGCAGAGCGTGCTTGCCTGCGAGTTATTGCCAAGAGAAAACGGAAACTTAAGGACCTCTACGACTGGCTGTCCCTCCCAACCATTCGGGAGACCATGGCAAACCAGGCTACCATCTTTTGGGAAAAAACAGCCGGCAAGAGTGCAGAATTTCTACGCCAAATTGCTGCCGCCGTCCCACAACCCTGGGACAGACACAAACGCCCGCGTTCCTCAACGTGCGCAGACGAGGACTTCCCCCCGCAGAAGAGGAGGAAATAGGGCCCATGTTGCCCAAACGCTCAACATGAGCATTCAAATACCTACTCAAACCATCGCTTATGTGCCACATCCAGTGTGCAGTAGTGCGATCAGCTCCCCTGGCGCCAATGAGCTAGGGAATGCGAAATCAACATGCCAAGAGGGACTCTATGGTATTCACTCAAATGAAAGAAAGCAACAAAGTAAAATATCCGACTTTTTCAAAAAATACTAAATTTTATCATTTATATTTGTATGGTTTTCATTTGTAATTATCATTCAAAATTAGTAGTGATCTTTTTTCTTCAAATAACATATCCTAAACAGATATGGTATGTACCTTGCATTTTTTTAAAACTTTTAAAGATTTTTTCCTTAAAATCTCTCCAATCAATTTTTTACAATTTAATGTCTTAATCTGTTGGCTTTCCTTATTTTATCCATCCGAAAAAAACATTTTATTCAATCGACGCATGCGCACAAGACTTACTTCCGACGCTGTGGGTTCACCATTTAGTTTTGATCTTCGATATTCAGCTGTGTGCACATGCTAATTTTGTTCCTGTTATGGGTGTGATATTGGAGGTTAACCAGGTAAGTTGCTAATACCTTTTCTCGTGACTTATCTAGAGTAGTTTTCTTCGTTACAACTGTAGTAGAATCTTCATATTCGGTAACGGTAACACTTCTACCTTTTAAAGACGTGAGAAGAGAAAATTTCAATTGCCATTTTTTAATCATTCAATTCTTACCATGGTACTGAGTGCTTTTGATTTTATCTGAATGGTTCAGAAATGTATAGAAAATATCCCCTTACCTTTAAAGACTGACGTATTCGTGTTTAATTAGAATAGGAACGAGAGCCAGAATTTGGAATACAATTGAAAATATAAATTTATTTGCGATAAATTAGTCCAGAAAATGGATCAACAAGGCAGAATCCCGGATATCACCACCATGTCATTTATTTGCGATGTTTTTCTTATAATATATTTGTAAAAACTTTCACTTCAGAAAATACAGGATTTTACGGGACAGTTGATGAAATACAGGACATTTGGGCGTCCTGTACAATAATTTAAAATTTACCGGACAAGGTACTATTATGTGCGAATATCATTAGTATCTCCATTTCCGCATCTTACGTTTTTCCGCATCTAAAGTCGATTTCCCTTGGTCCGGCAAAAAACGTTAGATCGGGAGTTCACTGTATATATATATATATATATGTGTATATATATATATATATATATATATATATATATATACTAGTAGAAGGTTCTTGCATACTGCAAGCATTTCATCTCACCTTGAAAAAACATTAATTTTTCAGACAGATATTTCATCATTACAAATCTTCTATTAATGCTACAGATTTCACCTACGCAGCGATTTTCGTTTTTTCCCACACGTAAAAATAATAGTTTAAAACAATCCCCAAATGTTGCAATTTTAAACATTTTACACTTTCTACATTATGGGGTACTAATGCTACACATTTCAGATAAATTTTAAAGTTGTAGCACTTCTAGAAGTAAAATAATATTTTTCTAATTGTTTAAAATTTAAACATTTTTAATGGTTGCCGCAAAATATATATGGAGAGATTGAAATGTTTATTTGTGCAAATACACTGTTCTGTAAATAATTTGAAAATTGCAGCTTCCTAGCTCATCCCGTAGTACCTAAAAAATTATTTCAAATGGGGTAAAACAACCCCTAAAATTTACAATTTTAAAATTTTCGATTTTTATATTTGGTTATGAGAAAAGTTCTATAATCTTGCAAAATTTCAGCTTCCTAAACTTATTAGATTGGTCTACACACTGGATTACGTTTTCCCATGCTAACTTATGGGAAATATTCCGGGGTCTCTGGAGTCGAACCCAAGACACTGTAAGCAAAAAAGTATAAAAGTAAATATAAACTTAAAAATATGAAAGTTGCATAAAATTAGACAAAATACAGAACGTCTGGAGTAATTTATGCTAAATAAATTAGATGGAGCGGATTTGCCTCTCTTAAGAAATCTAAAACGGTCTGCACATTAATATAGTTTTCCGAAAGTATAGTTTTTATGTCCGCTGCCATGTCAAGCCTACGTCTGATGGCACTGTGCTTTGTGCATTCGGTGAGGAGGTGCCTTACAGATAAATGGGAGTCAAATTCTTCGCACCTGGGCGGAAATTTCTCTGCTGTAAATAAATAAGAGTGGGTCAAGGCACAGTGGCCTATCCTTAGCCGTGTCAAAATTACTTCCTCCCGTCTATTGTTCCCCACAGAAGACTTCCAAGGCGCCATGCTGCTCTTGATTTCCCGCAGTTTGTTTCCGACCAGACCTTCCCAAGACTCAGCCCATTCTTTGATTTCTATGGTCTTGAAAATATGCTTTGCATCTTGAGAAGGGATGAGTTCGAAGTCAACTTCTGGCTTCGTCAAGGCCTCCTTAGCAGCTGCATCTGCTTTCTCATTCCCTGGGATCGCGGAGTGTCAAGGAACCCGTACGAAAGTCACTGATACGAGATAGGCGAGGGTAGAGTGAATTTCTTGAACTTCTGGGTGCAGAGAAGAGAGAAGCGATAGAGATTGAAGAGCGCTTCTTGAGTCAGAACATCAAATATGACATGTTTCTTGACTTGATCATCTCCAAGGCAATTTTTAATGTAATAAGCTCCGCTGTGTATATGCTACACATCGGGTGCAGCTTCACCTATCTGGTTCCCAGAGCAGTAGATGTAACAGCGCATCCGCAGGCCTCCTTCGTCTTAGAGCCGTCTGTATAGATGGGGAAAATGCCCGGTTTTGATGCAAGCATTTCGTTCAGGATATTAATAAAAACAGAAGGGTTAGTGTAAGCCTTAGAGTACCTCGTCATATTAAATAAAACCTCGGGTTGTGGAACCTGCCATGGTGGCATTTTTATAAAACCACTAGGATATTGATGTGCGGTCTGCGCCCTAATTTGAATTAGTTAAAAATATTTAAATATTTAGTGATCGTAAACACTTATCTTTAAGACTGAAGATGTGAATCCGCCAGTTCAATTTCTTGTCAAACACCAAACCAAGAAATCGGATGGTCTCAACAAATTTTAGAGGTGTTCGTCCAAGGCGCAACATAGGATGAGGATACATGCCTCTGCCCCTGTAAAAATGTATGCATTTGGTCTTCTCCTTGGAGAAATTGAAGCCATTAGATTGTGCCCAATGTTCGAGGCGGTTCAGCGTCCACTGAATTTGACGCTCTGCAGACCTTAGTTTCACAGATCGGCAAAATACTACCAGATCGTCGACATATAACGTTGCCAACACCGGGGATGTAATACACCTGACAACGTCATTAATGGCAATCGCGAAGAGTGTGACGCTTAAGACTGACCCTTGAGGCACACCTGAAAGGGGCGTGATAAATACTTGCCAATTCGTACCCTGAATACACGGTTTGCTAAGAAGTTGCGAATGAAAATCGGAAGAATGCCGCGAAATCCCCAGTCGTGAAAAGTCTTTAATATCTTGAGCCGCCATGTCTTATCATATGCCTTTTCAATATCAAAGAATACGGCTATTACATGCTGGCCCAGGAGGAAGGCCTCCTGCATAAAGTTGTCAATTCGAACTAAATGGTCCGTTGTGGATCTTCCACGTCGGAAGCCACACTGGGTGTTTGAAAGGAGGTTTCGGCACTCAAGGAACCAAATTAGCTGTCTATTAACCATTCTTTCCATTAGCTTGCACAGGCAGCAAGTAAGGGATATAGGATGGAAGTTTGAAGTAACTTTCTTTTCCCTGCCCTGTTTAGGGATTGGAATCACAATGGATTCACGCCAGCCCACCGGGAAACTTCCTTTACTCCAAATCTGGTTAAAGGTGTCTAATAAATTCCTTAAACTCGAAATTGGGAGGTTGCGGAGGAAAGCATTGTGGATCTCGTCTACTCCTGGACTGGAATTCTTGGTTTCCTTGATAGCGGAGGTTAACTCCCATAAAGAGAAGGCATCATTGTATGGCTCAGCATTGCTACCTCCCTCAAAGTCAAGGCTGCAACGCTCCGCATTGCGTTTGATTGTTAAGAAAGCCCGATCGTAATTTGTTGTGCTGCTAATATCAGCATAGTAAAGGCCAAAAGCTTCACTGATTTTTGGCATGGATGTTTCTATGCGGCAACCTATTTCCAGGGCAGTAACTGGAGATACGTGTCCTAACCCTGAGATACTTCTCACCTTTGACCAGATCTGTGCTATTGGTGTTCTGTGGTTTATGGAAGTGACATATTTCATCCAGAAGACCTTTTTGGCATCCTTAATTGTTTGCCGGGCCTTCGCCCTTAATCGTCTGAAGGCTGCCAAGTTTGTACTTGTTGGTTACCTCTGAAAGATCCGTAGGGCCTTCTTTCGCCTACGGATTGTCTCGGCACACTCCTCATTCCACCAAGGAACATGAGCATGCCGCATTTTACCTGAGGACCGGGGGATACTTTTGATAGCTGCTGATGTTATATCCTCCATGAGTAGTTCCATATTACGTATGCCACCAAGAGTGTGATCAAAGTTATATTTTAGGTTATTTTTAAAAACTGGCCAATTGGCCTTCTTCAAGAGCCAATTCCCATGTCGAGTAAAATCGCAATTATTACTACGCTTAGTAATAATGATTGGAAAGTGACCGCCGCCACAGAGTTCTTCATGAGCAGATAAATTAAACAATGGGGCTATATTAGCAGTGGATAAAAACAGGTCAATGGACGAAAAATCTCCGCTAAAACTATTAAAACGGGTCTTCTCATCAGTGTTTAACTATATTAGATTGTGGTCACTAAAAACTCTTTGCAGAAGCTTACCCCTTCTGTTACCATCATTCATCGAGGCATCCCAAAGAGTGTTATGGGCGTTGAAGTCCCCCAACAATACAAAAGGTCTAGGCAGCTGTTTGAGTAGGTCTTCAAGGCTTCTGCAGTTAACTGGTGCCCACTCAGGTAAGTAAACATTACAGAAGGTAATGACATCCGGTGTGGCCACGGTCACAGCAACGGCTTGTAGAGGTGTCTGCAGGTCAACCCGGGAGGTGTATAAGGTCTCCCGGGCTGCCACAGCAACACCACCTTTAGCCCTGTTGCCACTAAGGTCGTCATTTCTAAATATACTAAACCCCTTGATATTTCCCCGGTCAGAGATTTTAAAATGTGTTTCCTGTAAGCAAATACATGACGGCTTAAGATTGTGTACTAGGACCTCAAGTTCCTCCTTATGCCTGTAGAATCCATTGCAAGGTTAAAAACATAAATAAGTTAATAAATAGGTAAAAGGTAAAAAATTTGTTCCCCAAAGTTGTCAAAAAACAAAATTTTTATGATTATGGGAGCGATCACCGTTTAAAAAGCCTATGACTGTTCTTCCTATTGAGGAGGACCTCTCGTATTTCAGTCTCTGAAATACTTTCATCCTCCATGTCTTCCACAGAGGATGAAATAGGAATTTTAGAGGGCCTAGATGGTGGTGTCACTTCCCGCCTTGACCCACTAGTCTTGACTGAGGAAGTGGCCTCTTGTGTCTTTTCAGTGGTCGACTGAGCTTTGGTAGGTGGAGTGGTAATAGGCACTCTCTTCCTGGCTGCTGTTTCATTGCAGATGCTCTCTTTTTTCTCTTCCTTCTGAACTTTTTCCGGCTCTGTTTGGGTTGCTACGGTAACCTTTTTGACCGACGTGCCAGCGACTGATGCAAAAGAGCGAGAGAAAGTCGGCGCCATTAGCTCTCGATACTTCCTCATTGCCTCTATGTAGGGTAACTTGTCGGTGGTCTTTATTTCCATTATTTTGCGTTCCTCGCGCATCCTTGGGCAATCACGAGAGTACACGGGATGTGCACCCTCGCAATTTGTACATAGAGCCGGGGACACGCAGATTTCCCCATCGTGCTTCTCCTTGCTGCACTTTGCACAGGTCGCCTTACTTTCACACCGAACCGCGGGGTGGCCAAAACGTTGACAATTAAAGCACCTTAGAGGACTTGGGATGAAAGGTCGGACGGGAACTGATTCGTAGCCGACCTTCACCTTTTCCGGTAGCTTATTCAGTGCGAAAGTAAGTACGACTGATGTGGAGTTAATAGACTTGCCGTTTCTGCTGGTCGAGAGCCTTCGACAGTAGATGACCCTCTGAGGGGCCATCTCCTTCTTTATATCCTCGACGTTAACATACATCAGGTCATAGCACGAAATCACACCTTTGCATGTATTCAGTGTCCTGTGCGTTTGCACAGACACCAGAATATCATGCAGCAAGGACATATGAAGAAGCTTGCCACTTTGCTTGTCATTTGCTGTTTCTATTAAAAGGCTACCATCTCTAAGTTTCTTTACAGATTTTAGTTCTCCTGTTACAGCGCTGGAGAGTGCTTTATGAATAAGGAAAGGCGAGACTTTCTTGGAGTCTTACCCTTCCTTTGAACATCGCATAACTAAATATTATTGGCATACGTTTCTCACTATATCTCCCCCATCTGGTAAAGGACGGGATCTCTTTGGAGGTGGTGTACTGTTCGTTGCAGAATCCATTTTAGCCGCTGCTTGGCCGAGTCATTAGAAGACTCGTTGCCCCCCTCAGCCCCGTGGAGGCGGCGGCGGGGTAAGAGCTTTCTACTGTCTTTGGTTGTTCTACAGGTGTTTTTAAGAACAAAAAATATGGTATCACAAGATGTGATACAAACCACGGTTACAAGAACCGAAGAGACTGGGTTACCCCCCAGCAAGTAGCAAAGAAATCACTGGGTTGCCCCCCAGCAGGTAGCAGAAAATACAGGGTTACCCCCTGCAGGTAGCTCAACAGTGGATGGTGAGCGGTATCCGAACCCGCTCAAACACCAATCCACTGCCCCATGAGGGGGGAAGCGTTTTCCCAAACACAAACATTACAGATTTACCCAGCGATGTGATGCGCCAGCGGAAGCATAGCAATCCCGAAGTTTGGTAAATATTTTGCGCTACTTTACGCGAGTTAAATATTCCCCAAGAATGAATAGGTAATAGAAGGAGATGGGCATTCATTCGACAAGAAACATCCGAACTGACTGAAACGTCGCAGCCAAGGCCTCTTCACGCGGAAGAGCCAAAATTTCGGCATTCGTCTTACAAAATTAAAAGATGGGCAAAGTTTCGTTTGTAATGACTTTCGCCGAAACGTATTTAAACCCTGCTAATCCTGCGGGCTTTGCCGGTGCCCAATTTCTAGCACGTGAAATGCGTGGAAAATATCCATAGTTAGAAGGGGAAGAAATATACACGCTTCATAAACCGCTCAGTAGAAAATTTGCGAGAAATCGCTATTTTGTGACCACAAAAGACGAACTTTGGTAAGTTGATTTCTACGACATGCGGTCTTTGAAAAAGTGTAATGATGGTTTTATATACATACTTGCTTTCTGTAATCGACGCCTTCAACAAATATGCTTGGGGAATACTTTTAAAGAGCAAAATCGGTTCGCACGTGAAAAAGGCGTTTGAGTAAATTTTTCCGGAAAAGTAAACGTAAACCGATACATCTTCAAACAGACAAGGGAACAGAATTCACATCACGATTAGTGAAAAAGTTTCAAAGAGAAAAATATAAATTACTACGCATCACAAAATCCCGACGTTAAAGCGAGTGTCGTGGAACGTTTTAATCGTACTCTTAAAACACGAATGTGTCGCTTTTCCACCCGATATAATACCCAACGCTACGTTGACGTCATTCCAAAATTACTCCATGGTTATAATCACGCCGAACACTCCTCCATTAAAATGGCGTCTGTGGATTTCAATGATGAAAACATTTACTAAGTCTGGACAAACTTGTACGGCTCGAAGGAACAGGCAAAACTTAAGACACCTCGTTTCAGTGTTGGGGATCTGATGAGAATTTGGAAAGCAAAAACTACTTTCGAGAAAGCATATAAAAATAATTGGTCGGTAGGGGTGTTCAAAATAAAAAATATTATTAAGAGATCGCCGGTGGTTTATATCAACGAAGATCTCCAAGGCGAGGAAATCGAAGGTACGTTTTACAAACCCGAATTACAGTACATCCGTCCCTCACCTTCACATGAATACAAAATAGATAAAATTATTGCCTACAGAGGAAAAGGTGCCAGAAGAGAAGCACTCGTCAAGCGGGAAGGTTATCCCGTAAGTATTAATTTATGAATTAAAATTAAAGATATCAAAGAGTTAAAATGAAAGGAGTTTTATATTACATTACCGACTAACAGTTCCAGTCAATCATTTCCCGATAACACAGCATCGAAATTCAGAACTCAGTTGCATCGACGTCTTGAATTAAAGGGTCGGTGGTCGTAGAATTTATATAGCCATGTAACAATAATAACACTATACGGATATGGGAAGAGACAGGAGCCGCCGAAAAAATTAAATTGAAACCGGGAAATTATGAAACTATCCGCGATATGGTGTGCGAGTTAAATGGTAGAGAAACGATTTCTTCGAGATTTATTTTCGAAGCAGAGGAGAATATAAAATTCATTAAAATATTACCACCAACGAGAGAAGAAGTGAAGCCTTTGGATTTAAAAATTTTCACGGCGGAACTTATAGCGTTGAAAAAACTAAGCTATCGATTTCTCTGAGCTTGGCTCTTCTACTAGGATTTGATCCGAGAATCGATGTGACAAACGGTGATATTTCGAATCATCCTGCAAATATTTTCTTAAAATTACCACATCAAATGTTCATTTATTGTGATATTGTTGAATCTCAAATTGTTGAGGATATGTGAACCGCATCTAAGAATAGCAAATATGGATGCTAAGAAGTATGTTTATGTAACTCAAAAAATTATTACATTTGATAGGCCACACTATGTCCCTGTGATGGGATGCGAATTTGATTGCATTGAAATAGATTTAAGAGACGACACAGGCGAACCTATCCCATTTGTGTTCGGGACATCTGGCGTTAAACTTCATTTTGGTAAAATTTAAAGAATGGTTAGGATGGAGAGAAAATAAAATTCATCTCATCGTGTGACCCGTATGCGAATTATTATGAGAATCAAGCCGGTTTGGGTGTCACCAACGTCTATAGAGGGTCTACATATCAACGTGGCCATGGGAAGTTTTTTGGGTGTTCTCCTCCGAACGGCGATGCCTCCCCTAGCGAAGGGGGCTAAAGCTGTACGAAAAAAGCATTTCGAACAGGTTTGAACTTGTTTGGAGATATTGTACAACATGAACCGCTTCGCGAGTCTGCAAGAAATCGAATCGACGAAGCAGGCGACAATCTGAAGCGAAAGGCTGTAAAAACAGTTGACTATCTAATGAAAGGCTCAGGGTACAAAAGAAAACTAATCAAAAACCAATCACATTCATCGACAAATAATCGTCGTGTTAAGAAGCACGAAATAGTGGTTGCAAGAGAAAGTTCACAAATAAAAGGAAGAAATCAGATCCTGGACACAATCTTCGACGTAAGCGAATTTTGAATTCTCCTATCAACATATTTGATTAAACAATGGCTTTTCTACATTCCCACTCTTGCGAATGCGCTAAATCGGAATTAGACCTTTTTACTTTATCGCCGACTCAAACCGGCATACAATCCGGCCAATGGATACATTACAAACCATTATCATCTTTGAGTGATGGCTCACCGTTAGAATTCGTCACCCCAGGCCAGGGGATGAGTACGTCGATCTTTCGCAAACGTTACTCCATATCATAGTGAGAATCGTAAAACAAGACGGTACAGAAACAACGCTTGAACATCAAGTCGGGCCTGTAAATAACTTTTTACACACCATCTTCCCTCAAGTGGATGCACTTGAATTAAAAATTGGTTACTCCTCCAAGCGATACTTACCCTTATAGATCTTATATCGAGACACTGCTGCAAAGAAATCGCATTTAACGATGTCGCTCTGGTATGACGACTCAGGCAAAACAATAGATAATCTCTATAATACTAATTCTGGGTTATTGAGGAGAAAAGAGTTGACCAAACTCAGTAAACCTATTGATATGATTGGTCATATACATAGTGATATTTTCAACCAAGATAATTTCAATTAAATGGTGTTGAGCTCCGTGTTAAGTTGAATCGTTCGAATAATAGTTTGTCTGATGGCTGAGTCAAATTATGCAAAAATAAAAATACTTGACGCTACCCTTATGGTGAGACGCGTCCGAATCAACCCCACAATTTTTATTGAACATAGTAGAACTTTGGAGAAGACCACGGCCAAATATCCTCTGACAAAAGTGAATGTAAAAGTTCTCACAATCTCCTCAGGAATACACAGCAAAATAATTGATAACATATTCATAGGCCAACTACCGAAGAGGTGTATAATAGGTTTTTTTACGAATCGGACTTTTAATGGCGACATAACATTAAACCCATTTAATTTTAAAATTAACACACTTGTCTCTCTATATCGACGGTCAACAAATACAGTCAAAGTCTTTACAAACCGATTATACGGAAGATGAATTATAAGTGACGGTATATCATACTTTACTCAGAGGTGCAGGGATTCATTTCCTAAATGAGGGAAATTCGATTTCACGTGAATAGTACCCGCACGGATTTTGCCTTACGGACTTCGATTTAACACCCGATCTCTCGTCTAATATTGAATCGCAATGGAGCCTGATGAGACAGGGGTCTCCGCATGGATGTGCGTTTCACAGAATCTCTTCCGGAGACGCTGAATTGTATAATTCACGCTGAATTCGATAATATTATCGAAATCGATCGCCAACGAAATGTTCTCGTAGACTATAGTAGTTAAAATGTGAAAACAATCCGGATTTGTGTAGGTAGGTTTTTACATGCACACGATAACGAATCTCTTCGTAGATTTTCAAGCATGAGTCGATAACTTTGTAAGATACGTCATAAAAGAAATAGCGACTCTTGACGAAAGCCAGACTTTATTTCAGCATTGGATTACTTGGTCTCCTTACCCGAAACATGTGCTGGAGATTCGTCAAGTACGAAAACGAATGGTTAAGATCGTTCCATCATGGTATAGATTGGAACGACGCACAGTGGGGCAAATGACCGAAAAGGTGGTCATAAATGAAATTATGGAAATCTAACATTTCCCGTGTTTATTATTATTATACAAGTGGTTTACAATGGCTCTCACACTAATTACAGTTAATTCCAATCTTCTGCCTTGAACACAACTTACATTGTATCGCAATTCCAGTTCATAGATAATAATTGTCCATCACTCAATTACCCATTTCGACAATTGAATGTTACATTGTCACGAATATCTTTTTTGTATGTATCGTAATAGGAAATATCCAGTCTCTATGCAGTAAGTGACTCGTATGACACACTGCACGTTCCTCGCAACGTGTTTTAACACTGCTAGCGTACCAGCACGTGTTGAATACGTCTATTTTTTATATACAATAAATTTTGTGGTAAATGTCTTCCCTGAATTCAAATATATCTCCAGCACAAAATAATCTAAAGAAGAGAAAAAACAAAGTCCATAATCTTGAAACAAAAATGGATATCATCAGAAATCCAATGGTAGAAAGAGTGGAACAATTGTTGATTGAATGGATTGAGGAAAATAACCAAAAGCGTATCGGAATGAACTCAATAATCATCAGAGCAAAGTTCAAAAAGGAATATGACCATCTTATGCAGGAAAAAGAATCAGCCGATGTGGAGGAATATAGTGCAAGCAAAGGATGGTTTAGCACATTTAAAGAACGCCACAACCTTCATAACATCGCATTCAAAGGTGAAGCTGGTAGTGAAGATCATGTTGCTGCTGCTCAGTTTCAAAATGACTTAAAAGCAATGACAGAGGGATATATGCTGCAGCAAATATTTAATGTAGATAAAACGGGTCTCTTGTGGAAACGTATGCCGAGTCGAACTTTCATACCTAAGGAAGAGAAAACATCTTCTGGATACAAGGCTGCCAAAGATAGACTTACTCTACTTTTTTGTGGCAATGCTAAAGGGGATTTTAAATGTAAGCCTCTTTTGATTTATCACTCCGAGGATCCTCGTGCTTTAAAATATGTAAAAAAAGAGCATCCTACCTGTGCACTGAAAGGTAAATAAGAAATCGTGGATGACTGGTGCTATATTCGAATAATGGTTTACGAATTTTTTTGTCCAGAATTTGAAAGTTATTGTCGTGAACAAAACATCGGATTCAAGATATTGCTTTTACTTGACAATGCCTCAAGTCACACACCAGGTAATAAAAATCTTCATGAGAATGTTAGGATGTTTACCGCCACCAAATACAACATCCTTAATCCAGCCCATGGATCAGGGTATCATATCAAGATTCAAGCATTATTACCTCCGACGCTCATTGACGGCAATGCTGGAAGATATTCATGGACACAATCAACTAACAGTTCGGGAGTTTTGGCGAGGATATTACATCATGGATGCCATCCAAAACATCAAGAGGACATGGGATGATGTGAAGGTAATGACAATGACAGCTTGGAAAAAATTGTGGCCTGAGTGTATTCGTGACTTTACAGGCATTCTTATGCCCGGAAAAGATTCACCTTACGTAGTGGATGAAATTATAGCCCTTGGAAGGGAGGGATCTCGGGACATGCAGGAGAGTGATGTAGTAGAGGTAGTGAAGGCCCATAATGCAGAGTTGACTGTGGAGGAGCTGTATTCTAGAAACCAGTTGGTGGAAGAAGAAAAGGAAGGAGACATTGATGAAAAAGCTGTAAAAACAATGAATTTGAAGCACCTTTCTAATCTTTTAAAACTTCTAGATCAAGCAGCTCAAGAAGCAATGGATATCGACCATAACTTTGAAAGGATCTTAAAATTTAAAATGGGGCTTGAATGACTGCTTGCTCCATACAAAGAGATCTACCAAGAAAAGGATTCTGAACCAAGCGAGGCTATTAATCTTCACGAAATATCCGACACTGATTAAAATTCAATGGTATGTAAACATTAATTCATTCTTGTGTTTTTTATATATTCCTATAACTATTATTAATATATTTTCAATACTTAAATAATTTATTTTAGTATGCAAATTGTGATGTTTTGCAGCGCTTCTCTGAATGAAATTGCGACTACCGGAGAGCAGTCAGCGAGTGGCGAGAGGCCGAGTAAGAACCTTGGGTAGGCGGGTTAAAGGAATTCAAATGGGAAGTTGTAATTTATACTAGGGAAAAGCTAGAAACTTAAGTTGTGAGAGACTCGAAGCAAAAAGAAAACCATTCGTGGTGTCATGTGATTTCAGAACTGTAACTTTGTGACGGTTTGTGTTGTAATGGCTTCGCTCTGTGCAAAAGTGGAATATTCACACCTTGTGGTTGTCTTGCTTATGTGCTAAATTTAATGTTTCTGAATTATTTGTGCTAATCATTTCTTTTCATCCAAATTTTGTATTCACCCGGGCTTATACCGTGAAATATTATAAGGTACCTAAGGCCATATTCCGACATGGGCTTAATTCCGACACTCGGGTCTATTGCAAAAAGTACTGACATTGATGGATAGGGTGCAGCAGTTACCAGACGGGCGTCCGTCAGCGAGAAAACACAGCAAGTTTCATACTGATAGAAGTAGCGCTTACTGTATTAGAGCACGTGTTGTGTTTTACTGCGTCAGGCATCGGTCGTGAGGTAAGTGTTATTTTTACAAAAAGTCTGTATCAAACTTTTAGAAAGTGATACATACTGTATATGATTTAAAAGCTTATTTATTGTTCTATAGTGCAGCATAAGTAGTTTTCAGAATTAATTAAAATTAAGTGAGCATTAGAGAAATGGATGACAAAGATCATGGGGTTCCTAATTCCGACAGGTGTCGGAATAAGGAGCTTAGATGCTTTTATTTTACATTTAAGTGGCACGTGACGATACCGGAGATCTGTTGAATTGTGTACATTATGGACACAGTAACTGCGGTTTCTGAGAGTTTCTATGATTAACCATAACCTTATATAACCTTAATAATTATAATTAGCACGTAAATTCTTAGAAATAAGCGTTGTAAATCGCGCATGCTCTTCTTTATCAGAAAATGCGTAATAAAAGAGCAAAGATTCCGGAGAATGTGATGACGCTAGCTGTTGCGGCGGTGAAGGATGGTGTGCCTCTGAAAACAGCTGCCACACAATGTGGAATTGCTAGGAACACCCTCAGGTACCACGTTACTGCTGGATCTGCTAAAAAAATATTGGTCGTTCGTCTCTTTTGAATTATGACCAAGAGAGAGAATTATGCCGCAGAATTTTTCGGTTAGCAGAGGTAGGGATGCCGATAACTGATCGACTATTGAGAAGAAGTGTTTATACGTATTGTGAAATCAATGAAATTAAACAAAATTTCAATAAAAACACAGGATGAGCTGGTAGGAAGTGGATGAAGTTATTTTTGAAGAGACATAAAGATGTATCAAACAGGAAGGCTCAGACCATGAACCAAGGCAGAGCAATAAAATTAAATCGCGTCATTGTGAAAGATTATTTTGAAAAGTTGAAAAATGTCATGATTGAACACGATTTTATGGGAAAACCAGAAAATATATACAACATTGATGAAAAAGGATGCAGATTAACCCTTCACCACTCACAAGAAGTTTATGCAGCAAAAGGCGCCAAGCGTCTACATTTGATAGCTCCAGTACATGCTGAAAATGTCAGTCTTGTTGCTTGCAGTAATGCGCTGGGTCAAGCGATTCCACCAATGATCCTTTTCAAAGGAAAAAGGTTCCAACCTGAGTGGGGTGCTGATATGCCACCTGGAACTGCAATCGAAATGACTGAGAAAGGATCAATGACGTCAAACTTTTGTGAAATGGATAGCTCACTTCGCAAAATTCAAAACGCCCGGTAAAACATTACTTATCTTCGATGGGGCAAAATCTCATCTTGATGCCAATATTGTCGACGCAGCGGACGACAATAGTATCATACTGTTTTGCTTGCCAAGCAATTGCACACATGAACTTCAGCCGATGGATAAGTCAGTTTTCGGTCCTTTTGAGGCATACTGGGATCCTGAAGTGCTAAATTACTGAAATAACCATGGAGAAAGAATAATTACAAAGGCGAGATTTAGCAGAATTTTTTCACAAGTATGGTTGAAGTCTATGATGTCAGCAAACATCTTGTCTGGTTTCAAAGCGACAGGGATCTACCCTTTTAACAAGGACATCATTCCTGATTCTGTATATGGTCCTTCAGATCTAACTTTCCTCCAGCTGCCTGAAAAAGAAGGGAATGCGGAAGGATCTGATGAGGACAGCCACAGTGAAACTCCTGAGTCTTTAGTCGTTGGCTCTACGAATGACGATACACCTCGAGACAATCCAAACACACAAGCAAGCTTCACTAAAATACTGTCTACGCCAAAGCTGAAAGAAAGGAAAGGTAACGTCCAGCAATTAACGCAAAAGCCGAAAAAATCACCAGTTGCTTATTCAAGACTGAATTGGGAAAAAATGGTCACCAAAAGCCTGCACAAAAATGTTGTACAAAAAAGCAAGTGCCTCAAAACAAGGTGAGCAAGGAAACTAGGTATAATAAAAAATATTATGATGAAGTAACTGCCGAAAAATAATTAATTATTAAATTTTATTGTACAGTAGGTGACCCTTTTAACAGGACCGGCAAAAATAAGAAATCCTGGAGTGGAGTTGCGCGTATATCTCAAACACCGAAACTCAAGATAGATCCGGTGAGCATTGGATATCATTCTTCATTGACGAAGAAGGACATGGTGAATATTTCGACAGTTATGGACTACCGCCGATTATCAAGAATCACCAGAAATTCAACTATTTGGGCATATAACAATCATCAACTCCAAAGTTACACATCCGATATTTGTGGGAAATATTGTGTAGTGTATCTTTATTTCAGATGCAGAGGCTTTGAAAAGGAATCTATGTTAAACCATTTTAGTGATAATAGACAGAAAAACGATAGACTGGTTACATCTCTATTTAAGGATAAATTAAAGAATCAAAAGTGTGAGCATAATTACGATGCGATATCTCATTATTACAAAATTGTTGTTGGTATAATGATGGGGGATCTTTCTTTAATGTAAATAAATTTTGATTAATTTTAGTCATTTAAATATGGCCGCGACAGGTAGTGATCGTTGCGCAAAGTGCTCCAAAGTATTTAATAACGAATCAGTTAAAGTCACTTGTGAGTTTGGATGTTTGTTATCTTTTCATTCCCAATGTACTAGTTTATCTAAAACTGCCGTGAATGCAATGAATAGTTCGCGGGAATTAGCATATTTTTGTAATAATTGCCGTGTAGGAACGGGTCGTCATTTGCAAAATTTTCAAGATCTCTTATCACGTGTTCTAAATCAACAAGTTGAGTTTGCTAGCACAGTGTCTGATCTAAAAAACACTATAGAAACTTAAAATGAGACCATAAGTCTCAAATCTAATCAAATTATTTTGCTAACCGAAGAAGTTAGTGCGCTAAAGTCTTCTACTGTCGTGGAACGCGGCAAGAGTATTTACCTCGACAAGAGTTCCAACAAGATTGAAGAAAAGTGCGAATCCTCTCCAAGTGATCCCCCTATTGTTATTCCCACAACTATTATGGTTAGGTGTAATTATCCTAAAATCCCATCAGAGTGCAAAAGTGATTTTTACATCGCCTCATCTACCCCGTCCGAGCGCGTGGTTCACAAACCCACCTAAGATCGTGAGAACTGCAGCGTTCCTCAGGTCATTCGAGATAATGATGGTTTTGAGGAAGTGCGGTAAAAGAAACGGTGCAGGGTGTGCAAAACGGGAAAAGCTGATGGAGCGTCTGGCTGTACACTAAAGGCAGTTGTGAAGAAAGCCCACGTCCATGTGTAGATTCTAAGTCCAGATACAACAAGTGAGGATGTACAATTGTATTTAGAAAAGAAGATGAGTATTAGTGTGGACCTTGAAACTCTGAAACCTAGAGGCAATTTATACCTCTTTTAAAATTTCTACCGATTTTCAACATTTGGATAAGTTGATTGACCCTTCAATTTGGCCTGAAAACGTAATGATAAATCGATTTGGATTTCTGAATTCACGTTTCCATGCTAATAATGGAGTTGCACTTAATCCTAGTAACCCCCAGACATCCTCAACCCATACTACTAATTCTGTCCAGAAACCATCCCCCAAACTCCAGAATGGTCCCTCCAATCCTAAGTCTTCATGACTGGCAAACCCATCAGCAGCGCAAGTGAATAATAACAGAAAAAATGACTTCAAATTAACTGTGCTTCATCTTAACATTCAGTGTATCAGAAACAAACTACATGAGTTGGAAATATTAGCTAATTCCTATAAGCCACACATTATTAGTGTGAACACTGCCTTAAATTAAAAGAGGTTTATTCTGTCAGACTACCTGGGTACTACAGTGCAGAAATTTACTGTCGTCGTAACTTCAAAAATGGTGGTGTAGTAATATTTTTAAAAGAATCAATCGCTGTGTAATGTCTGAATATTTCATACAAGCATCTCGTTGAAAAGAGGGACTTTGAATGTTCATTAATTAATCTATCAACTGGTACTCATAACATTTTTGCTGCCCCACTCTATCGGTCACCACTTGGTAATTTTCCACTATTTTTAGACAAACTTGGTTTCCTACTGGATTCCTTATATAATTTAGACCTTAAGTCAGCTATATTTATTACTGGGGATTTCAATTGTAACCTGTTGATAGATAATGATTGTAAATATGATCTTCTTAATCTTTTAAACACTTACAATTTATATGTTGCTAATGATGGACCTACTCATCTTACATGTCACTCTAAATCACTCATTGATTATATTATCCAACAGTGATAGCATGTCTGTTAAAACCAAAGTTATAACATCAGATATATGTGATAATTTTCCTATTTTAGCTGTATTTGATATCAGGGTTACCCCTAAAGATGTTATCTATCACAAACAAACAATTATTAGTCTGGTAATCCGAGGAATCTGTCATTAATTACACAGTTCACGGAATTGTTTAGTTGTATTGCCGGGGAATTGATAATTACCGAACATGGCGACAAGTTGTGATCGTGGCGGCTGCTGCTCTTGCAATAATCCTCTGAATATTGGGGAAAAGTTTATTGCATGCGTGTTTTTCACGTAATCTGCTCCAAAATCAGTGAACTTTGTATTAATGCGGTCAGTGAGTCGCCTGCAATTATTTGGCTATGTTTCTTCTGCCAAATTGACCGAAGCAATCATCTAGCCAACATGGCGGCAGATATAGCTGCACTTAAAGCTGACGTAAGCCTTCTAAAAAGCACCTCTGCTAGCTGTCGTGGGAACTTAAATCCTAACCATGGCTTGGTATCTATGGAAAATAATACCTATATAAAATCAACGTCTTTGCCGAGTATGGCGAAGGAACGGCCGGTAAAGGAGAGTTATGCCGCGAAAACTGAAATGCCTCGAGTCACCAACATCGGGAATTCCAGGTGCCTGGTAACGGCCGTCACATTTCCCGGTAAGTCACGGCCCCCAAAGATCGCAATCCCTGATCAACAACAAGCACGTCCTTACCCACCTTCAAGTGGTCAGATAACCTCGGGTGGATACATATCGCACCCAACGGTAATCAACGAAGATGCGGCACCTGTCCCACCTGTAATTTCATCAGTAACACCTCATCAATGGTAGATGAGGATGGATTCAAAACCGTCAGGCGGAAAAATTCAACATGCAAACATCAAACCATAATCTACGGAACAAACTCGCCTTCTGAAAATTCGCATCACTTCTATGGCATCCCTCGTCGCATTCCGCTGTATGTCGGACGAGTAAATCCTAGCACGACTTGTGATGATATTATTAATATATCACAAATAAAGTAGTAGTAGTAGAGTTGATTTTATAAGGTTTGTCGACAGCAAGGTCATTTCACACCGTACTCAAACTAGTAATACTATAAAAGTTATTATGTATATTTCCTTACTAATAGAGATAAAAAAACTGAATAAAATATGTACATTATATTGCTGAAATTGGACACAGGTAATAAGAAATGTAATATTAAAAATTGGTTAAATGTATGGAAGCAATTTAGCTTCCCTGAGGAACTTGAATACCACGTCTATCTTAACTGGGTCATCGCCCAGAACAACGTTAAGCTGGCCTTGCATCGAAAGACTGTTTCGCATACCCTGGAAGTGGGTACATTCGGTCAGGATATATATGTCTTATAGTGAGACGGGAGTCTCTCAATGGTCACAGTGTGGTACTTCCTTCTCCTGTGTGAACAGATAACAGTGAGTAAGGGCACAGTGCCCTATCCTCAATCGGGTCAGCACTACTTCCTCCCGCCTACTATTCCTGACAGAGGAGGACCAAGAAGTCGTAACAGCCTTTATGTCCCGCAATTTGTTATTTTGCAAACCTAGCCATGAGTCCTGCCATTGTTTCACTATAAGTAACCTAAAAAAATTTTTTAGGTCTTCTGCTGTCGTGGACCGCGAGTCTAGTTCTTGCTTGCAGAGGCCTTCCTTGGCAGCTGAGTCAGCCTTCTCATTCCCCTTGATTCCCACATGCCCTGGTACCCAAACAAAGAGTATGTTATTCCCCATGGCCTCTAACAGGGCAAGACGGGAGTGAATCAACTGGACCAGTGGATGATAGGAATCAAAGGTAAGGATTGTTTTCAATGCGCTCCTAGAGTCACTACATATCAAATACGACATGTTTCGTGACTATATTTCATCCAAGGCGATCTTGTTGCATACAGTTCTGCTGTGTAAACACTACACAGCGGGTGCAGCTTCAGGACGAGGATGATATTTTGGGAAGATGTTACAGCGCACGCACAGGCGGTGTCTGACTTGGAGCCATCCGTGTAAATGTGAATGGCATCATGGTGCTTTTCCAAAATTTCCATAAATCGATGGAGATATAAACTTACACACGTCTTCACTACATTTGTCCTATCTGGCGAAAGTTGCGAGTAATTCCTCTTTCTTCGTCTCCTCCAATCATCGAACTCCCACATTACCTTGCCATCCTCACTCCTCCGAAAAGTGTTTCACTCACATTTAGTTATGCTCCCTGTATCGTTGAGGAGGTACTGAAGAGCGAAAAGCTACGGAATCTTGGACATCCCCAACGGCTCTTACGCTTGGAAAGTGTTCACTGTGGTCCCTCCAACACCTTATTACCGCCGTCTTCACTACATTTGTCCTATCCGGCGAAAGTTGCGAGTAATTCCTCTTCTCCGTTTCCTCCAACCATCGAACTCCCACATTACCCTGCCATCCTCACTCCTCCGAAAAGTGTTTCACTCACATTTAGTTATGCTCCCTGTATCGTTGAGGAGGTACTGAAGAGCGAAAAGCTACGGAATCTTGGACATGCCCAACGGCTCTTACGCTTGGTAAGTGTTCACTATGGTCCCTCCAACACCTTATTACCGCCGTCTTCACTACAGTTGTCTATCTGGCGAAAGTTGCGAGTAATTCCTCTTTCTCCGTCTCCTCCAATCATCGAACTCCCACATTACCTTGCCATCCTCACTCCTCCGAAAAGTGTTTAACTCACATTTAGTTATGCTCCCTGTATCGTTGAGGAGGTACTGAAGAGCGAAAAGCTACGGAATCTTGGACATCCCAAACAGCTCTTACGCTTGGTAAGTGTTCACTATGGTCCCTCCAACACCTTATTACCGCCGTCTTCACTACATTTGTCCTATCTGGCGAAAGTTGCGAGTAATTCCTCTTTCTCCGTCTCCTCCAATCATCGAACTCCCACATTACCTTGCCATCCTCACTCCTCCGAAAAGTGTTTCACTCACATTTAGTTATGCTCCCTGTATCGTTGAGGAGGTACTGAAGAGCGAAAAGCTACGGAATCTTGGACATCCCCAACGGTTCTTACGCTTGGTAAGTGTTCACTGTGGTCCCTCCAACACCTTATTACCGCCGTCTTCACTACATTTGTCCTATCCGGCGAAAGTTGCGAGTAATTCCTCTTTCTCCGTCTCCTCCAATCATCGAACTCCCACATTACCTTGCCATACTAACTCCTCCGAAAAGTGTTTCACTAACATTTAGTTACGCTCCCTGTATCGTTGAGGAGGTGCAGAAGAGCGAAAAGCAACGGAATCTTGGACATCCCCAACGGCTCTTACGCTTGGTAAGTGTTCACTGTGGTCCCTCCAACACCTTATTACCGCCGTCTTCACTACATTTGTCCTATCCGGCGAAAGTTGCGAGTAATTCCTCTTTCTCCGTTTCCTCCAACCATCGAACTCTCACATTACCCTGCCATCCTCTCTCCTCCGAAAAATGTTTCACTGACATTTAGTTACGCTCCCTTATCGTTGAGGAGGTGCTGAAGAGCGAAAAGCTACGAAATCTTGGACATCCCCAACGGCTCTTTCGCTTGGTAAGTGTTCACTGTGGTCCCTCCAACACCTTATTACCGCCGTCTTCACTACATTTGTCCTATCTGGCGAAAGTTGCGAGTAATTCCTCTTTCTCCGTCTCCTCCAACCATCGAACTCCCACATTACCCTGCCATCCTCACTCCTCCGAAAAGCGTTTCACTCACATTTAGTTATGCTCCCTGTATCGTTGAGGAGGTACTGAAGAGCGAAAAGCTACGGAATCTTGGACATCCCCAACGGCTCTTACGCTTGGTAAGTGTTCACTATGGTCCCTCCAACACCTTATTACCGCCGTCTTCACTACATTTGTCCTATCTGGCTAAAGTTGCGAGTAATTCCTCTTTCTCCGTCTCCTCCAATCATCGAACTCCCACATTACCTTGCCATCCTCACTCCTCCGAAAAGTGTTTCACTCACATTTAGTTATGCTCCCTGTATCGTTGAGGAGGTACTGAAGAGCGAAAAGCTACGGAATCTTGGACATCCCCAACGGCTCTTACGCTTGGTAAGTGTTCACTATGGTCCCTCTAACACCTTATTACCGCCGTCTTCACTACATTTGTCCTATCTGGCGAAAGTTGCGAGTAATTCCTCTTTCTCCGTCTCCTCCAATCATCGAACTCCCACATTACCTTGCCATCCTCACTCCTCCGAAAAGTGTTTCACTCACATTTAGTTATGCTCCCTGTATCGTTGAGGAGGTACTGAAGAGCGAAAAGCTACGGAATCTTGGACATCCCCAACGGCTCTTACGCTTGGCAAATGTTCACTATGGTCCCTCCAACACCTTATTACCGCCGTCTTCACTACATTTGTCCTATCTGGCGAAAGTTGCGAGTAATTCCTCTTTCTCCGTCTCCTCCAATCATCGAACTCCCACATTACCTTGCCATCCTCACTCCTCCGAAAAGTGTTTCGCTCACATTTAGTTATGCTCCCTGTATCGTTGAGGAGGTACTGAAGAGCGATAAGATACGGAATCTTGGACATCCCCAACGGCTCTTACCCTTGTAAAGTGTACACTGTGGTCCCTGCAACACCATATTACCGCCGTCTTCACTACATTTGTCCTATCCGGCGAAAGTTGCGAGTAATTCCTCTTCTCCGTTTCCTCCAACCATCTAACTCCCACATTACCCTGCCATCCTCACTCCTCCGAAGTGTTTCACTCACATTTAGTTATGCTCCCAGTATCGTTGAGGAGGTACTGAAGAGCGAAAAGCTACGGAATCTTGGACATCCCCAACGGCTCTTACGCTTGGTAAGTGTTCACTATGGTCCCTCCAACACCTTATTACCGCCGTCTTCACTACATTTGTCCTATCTGGCTAAAGTTGCGAGTAATTCCTCTTTCTCCGTCTCCTCCAATCATCGAACTCCCACATTACCTTGCCATCCTCACTCCTCCGAAAAGTGTTTAACTCACATTTAGTTATGCTCCCTGTATCGTTGAGGAGGTACTGAAGAGCGAAAAGCTACGGAATCTTGGACATCCCCAACGGTTCTTACGCTTGGTAAGTGTTCACTGTGGTCCCTCCAACACCTTATTACCGCCGTCTTCACTACATTTGTCCTATCTGGCGAAAGTTGCGAGTAATTCCTCTTTCTCCGTCTCCTCCAATCATCGAACTCCCACATTACCTTGCCATCCTCACTCCTCCGAAAAGTGTTTCACTCACATTTAGTTATGCTCCCTGTATCGTTGAGGAGGTACTGAAGACCGAAAAGCTACGGAATCTTGGACATCCCCAACGGCTCTTACGCTTGGTAAGTGTTCACTATGGTCCCTCCAACACCTTATTACCGCCGTCTTCACTACATTTGTCCTATCTGGCGAAAGTTGCGAGTAATTCCTCTTTCTCCGTCTCCTCCAATCATCGAACTCCCACATTACCTTGCCATCCTCACTCCTCCGAAAAGTGTTTCACTCACATTTAGTTATGCTCCCTGTATCGTTGAGGAGGTACTGAAGAGCGAAAAGCTACGGAATCTTGGACATCCCCAACGGCTCTTACGCTTGGCAAGTGTTCACTATGGTCCCTCCAACACCTTATTACCGCCGTCTTCACTACATTTGTCCTATCTGGCGAAAGTTGCGAGTAATTCCTCTTTCTCCGTCTCCTCCAATCATCGAACTCCCACATTACCTTGCCATCTTCACTCCTCCGAAAAGTGTTTCGCTCACATTTAGTTATGCTCCCTGTATCGTTGAGGAGGTACTGAAGAGCGATAAGATACGGAATCTTGGACATCCCCAACGGCTCTTACGCTTGGAAAGTGTACACTGTGGTCCCTCCAACACCATATTACCGCCGTCTTCACTACATTTGTCCTATCCGGCGAAAGTTGCGAGTAATTCCTCTTCTCCGTTTCCTCCAACCATCTAACTCCCACATTACCCTGCCATCCTCACTCCTCCGAAAAGCGTTTCACTCACATTTAGTTATGCTCCCTGTATCGTTGAGGAGGTACTGAAGAGCGAAAAGCTACGGAATCTTGGACATCCCCAACGGCTCTTACGCTTGGTAAGTGTTCACTATGGTCCCTCCAACACCTTATTACCGCCGTCTTCACTACATTTGTCCTATCTGGCTAAAGTTGCGAGTAATTCCTCTTTCTCCGTCTCCTCCAATCATCGAACTCCCACATTACCTTGCCATCCTCACTCCTCCGAAAAGTGTTTAACTCACATTTAGTTATGCTCCCTGTATCGTTGAGGAGGTACTGAAGAGCGAAAAGCTACGGAATCTTGGACATCCCCAACGGTTCTTACGCTTGGTAAGTGTTCACTGTGGTCCCTCCAACACCTTATTACCGCCGTCTTCACTACATTTGTCCTATCTGGCGAAAGTTGCGAGTAATTCCTCTTTCTCCGTCTCCTCCAATCATCGAACTCCCACATTACCTTGCCATCCTCACTCCTCCGAAAAGTGTTTCACTCACATTTAGTTATGCTCCCTGTATCGTTGAGGAGGTACTGAAGACCGAAAAGCTACGGAATCTTGGACATCCCCAACGGATCTTACGCTTGGTAAGTGTTCACTGTGGTCCCTCCAACACCTTATTACCGCCGTCTTCACTACATTTGTCCTATCTGGCGAAAGTTGCGACTAATTCTTATTTCTCCGTCTCCTCCAATCATCGAACTCCCACATTACCTTGCCATCTTCACTCCTCCGAAAAGTGTTTCACTCACATTTAGTTATGCTCCCTGTATCGTTGAGGAGGTACTGAAGAGCGAAAAGCTACGGAATCTTGGACATCCCCAACGGCTCTTACGCTTGGTAAGTGTTCACTATGGTCCCTCCAACACCTTATTACCGCCGTCTTCACTACATTTGTCCTATCTGGCGAAAGTTGCGAGTAATTCCTCTTTCTCCGTCTCCTCCAATCATCGAACTCCCACATTACCTTGCCATCCTCACTCCTCCGAAAAGTGTTTAACTCACATTTAGTTATGCTCCCTGTATCGTTGAGGAGGTACTGAAGAGCGAAAAGCTACGGAATCTTGGACATCCCCAACGGCTCTTTCGCTTGGTAAGTGTTCACTGTGGTCCCTCCAACACCTTATTACCGCCGTCTTCACTACATTTGTCCTATCTGGCGAAAGTTGCGAGTAATTCCTCTTTCTCCGTCTCCTCCAACCATCGAACTCCCACATTACCCTGCCATCCTCACTCCTCCGAAAAGCGTTTCACTCACATTTAGTTATGCTCCCTGTATCGTTGAGGAGGTACTGAAGAGCGAAAAGCTACGGAATCTTGGACATCCCCAACGGCTCTTACGCTTGGTAAGTGTTCACTATGGTCCCTCCAACACCTTATTACCGCCGTCTTCACTACATTTGTCCTATCTGGCTAAAGTTGCGAGTAATTCCTCTTTCTCCGTCTCCTCCAATCATCGAACTCCCACATTACCTTGCCATCCTCACTCCTCCGAAAAGTGTTTCACTCACATTTAGTTATGCTCCCTGTATCGTTGAGGAGGTACTGAAGAGCGAAAAGCTACGGAATCTTGGACATCCCCAACGGCTCTTACGCTTGGTAAGTGTTCACTATGGTCCCTCTAACACCTTATTACCGCCGTCTTCACTACATTTGTCCTATCTGGCGAAAGTTGCGAGTAATTCCTCTTTCTCCGTCTCCTCCAATCATCGAACTCCCACATTACCTTGCCATCCTCACTCCTCCGAAAAGTGTTTCACTCACATTTAGTTATGCTCCCTGTATCGTTGAGGAGGTACTGAAGAGCGAAAAGCTACGGAATCTTGGACATCCCCAACGGCTCTTACGCTTGGCAAATGTTCACTATGGTCCCTCCAACACCTTATTACCGCCGTCTTCACTACATTTGTCCTATCTGGCGAAAGTTGCGAGTAATTCCTCTTTCTCCGTCTCCTCCAATCATCGAACTCCCACATTACCTTGCCATCCTCACTCCTCCGAAAAGTGTTTCGCTCACATTTAGTTATGCTCCCTGTATCGTTGAGGAGGTACTGAAGAGCGATAAGATACGGAATCTTGGACATCCCCAACGGCTCTTACCCTTGTAAAGTGTACACTGTGGTCCCTGCAACACCATATTACCGCCGTCTTCACTACATTTGTCCTATCCGGCGAAAGTTGCGAGTAATTCCTCTTCTCCGTTTCCTCCAACCATCTAACTCCCACATTACCCTGCCATCCTCACTCCTCCGAAGTGTTTCACTCACATTTAGTTATGCTCCCAGTATCGTTGAGGAGGTACTGAAGAGCGAAAAGCTACGGAATCTTGGACATCCCCAACGGCTCTTACGCTTGGTAAGTGTTCACTATGGTCCCTCCAACACCTTATTACCGCCGTCTTCACTACATTTGTCCTATCTGGCTAAAGTTGCGAGTAATTCCTCTTTCTCCGTCTCCTCCAATCATCGAACTCCCACATTACCTTGCCATCCTCACTCCTCCGAAAAGTGTTTAACTCACATTTAGTTATGCTCCCTGTATCGTTGAGGAGGTACTGAAGAGCGAAAAGCTACGGAATCTTGGACATCCCCAACGGTTCTTACGCTTGGTAAGTGTTCACTGTGGTCCCTCCAACACCTTATTACCGCCGTCTTCACTACATTTGTCCTATCTGGCGAAAGTTGCGAGTAATTCCTCTTTCTCCGTCTCCTCCAATCATCGAACTCCCACATTACCTTGCCATCCTCACTCCTCCGAAAAGTGTTTCACTCACATTTAGTTATGCTCCCTGTATCGTTGAGGAGGTACTGAAGACCGAAAAGCTACGGAATCTTGGACATCCCCAACGGCTCTTACGCTTGGTAAGTGTTCACTATGGTCCCTCCAACACCTTATTACCGCCGTCTTCACTACATTTGTCCTATCTGGCGAAAGTTGCGAGTAATTCCTCTTTCTCCGTCTCCTCCAATCATCGAACTCCCACATTACCTTGCCATCCTCACTCCTCCGAAAAGTGTTTCACTCACATTTAGTTATGCTCCCTGTATCGTTGAGGAGGTACTGAAGAGCGAAAAGCTACGGAATCTTGGACATCCCCAACGGCTCTTACGCTTGGCAAGTGTTCACTATGGTCCCTCCAACACCTTATTACCGCCGTCTTCACTACATTTGTCCTATCTGGCGAAAGTTGCGAGTAATTCCTCTTTCTCCGTCTCCTCCAATCATCGAACTCCCACATTACCTTGCCATCTTCACTCCTCCGAAAAGTGTTTCGCTCACATTTAGTTATGCTCCCTGTATCGTTGAGGAGGTACTGAAGAGCGATAAGATACGGAATCTTGGACATCCCCAACGGCTCTTACGCTTGGAAAGTGTACACTGTGGTCCCTCCAACACCATATTACCGCCGTCTTCACTACATTTGTCCTATCCGGCGAAAGTTGCGAGTAATTCCTCTTCTCCGTTTCCTCCAACCATCTAACTCCCACATTACCCTGCCATCCTCACTCCTCCGAAAAGCGTTTCACTCACATTTAGTTATGCTCCCTGTATCGTTGAGGAGGTACTGAAGAGCGAAAAGCTACGGAATCTTGGACATCCCCAACGGCTCTTACGCTTGGTAAGTGTTCACTATGGTCCCTCCAACACCTTATTACCGCCGTCTTCACTACATTTGTCCTATCTGGCTAAAGTTGCGAGTAATTCCTCTTTCTCCGTCTCCTCCAATCATCGAACTCCCACATTACCTTGCCATCCTCACTCCTCCGAAAAGTGTTTAACTCACATTTAGTTATGCTCCCTGTATCGTTGAGGAGGTACTGAAGAGCGAAAAGCTACGGAATCTTGGACATCCCCAACGGTTCTTACGCTTGGTAAGTGTTCACTGTGGTCCCTCCAACACCTTATTACCGCCGTCTTCACTACATTTGTCCTATCTGGCGAAAGTTGCGAGTAATTCCTCTTTCTCCGTCTCCTCCAATCATCGAACTCCCACATTACCTTGCCATCCTCACTCCTCCGAAAAGTGTTTCACTCACATTTAGTTATGCTCCCTGTATCGTTGAGGAGGTACTGAAGACCGAAAAGCTACGGAATCTTGGACATCCCCAACGGATCTTACGCTTGGTAAGTGTTCACTGTGGTCCCTCCAACACCTTATTACCGCCGTCTTCACTACATTTGTCCTATCTGGCGAAAGTTGCGACTAATTCTTATTTCTCCGTCTCCTCCAATCATCGAACTCCCACATTACCTTGCCATCTTCACTCCTCCGAAAAGTGTTTCACTCACATTTAGTTATGCTCCCTGTATCGTTGAGGAGGTACTGAAGAGCGAAAAGCTACGGAATCTTGGACATCCCCAACGGCTCTTACGCTTGGTAAGTGTTCACTATGGTCCCTCCAACACCTTATTACCGCCGTCTTCACTACATTTGTCCTATCTGGCTAAAGTTGCGAGTAATTCCTCTTTCTCCGTCTCCTCCAATCATCGAACTCCCACATTACCTTGCCATCCTCACTCCTCCGAAAAGTGTTTAACTCACATTTAGTTATGCTCCCTGTATCGTTGAGGAGGTACTGAAGAGCGAAAAGCTACGGAATCTTGGACATCCCCAACGGTTCTTACGCTTGGTAAGTGTTCACTGTGGTCCCTCCAACACCTTATTACCGCCGTCTTCACTACATTTGTCCTATCTGGCGAAAGTTGCGAGTAATTCCTCTTTCTCCGTCTCCTCCAATCATCGAACTCCCACATTACCTTGCCATCCTCACTCCTCCGAAAAGTGTTTCACTCACATTTAGTTATGCTCCCTGTATCGTTGAGGAGGTACTGAAGAGCGAAAAGCTACGGAATCTTGGACATCCCCAAAGGTTCTTACGCTTAGCAAGTGTTCACTGTGGTCCCTCCAAAACCTTATTACCGCCGTCTTCACTACATTTGTCCTATCTGGCGAAAGTTGCGAGTAATTCCTCTTTCTCCGTCTCCTCCAATCATCGAATTCCCACATTACCCTGCCATCCTCACTCCTCCGAAAAGTGTTTCACTCACATTTAGTTATGCTCCCTGTATCGTTGAGGAGGTACTGAAGAGCGAAAAGCTACGGAATCTTGGACATCCCCAACGGCTCTTACGCTTGGAAAGTGTACACTGTGGTCCCTCCAACACCTTATTACCGCCGTCTTCACTACATTTGTCCTATCTGGCGAAAGTTGCGAGTAATTCCTCTTTCTCCGTCTCCTCCAATCATCGAACTCCCACATTACCTTGCCATCCTCACTCCTCCGAAAATTGTTTAACTCACATTTAGTTATGCTCCCTGTATCATACATCATCATACTGCAGTTATAATTTGTTCAAATTTTGATTGTTCATTAATTTGTGAACACGTGTCTGCAGTGGAGTTAAAGGTTAATTTAAGCTGTACCATCGAGGATTATATATCTTCTCTTGATATTTTTATTTTATTTTGTAACAAAATGTCAAACTGTAGACTAATAATATGAATTACATTCGAAGTTGTAATGTCGAGAAATTTACTTGGTTCTCGAATATTTCCAGGCGTGTCAGTTTTTTCTTCCGAAGAATATCCTTATAATTTGTCATGGTGTTTCGTAACCAGTGATATTATAGCCTTAGGGACACATTTTTCGGCAATATTAACTGGAACTCTGCCCCGGATCGCTTTAGCTTCAATGAATTTTTGTGTCGATCTTTTGTTTTATTATGTCTATTGCCATGATTGATGAATAATAAGGTAAATGTTGTTTAGTATTGGCATTAAATCGGATGCTTCAGATTTTACTCGATTCTTCATATTGCCTATCTGCTGGAATCGTATGCGGTTATTTAGTTATACT
Organism: Tanypteryx hageni; assembly: GCA_028673005.1. Taxonomy (NCBI): domain Eukaryota; kingdom Metazoa; phylum Arthropoda; class Insecta; order Odonata; family Petaluridae; genus Tanypteryx; species Tanypteryx hageni. Next base: position 125,890,191 of record CM054113.1, on the reverse strand, counting down.
CTGCTGTAACAAACTTTTCATTTGCCGTTTTAAAATAACGGAGTGTCATTTCGAATATTACGGTAAGGGCACGCGAAATAATGTAGACGCAGACTAAGTCGAAGGAATATCATATTTCAAAACCCCCTACGTGGCCTCGACCGTGACTCATCTACCAGCTTGTCATTGATGCTCGGGAGGAATTTTCGAACGGGAAGCCGACTGGTTCTTTGTTTAAAGCCTGCCGATAGAATGAGTTGTTCGAATCTTATGAAATTTATGAATTTTACTTTTTATGCAGTAAATAAATAAGTAAAGATGGAGACTACGGCGAAATAGGTGTTAAATAGAAATTATAGGAAATTATAAATAAAAACTCAAAAAATAGCAGACACTGTTTTGCAGGATTATTTAACTTTTTAAAAAACTTTTTGTGTATTTTTTATTTACTTTATAACAATATTAATTTTCATAATGTGTGATGGCATTGTTTTGTGTCTGAAGAGAAGCTGTGTTTTTGCTCAAATTTTATAGTTAGTTTTTTAAGTAGAATAATGTGGATTTATTGGTATACTATTAAATAAATAAAACTTTAAATTTATACAATAACCGTTTTACTTATTTAGTACTTCCATTTAAAAATACCAATGACCATTCTGCAACAACATTTTTTTCTCAGGCGACCGAATTCTCTGGGTATGTTAGGTGGTGGTCATCTTAGGGAGGTTTCACTGTGTATGTATATATATGATCAAATTTCATGACAACAGTAGTATGTACTATGGCATTGCAGCAAATATTAGCTATAATTTTCAAAGCGCTATGGATATGTTTGTAGTTTTCCGATATTCACCAATTATAGTAAAGCACTATGCCCTGATAATAAATCCTCGTTTACTTTTTATATGTTTTGGCTGTCTTGAAGAGTGATGCATTTATACATACACGAATTGTACATAAATGTGTGCTAATACGATGAATATGCTGCAGGTCCGCAATTGTACATTTTACTCCCCGCAAGTCCAATTACTGATTTTTATTCCTTCTTTTTCATTTGTAAGGATAGTAATTGTCGGTTTTCATTCTTCTTTTGTTCTGTGCGAATGAAAGGGGGGTTTTCCTAAATTAAGTTGAGATTGGGTTGCAGTTATTACATTTAGGCAAGGATGATGATGCAAGCAGAATATTTTTGGAAAATGTAAGAGGTAGAAAATGGGATGAAGACGATGCAGTACATAAATGAAGCTCAATGCAACCCAGCCTGAAAGTAGGGTAAACTTTATAAATGCCTGCAAGTCCATAATTTAAGATTTACTTGCCTCTTAAAAAGTGGCAAGTTTATAATTTTATTGTAGACTGTAATAATGAAGGGACCTCATTTCTAGAATTATAATCTATTTAACATTTTAGAGGTTTTAATACGACCATGTTCCGTCCTTCGGAAGGGATGTTAAGCTGTTGGCCACTTTGGTGCTCTTTGTTAAGAGTAGGCTAATGCTGGCACTGGGTTTCCCTCCTCCCTTGTGTTGTGTTCTTTGTGGAAAGAGTTATGACTATAATAATCCAAGAGGCTGATTAGTCAAAAATTGACAAACACACACTTCCATGAAGTCACCGCTGATAATGTAAGTTATATTTATTATCTATTTTTTAACATTCAGCACCATCATATTTATTCAGTGCTTAGCATCCAGGTAGTTTCCTATTTTTGCTGGAATCCCTCCATTTGCATAATCTGAAATTTCCCTCAAGTGGTATAGCAGTCTTTTGTCTCATTATTTCTCATTAAGATGCAGTGAAATATAAAAAGGCTTTGTACCAATCAATAACTCATTGTATCAGTGTGCAGTGGATGGTTGTATTATTTTCTATGCATGCTATCATACCTTTTAGGTGCTTTGCAATGCAGTTTGGTGGTCCCAAATTATATTTTCCTGCATTTAAAACTTAGTTCAATTCCTGAAATTTAAACCTATAATATACCCATTAGTGAAAATAGATGCATAGGCTATATATAGTGGAGGATAATGGATCCTCCCAGGAATTTAATTGAGCCAATGTTGTTATTTTCAGGAGAGTACTATGTCCCTCAGAAGTTATTGGATTCTCTAATATGGAAGAAGAGTTCAAAAAAATAGGTTGCGCAGTAATTGGGGTACTGTGTGGAAGACATATATCCTTTTCAGCATTGTAAGTGATTTGATGAATTTAATATGTGATCTTTATCTTATTATGCAGACAGTTTTTTAGTTCCTTATAATATTGTTACAGGAGTAGAATGCCTCTTGAGGAAGGTGGGTTAGCTGAGGTGAAAATACCATTCCTAGCTGACATAACTGGAGATATAGCAAGAGCCTATGGCGTATTTAATGAGGTAACTGGCATTCCCTACCGTGGACTTTTCATCATTGATGGCAAGCAGGATATTAGGTAGATAACAATGAATGACTACTCCGTTGGACGCAGTGTGGAGGAGATACTGCAGTGATATTTTAGGAGCATCGGAATGTTTGTTGAGGGAATGTACCGCAGAAGATCGCAAGATGGTAAAAAATCATCTCAGAATGTCTCCGGAGCAATTTGAAGAACTCTTGGATATGGTCTCGCCATTAATTCGAAAACGAGATACCGCTTGTTTGTACCAAGAAAACTTTGATACATTAACACATTCAATGCGGATGGCGTATATGTACGCCATGGCCGGCGGTCGCCGGTGACGGGTGGCGTACATGTAAGCCATCGGTTCTGTCTCCTTCAACGGGCTATTGTGACGTAGCGCTTGGGTGGAGAGGTCCCGTTCTTTTACTCCGCATCTCAGTAGCGACTTAGCTTTCTAATAGTGCAGTTCGTTTGTAGTTTGGCGCCTTTCGATTTTTTTGGTGATTTAGCGTTCTTGCTTTCCATTTTTCTTTGGATAACATTGAATTGCATCCTCAGACGTCTTGAGTGAGAGTTTTTATCAAGTTTTTCTTACGTTTACCTCCAACTGTGATATTTTCAGTAAGTAAATATTATCGTATTTTCATATATACTAATTTTTTCATAATCCTCAACTTACGTATTTTATGTTCTATGATATTCAAATGTATTTTAAAAGCGTTTTCTCTCCTACACTTTAAAGATATCCGAAATTTTATATTGTTTTACCGAGTATTTCTTCACTTTCTAACATATTATTTGTCTCATCTAAGAGATTAAAAAATTTAAGAAAATAATTTTTTCCAGTAAGTCATTCATTTGGATATTTAAATTTCGAAGTTCTAAAATAATATGAATGCCTTGTTTTCAATTCATAAATAATAATTCGTTTATTTATGAATATCCTTAGTTTTTTTCAATAAACCTGTAGAAATGTTTGTGAATTTATATTTCTTTAGGTGATTATCTTTTGATTAAAAATAAATGGCTTTTTTTAGCGTGTACCACAGGATATTATAATTATATTATTGGACATGGACAGCGAACCAGAAGGTCGGGAAGAAAATGCACCTAGCACTTCCAGCGCTTCAAGTGAGAATAATTTCGTTCTTTTTATCTTTTTAAACATTTTTTTCCTAATTTTTTTTAAAATTAATTGATATTTTTTATAGATGTTACTAGAACAGGGAAAAGTGGACGGAGACCACCACAACATGACGATGAAGCCCCTGGGACATCTACTCAACTTGGTGAGTTCAGATTGATGTAAATCACAATAGGGTATTTATTTCCGTTGATATTGATTTTCGTCAATGCTAATTATTTGAAATTCCTTTAGATACACCTCCTGTAAAAGTGGGAAAAACATGCAGTGCAGGGAAAAGACGTGTGACGAGCATTCCAGATGAGGAAATATTTGAAATGCTAAAAGCTCTCACGTCGGATGAGGAGTCGGCCGGTGATGACGAAGATTGGTGTTACGACTCGAAGGAAGAGACGGCTTCCGAAGAGGAAGAGAGGCCCGTGTCACCATTCGCCGAAGGTTTTATGGCTGTACCTGAGGACCCACCCCCTCCAACACCCTCTTTGTCGCCAAACCTCCTGACGGCCGCATCTCCTCCAAGTGTTTCTGAGGTCCCACCACCACCACTCTCTGTGTCACCGAGTACATCTGCTCCAAATTTTCGTACCCTCGAGTTTCCCGTTAGTTGGAGTGCTGAACCACCCCCTTCCATACCCAAAATTGCCTTTTCTGGGAACCCAGGTTTAAAAGTAATTCCCTCTGAACAGACCCCTAGAGCTTATTTTGACTTTCTTGCCAATGCTGCCTTTTACGAACTTATTTTAAAAGAAACAGAGAAAAATGCCATCAGCATATTTTTAAACAACCCTTCCCCTAAAGCACGGATAACGGCCTGGAAAAACTTGAGTATGGAAGAATTCTCAAAATGGTTAGGGCTTCTTTTCCATATGGGCATCATCCGTATCACAAGAATTGCGGATTATTGGAAAACCACCAAATTATTTAATTTGCAGGCATTTCGTGAGACGATGAGTCGGGATAGATTTTTAGGAATTTTACAGGCACTGCATTTTGCAGAAAACCCCAACGAAAATGATCCCAGACCAGAGGATAGACTTTATAAGATTAGGCCTCTAATTGATATTTTTCAAAAAACAATGATGGACATTGAATCTCCTGCGAAGGAACTCAGCATAGATGAATCTATTGTACAGTGGAGAGGACGCCTAATATTTAGGCAATACATAAAAGGAAAACGCCATAAATACGGCATTAAACTTTATATGCTTACCGAGCCATCGGGTTTGGTTTTGTGACTACTTGTGTACACGGGGTCGGGGGACAAAGAAGTAGGAGGAAAAGGGCACTCAGAAAAAGTAGTACATAAGATGTTGGATGGAATGAACGATGTTGGCCATGCTGTCTATATGGACAATTTTTACAGCACTGTAGGGATGACCCGTGACCTTTTGTCTCGCAAGACATACTGCACCGGGACCTTGAGGGACAACAGACGGGAAAACCCGAAGGATTTGATTGCAAAAAAGTTGAAAAGGGGAGAAATCATCGAGAGATGGACAGATGAAGGCATCTGCATTTTAAAATGGAAAGACAAGAGAGATGTCATAATGATATCCTCCGAATTTGGGAGCAAGCTTGTTGAAGTCAGTGGCAAACGCGGGGTCAAGGAAAAGCCTGAGTCCGTCGCGCAATATTTCGCAGTGCATTATATTTCTGGCACTCTGTTAGGAGGTGTCTTATAGTTAGAAGGGAGTCGCAGTTGGTGCATTAAGGTGGTTCCTTCTCAATGGAAAAGAGGAACGAGTGGGTCAGGGCTGAATGCCCTATTCTCAGACGCATGACCGCCACTTCTTCCCTTCTACTATTCCTTACAGATGATGCCCATGGACCAATATCTCCTTTTATTAGGCATAGCTTATTTTGCAATGTCTCTTGCCAAGATGTTCGCAACTGTTTGAGCATTCCCTTCCTAAACATACCCTTTAAATCTTGGTGGAGGACAAGGTCGTCATTTGTGACAGGGAGGTTCAGGGCCTCTTTTGCAAGTGCATCTGCCCTCTCATTACCCGCCAAGCCAACATGACCAGGAACCCAGAAGAAACAGATGTTGACTCCCCTAGAGTTTAAATGGTACAGGGCTTCTTGTACATCCTGGACTATTGGGTGGACAGGGGAGAAGCAGGCAATGGACTGAAGAGCACTCATGGAATCTGAACAGATCATATATGATCCGTTCCGATTATTGATGCTCTCCAAGGCCATTCTTATGGCAATCAACTCCGCCGTATAAATGCTGCTCAGCGGGTTGAGGCCTCCTTTAGAAGAGAGATTTTCGCTAACAAATGCCCATGCACAGGAGGAAGAAGATTTGGAACCATCCGTGAAGATCGGCTCATAACCTGGATGTCTGTTCAATACTTCCACAAATAGCGACCTATATTCATGCAGAAGGGTATTGTATTTTGTGTACCAGGCTAGGTCCAAAAAAACCTTAGGGCATGGAACCTGCCATGGTGGGTGTTTGGGAAAGCCACTGGAGACAATCTTTGGGAGCTGCAATCAATTGTCAAAAATGTAGGACTGAAAACGTATTCAGAGTGGTTTTGTGGCTCTTGGGTGCTGGTTAAAATTTTCGATAAAATGAGGCCTAAAAATTGCATTATTGCATTGTGTGTGTGTGTGTGTGTGTAATTTAAGGCGAATCAGCCTCTTGGGCTATTATCGCCATAATATGCACTTTTAACCACAACCCATTTGTGGCAAACTAACCATAGCACCAGACACACAATAAATATATAAATAAATTAATAAATAAATAGATAAAACAGATAGATAAATAGATAAAACAGATAAATAAATGAAGTTAAAAACAGATGGTAAGAGATTGTATAAGGGTCTCTCCAAATCTGTAGAATAAAACATCAGCAAGACTGTATAAGGGTCTCCTGACATGTATAAAAATTTTCCCTGCACTAGAAGGAGCTATTATGCCCGTAAAATATAAAACCTTTACAAATGGATAGAGAAAGGATCTTTCTTCCTCTTATCCCATTCTCAAAAGATTAAAAACACTTAAAAATTAAATAAATGCTAAAATTCTGGACTCCCTTAGGAATGACAATGTTCTATTTATATTTTCTGGATTATCTCCAAGAGAGAGAGTGAGGTTCGAAGCCATACATGCCCTCTCTCTCTCATTCCTAAATTGGATACAGTCCTGTAACACATGTGACACTGTCAATGCAGTATCACATGTCTCACAAACTGGGGGTTCCTCCGCCCGCAATAGGTAACTGTGCGTCCACCAGCAGTGACCTATGCGAAGTCTTGCGATGGCAACCTCTTCGAGTCGGGACGACCTGGAGGAGGACTGCCATGGTTGTACCGTGTTTTTTATTGCCCTCAGTTTGTTACCGATAACTCCATTCCATTCTTCTTGCCATTGTTGATAGACACGTTCCTTCAAATATGTTTTAATGTCCCCAACAAGAACTTTCGGTTGGTTTATAAAATCTTCATTAGCAGCCAGTTTTGCTGCCCTGTCTGCCCTCTCATTACCCGGAATACCGACGTGACCTGGTACCCAAATAAAAACTACCGTCATCCCTATGGAATCCAGATCCATCAAGGATGACTGGATCCTCTGAACCACAGGGTGAGAAGGGTACAAAGACTATTGCACGTAAGGCTGACAGTGAGTCAGTAAAGATGACATATTCACTGCTGGGGTAAGAGTATGCAAACCTCAGTGCTTCCCATAAAGCATACAATTCCGCTGTGAATATACCACACAGCGGATGTAGACGGAAACGGTACGAGCGTTTTCCGATGGTGAAAGCACACCCCACATGCTCCCCCTGCTTAGAACCGTCCGTGTATATGGCAGTGAACGACTGAAACCGTGCATAGAGTCTCTCGAAGTCACATCGGTATTCAATAGGCAGAGTACAAGGCCTATGTAATTTGGCAAGAGAAGTAATGATGTTGGGGCGATGCAGCATCCACGGCGGAGATATGCTGCACTCCGTTTTTAATGTCTGAGGCAATTCGAAGGACATCTCTTCGAAAACATTACGCATTCTCACAGCCAGAGGTTTTACAGAGCGGATACGGGCATCATATAACTGCACAAATCGACGGTCGAAAACTGCTGTGTAAGCTGGATGATCTGGGTTAGCGCTTAAAGCTGCTACATAACGAGTACCTAGCAGTTTCCGGCGCATATACAGTGATGGTTCACCGGATTCACAGAGAACACTTGGTATTGGGCTAGTGCGAAATGCACAAGTCGCCAAGCGAACCCCTGTATGATGAATCACATCAACAGTTTTTAGTACAGATGGTTTAGATGATCCATACACAATGCTCCCGTAGTCCAATCTTGAGCGGACATGTGATCGATACAGTCTTAGTAAGACTGTCCGATCTGCACCCCATGATTTATGGCTGAGAATGCGCAAGAGGTTCAAGGAGGATTGGCAGCTTGCCTTCAGCCTCTTCATATGAGGACGCCAAGTAAGCTTTTTTCAGTAAACAAATAAAACGTGAAGAGCAGTCAAAACACTACCCACTGACAACGTAAAACTGGCAGACCGTTTGACAGCTCTCGTCCAAATACTGCCTGAGGGTAATTGGGGACCTTTGCCACACCAGGGATGGTTGATCAGTATGCCAAAATCATAAATGAATGTGGACATTGTGTTATTGTTATGTTTAGCGTAGTGCTTTGGTGCCTTTAAAACAGCAGGGTAGCGATGATTTGTCTCATATATTCTCTCTATTAAATTTTTGTATTTATGTTACAGATTAATAATACCCATAATGAATGTTATTAATTTTAAGGATCACAAAAAAGTGAGTAATAAGAGTTCAATATGATTCTATTATTTATATGCAGAAAAAGAAATGTTAGCCAAATGCAAGCAATGCTCAAAAGTTATTCAAGTTGCTGGTGGGTCTACAAGTGGTCTTCATACGCATCTCAGGGCACACAACATTAATTTATTAAAAAGAAAAAAACTAGAAGCTGCCCCAAGTTCCACAACACAGCATATTGGTTCTCTAGAATGTAAAACAGACAAATCTAAAATTATTAGCAATTTTGCTACTAATAATGATGATCCTTTGCGGAAATATTAGCACGTATGACTGCGCTCGATGGTTTGACTTTTGAAGTATTTTGCACTTCAAATGATTTAAGAAAGGCATTAGTGGTGCGAGGTTTTAGTGAAATACCGAAGTCTCCTAACACTATTAGGAAAATTGTTGTTGACTGTAGTAAAAAAATACATAGCTGTTTAATAAGATTTAGCAGAGCTGAAATCGAATGGAAAAAGGTTCGGTCTGACTTTTGATGAGTGGACAAGTGTTAGAAATAGGCGTTATTTAAATATTAATGCTCACTTAGAGAAAAACTTTTGGAACCTTGGTTTAATTCATGTGGCAGAAAGTATGCTGGCAGAAAAATTTGTTGAAATAATTGAAAATAAGCTTAAAGACTATGGGCTCTCTCTTAAGAAAGATAGTAAAAAATACATAGCTGTTTAATAAGATTTAGTAGAGCTGAAATCGAATGGAAAAAGGTTCGGTCTGACTTTTGATGAGTGGACAAGTGTTAGAAATAGGCGTTATTTAAATATTAATGGTCACTTAGAGAAAAACTTTTGGAACCTTGGTTTAATTCATGTGGCAGAAAGTATGCTGGCAGAAAAATTTGTTGAAATAATTGAAAATAAGCTTAAAGACTATGGGTTCTCTCTTAAGAAAGATATAGTTTGCATTACTACTGATGATACATCAATAATGACAGAAATTGGCAAGTTAATTGACGTAAACCAACAACTTTGCCATTCGCATGGAATTCATTTGGCTGCAATTAGCATTCTTTACCAGAAAAAGCAAAATAATGATGAAGTGAAAACTGGATACTAGTGATGGTGATATATCAGACTGACGAAGATTAAGAAAATAGCGGTGACCTTGACAAATGCAATTTAGTTACAACTGAAATTGGGGATTGGGATGACGACGACCATACTAGTAACCTTACTCACAAGGAGCTCCGCCTAATAATAACAGAAATTCAAAAAGTTATTAAAATGTTCCGACGTTCTCCGACTAAAAATGAAATCTTACAAAAATACATACCTGTGCGAATTTGGCTTTTCAGCCATGAGTGTAATTAAGAACAAATATAGAAATAGTTTGGATGTACTTCATCCGTTACACGTGGCACTGTCATCCATCAAACCACTACTAGATAAGCTAGCAAAAGATAAGCAGACTCATGTTTTGAATTAAAAAAACTTGCGTGTAAATTAAATAATCAAAATTTTCATCTTGCCTTCAGCCACTTCAGATGAGGATGCCAAGTTAATTTTCTGTCAAACAGCACTCCCAAAAACTGATGCTGTTTCAACCAATGGCAGCTCGGTTCCTGCTAGTGACAGTGTTGGCTCCAGGCATAGGCCGCAAACGTGACAGAAGTGGACGCACACTGTCTTGTTTGCTGAGAATGCAAAGCCTTGTATGTGGCCCATTCATGTGGCTGGTTAATAGTATTCTGTAGCTGGCCTTCAACCATTGCCATGTTTTGCAAACTGCAATACATGGTAAGGTCATCCACATAGAGGCTTCCCTCTACTGGAGATCAAATACATTGGGCCATCCCATTTATGGCAATGTCTAACAAGGTTACACTCAAAATAGACCCGTTGACCACCATTCTACTGAAGAAACATTCGAGAGGTTTCGTTCCCGATACACACCCTAAAGTAATGTTCCCTTAAAAAGCTTTCAATAAATATAGGCAGACTTTTTTTAAACAATACCTTCCTTCCAAGCCATCTGCGAAATGTATGTCAAAATAAACATTTTTTCTTAAAAATGAATGTAATTGATATCTCACATTCCTAGCAATGTTTTTACAGCATCTGTATGGTAAAAATATAAAATAATCTTTTATGAACATTATAGTGTTATTCAGCAAATTTTGATAAAAATAAAAATAAATCCAATTACAATGGCTGCTCGAGTCTATAAGCTTTTATTTTGTTTAATGCAAGATCATCGAAAATCCAGTAAAACATTAAATATCAGTGGATATTCAGCACTTATATGTACTCACATAAGAAATTCACCAGTGACTTTCTAAGATCTGGGTGAATGGTATTCTTTATCTCTTAGATGTAGATTAGCGTTTATAAAGAAACATTATTTTAGGTATGTCATGAGAGCCGCACCACAGGCTTGCGCGAGCCGTGATTTGGCCATCCCTGTAATACAACACGTCTGGGGTTCTACAACACCCCATGTTAGCATTTCCATTTGTTCAATTTTAAGATTGTTGTTGAATATAAGATTTGAACAAAGAGAAATGGAATGCTTAAATCCACTTTCTGAAGAGCTTGAAGATAATGTTAAGTGAGAAATTGAAAACTGATTATGGTGAGTTGGAGTGGTGCGAGTCATTTTTAGCAGGAGGCAGAGTCAAGCTATCATAAATAGAGGCATTAATCAAAAGCATACTTATCCTGTGACTTTCAACTTGCATTCTGGGACTGATTGGCCGTGTTTTTTTGTAATACCAAGAAATATCAATAGCATTTGCACAGGATTCTGAGCAGAGAAAGCAGATTGCATGGTTTTGGGAAGAATGAACCTTGTGAAGAGTCCTTCTGAGCTGCACTCCAAATATTTAATATTTCAAGATGGCCACCGAGGCATGTGCTTGTGTTTTTACCTCTGTGGACTTGGTGTTTTTTTGACAGCATTAGTAATTTTAAGGCCCTGCGCCGTGAATCTGCGGCCGGGTCTATTGATACTCCGCCGGATGCGGATGTTCTTAAGCTTTGCAGGCATATGCGGAAATTTCGGGAGAGCCGCCGGATTATGAATAGGGACCTCCACAAGGTAGCCACGCTTCTGGACATTGCTGCAGATTGGGAGAAGCTTCCGACGTACACCCGGCACGTCGTCTATAACCGCTTGCATTTGCTAGGAGTCATCGCGGTGCACGGGTGGACTACAGCAATGCGGTTGTCCACTCCTTCGTTGGATGTCCTTAACCTTCCGTCGGAATTCCTGGCTTCTGCTCCTCCGCCGATTGTGATACAACAGGTGTTGCCAGTGCCGTCTACGTATTATTCGAAGCCGACTTCAGCTTCGTCTTCGAGGGGCCGATTCCAGCCCAATCGAAGAGCGGGCCCCTCCTCTGCACCCGCGCAACAATAAGGATCCCTCTACGGAGGATCCCTTCGATGGCTTGCTGTTGCTGAATGAGCCTGATCTCGCCGATCTTAGCCAGGAGTCGGGTATAGACGAGTTTCTTCGCTTCACCTCTTCTGGGGATCCCGCGGACGCCGTTCCCTGGGATGATGATGACCTCGAAAGCTGTGTATCTTTGGAGGAATTATCTGCCAGCAATTCCGGCCTCCCTGATTCGGACACACCCGAAGACGACGCTGATCAGCCATCTGACTTGATTACATTGCCGACGCTGCCTCACGAAGATCTGCCTCTTCATGCACCGCCGCCCCAGCTGCCACCGGTCCACGTCAACCGTGAGTTGCCCTTGCTGCCTCCAGCAGCAATCTTTCCGTATTCTTACACTTCCACGCCGGAGACTTTTCTAGTAGGTGCCAATTTGCCAAAGCCTGCTGCGGCTCCTTGGTGTTATTTGCCCTCCAGTTCATCTGCTAGCCTTTTGAATTATTTAGAAAATCTGGTGACTCAGGGTGTGTTAACGCGAGATAAAACAGTGTGTGCCTTCCGTGTGTTGCTTTTAGTCTCCATGGACTTTGCACTACAGGAAACCAAAATTTTTCCCTGTGGGATAGCGCTAAAGCCTTAACCTCCATTCCCGTTGGTACCTTTCTTGTTAAGATCGACTTAACACAAGTGTTCTTTCAGATTCCGATTGTGCTGGCTCATCGCAAGTATTACGGGATATTCATGGCAGGGCAGTACTTTTCCTTTCATGGGTATCCCATGATATACCATTGTATCAGATTTTAATGTTAGATACTGAATTGTCAATTTATTTAGCAGAGGGACTAGCGGCCTTAGCTGGTGCAGTGCATGCCCAGCAGCTAGCCCCCCTGCATGCTGATATACATGTAAATATTGATAATACAGCTGTATTATATTCCCTACAAAAGGAAACAGGAGTTTTGTTTAACTATGAAATATGTATTCAATTGTATTTACGAATAATAAAGAATTTGTCACAAGTGGTGACCTGGAGGTACGTTCCCACTGAGGCCAATCTGGCCGATCGTCCGTCCCGGATCGTCCTGCCTATTAATGCACTTACGGCTAGCGATTGGCTCGCTGGTGTCGGGGTGGCATATAGGTGGGACGAGGCCTAGGACGGAGGGTCAGTCAGATTGAAAAGATTGCCGAGGTTGGGGACGTGCCACCAGCTCTCTCTCTTGTACCCAATGCCCTCCTCATTTTTAAGGCGCACCAGAAAAGTGGAGATTAACACGACGAAATGAATTACGATAACTTCTCCAAATGGTTACATGAGAAACTAATTTCTAATTTGCCACCAAGGAGCGTCGTGGTTATGGACAATGCTTCATATCATTGTGTTCAAAGGAATAAAAAACCCAACTCCTCCAGCTTAAAGAGAGAAATGACTCAGTGGTTAACGGAGAATGAAGCTAAATTTTCTCCAGAAATGACGAAGGCACAATTGCTTCAATTAATAAAGCAATACCAACGGAAAAAAATATCTAGTGGACGATATTATTACAGAACTCGGCCATGAAGTTCTTCGTCTCCCACCTTACCATCCCGAACTGAACCCAATTGAAAATGTCTGGGGTGACATTAAAGGGAGAGAAATTAACAAATTCGTTAGAGGAAACGAAAGGGGAGGTAATTAATGAATTTGAACAATATAGTGCAGAAAAGTGGAGAAAATGTTGTGACCATGTGCAGAAGGTTGAGCAGGAATTTAGGGACAGAGAACTAGTGATGGATACAGAAATAGACAAAATTATTATATATGTTGGTGGAAGTTCGGAATCCAGTGATGAATTGTATTCTTCTGACAAAGACAGTGATTAAGTGCATGTAATCACTCCTTAGAGTAATTGTAATTTAATTTGAGAATAAATATCGTCTTGCAATGTTGTTCGTTGTTTTTACTTAAAACTACTTTTTATAGAAATGATTTTTTGCATTGTTGGTAAACAATATAGAAGCATGAATTTACTTGTGAATTTTCCTCACGTGTTTTTATTTGGTACCTTCAGCTGAGGCTTCCTTTTATTTTCATATAAAAGAAATTCAGTCCCTTCAACTGAGCCACATTCTAACCTTCAAAAAGTACCAATTCTGAAAGGTTCTAAATATAAAAACATTCACGCACAGCACAATGTAACCTCTTGCTCATGGCAAATATTTTTCACTATTTTAACTCATCATGGCTCCTGTGCCTATGCTTTACGCCAGGGTTTCTTTTGTAGGTAGGTAGGTAGGTATTTGATTTAGGTGCCTTGACAGCTAGGGTCATTTTGCACCTTTTGCATTGCCTGTCAAGAGACATTGCAAAGATAATTACCTACATTGTATTAAATAATAAAAACATCAATAAAAATACTTATAAATAGTAAAATGCATTAAAAGTATATGTTAAAAAATTCTATAAAAGGTGATTAAGTCCAGCTTCTCTTAAAAACCTTAAAACATTATCCATTTTCATGGAGTCGTCTGCTAAAATAGCAGCAAGTTCCCCTGTAATGTGGAACTTTCTTTCGTTTATTTGTTTATGACCCCTCCTTTTCAATAACTAGAATGACATGTGTTTTCAGCCTTTTAGAATTCGCAGTTTATTGGTTTTTCTTTTTAGGTTCAGAGAACATCTGGGACGCAGCTTCAGAACAAGTTTCGGAAAGTCTTTTTCATTTTATACACATTTCTCCTGGTAATGGTGAATGAATTCTTTATTAATTGTGGCATTAATTTTATTAATAATGTAATTAAAAAATACTTAACCGATATTTCATGGAATAATATTTGTGTACATTCACAAAAGTATACTCGTCTGCTTGGACTTAAGAAATTAAAATATGCATATTTATTATAATAAATGATTTGATACTTGTTACAGCCCATCAGTCAGCAATCAAAAATACTTTATAAATACAACATATAAATTTATCAGAAATCATGAAATATTAAACAGAAAAATCATTGATTATCCCGCGTGAGAATTTCATCAGGCGCCCTCACCCCCACCAGTGCCTCAACCCCCTGCCAGAATCCGGAGAGTATGGACTGGCGACTGGCCTGCCATCAACCATGCCCGCTCCCTCCTTCCATCCTGCACCCTTGAGGACAGTCTTGATATCTTTTATGACCTTTTCTAAAATAATATTGCTGATTTTGTCCCAACCCAGTCTCCAAGAAAAGACCGCCGTGGCTGTCCATTGAGGCTGCCCACGTGCTCAGGAATAAGCTCGCAGTTTAGAAATTGTGGAAGCTCTTTCCCAACCTCCCCACCCAGGCCTCCTTTGCAGCTCTTCACCAGTGTGCCCCTTTTCTTCTTTGCCATGACTACAACAGTCTTATTAATGTTATCACCAGCGAAATAAGTGTGAACCTTAAAAGATTTTGGACACTACTTAATAAAAGAAAATCCTTTTGTATCCCTATGTCTGTTACTTCGGGTGAACTCTTACATTACGGAGATGTCAGACCCATTGCTTTAATGATGATTACTTCTCTAAATTTTATTCTCCTCTCCTGGCATTCCTCTCCTGGCACTCCTCTCCTGGCACTCCTCTCCTGGCACTCCCCTCCAACCACTTCAATCTGTTTGCTCTTAATCACTCTTTTCCCTTTCAACCACTCCATTAGAAGTCTTTGAATTTATTTCCTCCCTTCCTCCTAATAAATCCAAGGGCTCTGATAACATCGGTTCCCTTTTCCTCTCTTGTTCTGCTGTCTTTCTTCAAGTTCCTATCGCAATTATATTTAACAGATTTTTTCAGTTGCTCCTTTCCCTCCCTTTGGAAACTGCTCATGTAACCACAATTTTAAAATCTGGATCTAAAAATAAAGTAGAGAACTTTCGCACCATCTCAATCCTACTACTCCTTTCAATTGCCTTTGAGCGCATCATCCACAATCATCTTTTATACTTTGTCCTTCTTTATATTTCACCCCATCATCATGGGATTCTTCCTGGTGGCCCCTGCCTTACTAATCTTTCCATTTTGCATCACAACATTCCTTCTTCCTTTAAAAATTCTTAACTTGACATCTGCTGTATTGACTTGTCTAAAGCAATCGATAGAGTTAATCACATACTTCTTTCCCACAAGTTACAATCTCAGTCTATTATTCATGGAACATAACTAACATCCAATCTTTCCACTATCAATGTGTGCTGATTGATGATGCAATGACTTCTCCGCTCCCCATCACATCTGCTGTGACACAAGGGAGTGTCCTGGGACCCCTTACTAGAGGTCTACACAGGCCCAGGCTGCATTGCACAGATGTTTGGGTTTGGGCTTAATTCAAATGATATCACTCAAATGTTAAATATATCATTTTGGGCTTTCTCAGATCTTTCTATTTTTGCAAAGAAAAGGTTGCCCATAGTAGCGTTCATCTTATGCTCTTGACACAGAAAAAATCAAGCCGCGTTCCATCTACAAGCAGTTATTAAGGAGGGACCTACTTCCACAAAACAGTGCCATGGCATGCTTCTTCTGGTCTCCATTAGAATGATCACTGCATTCCACTTACTCAACCTAAGTCATTCCATTCACTTGGATGCAGCTGTATAAATACACCAGATCAATCTGTGTATTTAAACATCTCGCCCTTCTGTGGCAGTTAATCCGACGATGATTGGGAAAAAGAAATCACCATCCTAGGAATCCACCTTACCCCACTGCAAACAACCGAAAAACAACTTATTCCTTACTTCACCATTCTCACTCATATCGCACTATACTCCCACCCCCACTTTACAGCTTACCATCTGTGGCTCAAAAGTGTGTTTTTTCAAACTTGGAACACATTGAGGACCGAGAAGAGAGGCAGTGCAGGGAGGCATGCATGAAATTGAATTCTATCTAATCCAATAAAAGTAATTCTTAGTGTTCAGACTTATTCAATGCCACGTGTCTTGCTGTATGGTAGGCTGTAGTTGAAAAAGTCGAGTCCTGCCTGTACTGGGAATTCCCGGTCATCATTCGGTGTCAGAGTTTCATAAACTATTCCCAATCTTTGATAAAAATAGTATCATTGCATCGAAATTTGAATGTTAAAGATTTGATACCACATCCTACCACAGTTTCCCACAATATGCAAAAGGAAGCTGATACGTCGCAGAAATCACTCATCCCTAGTATTAAATCATTAACTGACTTACGACAATGTAGTGTATCTATGGACATGAGGATGGATGACTGTAAACACATAGCCTACACAACACTAACTTTGCGCTTGATTGATGAAAACTGGAAGCTGTGTAGTAAAGTACTGTTTACATGTGAATTCTCTGATGATCATAAAAATGCCATTAATGTCTGAATGGAATTGAGTTGTAGGCTTGTCAAATTAGGACAGACATTCTCTCCAAGTTAGTTTTTGTAACTGTTCAAAGAGCTAACATTGTGTGCACCCTTCAACAATGCATCAGACTAAACTGCAGTTCTCATATGATCAATTCCATACTGAGGAATATATTCAACAAGGAGTTCCTGGAAACAAATTACCCGCATATTTCCTTACTAACACTCGAAGTTAAAGATGTGACATATTTGAAATAGTCTGGTCACCTACATAGCCTGAAAAAGACCATTCATCAAGGGTGAGATTCACATTGGTACAGCAGACAAGATATGTAAGAATCTTTTGATGTCTATTATAAAGACATTGAAATACTCGAATAGAACTTTAGGAAGAAGAGAGAATGGCACAAGCCCAACATGTGATCCTACAAATGTTAATCAATTTCCTTATACCATTAAAAGAAGCATCTTTGCAACTTGAGAGAGATAGATATGCAATGCTTCTGCTTGTTCTATCAATAAGATTCAACTTGCTGAGTCATCTGAATGTGTCGTCTTCTGATTCTCATGACCTGATTGAAATGCTCAAAGGATTCTGAAAGAAAAATTTTCCATACATAAATTGCACAGGAATGCTTTATTCTTGTGACCATATTTCTGCCAATTAAGAATGCTTTCAACCCAGGAACAAGAAGAAATAGTGCGGAATGTGCAAGATATAATCGACGGGTTTAAAGGTGACAAATTGCAGCTAGAGTTACAAGAACCAATTGCAGTTACAACACCAGCAAATCTGTGCAAGACAAGTGTGTGCAATAATTACAATAATCAACGTTCTAGAAAGACTGAAAATTATGGATTTCAGTGTGTTTGAGGACAGATTTGAAGTGCCAAAAAATCAAGATGACAAAATCGAGAAATCGTCCTAAAGGGAACTTAAGTTCCCGTAAAAAAGTAGGTCCAACAGGATGAAAGGGAACTTAAGTTCCCAGGTTTTTTTCCAATTATCATTTCTCAAAGAGATCTGGCATCCTAAAGACGTCATCGCTCTTCCTTACACCACTCAAGAGGCTTGGTTCATGGTTTTTGCCTATCTCTTACTTGGAATGTAAACAATCTCTCCCTCGGGATATCCTACCCCATGTGTCCTCTCTCTGCTGGACTCATCTCTAATGCTGCGTCTTTGCTTCATCCATATTATTCAGTTCCTTATGCATCTATGAGGTAAACAAACATGGTGGCTATGCACGATCTTGCGTCATGTTGCTCTTGCAAAGTGTCTATAAATGAAGGCTCAACCTACTTAAAATGTGGTATTTGTTCCCACAAAACCCATGAAAGTTGCTCTGGTTTAAATAAATCAGAAATTGAAACAGTTAAAGGCTGCCGATTTATATTTTAACGATGTGTATCGTGCTTGCATTCTGAGCCTCGCGATATGCACTTCACTCCGGAACATCTGGGACCAGAGAACATCGATCAGACACTAAGGAATATTTTGCTTCAACTCGAAAAGCATGGTCAGTGTCACCTTACGGCATATAAGCAAGTAACTAAAATGCCTGCAAAAACTGCAGGGAGTCCTGAAGACGCTATTGCCATGACGTTGGCATGTGTCCACAAAGACGGCCACAAGTCCTGCTTTTTTCGAAGATCCAACAAAGTTGCAAGTCTGCGAGAGCATAATATCATCTGGGATTAAAGGTGAGGCTGATGTGATTAAGCCCACTTTTGCAAATTGACCAGGGGAGCAAATTATAACAAAACTACTGTTACAGTTCAAAAATCGCTACCGTCACAGTCGGATTGCATTGATGATGGGTTTGAAACAGTTAAACGCAAGAAATACAGAAGGAAGAATAAGGACATGCTCTATGGTTGTAATGCAGAAGCAAAAATCGGAAAAAATTTAAGGGTGTTCCTCGGCGTACTTGGTTGCATCTGGGAAGAGTGAACCATAACACGATGAGTGATGACATTCTTAATTTCTTGAAAGATAAATTTATGAATGAAGACTTTACCTGTGAACAATTGACATCTCTTAGTCAAAGTTCGTCATTTAAGATTAGTACGAATCTGTCATTCTATGATGAGCTTTTAAAAAGTGATCTTTGGCCTGAGGGCGTGCGAGTAGGAAGGTTTCACTTCCTACAAAATAACCCAAATCGCAGTGTCACCCATACGAGAGAATCTGAGAAAGTTCCCATAGATTCATTGTTCCCTGCCCCAAATCCCCCAGCCAGCAGTGCAGTGTGTGTGTGTAATTTAAGGTGAATCAGCCTCTTGGGCTATTATCGCCATAACAATACATTTTAAAAACATCACCTATTTGTGATGAACTACCCACATCACCCAACATGATATAAAGAATAAATAAATAAATAAAGTTAAAAACAGATTGTAAAAGACTGTATAAGAGCCCATCACAATCTGTAGAATAAAATATCATTGAGACTGTATAAGGGTCTACTGACATGTATAAAATTTTCTCACGACACAAGGAGCTATTATGCCTGTAGCACACAGAACTTTTAAAATGGATAAGGGAGTAATAATATTTCTCCCTTATAATCCATTGTACAATGATTAAAAAAACTTAAAAATTAAATAAATGCTAAAATTCTGGACTCCCTTAGGAATGAGAGTGTTTTATTTATAAAAGCCGGATTATCTTTAAGAGAGACCGTGAGGTTCGCAGCCATACGCACCCTCTCTCTCTCATTCCTAAACTGGGTACAGTCCAGTAAAACATGTGACACTGTCAATGCAGTATCACATGTCTCACAAACTGGAGGTTCCTCGGACCGCAATAGGTAACCGTGCGTTCACCAGCAGTGACCTATGCGTAGTCTTGTAATGGCAATCTCTTCGAGTCGGGATGACCGGGACGAGGACTGCCATGGTTTTACTGTGTTTTTTATTGCTCTCAGTTTATTAGAGGTAACCCCATTCCATTCTTCTTGCCATTGTTGGTAGATTAAAGTTTTTAAATGGTTTTTTATGTTTCCCACAAGAACTTTTGATTCACACATACCATCCTCGTTAGCAGCTAGTTTTGCTGCTCTGTCTGCCCTCTCATTACCCAGAATACCTACCTGACCTGGTACCCACATAAACACTGTCGTCACCCCTATGGAATCCAGATCCATCAAGGATGACTGGATCTGCTGAACCAGAGGGTGAGAAGGGTGCAAAGACTTTATGGCATGTAAGGCAGACAGTGAGTCAGTGAAGATGACATATTCACTGCTGGGGTACGAATATGCAAACCGCACTGCTTTCCATAAAGCATACAATTCTGCTGTGAATATCCCACACAGCAGATGTAGCCGGAAACGGTGCGAACATCTGCCGATGGTGAAAGCACATCCCACATGCTCCCCCTGCTTAGAGCCATCCGTGTACATGGCAGTGAATGACCGAAACCATGCATAGAGTCCCTCAAAGTCACATCGGTATTCAGTAGGTAGGGTAGAAAGCCTATCTAATTTGGCAAAAGAAGTAATAATGTTGGGGCAATGTAACATCCAGGGTGGAGCTATGCTGTGGTCCGTTCTAAATGTCTGAGGCAATTCAAAAGACAACTCTTCAAAAACATTATGCTTTCTCACAGCCAGAGGTTTTACAGAGCGGATATGGGCATCATATAACTGCACATAACGATGGTCGAAAACTGCTGTATAAGCCGGGTGATATGGCTTAGCATTTAAAGCTACATCATATCGGGTAGCTAACAGTTTCTGGCGCATGTGCAGTGATGGTTCCCCAGATTCACAGAGAACACTTGGTATTGGACTAGTGCGAAATGCACCAGTCGCCAAGCAAATCCCTATATGGTGAATCACATCAATAGTTTTCAGCACTGATGGTTTAGCTGACCCATATACAATGCTCCCATAGTCCAATCTTGAGCGGACAAGTGATCGATACAATCTTAATAAGATTGTCCGGTCTGCACCCCATGACTTATGGCTAAAAATGCGCAAGAGGTTCAAGGACGATTGGCATCTTGCTTTCAGCCTCGTCAGATGGGGACGCCAAGTCAACTTTCGGTCTAAGAGCACACCCAAAAATGGTGGTTTCAACCAATGGTAGCTCGGTTCCTGATAGTGATAGCGCTGGGTCCAGGTGGAGTCCGCGAACACGACAGAAGTGGATACAAACTGTCTTGTTCGCTGAGAATGCAAACCCATTGTTTGTGGCCCATTCATTAAGACAGTTGATTGTCAGCTGAAGCTGGCGTTCAACCGCCACCACATTTTGCGAACTGCAATATATGGCCCTGTCATCCATATAGAGGCTTCCCTCTACTGGTGACCTGATATGTTGGGCTATTCCATTTATGGCAATGACAAACAAGGTTACACACAAAATAGACCCCTGTGGAACATCATTATCCTGAAGGAACATTCGAGAGGTTTCGCTCCCGATACGTACCCTGAAGTAACGTTCCCATAAGAAGCTCTTGATAAATATGGGTAAGTTACCCCTTAACCCCCATGAGTGCAATGTACGAAGTATACCAAATCTCCATGTGGTGTTATAAGCCCGGGCAATATCAAAGAAAACTGCAATGAGGTGATGCTTCCTAACAAAGGCATCACACACAGCTCTCTCCAATCTCACCAGATGATCGGTGGTGGAACGGTGGCGACGAAAACCACACTGAATGTTGGTCAATAGACCATTTGATTCCAAAAACCAAACCAGACACCTATTGACCATTCGTTCCATGAGTTTGGAGAGGGCTCTCGTGAGCGATACCGGTTGGTAGCTGTCAGGTAGTTTCTTATCTTTCCCTGGCTTAAGCAGTGGCACTACAATGGCCTCTCTCCAGGGAGGTCAACGTAATGTATACCTAAAGTTTGCTACCTAAGCATTATAACAATTTCATTAACATTTCAAAATATATAATATGAAGATTTAATCGAATAAGCAATGAGGATTTAACAATCACCTCCACATTTTCAGTTGTATAAAGATTGGAAGGCATTTACGATGGAGTCAAAATGGGATTCAATCAAGCGTTCCCTGGAAGTTTGAGAGATAAAACCATTATTAAATTATCAGTTTCAAATGACCTCTTAACAAGGTTCATATTCCATTTGATCGAATTGAAAACTTGATCATATAATCTACTCAACTAAGTTTAGTTCACATTCTTCTTTCTTTTAGTCGACGATTAATGTCAACAAAATCATTTACATCTCATGTCAACATCATATATGTAGAAAAGAAAAACTTACACTGACCAAAAAGGCACTCTGATGTAAACAACTCAAAGACCTAAAATCACATTATGTTGACAATTATGCATCAAAACAATGGTTAAGATTCAGAGAACTTTTTGGAAAGAACAAAAAGTTATCAAACATCACCAATTGAAAAAATACAACAAAAGATCCTTATAACACTGTTTATAAGTTCAAATAACACCATATCACCTCAGAAAACATTTTAAAAAATATTTTCTTCTTATAACTTCTTTCACAAAACAATTACCTCCATAGTAATAACATAGAAGCAAAAATAATTCACCAAAATTAACAACAAATCATTACGTTTCAACCACATGCATTCCAAAAAATAATTACAATATTAATCAGTTCTCGAGAATGCAACATGCAAATTCATAAACCACACACCACAACACACAATATGTACTATTTGTCAAAAACACAGGAAAATGAAGTAAATTATATACAAATACCCTTCACAAACAACCTTGAATTAAGTATCACTGAAAAGTTGGCCAATACAATCATAGACTTGAAATAAAAGAAATTAGGAAATATATAGGTAAATAACCTTACCAATAGTTACATTTGTGAAGGCAGTTGCACAAAGACCATTAATCATCACAATGTTCCATAAACTCAAAAATTGTATGCAGCAACAAAGTATGATATCAACAACCATATGATATGAAGTAGATCAAGAGGATGCCAGGTGAAACATCATAACACTTTCATACCAAGAATCATGATTTCAAAATGAAATCAAAGGATAACTATACAAGATAGGATTGAATAATAAAGTGCTTTAATAAGGAAAACAACAAAAATTTTTTAAATAAACTAGCCTATTCAAAGCAATTTTAAATGTCTCAATAAATCTTACAAAATAGCATTCCTGTCATTAAGGAATATATCAAAATTTAATTGGTCACAAGGACACAACATTCATTCAATATATGAGATGCCAACTGCTAAGACAATACAATCAGTCAGTACAGAACAAAAAGTCTTCTAAGACAACTCGGGGATGCTCTAACAGCAAGAAAATGTCAACCTAATTCATGATCTAATCGTGCCCAATCCATGTAAATTCAATGTTGTCATTCAATTGAAATAAGGGTAGCCAGGATCACTGCAAGACGAACATTTAGGAATGAACTCAAAAGCATTCATCCACAAAATCCAGATGTCCCAGCAATTAACATAAGAATACGAACATTGCCGAAAGGATTAAACTTCATTAAATGCCAGACCAAAATGAAATAATAATAATCCTGTATAATTAGTAAACCAAATGCTACACAATCCTGCATGAGACCATACATAGAAATCAATTGCGATATTTTGAATCAAAATGAAAGGCAATGCCTTTAAAGTGAAAGCATATTGTAGTGCTCATTGAGGTTTTTGTCAAATCAATCATAATTATTACAAAATAATGGCTCTTATCAGATGGACTGAAGTAAACACCCTCAAATGACCCAAAACTCAACCATTTCATGGCAACCATCAATAAATCGGTGAATTATCACCACATCAGACAAGTATATGTTACACATTCTTGTCAAAACCTGATACATTATTCGATAAAAACTCACTCAATCAAGCCACCATATGGGTAGTACATGTACAAACACTTTCTAACTCAGAAACAACCCACTTTTCAATGATTACTCCAATTTTGGAGGTACAACTCGAAGTTGCCTTATAAAACAGAGTATTAATCATGCCTAATCTGAGTAACACATTGACTCATCCATAGAATTGAAATGGCTTTCACTTTACAAAGATTATACCTTCAAAAGATTCAATATCTAAACCAAATTTTGGAAGTACAACACCATACTGCCTTATAAAAGAGTAACACTAATTCAACCATAGAAGTGCAATGGATTTAATTTTAAAAAGGTACTTTTAGCATATTTTCCAGCCAAAGAATTACAGAAAGAACCAATATTGACTGCAGACATTTTAAACCCATTAAAAAGTATTCTCTCAACACCTCTTTTGAAAGCCAAATTAAAGATTTATGGTATTATATCATAAGAACACCTTATGATGATGATGATCATTATACAAAGGTGACAAATGCATGGTATTACATACAAATCACCATCAACCCCCATTCCTTATAAACTATCTTACAATTAAGTTAGTACATGACTTTAGCATTAGTTTAAAATTGATTATTATTATATAAAGAAATCCTTTTTGGTGTTACAATTGCTGTTTCATTCCAGAGTGCACTGGCATACTAACAAATGCTATCCTTGCAAGATAGAAAAGGACGGAGTGTGTTCCTCTCAAGTGTGAAGGGTGCTCCATACAGGTAAACAATAATGGGGCTGTAAATCTACATTTAGAATTCAATAAATACATATGAACAGAAACTTGTTAAAACAATATTAACAATAAATATTGCTTACCATGGCAACATAATCAAATGGCATTTTTGTACAGAATTATCACAATTTTGCTTCAATGCAATAATAAACAATCATCAGCAATAGGAGACAACTGTGGGAAGTAATCACAATACATAATTCAGTTTCAAGAATAACTCCATAATCAGAAACTTTAATTTTACTATTAATTAGTTTATTTTTAGTTACACAGCTCCATTAGTTAGGTATGCATAAACACCAATGGAAGAGAAAATGTCTGAAGTTCAAATGAAAAACACAGTAGAAAATTTCAAAGGCCTCATTAAGTCACAGCACCACCTAAAAGTTGACTGCACCTCCTCTAGGAACATCACAGGCACACATCTATCCACATTGTATGTGAAATGCAGTCTGTGGAATGATTCAAAGTTGTCAAAGTTCAATTGGACATCATATCAAAAAATGGGAAAGATTTGCTTACACAAATCAGAGTCCATTTCCATTATGAGGTATCTTTCATAGAAGATGAATACAATTGAGGTTTTTACCAGCAAGTTCAACTTCATCTTAAATTCCCCTCACATTTTCTGAATCAAGTTTAATTTTATTCTACCACATTTATGCTTAGATCTCTTTTTGACACAGTACCATAAATTATGAAAAGGCATTGATTAAAAAACAAGAGATATTGAATTCAATTCAAAGATTATAAAAATTCCAAGTTTTTCTTTTATCTAAGAGAGGGGAATAAGGAAGAAATGATATTTCAATATCAACCTATTCCCCATTAGTTATGAGAATGTTACCAGCAACCAAACTTTGATGATGGGAAGATATTGAAAGTTCCATTGGATGCTACAATACAAAATTGAAAAGGCCACTTATGTTCACAAGACAGATAATACAAGAGTAAAAACGAAAATAAAAATATACAACATGCAATCACACAGAAAAGATTAAACTCAGTCATCCTGCAATGTTAATTTTACCATTTCAAAGTGGTCAGATTCCGAAGATATATCTTCCCATATGTTTCTACATCTTTGCAGTAAGCTAATTCATTTTGGCTGCTGATTGAATTACATCTCCCAGTAACATCCATTTCATCTTTGTTCTTAGAAAATTAGCTAAGAATTAAATGTAAATTGAACATTAAATTTTTAAAATTTACTTTTAAGAAATAATATCAGCCTTATAAATGACAATATCATAAGCATTACATCCATTCAGTACCCTTCTCAAAACATCTCACATTTTCAATACATAAATTATCACCAAATTCG
The DNA here is from genome assembly GCA_028673005.1 of Tanypteryx hageni. Lineage (NCBI taxonomy): Eukaryota > Metazoa > Arthropoda > Insecta > Odonata > Petaluridae > Tanypteryx > Tanypteryx hageni. The sequence continues at coordinate 125,864,307 of CM054113.1, read as the reverse complement.
TCATTCTGGTTTTTTAAAATGCTTTTTAAAGCACATAATTTATATACCCGAAAACAAAATTAAATACTTGTGCATATAACATTAAAATACTGCATAAAATTTATGCAATTAAATAGGGTTGATATGACAAGATCCAATTGATGCCACAATATAAAATATTAAAAGACTTCTTACCCCAGAAAATAGGTAACAAAGTAAAAAAATAAAAGTAAACAAATGCAGCATATAAACTCTCAGAAAAGATGAAAAACGCATGGTATTAACATCACCATCCACTTGTATAAATACTCTGAGCTCACATTCTTGGTAAGAGTTAATTTCTGCTGTTCAGAGAATTCTATTCTTAAGACGATGATGCTCACTTCTATATTTGTTGTCGTTATGATAGCAGATATCCCAAAAGGGAATCATGTTGGGCATTCTCACCTTAATTCAGAAAACCATTAAAACATGATGATTACTGCAAAAAGGAACTTCAGGGGAGAATGGGTAAGCAAATTCTATGGAGAACAAAGACAGAAGAACTGACTGTAAGCAAGTACAATGATGAGTCAGTTAAATTTTGTTTAAATGGAAATATTAGTGAAATGGTGTCACTCGGCTGTGAAAACAATCGATTTCACCAATCAGAGCAATCCATAAAATGCCCTTTCCGATGCTTCCAAGACATGGCTATGGCATACACTGAAGAAAACTAGTTAGACAAACAAATGTTTTCAATAGGGAATTGGAAGAGAGGAGCTAAATTAGAGTAATAAAGGGAAAGACATAATAAATGCATCAAATTTTGAGAGGCAGTGACATGTTGCAAGTCAAAGAAAAGGAACATTAAATAAATTACAAGGAAGGAATGGAAATGAAGAGAAAGGTTCTCATTGAGACAGTTTCGGTTGGCTATGACCAAAACTCGCCAAAAGGCATACAAAATATGATGAGAGAAATAAACGCACGACATCATCAAGAGGCAGCAGAAATTACCAGACTTATAAGAAGATGCATATATCCTGTCCACAATGAAAACAGGGAGCACCTTTCCACATAGACCTCTAACAATAACATTATCAATAGAAATAACCAAAAGGACCCTTAATTTTCAATGTAATAGACTTTCATCTGGAAAAACATCTTTGAGGGTCCCTTGGACATCAAATTAAAAAAACCAAAAGGTAATAATCCTCAGGCAGAAAAAGTACATGGAGATAGTACAAATAGAAAAAAATATGACAACCTGCAGAAGCCAGTTGTATTTCCAGCAACATGTAGCACTTATGAAGCATGTGGTACATAGGCATCTCCACCACGAAACCTTTGTGCAAAAGCCTTAGTTCCAAACCTTCCATTACATAATTACATAATGTAGAATGCTAACATAATTCATGCAAGTGAATATACAAATTTCTGAATAAATTTTAAAATAATAAAACAATAAATGCAAATATTGAATTCAACTGTGACTATAAGCAATTTAAAACAAACATCAATAGAGGTAATACACTCAAGTATTAATTCGAACTGCACACAGCACCTTCATCAGATAAGTATATAAAATCCTAAACAGATTTCAGATATTTAAATACAATAGCATTATCACCATTACAAAACTGACTCGAATACAAGGGCAAGTAGGCTGGTTTGCCAAACAAAAATAAAAAATTCCACACAAAATTGAAGCAATGTAAATGTTTTCAAATGGATTACTTTAAATAATTTTTGGAAGATTTAAAACCAATAAAACAGGTAGGTTAATGTGTATGTCAGGAATGCAAAACGACATCTATCACACAGCGCATTCATTGGGGAATACTGGTACCATAAAACATTATTGCTTGTATTAAATCATACAGTGATTTACAAATGCTGATTTGACAAACGTCTACTGTTGCATATGTAAGAATATAAATGTTCATAAACAGAAAACTTGACAAAGATTTACACAAGGTAGAATGTACAAAATTAAACTAATTTCTAACCCATTGTTCCTTCTGTAAAAATCACCTTTTTGTCCAAATGATGAATAATCTATACATAAAAATGGTGAAATACTAAAGGAATTACAAAGAATACCAAAATGTATTGATGTCAAAACAAATGAAATAACAATGACTACTACTGTGAATGCTAGGAATGCTATCCAACACACTTTTAAATTATTTCCAAACATTCCTCTAATGAAATTCACCTTTTTGACTAAAAAATGAAGAATATATGCATAAAAGTGTTGAAATACTTGACAAATTACAAACATATTACTCCTAAAATATTGAAAAATCATTACTAAACATAGTGTATACTGGAAATTTTATCTAACAAAATTTAAAAGGCCATTCAACAAAGAATTTATGATTCACAATTCAAACTGATATCATATGATATCATCACAACAAACAATAAAAATACACTAATGAACCAAGTTCATGTTGACTGACATAAATAATTCCCATAAATTATCAAGTGCAATGCCCAAAACTAAAGGCATGACTAAGTACTGCAGTCAAATATACACATTAATAACATACAGTGCATTCATCAGAAATGCCTGTATCATAATAAATTCCCAAGTCACATTCAAAACATTGTTGCAAATAATAAAATGACTATAATACTCAATATAGCCAATTTCATCAATACAGCGTATGTATATATATATATATATATATATATATATATATATATATATATATATATATAGTGCATTTAATGCAGATATCTTACACCATAAAAACAATCGGACTAATACTTTTAAAGCATTTAACATACAACAGAAACTCTTTTCATGATTTCAAGCATTTCTTCAAGATACTACCTTCCAAGAGTTTATGCGAAGTAATTGGATAAGAATATCTACTTTTCACAAGGAAAATGCTATAAATTTTACAGAAATCCAAAGTAAACAGTTGCAAAACAATTCAGAAAAATATTTCAAATAGCAGCACCTCATTAAAATATTGTACAATGTGCCATTCCTTAAATAACCTTAAACATCAAATTGAATGCACAAAATGACAAAAGTAATCTCAAAACTTAACAAATGGCAATGAATCGGGATCGGATCCACCACTTTATACAACCCCAAAGCCAAGAAAGATGAAATCATGAAATTCTTCAATGCAACTGGGGTAAGGAATTCAGGAATGAAAAGAAAGTATGTCCGGCAAATTATGACACCCAATTTGGACAAAGTATTATTTCAGTGGTTTAAACAACAGCGCTGTGAAGCCAAGCCACTCTCAGGACCTCGAATAATAAAGATTGCCCAAACAGTTTTCTGCATTGGTGAGATGCCAGCATTGGTTGGCTCATTAGATTCAAAGATAGACACAGTATTCGGAAGCTCACAGTAACAGAAGAAAATTGCTCGGCTGATGAAGCAAGTGTAAAAGAGTATTCCAAAATGTTTCAAAAACTTGTAAAGGAGCATAATTTGACCGCTGAACAAACACTCAACAAAGATGAGACAGGTCTCTTCTGGGGGGTGCCTACCTCAAACCATATTGAAAAACAGGCACTGGGATTTAAAATCATGAAGGAAACTTTATGCTGAAATAGCTTATTTATAAATGGAAATATTACTTAATTTTTTCATATACAGTACTTAACAGATTCACAAGAACAGAATATGAAGGTTGAAAAAAGAATGAAGGCCCTTAAAGAATTAATGCAGTCTGCATTTATGAAGGACATCTCTAATGAAGCCTTCCAAGAGTGGGTTAGTGTTGATAATGACACCCATCATGTAGCTAATGACTGATGAAGAAATAATTTAATTTGTACTTCAGCCTGAAAAAGTGATGGAAGACTCCAAAGATGATTGTGATAATCTGCCTCTGAAATCAAACAGTGATATGTTAGATGCAGTGAATCATGACCCAGCTACTCTGAGGATGATATTAGGTCATTGTATGAATTGGAAAGGAAAATTCGCAACAAGCACAAATCATTGAGGCAAATAATCAGAGCATCTAGCTCTAAGCAGATGGATAGCCTCATCCCCAGGGGTAATCATCATCACTAGTCTGCAATGAGAAGAATGAAATGATGGATTGACCAACAAAATACCGGTTTTACGGAAAATCCTTTTCTATGGAATGAATTCAGTCCCAACCAACTTCGAAAAAACAGGATTTTACTGTAGTTACTCAAGATATCAATATGACAATCTACAATAAGATACCAATACATACAATTGCATCTCTCTCAGTTAATTAAACAGTTTTAAATAATAACAAAGTGCATCCTTAAAATCACATTAAACATTAAATCAAATGCAAAACATGGTAACTGCAGTATAAAAATTTAACAAATGGTATTAAAATTAGCTATAACAAACAATATAAACATGAACATTGAACGACCAACAAAACAGGAAAAACCAATCCTTTGTTAGCTAACATCAGAAACACAATTTAAACACAGTATCACAATAAGATGATCACACCATCTCACAAAAAAGATTCAAACAATTTTCGCATCATCAAAATAAAATAAGGAATGCCAAACATGATTAACTGTTCTAAATGGTATATTTTATATACAAGTTAATTTTTACTAGTTACTGCAGGAATCAACAGTTTTGAGAATGATAGGTTTCTCACCAGGTAAAAAGACTGAAATTCAGAGCTGGAGTTTCTCAAGTGTTGAAGACGGATTCTGGGACAATCCATCAGTCGTTAGGCCCACCACACCACACTGCCTCAGAGACTTCCCAGTTCAGTGGACCAAGTTCATTACTGGCGACTTCAACCAAATTTAAAACATTTAAGAAAGAAAGCAAATTTTGAAATTATCGCAGTCACCGAAGAAAGAAACTGGAATAGCAGTCAGAATTGCATACGTTTTTAAAAGCTGCAGAGTATTTCAAAGCCTCACGATCATGTGACATTCATGAACAAATACAGCAAATACAAATTGAAATACCAAAATGCTGAACAGATATTGAGAGCAAAAGCAATGAGATATCAATGGCACAAAGATGAGAAGTTCATGCTGAAAAATGACTATGGCCATCATTTGCATATTATCAAGAGTAGCAAAATTCGAGAATCAATAGAGGAAACAAATTGTAAAAGAAACTAACAAAATTACAGCACCGAGGAAGATAAAATGATTTCAAAATATCCTTTTATCTTGCCCATCCAAAAATACGTCATTCAGAAATATTTTTTACATTTTGAAACACCCCATAGAGAACACAGCTTCAAATAATTAACGTTCGAGGTTATGAGTGGAATAACTGGTCCATGGCCAAGGCGGTCATTGCAAACCACTGAAGAGACAAACACCTACACACGCACTCTAGTCACAAAGACGTAGCAATTTCCCGCCCGATGTTAGCCGTTTTCCCTCCATTTCTGCAGTCCGGTCACTTCATGAAATCATCGGTTATATTCCTTGCAACCACAAAGTTTAAAACTTCTTACCCAACGTCCCCATCTTTGGCTTACAGCAGATTCATTGCCAGTGGGATCAAAAGGCTTAATATTAGCGGCATCACTCATATAACAAAACTAAATAGTACCTTGTGTTATCACCTAAGTAAAACGCAATATTAAACAAACTACAACTAATTACTCTCAGTCTCCTATTTAAACAAGACAAACAGTTCAGGATAATATTTAACCTCGTCGCCAATGTGAACTGGGTAGCTTAATTGAATGATTTAATAAAATTACAGAGAATATTGAGAGCATAAACAAACAACCCTCGTGATTTTCACAAAATCCAAAAACAGTGATACCACATTGAGTATTACGTCACATTAAATACGATCCTACATTATCTAGATCATATTATGCCCGTTAAATTGATAAATTACAATTTAATTTATATTACTTATTGATATGATATTGATTGATTGATATGCATGTATGCGTATGTTTCCCATAACTTTTAATAAATAACCTTTTAGCACGTTATAATTTTGTTGTTGGTATCTCTGACTATCGATATATCGTACATCTTTACAGACATTTGGTATTGCCGTATTGCTCATACGTTGAAATGGCAAAGCCGAAACTAATTGCATTCGATCTTGGTAATTGCTGTATTTATATATTATAATAGCTGAAATTTAGATTGCGAGGTGCTATATGTCTTTTTTATTTTTCTACAGACTATACATTATGGCCCTTTTGGGTGGACACCCATGTCGACCCTCCATTTCATAAAACGACGTAAGCTTCTGCACAAAGTCACGTCGGTTACCATCAAAATTAATGGAGTAACTGCTAAAAATGACATTTTGCTTCTTCAGGAATGGAGTAGTTTTAGATAGGCGAGGGAGAAAAGTGGAATATTACCCTGATGTACCCAAAATATTATTGAATCTATCGAAAGGTGGGTATGACTTGGCTGTAGTTTCTAGAACAGGAGAGGTAGAAGGTGCCAATCAGTTACTCGATTTGTTTGGATGGAGCCATTTCTTCAAATTCAAAGAAATATATCCTGGAGCAAAAACAAAGCACTTCGAACGGTAAGTTCTTTTATAATATACGTAATATTAAGTAACGTTAAGCATCACGTTAATCACGTACGTTAGCGGTTCCCAACTAGTGATGCCACCTTTCCGGGTTTTGGCATTTGTCTCCGAGTCAATGGTTGAATTCTCCGGGTTATCACGAAAATATTTAAATTTCGTATTCCATATTATGATTAATTTTTAGAATTTAAGGTTCTCCTTTTCTTACGACAGCGTCAAGTAACATACCCTAAGAGTATGACGCGAAAATATACAAAGCGCTTCCTCGAAACTATAGTTACCACTTCTCCGGATTTATCGACGAGTTTCGGTATTTTGGATAAAAATTTCAGATTTCAAGGATTGGTCATTTTTTGTCTTTTGGTAAAATCGTTCGAAATATTATACATTAAAAATTTGATTTTTCTATTGGTAACTTTCAAACTTCAGAACAACTTTTTTGTAAGTCATTCAATTATGATCATTTGTTTAGTCAAACTGCCTAAAGTGAACACTCATGCGACTATTCGAAATGATTCGAAAGTAGTCACCTTAGATAACCGGTCTCTGTAGCCTTTATGTTTTTTATACGAGAAAAAAATTAATTTCATTCGGAAATTAATAAATATTTGTTTGTTTATATTTTAGCTGGGAATACAATTTAAGTAATAATAATAATATATTTATTATTCCGTTGAGGTCACAAGTAATGACATGGAAGTCGTCAGTCAAAATGCTAATTACAATATTCCAGATAATGAATTTTCACTACACATTTTCACAGAAATACTAACAAAATATCAAAATTATGCGCACAAAACACAAATTTCATTACAAAATTCTGCTGTAGCAGCTAGTTTGCTATAAATTCATCCACGCTAATAGCATTACGTCAGTGATAGATTTTTCACCTTGTTTTTGAAGATTTGGAGAGGAAAACGATTTGATGGCAATGGATAGATCAGCGTTTCCCAACCGGGGTCCACATGGACCCCCAGGGGTCCATAGAAGCTTTGAGGGGGTCCACAAGAAAAAATTGTATTTCGGGGGTCCATAATATGAGCTAAGGGGTTCATGATAAAATATTATAAATAAAATAATTTAATAATAATAATAAAATAAACTTATGTGATAGAAAAGTCCAGAAATTCACAGTTAGAAGATACTCGTATTTTCTGAAACCTTGTTTAGTTGACGGAAAAAAAAATTTCTTTCCATAGAAAATTCTTGAAGAAGAAAACATTATTTAGGCACTGACTAATCTAGAACGAGTCAGTCAGTCAGAGGCAGTCATTTCATTCTATAGTGAGTAATCGGCATCGTCGTGGTGAAATCTATTGTTTGTGTTATTGAACGTTATTGTTCTAGTGAACTATATTTCCATTAGTACCTACAAGCATTTCCAACCTTAAATATTTGAGGTTAATAATATTATTATTGTTTTCTGATTACCCATGGCTTATGCAAAGAAGAAAATAAGGCAATATTCGACTGAATATCTGTCGTATGGTTTTATTGAATCACCAGAGAATATCACAAAACCAATGTGTCTTATATGTATGACTGTGCTGTCTAATGATAGCATGAAGCCAAGTAAGCTTCGTCACCATTTGGAGACAAGGCACAGCGAAAAAAAAATCAGTGGAGTATTTCCGAAAACTACGAGACAATTTTCAAGGAAGAAACAAATTGGATCAGATTTTTAGTAAACACGCAAGCAATAAAGATAGCGGTTTACTAGCATCATATGAAATCAGCAAAATAATAGCAAAATCTGGAAAGCCACATAGCATTGGTAAAACTGTCATCTTGCCTTCGTAATCAGTTGTAATTTCAACAATGTTAAACAAAAATGCACGTGAATTTACCGATAACCTTCCTTTGAGCAATAACACAATATCCAGACGCATTGATGAAATGTCTGAAGATGTAGAAAATCAACTTATAGCTCAATTACGAGTGAAACAGTTTGCAATGCAACTCGATGAATCAACATTGATGGGCAATGAAGCACTTTTATTGGCATATGTAAGATATATGGATGATAATCAACTCAGTGAAGAAATGCTTTTTGCAAGCTTCCTCAAAACAGATACTAAAGGTGAAACAATATTTAAGGAAGTCCAGTCTTAATTTAGAGAAAAAAATATTCCACTCGAAAATTTAATGGCTTGTGCTACTGATGGCGCTCCTTCCATGGTCGGTAGGTACAGAGGGTTTATCACTCATTTAAAAAATGCATTGCCAAAAGTATTTTGCATACATTGCGTGATTCACCGCCAACATCTGGTGGCGAAGAGATTGAGTGGACGTCTTCATGAAGCCTTAACTCTTGTAATAAAAGCTGTCAACCTCATTAAGGCTAATGCTCTTCAAGATCGTCTCTTTCGCAAATTTTGTGATGAAAATGAAGAAGGATTTGACCGTCTTGTACTGCATACAGAGGTGCGATGGTTGTCTAAAGGCAATTGTCTTCGTCGCTTCGTCGTCCTTTGGGACAGTATTGTATCATTTCTAAATGAAAAGGAGATTGGAAAACAGTTGGTTGCCATGAAAACAGACATATTTTACCTCTCAGATGTGTTTGAAAAACTGAATTCTCTTAATAAGCTGCAGCAAGGACATAATTGTGATTTAATATCTAGCAAAGAAGCCATTAATGCATTCCTAGGAAAACTCAAATTGTACAGTCTTAATATCTCACGCCGTGTGTTTGACCAGTTTCCAAACCTTGCTTCAGTTAGCAGTGATTTAAAAGATGATGATTGTGTTGTGTATGTTGATCATTTAAAAAAGAAATTATGAAGACATGCAAGTTCGGTTCAAGGACCTACTAGAACTGAACATCCCAGATTGGGTGCTGATTCCATTTGAGGTAAATGTTGCTGATGTTAAAATTGATTTACAAGAGGAACTTGTTGAATTGCGGTTTGATGAGACAGTCCGAAGTCTATTCAAAAAAGGAAAGCATGATGTATGGAAGAATAGTGACATTGCATGTAAATATCTGCTTTTATGAAAGAAAGCTAAAATGTATGTCATTGTTTTCCCATCATCTTATCTTGTGGAATCTGGCTTTAGTCGTATAACACAGTTGTTAACAAAAAATCGTAATCGACTTGATATAGTAAAAAGAGGTGATCTTCGTCTGACTCTCACAAAATTGAAGCCAGATATTAATATGCTAATATCCAAACATCAGCCACAAGGATCTCATTAGTAGGGCCTATTTAATGGGATCCTATTTAATAGCCTTAGGAATAAATTTATATATGTTGTTTGAAATAGTATATTTTTAATTTTTTTTACTATTTCTGTCATTACAAGTAAAAATATGTTTCAGTTTTATCAATTAAAATTTTCAAAATTTATAATTTACATTTTTTATATTATATTGGAATTGTTTAATTATTATCTTTTACTAACTTACAAATAAATATTTCATTTAGGAATTGTTTAATTATTAGCTTTTACTAACCTACAAATAAATATTTAATTTAGGAATATTACATATGCGTATATGGGGGTCCACATACGTAAAGTTAGGACTCAGGGGGTCCACAAGCAAAAAAGGGTTGGGAATCCTTGGGATAGATGGTTAAAAATTAAGGATGCAGAATGGTGGGGGCCATTTTGGCATGAGGGGTGAATACCATAGTTGGGGTATTCAGTATTTGTGAGAAATTGGTTGTGGTTCTTTTTACAGAAGTAGTACATTGTAATATGTGCATCGAGGGAAGTGTAAGTATATTGAGAGAGCAGAATAGAGGCCTGACAGGCGTGCAATAATAAACTTAAGTATTGCCTTGATGGCAAGTTTTTGTATGGAGAAAGTTTTAAACATACCAGAATTACCCCAAAATATTATTACATATGATAGGTGTGAATTTATTTAGCATAATAAATTGATTTTATGTAGGAGATAGATGCTATGGGTGCTAGTTTCCTAATTATGAAAATGCCAATTGCAGCTTTCTTTACTATGGCATTAATGTGGTTTGACCAATTAAGTCTTTCGGTGATGTTTAGGCCAAGATACTTCGTAACCTCTGATCTGTGTATGCTGAAGTTATTCAGTTTAAGCAGAGGACTTCAGGATGGCAAATAATATAAAAGCAATTCATGAATATATTACATGAAGTAACAGAAACAAAAACTTACATGCTAAATCATTTGTTATTTTATCAACGAGTAACTATTTTTTAATTCCTTTATTTTGTTATAAATCAGTCCATTGTCATTTGGGTGAAATTTTGTTGTTTATTGCAAATTGCATTAGTTATTACTCGCTTGGCTTCATACAATGGTACCAACAATCCTGATAAGATTTCTTCAAGCATGCCTATACTTCTTCTAAAGTCAAGGAAGTCACTCCTATCCCTTTTATCAATGATATATCCTTATCAGCTTTTCTTTAACTTTTTCTAAAAAATCAATAAAATCACATTTTCCTTTAATATTCAGTACTCTTTTTCCTTTCTTGTAGATGCCATATTAGAATGGGTTAAAAATTAAAATTTTAAAATATATAATATTTTAGACAAATTAAAGTATTCATACTTAATGCAATCATTATTCGAATATTCCACTGTGATATTTTTATTGTTATCAGTATTGTCACAAATTAAATTTAAATTTGTAAAGTAATATTGTTTATTTTTACAGAATTCTCATCTTATAAAAGATGCACTGTTCAAGAATAGATAAGCTTTTTTAAGAATCTAATTATCTTGTCTTTCACTTGAAATGAAGATTAAGGAGAGACCTTTTTGTGAGGTTGCTGAAGTTACATTGCCACTCAATTTTATGACACCCTCTGTGATACCAATTGATTCTGTGACACTCTCTATGATGCTTGTTAACTCCAGAATATTTTCCTGAGATATTCAATCACTAAAATTTTATAATTAAATATTCCAATTAAACACTGCTGAGAGACTATAGCAAGTCATGAAATTCTTATGATAAAGGCAAAGATCAACCTTAAATAGTTTACCACTTATCATGCAAAATTCCAGACTGTACTGTAGTACTTCTTGCAATCTTGAACAGTTTGTTACCTAATAATACAAATAGTAAAATAAAAATTTGTATGAGTAGTTACATATATTTCCCGTGTATCAATCTCCCATCAAGAGATGCACTCCAGACTAATTGGATGATGACTGAACATTACATCCAACTCCAATTCAGATTTCACTTTGTTGCAATCCATTGCAGAGTAAATTGATCAATTTATAAAAAAAATTTCAATCGGATACTGTTCTTTAAGGTCTACAGGATGCAGGTAGGAGGAAGAACAAATGCGGTGGAATGGAAGATGATGTTTAGTACAAAAGAGCTTCATAGCACAAAAGGTGTTGACATTGTAGAAAGGTGATGAGGCAATGAGTACAAGGAAAGTGAGATATGTAATAAAAATATGTAGGCATCCTAAATTTTATTTACTTGCACTTTTACACTGAATGACATCTGGCTCCATTTATTAATTTATACTCACATAATCCCTATCCAGGGGCAGATCAAACTATCGGACAGGCCCCGATGGGACATTCACATTTATGCTAAAAGTAGCAAAATTTAAAATGTATAAAAAATGTTTTGAAATATTTATGCTGTGACATGGAAAAACAATAAAATAATGTTAATTCCTATGTGAATAATGTTTTGAATTTTGTTTGTGAGTATATATAAATATTTTAAATATCATATAACAATAAGGGCCAGTTCAGATAAAAAACCTCAGGCCGATATTCTCCCTCGATTCGCCCATCCCTATCAGAGTATATATCTTTTATTTCAGATGCAGTCACTAGTGAATACTGATACATCTGCCAATAACTACCCCTTCATACATAGGTTCTTTGTATAGGTTGCTATTTTTCATCTACCAAGTGAAATGATTTTACTGGGAGGTTACATAGATACAAAATGAAATTTGGCCATGCTCAGACTTTGTAAAGAGAAATATAATCCCGATGTCACTCCATACATGCAAAGGAAATTTAATTAACTACATAGTCTACTTGCAAGTCTTAACTCATTAATGCTCAAAGTTGTAGGACTTCTATTTGTGTGTTCTTGGTTTTTAGCGTATGGGGTCGAGTGAATAAAAAATAAGCAAATGTTTAAGATTTCTCTCACTTTTTAAGCAAATGCTTAATTTCGGGTGAATAAAAAAATAGCATTTGCTTTTGCTAGAAAGAATAAGCATTTGCTTATTTTTAGGAATTTTCTTAAGCATATGCTTAAACTTTTTTAAGTGAGGTAAAGGGCTTGCTAAAATATTTCTAAGTACTCTATTTTCATGATAATTGATCCTAAATATAAATATGGTAATTTATGGTGACACGAAAGGTTAAAGAATACGAGAAAAGTTTCAACAACCAACGCTTATAAAAATTTATATCGTTTCTCTGAAGAAATGTTAAGTACCTATATTTCAAATCTGTTACTCAGAAAATATCAAGAGAGACGTGGCGGGGTACTGTCTTCCAGACAGAAGATAGAAATATTTTTAAGGTACTTAAGTGATCCCTGATTTCAAATAGGAGTCAGGAAAGATAACCACATACAATGCACAACTGTATGTAAGACAGAAAAATTTGTGGCATCCAAAATCACTATAAAGGCAAATGACTGGATAAAATAACTATAACAAATTGAATAAAAATACACCCATGATTTGTGATATTATCGAATTCAGTTATAAAAGAAATAGTTTTAAAAAAATAATATTAACTTTTTTAAAATATTGCCCAATATATTTATGTTTTTAGTTTGGCATTCAACTATGTAAAACTTTAAATGTAAACAAAAACAAGTGAAGGAAGAGTTGCAAAGAGCTTTCTTCCGTAAAATTTAAGCATTTGCTTAAAACTGAGTAGCAAATGCTTATAAGCAAAAGCAAACTTTTATTCACTCAGTATGAAGCAAATGCTTGTAGCATTTGCTTATGCTTTTAGCAAATGCATTTGCTTTTACTGTTTGCTTTAAGCATTTGCTTAATTTTTATTCACTCGACCCATGAAGTAAAGGCATATTGGGCATTGTGTACACCCATCTGTCTGTCAAGGTATTATATCTTTGAAACTATCCAGACGTTTTAATGAAAGTTGGTGTATATGTTCTTTGTACAAAGTAAATAACAATTGGTTATAAATACATCACCTATCACCTAGTATAGCTTTTCAGGGATCAAAAGTTTCTTTCCATCATAACTCGTAGAATATAACTCCTATTAATAAGGTTTAAATAATAAACTTGTAGGAAATTTTAAAATGAGTATTTCTTAAAATATGATATTTTGTCATAGGAGTAGCTAAACGTAGCAAAAACGTTTGTCATAAATTTCATTTGGCGAAACCCCAGCTCATCAGTGTGAGCAAAGGATGCATCTGTGTAATTCAACAGGGAGTGCACCTTTCCAATTTTGTTTTTAATTGTTTTGGTGCATTATTTTCATGGAAATCTGGCCACTATACTCTTGATTCAATAAAAAAATTATAATTACAATTAAAATTTTTACTCTTTTAGCTTGAGCCAATCCTTTGCTGGGAGGTATATTTGCCTGAATTGCTGCACTAAATGGTGGTCACTGTACATAAAAAAATCTGATGTGGCCAACACATTACCTTCTCCATACCTGTAATATTTCTACAAATTCCAAATAGGTTAAATGATAATAAATATTTTAAGGAACTGCGAGAAAAATTTAAAGACAATACAAAGAACAGAAATAATCTAAATCTGCAGCCTTCTGATATTGGATATAGCCCCGAAACTCCAACAATTAATGTACTTACAGTTCACTAAAATCCATGTTGATGGACGGGGAAATTGTACACCACACTGGGCCGTGGCAACAGGAATGAGCAATATTAGCATGGCCGGCCATGCAGATATTGCTCATTCCTTTTAAAACAATGTTTCAAAGACTCATTTATTCAGCCAAAAGAAACATTAGTAGTGGACATCTGTGCCCAACTTTGTCACAAAATGCACCTTCAAATTTCACTTTTCGACACTCGCTTCGCTTAACCAGCACTTTACACCTGATGATGAGAAACAGTTAGGATTACCGTGGGTTCGGATTATAGAGGTTGCACTGTATTTTGTATTTTTTCAGAAATAAAATATTGCAACCTACCTAAATTTCCTGTGCCTAAAATATATATGTATAAGTCACTGTTAGGCTTTTAATGACATTAATAGTTAAAAATCAAAATTTGAATATAATTTTTATTGTGTAGAAAGAAAATTCTCCAAAAGATTATTGAGAATTTTACACAGACTACCTTTTTGGAGTCCAATTTTACTTTCAAGTTTAGCAATAATTCATTAACAAATGCCTTTTTTTAACGCATATAGCTAAAATCAGTTTTTAAATATCTGTAAACACATCTACAAGTTTAATCCTTTAATTTTTGATTGCTCATCAAACCTTAACTATGAAAGGAAAAATAGAAATAATATTTAGGGACAGAAAGTGTAAGGTTTCAGGGAGTCTTGGATTAAGATATCAGTCATTTTTGCTTTAAGAAATAACTATGTTGTTCACTCCTTTAATGCTAGTTCACTGGAATGGAGCAGTTGACTGGGAGGGTTCCACTCGATCCCCCTTTTGCACTCAATACCTTAGCAAATATTTCCTTACTCAGGATAATTTAAAACCAAAACTCTCAGCAAGGACTTGTTTCCACTTCTTGCACTTGATCTAAAATGGTAAAGATAGGCGACAGTATTATAATGCAAAATTGATATTGATATTTTTTAAATGTAAATTTCACTCTGCTGAGAACAACTTCTGGTGGGACAATTTTGGTTTCATCCACTGTATCTAACCTGGCATGCAAAAGTAAGTGAATTATACAGTGATGAAACAACATAACAAAAACAAGGGAAAAGAAACTGCTGTGTATACTTCTGGTTTATGGGTCCCAATGCTTGATAGCACTATCAATTGAATGACACTATCTTCAACATTTCATGTTGATTGGCATATTTATTGCAAAGTTATATGCAAATTAATGAGTTTACCATCTTTACAATCACCCTGTGTTTTGGAGGCTGACAGTGGTTTGTACAATAGAATAAATTGCCTTCTGAGAGTTAGTGGAAAATATCAGTCGACTCATGGTCTGAGCTTTACACTGCATCCAGAGTGGTATTGTTGCTTAAACAAGGGAATTTGGAAGGTTTGTTTTATTGGTGTTCCAATTCATGCAAAAATTGTTACATTCCTGCAGTAAAAACATCCAAATAATAAAAGCTGCATCATTAAAAATCTGATGTGGCCACCACATGACTTTCTCCATATCTGTAATATTTCTAAAAATTCCAAATAGGTTACATAATAATAAATATTTTAAGAAACTGAAAAAATTTTAGACTACAAAGAACAGAAATAAACTCAAACCATAGACTTCTGATATTGGATATAGCCACAAAGCGTTACTAAGACGTAACTAAGCATCAATTGTTAACAATAGTCGTTGGTAGGTGATGTGGTGGTGGCAGCTAAAAATATATCTTAAACAATGAATTATATGGAAAAATGTTTCAAACAAAGGTTGTAGAAAATTAAATTACCTACAACCTTTATTCCATTACATTTTACTTTCTCCATATACGAGTATAGAGAAAGTATTGTTTTTATGAAAAAAATCGAATTCGAGATTTCGACAGAAATACATGTTTTAAGGTCCCCTGAACACGTTTTGACTATTTTGTCGATGATGTCTGTCTGTATGTGATAGATTTTTGTGGGTGCTCTAACGCAAAAACTATTAATCAGGTCAACACAAAATTCTATATTTGACATTTTTATAAAAGTTAGAATAACTGATTAGTTTTTGGTAAAAATCGGTCCGACGGAAGTGGGTGTTTACTCTTGTCACTTATCAGTTATTTTGAAACATTTGCTTTAATATTTAATATATGTAAGAATATACTGGAATAAATGTTGTAGGAAATTTAATTTTCTACAACCTTTGTTTGATACATTTTTCTATATAATGCATTGTTTAATAGATATCTTATATTTTTAGCTGCCACCACCACGCCACCTACCAAAGACTATTGTTAACAATTGACGCTTAGTTACATCTTAGTAATGCTCCTTTTTCTTTTCTTAATTGTCAACCGGAAGTAAATATTAACAACGATCCCAGAGCCAACAACATGTAATTTGCCATAAAAATATGGAGAAAGTCGTGTTGCCCACATCAGTTTATTTACATTTATCAAATATTAAAGCAAGTATTTCAAAATAATGGATAAGTGACAAGAGTAAACACCCACTTCTGGTTGACTGATTTTCACCAAAAACTAATCATTTCTTGTGACTTTTATAAAAATGTTAAGCATAAAATTTCATGTTGACCTGATTAATAGTTTTTGAGTTAGAGCACCCACAAAAAAGCTATCACACACACAGACATCATCGAGAAAATGGTCAGAACATGTTCAGGGATCCTCAAAACATGTATTTCCGTTGAAATCTCAAAGTCGATTTTTTTCATGTAAACAATACTTTCCCCTATACTACATATGGAGAAAGTAAAAATATCAAGGAATTGAAATGAAGATAAGAAGCAGATCAGCTAAACATTTAGTTCTATTTGCTTATAGGAAAGCTAGAAAAGGGGAATATCTGGCAAGATGAAGAGAAAATAGCTGGCAAAATTATTAGTTTTTTAAAAATTAGTTGTTCATTTGAGATAAAATGGCATTGCTGAGGTATTTTGCATATTGATTTTTAATCAATATAATGTTACTTATATTTTTAGAAAATTGATAACTTCTTATGTAGGGAGTTTTCAATCCCTGTATCTCTGTGGTAATTCGGCTCCTGCTGTTGAAGAAAGTGTTATATCTGAAGGTTGCTCATCAGATTCACTAATGAAGTTGATTAGTATTAACTAAAAGGTCAAGGATATGTCATTTTTGAACGTTTTATCCAAAAAATACAAGCCACTTATCATTTGCTGTGAATGTACTCATCTAAAGATATTTTAGTCCTTGGTGGACATTATCTTGGATTGAAGTTCAGTGTAATCATAGTTTGTCAAATGTGTGACATTAAAGAAAATATGTATATGGACAGAGGATGATATTTCAAACAACATGGACATCAGTTGAATTAATATTTATTTATTTTGGCCAATCTCAATTGAAAGAAATCTTCATGGCTATGGAGATATCATTCAAGCTTACTAAAATCTACAAGAAGAACCGTGATAAGGTGAGTGATAGTTCAGAGATAACTACCATGCAGAAAATTGAGGCTGCTGCAATACCTGAAACAGCTGTTGAGAGAAGGGACATAGACATTGATGGAGAAAGCAAGAATACAAAATTATTTTTATTAAAGTGTTTTAATTTTAAATAAACAGATATATCTTGCAAGATATGTGAATAACTTTGTTCAAGAATAAGCACTTCAATATTTAAAAAATCTAATATGTCCAGCATATGATTTTCTCCATACAGTGTAATGAATCTATTATATTAAAAGGCTGTCTCTGTGTAGGAGCAGGGAGGGGCATAGGAGAGATCTGGGTAGGGATAGGGAGGGAGTATTTATGTAAATGGTTGGGAGGAGGTAGAGAGGGGGCAGGGAGAAATATTAAGAAAGAAGGCGGGTATTAAATATTACCTTCAGTTTAGTGTTTTGCCAGTTATTTTTGCTGATCATGTTTTAAAGAGAATGTCATGTGCTGCTACTTTAAAATCAATGAGTTTCTCACCATTCTCTTTTTTCTGTTATGGATCGTTTCTGTGTTTCCCGTTGAATTGTAATGGGCATTTGCTCTAGTATTTAGTCAGCAATGATATTCTTAAAGCAGGAATCTTTGGTTGTATTGTGGCCATCCCTGTGGAATTTGAAAGTCAAACAAATAATGTCACCTTTAATGAAGTTTTCAAAATATTTGACATTTATTTTAATATTTAGTGAACAATGCCCATTTTTTCAGCATCCTATTTAATTTTTTTCAGTGGTTATAAGCCTCCTGGGGATGGCTCCACTTAAAATAACCAAACGTTCCGTTTACTTTACCTCTTTGGGTGGTGTGGAAACAACTTCAATTATCTATTGTAATATTATGCTGTTTTATAGCTATACTGTTATTTTAATATGTTGCATAAATGTACTTTCTTTTTAAAATGTTAGTTTTATACTACATGCAGGTATAATAATATAGTAATGATAATAATGCACAATTTTTGCGCACCACAAGCATCGAGTATTAATGAAATATTAATGAGAAACCACTCTCAACATCAGGATCCTCAAGAATAATTATTGGTAATTACACTGGTGAATAATTTTTAAAAGCTTTGAATAATTGCCACAGTGAAAAATACTTTGAAACAATTTTGCAGTTGAAAGATTTTTGTTCTTTATTGTTTTTTCCTGTTTCAAAAGCACCAATTTAATGATAGCCAGATGCATGTTTAGTTGATAGCCAGATGCATTTTTAGTTGATAGCCAGACCTGTGTGGATGATTTTTACTGATTTCTTAAAATGCGTGCTATTTATAAGGACAAATATTTTTTCGAGCGTGAGCCTTGTGTACTCGCACCATTAGCAACACCATTAAGATGGCCCTGAATGATGTAATATCAATTATTTTTATCCAGCATGAAAGTAGGTTTATAGCAACCTGTTCCCCCTGGAATTGATATTTCTTGTACTGAAACAAGTGTCATTGTAATTTAGTTTGATATCTCTTACTGTAAAAAAAAAATTGTTTAGAGACTGATAAATATGGAAATTACTCCGGAATTAATAAAACTGATGTCCATAAATTAATTATCAACTTAAGTGCCAGTTACTGATAAGATTCAGTTAACTTCTTATTCAAAATAATGTTTCACTGAAACGTTATACTAAAAATCTACATTAGGTGATGCATGAAGGTATAAATATATACTATTCCAGTCGAAATAAATCTAATAAATGTTACGTGTCATTCTATCAAAATTATTCATATATAATATCACGTTCAATCGATGGAAAGGAGAATCTCAAATCCATTTATATTGAAACTGCGCAGGATTGCGTCAAAAATGGTGAGAAATCTCCAAGTATAAATGATCTTCAGATCATAATTCATTGCGCCGAAAATGTAATTTTTATCTAAAAGTTGCTGTAAGCAATAGATAAGATTTCTCAGACAATTAACGATAAAAATTTTCTAAGCGGTATCGCGGTATTCTCTCGTACTTCTTTTTATTTTTCATAGGTGGTGTTAGCGGAGGTAATTTAGTTTTGTTTTCAGGTTGGGTTGACGTTAATACTGTTTCGTAAGCATTGGGCTTATCATTCATCGTTCACTTGTAGATGTGTGGTATTTGAGATTAGTAGTAATATGTATATGAAAACGACGTTTTTTTAAGAAATATTTGTATGTGGTGATAATTTACATTGGGCCTATTTTAAACAAGTTGCTGTACCATCGTAAAATTTCTCTTGTGCCCTCCATGGAAATATTAATTTCCTGGCTTTTTGTATTTTGCACCCTCAACCCCCTGTGGCATACAACATATGCCACCGATCAAATAAAACAATCATTTAAAGATAAATCGAAGACTGAGCAGCTGAGGAGTGTTACTCTACCACCATGTCAATCCTGCAGAGTTCTTGTTGATTCCTTCAAAAAAGGAATGAAAGCAACTGAGCGGGGAAAGTACGAGGGTGGAGATACAGCTTGGGAAGAAGAACGACTTGGTAGTTATTTGGATAGTGAAATTCGTTTGGTTGAAATTCAAGAAAAACTTTGCACTGGCCTAGTGAAAGGTGAAAATCAATGTCACTTATTGGCTGACATGCATGAAGATTTAATAGAAAAGTGGTGGTTTGATAAGAAGAAAGTCGAGCCTGATATTTATAAATGGCTATGCATAGAAACGTTGCAAGTTTGCTGTCCAGTAAATCACTACGGACCTGAGTGCAAGCCGTGCCCTGGTTTTCCCAATCATGTTTGTAGTAAAAGTGGAATTTGTAAAGGAAATGGTACAAGAAAGGGGGATGGGAAATGTGTATGTTCCCCAGGGTATGGCGGAGAAATTTGTGATCAGTGCGCATCCAATTATTATGAATCTTACAGAGACGATGAGAAACTTCTTTGCTCTCCCTGTCATCCTTCATGTCAAAGTGACTGTACGAAAGCCGGGCCTAAAGGATGTATTTCCTGTAAAGAGGAAGGTTGGATAATGGATCCAGACCGTGGCTGTGTCGATGTAAATGAATGTCTACTGAAGGATCCAGTTTGCAAGAGGAATGAATTTTGTGTTAACAATGAAGGATCTTACTCCTGTCTTGAGTGTGATAAAGCATGTGATGGTTGCGATGGTGATGGACCTGATATGTGCAGCAAGTGTGCAACAGGTTATACCAAAAACGGCAACTTGTGTGTGGACAAAGTAGAATGGTATGCCAAGATTTATCCCAATTTAACTCGCTATCTTACATATCTAGGTCTATGCATTACAACTTGCATTATTTTCCCAAAGAATATTGTTGTGGCAAGCTTGATTGGATTATCTGTAGCGGTGTATATTTCATTATCAGAATACATGCTGGGTTCTAGTAATGACGATATTTTAAATGGACTTGATCTAAAAGGATTGTTCGGTTCATCATGAGGTACCTTGCGACTTCATTTTGTTTCTGGTATCCAATTTCTTGTATAAATTACATTCTGTCCTTGTAGTTCGCAGTTTTTTGACATTGCCCATACGATGCACAATTTAATGACTATAATAATGAAAATATGGCTACACAAGTTCGTCTCACCTTAAAAAGGACCTATGTATTTTTTTTGTTTTTATATATGACAAAGTGGTGTATCTTTCAAAACTAATAAAATATTACCTTAGATTATGAGTATATGCACAACCTGGTAAAATCGCTACCATTCAGAAGGGAGAAATCTTTTTTAATTGTAATTGTTTGTAGTAATTTGGTTATCTGTAATTTCTGAGATAGTAAATGTGAAGGTTTCAACGGAATTTGTTTTTGGTAAGTTAGTCTTAAGCTGCCATTAAACATGTTATATTGTATGACTGATGCTTCATTTTTGTAAATTTGTTTTCGAAATGGGTCTGGATCAAAGGGGTGACAAGACTCAAGGACCATCAATAACCTAAGGGCAACCAGTACGGTAGGGCCAAAATATACTTCCATGGCTAATATGGCCGGATGGAGAAGGATGAAATGTCAGAGATTGGTGATTAGAGGTCACCACTGATGAGAGAATAACAAACTCAACACGACCTGAAATATTTCACTGAAATTTGAGTCAATAAAAAAAGTTCAAAACTTGATTTTTCCATTTAAATATTTACATCTTATGTGTCTTGTGGTTTCCTCTAGATTTACTTTAAACCAGAGCTGCAAACCACTACAAATTTTGGAGTGTTTCAGTTCAAATTTTTTAGAAGTTCAGTTCAATGATGAAATTTTGATGGTTCTGTTCATGGTTTGGTTTGAGCAAAATTGAAATTTTTACTTTCTCCATGCACAGTCTCAAGAAATGCTGTTTTCATTAAGAGATACTAAAAATTAAAATGATACACAATGGAATTAATATATCACTGTTAAACAAAAAGTATTATGCCTCTGCTCTCGATCAAAAGAGTTCGCAGCCACTTTCTTGGACATGGTAGAATGACCCTTTTACCTAGTATCAAATAATCTTTGAATATGTGGTCAGCTTCAACACTGGAAGTGCTCTCCTTCACCATTAACACTCCTCATGAATAATAACAGTAAGTGGGAGGGAAGGGAAAAGTATGCCAGGGGTCATTATTTTTGTAGAATTAGGGTTTTGCAAACTTTGGTGCATGGGTGGTTTTTCCAACTCTTTTGGAAATGCATGTTTCTTCATGTTTGGTGAATCAAGCTTGAACCGAACCACTTTTGCAAAATAAATCTGGTTGTTTGTGGTTCAGTAAAAAATTAATCTTTGGTTTTGGTTCACTTCACGGTTCTGCAAAATGATTGCAGTTGGGTTCAATGGTTGGTTGTTTTGCAGCTCTGCTTTAAACCATGAAAAACTTAGAAACGGTATTGTATAAATATAATTTTAAATATACTATTTTGGTTGCCATCTCTTCAGTTGTTGGCCTTTCATATGGGTCCATTTCGAAATATATGTAATTAATTTTGTTATTGTATATCTCTAATAAATATTTTTGCATATGTAGTTTAACTTGAGAATCTAAAAGTAAGAAATTGGTCACAATTTGCCTTGCGATATAATCTGTATACCATATAATCTACCACATGCCTATCTTGAGTTTCTCCTTACCTGTAATACTATTTACTACACCAGATTGATTAAAATTTTAAAACTTTATGGCTAAATAAATATTTCAAGTTAATGCAGCAGTATCCTTAATGTTTAGGTTGCATAGCTATAAATGACTATAATTGTTAATTTGTCTAACTTGATATTTGATGTACGTATGTTAACAAGTTATTTCCTCTAGTTCAGTGTTATTCCAAGTACTAACTCCAACATAGCACTGAGAGCACAATAATGTGGTTCTTAAGTAGGGTTGCCACTATCATCTGAACCAATAACTGAACATGCAAATGTAGTGAGATTTTTGATGTACCACATTTTAAGGCAATCAGGATAACAGACACATGAGTTGATGCATTGCAAATAGCAAAAAACTATCTAACAGTGAAAGTCCAGAATTTCTGGACCCTTGCAAAATTGATCAGGGAGAATGGGTGAGATATTGAGTGGAAGAGAAGGAAATACCACAACGAGCGCATTAGTGTTGTATTGTATCTTCAGCTATGCATAGTGCTAGGATATATCACACTATAAAATTAGTGTATGAAAAGTAAACGAGGTGCATTATCTGAAATATATGAAAGCATAAATAAATAGACTTTGTTTCAAGTTAAATAACACATTGTGAGCAGATCATAATAGTAGAAAAAATTAATTTTTCCCCACCTAGCTGTTCAGTTGAGTGCTGTACAGGTGGCATCCCTATCTTTAAAGCATGCAACAATAGCATATTAGTAGCATGAGAAATTATATCAGATTTCCTTCTCGCATCAGTTTGTTATATGTTATCCCAAGTTTATGATAACTTGAGTCATTTGATACTCTTCTTTTATTGAATAATGCATCACTGGTATTGAAGTTATTCTTCCGCATAGTGGTAAGACAATAAGTCTAAAAAACACAGCTTTAGTGATAGCACATTTTCACAAACCAAAGCATTTTTATTAACCGAAACAAGTTGGAAAATACTATTTCCTTCATCTTCATTCATACTCTTCTATTGTAATGAGTAATTTCAGTAAGAGTATTGATGGTGTATTTTATTCTGCTAGTCACAATTTTAAAGCATATTTTGAGTTCCAAGAAACTTGCTAACATTTTTCAATGGCCTGTTTTAATGGAGGATTTTCATTTTTACATGTTCAATAACATGATAATTTGCATTTCTATTATACTTGCGAGAGATACCAAGTGTATTTGCATGTATGTCTAAAAGTGTTGTGTGTACATGTATTTATGCTCTGAAGCGAATATGTATTTACAGGTTGAAAATCCATTATATCCTCCTGACTGATATTAATAACTGATGTATGTGCCAAATCATTTTTGTTTTAATATTGTTAGAATTGGATAAATGATTTTACATTGTATCAGAAAAGGAAGTAAAGGTCTCCTGGTTCTTATTGTTCTCTAGTGATATTTTCATCATGCAACATGTTTTTGTTTACTGGTACCCATTCTTTGAGATAAATGCATTTAACTTTTTACTCTCAGGATCCATCACAGGAGTGGGATCAGCTATCACCACATGCTGTTTTTTGATGATGAAATGCGAAACATTAGAGATGTATCTCAAAAGGGTGTTACCTGCATCTTAGTAGATAATGGTGTTACTAAAAATTGTATTGAAAATGGTCTTGATGAGTATCGTAAGAGAGGACAATCACTATAGAAAGAATTGTTTCTTTCCATAGCACAAGTGAAAAACTTGGTCTAATGAGAAATTATAAGTGTAACTGTAAACATTGATAAGCAAGTTTTTATTAGAATTTTAAGGAAACATTTAGTTGATTCATGTGTTATTTCTTGAATTTAATAATAAGTCATTGACCACTATGGTGATTTCCTGTTATCTCAAATTTTGCTAGTATTCTGTTCACAGATTTGCTTATTTGTACAAAAATTATTGAAGCAATTTTTAATGTCAGCATAAGTTTAATTTCATTAACTTGCCCTTGTTAACCACAGTGCTCACTGCTCAATCACTAAACCACACGAAAAAATACTTAACAAGAGTAAAGATGCTATGATGCTCGACTTTCCATATACAGTTTGTCTCCCTCTTTGTTCGCACATGTAATTAATTGTAATTTCCAGTCTTTTTGTATTTGGGTGCTATGCTGTGATTAAAATATGGCTCCAAAATGCAAAGGAAGTGAATGTGAGGAGAGCAAGAAGTTCATTCCCCTAACCCCATTTTCTCCTAAGCTTTTAGTGTCTATATTCACACCTCTTTGCAAGAAAATAACCAATGCGAACATGAAGTGTAGAAAATAAACCACTTTTCAAAGTAGGAACTACAGAATTTTATATGTCGACTCAGTTTTGACATAGCATGTCATCATCAGGCTGAGAAAAGTGCACAAGATTTAAAAAATCAGCCCCAAGGGAGGCTGGGGTGGATGAGAAGGTTATTGGAAGGGTCCCATTAAAAAAGGCAAGGAGATGGATGAGAAGAGAAAGGGGGTTTCATGGGCAGAAGGGGAAGGCAATTGCAGGAAAAAGGGAGAGGTTTGTTAGATATCCAAGTGGTGGCTATGAATAAGTTGTCTATTTTCTACACATGTTAAT
This sequence comes from Tanypteryx hageni, assembly GCA_028673005.1. NCBI lineage: Eukaryota > Metazoa > Arthropoda > Insecta > Odonata > Petaluridae > Tanypteryx > Tanypteryx hageni. The sequence continues at coordinate 125,838,965 of CM054113.1, read as the reverse complement.
TATGAATTCCCACCAAGTATTAACTTAACACAGGGATTACTGTATTAAAAGTGTTGGTCAGAATAATCGTGCTTTCCATGACCAACTGATATTACTGTTTCTAAAACTGATTTTTTTGTATTTTATCATGTGAATTACAATGCAGTATTAAATATTTTATTGTTTCATTTTTGTACAAATTCTGATACAGATCAGGTATGACATACACCGTACAGCAATCTATACTTTCAGCATAATATCTTATGCACGTGGGATTACAAAAATTGTTTTGTAGCAATCCCTGAATATTATATGCATTTTGCAAGTAAAAATCCTTCAAAATATAGTTATTTCCTTGTATACTGTAGCTAAATGACCTGCTATGATATTCTTTGAAATGCAGACATTTTTCTAACAGCACATCTATTTTTTTATAATTCAGGACAAACACAAATGTGCACACAAAGTAGAGCTTCAATTGAATCCATTCATAGAAGTATTACTTAAAAGGGATTAATATTCAAGGGCTTTGTTCCATTAAGATTTCTTCAACGTTCAATATTCTTTATGCAAGTTAATTTGGTTCATTCCTAGATTGAGTTATAAAATATGATGCTTTAATTAAACTCTTCAGTCTTCAGAATTAGCTGTATAATGGAGTTTATTAATTTTAATAAAATCATGTGCATGAATTACACTTTTAAAGTCTTTCAAAATTATAATTGATTGCACACGACTTATTTTTATACTTTTCAAATGTTGGAAGACATTCAAGTACATAGGAACATTTTTAATTTAGGAAAATACTATCCCCATGTAGAGGGATGAGCATATGCCCTTCTGTCAATTACAATCCTAAAAATCTGGTGACAAACTGAAAATAAACTCATTAGGCACCAAATTTTATAATTTCATAAAAATTCGTAGAGATCATTCAGTAATTCAAATATTTTTAAAATACCAAAATATTTGTTATAAACTATTAACATTACATTTTAGAAGCAAATAGAAGCATGACATTGGTAATTTTAAAATACAAAATTTTTCTCCATCACAAACTCATTAAATAAAATTATCCAAAAATATTAACATTTCTTACCCAACTTCTTCTACAACAATATTATTCCAAAATTCAACCTCCAAGCAAAATCCAGCAAAAATTGTTACATATTTGTTGATATATTTTTTCCGAGTAAAAAGTTCAAAGTGGTATTTGTAAATTCTAAATATCAAAATACTTGAGGTCAGACAAAAAGATTGATAAGCTCACTATAATTACCAGGAAATGTCAAATCATGAAATGAAAAACTCTTACCTTGGAACTAAGCAATTGGGAAAATTTTTTAATTTTGTAAGATCACTGCAGATATAATTTTTCAATTTCTACTCTTATTGCATTAAATACTTTTTCTGTCTATGACTTGTACTTCAAATACGAAAACTCAACATAGTGGTTCTCTCACTTAATGTAATAAAGTTAGGTACGTTTGAATGACTCTCTTAAGGTGATGTACACTCTTTCATCGGACCTCTTCTGCTCTTGCGTTCATTGTAGTGCATACTAAGTCTTGAACATTTGCATATTCTGCATCAGATGAAAATGCTTCAGAAAGGGCAGAAAATGAAGGTCGCTCACAGGAATTGTAGGCCCAACATTTGTTTATCAATTCCCATACTGCTTCAGGACATCGAGCTGGCTTGGGTAATCTTTCTCCATTCTCTATCAACTGGATAACCTATATAATACAAAATGCAATGATCTCCTCATTAGTTCCTTGAATGTTGGCACTGTGTTAGTTTCCATAGGTATCAATCACATTTGGTGGTGCTGAAAGCAGTGCCCGCCAAATTATTAAGTTGTACTCTTTATTCTCAACTCAACTGGATTTCATTAAATATATTATTAAAATTTAATCACACTCAAATGCAATTCATGTATTTTGTTACATTAAAATCAACCATTACTGAGGAAATTTAAGTGAACTAAGGAGAATTATTTAGATTTTATAAATTTACTAACATCATTGCTCATCAAAAGTATGACAAAATGCTTGCTGATTAAAGGTTTGGTAATTATGTTTCTAAAATTTTACTCCAGCTTTAGCAGATATAATCACATGAGTGTTCCCCTTCCACAGAATTCATCTAATATTCTTCAATGAAATGTAAATATTATATACAATGACAGTTTTACAGGAAAGATCTTTCAAATGTATGTGACAGGGAAACCATCTCAGTTCTGATATTTTTTTAGACAGGAAACCCTCTCGGGACAAGGCTCGGACATGTTTTGAAGACTAAATGCAAGGACAGAGTTACATAATGGGGCATAGAAAGTGGTGTAATGCAGCCATACCCATTTTCTTATGTAACTTTCAATCTATTAAAGTAAAATAAAACAAAATATTTTTGCTGATATAGCATATCTACTTACATGTAAATTACAAGGTGATCTCAAAGATAAGTGAACTAGGGAATACCAAAAGAAGAAACATATCATGATTAGGCCTAAAGCATTCCGGAAAACTAATAATTACCATAAACTATATAAATATTTGTAAACATCATTTATAATAATCAAGTACTTCGGCGAATTATCTAGCTCCAAACAGCAATAAATTTTATTTTATTTTCCATTTATTCCACTCTAATTACAACTTCTGGTGTGATTGATAGCTGTTATTTATTAGGTAAGCCAAAAATCAATCTAGTTAATTACAGTGGAAACTGATTAACAAAAACTGGGGGGAATGGCACAAACATTTTGTGTTAAAAAATTTTATGCTATTTTTTTATTTTTAAAATATGAAAGTATGCACATAGACAAATCTATGATATGTGTCAATGATGGGAAATCTGCACAATGATTAATGACACCAATAAATTGTAATCGATTTATTTAGCATATAATTCTTTATGATAGTATTAGTCTAATTTTACTGAAAAAATTAATAAATTCATTTAACATTGAAATAGACAATTCTTTAAACTAGTATTAGTCTCTACTTTTTCATAAAGAAGTCCATTTTTTATTTAAAAAATAATTGGGTTCTGTAAGAGGAAATGGCAGTTGAAACAAGTAAGATACTCTTGCAAAAGCAGGTTTTCTTAGAATTTTTCAGGATTCTGGATTAACTCCTATGAGGAGGCGATAACCCGCACCATTGGAATGTAGAACATAATCAGAATTTTCCCATTCATGAAAACTTCACTCTGCTAGCTTCAGTAGTTTGAATACATCATCACTTCAAAATTTTGAATTTTCTGAATTTAAAGTCATCTAGCAGAAACTCTACAAACCACTATGAATGTTCAATCATTGGAAAATTAATGAATTTATATGAGCTATTCAAAAAGAATTTTCCAAATATATTTTAAAACAAAAAAGTTAAATTTGAAGCCACCTAACAGAAAATCTATGAACTATATGGAAAACCCAACCAGTAAAAATTTATAGAATGATAAGAGTTATCAAATCCAAAAAGAATTTCCCTTATAGTTTCAGTAGTTTTGCTACAATACCATTTGAAAGCTTTGAATTTTCCAAATTTGAAGCCATCTAGCAGAAAATCTATGAACTACAATGAAAACTTAATGGATTTATAGGAGCTATGTAATTCAAAATATCTCCTAAAACAAAAAAGTTGTCATCCACAGATGGACAGACAAAGTGATCACATAAGCATATTTTTCTTTTAAGAAAAACTGCTACAAAGAATGGAGTGGGTGGGGTAAACCTTTCTCTCAAATGCCATTTTGTCTTATCTGAAGGATTCTGCATTGAAGTATGTTCTTTGAACCAAAAATAATTCTCGTGTTAAACAATATTTTTGTGTTATCTGTTTCTCTTAAAACATAAATATACTCTGAAAAATATAAGTGAGGAAACAGATCCAATGCACATCTCACATTAACCAAAATTTCACCATGTTCATGCTGAGTGGATTTCACCATATTTAAGTTCCTTCATAAATTAATAAGCAGCAGTAATAAAAAGTATTAGCAGTAATAAAGTGAATATTCTCGGTTAAAACTTTTTGCATTGACTAAGGTTAGGTTAAACTACAATTAGAAAGTCAAAGGATGGAACATTTTTCATAATCTCAAACCCTGAAATAACTTCTTCAGGACTTGTTTTACTTATGTGCAAATTTTCCAGCCCATTTGTAAGTTTATTTTATGATGCAAATGTTATTTTAAGTTTGCAGAATCTGAATATGTAATAAAGTAATAACTTATTTCATAAAAATCATTTTCATTTGGGTGGATATGGCACATTACTTTTTTACATGATAAATTCTTACAGTATTTAACGGGAATTATACTAAATTGTTGCCTTTCAAAATTCGGTTTATCCTTGTTCTTAAATTATCCATAACAACACAAGTTCAATTTAGCATGGATAATCTGGGTTTTACTATAATTTCAAACTTTGCTGACCAATCCTTTGGAGCACAAATATAAAATGTAAAAGAAAATCACAGTGAAAGTGGTTAAAGCAAGGGGTGCCTCTAGCTGCTAATTTTATTCTGAAAAAATCGGATGTGGCCACCGCATGACTTTCTCCATACCTGTAATTTCTAAAAATTCCAAATAGGTTAAATGATAATAAATATTTGAAGGAACTGTGAGAACAATTCAAAGGACCTTACAAAGAACAGAAAAATAAACTCAAACTGTAGCCTTCTGATATTGAATATAGACCGAAGCTCCAACAATTAAGAAAATAAAAAGGAACGTAAAATGTTTACAATAGTTGCTGGTAGGTGGTGTGGTGGTGGCAGCTAAATAATTTAGTTATTAAAATATCTCTTCAACAATGCATTATATGGGAAAATGTTTCGAAGAAACATTGTAGAAAATTAAACTTCCTACAACTTTTATTCCAGTATGTTTTTACATTTATCAAATATTAAAGCAAATATTTCAAAAAACGAAGTGACAAGAGTAAACACCCACTTCCGGTTGACCAATGTTTACCAAAAACTAATCAGTACGTCTTCCTTTAACAGAAATGTCAAATATAAAATTTCATTTTGATCTGATTAATAGTTTTTGAGTTAGAGCACCCACAAAATCCTGGTCACAGATACACACCCACAAATATCAAGAAAATAGTCAAAACATGTTCAAGGGACCTTTAAACATATATTTCCATTGAAATCTCGAATTTGATTTTTTTCATGAAAACAATACTTTATTGACACTTCATATATGGAGAAAGTAAAATTTATTTCCTATGACTTTGGTGAAGATAAAGAATTAATTTTTAATATTATGAAACAATTAGAACATTTAAAATCTAAATTAAAACATTTATTTATAACAAATAGTAAACTATTATTTGCCAACTTTTCTTTATTTTGACTGGTGAATTTTGCACAATTATTTAATATTCATGAGGCTTGCAAAGTAACTGTCACTGAAGTTCATCATGTAGGGATTTATAATTCTGAAATTTAAAAGATATTCAAAATTGTGCATTATGCAGTTATCATGCATGGCAAAAATAAAAAAAGATCCAAATGAGTGAAAATTAAGACACAATGAGACTATAAATTAAACAATCCATAATTATTTTGATGATGGTGTTTAAAAACTAATACAAAATTTGATTTTGATTACCTGTACTCCTCTTAGCTCTCCATACGGCTGTTTTCCATAAGAGAACATTTCCCAAAGGGTTACTCCAAAACTCCACACATCACTTGCATGAGAAAATGTTCCAAAGTTGAAAGATTCAGGAGCATACCTAAAAACAGTTTCATGCATCAACACAAACAATTTTTTCTAAAATACTCATAATTTTACAATTAGGGTTACTGCAAATACTTGTGCATAGGACGCATTTTTTTACCTAAATCTTTGGGCTCAAAAATTATGTACATCCTATACAAGTGTGAAAATATAGAGAAAACAAGGTGGTTGGTAGCTCTGAAGCCACAACTGATGTTGAGATGCCTAAATGTGGCTTTTTGATTGGCTAAGGAACTCGGGGGGCCTATATTTACTGAGAATCCACACATGGAGCACAGCTTGAAGTTAAAGAGATACACTGAGGGTGTGTTGGCTCAATACAGGGATGTATACAAAGACTTCCACAGTAAAGCCAAACAACTGCCATCAGTTTTTCACAGATTTATCATCCCTAACTCCATTCAATGGTCAGCAAGCAGCAGTGGACATGATCTCCCAGCCTTTTATCATTACAGGTTAATAGCAATTTTATATTTCATTAAAAATGTTTAATGAATAATATTCAATGTATCACTTTTGTTAAATCTAAACACTTGTTTAACGAAAGAGGAAAGATGCACGCATCATGCATGCATACATAAAAGGCAGAGGTGTTCTTTACCATTTATGCAAGTGATGCCAAGGAAATATTGAATTTTGATTCACTGATTTATTTCATAATCAGTTGTAATTAATAAAACAATCGACAATTATTTAAAATTTGTCTCACTCTAATAGTAGTAATATAAGCTTTATGTTCACATTCATTCCTTTGTCATAAATTACCCATTCTTTTCACTTGCAAACGCTGTGCATACATAAAGAAAAGGGGCGTATTTACTTTCATTTCTTCATCGCAGATAATCCATTTCCATTCATTTACCAAATGTTTCGTGCGCACAAAAGAAAATTCAATGAACTAGTTATTTATGCCAGACATTGTTTACTTCAGTTACTACAAAGATTGTTTTCGCTGACAATTAAAAAACAGGAAAATCTTTGTCTCAAGTGAATTACAACATTCTCATTTAATTTTCTTAAAATTGGCTACTCCTTCGATAAAATGTATTGAATAAAACATATGCTATTTCACTATCTACAATTCTGTATGAAGACTTTTTTGTTTCTAAGTGATATTTTACGAGATATAAAAAGTTCATTTATTGCCACCAGTAAAGTGGCACTCCCAATTAGGTTATGTGAAACATTTATATCATTTTCTTATTTTCATTGCCCTTAAGTCCTAAATACCAAATTTCATGAACATCTGTCCAATAGTTTTGCAGATGAAATATACAGATGGACAGACACAACCTACCTATACTTTTTGTAAAGAAAACTTAAAAACCCATTCAATATGCTCTTTAATGGTAATTATCGTAAGTTTTATTTCATTTCCATTGGAAATCATTTATTCTGATGTCCTGTAAAATGCACATTATATGGTAATCTAGTGAACCCAGAACCTAATATCCTATTACCCAATGGCTGTTAAGATCTCTTTACATCCGTGGTCTTTCAGAGCAATTATTAAATGTGCAGCGAGTGCCATACAATTGAAACGAGAAGAATATTAAAACACATTAATTATAACTTTTCCCTCATTTTATTATGATGGAGTAAGAAAATCGAGATTCAACAAAATGAAATATTACTTAATGAAAAAATGTCAAACTAATGAAAACAAATATAGGTAATTTTAAATAATAACATGAAAAGGAATATGACAATAAATTTCATGAATCTTAATCTATAATGTTTGATGAGATTATAATAGTTGAAAAGTGAATAAAACTACATACAGTAAAATTCGGTTATAACACGCCTCATTTAACCACAGTTTCGGATATACCGCGGGTTGCACCATGTCCCCCAAAATGATTCCATTTATTTTCTTCGTTAGTAGTTACATAGTAACTTTGTAGCCAATTTTAACTCGATGCGCCTACCGACGGCGCTACTGCAAGCGATCGTATCTACGGGGGTCGTTGGTGACTCATGATTACACACGTATTTTTCTTCGATTTTAGGGCTATAACGATGTCTACCAAAAGGAAAACTTACACAATTAAAGAAAAGTTGAGCATAATCGACACGGTAAAACGCGGTGATCCAAAAGCAACTTATTCCGGGAGTTTGGCGTTCCCGAAGGAACAATTCGTGGTTGGATGAAAGAAAAAGTCAAATTACGATCATCCGTTGATCAAGTGTATGACAAAATAGGTCTCGATAGAAAAAAAGCCAGATTAAGTGATGCAAGTATTGTGGATGAATGTTTGTTTACGTGGTTTGCTCAGAAGCACAGTGAAGGTGTTCCATTATCTGGGCCACTTTTACAAGCACAGGCAGTTAAATTTAATAAGCAAATTGGCGGCGCAGATGATTTTGTTGCTTCTATTGACTGGTTATCGAGGTGGAAAATTCGTCACGGGATAGCGCAAGTCAGCATAGGAGAATCTCGTTCCAATGACAGTGAAGCAGCAAGCGAGTTCTGTGGAACTTTACGCAAGATGATCGATGAGGGTGAGTACACTGAAGAGCAATTGTATAATTGTGATGAAACTGCACTAGACTACAGAAAGCTTCCAACAAAGTCGCTCGATATTAAGAAGACGGCAAATAAACCCGGTATGAAAAAGAGCAAAGGAAGGGTGACTTTATTACTCTGCACTAACAAATCAGGAAGTCAAATTAAAACCATTCTGTATTGGTAAAAACCAAAGTACTCGGTGTTTCAAGCACGTTCATTTGACATCTCTACCAGTCATTTATAAAAACAGTAAGAATGGCTGGATGACTCGCGTTGTTTTCATATCATGGTTCAATGAAGATTTTGTACCATCGGTAAAGAGTCGCTTACAGTCAAAAAAATTGGAAGAAAAAGCACTACTCCTGCTGGATAACTGTTCTGCACATCCTTCTTCCGAGTTTTTGAAATTGAGAGATGGTAAAATTGTAGCTATTTTTATACCAAAAAATACCACTGCCCTTATCCAGCCCTTGGATCAAGGGATTATCAGAGCTTTTAAAGCCTACTACCGGAGGGAATTGCTCACTGCTGTCATAAACGCAGAACTAGTACAAAAATTCCTGAAAACAGTCACTCTGAAGAATATGGCCTACAATGTCGGATTGACATGGAAGAACATAAGTTCTTCTACAATTCAAAATTGCTTGTCGAAGTGCGTAGCTGCAGTGGACGATAGCATAGAAGATGAAGACGAGTTTTTGGGTTTTACGGAAGAAGACGAGCATGAAGTTTCAAATGTTTTTGCTGATTGTACTCTACAAGTAAATGATCTCGATGCCTGGGTGCGTGAAGATGATGAAACTCCTGTAGCTGCCCATAAGAAAGATGAAGAAATTGTGGCTGCAGTCCAGAGTCGAGGAAGAACAGTTTTTTTATCAGAAGATGAGAGCGATAGTGAAGAAGTAGAAGACGAATGCGAGCTTGAAATGCCTAAAATAGGAAAAGTATTGGAGAACATCAGTGAAGTGATGGATTGGTTAGAGAGACAGAGCTATTGCGATCATCTCCATCTTTTACATTTGCAAAACATTAAGACGTATGTGACAAAGAAACGCCATCAGCTGTTCCGCCAAAAGAAAATATCGGAGTATTTTAATAACTCCCGTTAAAGTAGGGCATGCACGTGGATCATTAAACATCACTTACTTTTGTATTTTGAAAATAAATTTGTTATAAAATTTAGTTTTACAGGTTTTTAATTATTCCCCACAAAGCTTCCTGTAATAACGCGGGTTGCCGATAACGCGGGTGTAAACTTCGTCTCCCGAGACCCGCATTATAACCGAATTTTACTGTATTATAGAATCATTCTAAAGAGCCATTGCTGAATGGGTTTGGTCATTCTCTGTGTTAAGGTGGGGAAACAAAGTTAAAAATTGTGGAAATAGTAAAACTACTTAGTATGAGTCAAATATGCAAAGGTGGTCTGCCCACTGCCAAGTAAATCGAATTTGTACAAAGGAACCGATAAATTCAACTCCCTTCTTCTAAATAAAAATATGGTTTTTTAAATAAATATTAAAATGTTATATTTTTCATTATGGTTAAAGATACTCATTCGAGTAATTACCCAGTAAACTAATTTTCCCAAAAGAGCTGAAACAAAAGATATTTTAATTGATAATGGCTACAACTAACAACAACCTCAGCCAAAAGACAAAAAAATAATGGTAGGAGATTATACCATGAAAGTGAACTATATGATTAAAATGGAAGTAATTATTGTCAGTTAGTGCGCATCACACTTAGCTTCTTTAATATTGATTTTTTATTGTCGTAATCTTACTATGAAATTACAATTATCCTGAATTGTATGTCTTCTTGTAACAGCTTATTTCCAAGACCACTAATGCAGGTCTGGATCATACTCCGGTTGCATTCCTAAAGCTTTTCAATATGGACTTTTGCATCAAGTAAGTTGGATGTTCCAGGATTGGCGAGTCAATCTGTGCCTGGCGAACTTTGGCTTAATTATAAGCTTTGATTTAAGAAATTAAATGCATGAATAGGGAAATGAGTCACAGAATGTGAAAGCACAAACAATAAAAAACCATGAATAACCAAGTTTACTATTACACTTTTCCCGATCATTTACTGTAGCAAGCAATAGATAAAAGTGTGTTCAGTGAGAAAGTGGTAATTTGCAGCACAGATAGGGCTGTTTGGACCAAAGAAGTAAATTTCTTTATTTTTTCTGGCTAATCAGCCTCTTGGACTATTAAGGCTGGTTCACACTGAAGAGACAGTCGTGGTTCAGAAATTTTAAACCAAATATAAAAATCCTATTTTCAATGTGGTTTCTATGGAGAAGGTCCAAATGCATTCACACTTGCAGGGGAGGATGCAATCCATCCTCGACATGAACCCCTTAGGTCTCTCGAGGAGGCAACTTTTGTCCCAAACCCATTCGACTCCTAGCCTCTTTGGTTACTAACGGCAATCCTCGGTGACAGCTAAACTGAGCTTGAATCTTTCTGCTAGTTAGGGGCATCCATAAACTATGTCACGCTGTATTTGGGGGCCAGAATGCGACCGTGCTGCAACGGAGGCCTAACCTACAAGTGTGAATGGTCTCCACAAAAATAGTCCTGCCCCTAATAGCGCCCTCACCACAACCATCCTTCCAGTGTGAACCAGCCTTTATAGTCATACCTCCATACACCCACAGAAGAGAGAAGAGAAACCCAGTGCCATCAATAACCTACTCTTTATGAAGAGCACCAAGGGGGCCAACTGCTTAACATCCCTTCCAGTCCAAAGAAGTAAATTAAGGTATTTTCTACACATTCATTTTTCTAAGAAGAATATTTTGAATTCACATTGTCTTCTACTTGGGTAGAAACAGTAATATTTTAGAACTTTACATAAACTACATTGCAAATATTTCTTTTCGTCTAATAGGACGGCTGTTCCAATAGACATATACAGGAACCCTGTTAACATTAATCGCCAAATAAAACCGACTTTGCACATGGTGATATCAAAGCACAGGGTTCCTCCAAATCGCAGGGCCCGAGGTAGTCACCCCAATTCGCCCTATCCTAGGGATGGTCCTGCCAATCAGTGTACATATTCAACAATCTAGTAAAGTCTACAAAGTTTAAATAATATACTATAACATTAAATGTGACTAATTATATATTACTTTAAAGTTCACTTACCATTTTATTGGCCAGCGTCCACCTTGGGTGGCACGATAGTAATCCCTACCTCTTCCTAGTGCTCTTGACAAGCCAAAATCTGATATTTTAGCATGTACTTTTGATGCTAGTAGAATATTCCTTGCAGCCAAATCTCTGTGAACAAAACCCTTGTTTTCCAAGTAGCTCATACCTGAAAATTGCAGTTAACCAGTAATGTAATCTAAGTAACATCTGTTTTATGATATCAAAGGTGGCAAGTATATGGCAAGGAACAAAAAATAGAATTTTGTCTCTTACATTCTATATCAGTGATGGCCAACTGGCGATCCACATAAGCATTTTATCTGGTCCCAGTTTTTTTATAAACTTATTTTTTAATAAAATTATTTTTATCAAGTTAACAAAGTAAAATTGTGTGCAGTATTGTCTTCATTAAATCTTTGTCAAAAGGATACACAGCATTCATCTTATTTACTATAGGGTGTATATTCAAGGAATTGTATTAAAATTATATTGTAAAATTTCTGAGCATACTTTATATACTGTATCTGCCTGAATACAATACAATGTTTTTTGTCAAAATCTATCATGAAAAAATCACCCCTCGGCTTAAATGCGAGTCAGAGAAAATATTTGGGGTTAGGTCTCATAGTCACCCATAGATGGCAGCACGTGTCATTGCCATCGCGTTCAAATGAGAGTACTATATTTTTTGTCGAGTAAATATTTGACCTATGATAAATAGATAATGAATCTATAGTAAAAGGGTTCAAAAATGCTGCATTTCAAATGATATTGATGGAAGCGAGGATGACGTTCTTTGGGACAATGATTCCAGTGACCAATCTTTTAGTGGGGAAGAAGAAAGTGAAAGAACATATGCACAGTACCTGTTTCAGTAAATCAATTTTCATTTTTCATTTATGTTTAAGAATATGTTCTTTTGTTTCTAAATGCTATTGGATTTTTTCTTTTGTTTCTCATGAATCATTAAGAATAGTTAGCTATTTGTATTATTTTACATTTGCCATTGAAAGAAGTTTCTTATAGTTTTACTTGGCTATTGTAATTATTGCTATAGCCATTATAATGTTTGTATACATCTTAAAACCCCATTCATGGAATCAATTAAAATTGCGAACATTGACTATGCAGAAGATTATGCAAAATGTGATGACAGCTTTGGATGCTCAACTGTTTGAATTTCAGTAAAACTTTACATGGAACATGTATAATTATATAAATGCAATTTCTTAAGGCAATGTAAATGCTAATTTCATTGGAAATAGACTTGAATGAAAAATTATCTTGGCGAGGTCGCTATTGCTTTATTTGACCTTTTGTGAAAATGAAGATGAAATTATCGTCACTGAAAGTGGAACCTTATTCAACACCGCAAAATTATTAATTGGAGTAATATTTCAAAATGTCAACAACTTAACCATTTCCCATTCTATTTTCCTATCTCAAATAATGTATTCTAGGCCATGCATGCATACCTGGCACACTTCAGCATGTATTCTAGGCCTAGCCTTATAAAATCATCTCCGGGAGTCTTCTGTAGAAATAGCAAATGCGGCGACTGAAGATTTATGGAGAAATAATGCTATAAGAATGTAAGATACATGCTTTGTTACTCTTCCATAGTACTTTTCGAATAACATTAAATTCATTCACTCAAATATTTCGTATGCTATTAAGTTCAACCGTATTTTGTCTCTCTTGATCTTCCTTCAGACAGACTTAACTAACTCCTTGCAGTAGCTTAACTCACGGTCGTAGAATTAATGTTTATGCATCCACATTAACTCATTTGTTTTGTGAAGGAACAGAAGCAGTTTTGATAGTGCGTTGTCGAAAACAACCAGGCTCTGTGGTTTCATTTGAAAGAGGTTATTGGAGATAGCTATCATTCTTCGTGAACTACAAATAATTAACAAAGTTAATGTAAATATTGGCCAGCCCCTATTATTTAAAGTTCACGGTTCCAAAGTTTCACAAAAACCGACATGTAATTCAACCTTCTTGGCAAAAGAAATCTCTTTCTTTAATTTACATTACCATTTCCACCGAAATAAATGCAGTTACCCATCTTTGTTTAAAATACCACTGCGTCATCATCATTTAACAGAATTTGTTTACTTAAGTTTCTAAACACAAATTGCAAATAACAACTTAGCACAAATGTCATGGATGCCGTGGTAACACAAACACATCACAGGAAATACAAACAAGAAATAAAATAATATACAAAAATATATAAAATAAAAATACAAAATAAGAACAAAATTGGGTGGATAATACCAATCAAACATTGCACTTTTCGTGGCTGCTCCTTATCATAATAAATCTAATTTCTCTCTTCTTGAGTACTGATACATTTTTTTTACCTTGATGCCATCTAACAGAAAATCTATGAACTACTGGAAAAATCCAATTGGTGGAAAATTCATAGATTAATAAGAGCTATATAATTCCAAAAGAATTTTCCAAAAACAAAACAAAAAAATGGATTCTTCACAGACAGATGGACCGACAGTGAGCACATAGCAAATTTTTGTTTTTAAGAAAACATGATAATAATCTAAAACTAACCCATTTATGCTGTGGATTTTTTCTTGAATTTTTTTATACTACTAGCTATACATATATGTTTTCTTTTTGTACACAAAAACAGCTGTGCCAAAGCAGTTTTTTGACATGTTTTGGTAGAAAGATCAAATCGGTGCACAGTGCCAGGGCTAACACCATGGTGTGGTGCAACAAAAGATGAGATTTTAGCCAATTTTTTTCATGTTTTTTACTTTTTATGTAATGATCATGCAGCCAAGATTCCAACCACTCTTGTAGTATAACAGTTTTGGCAAAAATTTCAGATTTAGGCATAGAAAAACGAATGCAAACTTTTCTCAGTCATTTTTGACCCAAACTATTACCTGAAAGTCAAGTGTTGTATTGATTAATTTATAACGGTTGTGTTACTGCAGAGCAGTATGACCCATTCGATTGAGAAAAAAAGTTAAATTTTGAAAAATTATATTCTGGAAATAAATAGGTTAACAGCACTAGACTGAGATTTTGACAATTTTCGGAGCACCCTCAGAAATATAAATAGTAAGCTAAAGGGTTAAACAAAATTTAACAAAAAGAAAAAATAGCAACAGTAATGGTATGGAATGGTCACATTTGAAGCTACTGCATTTTTTTTGACTAATTGCCCAAAACTATAACAGTGATGACAAAAGTGGTTAAAATATGATCCTACCATATTACTTAACATCTTATTCTATATGAATACATACCACAAGCTATCTGAGATGCCCATAATTTCAGCTCAAAAGTAGGACTAACTTGTTCTGGAGATTCAAGAAGAAAGTCTAACATTGAGCCAAGTGCCAATAGCTCCTGAACCTGTAAATAAAAACCAACCTTTATTTACGTGGAAAGAGGCCAGTAGCATGAGAAAACAATATTTACCCCAAAATAAGCCAATCTCATCTTTAAAACTTTCCATTAGCAGAAAAAGTATCACACCAGAGAATGAAATGTATTTTATATCAAATATAATTTTTGTTATTTTACTGCACAAAATTATTTTGGATGCAAGGTGAAATGAAAAAAGAAAGAAATTTTTCATGCATAATAAAATTTTATCAGGGAATTTTTGGGAAACCAATGTGACAAAATTTATGAAAAGTTACATAAAATGAAGAAATTTGCAATAAAGTTTCTTATTTTTACTATTTTCAATTCAAAGAGAACCGTAACAATTGAAAGATTAAGAACCACTAGAGTAAGCGACCTGGTTTTTATGTAACATGTCCCTCTCTGACTTAGAAAAGAGACTGTTTTACCATGGTAATCCGATAAAAGGAAAAGAGCACTGTGGGATTTTCCAATAAAAGCTGTGGTGATTGACATGTTGGAAACATTCTCGTATATAACCACCTAGGAATCAACAGTATGTCTTACAGCATAGTGAATATCATTTTGATTATTGTTGTGGTTGTTTTGAGCGACATTTTGGTGCAACATATCTAAAGGAGAAGCTGAAAGATTGGCCTATTGTGAGCATAAGAATTAGTTCTCTCATTCTCATAACATGGTCTATCTAATTGCATCATGTAATTAATAGACGATCCCTTTATGTTGATGCTAGTATAAGTAATCTCCCCAGCAATCACACGAGTGGCTCAGGACATTATAGCTTGTCATAGACATCATATTGCAGTTCTAACTTCAAGTTCAGATAGTGAAGGTGTTGCTGACAATGAGGAAAGTGATAATGATATCAATAATAGTGAACAATTTCCAGTATATAAAAAAATTCAAGCATACCATGACACACCAATCCAGCCCTCTCCTTTATTCCTTGAAACGCCTTGTCCAAAACATGCTCCATACAATGATGCCAAACCTACTCAGTATTTCTACGTTTCTCACTCTTTCCCTTTGGAATCTAATAGTAAATGAAACTAATAGATATGCAAATCAGTGTCTTGACTCACAACAGCAAAAATCACCCAATGTTAGTTAGTTAGTTAGTTAGTCAGTGGAGGCCTGTTACTATCACAGAAATGAAAGCAGCTGTAACTACAATTGGAAATGGAAATTCTTTATTTTCACACTTTGCTTATATATAAATATGCTATATAACAAGAAATAAAATTCACGCATTAGAATCCAATATGAGAAATACTGAATATAACTAGTATAAATTAAACTGTAAGCACAAATGTTAGAATGTAGAGGAACAAGTGTGTATAAATTGTGTGTTAGTGTTGTATAAAACATTTTATTTTTCAAAATCCACCAATCATAGCCAAAAAACATACTGGGACTTCAAGAAATACTACAAATATGTGAGTTGATTAATTTTTTTAACATTTTTACTTTCAAACTTTAATTTTGTTTTTCTAAAAGGGTATTTTTAATTTTTAATATTTCTTTTACACTAGTAGTATGATATCTAATCTTTAATTTCTATTTAGATAGAAAATAATATGTACTGAATGTTCTGTAAAAATTTCCAAGAGAGACCTTGAAAATTGAGGGAGATTAATTTTTTCCTACAATGCTGTAAATTCAACAGAATTCCTCTGGCGATTTTGGCATAGCCACAAGAAAATTGCCTGGCACTCCAAGGATTAAATTTTACAGAATTCAGTTTGGATTTCTACATATGATAGTATTACTTACAAAAGTGAGCCCATCTACTTAACTTGTGTTTTTATGGCAAATCAGTCTCTTGGGTTATTATCACTTTAACTTTACTTACACAACTCTAAACAGAAAGGATGAGGGAATCCCAGCATTAGCCTGCTCTTTGCAAGAACACCAAGAGGGCCACCTGTTAAATGTCTCTTCCGAAGGACAGAGTGCTGACTTGTGCATTCACCCCAAACCATACAAGTAGAGGCCAGCAATCCTAAGTTGAAAAATCCAACCTCCACCAGATTTCAACCTGGGACACTGCATGGAAGGTCAATGCTCTAACCATTCTACCATTGCAATTCCCTCAAGTACAATCAGTTTTTTTGTATCCTTGCTGAATATATGTTAGTGTAGTGTATAATATTTTGTGGATTTTTACAAAGAAATACATACTAGAATGTGGAACAATGTTGTAGGACCTATAAGATGAAATAAAATATGAAAAAAATAAAGAATATTTACCATTAATAGCGTTGGTCCATCAGATATTCCAATTAGTTTCACAACACAATGATGGTCAAGATCCATCATGACAACAGCCTCTCTCAGGAATTCATCTCTATTGGCCTGTACATGTTCATGGTGCAGCGTTTTAATTGCAACATCAACCTATTAAGCACAAAGAATGCATATTATGCAATGTAGCCCATTTTACCGATACATTAAATGTAACCATTCAATTATATCAGATTATGAACTCATTAAACAAGGGCATACTTGCCTTCAAACCATTGGGTGCAAGATATATTCCCTGATAAACTGAACCAAATTCTCCTTCTCCAATCACTGCCCCTAAAGTTATAAATTCCCTTGGAATATTCACTGAAAAAGTACAATGTGACAATAGTTACAAGATATGGTACAACCTCCATTTATTGAATCAGTCACACATTAGGTTTCTATGATGAGAAAACCTTACAAGGGGGCAAAAAATGAGAAAATATAATCTTTGATTTGTGGAAATTTGATAAAATCCAATGGATTAACTGTGGAGTGAATGCTTAACTTATATGCAACTACAGTAAAACTTTGTTATTTTGAAGTTCAAGGGACCACAAAAATATGACTTTGAACTATCCGGATTCGAAATAAACGAACTTTAAAAAAAATCAAAATTTCTTACGATATGCTGCTTGGACAGTAAAATCGCAATATAGTCTTATCTATCCATTCTGCTACAAAACGTATTGACATTACAAGTTTGTACACATGGCAAATTCATGAACAGAGCTGCATTCATGATTCACGAACACCATCACGTGTGAAAAATAGGATCGAGAAAACATTCCAATATTCCCAGTGTGTATTTCAAGTTACTCTTTTACCCCATGTCTCTGAAGAAAAGACTTTCAACCGCGCGCGCACAGCCAAAAGATTACGAAAATACATGCTAAAAAGATTGGGAAAACTCCTGTCTGAAATATTGTATAGATAATAGATAGGAACCATCACGTATTAATCTCTCCAATTTTGTTCAAACTTTTCATGCCATCAGTATGGTCAAAAATAAATAATTAATTAATTAATTCTTTATTAGCTCTAGGCAATTTCATACATTGCATTTTAATTTAATTTCCATCCATATTACACAGCTGTAATAAAATATATGTGCTCTCAAAATAACGTGATTGTATTTGTTATGACAGGTAATGATTTTACAATTATGTAATGAATTATTTTCTGCAATACGTACTAAACGCATTCTCCCTTTGGGACTGCTGGCGAGGGGATTTAAATCCATCAATTGCGTCATGCAGGCAGGAGGGAGGGGTAGGGGTCAAGCTTAGTGTAGCGCACCGAGTTTAAGGGA
The DNA here is from genome assembly GCA_028673005.1 of Tanypteryx hageni. Lineage (NCBI taxonomy): Eukaryota > Metazoa > Arthropoda > Insecta > Odonata > Petaluridae > Tanypteryx > Tanypteryx hageni. Next base: position 125,820,553 of record CM054113.1, on the reverse strand, counting down.
AGGGAGAAATAAAATGGCAAGCATAAGCATGACGTATTTTATGGATGATCTCTTAGAATTGTAAGAAACACTCTTAACCCCTCACCATCGTCCTCCGTACCCAATACACAGGACGAAAACTTCATATGCAGTCGTACTGAGTATGCCACAGAGACGCTAATTTCTCTATTTTTTGTAGCAATAAATTTTCGTAAATCTGAAATACCTTTATATATTTCAAAACAGTAGCCTTGGACCTTCCTATTGTGCTTAATTTTGTAATTTTTACTCTTTAATTTTTATCTATATTATACGTCAAATTTTATTTAATTTTTGCATAGTTGTGTGAATTGTGGGTTCTAAAAACCCCTGTTCAATGCTGAGACTGAACGAACCTCTGCACGAAAGCTACTGCGTGGTGGAAGGTGATGGAGGCACTGTTTATCAGTTTTGTGATGAATATTTTTTCATGTCAACACTTAGAGCTATGTGGAAAGGGGGAGGAATGGTCTTTGGATCTGGATTAGTGCTTGTTTCAGCATTTCTTGAGAACAATATAGGTAATGAGAGTGAGAGAGAGAAACACTTATCTGACATCAATGCACAAACAAGCCCATTCCAAGATATTTATAATTCTACCTCTTGACCGAAAGCGTGATCCGAGGGCATGGGAAGCACTTGGATCACACAAAAAATATTCTCTTGCTGCTTTGAGGGAAACATTAACAATGTACGGAGGCAGCTATTGTTCGTTATTTTTCCACTGTTACTTTTGTTTAATTTCTAAGAGATTAAAAGAGTCGAACTTATCATGGCTTCAACTAATAGAAAAACGCAAGCAATACCTGGTTATGAAAATTAGATGGAAATCTTGCTTGAAAGTGATTCGGAAGAAAGTGTCAGTTCAGAGAGTGATAGTGAGAATAACACTGAAGATTGTGCTCAAATTACTAAGGTAAAAATTTATATTTTTTGGAATTTTTTTGTTGTGTAAGCAAATACAAAACCTCATCTCTCCTGCCCTTGCATGCTTCTAGCATCTTTGTTTATTCTAATTTGAAGTTTTTTTTTAAAGTTATGGGGAGGAGGTAGAGATCTATGATAAAGCAGTATATGTGAAGTAATCCAAGAACCTGGAATCAAGGTCTAGAGATGCATGGATAAGATGATTCCTCTATTTGTATCATCTACGAAGTTATTTCATGTTGACTATTAAAAGTAAAAAGAAGTTACCCGTTTGGGGGGGTTATGTATATACCAGTTTAGTTTACGAGAAATATAAAAATATCACTAGTCGAATTACATCACATTTGTTATGGATAATAATTTACATAAGTATAGGACAGCAAAACTTAAATGTTTCCCTATATGAAAAACATAGATAACATAAAATAGATAAGAATTGATTATTTTTCTGCTCAACAACCTTAATTTTACACTTATCACAAATGAACAGACAAGCATGTTAATTTAAAGAGGATTATGTCCTTAAATATTTTATATTAGCATGTTTTCATTATGTATATTTTTATTATTTTAAGTATATTAAACTCATTCAATACATTACATGCTATTTAATTCATCAGTTGAGGTTAAAAATGCACATTTTTTATGCTAACCAAACATCTGGAAAAATTTATATTTTGGAATATTATTAATGAGTTATTTCAAATAATCTATTTAATAATGTTAAAAGACGTTTGTGAAATTGATCATTTTAAGTAAACAATGCCAAAAACTTGAAAATTTACAACCTATTATGTAGATGAAATATTAACTTCAAGTAAAGTTCTAAGTAAAGTTTTCTACCAATAATGATGTGACATCACTAATGCATGGTTATAAAAATAGTCTCCAATCTGCATCTATAAAACATCATTAATTTCAGAAAGAGAAATTCAAACAAAATTTACATAATGAAATCAAAATTTGACAACTTATACTGAAACAGTAACCACCTTTATCAATGGGTGATGCTGGAGCATTTCTATGTATTTTGAGAGTTTTGCTGCTCTCTAGTGCCATATCATCTTTCCTCCTGCTACCACAAGATGTAAGCAAGCTGGAGGCTGTAGCTCCTCCTAATTTAGATATGGATGGCCCAACTAGAGAAGATGATGTCCTGACAGATGCTGTACACAAGGAAGAAGATGGAGAAGTAGTTGTTCCAGATGAGGTAGGAGGAGGCAAGAATGAAGGGCTTGATTGAGAACGGTTAGGAAATGGAGGAAGGGGTGGAGGAACACCTCTGGACATCTGGAAAAACAGAAAGAATAAGAGATCACTAGATTCTCCTTGGACAGATTAAAATAATACACTTATAATCAATTATGATAAAAACCATAATTTCAGATTTATTACTACTGCAGCAAATATAACCAAATCTCATAGAAAATGTTCTGCCACGCTGAGTTAGCATGAGGGCAGTATAAATTATAGAACAAAAATAAGTGTCAGAGCAACATCTAAATTGTATATGAGTTGTTCATAGTTGATATATTTCCATAAATGTTGAAAGTAATTGGGCGGCAACTGTGCACAGGTGCATGTGTGTGCACATTCAGAAGCTAAGGAGGGACATTTTCAAATACTTATAAGAAATATTACAGTGCTGTGCTTATGCTGTATTTATAGATGGATCAGCCTTAGATAGATAGATGTAATAGATATCAGATAGCTTGGTGTAACCAGTGAGGATGTTCCTGTGTAATTTAAATGATGATTTGGATATAAATAACTATTTTTCAAAAAGTGGGACAAAAGTTGGGAAATTTAACAAAGTGGGAATAGTGATGAAAAGGAGGGACTGTAACTACAGATCTGGAATGGATGGTCACTGGAATACACACAGATACATATATTCATGATATTATAAGAGATGGATATATTTCTGAGAGGTCCATAAAATTCTGGATCACTCTTCCCCATCAAATCAAATGATTGGTGTATTGAAATGAAGCATTCCTAAGCTACTTACTAGATGCAACATTTATTAATATGTAGTAATTACAAATCAATCTCTACTATGACAGGCATGTTACCCATCCTGTAGTCCCCCAAGAGGACTAGAGATGTACTAGAGTAGGTATGATTTTGCATAGTGTTTTGCCTGAGATTACAAAAAAATACAGATAAATAACCGGATTACGTATAACCCAGATCCTACTGTACTACTCGTGATCATCCCGAAACATTTTGGCACCACACGGTGTGCTATTAACAGACTGATACTGCCTTTGATGTGATTCTCCAGTGAACACTGAATTACTTGCAACTTTTGCTGGATCGGCCAGGACCGCCGGATAATGTTGGAAGTTGAATAACTGGTCGCCGAATAATCGATGATCTACTGTACTGCTGTTAGCCAAGGAATACATAGGTCATAATCCAAACACGCTGTGTGTGGAAAGCAATGAAAAATAACAATGACTTCAAAACCAATAGAAATGCCACAAAATGTTTCACTATACTGAATTATCGAAATATGAGACCAAACTAAAAATGCCTTGACATCCGACAGACTAAGGCATTTTTCTTGTAGATTTCTTGCTTTATTATTTTTTCCAATGATTTTGTTATGCTTTATATGCCACATATTGCATGGTGAATCGCTAAGCCATTTAGTGAAGTCCTAGTGATTTTTTATGATTATCTCACATTTTTGGACTACAGATTTTTACTTTCTCACATTATTAGTATTAGGACACCAATAATGTTGAAGAAAATAAATTTGAATAAATGGTCTATTTTTGTAAATGTTTTTTAAAAAATTCAATTTCAACTAATGGAGGAATTGTAAGAAAAAAGTGGCTTATGTAAATTGCTTTGCAATTCTTCCCTCACTTGTTTTCCTCTCGTATAAATTGGATCCTCATTTTGGATATGCAAAATTTCAGCTTGTATGAGAGCAAATATGGTATATCATATTATTAATCAATGCAATGAAGTATCAGCAGCAAATTGAAATGTGTATTACCATCTTTAACCCTTTTCTGTATATTATTTATCTCCTTCTCTCAATTCCTTTTCAGTCTTAAAGGAACTTGTTACTACATGGTGTTAAAACAGATGATGCATGCACACAGGTTTTGACTACCTATTTAATGCAGATTGCAAGTTATTCTTTCGCATAGTCTCTGCAGCTGAAAGACATCACAGCCTGGATGAACCTACCAGATCCTAAGGACATGAGGGCTTTCTAGCCCTTTAGTCTACATTTGCACCCTTCCTCCACTTTTATACAGATGCACAAATTTGGCCAGAAAAATTTAATATTGCTTCACAGACAAATTAGGCAAAATCAGTTTTTCAAAAAATTCATGCAATAAAACAAGTGAAATTGGGAAAACTGGAAAACAGGAAAAAAAATCTGCTATGACCAGGAATCAAATCTAGGTCTTCCACCCGCCAGGCAGATATACTACCATTGAACTACCATAGCAGAGTAATTTTCCTGTTTCAGAACGGGAATGTTTTTAGGTTAGGACCGAATTAGCCAAGCTAGTATCAACCAGCCCCACAGGATGTGAAATTATAAGTATGTGATACAATCTAATGAACTCACTCCATTTGCTTGACAACCATGAAGCTCAGGAGGTAGCGGCGGCAAAGGTGGTGGAGATGGCTCCTTTTTTGGAGCTACAGGACGACCTAGCAGTGCTGGCAAACCATCTGATAGCAAAGAATAATGTCCTATCACATGCTCCAAGGATTCCAAATATGGACCATCATCAATAAAATAAAATTTATCCTAGAAGGAAAAAAAAAGGTAAAATTATTTTCTGGAGATGGATAAAATCATTAAAAATCCAAACTATTACCTCCAAATTTTCAAAATTTCATCATTACAAATAAAAATCATGAAATGAACCGGAACGAAAAATGTACCTCTATTAATGATTTGATCAATTTTTAACACTAGGTTACATGTTTGTGCATAAATAATAGCAAAAAAGCATGTAGTGTGTATGATTGTCTACTTTAACACGTTCATGCTTGAACGACCTTCTGGAATAAAAGCCACAATCTACAGGAGTACCACCAGGTTTCCTTCCCTTGTGGCAGTACAACTCACCAGTGGGTTGCCATTTCTTAACTATTTTCTTTTTCTTAAAAATCAGCTGCCCTACCACAAGAAAAATAAACTGGACGACCCACCTGTAGATCACTCTGCCATACCAAAATAACAGCAGCGACCCACCGGTTAGGTACCTTGGTGTGATCATGTTGAATTAGTAAATGTTACATGTTAACGCAAATTATACCAGAACCATGGGGTTTCTCATTAAACTTTTCTTTACAAAAATGCCAAGGAGAAACAACATACATATGGAAATGCTATGAATGATAACAGTTGTCACATTTTCAACAAAGTCATACTGCATATCCTACATACCCTTTCTTTTACACATTCAATAGGGTTATATACTGAGTAAAACATCAGGAGTCAATGTAATAGTTTACAGCATAACTTGATGGAACCACTTCATGACAATGGAAATAAAAAACATTGCAAATTCCAATAAATTTATTGGGATTAAAAACAGTTGATGTTCAAAAGACAACTGTCTTCAGTGCTTACAGCATTGTACAGAGAAAAGTAAATAAGAAAATCTACCTGACATTATTTTCAAAATAAAAAAACTTCTTTATTCACTAGATCTTTCTCCTACTTTGAATTATGAATTTCATTTTAGACATACAGTGCAACTTTGATATAGTAAGAATTTATAAAACTCAGAAAAATACTCTTTCTAATGAGAAATCTTATTATTGGAAAATAGTTCAAATGATCTTGAAGTGAGACTAATAACTTCCATATACCAGTGCATACATTATTATGCTGCATTTAGTTCTAAAAGAAAATTAAAGTGCATAGGTGCATATACATGTATAGGATTTGGACTGTAATTTTTCATTTTAATTTTGTAACAAAATGAAATGAACAAATTTAAGTTACCACATTCGTAATAAAAATAAGCCTTATCATAACATACCCAGATGGGAGCCATGACATTTGCAGCTACAGCTTTCCCGCACATACGACGATCCATTTATCCTTCCCATTTCACACGTATCATCTTGTGATATTCCAGTCACAAGCATCAGAATTGCTAAAGAGGCTTTATTACTTTTATCCACATATATATGCATGCAAAACAGCATGTTCACTTGCTTGTATTTATTTTCTGGCAGATAATGTTTTGAAAGTTAGATCATTACTAATCAAGTCAGAGAAACAACGGGTACTGTATTTTTATAGCATTAACAACTATTAAAAATGTACTGTATATATAAGAAAAACGCTGCACTTCTTCATAAGCATTTACACTACTTTGGAAAAGAGAGCATTGTCTGTAGTGCATATTTCTCCACATCACAGAATTTCTGGAAGTGTTCCATACTTGCAGTACCACTCGCTCGGTAGACATTACTTTGCACTTCCAGTGTCTGAAAAACTGCAGACTGAGATGTGAGCACATCTTTCTCTTTATCTGAACTGGAATTGTCTTTTGTCTCTGTCTGTACATTTCATATGATATCGTCCTCAATCAGCTCTTCACACATGGGCAGCATCTTGACAGCATCTACATAGCCTTGGAATGTGCAAAGACTTAGATGATCCACAACTTCATCCCATCCTTTTGGTTTACTTGTCCCACTACTGTCTTGTTTCACAAAGTCTGCATGTCTTAAATAAGCAGCAAAGTGTTGTGATGAAATTTTGTCCCAACTCAAAATAAGAGCCCTCATTGCATCCAGCACATCCCATTTTAGCAGTGTTGCCATAATCACAACAAATTCTACGGGTGAAATGCAAAATAGCATGTAGTCAGGCATCATGAGACTCTGCCTTCAATTTGGATGTGAAAAAAATTGCTCATGTGGCCACAGCCTATGGGTGGTATATATAAATAGCTCCCGAAACAATACCACGGGTATAGTTTGTGAAAAATGTTCAGGGAAAAAGTTGGGGCAGGTTAGGATTAACTCGTTATGATAAAGTTGCTGCAAAACAGTCCTTGTTTTATACGTTATTTTTCTGAAAATGTAATTTTAAGAAATTGATGGCGAGTGTTTTTGTTCTCTTTAATGAAGTTCTTATTATAGACTGCATTCATTCTATTGCAGTTTTTTAGAATATATAATCAACATTGATTTTTGTGATGGAATTATCAATTTTGCTACGATATGACAGTGCTTCTCCTTATAAAAATCGCTTTTCAATGTGGCAAGGAACCTTTCCTTGGTGTTTGAAAAGCAATGTAGGAACTGTGTATATTTTCAAAGGAGAGCACAATTTTTCTCCTCTTTTTTCCTGGTGGAGCCAATTGACTTATATCATGCAACAAAAGTCTTCGTCAGCATGTAAAAAAAGAAAGGAAAACGTCTTATTAGAAATGTTTATGATGCAATTCATGAAGAATGGAATTAGGTTGAGTAAAATCATTTCAGTAAACATTCATTTCCATGACCGCGCGATCCTTTGTTTCTCGCTGCATAGGAGAGCGCCAATGCCAACCAATATCTGTTATTTCGCCCTCTTTGAGGTGGTTGGGATTACTAAGGTTTTTTGCATCCCCAAAGTAAGTTAGTTGAGAAGGAGCCTTTGTTCTTTTCGGAGGAGAATTGAGAGGAATTGCGTATATCTATTTGTATGTATTTGTTTACATATAATATACGTTTAGTTTTATGATAGAATTTTAGTTTTTACCACGGACCTACAGACTTTCGGTTTCTAATGTTGACACATAAATACCTGAAGAAAGGGAACCCACAAAATTGGGTTCCTTTTCTTTGTCATTTGAAAGAAGATGTAGGGTCTGTTTTCCTCTTCAGCTAAGGGCTTTCTCTGTTGTGTTATCTAGTGGGACCAAAGCAGTGATGAAGCAAGTGGGCAAGAAGACACCTCAGCAAAAATCACGTACAGCGAAGCTCTTCCATATATTTACACAGAGTACTACAAGTGTTTACTCAGCTATAAGGCATCTCTTGCTGAATTCAATTACACATGTGTAAATTTTCTAAAAATATTTGGGAAGGACTTATAAGCTAACGTTTAACTTTTGAAAGTTTTCCATGTTTTTCATCTAAATTCATTTCTGATGTATACATCGTCATATCTCCCTTTCCAATGAACAAAATGTAATCATTTCTTCTATGTGACTTTTGTAATGACCAAGAATTATGACTGTATAACTAAAACGTTTATATTATAAATAAATCGTCTTCTAATAAATCAGTAATACTACATTTACTTAAAAATTCCAGTCAAGACATGAAAAAGTTGAGATGCGTAAAACCTTTCACCTAATTGGTTTAGATAGGTAGAGTCATAGAATGAAATAGTTACTAATTTAAATTATTTTTTTATTAAGATTGTACATCAATATCTTTCATAGAATGATATATATAAAGCACGAATGCATGCCAGAAAATTAGCATTGGTGTACATTCTCTTCTACTGCAACAATGTTTGTGTAAAAAATTATATGCAAAATGGATATTTACAAATTTCATGTTTTTCATAAATCCACAAAAAAATCATAAAAATCGAGAGAAAACTTATAAAGTTATGATTTTTTTAATTTTCTCGAATGTTTTTGCAACGCAATCATGAAAATTTAAAAACCTCATCTGGCCGTACGGGTGGGAGATTTAATAAATCTCCTCCGGGCTTGAGGGGTTAAATAATACCAACCTTTATGAAGACTAGTATATGAATATGAAAAGATGGCAGTTAGTAATTTTAGATCATGGACTACAAATTAAGTAAATTTAGAAAAAAAATCTAAAAGAAATTAAAAACTCACCTTTTTCCTAATTTGAAAGTGATATGGCTGTCCAGCATGCAACATTGTCAACACATATCCCCCACCCTTCCTGTCGCTCCACCTCACCAAGAAAATCCCCACCAATCCATCCACATCTTCTCCAAACTCTTTTTCACTCTCCCTCAGCAACTCAACTGCCTTAGTTCGATCTATATTTCCATGATACCACTCCTTACGATTGCTTTTAGCAGCCGGCGGTTTATAATTCTCTATTTAAAAAAATAAGCATAAATTATGAAGTACATTCAGTTAATATTTTCTAAATGAAATGAACTAACATTAGTTTTCAAATAGGCAGATAGTGGATTTTAGGTCCCTGGGCTAATTTTATCTCCGAGCCATACTATATATACAGGTAGTCTCTGCTTAACATGAGAGATATGTTCCTAAAAAGTGTTGTGTTAAGCAAATTTGTGCTAAGCGAATGCATTAATACCATAAGAAACTAAAAATAAAATGTGAGAGATGTGTTCAAGCGAGAGAGATCATCGTATCACAGTGGATGTATACATTTTTATTTATACACAAATATATTTAGAATATTCATTAATTTATAATTTGCATCTGCAAATTCGAAACAAAACTTCTCATAATACTTTCAGCGACTTTAACTGCAAAAGTGATGAAAAACATGAAGTAGTATTCGCAAAAGTTGGTTGCCCTCCAAGTGGGGGCTGCATTGTCTTGTCACTGTTGGTGAGACCACCCCCAGAAAGCCATAGCACAGTCAGAGGCATAATGAATCAGCTAATTTCAGTTCAGGCAAGTCCATTCTCTAAGATGAAACCCATGGAGGAATAAGGGTGGTATCATTGAGGGGAACATTATCCAATCACCCTCAACTTGTGCCTCGCACATGTGTGAGCACTTCCCATCAGGTTTCCCTTTCCCTTACCTTATTCCCATACCTCGCTCGACAGTCCACGCAGGAAACGGCCACTAGGAACTGAAGCAAATGTAAACAGGCCCATCTCTCCATTTCTTGTAATCGACGCGTATCGAGAAGCCTAGTCCTTTTCCATTGGCAACTTTAGGGCAATAAAACAACTCAAGGATCACTTCCTCGGGTTGTGGTCTTGCTACTTGATATTCGTTGTGATCATGATTTCTTATGTTTTGATAGTGTTTTTGGTTTTATATCTACAACTACGAGCGAGCCTTAATCAGAATTCATCCTGCAAAGTTTATTTTGCATGTTTTAGTCTAGTGTTCCCTCATTTGTGAACAGTTTTTCTTTTCCCAACAGTCTTTCACTCTTTCATGGTAAATATCACAAAAATGACTACGGGAAGTTTTACTTCAACTTGAGACTGCAAATTATATATTACCTAGTATTTTACGAATAAATATAAATTATTATTATTATTATTATTTTATTTTTTACTAAATGGATGTGTTGCAACTCCTGTAAAACTGGGAATTCTTCATGTAAAGTGAACAGGTTCCCCAGTTGGCAAATTGTGCTAAAACAAATTTCATGTCAAGTAGGGACTACCTGTAATTCATCATTTGTCCTATAATAATTGGAACCAAAACACAATTCAGGGCCTTTAAAAAGATAGTGAGCCCTGATTCCATGCCCCTGTTATGAAATAACCCAAGATTTTAATGCTCACAAAGCCTTAATACTCTAAAGCTTATAGTAATGAAAAAAGTTCAGAGATATGCATAGAGAGGATGAAACGAAAGACAATGTAAATTAATGAAGTGCTCACTGTTTGGGAGCATATAACAGCTCTTATGCAGCCGGGCCACATCGACCTGACCTCTGCACCAAATTTTCCACCAATACCCTTACAGGTTCGTCTTTCTCAATCACCATGAACTGCCAGGAGCACCTTTTTCTAGCACCTGCATGCTTCACTCTTTCAAGTCTTGACACATTAAGTCCATCTTTATCTCTCAAAACTTTCTCCTTCTCTTGCCCTTATGGCATTAGTCCCCATTTTATCAAGAAGTGCGCTGATATTATCTCTTCCTCTATACTTGATATTTAATTGATGCTTCTCCACTGCTAACATGAAGCCAATTCTTAAAGCTGGCAATAAATCTAACATTTCTTCCTACTGTCTCATATCTTTTCAGCTTCATGCCACAATTACTCGACAAAAAAATCTCAGCTTGATTCCATTTTTCTCGATCTCTCTATAGCTTAGATATTTCCATCTCTTTCCATCCCAAATTACTTGATTCTGCACAGATTCAGATTATATCTGTAAGACAAGAGAAAGAAGGATACTGGGTAGGAATTTTCAGAATAAAGGGTCACAGGCAGTGGCAGATTCAAGAGGGGGAAGAGGTTATCTCCCTTTGGAAAGTTTCTGGATCCACCCCTGATACAGTGCTCTTTATTTTACTGCCTCCTATCTCTCCTTAATTCCCTGCCCTTCAACTCAAATGCTTTCTGTCAGTTACTGCAAACCTTTATTTCTTCCTTCTAACTTCAATCTTAGTGCAACTTTATACTCTGCCTGCTTTATTTTGTTTTTCCACGTGTTATTTATTATTATCATTTGTTATTATGTATTGTAATGCTAATTTATATATTTCAGAAGAAAAGAACAACTATGCAACTTCCAGACAAATTTATTTGCATGACAAGTTTTGCAAATAAATTTCTATGGAAGTTACATACTTATAAGTTGAGCCAAATTCCTTAGATATTAATTTATATAATTATAATATTATACTATAAAATGACATGCACTACATGTGGAATTAAATCCTGCCTATATAATAGCCAGTTGTGACTTGGAATATGACCCTTGACTGTGGCACCTCTGGTGGCAAGTTGCGGTTTAACGCAAATAACTAGAAATGGAACGTACGATTTCAACAATTATTACACACTATATGGGAATCTACCTCTTGCACATTTTAAACATGCCGTCATCTATAATAATATCATGGGTTCGATTGCAGTAGTATTTATTTTCTCCATTTGATTAACACAGGTACGGATGCAGTGTATTAATCATTTGAATTTTTAAATTACCGTATTTCTCGGCATATAATACGCTTTTTTTTCATAAAAATGACTCCCAAAATCAGCCTGCATCATATATGCCAAAGGTAAGATTATTACTGTTTTCAATACTGACACTAACGAGCACACTCAACCCCAAAATGGACTAAATGGCAGTCATTCATCGCAAAAACAATAAAATATACATTATTAATAATTAATGGTGAAAAATTTGTTAATACACCACCTTTTTGAACTTCGCGAACGATTGGTTCCGGAAAACTGACTCGAAATGCAAATTCGCGAAGTGCAAATCCTATTTTCCCATAAGACGCCATGTTATTACGAGAGAGTGGTTCCCAGACAACCTAAAAAATTAAAAGAAAACGTAACCGCAAATGAAAAACCTAGCATTATAAAGTAAAAAAATACTTTTAATTACCTTCAAAAGGGTTAATAGCAAATGAAAACCCAGCATAACAAAGCGATTACACTTCTTTCCAGACTTGTACAGTTTACCACCACAAAATTTCGCATGTGATTTTTGATCCTCTTTTGTTCATTCTAAGAAAATGGTTTAATTTAAATTGAATTACCAAAATGGAATGTTGAGTACATCAAGCACAAATTTTTTCCTAGATTCTGCAACAAATATTTCCAAGCCGCAAAAAAACACTAGCTTTAAAAAGTGTTTCATTTCTTTTACCAATTATAAATAACAGAAAATCAAAACCTAGCGTAATAAAGATAACATTTCTTTTAGTAATCGCATTCAAAATACATGGCAGAAAATCTTACGTTACAAGATGAGAACAATTCTTAGATTTACATTAAAAATTCATAATAAAAATTGAAAACCTAAGAAAACAACAGTTCCTTAAATTACATTCAAAATACAAAGATAATAGCATTAAATCATCAAATATTTCGGTCAAAAACCAGCAACCTCATATGCGAAGGACGAATATTTTCAATGTCATACCCGTAAAAGTTGTGAAAAACTAAATGTGCAGGACACTTTTCCATTTGCCAATAATTTCTAATTTGGCCGGTAGATGCCAGCAACTTCGACTGTTATCAAAAATAGTTTTAAACTGAGCTACAAAAGAATTAAGTCGATGGTTATCACGTTCATTTACTTTGAAAACTGTTAATAATGATCATTATAAATAAATAATAAAGTTTAAAATGAACTTAGAAACAAAATGGTAGCGGGAGTTCATGCTTGTTGGCATCATGAACGCATGATGTGAAATGCAAGTAATATGTGCGAAACAAGTAATGGTCATAAAAAATTTTGTCGCGAAGTCCAAATTCATGAACCGCAAGCACGCAAAGTTCAAAAAGGTGGTGTATATACAATAATACCTTATGCAATGTGAATTCCGATGATGCATTTTCATTGTTATGCTTCAATACATGTCCGCTCACAGTGATTACAATTTTGGCACATTTGCGATGTTTTAGTTTCTAATGAGCATGATTAATGCCATGGAACAGTAGAATCTGTGTAGATGGCATAAATATTTTATACATATCTAGGATAAATACTGTTACGTGTACTGAGATTGCAACGGATACAAAAGTGAAAAGATATGTCTACGTTATTAGTTATAAGCTTCAGGTGATTCAATACACAAAAATGCATGGAAACAGAGCAGCAGCACGTCATTTCAGTCCACCTCCCATAGAAAAAAATGACCCGTGAATGGAGAAAACGACGAAAAACCAAATCTGATGGAAAAAAGTCTTCAGAAGGTTGGTCTTAAATGGACACAACTAGAGGAGGAAGTGATGGATAGTAGATCAGAGGAAGTTTGGTACTGCTATATATAAGTGGAAGTTATAATTGATGAATGCAGTGAAAATCACAATTGGACAATAAATTTTAATAAGGAACACTAATACACATTTCATTTACCATATTTATCCGAATCCAAATTTCAGCTTGCGAAAATCAAGCGTCATCTTAAATTCGACTACAAGAATACATCAGCCATCAATCCATCACATAACAAATTCATTGTGCGTTAATACATCACATGTCAATTCACTGCTCGACAAATTCATCGCCATAAATATTCGTCAAGAGACATATTCTCCATGAAACAAACTGGAACGCAAACACCATGAATTGACACACGATGACTTTGTCATGCGATGTATTGATGCACAATGAATTTTTCATGTGATGAATTGACACGCGACAAACTGACCACAAGTTGTTGTAGAACCGTAGGAAGTATGGTTATGCATTTGACGTTTTTTTAAATAAATGAAACAAGATAAAATAATTGTATCTATCTAAATTTTCAATTTCAAACTTGTGATCCAGATTTCAATTAATGCAGTATTAATTTTTAAAAACACATTTTTAAAATTCTTTTTCTCAAACAAAAATTTGTGACAAACCATTTCAATTGATGAACAAACTAGTATACATACTGAATACATGTGTTTGAAATATACACCAAATACATTCAGTAAGAAATTAGATAATAAAATCTTTTTTTTTTTGTTTTGACAGTCTGCTAAATTTGTGGTCGTTGTGGATTCGGGTAAATATGGTAATTAAAATCCACCCAGTAGTTTCAGACATTACACCATTCATCACAGATTGCATATTAATTATTCCTAAGTGCAAATATAATTTTGCTGTTGGCCACATTAAAATTATCTGGTAGCTGTATGTGCCCATGAGAATCACTGATCTAGAATAACATGAAATTCAAATAATTTAAAAATCATCAATGCAGCCTTGGATAGTATGCAACAAATATTCCTAAAGCTATTCTATATAAGCTTTGGAGCAAGTAATTTGAATTTTGCATGCTTAATAAATCAATCTGCAACTTGGAATATGTATTTTCAGCTCTTTGGTCACCATGAATTGTGATTGGTCAATTTAGAATGATAAATGACTGTAAATTGACTAATAACAATGAAATTAGTCATAACAGTTAACAATAAGTAAAACCTCTCAGATTTATTTCCATTATGATTTTTTTCTTCTAAAAGTAAGAAAGAAAATATACGTCAAGAGAGAGAGAAGGAAGACAATACAGTTAAAGCTAGTTACAGTCATCTTAAATTTGGGTACATCCTATCAGATACATATCCATAATCCCAGAACTTAAAGAATGTGAACTTTTACAAATAGTACATCACATGATTGTGCTTTTTTATGGAAGGAAAATGTCAATGATATAATAAAATAAGATAGTAAATTTGTAATATATAAACATCTTTCTTGAAGAGATGTTAGATGCACAACTTCATGCAGTAAGAATTAAGTTTAACACAGTTTGCTTGTAAGAGGAAAACTCATTTTACAAAATGAGAAGAAAGGTCAATTTTAAAATATTTCAATATTCCTATACCATAGACGTGACATGCTTAGTTAAATACATTACGAACTGAGAATTTCTTCACATTCTGTGAATCCTCCTTCCCTAGCCAGGTCAGATGGTGTTTTGTCTCCTCCCCCAGGAGTCCGTGGATGTGCCGGAGCATCTAATGCAAGAAGGGCTCGAACCACCTCTATATATCCTCTGTAGGCAGCCTCATGGAGAGGAACCCAACCTAAATGACCAAGTGTGCACAATATCCTATATTAAAATAAAAATATCACAAGCAAACACTCCCAATAAAAAGGAATTAATGTGCAAATGGCACCTCTTGATTTAAAGATAAATTTTAAATGGGTACAATTACATTTTATGATTTGATTTTGCAATTTATTAATTTTCATCCATTTAGATTAATTTGACTGAATGAAATAAAATAAAAAATATAAATATTTTTCATTCCTAATTATTATTTTTTTGTTTTTGTACCATAAGCCTTGTCTTTATAAATTCATCATACATGCAGCTAAAGAGTATTTTTGCATTCAAATACAATTTTTTTATAATAATAATAATATATTTCATGAATAATTTAACAGTATTACAATAATATTTTTTTTATAAATGTATAATAAGTAGTGTGGGGGAGTGATATTGGTGGGCAGCTGATGGGACTGGTTACCACAACCTTGGGGTTTACCCTTCTGCCCCCTACTCTCTCACACCCCTGGGGTGGAATACATTCAGGTCCTTCAGAGCTCAATTAGCTCATCTGCAGGTGGTTATTGTATGATCACAATATCATATCATGCATACAACTCATCCTCTCACCTCAAATATTATTTTACTTATTATAAATTATTTAGATTTGATTACAATATATATATATATTACAATATATGATATTAAATATGTTAGCATAAGTACAAAAAAATCCCAGACTTATTTATACCAGTGTCTCCCAAACTGGGGTCTAGAAAAGATTTTCAGGAGGATCACAAAGAAGAGACAGTTTCAAAATTTTAATTTTTGTTTTAATTTACTGTATATACTCGTGTGTAACGTGCAGTATGAAGACCAAATTTTTAGGTCATAAAGTAGGGGAGCACATTATACATGGGTAACACTCCTGTGCAGTTAAAATAAAAACCTCAGCAGATTCTCACTTTTTGGGTAAACCACGCTAATTATCAATAAACCAGCATCTACAGTAAATGTACCAAACACCTAATTACTTCCTTACAATTATATTTCCATCCTCTCCAAATATTCCATATTTCACTAGCTAATCAGCTGATTACAGTAGTCTCCTGTAAAATCTCCAGATAGACTTCCCGCAAAACACTCATCAAAAACAAAAAACTTAGTACATATATACGCAAATTGAAATATTTAATAGTTGGTTAACATAATGAATGCTGACGGCTGCTTGAGCGGCCCATTTGGTCCCTAAACAATACCTAAGGACCGCTCGAGCAGCCTGCGCTCCCTTCTGCTTTCTTGTTGCGGTAGGGGGCATACGCATCGGTTTTAACCTGCCCAAGTGTCACTAGGCATCAGTTGGGCTCTGAGCTTCACAACTGTGTGCTTAGTTTTCAGTTCGGTCTATTATCTTACTTTCAGTTAGTTTTTTCAAATATTTGAATGCATCGTCTTTGAACGAGTTAAAATTGAATATTCTTATCGTTCACATTATATCGTATATATTTTAACTATATTCTTGATAAAGAATGACATTTTAAAAAATATTGTAAAATATTTTGTGTAGTAATGTCGAAATAAATATTCTTTTGAAAATAAATAGGGAAAAGTATTGCTTTCATGAAAAAAATCGATTTCAAGATTACAACAGAAATACACGTTTTGAGGTCCCATGAACACGTTTTGACCATTTTCTCAATGATGTCTCTGTGTGTGTGTGTGTGTGTGTGTGTGTGTATGTGACAGTTTTTTGTGAGTGCTCTTAACTCAAAATCTATTAATCAGGCCAACACGAAATTTTATATTTAACATTTTTATGAAAGTCACTGAGTTGATTAGTTTTTGGTAAAAATCAGTCAACCAAAAGCAGGTGTTTACTCTTTTCACTTATCTGTTATTTTGAAATATTTTCTTTAATATTTGATTAATGTAAAAAAATATTGGAATAAAAGTTGTAGGGAATTTAATTTTCTACAACCTTTGTTTGAAACATTTCCCATATAATGCATTGTTTAAGAGATTTTAAACACTAAATTTTTTAGCTGCCACAACCATACCACCTACCGGCAACAACAACCGACTGATAACAATGATGACTGATGAAACAAGAATGCAGCTGTTCAGCATTGTTTATTGATGCAGAGCGGAAATGTGTACATAAAAAGGTGGAAGTGGACAGAAAGAAAACATTAAAATCAAGCAATATAAAATACGTTTTCATTTTGTTTTACTGCCCTCTCAATAACATCTCGATTTTTTTTAATTGTACACAAAAGAGGTTGCAAATTTTTCAACTGCACTGCTGCATTACACTGACTTGTTTCTGGTAATTTATCACAGCGTTCTAAAATGGCCAGTTTTTCTTTAAGGGTTAGATGGTTACATTTCTTTTGCACATCCGCCATTACGTATGCACAGAGGAATGACACCAACAACCATATGAACTGTACGAAGCAACAGCAGTAACTAGACACGCAACATGTCGGAGCTCAAGAACAAATGTGGGTTGTTACGTAATCACTGCCACTGCACATACGTCAAGGCCGCAATAAGGCAAAAAAGCGATAACAAAAACCGAAGCGCTGATTAGAATAAACGTCGTTTTTTTCTATGTATTAGTATACGTATGATAGAGTCTTCATAAAAATGATAACATTACACGAAAGATAACATTATCTGTGGTTGTGTCCACTGTATTGTAAACACTTTACGCTAAGTTACATCTTACAATTAGTCATCATTCATCATCATCATGCTTCTGTCCGAAGACAGGTCTTAACTGAATCACTGCCTCCATTTCTCTCTCTCCCTAGAAGCCTCTTTTATATCTCTATAAGTATTATATCCCTGCTTTATATTATCTAATATTCCTATTCTTTTTCTCCCTCTTCCTCTTCTTCCACTAATTTTTCCTTCTAAGATCGTCCTTTGTAAACACTGTCTTCTCAATATGTGCCCTATCCAATTTGCTTTACTTTTCCTGATTGTTTTTATTAGCATCCTATCTTCTCCCACCATTTCTAATACTTCTTCGTTTCTCTTCCTCTCTGTCCATTTCACTTTCATCATTCTCTTCCATACCCACATCTCAAAACTTTCTAAATATTTTTCCTCCTTTCTCCTTATCGTCCACGTCTCTGCACCATAAAGAGCTATGCTCCATATGTAGCATTTTGCTAATTTCTTCCTTGTTTATAAATTTATTTTCTTGCTTGTGAGAAGCTCCTTCTTCTCGTTAAATGCTGCTTTTGCCATTGCAATCCTACTTCTGATGTCCTGTGTACTAGTTCCATCCTGCGCTAAAATACTGCCAAGATATTTGAAACTACATACTTGTTCCAATTTTTGTCCATTTACCATTATATTTAATTCTTTATGTTCCTTTGAAACCACCATGACTTTCATTTTTTCTGCATTGATCTTCATTCCATATTGTTGGCCAACCTCCACTAGTTTGTCTGTCATCCTCTGAAGCTCTTTCTCGTCTTCTGCTATTAATCCTTTATCATCTGCATATTTAATGGTGGTAATACTTTCACCTCCTATCTTAAATCCTTTCTCTTCCCTCAACGCTTCTTCTGTTATTGTTTCTGCATAAATATTAAATATCGCTGGTGAAATAGGACATCCCTGCCTCACTCCCCTCCCTATTGAAGTACTTTCTGTTTCTTCTCCTTCAACCCTGACTCTTATCTTTTGATCAAAGTAAAGGTTTTTAAGCAGTCTTTTATCTTTCCAATCTATTCCAATTTTGTTTAAAATACCCAGCATTTTATCCCATTTTACTCGGTCAAAAGCTTTCTCCCAATCTACAAAACAAAAATACATATCTTTATTGACTTCTAGCGCTCTTTCTATCATCATCCTCATACATCCTATAGCATCTCTAGTCTCTCTTCCTCTTCTGAAACCAAACTGATTATCTTGCAGCTCCTTTTCTATTTTACATTCAATTCTTTTGGTTATTATTCTAGTTATAACTTTAGCTGTATGAGAAATTAAACTAATTGTTCTGTAATCCTCACAACATTTTGCATTGTTCTTTTTCTCCAGTGGTACCATAACAACATCTAAAAAATCTTCAGGCCATATGCCAGTATCATATACTTGGTTAAAAAATTTTGTTAGTTGCTTAACTGCTTTCGACCACAAAACCTTAAGAACGTCCACTGGTATATCATCACTCCCAACAGCCTTCCTTCTTTTCATGTCATCAACTGCTCTTTTAACTTCAGACTCGAGAATACTTGGTCCTAGCTGATCTTTTTCCACATCCTCTTTTTCATTTAATTCAATATTTCTTGGCTTTCCTTCTATGTCATACAGCACCTCGATGTATTCTTTCCAAACATTCTTTACATTGTCTGGCTCCGAGACTATTTTACCACTTTTGTTCATGATTCCTTTACATCCTATCTTTCTTTACAATTAGTAACGCTCCTTTTTATTTTCTTAATTGTTGGAGTTTTCTGGCTATATCCAAGATCAGAAAGCTATGGTTTGAGTTTATTTCTGTTCTTTGTCAAGTTTTTCTTGCAGTTCCTTAAAATATTTATTATCATGTGACCTATTTGGAATTTTTAGAAATATTACAGGTATGGAGAAAGTCATGTGGTGGCCACATCAGATTTTTTAATTTTATGGTGACAATTTCAAAATTAATTACTTTTTAAAATATGTGTGAAGCCATTAAGTTTGAAAAAAAATACGTAAAATATTCACGTTTAAGTAATAAGTAATGCAGGTTGGAGACTAACCAATACCTGAGGGATGCTTGAGCGGTCATCAATAAAAGTAAATATTATAAATATTTAAAAAAGACAACAATAAAAAAAGATTCATACATAACACTTTTGGGCAATTTCCTTCCTAGATAAGGAAAAAAAGTTCAGGTATCGGCAAAGGTTGAAAAACTACTTTCAGCACTTAATGTCTTAATGAATATATTATATATAATTAATTATGTAAGTCCCCAAACTTTTTGAGAGGAGGGCCACATAAGAATACTGAAAGTGCTAGGCAGGCCAGCTAAAAAAAAACCGTTTCAAAATCTAAAATATTTTATTCTATAATGATTACCTAAGCATACATGCATATATAACTATAAGTTAACGTAAATAAATGTAAGAAAAAATTCTAATGCGAACAATGTGCCTGTTTTTAAATTGGAAACACTGATTTTATGATGTTTGATAAAATTTCCGCGGGCCGGATAAAACCCTTTCACGGGCCGTAATTTGGGGATACCTGATTTAAGTAATTTAAAACCCACAGAAATCATTTTCCTCATCATCTTCACCACCAAATAACTATGCGAAGAAGGTGACAGCGATATGAAATGAAATTTAAGATTTCGTATTTAAATACTGTCATAAAACATCTCTAGCCATTCAATATTCTGTAAATAAGTGTTACGTGTTTGATAAATTAAAAATAAATTTTAATTTGATCTTCAAGCCTGAAAAGTTTTGCCTTGTAAGCAAATTTCTGCAACTCTGAATTTTCAGATTTTATAATTTTATTTTTGGAGGTTTTTACGTAGTCGGTTTAGCAAAAGTCAAATCATGCGTTACGCAGAATGGATTCTTATTTATTAATTTAGTTAATATCTAAAATGATAATATAATTCTAAAATATTGTTCTTATACCCCTCAAAATGTTGGGGGTGCACATGGTTAATGAAAAAGTTGTGATTTTTTGACAAAAAGTATGGGTGTGCAATATACACGAGAGCGTGTTATACACAAGTATATATCATTCTAGTAAAAAAACAGTGACAACATGAAACTAAACTAATAATCTAAACTGATAACTTAAACTTCTAAAAATCAATACTAAAAAGAAAAATTTTTGCTAAAGTAAATAAATTACAATATAATGAAGAAATTAAGTTACTAAAATACAAAAGAAATGACATGTAGTGAAGAAAACACTTAATGAATAGTTGTAGACAAAGCAAAGACTAAACTTCAATGCAAAGGTAATGCTGAAGCTATTCCTATTGGCTGGGAGCTCCCTCCCCCTCGAGTGTCTGGAAGGTAAAGAGGGGATCAATTTATACTTTGTCTTTTGTGACTTCCCCAAAACCAACTTTCTTTGCCCGAATTATCAAAGTGGTATAGCATACTAATAGTGAAATGGTGTTAAGAACCCTAGTAAAGGGGCATAACTTATGCTTTCTTTGATCCTCCACTGCCATCATTATCATGAACACTTTGGTGCCTGTTTATGAAATGGTTACATAACTACCGTAAATACCCTCGTATAACGCGTAGGGGGGTTTTCAGCCTCGTAATCTATTATTTTTCTATATACCCAAATATAGCATGAACAGATTTTTTTTTAGCGTTACCATTCCAGAATAAAGTAAATGGTGTAACGTGGTCTAAAGCAATGATCGAATTATTGGTACATATTATGTATTGGTAACATAACGAAAGTGCGAAATGAAATTTTCGAATAACGTTCCAGAAGAACGTCAGCTAACTCAATCATTACATACTCTGTTTACTTGTGAGGTGATATTAGGATATACACAAAAATCCAATTATATTAATTTCATAGTATGGCATATGACATTGTTTGAGCTAATAAATTGAAGGAATGACGATAATCCTACGTCAAAGTTTTTTACATATGTTTTAGTCACGACTGAGGTGGACGGGTTTGCCCAACCTTCAGTTTTAACCTTATTAGAACACTCTGGAGCACGTAAAAACGATAGCAAATAACCATAATTAACTACAGACTCTAAGAATCGAGAATAAACCACGTATGAATGCTGAGAGAAAGGTAGGGAACGATAACTTGATGGTAGTTCTACAAGAAGCATCAACTCCCAGCATATTCAAGGGCATCAGCTGCCATTGTTTCTAATTGTAAGTAGTACCAGTACCTCACCACAAGGCCAGGCGCCGGTGTAGGGTGATGTCATGCGTAATATGACGATTCCGATAACAACATCGAAGATGAATGGTCCAGTCACCAAGAATTTCTTGGCTTTTAAAATGAATAAATACTGAATTCATTCTTTTCATATCTAAATAATGTATATTTATAGAATTAGTTAATAAATTTTAACTATTACAGTAAAACCTCTACCTTACGAACCCCTTTATAGCGAAGACCTCTGGATAGCGAACAATTGACGGCGGTCCCGCCAAACTTATATACAAAATCCCTAATTATAACATCTTTACTACGAACTTCCGTACTACGAAAACTTCCGAACAACGAAAGAGAAAGTGGTCACTTCCGATTATATTTACCTCTTTAGAACAAAATTTCACTCGCTAAACATTTTTTTCAGTTACATACGTACGGAAAACGATTGAAAACAGTCGCCAACGCGCCAATTAGCATTAAGCTTACAAGCCAATCATAGCACATTTCCGGCATTCTCGCGCCATTGACAATCTCGTCCGAGAGTTGTAGTGATGCCGCTATGTATGCTTTTAGGGAAGTGGAGAATGCCGTTTCCCGAGAATTCACAAAGAATTTGAAACAAAAAATAGATTCATTTTTAAAAAAATGTTGATGTATTTTAACTAAATCTTTTTAAAAAGTGTTGTATTTGAAATCATTCCCGATTAAATTCTTCCCCTAATAGATTTAATGGGAATTTCAACGAAAGATTGCAGCAATGAGGTATGTATCGTGGTGAGGTGGTTCCTATACACTTTTTTGTGATAGGTAATTTATTCGTCAGAGACGGAGCTGGAGTGTTGTTAAGAAGGTTAGTGAAAAATATTGATTGGAGTCTTGATTTGGAGTGCCAACGACAGTTAGTGCTTTCTTATGAGGAAAATGCTGCTTTCATTAATTTCGTTTTGAAATATTTGCAACCCGCGCCATAGTGGTCAAATAGTAGTTTATTAATTGGTGTTAAGAAGTGGCGTTGCTGTCAATATTTTTTTATAAACTTAGCGGCTCGACAGATGCATTAGGATAGGCTCAGCGAGTTTCACGCATTGCAACCTCGAAAAAAGTCGTATAATAAAAAATTGCCGAGGATGTTTTCGTGCAAAACCTGCCAATCAATGCTAGAAAAAATAACATTGCATTTCAGTTATTTGGTGCTTGCCACTGTCAAACATTGCAAAATGAGATGAATAAAGTGGCTCGCTTTTCCCATTAGAAAGCATTGTGTCATCGGAGCTTCAAATCAATATGGCTGGTTATTAAACATTGAGGGCGCATTTTGAATATCGTCCACTTATGTGATACTTTTTCCTGAAAATGTGCACATTTTAGTAGAGTTACGCTGTATCTGCGCATATGCCTTCATTTGGATAATCCCGTTGCTCCCGTATAATCTAACAGGCAATGCGCCCCTGAAGTTATGCAGCACCCAATAACTTCCAATCAACGAATTTCCGAATAACGAATAGATGAAAAATTAGGTCCCTTGATTTTCGTTAATGAGAGGTTTTACTGTATCTATCTTACTTTTCGTAAAAATCACCAATAAAATTATGAAGATACCCGGGCAGAAATTAATGTGCCGAAATTGTGGAAACATGGGGTCAAATGAAAATAGGAAGATTATGTACCCTCGCATAACACGCATCCTAATTTTTAACTCAAATATTTAAAAAAAAGTGTGCATTATACATGGGTATTTACGGTAATAGACTTGCAACTTTTTCGGAATATCTTCTCCAAATTGTACTTCGAGTTTAGATTAAATTTTTGATGCTTTAACATATTTGTTTGTGATAAATCGAATGATAATGCATTGTCTCATACTTGCACTGACATCATCACCCGCCATCTTGAATAAAAATGGCGCAGCTGCTATGGCAACGAAAACAAACATCTCCCACAATGCAAGATGCTGTGTTTCAATAAATGTATAGCTAAACAGTTTCAACACAAATTTATACTACATGTTACACATTAAATGCTGGTTTTGACATGAACAATCCTTATATTGCATCATTAGTATAGCAAATGTTTTATGGAATAGAAATTTCAAGTTCTACTATTGATAAGGATTACTTATATGATTTAGGAAAATAGCAATATAATGTTTATCTTAGCTCACCTGTCTCAGTGTTTCTCACTTGGACATTAGCTCCTCCCATTTGGACCAATGTTCTCACAGTGTTCGGCAAGTTCATTTGGCAGGCATACTAACATCACAGTCATAATCAAGTTGATTTCATAAAATAGCAATAAAGATAAAGAACTATTAAAACAATATATGAAAATATTTGGTAAATTTTTCAGACATTTGCTGCCCCAGATACACATATGCACCATACTGGGTGAGTTCAGGATGCCCATGATGCACATATGCATCTGTGCTCCTTGTGGTTCCATTTACTGTTAGAATGGTCGGCTTGGCAGACCCTTAGAAGGACACTCAGTTAAGGTCTAGAC
This sequence comes from Tanypteryx hageni, assembly GCA_028673005.1. NCBI lineage: Eukaryota > Metazoa > Arthropoda > Insecta > Odonata > Petaluridae > Tanypteryx > Tanypteryx hageni. Next base: position 125,795,843 of record CM054113.1, on the reverse strand, counting down.
CTAAAGTGAGCAGTGTTGGTTTCCATTTACTCTCTTATTCATCTCATTTTTGTGAGAAATCTTCAATCAAGTTTTGAAAAGTAAATTAATTTTAACTTTACAATCTTTCTGTTAATTTTTATGAAATTTTTTCCGGTAAATGTTGTCCTCTGTCAGAATAAATTTTTCCTTTCTCATATACGAAGTATAGAGAAAGTATTGTTTTCATGAAAAAAATTGAATTCGAGACTTCTACAAAAATACATGTTTTAAGGTCCCCTGAACACATTTTGATTATTTTCTCGATTATGTCTGTGTCTGTCTGTCAGTATGTGATAGGATTTTGTAGGCACTCTTAACTCAAAAATTTACACTTGTATCAATACCAAATTTTATATTTAGAAAGAGTACATAATGAAGAGCTGATTAGGTTTAGGCAACAATCGCACAACCAGAAGTGGATGTTTACCCTAGTCATGTTTTGGTTTTTGGCAAATAACTCTCTTAAATCTTCATAAACGTAAATGTTGTTTATTATAAACTTCATAGATTCTATTACTTTTGATTTAAATATTTTATCATAGAATGCAATGTTAAGGAGATATTCCAACAGGTACACTGAAAGCCAGAGGTGGAAACAATTGAACGGGTAATTTGTACCATCAAAGTATAAACAATTGATTGGGTAATTTACACTGCCAGCAGTATAGTCAGTTGAACAGATAATTTGTACCGCCAGTGGTATAAACAATTTAACAATGAATTGTACCAATACTATAAACAATTTAACATGTAATGTGTTGCACCATAAGTATAAACTATTGAATGGGTAAGTTTTTCCACCAGAATTAAAAACAAATGAACTGGTGACGTGAACAACTAGAAGTAGAAATGAACAGATAATGTTAATCGCCATTAGTATAAACAATTAAACCGGTTAACATTAGTTTCAATTGTTTGTACTTCTGGCAGTACACATCACTCAATTATTTATAAAGAATTAAACAGGTAATGTGTATCACATGTAGTGTAAACAATTACACATACTGCCAGTAGCATAAACAATTGAACAAGTAATGACAATCACCAAAAATATAAAAAATTGAACACAATTAATTGGTCAATTGATTAAACTAATGGTGGTTAACATTAAGCATTCAATTATTTGTACTACTGGTGGTACAGATTACACATGCAAAATTTTACATTATTGCTGGTACAATTTACCCATTAAATTGTTTATACTAGGGGTGGTTAACATTACATGTTCAATTGTTTATACTAATGGCAGTATAGATTATGTTCAGTTGTTTATACTAGCGGTGGTTGACCCTACCTATTCAATTTTTTATACTATGTAAGTTATTTCAAACTGTAATCTGTTTAATTGTTTGAAAAATTTTGTAATGGTAAATATCAGCGAAAAAATTTGAAGTGGTGCTTTTGTCACAGTTTCATGTTTTGGGGCTTTTGTCGCCAGCAGATTTTCTCATTTGGAGATTTTGTCAGTATCCTGTGATGCACACATGCATCAACAATTAAAAAAATTTATACTTACTAAATGCATAATATTGATATGTTGTTTTTCATTATTTTAATATGATTTCCAATAATAATATTCAAATTGCAGATTTGGCTCATGGGGAAGTATTACCAATATGTCATGGGCAACGAATGGGTCAATGAACTATCATAAATGAAATACATAAGATGTTCTTTGTGAGATAATTTTTTATAAATAACATATAAACAAATTTAGATAAATATTTTGCAAAGTCAAACCATAAGATAAATTTTGTATACATTTTGAGTGTGACTCTGGTACAACTTAACTGTTCAAAGTCCTTTCATCTATAATTTTTTTGTTTCAGTGATATCAAGTGAATAAACTGAATATGTAAACTTAAACTTACATGCAATGGTGTATTTCCAGCAGTATCTCGGCAATTAATGTTTGCTCCACTTTCAATTAGTTTCTTAAGGATCTCATCCTTGCCTAGCCGACTTGCAAGATGAACAGCAGTTTGACCTTCTGCGTTCTTGGCATCAACACTTCGGTAACCACATTTCAACAACTCGGACACAACTGTATAATCTCCTAGAAAAGAGTTAGATCAATCTACACATTAAGACATGAAAATTTAATCAGCTCTCATTCTATCACTTATGTATGTATGAAGAAACGCACAGGCAAATATAATGCAAAAGACAGACTTTTCCATAAATTATGAACAATTACTACCTTCTTTTGTAGCTCGGTGTAGTAGATTAGTGCGCCCATGTCTTCGAGCATCATGAGGTGGAGGATCTTTAAGGCAGACTTTTTTTAATCTTGTTTCAAGCCCATGAGAATCTCCTTGATAATGTTCAATCAATGTCTCAAGGCCATGATGCACAGTGTGTTCATCTAAATATCATTTAAAGCATGTGATAGGAGGAAAAATATAAGATGGAATGTAGTAGTTTTTATGCAATAGGGCAATGCTGAACATAAATATCAACAGAGAAAGAGAACAAGTAATACATAATTATAAAAAAACTTTTTCATAAATAACTGTCCTACAGATATCCTTAAAATAATATTTAAATAATAATATCCCTGACAGTAGAGGATTTGAAATATGGCCAAAGTAGGCAAAGGCCTTGGAGTGGTGAGATTTTGGGATGCAATAAAAATGGGATTTCAGGGCAGAAATAAAAAATAATAATACGCAGGCTTTTGATGAACTATTATGATCTGCAGACAGATTGCTGGACAGATAAACCATATACATGAGCAAGTCTTTTAGGAATAAAGCACTAGAAAGGGAACGGAAAAATAATTTGTCCTAGAGGAGGGAAATTCCCCAATCTGCCACTGCACATTTAAACTACATGGGAAACCCGGTACCAGCATTAGCCTACTCTTAACAAAGAGCACCAAGGGTGGTCAATGGCTTAACATCCCTTCCAAAGGATGGAATGCTGACTTTGTGCGGTCTCCTCAAACCACACAAACAGGGGGCTGGACGACCTTGGAAAAAATCCTACTTTTGCAGGATTCGTACCCACTGCCCTTTCAAGCAGCAGGCGAGTAGCAGTCAGCATCTTAACCACTAAACCACCGGCACCCCCTTCTACTGACAAGATGTAGAACTTTAGATCCAAATCATTTCAAACATTTGCTAAGAAAGTGGGCCTTGTTCACATTACTTACTTATTATAAAAATGTTATGACTAAAGGGATGATCCTTATTTAGTGCTTTTACATCTCCATATCACCCCTAAAAATAGTGTTCCATCTCCCAGATACTGATTTCAAGTTCACTTTGTAATAATCTGCCAACATTCACATAGAGCCTAAAACAGTTGTCGAAAAAGCAATCAATAAAAATATATTAAGCTTCAATTACACACTCGTCCTATGCTATCACTTTCAATTGGCCAAAATGTAAAATAAAAATAATTCTAATTAAGATTGAACTTTCGTAAAAATTGCTGCAAAATCTCCAGAACCTTATCCTATCTAATAAAGCAGTGCCGTTCAAACTTTTCTACATACCCCTTGGGTAGTTTGATCAACTCCTGGTACTACTCCTTCAATATCTAATAAATTTGCCTTCAAGCACACAAAATCAATTTTGTTTGTAACCATTTGTGGGTCGTCTGGTACGTCTTTTGGTATCAGTACCACACTTTGAATGGCACTGTAATAGAGGATGAAAAGGAAAACTTCTATCATAGAAATTTGATTCACCTATCACCTCACAAAACCCCATTACGTAAGGTTAGAAGAGAGGAGGCAGTACATTCTGAGGTTGGAGGCTCCAATGACTGGGAGCAACAATTTCTTATGGACTTAGAAAATTATACCAGTGACATTTGAAAAGCAATTAAGCTCGAATGGTTACCTCAGGCAGGGATAAAAAAGATACAACTAAACCTACTAGCCACTTGATAAAATCCACTCGCCCGTCATTCATTTCGTGGTGAGTTATGATAAACATATACTCCCTACTGTCCTCCTTTAACTCGCCCGTCGCGAACCCTGATCTATGGCCAGTTTTGATGGTTCGACAGCCTCAAACTTTCGACACAACTACATTATCAGAGATATGATTGCATGGACTAGAGACGTACATACATGAAAACGTTTTTACGATGCATGTTACATCGATTATTTGAGTTTTTATTTAAAATAAACCAAAGGATCTCATCTTACCAATAGAAAAAAATGCATCTTCTCCATGTCGTCTTATTTGATAATGTACAGGTTCATTTCCATGCATTACAGATAAGACGTAATCACCAACTGCAGTGTTGCTCTCTCGAACTAAAAACAGACCATCTTCACCACCTGTCAGATAATTTATATCAAATAAATGCATGTCTACTCGAACTGGCACCTCGTTAATACATTGGAATCAATAATCACCATTCGTTAAAATTTGTTCTGCAACTTCACGAGATATTTTTCCATGGAACCAACATATACTATCCTCTGTGTTCATTTTTTGTAACATAAAATCTGTCTGTAATAAAAACAAAACAATGAGTTGTCTACGCCTTCCACGATAGCGTACGGTAATCGTCTTTCCTAAATACTCTACCCGCTTCAATGGATGGACATATGTTAATAGCCTTTCTCTTCTTGATGAAATAGCTTTCAATATCCATCAGAACCACTAAATGAAAGTGCTCAGCGTTATTTCATTCAAAACTTCATTATACTTACCTGCTTCCTGCTTATGTAAACAGGAAGAGCAACAGGTGACACAGATATGATGAAATGAGTCAAATTATATCTTATATTAAAATTTTTCGTACATTTTACCAAACTAAAATCATAAAAAATAATTATAAATTGCTTTCTATTTTAAACATTGATAGGCAGATTCCAGCAACTTACCTTCATCAATATGAACTTGGAAACTGCTTTCAACATGGCAGATGAAAACGACAACATAGACCGGGGAGACGGAGAGGCTCAGAAGCCAGAAAAAATGTTTAGCTTAAAAAAGTGGAATGCTGTAGCGATGTGGAGCTGGGACGTGGAATGTGATACATGCGCTATTTGCAGAGTTCAAGTCATGGGTGAGTAACTGAAAATTTCACGTATATTGACAAGTGTTAGCCAATAAAAAGAAATAAATCACCTGTTTCGGGGCCTTGAACACATCTAAGAATGGTTTTTTCGAATGAAAATTACGTTAGTAGACAGTAGATTAAATTTAAAGTAACGGAAACAGCCCGCTCGCATGTTACCTTACTGAGAATGACTCATTGTGCTTCCAGCCAAGGTCGCGAAGGTAGTATGATCGGTGACCAGGTTTATAAGTTGGCGTTAATCATGCTACTTATTACTCGCAGCTTCTAAACGTTTTCATTCTTTGATAAAAAGTATCATTTAATAAACATTTGATTTGGCATTAAATACTAAAATTAACTATTTACTGTGATATGGAATGAAAAAATTGACCTTAATGCTATTACATGATTTTTAAAGGCACTGTAGCATTATCTGATATTGCTAAGATGATGAGCATTTGAATGACCAGGATTTTGACTTTTATTTAAAGTCACTAAAATGGTGGGTAGAATATATGCTGTTGGATACTAAAGTCATTAGATTCCTGAAAGTGGTATGAACCCTTTTAAGGCAGTAGTTCTCAAACTCTTTTTCTCCTGATTTTATATATTTTTATTACCCTGAATATGACACTGTGAATTACCAAATACCACTGCTTTAAGGTATTCAGATTTAGGTAATAACATTATGAGAGGTAAGATAAGTGTCTTAGGTGTGTGCTAAGTTAGGTGGAAAGAAGATGGAGATTTCAGGAGTGATAATTACAGGGTAATATATTGTGGGATAAGGGAGAGCCAGAGGGGTGTAGCATTAGTTTTAGACAAGAAAGCAGGGCAAAGTCATTAGCAGACAGCAGTTAACCAGCAATTTAACATTAATGGAGGTAAAGACAGAACCAGTAAATTTAGTGATTATATAGTATATATGCCAATGAGTGATCACAGTGAGGAGGAATTGCATGAGTTGTGCAGTGAACTCGAGGAAGTTATGAGAGAAGAACTTGGTAGTCATGGAGGATTGGAATGCTGTAGTGGAGCAAGACACGGGCAGTAGCAAGGTTTGGGATTGGGGCTTAGAAAAGAGGAATAAAAGAGAACAGAAAATGGTAGATTTTTGTAAAAGAAACAAGTTGTTAGTAAAAATAAGTAGTTTAAGCATCACAGCATGCAAGCATCATATGGAAAATGCCTGGAGACAGGTAGAGGTATTAGACTTATTATAGCATGGTTCAGTGGCATAGCCAGAAATTTGCTTTGGGAGGTGCACCATACTATTTTTTCAATAATAAAAATATATAAATCAATACTCACTCAAATAATTTATTGAATTTTACAGAACTATTATACATAAATATAATCAAACTACAATTTATTCATACATTGTAGGAATTTACAAAATTATGTTAATTTTTTGTAAAATATTCAGCACTTCATCTTCTGTAATAGTTATATTCTTATACAAGTAGTTGGTTCTGCAAACATTTCATCTCACCTTGAAAAACATTAACTTTTCAGACAGATATTTCATTATTAGAAATATTTTTTTAATTCAAAAGTTTGCACCTATTTTTGTTCTTTCCTTATGGAACGACATTGGAGTAAAAGAAATCCATAAATTTTCCAATTTTAAAAATATTATAATTTTTTCCATTGTTACTAATGTCACATATGTTTTTTTATACTTTAAACAATCTTTTGCCTGCCTATATTATAAGTATTCAGATGAAGTCCTCAAAATAATTTCAGGGGTCCTTTCCATGTCATAAGCATCAATATAGGATGTAGCGTGTGCCGAAATCAATGAAGAATATGTGATTTAATAAAGTAAACTTTGTGGAGACAATCGTGCATTGAATTACTTGAGAAAAAAAATCCGATTCACCACCAAACAACATAAAAAAAAATATCAACGTGGCTGCCCAGTTAAATTTTAATGTGAAAAAGGATTTGTAAAAGGAGGTGAAATGAAAAACAAAACAACCTATGAGGGAATCAAACTCGCGCCCTTACATTTTTTATGCAACCATTATTTGCTCATCACCAACAATTACTTGATGAATTTGGCATGTATTAAGCTATTATATTATTCCAGTTAATGAGAAATTTTGATATTTAGTTGTGATTTTCAGAAAAACTATTGGCCATATATGCCCAAAAGGGGGTTTGCTGTGATCCTGGAATCCAGAGCTATACACCTACCAGGTTTCATAAAAATTCATGACCCCATTACCATGTCCTCTCCTTGTTAGTGAAAAACCATTTCTACCACAGAATACTACTTTTTCTGTTATTGGAATCAGTTTGTTTTTGTTTTCTTGGGCTTGACATATGCTTGCTGCACCCATCATATTAATAACTGATTGTTTATTGTCACAAACAATTTCTTTTAACTTATCTGACCAAAGCAACGAAAATTCATGGTATTTTGCTTCCTGGTGGTTTTTAAATTTTTCTTTTGCTTTTTGCCAGCTGCAAAACGCTTCATTTGCGAATTGTCCAAGAGTTGGGCTACTATAGATTGTCCATAATGCTGCTTAGCAATTATAAGACAATATATACAGTACACTCTAGTTTTATTTTTGGAATACACAAGCCAGGGATAATCAAACAATCATGTATAATTAAACTTCCTCGTAACTTTTTTATTTCCAAATGACATGCTAGGAGAAACAAAGTTTGGAGTGGGTTTCCAAATGTTATCAAGAAAAAGTATTTTTTTCTTCGTCGTCCAAGTGTTGTCCAACAAAATTCTGTGTGTCATATTTTTCATCATTGGTCGCCAAAATATTTCAATTTTCTACTGCACAAATTTCTTCTTTTAGTTTATTTGTCTACTCCTGTTCAATAGATTTTCAGCTACAATTGTGTATTCCTGTTTCATATATTCTTGGTCTGAGTTTGACATGTTTGTTTGGCAAAATATTTAAAAAGAAATGTTTTAATTTAATCATTTTCAATTATCCTAGGGTATAATTATAATATATATAAAATATAAATTTTGTTTATAAGTTCATGGCAAGAGAGTAATAATAAGTATCTTATCTACTTTGAACGAATTACAGGCACACCCCGGGTTATGTAAGTAATGGGTTCTTGCACCCATTGCGTAACTCGAAATTTGTGTATGTCCAAATTTATTATGGAAAGTACAGTAGAGGTGTGGAAACTATGGCTCATTTGATGCATTCTTAGTGATTCACATTGTTGTTGGATTCGTGTAATTGGGTGCCATTGACTTGGATAATAGCTTCGCATTGCATCTATTCAAGAAATTTCATAAAAAAACTTTCACATTGAATTTCAATGGAAATCTCCGTAGTAATAATATAATAAGCTTATAATACATATTTGCAGAAAAATCTAAATCCTGTCATATTGACACAATAGTTCACCAGCGTCAGTGATACCAATCTAAATCCGGTCACCTGCCCCAGTAAAGTATGCTGCAAACTTATCACGTATTTTGATAAGTGTTTTTCCTGCATCAAGCTGAACAATATCTTCTAACCCATTATAAATGAATGTCTTCTAAATGAAACCCATCACTTTTTCACACAAAGTTATGTAACATCATGCAAGCTTTAAATATGTTTTGAGCAAAGTTAAGAGACACATTCAGTGGCCTGTGAAAAACTCTCCATTTATTACTTAGAATACCAAAAGTGCACTCTACAAATCTCCTTACTCTAGAGAGTCTGTAGTTAAAGACTCGTTTCTGGAGAAATAAATGTTTACCAGCATACAGTCTCATAATGTGTGTTGAGAGACCAAAGGCTTCATTGTTTCTGGAGAAATAAATGTTTACCAGCATGCAGTCTCATAATGTGTGTTAAGAGACCAAAGGCTTCATTGCCTATGAAAACAAATGGAAGAGTGTTATCAATGGTGCTAAGCAGCAGACAAGGTTCTGGAATATTTAACTCATTTGCAGGTAATTTGATTGTGAATGCAGTATTTTGGAAAATAGATGAATCAGAAAGTGAAATTATATTTTGCGTCACACAACCAATAGCACAATTGAAAAAAAAATTATAATTATAATACAGCTATCCATTTGCAGTCGGTTTCACAATCCAAATGTGTTTGCCATCGATATAATCTATGCAGTTTGGAAAGTTGGCACGTTCCTCAAAATCTTGGGCAATTTGTAGCTTCCCTTGAAGGTGGGGGCATGCAACTCACTTTCAGTTCTTCCCAAATCGTTTAGCACACTCCCTGGATAATGTGACTCAGGGTGGAAATTCCTATTCTGTAGGTGTAATATAGATCAGTCAATGTGCAGCCAGATCCTAGGTATCTGAAAAAATGTAATATCTTAGTTGTCTATTTAATGCAATTAATAACTAATTAATTATGACTATTATGAAATGTAGGTAAAGGCTTGCAGAAGAAATTAAAGAACCTCAGGAATTGCTCTGCATAGGAGATGAGGAAAAGCAAAGCGTTGTTTTTCGTTTCTGCTCCACAATCACAAAAAATGTTTATTTTGATGAGCTGATATTTCTGCAGCCGAATTTACAAAACAGGTAGATACCTCAAACATTACTCAAAAGAATTTTTAAACATTCCCCCTTAGCTATAAAGAATTAGTTTTTAACATCTGTGGATTTATCAGCACCACTTCAAATATTGATAACAAAGAGGCCGTACATCCCCAACAAGTGTTAGTCTCGAAGAACCTGCAGAAAGAGATCAGAGGCCAAAAAAAAAACAAAAGAAGACAGAGGATAGCGATCAGTTGGATCTGCAGGAATTATGCAAGGTTTTACGTAAAAACATAGATCAGAGGTCTGCAGCTAAACAACAAATCTCAAATAATGAAGACCAACTTTATTTATTGTCTTTAGTGAACCTGAAAGACATTACACCCGAAAGAAAGTTACAAATGAAATGCGAGATTATAGCAGTAATTTCTAGGCACAAAAATTTCTCTCCCAGCAGGTATAGATTTCCCCACATTTGTGTCTTCTTTTTGTAGTGTTTCAAGCTGTCGTACAACTCGTCAAAAGATTCCATAGACCAGAGGTAGGCAACCTTTTCACCTACGAGGGCGCAATTTATATTACTGAGGAAGCAAGATAAGTTCATATCTCTCTGTATCAGTGGTCGGCAACCTCTTTATCTATGAGGGCACAACTTTAATTATTGGGGGCGTGAAGTGAAGTAACAATAGTAGGTGTGTACCAATATTTATTAAAATGATATTTTTGTATATATAAGAGAAAAACTATTAAAGAATTTATTATAAAACATGAAAAATAAAACTTGGGACTGCATATCTTCAGCCAACTTGCTATAATTTGGCACATAACTCGAGATACCTGATCTTAGGCAGTCGTCTAAATTGTAATCGGTGAGTCTCGATCGGTACTTGGATTTCAAGTGTTTCATGCTTGAAAAAATGGACTCGCAAGTGTATGTTGAAGCACAGTAAGAATATATTTTTAGGGCACATTTTCTTAATAATGGATAGCGATTTTCGTCAACTAAATTCCAAAAGTTTTCATCATTTCTATGTGACCTTAAAATAATATCATTCTGCATTTTTATTATTTTCATTTCTAAGCCCTCGGTGTTAACGATATTAAAGTTAAGTTCCAATATTAACAGACATATCATTGTCCATAAAATTGAACGGATTAGCAAAGAATGTTATTATGGGTTCCACTTCAGAAAACTGACGAAACCTAAAATTAAATTCCTTCAGGAGAGTTTCAATGTGTTGTGAAAAAGGTTCATCGGTAACATTTTTATTAGTCAGACTCTCAATAATACATTTTAAATTCGGGAAATGTGATAATGAATTTCTCTCTAGGTGAGACTTCCACAATGCCAATTTACATTTGAATGCATCTACTGCACTTATCATTTTTGCAATGTGTTGAGTTTTCCCTTGCATCTCCATATTCAGTTCGTTCAATTTTATAGTTATATCAACAAGAAATCCGAAATCCAACAAAGCTTTGTCATCCAACTGTGATTAATTCCTTTACCCCCTTTATGAGATTTATAAACCTCACAAGTATTTTGCCTCTGCTGAGCCATCTAACTTCGGTATGTAAAAGGAGATCATCGAATTCTGCATCTTCACCTTCTAAATGCAGTTTAAACAATCGGTGTTGCATTGGTACGGCTCTTATGGAATTTATTATTTTTGTTACTGTTTTCATGACATGTTGAAAATGAAGAACTTTTGCACATAACATTTCTTGGTGTATAATGCAGTGATATGAAATAAATTTTGGAAAGAGAGGGTCTTCTTTACGTAGCGCAATAAATCCATTTTTACAACCTGTCATCAAAGGCGCAGTAGTAATTGCGGTCAACTTCATTAATGGTATATTACTTTCTTGGACATATTTTTAAAACCTGAAAAATTGTATTCACCTCTTGTTCGTCCCTTTAATGGAAGAATTTTAAGAAATTCTTCATTTCCTGAAAAATCATTAAACACCATCTTCACAACCATAGCCAATTGAGAAGTGTCTGATATGTCTGTTGACTTATCCAGTTGTAACGAGAAGAAAATACATTTTTGTAAATCATTTGCCAACTCTTTCTCCATATTGGTTGCAATAACTTCAATTCTTCTTGTAACTGTTCTTGCTGATAACTGAATCGTGTTGATTGCTGAGGTAATTTCATTTTTATTCGAAAAGTGAGTCGGCAATTACTAGCATGGCTCACAACAATAACTCGAGCCAAGTTATGCTACAAGACGGAGGACAGAACTCCGAAACCAACGACTTTCAACAATAACTTGAAGCAAGTTATGCTACAAGACGGAGGACAGAACTCCGAAACCAATGACTTTTGACAGGAACTTGGGAGTTTCACGCGACATAGGGAAATATGTTTCCCGTATCGAGCGCCTACCTCCAAATAGCCTGAACCGGCTAACGGAGCTATAGTACACGACAGGTTGAGAACAAGGATCTCAGTTAGCCTTGCATCCGTAATAGCGATTGAAGGCGACAGGACACCTTCACCTATCTTTTCGTACAGTTCGTACGAGAACGTTTGTATGAATTGTCAGCACAGGCACGGCAATCACACAAACACGATAACGGCTTCTCAAGAGAGGGGTAACGGAGGAGTCATGAAAAGAACTGTGTTAATGACAACTATGTCTCTATCCAACAATGTATGTCCCCATTCTGTTCGCTTATAAGTCCTCACCTTGACGATGTTATTTTGTAACAGACATACTATTCGGCTCGGTGTGATGTAAGATTAAGATGTTGGTTACGAAGTTTTATTCTTCATCTTGTTCCGCAACTTATTGGTCTTCTGAGAGTTTTCCGTAATTTTTTAACTTGAGTTCTCTTTTTGGCTGGCGGGTGACACACAAATGTCTTGCGGGCGCCATGGCGCCCGCGGTCGCCGCGTTGCCGACCTCTGCCATAGACATTCTAAAATAATTTAAAAATTTTAAATTGTCCCTCCTCAGATCTTCAAAGATTGTCCAAAATATCCCTTTGTTTCATCTATCACATATAATAGATTGCACCCACAACTTCCTTCTCTTCCTTTTTTTCTTCCTTTGCACTTTTCTAGCAATGACCCAAAGAGCAACAATCTCTTCCAGTTCTAACATTGTATTGCTGTTTCCTCTCAGAGAGGCAAAAAAAGGTCTCTCTGATGCCAGGGGGGACTGGTCTCCTCCAAATCTCTTGTAGACTCCTGTTGCTGGGAGACAGGTCACCAGCGACTCAGTCTACTGTCTGAACCAAGCCTTACTATCCAACCATCATTACTCCTACCCTCCCTCCCCCTACTCCTCACCCCTCCACTCCTTTTTCCCTCCCCCACTCTTTTCCTCTGTATATACTCAAAGCTACTCTCTCCTGTCTTTACCCTGAAGATGATGTTTAACTCATGGAAACCATAGTTGGAATACAAGTATTTTAAGTGGAAATATACAACTTTTCCTTATTTTAGAATTTGCATGAGAGCCTTTATATGCATCTCTTAATACCTTGTTCTATTGGGTCTTTGTTGTTATGAGTTATCCTAGATTGATGATGCTGTAGGAAGCTGGTCTGAATTTGTTGGAAGGAAAAAGGTACAAAACAGCCAAATTAGGATATACTTCAAGAATGAACACTTATCTTTACTAATAGAATAGATTCTCTGTTCTTTATCTTCCTCTGAAACTCAATATTTTATATGGGATTTACATTTACGAGAAGCAATGCAGCATAATTTGCATTCACATTTTAAAATTACTTAAGAATCTTCCCAGAAATATGGTACTTGAACCAAACAATGTCTTAAAGATTGAACATTCATTATTCTACCGTTGATTTTGAAATATGTGTCGAATTGGACCATATATTTGTTTTGAACATGAAAATTTTGCATTTCCGCTGTTAAGGGCAGTCACATTGTTGCTACTTGGACAAATTTAAGACATCGCTTAGAGGCTCGCCACATCTCCATCCCCTGGCACTGCCAGTCTCTCTACCATACAATTTTTTAACTACAAGCATGTGAAGACGAGTGTTATTACTTCACAATAAATATTATAATTATTTTAATATAGTTTGTTTTTAACTACAGGCATACCTCATTATAGTGCACTTTCGTTGTAGTGCTCTCACTAAGTGCTGAATCATTGACACATTGTTTTGGTCTTATATTACAATACATAACTTTCTCATAACATTCATTATGCCAAATTAGTATTTTCAAGCAAGTTACGATTAAATTAAACATCATTAAATTGTCCAATCAACAAAAATATAATCTCTTCGATAGTTTTTTGTGCTAAATCGATGGCAGCTAATAGGGTTTTGAGTTTCTGGCAGTATTTTTTTCCCAGGAAATGGGAATTAGATTTTCAAATATTCCAGGAACCCAGAAATTACAATTATTTAGCAATTTTAATATTTAATGCACCATTTTTAATTTTAACATGATATTAATTATTGATACAATGTAAATACATAAGTTTTTAATGAACTCCAATGACATTTGAAACATCTATAGGGCAAGTCAATGAAATGTATAACACAGATTGCCTTCATCATAAAATTAAGCATAATAACCCAGCTAAAATGATAGATGTGTTCTTAAAAAATTCTGTGTAAGGTTAAATCATGTTAGTAGGACATGAATTTCTCATAAGAAATAATGTAAATAGCGGGAGTTGCATTCCAGCAACCTAACCTAATTGACATTTTTAATTTTATTCCTTTATTATGACTATATCTTGGTTAATACTTTGTTTTGTATTTATGTATATTTCATACATGTAACTCATTTTTTACAGAAAAGAAACGATAATGCGGATGGTTTGTAGCATTGCTTCATTAAGACCTGTATGATGAACGATATCACGTGTTTGTTCATTGTTCTCATAGTACTTAAGTAAATCTAGTTTTTGCTCTAGCGATATAACTTTTTTTGGTTTCTTACTCCCACCACCAATAAAATGTGATCCATAATCTCCAGCATATTTTTCGATGTAGATGACCGCCATTTTGAATCAGCTGTTCAACTTTTCATAATTTATTTAGCAGACGTTATTTAGAAGATTTGTAAAAATGATAATTTTAAACAACAAGTAACTAAGAATTGAACATTTGTGTTTTAATACATGAAAGAATTTTTCAAAAGATAACAACAGACAATTATAGAAAATTACAGAAATGGTCAAAGGAAATTTTTAAAACATTCAAGAATGTTATTTTTCTACATTGCAGTTTAGAAACCATGAAATACCTCGTCTTCTTCGTCAGACTCATAGAAATTGTCAAATTCATCTTCTGGATCAGCTGTTACAATGATGGGTTCATTGTCATCTGCAATTAATGAAGAGCTGGGCTAAAGTTTCTTTCCGCTTTCTAGACCGTTTTCATGTTCGTAGAGAAGTCATGAAGGAATCGTGTTAAACCGAACAACCAGTCATGTTAGTCGAAAACCAGCCCTACTTTTAAAATCGTGTTAGTAGAATTCGTGTTAGTTGGGTACTGGGTGTACCTTGTAAATCTTGGAACTTAGATTAAGAATATCATTGAGTAAACCATCAATTGAGTGCATTAGTGAAAAATGTTACACGATATTATCTGCACAAGTCAGAAAACAAGAGGCTGGTAGAGATTCTTATAAAAACAGAATAACCAGTATATAAAAAGTCATAGAATCCTATAACATCTCTAAAAAACATATTAATTACACAGCCCAACACACATTTTGGTGCCTGCTATTTTTTAACTGTTTCTAGGTAATTTTTGGGTGTAGAATCCAAAACAACTGTCAGATTTAGTCTATCAGATCTAGTTTTTGAGGTACGCTATATTGACCTCTTTTAGAAAAAATCATCTTTTTTTTAACTCTTGTACATTTCAGGTTATAAGTATTAGTATTTGCGACAAAGGCTCATTAAAAAACAAAGAATACAAAGTAAGGTATTTAATTCACAAAGTAGATAAATATACATTCATGGCTTATCACTTAAAAATTTTCTTTTATAGGATTTTCTAGCATGGAGTTTAGTAGGACAGTCTCGCTGCAGACTCCAACAGTAGTCGGCCATCATGTGGGTATCCCATCTTCCTTGATATCGTTCTTCCATCGTCTTAATGTCCTGATGAAATCTTTCCTCCTGTTCTTCACTGTAATCACCTAGGTTTTGTGGAAATCGATCTAAGTGGTTGTGGAGGTAGTGAAGTTTTATGCTCATGTTACAACCGAGAATATTAAATTTAGAAAGCATATTTTCCACTAATTCTGTGTAATTCTCTGCCTTATGATTGCCAAGAAAATTTTGTACTACTTTAACAAATGAGCACCAAGCATTAGATTCAATCTCGTTCATTGCTGCAGTAAATTGTGGATCTTTTATAAGCTGTCTTATCTGAGGGCCATCTAATATGCCTGCTTTCAGTTTTTCCATGCTAATCCCAGGAAATTTACTATTAAGTACCCAAAGCAAAGTCCATCTCGATTTAACGCCTTCACAAATTGCTTCATAAGTCCCAACTTGATATGCAAAGGTGGAAATATGATTTTCTCTCTCGCAACCAAAGGTTCGTTGATTACGTTTTCTTTTCCTGGAACCATGACGTTTCTTAGGGGCCAATTTTTGTTAACCCAGTGCTGATCCTTAGCTCTGCTGTCCCAAAGACATAAAAAACAAGGATATTTTGTGTATCCACTTTGCTGTCCAAGGAGGAAGTTTACCATTTTTAGATCGACACAAATCACCCACTGATGTTCTTCATACTTAATTTTTTTCAGGACTAGTGATATTGTCTCGTATTCCTCTTTCAAGGTGGTAGAATGACCAATGGGTATTGCGCCATATCTGTTACGGTTGTTCAAAAGAACACATTTTAAACTACGTTTTGAGCTATCAATAAAAAGATGCCATTCGTCTGGTGTGTATTCTGATAAACCCATTGCTTCTAAGAGTCTTCTTATATCATTACAGAATACTAGGTTATTTTCCTGAGAGAAAAAGGGCAGCAGATCCTTTTCTCTTTTACGATAAAATGTAATATTAGTACCCGGATTAAGCAGATTCTTTTCTTTTAATCTGGAGGCAAGTAATTCTGAAGACTCCTTGGAGAGGTTCAGGTCTCTACTGAGATCGTTCAGTTCTTGTTGATTGAAACGTTGGGGCTTTTCTGAATCTGCTTCAAAATCACTATAGTGATCATGATA
This sequence comes from Tanypteryx hageni, assembly GCA_028673005.1. Classification (NCBI taxonomy): domain Eukaryota; kingdom Metazoa; phylum Arthropoda; class Insecta; order Odonata; family Petaluridae; genus Tanypteryx; species Tanypteryx hageni. The sequence continues at coordinate 125,779,127 of CM054113.1, read as the reverse complement.
GCTATTGTTGTCTGATCGCACATATTCACCTTCATCAGACATTGATGGTTTGGTTTCGTCTTCCGAGAGTCTAGGCAGACTGCTGAATGATGGAATGGGTATTTCATCAGAATTCGGTACCGGTCTCTTTGCTGAATTAAGATCAGGATATCTCCATTTGTGTGTATTGTTACGATTAATGCCTTTGATATTTACGATACAAAAATAGCAGTCATCGTAATGGTTCCTCGGTTCCCTCCAAACCATTGGTACTCCAAACTTTAGGCACTTTCTCTTTCCAATTGTCCACTATCGCAAATGCTCAACGCAGGTTTTACACACCAAATGTGGAGCCCAAGCTTTATCCTGGTCTCCCAAGTGGACGCCGAAATAAGCAAGATAACACCATTTCACAAAGTCAGAAATAGGTTTTCTGCTTTCTTTCAAAGTGTATTCGCCACATATGTAACAAAAAACGTCGGGGTGATTCACACAGCTACGTCTGCTTGTGGATGCCATGGTTTTAATTAACTGACTTATTTATTATGACTAAAGAACGCCGAAAACAAAAACAAACTGAAAGCACAACTGCAACTACGTAAACACAATCGTAAACTGAACCAGGTACGGCAGTGCTAGACACGAGGTAATATGGGCGGATGAGTTCGTGGTGGAGGAGTGGGGGTTAGGCAGGTATAAAAGGTCGAAGTTTTACGGTCATCGGGAATACCAAGTAACTCTAATTGCCTAATTATATAATCTAGTTTTAGGTACCACGTTTCCTGTAAAGATACCATTATTTCATTATTTGTGACTGTTATTAAAACGAAAATCAATTAGCCTGTATCTCAAAAACTAGAGCTGCTACGAAAAAAAGCCAGGTATTTTTGGAATCAGCACATCAAATATATCCAAAATCAGTTCTCAGTTTTCCGGCACCAAGAAAAAAATTTAATTTTGTTGGCTTGTGTTATAGTTTAAATCAGGGGTGCCCAAACTATGGCCCATAGGCCAAATGCAAAACGTGAAAAGTTTTTGTGTGGCCCGCGTAGCTATGGCGAAAAAGCAATTCGAAAATTTTAACACACAAATTCATACATTTTTTGAAAATTTTGATAGTAAAATTTTAAATATTGAAATGTTAGCTATGAAACCCATATTTAGACTTGATTTTCACTTATATTGCACCTCAGATTATATAGAAAACTTCCGATTTAAACTTTAATCTGGCCCGCCAAAGAATTGGCAACTTCCAATGTGGCCTGCCAAGGGATTCGCAACCACTGATGTGGCCTGCCATTAGAAAAATTTGGGCACCACTGGTTTAAATCATAAAAATACTTTTACAATATATATAAATAAATAATATCTTAAGAAGAAGGAAAGATAGTGATGACGATGGCAACAAGGTGTTGAAGGGAGCCCAGTGGACACTTACCAAGTTGACGAGCATGTTGGCGAGTTGCTGGGGGTGTCAAAGAGAGACAAGTAAAACACAAAAAGCACAGAAGCTTTTTGGGCTTAAACCCTTCTTCAGTGATGAGAGAATAACTAAATGTAAGTGACACACTGGGTTGGGGTGAGAGGATGACATGGTTATGTGAGGAGTTTGATGATTGGAAGAGACAGGGAAGAAGGAGGGATGAATGGCCAATGAGGTTAGCAAGAAGGGGGGAGAGTATTATAGGGTAAGGCACTAATAGCCCTTATGCTGTAACTATTGAAGGAAACATTGTGGGCATTGGTGAATGGCCAATAAGGTTAGTGTAGGTTAAGTCCAGGGGGAAGAGAAAGAGTCAAGATGTATATGGGCTAGGTCCTACTGTCAGAGAAGGGGGACAGGGGTGTCCTTGGGTAAGGCGCGAATAGCCCTTGCATGTAGCAACTATTGAAGGAGACAGTGTGGACATTGGCACGTGATGCAGCTGGGGCGCCTGAGATTTACGCTATTCTGGTGGCCATTCATATGGATATTTAAAGGGCTGCTGGTCAGGCCAACATAAAATGCAGGACATACGGTGCAGGTGAGGAGGTAAATGACATTACGGGTGGTGCAATTGTTTCTAGAGGTGATGGAGTAGGTGATGTTGGTGGACGGACTGGAGATAGAAGATGAGGGGTAGGTGGATTGGGCAAGTGAGGCAGCAAGGTTTGCCACAGGGATAAAGCAAGTGACATGGTAAATGTGGGTGGTTCCTTCTTCCACAAGATATTTCTCAAATTTGTAGGCCGACAGAGAGATAGGAGCAGGGGATCGAGGGCCTGGTGGGAGATAAGAATTGGGTGCGCAGTATGGAGGATTGTCTTGAAGACATCATGAATACCAGGATGGAAGAGTGTGGTTATGGTGAGTGGGGGGATGGAAGCATGGATAGTGGGTGTGGGGGGATGGAATGTTATGGTTGTAGGCATGATCGCCCTCTGGATCTGTTCACGAACCAGGTCTGGAGGGTAGCCACATTTGAGAAGGGCATCCTCAAGGACGTATATTGCAGAAGAGACTCTCTATCAGAACAAATCCTTCATCCTCTGTGAGCAAGGGCATAGAGGATAGAAGTTTTAATATGAAGGGTATGGCATCTAACATAGTGGAGGTATTGGAAGCTGTTGGTGGGTTTTATATGAATACAGGTCCGGATTTTACTGTCTTGGTTGTAGAGGTCGAGGAAGGTGATGTTGGAGGTAGAGGAATGGTGGGTGTTGGAGAGTGATGGTGAGAGGAGAGGTACGAAAGAAAAGAAAGAAGAGAGTCAGGTTCATGCATCCAAATGAAAAAGATTTAAATTTAAATCCTGTAACAAAATTTAAATGCCAACATTTATGAATAAAATATATGAAGTACATACAAAAGATGTTGACCACTTTTTTAAATGCATAGAATTAAAACTCAAACTAAAAAATAACAAGATTAAAATCAAAATCCCAAGCAATTGGCAGTTTTACACTGATCCACTTACTGTATATACTCGTGTATAGTTCGACTCCGTGTATTGTTCGACCTTCGATTTCTCGGCGAAAAAATTAGATTTTTTCATATATCTCGTGTATAATTCAACCCTAGCTTTCTACTTACTCTTTTACCCTAGATTTCCGTCAGGATCGACATTTTTCGTTTCCATATCTCAAAGCTCACAATCGAGGTATATAGAAAAATCTTGGTTTTCAACAGCTTTTAGTATCATAATAATACTATACTAATAATAAACTGTAAACATCGTAAACCTATTGCACGATCTTGAGAAGAAAAATATGTATTACTTTTTAACTACGAGATGTGACATACGAATGGTGGCAGAATTTCTAGCAAATAGACGAAAATTAAGCTTATATAACGAAAATTAATAGATGCATATTACTCGTAAAACCTTTAATAAAAGTTATGAATGATAGTTGAACAAGATGAAATAAACTCATTTTAATTCTTCAGCTTTTACTTTTTACTTTTTACATTGATATCATCAGTTGGAATTAACAATATTGGAGTAACATAATGGAGTTATTATATAGGTATGGCTTACGGCTCTATAACAAAATAAAGAGAAATTCTTTACATAAAATATAATGCATTCTTAACTTTTCTGAAAATTCAATGACACTTTCAATATAATTCATTCCAACTCATCTGTTGTTATAAGACGCAAGAAAGATATGCATAGAAATCAAGAAAACAATCAGTGAATATGAGACGGGCTTTAGTATTCACGTAACAACATTACGGCGACAAAAGGTCAGTGTAATAATTACATAACGAATTTTGGCTAAAATGCACTATAACCCACCACAGAACGTATAAAAAAATAATGAAAAATACTACTGGGTCGCAATCAAATCAGAATTTCGAGATAATACAGGACAGGTATATAAGTCTTCGAAAAAAAAAATTAAAAACACAACATAGTTCTAATGAAAATCGATAAAATTAAAGGTAAATAGGAAGTTTTTGAGCTATATCATAGAAGTTAAGTCAGCGAGGTGAGTGACCAAAAAATATCTTGATTTTTATTATGATATTTTTAAAAGGATAATTTTTTAGATCCGAGATTTTAAACCCTCAAAAGTATTACTCGTTTATAGTTAGACCCCCAATTTTTTGCACAAAACTTTGGTCTTAAAAACTTGAACTATACACGAGTATATACGGTATTTGCTTAACATACATCTTATTAAAACAACAAATTCCCATTCTCAGAATGAATTACAATTGTTTATTGATTAAAGATTTTGAAAAACGTAAGGCATCAACTGACTTGCTACTCAAATTAGCTCTGTTTCGGGTCACAAAATTGGTGGAAGTAGGTTTGTACTTTTTAATGCATTAAATTACAACAATAAAAGTACCTATTTGGTCGCTAAGGAGCAGAGGGAAGGTGAAAAGAAGAAGAATAGGATGGGAAGGTCTTTCTCTTCAGTGCCTAGTTTTAGATTCATGCAACTATTAATATTTGGACTTTTTGTTTACTGATGACATTCACGGATGCAAGAAGACCCCATATTGACATTGTATTAGCATTCCATTAAAATTGAATTAATAATGAGAAACGCAACCTGATCCTTAATCTCAAACTCCTAATAACTCAATTACTTAATACCGTTCACTGAAATAATTTTTAATATTCATATCTAATTTTGATAGCTTGACATTTGGAGCTGAAATTCAGAGGAATATCCTTTTAAACAATCCAGCTGGAAAAGCTTAATTCGGTACAAAATTCAAACGGAAAATTTCTGGGAATCATTAAAAATTTCCTCAGGAATCAAGAATAATAAATATTGAGTAAATTCCTGAAGACCGGGAATGAGATTTACCGGTTCCAAAACTTTAGCAGCTAATATACAATAGATTTTGTTGCTATCAAGGTTAGTAGATCATACTTATCCGGTTTCACTCCCACGAGTTGCCTTCATTTATTTTCTTATTTGTATATTTTACATTTAACACTTATTATCTTTTCCATTAACTTCTACTTGGTTATGAGTTATTTGACAATAATATCCTTACAGGAAAGGGATTTTCATTTAGAGTTTAGGCCAATTCACGTCTAAAAATATATTACATAGTCGTACTTGCAAACAGGTTGAGATGGCAGCACTGATGGCACAGTTAGTTCAGTCGGCAAGTTGGTCACTCAACTTAATAAGCCAGAAAAAAAACATAAACCCCCTTCACCCTCATTTATTCTTCTGTCTGATGTGGTATTAGTCACATGATTAGTGTGTCGATGAAGTTATTTTCTATTTTTATGAACCCTTGTATTATTCATAATGAATCAAAGAGTGAAAGTACATGTGCTAAGGAAGTTTCTGAAAACAAACTAAGAAAAACTTTCAGTGAAACTTGAAGTAATGTGATGAATTGAAGGTGGAGAATGGCAATTTGAAATTAGCAGGATTGACAATAAGATAAAATGCTTTATATTTTAATATGTTCATAAAAAGCACATCTTTATATGTGTTGTTTCTCTGATTTAAGCACAGAAATAAACCTTATGTTGGGAGGTAGAAGAGACACTGAGCGAACCAATAGGAAAAAAGGAGGGGGAGCCTAAGCGTTCGAAAGCTCACTCTGCTTCGGGTCTCCCTAGTGGTAACATTGTGTCTGAGTGTGCTGTTATTCCCTTTAAATGCCCGCCAAACATTACCTGTGTTCCGGTGTAGAGTTGACAACATCTAGCTTCATTGAGAGTATATTGAAAGTACAGATTAAATTTATTTGCGTTAGTTTTTATGGGAAAAATTCTCTCGCTTAATGTGGTTTCAGTTAGTGCTCTATTTTTCTGGAACCAAATAAGAGCACTAAGTGAGGGATGTCTGTACTTAAAGCTAAATTTATATAAAAACAATTTAAATCTGATTGTAGGATGATTTCCATTTTATGTCTTTATTTACTTTGTGGAACAATAATTATCTTTTATATATAATTACCTTTTGTTCATCTGTTTGTCCATCCCACCTTTTATCTCTTGAACAGTTTGTCATAGAGAAATGTTTTAAACTTTTTTTTGTTTCTGCCTACTAGGAGACCCAGAGAAAACTATTTTCATTTACAGAAGTGTCCCAGGTTCAACTCCAGGAAATGATTATATTTTCCCATAAGTTTATATGGAATTTTCGATTTTTCAAGGTGCAAGATTTTTTTCTTCATTTATCAAATTGTAAATATTGACCAATTTTCTCCGTTTTTGCTTTACTTGACAGCTAAAAACTACAAAATATTTTATTCATGTGATGTTTAAGTGTTACATGGAATAATTTGTCAGAAATACATTTCTTTTCATAATTTTATGATTTTTTCGTACTCTTTCTGGGTGTTGCCAGAGTGACCCACATTGTTGCTCCGGTTCAATTACCGTCTATTAAACCTTCAGATAGATGAAAGAATTGAAGTATTTGTCTCATGCTTTTTATGAAGCATCAAAATTATTGTTGTATCAACGTCAAACTTAATAGATTGCAACATTAATAATTGCAAATAATTATTATTCAGTACATTGCGTGTGGACTGTGGACATTTTTAACAATCAACCTAAAGAAAAAATCTTTATTTCAGTACTGGAATATTACCTTTTTCATAAGGGAAAAGCAATTAAAATTGCACATATGAATTATAAAAACAAACATCACATTCAAAATGCCAGTTGTCTAATTTTATAAGGAGAATACAGGCTATTATTAATAAATGAAAAATAACACATTGTGAAATACAAAAAATTTGTTGGCATTAATTCATGAGTAAAAAGTGAAATAAATAGTTGCATTAATTGTGTATGAAAAAATTGCATATATTTCAATAAAAAATATATTATGATATTTAATAAAATACTGGCAGTTACCCGTTGATAAATTGACTGGTTGGTTTGATTAAATATTGTCTTGGTAGTTAGCCTTCTGTCACATTACCATAAGGGTCAGTGACTGCAAGGTTTATTTCCTTCTACTATTGTGCACTAGCAGCACCACCTTAACATCAACCACTGCAACTACTTCGAGCAGAGCTTAGCCAGTCACAAAAAACTCAATATCCCACCAACAGTTGGACCGATTTTAATTTTATCATAGTCCTACAAATCTGCAGGTCGAGACGTTTAATTTGATGCATCACACGTTAAGGTGGCAGTTACCTTCACTTTAAAAACATTATTTTTTATGCTATTAATATATATATATATATATATATATATATATATATATATATATATATATATATATATATATATATATATATATTCCTTTTATATATAATTAAAAAGATATAAAAACACACTAAAAATTAAAATATAGTAACAGTTAAAAATCTGAAAACAAATAATTATAATATACTTAAGGAAAAAATGAATTTTTTATTAATTTAACCTTTCAGAAAACTTCTGAATCAAAATTTTATCGGCATGTTACAATATTTTGCTTTTAAGCACTGTTAAGTTATTGTCATATACTTTCTTCAAATATTTTAACATAAAAAAAGGAATTTGACTCCCATCGTATAAATAAACTTTACTCCTCTCTAAGTTCGTAATTATTATGGTTCACAAAGAAAGTCACAAGTGAGCGAAAAAAAGGTTGGACACCTCTGTTCTATAGCCCCTCCCCCATGGATCCTCATCTAATGCTCCCTGGAAGAAGTTAACTCATTGCAGTGCTCATCATTTGAAAATGGTTGCGGGTCCCTGTTCTACAACTACAGTAAACCCTTGTTTGTACAAACTTGGTTCACTCAGACACTCGGTTTAGACAAACAGATATTTTCTCCCATCCTGAATTTATAGAATATTGTATGTGGGTTTGTTGGTTAACACAAAATTCACTTAAAGTGAACTTGGAACAAAATTTGGGAACCAAGATCTCAAGTAATTGGTTAACATAAACACTTTTTTAGTCAAATATCTCTTAGAGCTATAAAACTTTATTTCCATTGAGAGGTTTTATATGTAAATAGTTCAAAATGGAGATGCATTGTCCTAGAAGAGGTGACTTCATTCCGTACGCTACCTGCCCCTGACCCTTCAGTCATGTGTCATTTGTCATGAGTGCCTCAAGCTGGGGAATACATGACAAACACCGATATTTTCATTGTGTCAACATGAGTGTTTTCATTCTTTGTGGTTAATTTTTTCAGTCAAACATCTCCTGGGAAGAAAGGAGAGAAATTATTTTGTCTGATATTATAATTCACGATGAACAGCTGTGTACCTTGGTGCAATAGCAATTCTGATGAGGAGTCTGGGGCCCTTTTCAGGAAGGTCTAACTAAAGAGCTCTTGGTACAGCATAGAGCAGCTAGATTTGTTAAGGGAGAGTGTCAATACAATGCAAACATATCAGATATTTTGCGAGACCTGAAATGGCAGACACTGAAGAGTAGGAGAATTGAAAACAAGCAGAAGCTATTTGGAAAGTTTAATAGCCCCGAATTCATCAAGGACTTTCCTGACATAGTTGCACCAATCGATGCCAGTGAGCATAGGGTAAGATTGGAGCATACTAGAAAATATGTTGAAATAATCACTAGAACCAAGAAATACTACAGATCATTTTTCTCATATGGAAGACAGGCTATTAGAGGGTTTATTTAGAGCATATGTTGGTGTAGTGACATCCCCTGCCAAATGCTTCTGGAGGCTCTAAAGGTATTCATGTAAATGTAAATACTGCTGCTAAATACTCAAATTCGCAACATACTGAGAGCTTATGGAGCTTCTGTACCATTTACCATACCTGCAAAAACATGACTAGGCAGAGACAAGCATTTTTTCTGCTTGGAAGGACAAAAAAATTGGGTGGTCTCTTTAGTATCATCAGATAATATTGATATTTTCCATAATATTGATATTTTCTATTTGATCTTGCATCTGCCAGGAAAAAACCCTGAAAAGGCAATTTCAGCTTTTTCCTGTTTCTTCCCATGCCAGCAAAAAATATCATATTTACCAGAATGACTATCGCTCAACCAATGGAAATGATTCCTGAGGATGAAAGAAGGATATTTCTGCAACTCTCCATCTTCCCCTGTGTGTAAGCATTCAGCCACATAAATGGATAGCAAAAGAAGACAAACTTAAATTAAGCTGGCAACAAAAATGAAAATACTTGAAGATGTGGAACAAGATCTCTCATAAACAAGAATTGCGGAAAAATATAAAATTCCAAAGTCAACACTTTCCACAATTATAAAAAAATAAAGAGAAGATTGACCAATCTGTAACTGAAGGCTCAACAATGACAAGCAACCACCTAGAGGGAGATGCACAACATCATTTCTAAAAAAATTGTTGAAATGGTTTCAACATATGAGGCCGTCAATGGTCCCAATTTCTGGATCTTTCATCCAAGAAAAGCCCAGGGAATTATTTATCAATGATGGCTTTGGAGGTTCCAGAGAAGACATAGAATCACTTCGCATGTTATTTGTGGAGAAGCTAATAAAGTGAATGAAATAAGTGTGAACATTTGGCTTCAGAATTTTGAAATCGTTAGGAGCACATATTCTGATCAGGACATCTTCAATTTCAATGTGGCAGGCATTTTCTTCAACCTGTTACCAGATCGTTTTTTGGACCTCAACAGTCCAACATGTAATGACAGAGCAAAGAGAGAATTACCGTAGTTGTTTGTTGCAATGCAAATGGCACAGAAAAATTAAAATTGCAGGTCATTGGAAAATCCAAGAACACAGGATTTTAAAATAAATTTAATCGTTTTCATTTAGCATGTGAATACAGCCACTACAAGCAAGCCTGGATCGATGCTTTTTTATTTCGAGAATGGGTCATTGATTTCCAAATGAGGATGGCTGCACAAAATTGGCAGGTATTACTATGGACAACTATGCGGCTCATAAAACTGAGTGGCTGAATTTACCAAACTTGAAGATAGTGATATATCCAGTTTAATACCACAAGCAGAGTTCAGCCTTATAAAGGTTGTAATTCTAGGGTTATAAACAAGCCAAGGCAAGCCAAAGTGGAATGTTCTGCAAGCCATGTGAGCAATACCAGCTTCATGGGATTATGCGAGTGCCGAGACTATTAAAATAGTTTCAGGTAGGCCTGGGCAAGATCTTACTTAGACAATTTGGCTCAGACTACAATGAATGAAATCAAGGAGCCAGAAGAGTGTTGGGCAGTACTACACATGCTTTCGTCAACTTCAATCCTCATATTTAATGATTTTTCATAAGTTGACATAGCTATTTGTGCTCCTTAAGATGACCCAATACCTACAGAAGATGCTTCATTAATCTTCTAACAGATGTGAAGATGAGAAATTACAACAACCTTTAGGAGATGAAGTGATATCTGCATTGTCTGTAATACAGCCCTATGCAGATACAACATAAGTGGCAGAAAATTGTAATATTTTTCACACATAATTCGGTTATCACGAACTCCATTAACTCAAACGCATGATTTTTATTATTCTCCCTTAAAGTTCATGCCATACATTGTCATATTAGAGGAAAGTACCATTTCTTTCCCCATATCGATATTCTGTAGAGACTAATGTTTTGGTCACTCCTATCCATGCCACCCATAAATTGATTGTACTCATGGACTGTGTGGTTGATTTACAATTATACTCTTTTTATCTTTTTGAGAGTAACTTTTCACTCTGTGAATTGGCTCCACATGGCATGTATTTGAAGCAAGAGTCACAATGCTATTGTAATTTCATCGGCAGACCAAGATGTTCTTATCCTTTGACATTCTATAGTAATAGCTGCCTCAGTTTTTCTTCTTCATTTCCTTGGTCTCTGTTAGAGGGAATTTATGTATTATATTATCCCTGTGCCTTTCAAAAGTTTCTTTTCTTACTCTTCCAGAAGGGGAAGAGAGATGAAAAATTGTCAAAATACAAATAATATTGGAGTTTCATTTGCTCTGTCAGAACTTTTGCATATTCCAAAACTACTCCTGCCCCCAATGAAAACTCCATGTACTCCTCAGTAATCCTTGTGCTGGCCCATTGATATCCATATCCATTCACACACATACCCAAGCCTTGTTGCCCCAACCCACAACTTGTAGCCATAACAAATTGATTTTCCTCTTATAAATTACTTTCCTCTATGCCTTCCATAGTAAGATACCATTGCCTCATCAATTCTGTTGTGTTCTTCTGTTGAGGAATGGTCTTTGAAATTTGCATTTAGGCTATTGAAGAGAAGGTGAACCTTTGCAAATTTATCTGATTGGTCAATATCATCTAAAACGTCCTACTTCGTGGAAGTGGGATATAAGCACTTAGAAGGAGAATAATAAAGTTGGTTGAACGCTCAGTTTAACACTTATGGCTAGTTGAATTAAGGTAAATTGAGAACTCCTTCAGCCATAAAATTAACTTAAAGTAAGCAACATACCCCCTGAAGATGCCCACTTAGTGGACAAAATGCATTGGGTTACTTAAAGTTAATTTTATGGCTGAAGGAGTTCTCAATTTATCTTAATGAGAATAGTAAAGTTACCAGGTTTTTATTGAGTAGTGTACATGTTTGATTCTTCAACAATCTGAAGCAATACATTATTGTCAAAGAATAAGAAAAAAGTTCTGAGGAAGGTAGATCCTCTTCATCAGAATCCAATACTGCATTCCATGAATGATCTGGAATTGGAAGTAGCATCTTCGACCATCTGTGTAGTTTGGACCTCTTCTTGGCTGGTTTAGATTCAAAAGTGATATCTTTGGATTCCCCATAAAGATTATTATGTCAATGCTCCGCCTCAGACTGAAGATGACTACCAAGGAGATTGCTGATATGTAGGACATCATTTTCTCCTGAGTCCTCATCAGGACTTTTCTTCAATCTCACAAAAGCATTTGATGCTGTCAATCACAAATTGTTACTATCAAAGTGCCCTGCTATTGGTATCCAGGGTGTGGTCCATGACTGGCTATCCTCTTACCTAACTAACTGCCAGCAAGTCGTACCCATCAATGTTGAAGGACAAAATTACCTGTCAAAGTCCAGATCCATCCTCTATGATGTGCCACAGGGATCCATTGCTGGACCTATACTGTTCTTAATTTTCATTAATGATTTGCCAGAATATTTAACCTCAGAAGCTTTGTCTAACTCAGTAATGTATGCTGATGATGTTAGTGTCCTCCTAAAAAAACAACCAGAACACCACCACTTTGTCTAAATCAGAAAATGATTCTCTTTCCAAAATGACTGAATGGTATGAGTTAAATGATCTTAAACTGAAAATTGTTTGTATAATAGTTTAGGTTGGACAGCAGATAATTTCCTGTAGCTTAGACCTTAGGGGGCCGCGCTATCAAAATACTGAGAAATGCTGGTCTAGGCAAACTCCCTTTCTTTGGAATTGTTATTAGTATTTTTTAATAAACATGTTTTTTATAATATAGCATATGTATTTTTGAACTTGAAATGTACATTATAGGACTATATCTCAGGGATCACTCCCCCTAACCCAGGGATGGGCAAATTTTTTATGTTACAGTTGCAGCTTCTTAATCAGGCCACATTAACAGTTGAAAATGCTTCTGCATGTCATGTTAGGGTTGAGATAATGTGAGAGATCCTGTTAGTGAAAATTCATAATAAATAATATGTTATCCCCATTATATCACTGGAAAAGGTTTTTTGACCACAATTTTAAGCCGCAAATATGGAATTATCTGTATTTTATATTATGGTTCGCTTTCATAATGGCATTGCAGGCCACTTAAAATGCCCTCTTGTGCCACATTTGGCCTGCGGGCCGTAGTTTTCCCACCATTCCTTAATCCCTAATTTCCCATAAGCCCTGGCCAACTGTAACTTAATTCAGGAACACAACCCTCACTGTTGGCCAGAGACTACTCTACATTTAATTTAAAATAATAAATTTCACTCCAATAATGATAAAACTCATTTGCTTGAAAAAATTTTTCTTTATTTGAGTACTATTTTTTCAGAATAGTTAATAAACCTTATATTTAAATATTTACATTGCTTTATGTGCAAGGAAAAAGACAGCATATGAACATAGGATGGAGACTATTACAATAGATGAACAGTAATTTGGATAAGATACAAAGTTTTGCAGCTTTCTGTATAAAAAAGTCCTCAGAATTATGTAATTACCTATTAATGATTTTTTCAGGTGATGCACCTTTTATAAATAGTTATTCTCACTTTTTGAAAAATAGAATGTATAACAGTGTGAAATATATATTCAAAAGTTAGTATGGATAAAATGAGGGATTGTTCATAAATACATTATTATTCAGCTAATTTCACTATGCAATCTTTAAACAGTTGTCATATGCATCTTGAGGGCTCACACATGGCTTTGGTGATTTTGAACTGAATTGGAATTTATTCTCTTTTTACAACTTTTTGCGATATCGTTCCAATATATTCTATTTTTACTCTTTATTGGAATCAATCTTTGGGGGGGTTTGCCGCTAAGCACTCGATGTTTCCATAACTTAAAGAAATTTACTAGTCACGTTTTATCACATTTTCTTGTGACGTTATGATGAACAAAAGCAATTTGGCAAAAATATCTAACGTTAAAATTTTGTATAGATATCGCATAGATTAAAAATGACATATTGATTCAGCACGCAAAGGTAGCCTATTATACTAAATAAAAATAATTGAAATTTATTTCAGAATTGATAAACTGAAATTATTTTCCCCATGTACACAACCACACTGCAGTTAATATCATATTGATAATTATCACAGTAAGCCTCATCCCATCTACTAGATAACGATCACATTTCTATCATATGCCATAGAAGGTACAGATATCTGCGTAAATTTCTATAATATTTCCAGCTAGTTTAGCGCGAGGCTAGTACCTTACAAGTAGAATGGGCAGTGTGCTGTGCTTGCAAGTGGATGAGGAATTACTAATACGGCAGTAAATAATACACGCGATTCGGTTAGGTCGAGTCATGTAAAAGCTTTTTTACCGTTCCTACAAAAACCCTAGCTAGTGAAGGTGATGAAAATGAGTCATTAAAAATAAGTTCATTCGAATGGATGTGAGAAAATGAATTGAAAATGTAGAGTCGAAAGTTTCACGAAGTATTATACTCCAATGAACGTTCGGTAAATAAATAGTTGACCGAGACAAACTCAGCCGTGATGCTCACTGAAGTGTATGGACAGCCGACTTAGCGTCCGACTCGTGCGATATCTATCATACTCGCATGAGACAACATGGAACGTGCGTCGGTCCCGTAAACTGGCAACAGGCCGATCGATTACCATTCCAGTTGCGAATAGGAGACGAGAGGTCGCTCAGAAAGTGCTCCTGCGATGCGCCACAAACTTCACGACGGTCGCTGCCGCTTAGCCGGAAAGGGAAAAAGCGTAGAAATCCGAAAAGCGTATTAACTAGCAATGGATGCACACCGCCTAATAACAGGGGACCAGATGGCATTCGTAGATCTTACGTGCCTACGTACAAAAGAGCTACTCAAAAAGCTCATCGCGTAAACTAATACGAGTTTGTTAGCACGTCGAAGGATGTTTGATGGGATAGAGCAAATATCCCAGTGGCAGTCGTCGGGTCGGCTGCGAAGTGATCGAGAGAAGAATGGGATGAATGAGAGAGCTCGGTGGATGATTCCTTTTCTTGGATCGAAGGCGCTTTTGGTTTGATAAGAACGCTTCGTGCCGAGTCACACTCCCATCGGAAGCGGCTTAAGGTTGGCTATGGAGCTCATCCTCCTCACGGGCACTCTCTTGTCGTATCCGGCGGGGATTTGGACCTCCTTCTTTCTTCCCGTCAATATCATCTCTATCTCCTCGAGGGAGCGCCCTTGAGTCTCCGGTACGAGGAAGAAGACGAACACGAGGCCAACGACCACGAACGCTCCGAACAACCAGAAGACGGCGGCGGCTCCCAAAAGCGAGAGCAAGTCTCTGAAGGTTTTGGTCACGATGAACGTGCAACTCCAGTTGAAGGCCGTAGCCAAAGATGCTGCGCTGCCGCGTATTTTAGCGGGTAGAACCTCTCCCATCATGAGCCACGGTATGGGACCAAATCCAATGGAGAATCCCACGACGTAAATGACGAAGGCGGTGAGAGGAAGCCAAGACCAAGAGGCGAGTGAAGATTCGAAGTCTAGATCGAAGAACGACGTGTTGTTAACTTCCAGAATGGTGCCGTTCAGTGGTGTTTCCGTCTGCGAAAAGAAACGATAAAATCGTTAAGATGCGTATTTTCAATGACCGTCGGTTATTAATTTCATTCTCCACTTGTGAAGGCTCGGCATTGTGGAAAGATTCCATTATAGAAATAAAACAGGAATTACAATAATTGTTTTATTTCTATTGCGATTTATTTTCTTAGCCGATTGACAAAAGTTAATGAACTCTTTCTAAGACTGATTATCGTTCTCGAAAAGTTTTGAGAAAGGAAACGGAAAGAAGAATTCCGAAAAAGCAGGAGAAAAATTCTGCCTTGACCGGGAATCGAATCCACTAGTGGAAGAATTTTTCTCCTATTTTTTGTAATTATTCTTATTTCCAACATATGGCTTTCTGCATAGAATTTTCACGAACGCTTTCATTTGAGAAAACGGAGTTTTAAAATGTAGTTTGCCGGTTTTGGAAGTAGTTGGTCTGCAATTTTACTCCTACTAAAATGTGCCAAGTTTAGCAAGCACTTTTTTATTGTGAAGTGATATTTCTGATATCCCTGACGCTTGATACCGGTTGTTGCATGAGTAGACAGATTGTTTTCCCCGTGTATATCATTAAACTTGAATTTTCATCCAGGAAAATTGACTCGTTTTATAGGATAAAATTGCGTAATTAAGCAGATATAATCTATAATCCCTATAGATATTTAGTTTTTATACTCATACATGGTCAATTGGGTTGAATTCTTACCAGGTTTAGAGTAAACGCTGTCATCGTGGTGTTTTCCAACATTTCCGAGTGGTTTGCGGCCAGAGCTGCCGTCATTGCCATTATGTAAGATTTTTCCATATCCTTGGCGTAGAAGAATCCACCGAGAGCGGCCAGAGAGACTATCATAGATATTCCCGACACGTTTAGAAGAACCTTGCGTCCGAGCCTATCGATGAAGGCGGTGGCGACGAAAGTGGACATGAAGTTCACGATGCCGACCACGATGGTGCAGAGATTCTCGTCCAGCGATGTCCCGGCTTCCTTGAAAATTGTCACCTGCGAAGAAAATAGAAATTATACCACAATGTAAGAATGTTTTGTTAGGCCAGATTGGTAAATGAGCTAACCTTGACGTAGCGGAATTATAGCTCATTGGTTCTGAAGAATGGTGGAAACTAGTATAACAGTATTTCTAAATTGAGAAGATCGAAAATATTTATATGACTTCTAATGGCATTCCCTGAGCATTCGATAGTAGACTTTAGCGATTCTTAACCGTTCTTGACAAATTGTTTTTTTTTTAATAAAACCAAATAGTTAACGCTCCAAGCGCCAAGGGTTCGTCGTGAAATTCATTGCAGGGTAGTTTAAATTTTACACCGTGCAATCACCGGAGGAATCCGTGACTGCAAGGATTAGCACGTCGACTATCACCAATCACCATAGTTGCGAAATATTAGGCAAAATTATTTCGTAACTTACCGTGTAAAAGATAACTGCGTTGATTCCGCTCATTTGTTGGAAAAACATGAGTCCTACGGAGATGATCAATGGCCTAGCATTGCTAGGTGAGAAGAGGTCGAACAAGGAAGAGACAGAGACGGAAGAGCATCTAGAATGCGGAGTGCCTTCCTCTGGTTCAATTGGGCACTTCTTGTACTCCGCGTTCGAATTCTCAAGCTCCTGAAGCTCTGCAGAGATATCCGTGTCTTTGCCACGCAGCCATTGTAGCGCATTTCTCGCCTCCTTCGATTTGTCTGCGAGATAGGAAAGGTTGGCCGACTTTGAGTATATTTGCAAACAGCGAGATAAATGAAAAACCTCGAGGAGGTCCAGTAAAAAAGAATTTCATATATATTGCAACCGGAACTCACTCTTTGAGATGTACCATCTTGGCGTTTCCGGAATGAGGAACATGCAAATCATAAATGGAACCGGAAGCACTGCTCCGAAGATGGCGAGCTGAGACCAGTTCAAATAAGTCCCGACCACAAAACATATGAGGATTCCTGTGGAAGGATTAATTATGTTAAATATCATGAAAATCATATAGGAATACTTTTTATGCCTGCATCAGATACATTCGTTTAGCCTGAACTCACCTATGTTTCCGAGGGCAGTGGGTAGCAATCCCAGCGTGCCCCGCACTTCTGGTTGTATGGTTTCTCCCAAGTACACGGGCAACGACAGCGATCCGATTCCGACGCAAAAACCAGCGATCGCCCTCCCAGAGAGCACCATGGCCACGTTCGGCGCCAGAGCAATTAGCAGCCAGGCTGCATGAGAGAAAAAGGCTGATTTCAACGAAGGTCCGTTTAAGAAGCTGACATCATTCTTTACTTTAACTTTGAGTATTAAATGGAATGCAATATTTGATGAGTATGACAACATTTCAACATCGGTTTACTCAACTGTCCTCTTCGTT
The DNA here is from genome assembly GCA_028673005.1 of Tanypteryx hageni. Taxonomy (NCBI): domain Eukaryota; kingdom Metazoa; phylum Arthropoda; class Insecta; order Odonata; family Petaluridae; genus Tanypteryx; species Tanypteryx hageni. The sequence continues at coordinate 125,761,630 of CM054113.1, read as the reverse complement.
TCTACTCGTTATGTTTTGATCTTGTGCACTTAAAACCATTGTTAGTCATGCGGAAAAAGAGATGAGATACTCACAGACGATGAAGGGCACTGCCGTTCCCACGATGGTGTTCTTTCGACCGAAGGACTCTATGAGGGGACCCCCGATCACGCCCCCCACCAGGGCGGCCAAGGGCATCAGGCCCCCGATCCACGATTCCTATGGACAAAAGAAAGCCGAATCAGGGCGCGAGGCAGGTGGTATGATCTCTCAGCGGTGATTTTGGTGTTCGAAACGCCTTTGGTTGCAGCGGTTTTGCAGAAAAAAAACTTTGTTTTGCATTCTCTCTCTTTTAGGCTGGCCACATACCGATGAAATAAGATACATAAAACGTGAGTTCATAAAACATAAATGGGAAGGTGTAACGCACCAACTTTGCTATTGACTGATGAAAACGGTGGAAAAATTTTTCGGCGGGATTTATGATTAGGGGGGAGATGAAGCGGATTTTCTGGTTATACTTATGTCAATGGCAAGCAGAAATGGACAATAATAAGCACCATTAACGTTGGGTACATTCTTTTCTCCTTGCAAATGTACTGCACGGGTCTTGGATCGTGACGAAAGAGCTTAATGAGCGCTCACAAAAGATTATCGTTTTGGAGAAAGAGTCCAGAAACATTTAATACTTTGTGAGTTTTAAATGGACCATAAATTCGGAAGAAAAATACTCATTGCAGAATTGCATTATGTATGGAGGACTTAATTCCTATTATTCTGGGGTAAAGTTTCTACTTTTATTGCTTCTAATTTTGTAAAAAAAACTGTCTAACAAAATATTTAATTGCATTGAAAAATATTTCCTAGCGAATTCGGGACGTCAACTTTCGGAAACCAGCCTGCATTAGTCCTGATTTGGACTTCTTGTTTATGTTGGACTCACCATCATTCCTCTCAGCATCCGCATGAACGGCAACCGAAACAGCGTCATTCTTAAACAACCGCTGCCCGTGGCCATTCATGTGAATGAACATAATTTGAATTTCAACGCTTGCCCCATAGTGAGGGCCATTCGCGCTCACTCCGATAATGCTTTCGCTCTCCAACTCCTCAGTGGAAAATCGCCCACCTTCTAAACCTTCGCTAGTATTTCACTCCTTTTCGGCCATTCCCCCACCCCTTTTGCATCCTCCAATCCCCGACCTCTCCACACTTCCCTTCCACCCCAATGCCTCCACCCAGTGTCACTGCCATCAGTTGTCTCTCTCTCTTGTGCTGACGAAGTGATCACCCCCGAAAGCTCTAATCTACGCGTTTAACTGTGTTTTTCAGACACCCCAGCGGAATGATGATACAACTCTAACTTAACTATTAAGCCTCTCTCATTTAAACGCCTACCTCACCTTTACGTATTACCTACTGTCCGCGTCAAAAAGACGTGCATCTCAACTTTGACGCGCGATCATTTGCGCTACGTTTATTGGAAATAATATACAAAAATACCATAGGAAAGCTTATTTTATGCTTAATAAGGTTTGATTATTTAATATTTTTAAACAGAAATTGTGAAATTTTACGGCGAGTTAAACACAGAAACTACCCGTAAAAACCAGCTACGCAGCCAACTTTCGCGAAAGTAGTCATATATAATAATTCATAAACGAATAACTACTGAACAAAATCTTTTGAAATTTAAAACAGTGATGAACTAAGATAAAATAGAGGCAATGCAATAACTTTCTAAGCTCTATGTTAATTACAATGGTTTTAATTGGGTTACAACTTTAAAAAGAAACTCGTCAGTGGGGAAACATGATAGAGGAATTCTGAAAACACTGTTGTAAAGAAAGACATAAAGAAAATTTTTTGTAGGAATCAGATTTTTAATAAAGACTTTTAATAAATTTATATAGATATTTTTCTTTGTAGCCATAAGGCGCTTCATTTCCTATGCTGATGTAGGTAGCGACGTTGCCACACCAATCTGGCGTGCGGGATGACTGAGCGGGATTTAAACTCCTATCTCTTTCTCTCTCTATCTAGCCTCATTGGAGGTTGCTAATGACTCAGATAATGAGTAATAAAGAAGGTACTTGTTTTGTCTAGAGTTTTGTTTTCTTAGTTCATTTAGTGTCTCATCTCAGTCCAGTTGGTGCCTCGTGTTTTCGCTATGCCTCGAAAAAAGCGACTAGCTTTACAACGAATAGAAAATATTAGTAATAACAAATACGGTCTTTTCTCGAGTGATCAAGAAAATAATTTAGAAAGTGAGCCTTTCGTGATTAACAAAAAATTACGTAGCCATGAGAAAAATGTCATTCAAAGTGCTAGAACATTTTTTCAAATGGTCAAAGATGGTGTGATTAAATTTGATCCTAATCAAGTTGTTAAAAATACTGCAATGTGTTGTAATGTTAGTGAAAGGACTGTAGTAAATGTAAGTAATGAGTGCAAGGAAAATGTGCGTCCTTCAGAAAGTTCTCCCAAAAAAAGCAGCGGTAGAGCGCGAATTGTATTAGACGAAATGTTTCAAGGAGTGCTACGAAGAAAAGTGCATAGTTTTTACTTAAGAAAAGAATATCCAATAGTGTCTAATATTCTAATCGAACTGAAATTAGATTTTCCTGATTTTCCAGACGTGAGTGAATCTACTTTGTTACGGTGGATGAAGATGCTTGGCTTTCGCTTTAAAAAATACAACAGGAAGCCTGTATGCTTTGAAAGTCGCCGAATCCTGGACCAACGTGCAAAGTTTATTCGGGAAACAAAGTCAGCTCGTCAAAGAGGATGGAAAATTATGTATTTGGACGAAACATTTTGTGGAGCAAATCACACACTATCATATGGTTGGCAAGAAAATGTGAATGAAAATAATAATGATATTGACTTTGATCGAGGTGTAATTCAAGAGGTCAATTGCTGGAAAGGTGGCCTTATTACTCCCTCTGGTACCGGAAAAAGAATAATTATTTTGCATATAGGGGGTGAAGATGGTTTTCTCCAGCCTGAAAATGACTGTATGCTCGTGTTCGAGGGAAACAAAAAGGATGGTGACTATCATTCCGAGATGAATGCTCGACACTTTGAAGAATATTTTAGGAGAATTTTAAATGCGATGGATCATGAAACCGCTATTGTTCTTGACCAAGCCCCGTATCACACCATGCAAGACCCAACAACAAGAAATCCGTCCAAAAGTTGGCGTAAGGACGATATAATAAATTGGCTAATTGAGCATCGCATCGAGCCAGAGGTAGATGATTCCGGCTGGCAAGATACATATGAGTCTTTAACCATTAGCGAACTACTTGAACACGGCAGACCTCATTTCAAGTCTCACAGATACTTGCTAGATAGCATCATCAAAGAGAGCGGCAAGAGGGTAAAGCTAATTTGGACTCCAGTGGCCCATTGTGAACTCAAATGCAATCGAGCTTATATGGGCTTGGGTTAAAAATTACGTGGCGAAGCGCAACAAAATGCACAAAATCAAAGACGTCCTGCAACTGTGCAAGGAGGCACTGCGTAACACCCCGAAGCGCGTGTGGGAAAACGCTGTGAAGCACACTATCAAGGTGGAGGACTTCTACGCCGCCAAGGACCAAGTGCTAAAGAATATCGTGGAACCCTTAATTATCAACCTCGATGAGGATTCCAGCAGCGACGAAATCAGTGAGGACGAAACTTAAGAGGAGATAAGAGGGTTTTTGTGCGAGCCATGGCCGCCTACCGGCGAGGGAGACAAAGGAGACATTTGGCAACATCGCAAAGCGCCCAGAAAGCAACATATATGGTACTGTATGTAGATTAAAATTAATTAAACAAAAACGAAAACGTTAAAACAAAATCTGATTCCTACAAAAAATTTTCTTTATGTCTCTCTTTACAACAGTGTTTTCAAAATTCCTCTATCATTTTTCCCCACTGACGAGTTTCTTTTTAAAGTTGTAACCCAATTAAAACCATTGTAATTAACATAGAGCTTAGAAAGTTATTGCATTGCCTCTATTTTATCTTAGTTCATCACTGTTTTAAATTTCAAAAGATTTTGTTCAGTAGTTATTCGTTTATGAATTATTATATACGACTACTTTCGCGAAAGTTGGCTGCGTAGCTGGTTTTTACGGGTAGTTTCTGTGTTTAACTCGCCGTAAAATTTTACATTTTCTGTCTAAAAATATTAAATAATCAAACCTTATTAAGCATAAAATAAGCTTTCCTATGGTATTTTTGTATATTATTTCCAATAAACGTAGCACAAATGATCGCGCGTCAAAGTTGAGATGCACGTCTTTTTGACGCGGACAGTAGTGACCGAATATGTGGTGGTATACCCACATGAAAAATAAAGAAGTATTGTTATCCAGGAACATGAATTAAATTAGCACAAACAGACTCTAAAGTGCTAATTTTATCCATGTCCATGGATAACACCCCACTTGTTTCAATAGCTCCCTAAATTTCAGTTATGTATATTTTTTCTATCAGTCCCACAAAATTTACATTACATTTTAGATCATCGCTGCCTCCTTATTTCCATGCATCTCTTTATCTCTCTGGCCTATACTTGAAATGCTTGATGGCTCATATTAAGGCACTCAATACGTACGTATATATTACTCGTATGAGAATTGAGACAATAATGAGGTCTTGATTTCGACAATGGCTTGATTGTCAAGGCAAATTCTCATAAAATCGCTAAATTTTGCCAAAAATTAGTCATTTAAAGGTTAAATTTGATCGTTTGCGGACTGAGGGAGACAATCGGTAATAAGACTAAGAAACTTTATTTTCATTTGAAACATTCACTGTTTGAAGATCGAGTCAATTTTTTTCATTTTTATGAGCAAAAGAAATAAATCTTCCACGTCGCTAAATTGATTTTTGCGTGTTATCTTATAGGAAATGGAAATTATTTACTGGAGTCGAACCCGGGTCTTCTTTTGGGTATTTTTCATAAATGACTTCCCGATGAAAAATGAGTAGCCCATACAAAATTTGGTTGACCTGGCTGAAATCTGGTTTTATAGTGTTTGATTATTCCACGCTTTTAAAATCTTGATGATTGGACTCGTTCTAATAAAAAAATACTTTTCCTGCAATTTTTACCATCCTCTTAAAATATTGTAAAGACGCGTCCTGCTTTGGTCTAGAAAGACGAACAAGTGTTGCAATGGTAAACTCATCCCAACCCATCCCCGTCCCTTTATCTCAGGCCTGTCCAACCCCATAAGGTCAGCGGGCAACTTCAACTAATAACTTTCAAGGCGCGGGCGACATACGTTGTATTTATTCATTTCAACATATTAATCTTGTTAAAAATGAAATGTTTCAAAAGCAAGAATATTCTTACGGAAAACACAAGTTATATTAGTTTTCGGAATCTGATGTGAAATCTGACATTTAATTGTATTAGCTAGCTTGGTGTGTGAATAAACATATTTGGTCAAAGATAATCTCATACTGCCATTCAAATCTTTCTCCGTCAGAATTGAACATGTTGCCCGCGTGCTATTGGTAGGCCTCATATCTGTTAACCAGTGTGATAGCATTACCGCTTCGGCAGAACTATTTCTTCGCCACTGCGAACGAAAGGCGATTTTTTTTATCCCAGGAGAAGATGTGATCGCAACCGAGTTTGCTTCCCATTGCTGCAGCTTTTATCTCGCAGAAGAGAGATCGCTTTCTCACAGCAGTTTTCTCTTGAATTTCAAATAAACGTAATGTGCGTGCATCTTAGATTATTACAAGATATATGATAGACACAATTTCTAAAGTTACTTATTTCGTAATCCCCAAGAAAGTAATATTTTCATGGTTACCCTCATTGTCTATTTGTATACCCCTCAAAAATGCAGTCTTTGATAGGTTGTTGATTAACGCAAGGAGAAGGAACCAGTAGAACAAAGAAAATATAATTTATAGTAAATTTTCACACTATTAACCCCTCAACGCCGTCAGGCATACTATTACGTCCTGCAAAAACTGTCTAATCGGCCGTCAGGCGTACTATTACGTCCTGCGGCAGCCCTAATTTATTTTATCTTTTGACGTTAGAGACTTCTTTAAATCTAAATAACCTATATATATTTTGAAAGAGGAAGCTTTGTACTTCCTATCTATGTTTGTCCTGTATTTTTTTTTCTCTTTTAAAAAATATATAATCAACGTTGAATTTTGCGGTAGAATTTTCAATTTTGCTATATTATGATGGTGTTTCTCCGTATAAAAGCCGCTTTTCAATGTAACAAGGAACCTTTCCTTGGTGTTTGAAATGCAATGTAGGAACTGTGTATCATTTCAAAGGAGAGCACGTTTTTTCTCGTCTTTTTTCCTAGTGGAGATATTTGGCTTATGTCATGCGACAAAGGTCTTCGTCGGTATGTAAAGAAAGGAAAACATCTTATGTCTGTCTATGCACAGCTTATTACAAATGTTTACAATGCAATTGATGATGAATGGAATTAGGTCGAGTAAAAACATTTCTGTAAACATTCCCTTCCATTACCGCGCGATCCTTCGTACATCGCTTCATAGGAGATCGTCAAAGTCACTGATTTCAAAATCCAAGGCCGACACTCTTCCGATAATTTAGTGCCACGCCTCAAAGAGAGGCATTTTGTGAGAAGAATAATATCGGTCATATAATTTTCAAGACCTTTAGAATTTTATTTTAATATCGACGAAAATTGCGGGGAATTGAGTATATCTATTTGTATTTGTTTGCATATAATATACGTTTAGTTTTGTGATCGAATTGTAGTTTTTACCACGGACCTACGGATTTTCGGTTTCTAAAGTTGACCCATAAATACCTGAGGAAAGGGAACCCACCAAATTGGGTTCCTTTTCTTTGACATTTGAAAGAAGACGAGGTCTGTTTCCTCTTCAGATAAGTGCTTCGCTGCTGTGCTAGCAGGGCCAAACAGCGATGAAACGAGTAGGCGAGAAGAGGACACGCCAGCAAAATATCACCAAAAGCTCTTCCATATATTTACACAATAGGTTACTAGAAGTGTTTACTAAGCTATAAGGCATTTCTTGCTGAATCCAATTAGGCACGGGTAATATATCTGAAAATATTTGGGAAGGACCTATAAGCTAAAGTTTTCCGTGTTTTATGCAACGTCATATCTCCCTTTCCACAGAACGAAATGCAACCATTTCTTCTATGTGACTTCTGTAATGACTAAGAATGATGACTGTATAACTAAAAGGTTTATATTATAAATAAATCATCTCTTAATAAATCAATAATACTACATTTACCTAAAAATTTCCAGTCAAGACATGAAAAAGTTGAGATGCGTAAAACTTTTCACCTAATTGGTTTAGATGGGTAGACTTGCAGAATGAAATAGTTACTAATTTAAGCTATTTTTTATTAAGATTGCACGTCAATATCTTCTTAAGATTTTCCGGTGCTGAATGTTATATATAAAGCGCGAATGCACGCCGGAAAATTAGCGATTGGTGTACATTCTTTTCTACTCCAACAATCTTTGTATGTAAAATATTATACGCAAAATAGATATTTACAAATTTCATGTTCTTCATAAATCCACAAAAAAATTCAGAAAAATCAAGAGAAAACTTCTCAAGTTATGATTATTTTAATATTTTAGAACGTTTTTGCAACGCAATCGTGAAAATTTAAAAACCTCATCCGGCCGTACGGGTGGGATTTAATAAATCTCTTCCGGGCTTGAGGTTAACAAGGACTAGCTTCCTCCACCCATAAACGTACTCCGAAGACCTGCGATACCGTGCAATATTCGACTCGGCGCTCTCAGTATGGTCTATTCCTCTTACAATTAGTAGCAGAAATAAAGGATGTTACTGCGGTATGCAACATTTTTGCGATGCTAACCACACCTGCGGCGAACAAGTTAAGATATTAGCCACGTGATACAATATACATGCAGTATTAATGCGAATTAATTTCAAAGTGGGTTTGGTATTGTATTGTTCATTATAAACATTCTGTAATTTATTCGCAAATTAAATGTCATTGTTTATTTTAATAAATTAACTTATTATTTCAGAGAATTGCGTCGGCAGTAGTGTGTTTGTAGCAACAATATAATTAATGCTTCATTTTTAATTGCAAATTTAAACCTTCAGTGTTTGCTATTATTTTTCTTTCAAAAATACTATTATATAGGGCTGGAAAGTAGAGGAAAATATATAACTGATAAAAAGCTTCAATTCGTCGCATGCCTCTATCATTTTCGCTACATGTAGCAACTGTAATGGAAACTCCTGGAACATAATGAGACCATGAACATTTTACTCTCACATACCTTGTTTATTTTATTTTAAAATATTTAACCGAATATACTTTTTAAACAGGCCTTTCGCTGCCCTCTCCTTATTAAGTGCTGCTAGTTTTGTGTCGCGAGAACAATTATGCCCCTGCTTTAAATAATTGGTTTGTGCTTTTTGAGGCTCATTAAAAATTATTAGAGCTCTGTTTTATTAGACTTGTATCTATCTATTCTTATTACCTATCCAACATTATTGAGCTTTCATTTTATTTGCTTGCAATGCTTCCTTGGAGTGTGATAGTTATAATTGGTGGATTGCCAAGAATGCTTCCAAGGGGTTGCTAAGCGGTATGTATGAAATGCGCCTCGTGTCGCCAGCCACACCCTTTTACGTTCTCGTTGATGGGATCACACGCCCATGCAAGCCAACCAATAGAAGGGCCTGTTGCCCATGGCGTCACCACCTTTCTCTGCAAGCGCTAATCCGTCCCATATCGGGACTAGGTTTTCAGTTCATGCGTCACTAATGTTGTGGTATCATTCTTTGCTGCATTATTTGACGTATTAACCAACTTCATGCATTTAAAATTCTTATATTTGTTTTTTGATTGATACCGGTCGTCCTTGCAAGGGGAAACTGAGCTCATCCGCGCGTCTGTAAATAAATCCGTGTCAAGATTAATACTAATTAAGAACTTCCATCTTCGGTTCGTGCTCAGTAAACTCCCTTCATTCGTGGGGAAGTTTGTTTTCGCCGATATAACGCACGTGGTGTATAAACTGGTTTAACCCGCGGCGATATTCTTTCAATGCTTCAGCCGTTGGTTATATTTCCCTTTCTCACGATATTAAAGTGAGCGTGTGTATATTTTTACCACGTCGTATGTTTTGTCAAGTGAAAATGATCGCCTTATTATAAACTTTTTTATATTTATAATTTTCCTTCGACTTAGGTTCTTTCTGTCCATGCATTCAGGTAAAACATTTAGAAGTTTTTGCTCATCTATCGCCTGCACGTGTTCCTATTTGGATTGTCACGAAGGGGAGATTTCTCAGCTCACTTCTGGCTTTGATTTGTTCACTTCTATTAACGTATTGAATATTTTTTGATTTTGCCTTGCAAGAATCAATCGTATCTCGCCAGTGTATCGAAGCAGTTTTACGCTAGTGGTTCACTATTGTTTTCTTATCATTATTGTCATTCCTGATAGATAATTAATTTTCCTATACTAGCTATTATTTTACGTAACTATCATATGTATTGTACTTGTTATACGTTAGTTCCTGTCAGTCATGGATCTTTGCCTGGATCGTTGTAGGAGTGCTTCTTTTCCCGTTAGCTTTTGGTTTTAACATATGCGATGATTTCCTGGGACGTTACTCTCGCAAATGTCGAGTGACTTGTGTATGCAATAAAACGTTTTGTATCAAAACTCCTCTCTGCCACATCCTAAATTGGATGTTTTGAATTGAGGCATGAAGACAGTAATCAAAACTCATAATATCTTATTTTCATTTTTATGGCCTTTCCGTAAGCATAAAATCCAAATCCAGACCTTGAATTTTTTATAAGTATTGAAAATTAGGCGGATCGATCTTGATCAACAGCCGAACCTTAGATTCGATCGGTGTGAGAATGATTGCTGGGTGTCCGCATTCCAGTCTCTAGTCCAGATGACCACCCCAGGGCAGGGAGGAGGCTCGAGAATTCGCTTAATCTACCGGAGGAGACCTTTCCATGGCCGCCCCCTCTCCTCCTCCTCCCCACTCTCTTATCCCGCCCCGCCCTTACTCCTCATTCCACTCGATTAAGACGGCCTTGCTCTCCCTATCTTTTGATTTCCATTCCAATCGTCACTCCCTCTCCATATTTGATATTTTCCCGCATGAGGATCGTTCCTTCCCACCAGTTTCGTCCTTTGCCCCTCTGCCATACTTTTAATATAACTGCTTCCGATGACTAACTCTGACCGAGTCTAAGGATGCAGTCGTATTCTAATTTATTTTCTTAATGATCTCGACGGCATTTTCTCAGCGAGCGTTTCAACTGTATCAAAACTAGCACAAAATAACATTCCCTCGGCAGGATTCGAACCCGCGGTAGCCACACCTCTACCGAGGCTGGGAAATGCTTACTTTGAGCGTACATTGACACGCCACAACATCAAAATGTAGATGTATTTTCTTTTTTAATGTATCTTTAGTTCAATTATCCGGTATTGCATTGCAACCCCTGCCATCCGCCACTTTGGCGAATTGCAGCAATTTTTGATTTGCGCAGTGCGATTACTTACCTCTTGCTCCGTCACTTTGAGTAAGCTTCCCTCCTCGGCCATGGATGCTAGAGCCGGTGAAGTGTATGCCGTTGAGAATCCGATTATCATTGAGCCGAGGGAGACCGAAAGCGCTGCCAATACCTGAAACGGAAAGAATACAAATTTTAAAATTATTGCGATATCGCAGTGGACAGGTCATTCGATGAATCAGATTCGTGGATAACATATTGAATTGAAGGAACTAGCGCGATTAATAAATACGGAATAATTACAGTGATAAGCGTTTATTTCCGTCGAAGAAGAGTAATTGACAGCAGACATAATAGGTGTTAAAATCATCGCCTCAGAAAGTGAAGTTGAGGTCGTGTTGCGTCCTCGAGCGCGGACCCAATTTGGAACTGGACACAATATGCTCGGCACGTGCAGAACGTCGCTAGCTTAACAGTATACGCATGCGTTATTCAATTATGCGTAATTTCGATAAAATGACCAAGGTTGATGTTACCCTAATTGAAAAAGACCGTGGTTACTATTCGCAGTCGCAGCGACATAATTGCGATACATTTTGTAGCCTTTGGGATCGAAATCTCCGGCAGAAGCGCAGATGTCCGCTCCTGGAATCGCTCCACATGAAACTTATTCGGCTTAATGATTGTCTATTGTCGATGAACGGTGTTTACAACCAGCGTGGAAAATAATCCACGTATTTGCGATATTATTTCCGATTGAACGAAATATCAATACTACAAAATGTAGCGCATTAGACTACTAGACACAACAATTCTTTTCCTAGAAATAAATTTTCAAGCGCATGATTTTTAAATCGATTTTTATTTGTCAGCGACGAGTTAATTATAAGAATTCGTGTCGAGTAGTATCGTGGGGGCTTCCACTCGATATCTGTGCATGAGCATACATCATTTTTAGGATAATTTTACCTTTTCCGCCGATGGTTTAGCCTCAAAGGAGAAAGGAGAAATTACTTCTCACTTAAGGATGAAGATTGTGGTCTCGGAATGAAAATATGTAAGTAGGAAGTGCGGGGAAATCGTTTCTCCTCGTGGTTTGAAAGTGATGCGCGTTAGAGTGAATAACGAGAATATACTGCTAAGTAATTCGAATTTTGCGCTTGAGGTACTTCGTCCGTATATTAGTATTTTTTCTCTTTTGCCGCTGTTGTATTATCATTCAACTCCCATCATGTTTCAGTGATTCGGAGTCGCCGTTGTCACAAGGAACTACGCACGGGGCAAAGGGTTCCTCGTTCGTTACTATATTTTATGGTCATACGGATAAATCTAATCAACGAAACACCTCAAGCGACTGAAAAAATTAAATCGCTGTAATGGCTACATCAATAGCACAAACATTTCTTTCGATTTAACTGGCAGATTAATAATAATAATAGGAAGATTACTTATTAAAATTGTTTAATTTTTACATATTTGAGAGATTTTCTGTAATGTAGGTGGAATATCAGTAAACATAAGCTTTCTTAACGCTGCGTTATCATTTAAATCCCATTTTCCGTCGTCTCGTCTTCGGAACATTCGATTCCACATTATCTGCGAGACTTTTTCATTTTGAAGGACGCGAGTGCGCATTTGGTCGCGAGGTGGTGTATCACCGCCGCGCCACGATCGCCTCCTCTTCCACTGGCGCAGCCTGGCTCAGCCTCATCTTTCAATGGCTCAGCCTCTCCCTCCACTAGCGCAGCCTCTTCATTCGCCGCTCCACAGCGCCTCATCTCTGCGAGAATTTATACCTGGACTCGTTCGAATCCGTCTTACTTTCGGAGCTACGCGACCCGTGACTCCGGCCCACTCCCGGAGGAGAGAGGTACGCGTCCCGTGACTCCTGCCCACTCCCGGAGGAGCGTGGCACGCGACCCGTGACTTTGGTCCACCCATTCGTCGCCGCGTTGTACAAACGGCATTCTAGCATCGTATTTAATTCTTTTGGGAGCAGTCTTCCATCGGATATCGCTCGCTTACCATTTGCCCCTTTGGACGGGAACATCTGTGGCCCCGTATCCTTGTGTGATTAAACTTCGTCCTTTTGCCTCCCCTCTCCGCCTCCTTTTCCTCTATCTCGGTCACTCTTCGGACCTAATCGCTGACGCCTCTTCCTCCCCCCCCCCCCACGCCTCCCCCTTTGCCTCATCGTCGCGCACTTCGCCTCCTCCACCTACTCTTCTTTCTTGCCGACGAAGATTTCGAAGCGACGTGATGACGCGCTCGCGCCAATTTCCTCTCGCGGTCTCTTTCCGATCGTCTTAAGCGGGAACTCGCGAGTTTTGAAGAGCTCAGTAAATCTCTCTCTTTACCCGCTCACCACTAATGAATCCTCCGTAATCTTTCTGTGTGTTCGGGGACAGGACGAGCCCGAAGTAACGCGTACAGTTGATTGTCTTTAGATCAGTGGTTCTCAGGGAAAAATTGGTCGTGGCCGCATCTGTGACCACTTGCCACGTTGTGGTGGCCGCATTGTTAAATTTAACGTCTAAATGATATTTTTTATTCTGCGGAATGCACTTAAGAAGTTTAAAGAGATAAAATAACAATAGCAAATATTAATTATAAAAATGTAATATTAGTCTTCATCGCAGTCTGCATATTAATTATTGCTATGTTTAAAATATAATTTTGCTGGTGGCTGTATTAAAAGTTCATGTAGCCGCATACAGCCACAGTGGCCGCACTTGAGAACCACTGCTTTAGATTGTCTGCAATGGGCGCTGAAATGTATTCTGGCCCAAGGCGCCGAAATATCTCCTGCCGCTATTGTTCGGGACCTTTCATCTTTTTAAGCCTGTCGTAATCGTTGATTACTCAAGTATTGTTAACTTTAATAATTGTCAATATGTCCGTGGCAATTGTAATCTCATTTCATTATTATTGATATTGTTTCTTTTTCATCTCTTTAATTTTATATTGTAGGATAAATGATTTAAATTCCACTTTCATGACGGAACTAAAGTCATAAACAAAAAGATAGTGTTTTTTGCTTATTTACGTCATGGTAATTTTCGAAGACGGAAAATAACAACGATGATGGAATTCCACTTTTTATTGATAAGCATACGACCCGGATTTCATCCTATTCGGGCATCGTCAGGCCTGCGTAACGGGAAATCCGGGTCTACGTTTGTCAATATAAAGTGAAATTCCAACATCGTTGCAGTTTTGTTTTGTTTGGATCAATATCACATATTACTGTAGATTATATTGGTGATTTTCGCTTATAAATTAATTTTATCTGTATACATTTATTATCTAGTCCCACATTCGACTTATAACTTGTATCAATTCAAAGTTAAACAAGATGATCCAAACGAAACTTATGATGCCTTTCCATTTAATCATTTATTTAATACTTATATTGGCTTTAATAGCTTTAAAATCACCGCGGATAAGTTGCTCTTTGTGTTCCCAAATTTCATAATTTAGCGTTATAAAGTGTTACAAATGCATTCGAACGGAATATTAAATTGATCAAGCGTATTTGTGGGGCAAAAATAACTAGACTGTACCTAATCCGAGTCCAACAATAGTTGTTGGTATGGCAACACTCTCGTAATAAGTGATAAAAATTGCAAAAACGCCAGAATTTACGCGAAAAACTATAAAAAATACGATCTATAAACAAAATTCTAGGATAAAAATTAGAATCTTCATTTCTTTCCTCAAAGAATGGTACAAATCCCGCTCCTATATTACAATTCTAAGATATTTTAATGTGCAAGAGAAAATTACCCTGCACGATGGATTTCAGATTTTCCATGTAAATCAAATGGGAAAGATAGTTCCTGGAATCGAACCCGGGACTTCGATATTCGCAACAAAAACTATCCTCGGGATTTCGGCCCAAGTAGCAAGAGATTTCCACCTAGTGCCATGAAAATCGGTCTATTGATTCTAAAGTCAATGGGGGGGGGGGGTCAGACAGACAGACACACGACGAAACTAGAAGCCTATTTTCGTTCTGGGAAGGTTTCCCACAAAATATTTCTGAAGTATTGTCCGAAAACTTTAAAACAGTTAAAAAATATTTTTTCGAATTTTAAGATAAATCGTGTGGCAATTCACGTGTAAAATCCGAAAAAACAAAATGGTAGAATTTTAGAGAATATATTTAGAAACACGTCCAACATTTCCGAATCGAAGCACGCGACATTCGCCTCTTCTACTCTGCGAATCCTCAACCGTTATCCCGTTTCCAATCCCAAGTCCTCGAACACTACGAACGGAAGCTCTGCACTCTTACCTGGCTCCATGTGCATTTAGGCTGAGGTCCGCTCGTCACGGGGATCTGCAGATCCACGTGCGTGTTGGCTCTCACGAGCACCTTCATCTCGTATTCTCTTTTCTTCCGCGGATGTCCTCTTGGGGGATAGTGCGCTCCGTGCCACTCTCTCACACGCGCTAAGTGTTACTCTCTAGAAGCGTCTCCGACTGCGCGGACGGTTTCCGGGGATGGATGTGGCGGTGGACGCGGTTTCTCCGTCGGAACGATGAACCTGGCCAAGCGGCCCTCGTCACTGGGTTCTCCGGCTTGCGTCCTCTCGCCTTAAAAGCAGTTCCTTAGCTTTTAATTGCACGTACGACGGGGCGAGGCGAGGGTGTGGGGGAGGCGGCGAAAAGGGAAGGGATCACGTGGTATTTAAGGGGTCGGTGGAATGAGAGCGGGTGGGCGAGAGGGAGGAGGCCTTCGGGTTATCGGGAGGTGGCGTGCGCAGAGGGCGAAGACGAATCTATCGGGGGAGGAGGACTGGGAGTTGACCGAGAGCGGACGGTTCTCGCGAGAGAGAGAGAGAGAGAGAAAGAGTCGCGGACGTTCGGATGGGGTGCGTGGGTGCGGTGTCTTGTGGGGCTTTAGGAGAGGAAGCTAAGAAAAACAGGAAATTTGCGGGTGGTCTCGTCGGACGCCGCGTCCTCTTCCTTCGCCTCTCCGACTGCGGAGGCTTCTCTTCGCGAATTTTCGCTAAAATCGGGGTCCTCGAGACGTTAGAAGGATTCTCTGGCACCTAACCTCCCTTTCTCGGAAAAGGGTTCCTCTAGTTTTTTGGACGATGCGCCTCGCGCCTTTCTTAAATCCTCGCCTCGCGGTTGCTGCGTCCGTCCGAATGTCTCCGGGACGAGGAAACTCGAATGCCCTCGACTCCCGCGGCCGCTCATTTTATACGTCGCCGATTGATCCCGAGAGAGATGCGGCCGTTTCCACTTGACCCGACGAAGAACTCTCCCGCCGCGCAAGCCTTCCTCCCGATGCTTTCGGGGGCGGCCGGTGAGAAGTGGAAGGACCTCCCTCTCGTTCCCTTGGTTCGCCCTCCCTCCCCCCTCCATCGCCAAAGTGTTAAGCTCTCGTCGAATCCTTTTTCGACGCCTGCTCGCTTGACGAGAGGTCGACATTCCGGAAAAGCTCCCTGGCGGGGTCCCTACGAACTCGGGTCGTCGTTGCCGAGTGCGCCTTTCGCCCATCGCCGCCTGCGTTCGCCTCCAAGCCGTGCATCGCGGCCTTTAGTTTGCGATCTGATCCGTTTGACGTCAACTGTCGATTTGTTGTTTCGTTACGTCCCGTTCGGTAACCTCGTGTCGCGTCGACGATGTTGGGTAGCGATCGCAGATCACGTACGAGGGAGCACTTACTAGTCCATCCATCCTTAACTATCTTCCGTTAAGTTCGCACCGTATGACTGTCATTATTATGGCTTACGTCTCTGCTCTTTGCACTGCATCGCAATACATATTTTTAAGGTTACCATTACTTGTTACTGCCGTTTTTTATGTATTTAACGTATCGTGGAAAATGTTTTCCTACAGATTTTCTTTATATTTTTCGGATTTTTATTTCAGTCGTACACATTTGTGATTTCATTTCAGATTACCTTGCGCTCTAAGGAAAGCAAACCCATTGATTTGGTGAACCAGAGGACTTTGGGCTACATCATTTTATATTGCTGATGAAATCAATATTAGTATTCTTGAAATTACAATTATACCACGTATATAATAAAAGTTCGACTCCAATTTTGACAATATTATAATTTCGCTGAAAAATCAGCGAAACAATAGTCGTTCCTGGTTTGTTTTTTGATGACGCGATAATGACTTTCTAATCTAAGGCTTACGGAATAGCGTCGGAAATAATTTGTCTTCGCCTCATTATCTATCAATCTTTTCGCTTTCGAAAGAGCATTCTTGCGCAACAGGGTTATATTCCAAAATATGGTGAGATCTTTCGTAACTAACCACTACTATAAATGGCTCCATCATTGCGACTAGCATAAAAATCTGTGTAGTCAAAGCATATGCTAGACCATTTGTATTGGTTAACAATGTGTATCTTGTTCTTTGTGTTAGTATTATTAATAATTGTGTGTGTTTATTGTTACATTAAATAGTTAATGAACGCGGGCGACCAGTCAGTGCTACAACATCGTCTTTTTCCACGAATACACGATGATGTATGATAAATAGCTGCTTCTGACGTAGAGCAGATGAGGATGTAAACCCTAATGTAATTCCAGGACTATAGATCTAAGATTTGATTTGTACAACCTATGGGGAAAATCAGAAAATTTTCATTTTTAGGGTAGTTTTTTCCCGACTCGTTGGGTCTCGTAAGGGGACAAGGGTAGAGCCTCTTGTTATATAAAAGCAGCAGTGTATGTGTTAAATGTTAACTATGTCTTCCCAAAGTTGATATTAAAATATTTTACCAAATTTTGCCGTTTTCATTGAAAATGTACAAACAATAAATGCTTTTCATTTAGAATCAGCAATGTTCTGCTAGATCCGTTGGTGTTGCAATTTAGTTTAACCAGGATCCATGCAAGTAGATATTAATATTCATTCGTCAAAGTCAAAGTAAAGCTCATCCGTTTCCTTGAGTCAAATTATGGAGCGTGTAAGTGGCGAAAAGTCGAAGCTTGAATAATATTAATTTTCTGTGATCTCAAAAAGAGTGTCTTGATGTGACGGAGAGGAACATTTGTTGATTAAAGCAGTGTATCTTAATAGCATATTAATTAACTTGCATGTTCATGTAGAAAATTGCGAAACAGACGTTTCTAGGAAAGAAGCAGGAAGGAAGGAGTAGAGAGGGACTTGAAGGAGGTTATAATTTGAGAGCATTAAGAGAAAGCCTTTTCCTAGCCAGGGAGGAGTGGCAAACAATCGAGAGAACCCCGATATCGAATTGCAGAGCACTAAATAGAAATACATGTTGCGCGATAATCATTATTGTGTTAATAGATTTTTTCATATTTTGCAGCGCATTTTTTATTGTAACCGTTTGACAAAGAGTAATCGTTACTTTTTCCTTAGTATTTGCGTATTTTACCTATGCATTTATGTGAATTTATGAAATAGAAGACAATGCGGATCATTAGATGTTTGCTACCAACACGATTCATGATAGCTTCCAGGTGATGGATGTTTTTTAAGACGTCGTGAATTTTTGCTTTTTTATTTATCGAATCACTTCCAAAATTGAATTATCGATCTCGTCGTATTGTTGAATCCAGTGGATAATCGAAGTTACTCTGATAGACAAAAGGGTAATATGCGCATCTCGGCAACATACCAGCCTTCCTCCGTGGTCATCCACCGATCCACTCGATTCTGAAATTCATCGATTCCTTTTTAGCCTCATTAATGGCTCTTAAATTGTACGGGTATCGAAAGTGGTTAAGCGAAATGAATCGTTGCTCTACGAAATGCGTTGGTATTTCATATCTCGCCCCGCGCGGTTCCTTGTCTGATTTACGCGGCATCCATATCTCAAAATAACTCCCTACCATTTCATGTGTGACGGAGGTCAATCGCATAATTCTATATTCTTTCTCCGTCTTGTCGTCTTTAGGCCCTTTAAAAATTCCCCGACCGATATCATTTAGATGCATGGCGTGTCTCTCTCTCTCTCGTCGCCTATTGTCGTGCACCCTAGATACCTGTCCTCGTCCACGATGTCCTTTGCGTCACGCGCATCATTTTCCTCGACCTTCGCTCTCCCTTAGACCTTAAAAGTTTCCTTTCTAATGGTTGTAACCCTTCTTCATTAATCCCATCAAATCTCGTATTCCGGTGGCTTATACAAGCTGCTTCTAGCGATTTAGCCTTGTGCTCACGCCTAACTGATATTATGGCATAAATGATTGACTAGCAAATTTACCCGGCGTTGCTCGGGTTTTGAAATGAAGACAAAAATATTGAGTAAGATTTTAGAATAAAATCAAATAATGGAACCAAGTTAATTTTTATTTTAAAGCTTGATGGTATACAATATTTCTTGTCTTCCCATCTTTTGCTCAATTAAATACATTTGTCCCGCTTCCTACTCTTGACGTAGCTACCTATAGTTGTCCAAGAGCAAAGCAATCGATTGACAAATTTACACCTGCAACTTTAAAAGATCGTCCTTGTGCTTTGTTGATTGACATGGCAAACGCAAGCCGGATTGGAAATTACAGTCTTTTAAATTGAATCATTGTACCTGGTGATATCAACGGAATTCAAGGTATAAAAACATTTTGGCCTTTTGCAATTCCTGTTAAAACAATAGCTTCAATTGTATAGGGTCTCAATTTTTTTATGCTCAATCTTGTTCCGTTGCATAAACTTGGAGCATCCAAATTTCTCATTAGTATGATTGGTGAGTTCGCTTTTATTACCAATTTGTGGGCTGGCATTCCACTTATGTTTAACGAATTTAGAGACTCGCATGGACAGCGTCGTTATTGTCTACTATTGAACCAACTGATTTGTAAGGTACTGTTTTTCCTGGTAGTTGTTCCTGAATTGCATAATTTATGGCATCGACACTTTCGTTTCTTGGAGCAAGGATTGTGCGCTCACATGGGCGTTTGTGATTTTTATATTTGGAACAAATGTCTATGAAGACTTTGTTTTTGAGTTCCTTTAATGAATTAACTACATTGCATAATCGTTGTTGTAAAGTGATTATGTCGGAGTTTGGTTCAGTTGGTAAATTTCCATTGCCAATTTGGAGTACAAAGTCAGCAAAATAACCTAGTATCTACATCTTCAAACAGTTGAGCTCGCATATTGGTGGATAATTTTAATGTTTTCACCTCGCTCCAGAGTTGAGAAGATTTTAAATACGCTTTTATTTCATTATCCATAGTGCCTCTAGGAATAACTGGCATGGTTTGCCGAAAATCTCCTGCCAAAACAACTTTTACTCCATCCATTAATTCTTTATTACCTCGGGTGTCTTGAAGACTTCTATTGAGTGCCTCCAATCCATTCTATGCATCAATGTGCATCATCCCAAACTATAATTTTGCATTCTTGGAACATTTTGGCTAATCCTGTCCCCTTGCTTATATTGCAAACTGGAGATTCACACTTATGTAAATTCAAGGGAAATTTTAATGAAGAATGCTCAGTACTGCCCCCGTGAAGCAAAGTTGCTGCAATTCCAGACGATGCTAATGCACTTGCAATTTTTTGTTGGAGACCTATTTTTATCACAAATGTCTTTCCTGTTCCTCCAGGTGCATCGATGAAATATAATTTTCCTAAATTATTTTTAATAGAATTTAAAATTGTTTCGTAGGAAATTTTTTGATCTGCTAAGAGCGGCTCATTTTGCCTAACAAATTGCTGTAACTCACTTATAGTGTACGATGTTTCTCTGGACACTTCTCAACGTAATACACCGTCAGTCATTGTATTAGGACTCTCAAGACATCGAAGATGCTTTCCGGTCATTTCTAAGACAATATCTTCTATAATAATCTAAGCATGATTGAACATATCTTCATTGTAATCGATAGCCAATTCTGAACTGTTTCGCTTGATCCATAGTAGGATATCTTCTGCCATATCTTTTTTGTAATTGTTCCATAAATATTTTGGATTGGAAATATTACATGTTGCTATCAAAATTGCAAAAAGGTCATAGTTTCATCCCAATGATTATCTTCCTCTAGTAAACCTCGCCGCTGGCACGCCTCGCGAAAGCTTACACAAATTTGACCATTGACAGTTTTTAGAATCTCAAATTATGTTGGTCCTCGGTCTGCATGGAGTAATATTCTCAGGAAGTAGCATTCAGAGTTGCTCGGATGAACTGTGTAGACTCGTCCTAAGGAATCGCTCGATTTAATATCGCTTTTACCGGGCACAGACTAGGGGTGAGCGATATATATCAACCCGGTATTGAGCAACAGATACCGGTCAGGAACAGATATCAGTGATATCTATTTTTCAAAATACCTGTTATTGGAATATCAGTTAAGAAATTATAGGTGTAGGTTCAAACAGACCGTTGGACCATATCTGTTTGCTTTCCATATTCGATACCAGTCAATCCTCTTCGCAAGCTTTCACGCATTGATATTGAAATGTTTATTCGTATATATAGGGTAATGTCTAAACGACCTGAAAGTTTCAGCTTCCTAGCTCGACCCATAGTATCTGATAAGGGCAACACCACAGTCATTCTAAACAAAGCGGACTACCTTGAAAGAACATTAAATACTATTGAAACAGGCCCCTACATCCAGATCTCCAAAAATCCCATTAAAAAACTCGCGACACAAGTCAAAGAAACTGTTAACCGTTGCAAACACACATTTGACAAAAAACTAGCGTTCGCTCTGAAAATAGCGAATCCCACCATTCCAAGACTTTACTGCCTTCCCAAAATACATAAACCAGGAAACAAAATGAGACCTATAGTTTCAGCCATCAACTCACCCTCTTATAAAATCGCCAAATGGCTCACTAAGGAATTAAAATGTATAGGCATTGAAGAAACATACGGCGTTAAAAACACCCAAAATTTCTTGGAACATATTAGAAACAAAAAATACACAAAGATGAAATACTGGTGTCATTTGACGTAGAACAACTCTTCCCCAGCGTTCCCATTGACGTCGCGCTCGAAAACCTCCAGGACTGGCTACTAAGTAAACAAGTTGAGGAAAACAAAATTCTAGAAATTCTCACATTGACAAACTTATGCATGGAACAAAATTACTTCGTTTTTAACAATAAGTTCTATAAACAAATTAATGGAACATCAATGGGCAATCCTCTCTCACCACTTATAGCAAATATTTTTCTTTATTCTTTTGAGCAACGCTGTAAAAATACGCTAAACTATTTCCCCAACACATGGTGCAGGTACGTTGATGACATGTTTGCCATTTTTGACACAAAACTCTATAACATTAACACCTTCGTCCAAGAACTCAACTCATTTCACAACTCTATAAACTTCACCTTTGAAATCGAAGCAAATAAGTCTTTACCTTTTCTGGACATTTTGATCATTAATAATAATGGACGATTAGAATTTGACGTGTACAGGAAACCGACCCATACCAACAATTATATTAAGAAAGACTCCAATCACCCTTACAAACAAAAGATCGCGGCTTTCAACCATATGGTACACAGACTATTGACGACACCGCTAAACAAAAAACGTTTCGACAAAGAAGTAAAATATATTAAAAACGCGGCCCTAGAAAACGGGTACACACACGAATTGATAGACAACATTATTAACAAGCAATCCAAAACATTAGACAAGAAGACAAGTACTACGCTTGCTCTAAGTGACGATAGGAAGAAAAAATTTATTTCACTCCCCTTCCATCCAACCCTAAACAAAGGGCTAACAAAAATTTTTCATAACGCAAATTATACACTAACGTTTCACAACACAAATAACATTAAAAATTTATTAGGGAACCCTAAAGACAAAATACCCACATTAGAAAAATCCGGCATATATCAAGCGTTGTGCCCCACATGCGACATGTCTTACATTGGCCAAACGAAAAGAAATAGCTCCATCAGATTCAAAGAACATTTAGCGCACTACAGACATGGACGCTTTGAAAAATCGGCCGTCGCGAAACACATTTTGGAATATAACCACCCATTAGACACAAATAACCTCAAACTGCTTAAACAAGTCCCAAATACCAAACTCGACGCAACAGAAAGCTTACACATTCATAAATACAGACACACCCTGATGAATAACGAGTTAGGGGTAATAAACAGCGTTCTTTTTAAACTGACCTCCCCCCCTTTTTCTCCCATCACCTAGGTCATCTAGGTCCCCCCTTTTTCTTCTCCCCCCCCCCCTGCCCACCAACCAGGTATAAATACACAGACACAGCCCTGGACATCCACTTGAGAGCGTGCCACTGGTCTTGGTTTCGGTCGCCCTCTCTCAAGTCCCCCCCTTCCCCCCGTTTTTTAACCCCTGATGATGGTTACTTTGTAGCCGAAATACGTATTGGGTTTTTATCCGGTTTTTATCCGGGTTCATCTGTTTTTATCCGGCCTTTTAACCGGGTTTTATCAGTTTGACTGGCTTTGGAGAATTTCCTTCGCTTACACTTTGAAAGTAATGTGTTTAGGGGATTTTCACTTATTGTATCTGATGCATGTAGCACAATAAAATTTTTATTATCCCTAAGTATTTTCATTACTCCTTTATTGAAGCTTATTTAAATTAATATGATCATTAAGTTTTTGTAAATACGTAATATAAGTACGCGAACCAACAGTTGTAGAAGCATTATAAATGATACTGGTATCGGAAGGAGCATTCTCCGGTAGGTAGTACCAGAACCAGCTCCGTTAACTGATATATCAGTAACAGGTATTTGGAACAGATACTGCCTCGTAACAGATACCAAGATATTAGGTACCGGTAAATATCAGTTTATCTCATCCCTAGTACAGACGTACCTATTTTTCTGCGCTGAAAAATCTTCTTGGTCGTATTCCAGGTGTAATACTTCGGTACTTCGCTATAAAGTAATGTCTTCGCAAAATCATCTTCCTGGCACAGTTCAAAAAAGCAGTTAATATTGTTTTTGGATGTTGCATGTGTCTTTCTTCAATATTTTCTCTCGTAAAATAAACTTTCTCCGTTCTCCAAGTGTACACTCAAATGAACAACCGTAGGATGTCGTTAGTGAATTGGGAAATCCAAAATTCGCCAAACTGCTTCGCTACAGCTAATGTATCGGCCAGCACGATAGAACGCCAAATATTGCTTGATCGCTACCCTTATTGACATATTTGCACATATATTTGATCGACTTCACATAATTACAGTATTCAACATTTGTGTTTGCTTGGAACAATCTGGAGAGCAAAGGACAATTGGGAACTATCCATTGGTTGTCTATTTCTAACTCTTTCGTTTCATTCAAAGTTTTCACCTTGATTTTAGCAGTGAATCCACCATCTGCTGGCATTCTTCTCCTTATAATAACCATCATCTCCAGTTGGAGTATCCATCAAAAATTTTCTTGGTTATCCTTTTGTACATTTTCCAGCTTTCATGCCTGATGAATTTGGATTACTGTTACCGCATGGGCCGTGAACCATGTTTTATTAAACAATCTCGAATCGTTTAAAATTATTTTGTGGATCAGACAGCTCGGCACTTATTATGCTATCAATCTGATTAGGTGTTATTTTCTCAATCATCCGCACCAAAATATGCGCGTCAGGGATTCATTTTCTGCCATTCGATGGAGTAAATAAAACATCTAACTTCTCCAACCTTTGGTTATTGCATGCATCAGTTTAATAAGATACTGTCTGAAAACTCTAGCAGTTAAATCGCGTCTATCTGTTGGAGATTGACCAGGATTCAATTCGGCTTCTATTTCTTTATACTTCGGATTACATGTGAATGTAATGAAAAGATCGGATGTGCCAAAGTTTTTTATGTAAGACATTTCATCTTGCGTGCACTCGTACATATATCTTGGACTCCCAGTGAAAGTAGAAGGTAAAATAACCAATTTCTTTAATAAATATTTCCTTACCAGAAAATTTCAGCAATTATAAAATTTATATTTTAATTTATTTATATTTAATGTATGCATCAAACTATGAAATTTAGATAATCGAATGAAAATTAAATACAGGAATTTTCCTATTTCTTATACATTTTCCTATGCAAATAGAGTGCCATTCTCCTATTTTTGATTTAATTTAAAATCCTGCAAACTTTATTAATTGTAGGTAATCGGGAAGTAGCACTTTATTCTGCGCCAAAAAATGTATGAACTAACTAATTCTTCAAAAAATTTATATAGAGAAGAATAAAAGATCTTTGGCATTAACATATGCCAAGCACTAATATCATTTGTTTCAATTTAGCGAGTTTGTCGCTGGATTTAACGGATTTATAATTCCTTTAGCGCCTTTTTTACCATTTAGTGAAAGATCGTTATTTAAAAGATTTAATTCACATTTACCGACAAATTTGGTGACTTCTAATTTATTATCAAGTAATCATAATAAACAATCGATAGAATCACTTATAAAATATCGTTATTTCACTCGAATTAAGTTCCAGTGGAAGAAACAGCATGATATTATGCGCTCATGTCTCTCAAAAACATTAAATCCTCTGGCAGGAATTGGTTCTAGGGATGCACCCGGTGGGAACGCGTTTGAAGAAACAACCAAATTTAACTTAACCATACGTTATCCCACGCAAAGGCTGATTCTGTGAGTCTAATTTGTCACGTGAATATTTTAAAGCCAAACCTATGAAACAAAATAAGTTCCCGGACTTTGAAATCCATTTTGGCGATAAAAAGTATGTTAGTAGGACATTGAAAGTGTTTTTATAATGTAATAAGTTCAATTGGCTTAATCGATGCATACAGATGTTCAGTTGAAAGGAAAGCAAAATTTAAATATAGATGTTCAAGGGAGGAAGAGTTAACGATTATAAATTTTGGTTGAAATTAAAGAATTGTTGTAGAAGTTTTCTTATTGTACCTTCTGAGATATCTTTCACTTGATTAATTTTCAATGTTAATGAAAAACAAATGTCACTGTCTATTAAGTATAAAGAATGTGAAGGATGCATAAAAAGTTTTTAGAGAACGAAAGCACTTAAAATTGCACATTAAAACTGTCTTCCACTTACCCTTTGAAACAATTAGCCAGATGTATAGTTTTTTGGTGATTGTCCTTTGAATAATCTTAGTGTTCTTTTTTCCCTACTTTAGTTTATATTAGGTATTAGCTATTAGGTATTGTTTATAACGGTTGTCACGTAGATTGTTATTCCAAAAATACGCTCATTCCCGTGTTATTTAAATGGGAAAAAATTAAAAGAGAAAAACATTTTTAAAATCAAAAATGAAGTTCAAACCCCATTTTGCTTAAGTTTTTATTGCGGTTAAAATGGCACCTTCTTGCTTCTACGTTCTGGTTGCGTTATAAATGCACAAACATGCAAAAAAATTCTTCAAAATATTTTTCGTGATTTACCCTTTTCTGTTGCTTTGCATAATTTTTTGCAGAAATTATCCGACAATATCTTGTATCTAAGCGCTCCGATTTTACCTGTTCCTATTTTACGTGTTAAATTATAGGTACATCTTCATATTTTGTGGTAAGCATTAATTGTTCAAAAGTCAAGGTCAATTAAGAGATATTTGCAAACTTATGCAATGTAAATCAATTATGGATATTATTGTTCTCGCTATGGATGGTCAATGTTAACTGAAGCAATTTGTTATCTGTCTGTCAATTCAATTTGTGGTGGCTGCTATATGACACCACTCTCTCTTTCTCTCCGCGGTAATTGTTAATTGGGGTCTTTGATATCACATGCGTAAATGAAGTTAGATGGTACTTAAACTTGACTGTACAGACCTTCGCCTGGTGGTATTCGTCTTAAAAAACACGATTAAAAGAACCTGATGATGCTAAGCTTGGGTTTTGTAAATTACATTTTTGGTATTGTAAAAGTTATTTTTGTCGTATTTTTAGATGGTATTTATTTAGCGAGCATCGAATTAACCTAAATTTTTTCAGTGTAGCTGTAAAAGGTAACAAATTTCTCTTCCTGATGAATAACTGAAAGCCTGAAAAAATGCACCTTATTCTTAATTATGATTGTTATATTTCTTTTATTCACTTAGGCTTTATTCGTGTAAATGATTACTAGGCGTCGTAGTTTTTTCTAGGCGATAAATAACAGGCAGACAATTGTTCGATCACGCATCTGTATTTTTCGCTACCGAGGCTCCAATTTATGTTCGCTCCAACTCAAAGATGTTTCACTATCGAGCGTTCTTTCGATTCGGCCCTAGTACGCCTGCCGTTTTTCAGGCGATTGACTAATTACTTACATTGTCCAGTCAGAGCCTTGGCGTTACCCATCGCCTGAGAGAAAATTACCGACGAGGGAACCAATGTGTCATTTTCAGCAATTATTGTGTTGTCCTTGTTTTAACCCAACCGCAATGAAAGTAAAGGAAAATTTGCGCGGAATTATGTTTTCATCCCCAGCTGGCCAGTATGTCGGTCGCTTTTGTCTTCTTGGTTCGTCTTCCTCCTCCTTTCTTCTCCCTCCTCCTCCTCCCTCCTCCTCCTCCCTCCTTTCTTCTCCCTCCTTTCTTCTCCCTCCTTTCTTCTCCCTCCTTTCTTCTCCCTCCTTTCTTCTCCCTCCTTTCTTCTCCCTCCTTTCTTCTCCCTCCTCCTCCCTCCTTTATTCTCCCTCCTCCTTTCTTCTCCCTCCTTTCTTCTCCCTCCTTTCTTCTCCCTCCTCCTTTCTCCCTCCTCCTTTCTCCCTCCTTTCTTCTCCCTCCTTTCTTCTCCCTCCTTTCTTCTCCCTCCTTTCTTCTCCCTCCTTTCTTCTCCCTCCTCCTTTCTTCTCCCTCCTTTCTTCTCCCTCCTCCTTTCTTCTCCCTCCTCCTCCCTCCTTTCTTCTCCCTCCCCTTTCCCTCTCCCTCCTCCCTTACTCCTCCCTCCTCCTTTCCACTCACACCCAGTATTCCTCCGCCTCGCACTCTCCTCGCCGCCGCTCTCCCACTTCGCTCCATGCCCTCCTCAATTGGGACCGTCTTTTCTCCGAATCCGCGTCACCGTCTTTACGTGCCGTTCGGCACGGGCGGAGGAAAGGCCATCGCAGGGGCGTGGATCACTCACATCGTGCAGTGAATGGTGATTCGGCGGGAGGTGGCGCGGGAAGGGGTGTGTAATTTCGTGGACAAACGCGCGTAGATGCGTCGTCTTTTGTATCAGATCTAACATATAAGGTTTGCGCAGGGAAGAGGTGGATTCGAATCCATGCTTTCCGTTGTTAAAAAAATAATTTCTGGCTGGTGCGTCGTTATTTTAATTTTCGGGATAAAATATAATGTTTATATTCTGCGGGTTTGTCCGCTTTACCGTTCGATTTAAAAAGTTTGCTTCGTATTCTACCTATTTTTGGAATGTATACATTCGAGTCGAGTACCGAAAAAGTAATATTTTATATTCCTTGCTTCCGTTGAAAAGATTGTTTTAACCGATAAATTGATTTTATAGTGAGCTTTGAAAAATGGCGGTCCAGTTGTTTGCATGTTGTGGAACGAGTTTTGGAATTTCCAACTCTCCCCTGAATGAAATCCTACCTTCGAAAAATATGTAATTTATTCGAAATCTAATGGAATAATTCGTCGTAAAAGTCTTGAAATGTCTTCAATTCTACATAAAGAAACGAATTTGCGTCGTAATTCACTCGTACTTCTTTCGATGTGAATTAGTGATAATTCTTTTGTTTATGCAGCATAGCGGGGCGTCGCTTTTGGCCGGGGGTTGCAATCCGTCGTTCCCATTATGACGTTATTTTACTTTCTATAGTATTCTGTTCTGTCGCACTCACTCATCCCGTCATTCCCAGAGAGGCCGCGTTTGCCCTCTATCGTCCTAACGATACTCTCTAACTGATGACGTCCTCAAACCCTTTATTTTTCGTTTTCATCCTTCGTCATTCCTTATGTTTTCCCGTCCCCTCCTTCACAGTTTTCTAGTCACTCCCTCGAAACCCTGTTTTGCGGACCAATCAGCGCTGCGTGGGACGTGCTCTTTCCCTCTCTCCTCCCCGCTCCCTCTCTCTCTCTCTCTCTCTCTCTCTCTCTCTCTCTCTCCCTCCCTTCCTCATTTTCTCCCCTCCCTCTCATACTATATCCTCTCTCTTCCTTCCTCTCTCCCCTCCCTCTCTCCCTCCCTCCCTCTTTCTTTCCCTCCCTCCCTCTTTCCCTCTCTCTCTCCCTCCCTCTTTCCCTCTCTCTCTCCCTCCCTCCCTCTCTATCCCTCCCTCCCTCTCTATCCCTCCCTCCCTCTCTATCCCTCCCTCTCTCTCTCCCCCCCTTCCTCTCTCTCTCTCCCCCCTTCCTCACTCTCCCCTTCCTCACTCTCCCCCTCCTCCCTCTCTCCCCTCCCTTCCTCTCCCCTCCCTCCCTCTTCCCTCCCTCTCTCCCCTCCCTTCCTTTCCCTCCCCTCCTTCCTCTCCCCTCTCTCTCCCCTCCCTTCCTCTCTCTCCCTTCCTACCTCCCCTCCTTCCTCTCCCTTCTCTCCCCTCCCCCCTCTCTGTCTCTCCCCTCCCCCCTCTCTTTCTCTCCTTCCCCCCCTCTCTCTCTCTCCTCCCTCTTCTCCTTCTCTGCCTCCCTTCTTTCTCTCCGTTCTCCACCCCTTCCAACCTCAGTTCTCCACCCTCCCGACCGCCCCAACGTGCCATATTTCATTTCATAACTGCTCTCGTTATTTGGTCGTTTCGGTCACTCCATCCTCCTTTGATTGAGAGGCCAGCGTGGGGCAGGTTGTGGACGATTGAGCATTGTAAACCAGTTGTTTGTCTTTTTGAAACTGAGATCGATTGGCAAATTATGTTCGAATATTACTCTGAGTTGTTGTCGAAATGTGTGTAACGGACCAATGCAATGGAGGGCCGATTTTTAAATATTTAACGGCCCGTATCAGAATGTGAGATTTACACCTCAAGTTGTAAGAATTTCTGACTCTCAATTGTATAACAGGTACAAAAAATGATCAATATTGCCATTTTAGTTGGAAGTTTGGAAAAGCACGAAATTCCTGCCATTTTACTTGACTAGCTGATTAATTAACTATATTTCGGTCCACAAATGAGTTGTTATTGATCAAGGTAACTCCTACAGCCGCCGCCAAACGCTTGAATAAACTAAACTAACTCCTCGGTGGGTGGTTTTCTAACTATTGGTGTAAATTTGAAAATGTAATTGTGTCACGGACATACTTAGCGCAAATGTTTAGTAGCGTAACTTATTATAAAATATACATTTCGAGAATAACAGGATAAAATTGTGAAAACATTGCGCCTTTGGCACATAGTTGACAACGCTTGAGAGGGCCACGAATTTTCTCGACATTGATGCTGTAAAAATGAAACGAAAATGACCGGTATTTTTCTATTTTTCTCCCATAAAAATCATGATGCGAGAATTTTTTCGCCAAATACAGTGTTTACCTTTCCCATTCGAGGGAAGAAAAATCACTCCTATTTCTTTAGGGATTTGAGATATCGTAGTTAGTTTATTAATTTTTTATTAACTTATGCCGTCTCAAAGCTAGTTAATACCTCTTTTCCCTCGCTTAACATAGATATCGCTAAAAGCAATGCCCGATTAATATAATATGAAATTTTAGGCATTAATATTATTCCAATTATAATCAGTTACCTAACCAGTGAAGATATAACTTTGTATTCATGTTTTTAGGCATTATTAACAAAGTTATTTGTTCGTGTCACATTTCGTTTTCAGTATAAATCACAATGTTTTCGGGCGCACGATTTCCTCGTCCCATAACGTGGGTAATTCCGGGCGTCACTTCTCATTCCTTCCCTCTCCCTCCCCCTTTTCCTCTCCTTCCCTCTCTCCTTCCCTCACTCTCTCCCCCTTCCACACTCTCCCCCTCCTTCCCTCTCTCCCTCCCTCACATTCTCCCCCTCCTTCCCTCTCTCCCTCCCTCACATTCTCCCCCTCCTTCCCTCTCTCCCTCGTCCCCCCTCTCCCCATTTTCCTCATTGTGTAGGCCGCGAGTCCATCTCTCTCTCTCTCTCCTCCGTCCCCGCCCCTCTCCTCCTCCTCGCCCTTCTCCCTCCTCGCCCTCTCCTCCCTCCTCGTCCCTCTCTCCCTCCTCGCCCCTCTCTCCCTCCTAGCCCCTCTCTCCCTCCCTAGCCCCTCTCTCCCTCCTAGCCCCTCTCTCCCCTCCTTGCCCCTCTCTAACTCCTCGCCCCTCTCTCCCTCCTTGCCCCCTCTCTCCCTCCTTGCCCCTCTCTAACTCCTCGCCCCTCTCTGCCTCCTCGCTCCTCCTTGCCTCCTCGCCCCCCTCCCCCTTCCTCGCCCCTCTCTCCCTCCTCGCCCCTCTCTCCCTCCTCGCCCCTCTCTCCCTCCTCGCCCCTCTCTCCCTCCTCGCCCCTCTCTCCCTCCTCGCCCCTCTCTCCTCCCTCGCCCCTCTCCCCCTCCTCGCCCCTCTCCCCCTCCTCGCCCCTCTCCCCCTCCTCGCCCCTCTCCCCCTCCTCGCCCCTCTCCCCCTCCTCGCCCCTCTCTTTCCTCCCATAATGCAACTTATTTTCGAGAACGCCCTCCTTCACTTGTTTTGAGTTATGATCCATTACGAGGAAATACGAGGCTAATAGGTCACATATTCTTTTTGTTTCCGATGGATTGGATCGTTTCAATATAATTCTTTGAACCACTCGAAGTCTTTTGGTTTGGATTATTAAAGCGTATCCTCTCTATTCCCACTTGTACTGTCTAAAAATGGACACATCGACCCCTTATCCTTGACTGGAAGCGTCATCGCGAGCGGGATCAATTAAACTCGCAAGATCTTTCCTTCTTTCTCTCTCTCTCTCTCTCTCTCTCTTCCCTCGTACCTCATTCTGTCTCTGTGAAATGTCACGCCTTATCCAGTCCTGGATTTATTTTTGAACTCGATGAATAT
This sequence comes from Tanypteryx hageni, assembly GCA_028673005.1. Lineage (NCBI taxonomy): Eukaryota > Metazoa > Arthropoda > Insecta > Odonata > Petaluridae > Tanypteryx > Tanypteryx hageni. The sequence continues at coordinate 125,730,319 of CM054113.1, read as the reverse complement.
GTTTCTTTATTATTTGTTAGCGACCTGGACGTAAATAGTTATCGTTCCATTCTGGATTCTAACCTGGTTTTCATGCATAACTGATCGTTATTATTTATCCATTTGAAGTCACCAAATGCCACGCATTCGTTTTACGTTAGTTGATGATGATGATGATGATTTTATTATACCTTATTTGAATTACTATAAATCAAACAAAGGCTTTTGCACGTATACATTCCAAATGCTATGAAAGAGTATAAGTTAGAGATCAGTTTCAGGAAATTTAAAGACGATGTCTTGCTCAACTAAAAGTTACGACGTTTATTAGTTACGGTCACCACCCGGTCTTCACAGATTATGAGAGACCCTTAGTTCACTAATTTATATAAAGTATGAATTATGAACATGATTGAATATCATATTGCTGCTATATCCTTATGGAGTCGATAAATCATTAATTGTTTTATAAACTTTTCTTACTTGCATGCAAGAAAGAGCAGGCAATCGAAATTTCATCGAATGATTCTAAACGTGTCCCTATTTTAGCCTGCTCGTTAAAACAAAATGAAAAAAGTTGTCTCCGGTTTGACTTGTCCTATGACTTACCTCTTCCACCCTTTCGCATCCCTCATAAAACACACACTATCCCCATTCTATGATTTTCTGGAAGAATTTTCAGACTTTCTGTTGTTACTGGTGTGATATTTCATTTATCTTTCTGTTGTCTTCCTTGCGTTTTCGTTGCCTCTTAACCATGAGGTGAATAGAGTGTCGGGGTAAATTTTTCGCCGTGTAAGTGGCAACAAAAGATTCTTCGTGTAGAGCAATGCTTCTCAAACTGTGATGCGCGCACCTTTGGAGGCGCACGACAGGGTTTCAGGAGATGCGCGGAAGCTGAATTGTATCACGGTTTTCCATCTTCAACGCCAACACACGCGATGGGAATCCGGAAGAAATGCAGCCTTCACAATTGGTATGTGCCTGAAATCGCGGATACGCGAAACCTCATACCGCGGTTGACAAAATGGTATACATTTCGCTAAGCGCGGATACTCGAAACCGCGGTTGGCGAAGGACGAAGTACCAACATAGCAGAGGGAAGAAATTTTTTAGTAAACAAAGACATAAACTGTTTCTGGAGTTTCGCTCTTTTATGGTGTGCGTTCGTTATAACTTGGCATCGTTTAGTTTCAAACACTTCATCAAATAAGGCGCCTATTTGTGATACGCAATACACTTTCCTAACTTGTTTACACCACAAAAGTTTTTTAGGTTAACTCGACCCCATTGGCATATTGATCAAATTTATTTCACAACAAAATTGTGCCGAGTTTTTTATCCTTTTTTATCCTTCGCGATCAGTGAAGTAAACGTGTCCATACAGCCAAACCTCGCTTTGCGCGACCCCTTTTTGAGGAGATTCGTTATAGCGCGAAGCAGGCCCGCGCCTACCGCGTGTTCAAAAAACAAAGGCGGCCCAACCATAAAACCGTATATAGACATATCTATCTACTATAAATTCTATTTTTACAGGCTTTTGAATTTTAGTAAAATTGTCTACGGATCCCCATTTAGGGTCAGAATTTGATGCTTCAAAAGAAAACCTCCCGAATGGCAAACCGATTTTATCACTCGATCGACGCTGTTTTTTGTGTTATTATTTCCAAAGAAAGGTGACTTGTTGTTTTATTTAGGATTCCATTTATACACAAAATATTTCCAGTTTTTCCTGAATATAATGAAGATTTTAGTTTTAATTACCATTTCAAAATCAGATGAGTTAAGTTTTTGAAAAATATTAAGATTTATATCTGGCGTTGATGGATGGAAGCTGACAAGAAGCTGTTTTTTTCAGGTTAACGGCATATTTTTATTATCATATTACACCTTAGTTTTCCTGTCCACGGAACCTATCCTCATTGACATAAGGACCCCCGTTTTGCGCGAATTTCGTTTAGCGCGAAATTTTCAGGAACCTAACAGTCGTGAAAAGCGAGTTGTAGCTGTATGTGTTCTTAGCGGCGAACGGTATCCACTTCATAAATGGACGCATTAAAGATCAACTCGAAGAAAGCTTCCGAAAGCCGCCATCTCTCCTTAATGTTCCTATCTCCTCTTCATCGCAGGACATTTCATTCTCCTCTCTTCTCCCCATCCTCTATTCTCTCTCCTCTCATCTCCCCATCCTCTATTCTCTCTCCTCTCCTCTATTCTCTCTCCTCTCCACTATTCTCTCTCTTCTCTATTCTCTGTCCTCTCCTATATTCTCCCTCCTTTCTTTTCTCCTTTATCCCCTAATATATTCTCCCCCTTTCTCCTCTCCTTTCTTCCCTGTTATATTCTTAACCCTTTCCCATGTCTTCTCTCCCCTCCTCTGTTCTTCTCCCTTTTTCCTCCCCCTCTCGTCTCTCCTCCCTCTATTCTCCTCCTTTCTACCCTCCTTGATTCTTTTCCCTTTCTCCTCCCTTCACCCAATCTTCTATTCTCTCTTTCTCCTCTTTTCACGCCTATATTCTCCTCTCCACTCTCCCTCTATTCTCCCTCTATTCTCCCTCTTTCTCCTCTCCTCCCTTCCCTTTCCCGCTTATTCTCTCCCTTTCTCCTCTCCCCTCTCCTCCCCCTTTTTTCCTCCTCTCTCCTATCTTTCTTCTCTCTTCTCATCCCTAATCTCTTCTCCCTTTCTCCCCTTATTCTCATCTTCTATTTTTCCCACTTTTTCTCATCTCTCCCATCCCCTTCTCCCTTTCTCCTCTTTCTTCCCTTCTCTTCTTCCCATCCGCTCTCATCTCCCTTTCTCCTCCTATCTTATCTCCCCTCCTTTCTCCTCCCCTCATTTCTCCTCCCTTTCTCCCTTCCTTTATCCACTCCCATCGACGCGCTAAGTCGCTTTCAGTGGAAATTTACAGGAGGGGGAGCGATCTCTGCGAATCTCTCTCGATTCGGACAAGATAGGAGTTAAAGGGGAAGGACAACTTTTGCGATCTCCACATAGCGGTGGTGTGTCGTCGACCTTTCGGTCGTTTTCCTTTTTCCAACTCCTTGAGATTGGAATTTAATTCGACTCCTTTGCAAACCCAGGGCGGTTATGATTCGCTCTTAACGGTAATTTTCCGTCGTTCTGTGAAAGTGTTTGTTTAAATGTCGTCTATAGACTGTCTTTTCGAAATATCCGCAATATACATACTGCATCTGCCGTTTGTCGGAATTCGAGAACAGGTGATTCTTGCTTACAACTTGAGCATTTTATGTCCTTAAATATTTTTCGGCGTTAAATGACTCGGTTAAATATCTTTGCATTCTATTGTTTCAGATTCATAATTAACAATACTATCGATTATCTAGATATTATGATTGCCATTTTTGCAACAAAAATCGAGAAATTGTCTTAAGAAATAATGCGAGCGAACAGTGACAAAATGTGTTCGTTAAGCGAAGTGGCGTCCTCTTCAGTTCATCGTCTCGGACCGACCGTTTTCCATTTTTGTCCTCGGCGCCCGAAATCGTTCTCTCCCCTCCCCCTCTCTCGCTCTCCATCTCTCTCTCCCTCTCTCTCCATCTCTCTCTCCCTCTCCCCCCCACTCTCTCTCTTCCTCTCTCCCTCCCTCCCTCTCTCTCCTCCTCACCGACTTCAGTCCCGTAACATCCAACGTGCCCAATGACCCCTTGTAAAAAATTACTTTAGCCCCGATCTACCAACCAGTCTCAATTTCCTGCATTAATAACCCATCCTATTTATGAATTATAACTCTCTCTCTCTTTTTATCACTGAACACCTTACTATTCTGTAACTATTTACACACAAATTCGCTTTCCATCCTGTCCCTCCTAACCTCCCTTTTCGCCATGTCTCAGTGCATTCGTCCAGAACCGGTATTAACGACTCAGACGGCCTTCGGCTCTCACTCCTTTCCCTCACTCTCCATCCCCTCTCAGCCCTTTCCCTCCCTCCCTCCCCATCTGCTCTCAACCCTTCCATTCCATCTCCTCCCTCCCCATCCCCTCCCTCTCCATCCTCTCCATCCCCATCCCCTCCATCCCCATCCCCTCCCTCCTCATCCCCTCCCTCCCCATCCCCTCCCTCCCCATCCCCTCCCTCCCCATCCCCTCCCTCCCCATCCCCTCCCTCCCCATCCCCTCCCTCCCCATCCTCTCCCTCCCATCTACTCCCTCCCCATCTCCTCGCACTTATTCCCAGCCCTCCTCATCCGATCCCAACTCTTCCATTCCCTCCCCATCCTCTCCCAACTCATCCCCTCCCTCTATCCCTTCTCAGTCCTTTCTCTCCCTCCCCACCACCTCCCAGTTCTTTCCAGCCCTCTCCATCCCCTCGCAGCCCTTTGCCTCCCCATGCCTCCAACCCTTCCATTTCTCCTTCATCCGCTCCCAACCACTCCATTTCCTATCTCTCCCCGCCCCCTCCCAGCCCTTCACCTCCCTCCCCTTCCCTTCCCAACCCAAACCTCTCCATCCCCTCCCAACCCCCTCCATTTCACCTCATCCCTCCCTAGCACACGACCTCGCAATCTGTCTTTCCCCTCATCCGTTTGCTTGTTATTCCGCCATTGGGGAAGTTTCCTACTCCCTAATAGTTCCTCTGTTGTCCAACGCCGTCCGATTCGAACTCCACCGAATTCAGTTTCTAAACGCGTGTCGTATGCTTCGACCAATCACACGGGTCGAAGTTCGTCATTTATGACGGAAGTAAGATCCTTTGGTGGGTGGAATGGGGTGACAGGCTTCTGCACTTGCTCCCCCAGCTTCCGCGTTCCCCCATCAGAGGTGTTTTCCTATGGTCATGGGAGAGATCCTCGTCGGGATGCCCCTCCCAGTTTTTTTATGTATTTTCATTCTCTCGCTCTTTTAGCTGTCTCGATATTTTTGGGATGAAAACCTGGTTTGAACTGTTATTTGCCAAGATCGAGTGCATAAATGCATGTAATGGGATATATAATGGCGAAATATATTATATATCGACGAAACTATATCTTTAAAATGATGTCTTTTAAGTTTAATGAAACAAAACAATCTGGAATCGAAAGTTACGCATACGGAACAATTTGATAGAAATTTTTTTGTTTTGCCTTTTGTCTCTCGGATTGAGAAATGAAAGCGTCTGACGAACCGATGGATTGTCGTTTCGTTGCAATCGCGGAGGCTCTTATAAGGTGGATATTCTCTTTTATCGAAATCTGTTCCAATAACGCAGATTAAAATAAAATTAGATCTAATTCGTAAAATATGTGACATTCTTTCAGGTTAGTGCTCGTTAGAGGGACGAGGCTTCGTAGGGGATTATCGTAAGGATGATATCGTTCTTAGATCCGATACTTGTACTAGATTCACTTTTCCGTGCATGAAATCGCGGATATTCGATAAATCTTTCATTCTGTCTTTCTATCGATTATTTTTAGTTCTACATATCGTTTGGTGGCTCCGAAAATGTCCACAATCGGCGATTGCACTCTTCGTAATAAACGCCAAATTCTTAATGAGATGAAAATATATCCGTTAGTGAAAATTTAACTGAAGAAATCGGCTCCGATTCCGTCTGAGATGTTTCGGTGCATTTATTGTTATACGTGTGGGCTGATGCGTGCTTCTGCTTACGCACCCCTGGAATGTATCTAAAGCCGTTATTTGCGATACGGATGACGAGGTTCTCGGCGAAGGGACGCAATTTCAGGTGGGTGTCGAAACCTCGACCATCGAGGGAAGCTGCCCTCTCCCATCTCGCACAATTTAGTGCGTGGTGCGATTGATTTGCCTGCTGGGCACGCGTGACGTGTGGGTTGCGGCTCTCCAGGATGTTGTCCGGCGATTCCTCGCAAGCGAGTCCTTCCGATCCCCACCTTCAAACTTTGTCTCTTTTGTCTACTCCTCACTATATGGCAGTATTTTCGAATTTTTAATCATCATAAGTTCGAAGCCTAATTAAAATTTTACCTATAAGAACTCGCGTAGCTATGAAATTTCTTTTTCGGACCGTTTGGCATTATTCTCATATTATCTTGTTCTATTAGGAACATTTTTCTCAATAATTTTTCCCACTAGTTTAAATTATTCAGTAACCACTTTATTTGCTTCATTTGCTTCATTTATTTTCATACCTTATCAGCAGCATTCGGTCCCATACAAATCTCTTTTATAGTCTCTGTTGAAACAGGAAATCTTCGGAAATGAATTTAATTATTTGAATATCTCATTATAAAAATAACGCGGGAAAGAATATAAAATATTTTGTGTTCGAGGCGTTCCTTGGCCTAATAACTACCGTTTTGTCATCTACTTCTTTTTTTCTGTAGTTTTTCAACTTTTTTCTATTCCTGTGATACATTATTTAAAGAGAGAAATTTTGCTATATAATATCCTTTTCGTTACAGCTGGTGTACATTTAAAGCGTTAATCAAGATTACTTTAATAAGCTAGTAGTTTCATCTCAACTGCTGATGGCGTAATGTTGTGGAATAATTCCATGATATGAAATTACAACACTGTAATTTTCCACTATTGGTTATAATATCACAACCTAGGTTTCGACGCTTAGCGTCATCATCTGTAGTAGTTTCGTGTGATTTCTTAGCGCCATTTTTTGCATTCTCGTATGCAAATGTCAGGGCTTCTCGATTATTACGCATTTTTCGGAATTTACCTTAATGGATCGGATGACGCACAATATGCTCAAAAAAGCCTTATAATTTATTCTTGACATTGAAAAAGCGTAAAATCCCAACGTAAAATAATCTATCCTTCAAGCCGATTAATGGCATTAGCGTAGATTCGCCGCCTGCCTGCCTCGGCGCTCATTACTCCCTTTCTTTTGCGGTTCAAAGCTAATTATTTCGGAGCGCCATTCGTTAGCGTGGTCAGAGGTTCTCTCCCCGGGACCATTCGGCGACCTGCCTCCTAGAACGCCGCCTATGATGGCTCAAGGAGAAATACCTCGCTCCCGTATTCCGCTCGAAAGACCCCGATAGTCACCCGCCTTTGTATTTATATTTATGTGTTTCTTCTCTGATTCTTTGACGATCCAAACGCCGAGGAGAGCGGACCCCGAAATTCATGTAGCGACAATGTAGCGGGTTGTCGTTAATTGTCCTTCTCCGTATTCGTCCGACGCAAGATAGCGCTTTCGTTCGACCGTCAGTCGAGCCTCGCTTGCGCCACGTGGATCTTATGGCTTTCGTCCGCGGACCTGTTTCTTCCCAGTAGAACCTTGGCATTGTAATTTTTTTCCCGCTCGTCGAAAATAAGTGACGGAAGTGGACCGTTGCGTTCGTGTGATCACTATTCGATGGCTGTTCATCGCGGATAACGATGCGTCTTCTACCTGGACCCCCCGACCCTCGTCGAACGACAGAAGAAACTCCGGGGGTGAAGGGGCGGAGGAGCGAAGCGGTGGCGGAAGTCTTTAATTGGGTCACGGATGCCGAGTGGCGGTGCGATGGCTGTTGATTGAGCGGTGCAATTGCTGCTCCTCGCCTCAACACTATCATCATTTGCTATGATTTCGGAATCTCTTTGACGAACTTTAATTAAACCTCGGCCGTATGCCTTAAGTTATTTCTCTTCTTAGCCGCCGAATTAAAGTATTCCTAGGTAAGTTTAGTTTTTCGAATTATTTTGATCTTCGCTTAATTTCTGTCGTACGGTTACATTCTTATTTCAAAGGATTTTCAATCGCTCATTTTTCTTTATGTCGTTTATATATACTTTAATCGAATGAATCTCTTGTTAAAACGTGAATGTTAGTATTTTGCAAAAGCGATGTGAACAGAGATATTGAACAAAAGGTAGATATTTCATATTGAATTCTTTTGCAAATTTAATCAAGTATAAACAGTTTTCCTCTCAGGATCTCCGAGTGCATTTTTCAAGATACCTCTTATGCAAATCCAAAATATCAGCGAGTGCTACTGTGATATGTGTCGATTTTTATTTTTAACAAAGGCAATCTCCATCGCAGAGAAAAATGTCGATCTTCGAGAAATTTTTAATTAACCCATTTAGATGATGTAGCGGTAGATACAGCCGGTTATGACGAAAATCCTCTGTTTTTAAATTCGAAAAAGAGTGGGAATCCGAGAGAAGAGAATTTTAAGGAAGATTGTTGTGAAGAAAGAAATCTCGATTTACCTGTGGACAGAGGCTTCCTTTGGTGCCCGCGAAGACCACGTCGTCCATGCTTCCCGTCAGGTACACCATGGTCGTGTCTATTATGTCTTCGTCTTCGCCGTCTTCGTAATAATCACCGCCGGTGAGGGATAGGTGTCTCATGGCCTCTCGATGCGATTCCCGGTAGAGGGAGGAGTCCTCCCCTTCCTCGCTATCGCTGCCCTCTAGCAAGGCGTCCTGCTCCTCCCCCTCCTCATCCCCCCTCAGCTCCATTATATCCCCCTTCGTAGACGACGTCGTGGACGCCGTCTCCATAGCCGCCCCCGCGTTCTCTTCCGCCGCCGCCCTCGACCGCCGCCTTCCTCCCGACTTCCCCCTCTTCCCTCCGTGCCTCTCTTCTTTCTCTGCCGACCCTAGGGTCAGGATCTGGTGGGTCAACAACAAGTTCACGTCTTTGTAACTCATTTTTTCGATAGGAATCGTTTCTTTCGCCCGAGTGTGTTTCTGCGTGTCCCCGTGAGCTTTTAAACTTGGGCGCCGATCGACGGACATGTATATATACTAGATTGGGATGGGGAGCGGAGGGGACGGGGGTGAGAGGGGGGGGAAAAGGGTGAGGGAGGGGGAGGCGTTTGGGAGTAGCAGTTCTGGACTGGAAAAGAGGGGGATTGGATATGGAAGGGGTTGGGTGGAGACGCTCTTCGGACGCACATTTTTTTATTTCTCGTCTTTTAATTTTCGAGTCCCCTTGCCCTAAAGCGCTCTAAATTTTCGGTGTTGTCAAGGTCGGCCGCGAAAATTCGCTTAGGGAATTTTTCGAGAATTTTGTCGATCTTATTTCCGGCGAAATGTATGCATTTCATCGCAAGTCTCTCTGAGTAATGTTTATGCTGGATGACGCTTCGAACATTTTAATTCCGTTATTTTTTTTAATCGAAGGTCTACCCGATATATGTTTTCGTTCGACGCTTAAATCCATCCTCCAAGAGATGCTTGCTAGCGATAATTCTTTAAGCGATCGTCTAACGCCTTTGAGGTCTCTTTCAACGTGGCTTTCCTCCCTAAGCGCCTCGCTCGGCAATATTTCTCCGATCGTTCGCGATGATTTTGCATATTCGTGCGATCTACAGGGTGCAGAGAGGTTGCTCCATCGCCTCGTCATCGTCCGACTCCCGGACAACGCCGTGACGAAACGAAGCGCGTGCATCTACCGAGGCGGTATATGCACGCGCCTCACTTTTTCCCGGCCATAATTTCGGCTATTCCTTAAACCGTTAGAATCTTACGGAACACCGGATGACTTCGGGATTTATAACCGTCGCGAAGTTTCTTCCTCGTGTTAGAAGTGAGGCCCCCGGGGCAGGGGGTCGGAGGGTGGCGTAGGAAAGAGAAAACACGTTATGCTGGGGGCTCGACCGGGAGAGAAGGTGTGTCGGCCGTTTTCTCCTCTCTCATTGGCTGACTAGCTCCCGACCCTCGGCGACGAGCCCACTAACCGGACGACCTCCATTTCCATTGGTGGAATGTGGAGGTGGGGCAGAAAAAGGAAAGGGAAAAGAGGAAAAAATCCCTCGTGAGCCGCGATTTCCAGCCGGTGGTTACGGTGGAATGGGAAGAAACCCTCCCCCCATCGGGAGGAGTGAGGTAGGTGAAAGTTGGAGAATGGTTATCCCGTGTATCTCGATGCCATCGCCATTACATGTACAGTTGCATCATCCGTCGCCGCATCTGCGATTGCCCGCTTCCGAGCAATTTTAATATCCGAATTTTGCTTCTATCCATTCCACGGCCTCTGCTGGCATTTTCTACATTTTCGTTCGATTTGTTTCAAGCGTTAAGTGTCCCGGCGAATTTATCAGATCGCGTTTGCAATTTAATTCGTGGGTCATCTTAGCAAGGGAGAATTGCCGATGACAGCGACACCGAGACGAAGACTAGCGCGAGAGCGCGCTCTATTCGCGACGACGTGGCATTGGGCGTTCGAAAGCTTCGGGCCTCGGCGTTGTCGCAGGCGACTTTAATTTTCCGGATTTGGTCACTCGACCTCTTTGATCCATGGCAGGCTCCTTTTTGACCTGTTTCCTCGTCGCATTTCCATATCTATGAAGGGAGTAGATATATCGAGGGCAAAGTAATGAATGATTTTGTCGTTGTTAATTCCTTAATTACCTTTACCCTCATTATCTGTGCGATTGCTGCGTCTTTATTGGAATTATCCGCTCCTTTACCACTTTGCATGTATTCGTACGCGTTTGTGCGTGCATAGTCTTTATGTGTCGTGAACCATTAAAACGCGCTTTTCTCCTAGAACCTTTCATTTAAAGTGGTATTTTATCTTGCCGCATAGTTCATTATTGCAATTGAAATTACAAAATTGTATCCAGTGATTACTATATGTTTAAAAATTGCCAGAGATACAGAGAATACTAATGGTCTGAATGCGAATCGGTTCTCCTTTAGTGTATGCTTTAATGCATATAAACTTTAAAATATTTAACTTTCAACCTTGTCGCAGTGTCGATTGAATGATTCGAATTTAATCGATTCCTTAACAAAGCACGCTCTCGGTTGCAAGGTGTATTCAAGGTTTAAGTCATTTTATGAAATGCCTCGTTTTAAATTGAGAAATACTATGTTGTTCTTTAGAATTTTACAAGTTTCCTTTAAGGTGTAGGATTTTTCCATCTGATTGTTCTTTTTCATTCATCTTCCTAAAATGGAATATTTTTTCCGAAAAACGTTTGTGATAAATTTACTTTTTCCCACGTGTTGAAAGATTTATAAATAATTGAGAAGTTCTCGGATCGTACTGATTCAGCGAAGGCAGTTTTACTTATTTGGATGTTTGCTTCCTTCGCGCCTTGAGTTTCATCTGTTTATTTCAAGGCGGACGAGAATAAACGAGCCACGATGTTCTATGACTGGGGACTCGTCATGCATCTTGCTTGCAGTCGTGAGTATAGTTTTTTTCTCAAGTCTCTTGCGAACTTTCACGAGGAATTCCAATAAGAGCAACTAGTAGGCAGTTTTTTTACCCTTCTCACCTCCACATCGTTTTATTGTGCACCATCACCATTATAATGTCTGCGTGGAATTTAATTCTGCTTCCCTGGCAAGGGTGGACTTCGGTGCACCGAATATTTTGAAATTTAGGACTCGGAGGAGGGAGGCAGTCGACAGGGAAACTGGAGGAGTCTGTGGGATGCCTGCATCCGTCAATGAATTTAAAATGGCTAATGATAATGATGTGTAGTTATACACGAAGTCCCGTGTATTTTACATTCCACTTTCAATTGTTTTGTTTCAATTATCAATCATTCGTTCAGTTATCTTTTGTGTATCTTTATTGTTATTATCAATTTATTCGACCCCCCTCCTATCCGCCGCTGGTGATTCCTTCCAGCGAAATGCCCACCGCCGCTTGAAATATCATCGCCCGAGCAGTTGCACCGAACGCAACTCTTTTCGCCTCTCCCCTGGTTTCTGGTGGTTGTATCTTCGTATTCCTCTCAGCCACTCCTTCGCTCTTCTGATCTATCGAAAATTTTGGCACGCATTTATTCACTTTCTCCAATTCTTCGGAATGGCGAGTTCAATAGCGAACGCCGTGTTGTTTCTTTCATTGCGTCTGAAGAGCGACTTTGGTTATGTAGGACTTGGGTTGTATGTTTCGGTGTCATCCGCAAAAAGAAGGCTGTCAGCGTTTACCTTGTTAACTTTATTTCCCCAATTTTATTGTTTTACACATTTTCCAGAGTTTCTGTGAATATTTTTGTTTAATATTGTCTTTGCCGCATTTTTTTTCTTTCTTGCTCTTCTAGGTTCCTAGTTAAGTGTAATTCTCGCAATTGATTTGTCTTACAGGACGTGTGTGCTATTGACTGTGAGCATATAGTTGGTTAACAAAAGTGGCATGCGAATCGAAAACGCTGGGCACGCCGCTAATAAGATTTTTCTAGTACGAGTTTGAAGGAAAATTGTAATACTTTGGGAGTGGTATTTTCTGCTAGATTCTACTTACGCTCAATATTGTCAAGGCAGCAGATAACGGATTAAGAATTGACGCGTTATTCCTGGATTTGGGACACAGTTTTTTAAGCAGTAATATTGAAAAACACTAAATGTATACACTCTCGATGAAGTGGGTTTCCTAGTTTCTCTGACAGAATCAAGCGACTAGTACTTGACGGTGTTATATCAGAAGCTGTCCAAGTATCCTCCGGTGTGCCAAAGTGGTTCGCTGTTATTCGTGATTTATATAAATGACTTGGTGAATAATCTAAATAGTTGGGTCAGATTTTTTGGAGATGATACCTGTGTGAATAAAGAAATCATTCCAAGAATGGCCAGACAACATTGGAAGACAACTTCGTAGAGGTGTAACCAATGACAACGGGGCTTAAATAATGATAAAAGTAGCTTCAAGAATTTCATGCGTTTAACGTATATCATCCTTTTGAAATGTCTGGGTTAAACTTAGAATATTTTTGGCAGAAGAAATATATAAGGATAACCTTTAGTAGAAAAACGTGCGTTAGGGTTGGCTTTAATAATCCAAGAGGTTAATTATCCATAAATACAAACCAACAACGTGCATTAGGGAGGGAAAAGCATCAGCATCGGCAAATAATGTATATAGACGTCATCGTAAAAGAAATTGTGCGTTCTTTGCTAAACTTTTCCAATCGTTGAATTTGGCACGCCTTTTGGGATGGTTTGTTGAAGAACCTTGAGAAGGTCAAAAGTAGAGCGATTCGTTCTATTTAGGCCGAGCGTAGCAACAGTAATAACCTCTGATATTTTGAGATGGTTGAAATGGCTGCAAATTAAGTGCGTAATATTTGAGTATAAACGAAAACATATAGGAAAGTTTATTAACCTTGAATTCATTGATGACATCCGAGGAATATTTGTGCTTACTAATGCTAACGAGCCTAGGGATCGACCAAAGTGTAGAGAAATACAGTAAAAGTTTTGTTATCCGGCACCTAAATATCCGGAAACCTTTAATAACCGGCATATTTCCAAACCGGAAGTTTTCGGAGCTTTTATTACTACATAGGAAAATAAATAAAAAGGTACGACATAAAGTGGCATATATATTTGAAACAGTTAAATACATTTTCATTAAAAACATGATATTATGTACTTGTGCTGGCATCTGTTACATTTTGGCCAAATAAATAGTGTTTTCCGGCAATGACGACAGATAGGCACCTTGGGAGCGAAAGGGTTATTTACCGCATCTTTTTAATAAAATATGATTACATTTTACTTGTTTTGCTTTTCCTATTAATACTCAGCACAGTGTATATGTTGGTTTCAATATAGTTTACATTATTACATATCCAAAATTGTAGGTTTACTATTGTTATCAGTTGGTGAATCCTAGGAAGATAAGCAGCTCAGATACCGTAATAATTTCATTATCCGGCATCCTCAAATCTCCGTCCGTGCCGGATAACAAAGCTTTTACTGTGCTCTGAAATAATGGCTGGAATCAGCCGGTACTAATGGTCCTTTTCTCCCGGTTGAGGTAAGACAGGATAATAGAAATGTTCGTTAGTGTAGTCATGGTCCTACACACATCGCCGCGCCATTTCGATAGCTTGTAGGCAAATAATGTATATGTACTCCTTCGTTAAATAAATTTTATATCGAGGTAGAATTTTTGGTGGCATAAGCCGAGATAACCTCCGCATGCCAATATATAATTCCGTATACAGTAAAACGTTAAATTAAGACAATTTTCGAGCTATTGAAATTCAGTTATCTGTAGAGGGTGGCGCCAAATTCGAGAATCAAGGGGTTGGATAAGAATAAGAAATAGGATAGAATGGTGGAAATTAGAAGAGAATGCGATACATTAAATTGTGAACAGTATGTGTAGAAAAAAACTTAAAAGGTAACAATTGATGTGAAATCTCTCTCTGGATCCATTGCCTCCTGAATAATGCACCGGCCTTTAGGGAATTACTAAAAACACATTTTTCTTATAATTAAAATCCCAGATAACACGAAACTCCAGGGATGTCTGAAAAATAGGTTTATGTAGCGCAAATGTTATATTCACTTCTAGTTGCGGACTTTCGAGTTATTGTGGACTACTTTCAGTTTACTTCCATAGATATTTCGTATTTCCGACATTGTTTTTTGGAGAGTTATTGCTCAGTTTTCCTCGTATTTTGTTCTAAAGTCAGTCACTCCTCAGTGTGCTTAAGTCAGTTAGAAGGTGTTGACCTTTTTATTGTCCATCTCGCTGCAGCTAGAGAAATATAAAGACCGATTCCGAGAACAAGATTCGAAGCGTTTGTCAGAATTCCTGGCATAGGTTGTCGTTTTCAACGAGTTACTGATACTCGTAGGAGTGTATTTTGAACAGGCTGTTGCTGTTCACGAGATAGTTATCGAGTTTAATATATTCTATACAAATATACAACGCTTTCTAAATTTAAGTTGAGCCTTCGATTCTCGATAGTTCGAAAAAGATATTTCCTTTCTATATTCCTGTTCAACAGCTCGAATTTTCTGCATTCGAATATTTTTGTCGCTGTGTTATGTTCTAATAATGAAAATTCAACCGTTTAAAATAATTTCATATTTGAAGAAAGCTTGGGTATTATTCAGTATTATTCGAGTCGGTCGAATGGGCAGATTTATAAAGTTCCTAACATTTCTCCTGCGACGGCCATGGTAACGAGCATCGCTAACCAACCTCTTCAATAAAAAAGACCATTTCTGGTCATCCCCTCGTCCGAAGCCTCCTTATCCTGCTCGATGGAAATTTCCACGCAATCTACTCTCCCTCTCTCCATTTTCCTCCTCTTGCCTGCCGGATACTCCTTCCTACCTCCTCCGCTCTCCTCCAACCTCTCTCGGCATCCCTCCGCTCCCCCTCTCCTCTTCTTTCTCCCTTCCCTTTCTCTCCGTCAGTCATTTTCTTTCTCTCCAGCAGTCCTCTCCCCACCTTGTCCCTCCCTCCCTCCATTCTCCCTCATTCCTACCTCCCTCAATCCTCGTTCATCCCTCCATTTCCCTCCCTCCCTCTATTCACCCTTCTTTTCTCACTACATCCCTCCCTCCTTCCCTTCCTCTTTCCCTCTTTCTCCTGGCACTTTTCTCCCGTCCAGATTTTCGCAACAGGTTTCTCTTTATTTTTTCCAGCAGCGGCTCCGCTCCCCACTACATTTCTCCCTCCCCCTCCTTATGCCTCTCTCTCTCCCTCCCTATGCCTACCTCTTGCTACCTATCCTTCTTCCCTCTCCTTATGCCTCTCTTCCGCTCCCTATGCCTCCCTCTTGCTACCTATCCTTCTTCCCGCTCCCTATGCCTCTCTCCCGCTCCCTATGTCTCTCTCCCGCTCCCTATGCCTCTCTCCCGCTCCCTATGCCTCTCTCCCGCTCCCTATGCCTCTCTCTCGCTCCCTATGCCTCTTTCCCGCTCCCTGTGCCTCTCTCCCGCTCCCTGTGCCTCTCTCCCGCTCCCTGTGCCTCTCTCCCGCTTCCTATGTCTCTCTCCCGTTCCCTATGTCTCTCTCCCGTTCCCTATGCCTCTTTCCCGCTCCCAGTGCCTCTCTCCCGCTCCCTATGCCTCTCTCCTGCTCCCTATGCATCGCTCCTGCTCCCTGTCTCCCTCCCGCTCCCTTTCCCTCTTTCTACTCCCTATGGCTCCCTCCCTCTCCCTATCCCTCCTTCTCTCTATGACCACCTTCCGTATTTTGTTTGCTCGGTATTTAAAACCGTAGAGAACCGACGGATGAAGCCTTAATTTTGTGGAAGTCCATAATAGATGAGAAGGAGAGAATAACTATGTAAAAAATTCCACTTTATTCAACAAAACCAAAAACGACCAGTTTCAATTAAGATTTAATCATCATCAGGTGTTTTCCTTTCGTTCAAATCGTGATTTCCCGCCTGGTTGCGGTTCCTCTCATGTCCCCGACGCCCTTTAGGTTCGATGCCCGTGGTTCGAGCAGGTGGCGCTGGATTGCGCTCATTTTAACCTTATTTGTGGTTAAATGTTTTCTGCTGGCGAAATTACATATTCGTAATGGGACGCATTTAATATGAATTCTTTTGCTTATCTAATAATAAGCGACTGCGTATATAGGCGTAGAGAAAGAGGGGAAGCATATGGAGAGGGTAATAGGCTAGAAGGTAGATAGGGAGAAAGGGAGGAATAGAATTAGGAAAACGAGAGAAAAGAGATAAAGAGAGAGACGGAGAAAAAGAGGGAGTGCGATGCAGTTGTAGTCCGAATCGGCTCAGAGAGTAGCGCGTAGGATTCTCGAGCACAGTAGGGATCTTTTAGGCTAGAGAGTAGGGCAGGGTGTAGGTCAGTTTTGAGTAAGGGGATAATCGATGCGTTTGTAGAAAATAAGAATCCCGATAGATTATCTAATGATAGAATATACTCCGAGCGTGAGGTAAATGCACGTAATACGAAAGATAAGGAGGAAGTTTATAGTAACATGCAGCGCCAATTTCTCGATAGGTCATTGATAGAATGTTCCGTAAAGGGTGCGACGGGTCGCTATTCCAATTTTGATGCGATGCCAAACAGTCGTGGGAGTGATTGTGATGGGAGCGTATGTAGTTTTAGAGTGGAAGAGAAAGTCAAGGGTGACACTAGTATGCAAATTGATAGTGAGAAATTAAACGCCGTCGTACTGAACTGTCGCAGCATCTCGAGAAACATCTATCAAAGCTTAGACTGATAAATCAAGATGGAATCGTTATAGCCGGTGGAGACTTGAACTTACACCCAATTGATTGGGAAAACCTATGTTTCGAATCTAGAGGTAAAGAAATCGAATCCTGTGAGGCATTAATCGAAACATTCTGCGTGCACTCTCTCCTTCAATTAGTCAGAAAGCCAACGCGATCGGGAAACATATTAGATTTATTAGCAACTAACGTCCCAGAAAGAATAAACAAAGTTACCATTGAAGATGGGATAAGTGATCATCTGGCCGTATATGCACAGTGTAAGTTGAAAATCGATAGGCACCCTAAGCCTCAAAGAAAGTTTTATATATTTGCTAAGGCAGACTTTTCAAGCTTCAGGTCGCGCCTACGTGAAATACTACCTGGCTTCCGTGATATGACCGAACGATCAGGTGCTGAGTCGTCATGGACATTATTCAAGGATATAATGCTAGAGGGCATCGATAAGTACATTCCAATTAAATTGAAGGTCGACAATAAAGAGCCACGTTGGTACAATAAACAAGTTAGGAGTGCGCTTAGGCATCAAAGAATAAGCCACGCGAAAATAAAAAATATGCCGTCTACATCATCCGATGAATATAGAGCAACTAAAGTTAAGACGTATAAGGAATCCCGCGCTAAAGCGAGAAATACTATGCGCGAGGCTTTTATAAACTTCCGGAATAAGGTATTAAATAATTATTTGAATAGGACCCTCAAGCGTTTTGGTCGTATGTGAGAGAGGTCCAAGGTAGAGGCTCTACCATACCTTCCCTGCCTAATGACTCGGGTGCCGTTATTCATGATAGCGTAGAGAAAGCCAACCTGTTAAATGGTCATTTTGTGAAAGCATTTACAGCCGTCAGCGACCATTGCGTACATTATGCGCTCGCAATAAGGAGGGACCTGATGGACGATATAGTATTTTCTGAGGTGGGAATAGCAAAGCAATTAAGTTCCATCAAACATAACAAAGCCACTAGCCCCGAAGAAATTCCTGCTCGCGTTCTAAAAGAATTAGCTGAAGTAATAGCACCTCTTCTTCGAATAATCTTCGAGAAATCCATTTCTTGGGCAGAGGTCCCTAACGACTGGAGGTTAGCGCACGTTACCCCAATTCATAAGGGCGGCGACAAGGAGAACCCAGAAAATTACAGGCCGATTTCCTTAACTTCGATATCGTGTAAGATTCTCGAGCATATACTCGTTAACAACATAATGCGATTTCTTGAAAGTAATTTATTGTTAGATGATTGTCAACACGGCTTCAGGAAAGGTAGGTCTTTTGATACTCAGCTCGGTCTTTTTGTGAATTGTATACTGAGAAGCGGAGAAAATAATACGCAGGTCGATGCCATCTTCTTAGATTTTAGGAAAGCCTTTGATAAGGTACCTCACAGGAAGTTAATAACGAAATTAGAAACCTTAGGCGTTAATTCTAAAAACGTTAGTTGGATCCGTGAATTTTTAAATCATAGGAAGCAGAAGGTTGTTATAGATGGGAAATCTTCAAACTTAGTGGAGGTTGTCTCTGGTGTTCCGCAGGGTAGTGTAGTTGGTCCGTTATTATTTCTAATTTATATAAACAATATCAGCTCAGTAGTCAGAAGTAAAATTAGGCTTTTCGCGAACGACACTGTCATCTATAGAGAAATAAGCAATCCGGAAGACCACCAGTATCTCCAAAATGACCTAGAAGCTATTTCTCCATGGTGTGAGGAATGGCAGTTAGAGATCAACCAAAAGAAAAGCTGCGTCATCAACTTCTGGAGAAGAAAGAGTATCTCGTTGGATAATAATTATTCGTTGAACGGAGTAGAGATTCCAGTTTCAGACTCGGTTAAATATCTCGGATCCATCGTGATCTCTCGTGGGACACCCACATTCGCCGCTAACAAAAAGCTGGCCTTTATAGGGAGAATAGTTCGAAATAGCTCCGAAAAAGTGAAAGAATTATGTTATTCATCCTTGGTTCGACCGCAGGTCGAATATGCTTCAGCTGTGTGGGATCCCTACGAAAAGGGACTCACTAACGAGTTAGAAAAGGTTCAGCGCAGGGCAGCTAGATTTGTAAAGAGGAATTACGATAGTAAACAAAGCGTAACATCATTAATAGAAAATCTGAAATGGACATCGTTAGAGGAACGTAGGCTGCAGGCTAGATTTAAACTATTGGAAAAATTTATGTAGGAGGGACTAGCGAATGAGGTAGTAGGACTTATCAGAAGCCCGACGTATCTCGGGAGGCAGGACAGTGAGGATAAGATTCGCGAGATCGACTGTAGAACGGAGCGATATAGAGGGTCGTTTTTCCCTAGGACGATAATAGGAAAATATAACGAAGGAAAACTAAGGACCCTTGGTGCACTGCATCCCCTGCCATCCACCAAAAAGGTGACTTGTAGGTTATCATGTAGATGTAGTGGAGTGAAGGAGAGAAGAGGGCGGGTGGAAAGAGAGAGGGAGAATAGGGCAGGGGGAGAGAGCGTTACAGAAAATGACACTATGCAACCGAGTAACAGTGAAGTCTTTTATTATTTTATTAAATTGTTATTAGATAAGATATGACCTTCGGACAAATTTCATTGTGAGAAAAACTGATTCACCTAATTGTTTATGATAAAATTTCCGTCATTATTTCGTCTGGCAGTTAGGTTAGTTAAGCAAATAGCCGTAATAAGCACCAAGGCATGCATGCGTTACATTAAATTGAGTTAGAAGTTTAAATGGGGTTGGAATTTCCGATATTAACTAAATCCATCGGACCTAACGTTTGTGATTGTAAAGCTTTGAAAGAAATGACACGATTACAATTGCTACCAAAGTATAATGTAACAATAAATGATAAAAATATTTCAATTCCACTTTGAAACAATTAGTCAATTTTCACTCAAATAAATAGAAATCGAAAAGAAAATGTAAATTTTGAAAGTCATTACTATATATAAGGGGTGCCCATAACGTCGATAGCGATCGATCGGTCGATCGCCGAGCCACTTTTGGTCGATCTCAAGGGAAGTAATAAATAATTCGTTCACACTCTAAAAATTGAAAAGTATATGAAATTTCTCATAAGAAAAATTTTAAAGAAATATATAAGTTATAAATTAAAGCCTTCCATTGCAAAAAGTAATAATATAGATTTCTAGCCTCAAGGGCAAGTGCCTAACAAACAAGAAGTCCAGATCAGGACTATTGCAGGCTGGTTTCCCAAAGTTGACGTCCCGAATTGATTACTTATATTGACAGGAAATGTTTTCAGTAAGTGTCAGTCATTCCAAGGATTTCTCATACCATAACTACCATTTGTAGTTCATAGTTTATCAATGATAGAGAAAATTTAGAATACATATTAATATAGCATTATAAGGTTTAAAATACTAAAAAAATGTCAAAATCTCTTTCTGACGTATTTTAGATGCATTTTTTTAATAAACGAATTTAATAAATATTGCTGTTTATACGCTAATATGTCTGGATCAACTGTCCATTGCTGAAGAGTAGCCGAGCTGAAAAGTAAATAACACATTTGTTCACTCGTCTATGCTCAAACCGAGTTTGGTAATAATCGTCTCCGTGGCAGCAATCCAATAAAATACGATTTAAAACGTAAAAACGCTGTTTAGTAGAAATTCAAGAAGATACGATCAATTATCAAAATTTGGCGATAAGAATTTAAATCTATATTCGTTTCCCCTTAGAACAGTACAAACCTCACTCCGATATCACAATTTTAAGATATTTTAAAATATTAAAGAAAATATCTCTGCACGATGGATTTGAGACTTCCTATGTAAAACAAATAAGGAAAAAACGTTCCTGGAATCGAACCCGTGTCTTCAATCTTCGCAAAATAAAATATAGCCCGGAGGTGGGCCCTGGCAGCACGAGCCTCATACCAAGTTTCATGAAAATGGTCCATTGATGCAAAAGTTGTTAGTAGGGGTTACACAAAAACACACAGACAGGACCATTTCATAAGACTATGTTCCCTTTGGAAACCAGCCTTAAAACGGGCCAAATGTGATTGACCGCAGTTATCCCCGTATTCTTAAAGCAGGGTCGCACTACTAACTAATGATCAAACCGCTGGAACTTCAAAAAATTAATATTTTGTACAAATTACTATGGTATGCCATTAAAAATTACAATTTGATTTTTTGTTAACGTTTATTAAAAGTTTTTCTTGTGTATATCATTTCTTTTTTCAATTTGTAAAAAAATAGATCTCGGCTGGGTAACCGTAAAAAAAGTACGCCTTACACTCAAAAATAGTAGGCACCCCTGCTATATATGATAAGGCTAAAAAGTTTTAAATAACATAGAAATTCTTTTTGAAAGGAGTGTGAGAGAAAGGGATGGTTAGAGTGAGGGATGAAGGGAGAGGAGGGGAATAAAGGAGGGAGAGAGGCTTCGTTATTCTGTTGTTTTATTTCTAGATTACTGTATGCTGTCGTGTTATTATAATTCTCTTTTAGTAACTTTGTTATATGAATTGACTGTGTGTATTGTTATAGCAGGCGCGGTATTAGAGGGTGCGTGGCCCCTAGGCGATAGTGGTTTACGAGGCCCCATGGCGATAGTGGTTTGCCTGGCCCCTAGGCGATAGTGGTTCGCAGGGCCCACGACTCTGGTAGGCTTCTGTGGTCGAGTGCATCACACCTCCAAGTCTTCGAGTGGAACCCTTAGAAATAGTTATTTTTTCAATGAAACCAGTCAGTTGAGACTAATCTTCGCCATATGTGCTAGTTTACGATGATCTTCATTATCATTTAGGACATGTGACCACTTATTTGTGTTGGGACCTTCCACAATCAACGTATATTGCTCACGCGCCCTAAGGTGGCAGGCGGAGACGCGTGAGAGGGGAAGGGAAGGAATGGGAAGGAGAAACTTTAAGGGGGAGCCGACGTCAGAGCCTATGTGCAGTAACACAATTTTGGTTCGCACGAGTCCAAGTTCAAATGCCCACACCTAAGCACCACCTCCCCTATAGACGGTCCCGCCTCGAGAACATTTCTCTAGCGGTTCTAGGCGCGAGGCCTTCAGAGGCCCTAGGCGGTCGCCTAGATCAGCGTTTTCCAACCTTTCTAATAGCACGACCCATCTACGCTTATAGAATTTACCCGGGACCCACCTATTATCTATATACTAATTTTAAAGGAGTTGATAATACACGGTTCCACAGAGGTCGAAAACTGTAAGTTCTTTAACTATTTTATCGCGAACTCGCTTGAAAAATGGAAAAATTATCAAACTATACTATTTAGAAATCTTTCCCCTACCCATCTCAGGTTCCTTTGCGACCCACAGGTTGGGAAACCCTGGCCTAAATCGCCTAGCCTATCTAGCTTCGGATTGCGTCGGTTTAAACAATTAATTGCGATGGTAATTATGCGGCGGTTTTATTGCCTATACGTGCAGTGTCTTCGTACCTTTGTTGGTTATTGGATCGCATTGAACGCTGCTGCCATTACGAATCACGATACCAAAGAAAATTTCCAATTTTTTCTATAAGGCTCAGCTTTCCGAGCGGAGGGCGGGGTTGACGCGCGTAAAGACGTTATTCTAAAATAATTATTTCCCGTGATCTTGAATGCTAAACAATCAAAGAATAACTGCTTCCAGCTCATAATTTTACGAGGATAATTCTGCTCGTGCTTCATAGAGGCTCCCGAATTCGGTTTAGTTTGATGCATTAGCGATTTAATAATTCCAGGAATTTCCCCACTTAAGAAAATATATTTAGGAACAAGAAAGGATAAGTTGAAGAATTCCTTCATTCGTCTCATCTGTTAGCCACGAATGAACATGAATAAACGATAAAATGTACATATTGTGCTGACAAGAGTAGGCAAGGGCATTCAAATCCATATGTTGGCGGGCTGCTTCTGCATTTTTGCTTGCGAAACGCCTTTTTCTCGAGGAGAGCGCAGAGCAATTTTGTTTCCATGCAATGATTGACGCCACTTAGGCCTATCGCCTTTTTAAAAACTTTGCCCGCGTCGTTCAAATGCAGCGGAGGGAACGTATCGCTCTGTTCGCGTCATAAATATCGGCGACTTGAAAGCGCAGAGGGAATATGCTCTCACTATCTTGCTGGTATCATCGGCCACTCATGACGCAATCGGCATCCTTTGCGTGATGATCACGTGTTTTTGACCTCTTGCGTCCTTTGGTCGCATGGGAGTGTCTGTGTGTGTTATTCTGCAAACTATCCAACATTTTACATGCTGATCTGTCTGAAAATTTAAATTTACAACTTGGGGGGGGGTTATATAAGTGTTCTGGGAGTTTCTGTCGCAAAGAATAAGTTACCGAGTTTTTTATGGGTGAATGTAACTATTTATATCGTCTTACCATCGATATTTCCCTGCGGTCCTTAATCTTCTAATAATTATTCTCTTCGTTGTAAATTTCTCTGGTCTTTTTTACGCCGTTTTCATTACTCTACATTCTGCGCCAACGACACCTTCTCTCTCGCTACCTCACCTCCTCTTCTCGCTGCTATTAATCCCATTGGCTACGGAAGGGGTTCTCAACCATTTCATGTTCAGGGACCACCCTCCGGTGCAGAACATAGTCTCCAGCCGCCATCTGTCTTATTTCTGTTCTTCTATTCAATCATCGGTTTCCAGCCCGCATTTAGTGACCTATATCCCAGTGAAATAGAGAGCGATGTCGAATTCCATGTTGGTATTTGCAATCCTCTTTAGTTTTATCTTCGAAAGAACGATCGCTATTGGATATACCTAAGGTAAGCACTTAGTTTTTCAATTTTTGATACTTAGGAGCTTGTTTTGGAATTTAATTAATGATAGACAAAAAGCATTTTCAGATAATCGATGCGTGAGAATTAATTGCCAGTCTCTCATGTAGTTAGCATGTGTATTTCAGGGGTAAATCCCACTATATGGTAAACACTATCTTTTCGATCGCATTTCCTGTGCAATAGGGGGAAAAGAATGAAAATAAGAAAATATACCACAAGAAATTACGAATCGCGTCCTCTCTCTCTTCTACAGGGTGTCCAAAACCTTGCTGCGCACTTGGCTCACATGTTATACATGTAATAATAATGAATAATTTAATAATGCAGTGCACGGTGCCTCTTACATAGGAGGATATTAAACCTAAGTTGTTTCTGTAGGTGCATTTAGTATGGTGATAGGACATTGGCTACAACCAGTGCCCGATTTAGAAAATTATAACAACAGGGACGCTAGCTTTTAGTTAAAGTTATTTGAATTTTATTCATAATTTTGTTTCAATATATGCATTAAATTATTGACTAAAAGTTTTAAAGTGGTTTTTGCCACGCCGTCTGTCTGTCCGTCCGTCTTTTTGTTTGTTTGTCTGTGCGAAACCCTAGAACGGGTGGGCAAACCACAGCTTGCGGGCCACACGTGGCCCGCGAGGTCATTCCCCTGCGATGCCATTATGATAGCGAACCGTAATATAAAATACATACTTGTAGCTTAAAATTATGGTCGGAAAACCTTTTCCAGTGATATTATGGGGATAACATTATTTATTATTGATTTTCATTAACAGGATCCCTCGCATTATCTCAAATCACTTCCGATGTGAACCCTAACGTGGCCCGCCGAAGCATTTGCATCTGTTTATGCGGCCCGCCTAAGAAGCTGCAACTGTTAATGCGACCCTCCACGTAAATAGTTTGTCCACCCCTGCCCTAGAAGCTAGACGTTTCAATGAAATCGAATGATATTTCATACTTAGGCATACAATTACCCAGAATAGAAACAGCCGAGATATAATTGATATAGCGCAACAATGGAGGGTAGTTTATTCTTGTTGATTTTCACAAAATGTCAATTTATTTAAAAATGGCTGAATCGATTTTGATTACAATTCAACCAATATAGAGCTTGGAGTTATAAACAATACTGTATAAGTCACATTTCTCATAAAATAACTATACCAATAGCGACCAGCCACTTTGTAATATATCGATTTTGTGGCCCAGCTCTCCCCAATTCTCTCATCAGTCTTCGTCTATCAATAATGCCTCAGCGCCTGTGTGCCTTTGCCAATCTATATAATACGTGATATTTATGTATAGTATAACTATTTATCAAATTTGATTTTCACGTGATTAACATAATCAATATATTAATATCATTTACGTGCAGAAGACATTTTCCGCGGTTTTGTTGTTTTTGTAGCAGTAGGATTTCCTTCCTACTAAGAAAGACTGGCGAGATCAGATGCATATCTAGTATATGAGAAAGTTTGTGCAATGTATATTTTTCATTTAATAGCGATTTTTGTGAGCTATTTTTAGAAATTACTAAAGAAAAGTAAGAGTAATCTCCTTTTATTATTTGCCACACTCCAAGTAAATTTCTGGTTGCACATGTAAAGTGCTGAAACATAGTGTGCAAGTATTATAAATGAATGCTCCGGGTGTCTTCTTCAAAAAGTCTTTTTTTGTGTTTCTATTTCCCTGGTGAGGAAATATTGACTTGCGCCTAAACACAATTATTTTATTTAAAATGATTGCAGCATCAATTATAAAAATATTAGTAAAACGGCGTTTATAATTTAAATTTATCATTCAGGCGATTTTTTCGTATACGAGAGCAATTTTAAACAAGACCGCACGCCGCGATCTCTTAACAATGAGGTCATTATTATTATGCTTCCACGCAGTAAAAATCAGATGTATCCAGTACATAACTTTCTACATACAGAGTAATGAACATGATCATAATAGTGCTTCCTAAATAATCACAATCAGTAATTATACTAGTCAATAATCTTCGAAATGGAAAATAATTTGTATGGTTTTTCACCTTGAAAATCAATAATTAAACAAAATTGTTATTTATTGCTTTGGATAAAATATTGATTACCGTTGACATCGCTATAAAAAATTCGAATATTTTATAATAGCAACGGATACGAAAGTATCACCTAGTGACATTCAAAGTAATGAACAAATTCAGACGAATAATCGAAATATCTCTGAAACATTTCGATTTAAGAAAACATGTTTCTGACAAAAGTTGCAGAAAATTAAATTGTTTACAATTTTGATAATGACAAATGTTTGCATTAATGAAGCCCTAAAGGAGATATTTGTCAAAAACGGAAAAATTGACATGGCTAAACCTCCACTTCCGGTTGACTTATTTCAACCAAAATCTAATTAGATTACTTTCTAAAAGAATCTTAAATATAAAGTTTCATGCTGATCTGGTTATTAGCTTTTCAGTTATAGCATTCCAAAATTCATATCGCACACAGACATGCGTAATGGAGAAAATAGTGAAAAGGTATTCAGGGCACCTTAAAACGTGTATTTCCGTTGAAAACAATACTTTTTCTGTTCCAGTGTTTCTCAACCGGTGGGGCGCGAGTTTTCGAAGATAATTATTATAAAACTCTTTCTCGACATAATTACTGCAATTTCCTATTATGGCTAATACAATACTGAAATGCAGTTGATTTATTTGAAAAGATGGGGTTTGTTTTTATCATGGCGGTAGAAAGGTTTTTTAACAAAATGGTTGGTTGGATGCAGGACGCAAAAGGTTAATAACCGCTGCTCTCACACTTTGTATAGTGAAAGTAAAAATAACTTAAGTTCCATATTATTGTATGGGATTGGAATTGATTGATGAGTTTTCACTTCCAACACTTGGTATGACATGGAGGTTAATGTAAAACACATTTGTAGATATTACAGTGAAATATTCAAGGTTACGCAACTTATGCCTGTGCAATGGCAGAACAACCCCTGCTGACGCAGCCGCCTGGCCTTACAGTTTAAAGAACGCTGGGAAAACCAACACTTCCTCGAACCTCCACTTCTCGACTAAAATGTGGTCTTGTCAAGAGCTGCACATGTCCTCTTTCCTATGTCTCCTCTTCTGGTAAAGAATATTTGCTACGTAGCTCCTTCACTAAAATAAATTATGGTATGTATTAATAAAATTCAAGAACAAACCCTTAGAAGTACTTATCTCAGGTATTTCCGATAGCCATCTCATGATGAAGACGTCTTCTTTTTTGCCGAAATGCGCATCAGACTTTTCATAACCTTGTTGTGGCTATTGGAGATTCCTGAAATAGGTACTTTTTTAAAATGCTTGTTCTTGAATTTTTTCAGCCATAACACGAGCTCGATAATTCTCTGTTGGATTAGTAAAATTAGCTATCTAGGTACGGGCACGCGGTAACCGCGGATACTAGTAAAGACTGGATACCGCGGTTAACAAAATCAGGTATAATTTTTCAACCACGTATATTCAGAACCATGGCTGATAAAACCGCGGTTGGCGAGAGACTGTTGCGTACTGTAACCTGAGTAGCAGGGACAGAGAGAGCGACAGTTGACACTTCATGGAGCTCTACTTGATTGCATTTCATTGTTTCCAAACACTCGCTGCAGAATATACCGTTCCCCCTTCATTCTAGGGGCATTTTGAAATGGATTCGACAAATTTTCTACCTGAATATTTTCTTGAGATCCGATTAAAATTTTCTCTTTGAGTAAATTTTCAATTGGCTGCCTTAACTGTAAAGCAAGCAAGAAATTGGACGAATTTTAAATTTTTAAAAAATCTCAAACCGAACCATTTATTATTTTTCTTTTTTTTTTCAAAAAAGTTGGTTCAGTTCGCGGTTCAGTAAAAATTAAGATTTGGTTCGCGGTTCGGTTCAAGTCTGTCGAGCGCAACTTTCTCGTCTACACCAGCCTTCTGACCTATTTTTGCAGATGGTCGAGTAAATATCTCGTCTTCAAATTCAACGACGGCAGAATTACGAGTCGTATTCACTTTGCTCGAAAGCGCTCGATTTCAAACCCGCCGCGACCGCGAATCGTCCGGGTCGCTCCAATAGCGTCCACGCTCCGATCGTTGTGCGTCTGGACCCCATGATCACAATTTATCCGAAATTAGCGCCGACGGACGGCCCTCGACCGATTTCCCGCGCCACTTTTCGGCGCTCGGACGTTCCGGAAACGGAAAATCCGCGCTGTGGCGGGATCCCGGAACACGATCGCTGCCCGCGAGGCAACACCGCCGCCTCCTCCGGGTCCGAAAAGCGAGCTGCCGCCGCGACTCCGTCACTCCTGAAGTTGATGACGTACTAGGTGAGGATTTTCTCCTCGGCGTTGAGATTCTCGTACTTCTTTCGGAACGCCTCACTCCGTACGTCCTTTGCCCGCTTTAACGACCGTTACTCATCGTGTGGAACTTCTGAAATGCGCTCGGGCTTCTTATCCGAGTTCGATGTATTTCGTGGTAGTGATCTGATGAGGTCTCTTCACAGATTAATCTGTCCAAAGGGTGAGGAGAATGCCACTGTCTGAGGCAAAAGCCTCTATTCTCGGGGCGAGTCGAAGGTCTTACCTTTGCTATCTCGGATTTTCGTGGACGGTCGTAGTTTTTGCTTTTGAACGATGGCGAAGGATCGAAAAGAGGTATTTGAATGGCGATGGCTAGGAAATGAATTAAGGATGAGTGTCTCACTCCCCTTCGCCCCGTATCCTGCCCGGGGCATCGTGGACCTACCGTGCGGTGTTCGCTTTTCGTTGATTTGCCCTGTATTGCGGTTTCGCGGAAATCCTTGACGGAAATTCCGTGTTCCGATCGAGCCGTGTTAGTGTTCTGTTTCTGTATCACGGTATGTGACTTATGTGAGGTGATTATAATACCCATTTCCAGTAAAAATTAATATTTATCCTATACGGAACAAGTATTTCTTCAGCTTGTTTTCATTAGTTTGTCTTCTTTAAAACTGTTATTTACCTAATTTTGCCGATTAATTTTAGCTTTAAATCATGAAAAGAAAGCCATTTTTTATATAGTGTTCTTCTGTAAACTGGTTGTATGAACAAGTAAAACTCGGAGGAATTTCAGTTGTCTCAGGTTGGGAAAAAAAGATTCCTTCACAAATAATCTCTCTTGGTCGTGATTTTTTCGTGCTTTACCGTAATAAAAGTCGTTCTGTTGTCAGTAATCCTAACAGAACTTTTAATTTTATTTGCTGCCGCTTACGCGAGTCTCATGCACGTAGCGCGTGCTGCAATCCTTGTTAAATTTCGTTGCCCTTTCTGACATGGTTCTATCCATGCGTGGTATTTTTTTCTGCCCTTTTCTTTAGTCCCTTTTAGAGGATTCTTGTAATGACGCTTCGGGTATCCGATGGTAGATATATTTAAGGGTAGTATTTATAATGCATTTCGTTGGAATTTCTTCTTTAGAGAGATCGCTGTCGATCCTCGTATGTGTCCTAAATCCTATTGGGTTTAGTCGTCAGTTTCATCCCTTTTGATACCATGTGCTGTAGATTCTTCACTCCCTTTTCTTTCTTCACTTCTTCAATCACTTTTATAATTTAGCTTACCACAAAGTTTGGACAGGTTTCCTTCTTCCACATCAGCCTCTTCTTTTAATTCTGTATTTAATAGACTTTTCTGATGACTGTATTCCTTATGTATAGTATATTCTTGCAATGCACACAACGCAGCTTTTGGCTCTCTTGCTATTTTTCCTTCTGATTTCCTTATTCCTTTCCGTAAATCCCATTTGAATACTTATAATTTTTGTGCCTTAACCTACATCATGCCGTAGCTTTTCAATCCGCTGTATTTCTTCAAATATCTCTTCTGTTTTTCTACCTCCCTAAAGTATTTGTGTAATAATGCTGTATTGTTTTATGTATTGTAGATTTTGAAATGTATCATCGTAATTAAATAATTTTGAAACTAGAAATAATTATGCTATGGCCGGGAATCGAACCCGGGTCTTCTACTTGCCGGGCAGATATTCTACCACTAAACTATCGTAGCAGATTTCTTCTCTCGTTTTATAATTCGAGTGTTTTTCCTAGTTGGGTCGGGGCTAGCCAAGCTAGTATAAACTAGTCCTAACAACATCAGTTTCTAGTTTCGCAATCTCACCATTTGAGAGGGAGGGGGTTTCTTCGACGTATCTCTTGGAGGGCGTATGTTGGGGCTGGTTGATACTAGCTTGGCTAGTAAAAACTGGATTTTGGTGTACTTCCAATTTCACAAATTAAGTAATTTGTAAAAAGATTCAAACATGCATGATAAAATCGATAATTCGCTAAAACCGGTCGTGTCATTCTATAAAATTTTTGGAAATGTATACAAAAACATACACAATAAAATTGTTAATGTGGAATAAGCCGATGTGATTAAAACTGTTGTTTCAGTTTTTGTTTTGTTTTTAGTTTTAACAACGCCACATCATATCCATATTATGGAACTACATGAAGTCTCGGCCTCTTCTCTTCATGAAATTATAAGCGTTTTCTGAAATGTGTATTTCCCTACATATGAATTAATTTCGAATAGAGTTCCGCCAAGTATTGCATTCTAACTGATTATAATCCAACTTTGCGTTGAATGCATCTTGATTCTCTATCAGCCTGTATAGATCTCAGTTTCTTTTTCCTTTCCTCGTTTGCATTTGGTTTTTAGTTATATCCTATGTCAGCATGTTGTGATCTAGATATCTCTGCTCCTGGTCAAGTCTTTGTATTCTTTGCACAATTTCGAAATTAATACGTCTATTAATTAAAATTTTGTTTAAAATCACTGTAATATATTCGTTCCTATCGTTATGTTGCATTCTGATTATATAAATTAAAGTAATATAGTAGTAAACATTAGTTATTAATATTTTGATTTTCATTTTCGAGATTATATTTAGGTACTATAGTCTTTTATTCTTTTCATTGTGGCCCCGTTATTCATTGTGTCGTTCGGCATTACGAATAGAATATTGTTTTCCTAACTCCAGGTGTTATTATGTATTTTATTCATTTTATTGCATTTTTGCATTTGATACATTGAACTGCAGTGCTAAACACCATATGCTGCTCCTAGAACTGGCAATATTTTAATATGAATTCAATGATTTATATCTGTATGGAATTAAAACGAATTATACATTGTATTTGTTTAATGAATTACATATAGCGAAACAGTAGTTGATTGAATATGCGGTGTTAATCATTATATACTTTTTAAAAGACTAGAAATCATAATCAGTATGTATAGCATAAGCACACAAATGCATATGCAGTCGAACCCATGTAATTCTAAATTTGGAGGAAGCAAGTAAATTGGAGCGATAGAACTTAAACGTTTTTTTATACGGAAGGGTCAACATATTCGCCTTACCCAAAATTCAAATAACCGTATTTAAAAGCATCCAGAAACACGCCGTAAATAAGGAATTTGTGTTGGAGAAGCACAATTACCTCATGCTAACAAAAATTAGAGTGATCCAAGTTCGACTCAGGTATGCCATTTTCTTTCTCATTTCAACTCCCTTTAAATTAGAAAATTCTGGAAGGCGAGAGAAAAATTCTGCATTGAGGATTAGTCTGCTTCGGTAGGTAAGTGGTAGGATATCCACCCGGCATGTCCAAGATTCTGGTTCGACACCCGGTCAAGGCAAAAGTTTTCTCCTGCTTTCAAAGAATTTCTTCTGGTCCAAGTATATGCTTGTATGCATTATGTTTAATATCAACACTCTCCTTTATGGCCTCCTTTACTCGTTATTGAATTTCATTCTTAAACAATTCATGTCTGAACCTTGAAACATTTCTCGAGATTAGTGTAAATAAATTATAGGAACATTCGAGCTTCTTTTGTTTATAATATTTCACTATCCCTGGCTAGAAACTGTTTTGGTAGTGATTACGGCAGTATAACGTAATTACGATTTCTGGTCAGATCTCTGCTATGCGAAAATTGTTTTACCGCTTGTCTTGTATGATACGGAGGTATTTTGATTTAGTGAAATGGGTGAGGATATTGAAACAATGCGGTGGAAAGATAAAAGACTAATAAGTAATTCATGCATGAACGAATGAGGTTTGTTTAGATTACTTTTCGTCTTTCATAGGACGCCTCATAAATGATATACTTGGAAAGCTTCGAAAACAGAAAAATATCGTTTCTTGTATGCTCAATCTTTGTGCCTGACGATGACGCACTAAATCGAAACGTGGCTGCATTGCACGGCATATAAATCCGTGGATCCTGATAGGACAGTATTTCCTATTTTTATTGTATTCTAAAGCTATTGTTGCTGCGATGATCTTGTTTTGCGTGTGAATGATCCTGACTAGAATCTGAGATACCAAGTTTTCAGAAATACTCGACACTTATCGCCGGCAATGATATAAGTGTCCCTTACGCCCATCGCTGAAACGCTCTCCCTATAACCCCTCAAATGTTAATTTCGGCAGTTTATAGTTCCAAGCGTGTACACCCGAAGAGATTTGTGTCTTGACCTTTATACGTCTCTGAGGCAACGAGTGTAAGATGTAAACCCACCTCGCATTCTAGTTCGAGAGCGATCACACGACCCCGATGCGTGATGTCTTATCTTCTTCACTTTATCGCTCGCCTCCGTGACAATCCAGTCGGAATTGCCTCCATCCGACGGACTCGTGCGTAATATTTACGCGTCGAGGTTTGACCTTTTTATTGCACCCAACACTCGCGTCAAAAATTGAGTTTCCAGTAGTTGTCGAATGTGTCCCCAGCAGTCTGTCCTACCTCTCTAAAACCGCTATGTATGATCGCTCGCTTCAAACTTTCTCTTTACTTGCTTGTCTGTCATCCTTGCTCACTTTTTTCCGTGTTTTTTGCTCCATTCGTCTCGTATTTCTTCATTAAATTTTTACCGTCGCATATTAGCTTTGTTATATGATAATTGAGTTCGCAATTGGCCGTCTTTTGGTGACTTTTTGAAAATGCTCGCCGGCGCTCAAATCGAATAGATTTCTCCTTTGTCTCCGCGAGTTCTTTCCAATAAAAGTGTTTGATTTTTGGTAAAGTAATAAACAAGTCCATAAATTTTATTATTATAACCATATTTTCATACCACACAGTTGACGCAATGCGACTGTCCGGATTTATTCTAAATCCTTGATTTGTTTCAAGCGGGGATGTTTTCAGTTTGGTTGAACACCGTTTTGTATTTTGAAATTGGGTTATCGCGTTACAAGTCGACAGCGGATCGTGAAGCTTGACGATAGTGGCTCCGAGAGAGAAGGGGGGAAAGGAAAAAATGCCCTCTTGGGTGATTAATTGGTAAGCCGTCTTAATCCAGCGCTTTCCGCTTTAGCTTCGTTGCCTCTGATTACGTTTCCGTTGCATGCGTGTAAAATCTAAATGCATCCAATTGCTCATCTCCTCTCCGAATAAGTCTTTGTTAGCATTGTATCAATAAGCCTTAGTTGCAAAGATTTATTATTTTAAAGTGTTAGTGGTCGCAATGTTTGGCGAGTTCTTACTGATTGGCATAATGTGTACTTTGAACGTATTTTAGAGTAAACGCTTACAACACCGCTAAAGTGGTTTCCTGAAGGAATTCTTTTAACAAAAGCCCGATTTAAATGAACAATTTACGTTTACGTCAGTTTGAGATTTGTTAGAAGCGCTTCTGCCGTCTACTTAGTTACGTTGTTGGTTCTAAATATTATGCTCTGAACTACTTCCTTACTTAAGAACAGTAAACCAGCATCCTCCATTCAAACACTATTACGTTTTTGTTCTTGATTTATGCTAATGATATATGTTCGATGGTACATCTATATGTAGTACATAATACCCTGCAATTCAACAGAAAGATGGTTGGCAAGGGGTTCCCTAAAAACTCTCATTTACAGGCTTGAATATCTTTTTGTGATCTCTAATCGTTTTAGGAAAGAAGGATCCTCTATATCAAGGGTCTCAAACTCACATCGGTGCGCGGGCCGCATGAAGAACCTCTAACGTACCTGCGGACCGCATTAACGCACCGTATCAAGTCTGCGGGCCGCATACTTTCCCAGTCCTCACACCGTTTAATATTCTTTGGACATTCATTCTCCCCTTCCTCAGGGAAGAAATCGTCCCAACCCTTTGATGAGGTCTTAAACCCATTCATTACAAAAATGCTAGATTCGGCGTCGAAACATGAATGCCCCACCTGTGCATAATTTTTATAAATCGGAATGAGCAATAATTTCAAAAGTGCTGATTTAACATACTTCTTACATTTCTTAGATTTACGTGAAAAATTTAATAAGAAATACATTTGAGTTTTTGGCCGTCTTATGTAAACCAGCTTGTTTCGTGGGCCGCATAAATGTGCCAAGGGGACCGCAAGTTGGAAATCTCTGCTCTACATCAATCTGTCCTACATTCAATGTCGCGTGTTTTATAATTTTATTCTTGCCTTCCTATGTAAGTGGGTACTTCGATTATCCCGCGTACCTACTCAGCTAAACTTTCTGGTCTATATTTCTCTATAAGTTTCAGTCTAATATGAAGAAAAGTTATACTTGTCGCGGGCGTCACGGTCATAAATAGGAAAAAATTTCGACCACTGAAAAGCTCTGCTGAAAGAACATGAAACGGTCTCCGAATGTACTAAGAAATGGGAATTGAAAATCAAACTCAAAAAGTTCTGCGTCCTGACTTTCTGGAAATTAAGGAACCAATCGATCGATTTCACGCATAAAATCAAGTGACTAGAAACGCTGTCAAATATCTAGGAGAGCAATATCGCGGGATGCAGATATTCGTCGGATGTTCGGTGCACACCCGCGCCCACATAAGGCGTTCAGCCTCCCCTCCCACCACCTATTCCCCACATCCCACCTCCTATTCCCCACATCCCACCCCCTACTCCCACCCTCCTACCTCCACACCAACTCCAACCCCCTATTTCCGCCCCTTTACACCCACCCCTACCTCAAAACTCCTACCCCTACACCCACCACTTACCCCCACCCCTACCCCATCTCCCTACCCCCATTTCCCTACCCCCATCTCCCTACCCCCATCTCCCTACCCCCATCTCCCTACCCCCATCTCCCTAATCCCATCACCCTACTCCTATCCCCCTACTCCTATCCCCCTACTCCTATCCCCCTACTCCTATCCCAATCCTCCTACCACCATCCTCCTAACCCCATCATCATTCCTCTACCCCCATCCTCCTACCCCCATCCTCCTACCCCCATCCTCCTACCCCCATCCCCCTTCCACCATCTCCCTACCCCATCTCCCTACCCCATCCCCCCACCCCCAACCTCCATCCCTCCC
Organism: Tanypteryx hageni; assembly: GCA_028673005.1. Classification (NCBI taxonomy): domain Eukaryota; kingdom Metazoa; phylum Arthropoda; class Insecta; order Odonata; family Petaluridae; genus Tanypteryx; species Tanypteryx hageni. Next base: position 125,695,405 of record CM054113.1, on the reverse strand, counting down.
TTCAGGGACGCTGCGGCAATGATGTCGAAAGGCGCAACCACGAAAGAATTCTAAATCACATTATCTTGAAAATTAAAATCCAAATATTTTTTTTAAATTCTATATTATCGAAGTATTTTTGTATTCCGAATGCATTATTGATATGAAAAAATACTAAAATATTATGGTTGTTTCAATGAGGGTTTTGATTTAATTTTCTATATTGCATGCAATACCATCAAGGTGTTATTGCATATTCTAATACAATTGTTTGATATGTTGTTTCAGAAATTTATTAAGCAATTGCACAGTAACCTAACTTTACTCGAGTTACTTTAGTCGAGTGTCGTTAGTCAAGTCTTCATCGCTAATCCTAGTGATACGGGTCAAAAGCTTTACAGCGGGAGTTCCTCCAATCATCTCACGATGCTCTAACACGGCGAGAGCAACTGTGAATTTAATAAAGCTAGTGGCTCTACTAAGTTAGTTCTTAAAAACTTAATATGGATAAGTTTCAGAAATATAAGCCCGCAATAGCATATTTTGTTGGCATTAATAAATAACAATATATTTTTATTTTCAAGATTGTGTTCATACACCTAACATGCGTTTCGATTACGGAATAAGTATACGACCAAAAAGACAAGGTTTATAGTATTGAAACCTTGACATCTATTGAGTAACATGCGTTGGCAAAAGTTTATGAATATTATTACGTATGGATAATAGTAGTATAACTTGGCCTATGAAAATATTTCTTTTGTTCAAGCTTCGTATACCGAAATTCTAGCCTTATTTCGCGGTTTTTTTATCGCGTGTTTTATTGCCGCGTCGTATTTACTACTCGTATTTACGATAAAACTTTTTCTTCGGCATATCGCCCCAAAACTATGTGAAACGTATTCGCGTGCTTGTGAAACGTATTCGCGTACTTGTGAAACGTATTCGCGTACTTGTGAAACGATATCTAGGCACGTAATATTCAAAGGAAACTCGGAATTATCTCTGAGGCACATACGTGGTAATTTATGGATGCCTTGGTAGAACTTCGATCACATCTAGAATATGCCACACTTTTTCAAGAAACTCCTTATAGATTGCTATCGCGTTTCTAGTATTCGATAGTGCAGGACTGATAACATCTTTACCCGCCTTAACTATTTCTTTTAACAACGCGCATTGATGAAATTATTCAAATCCATCCAACTAATCCATTACTTCGAATAACTTTTTATATTTCGTTTAATCTATGAAATAATCTTTCGTTACGCACTTGTTTGCTCGCTGTAACCTTTTATACTAGATAACTTGTTTGCTGATTGATGCGAGGACGTTCCTCTTCAAGGACAGTTTTTCCGAGCTAAGCAATAAACTCTATCGAAAAGCCACATTTATGACCTGAATGAGATCGCTAATCCAAATGGCATCGTTTTAAATTTATGTCACGCGCTTGTAATTTTTGCTGATTTAGTCAGAAACACTTAAAAATATGCGTAATTTCCAATTTGAGAAATTTCAATTAGAAGTGAGCGAGCGATACTTCCTGAAAAATCCTCACCTTTCCGGGATCCTCTTCAGCTTCCATTCTGTCTCCTTCTTTCGCCATTGCACACGCTCAGCCTTTTTCTCACTGTGCTCGGAACGATTTATCCGCGAGATGAGTCCCAGGTGCGGAGTGCGACGTCTGTCCTGTTGCTATGAAGGTGTGACAGAGACAATTGAAAAGGCACATTCCGTCGCAGAATCCCCCTCCGAGATACGTAGAAAATGCAGATGTGGTTATGCTAGATGAGAATTCCGATATTTCACCGAGAAAAAGCTCTTTGTTTTCCTCTTTTGTCACGTTTTTTTGCTTTGAACGAATTCGCGTAGAGATTCGGGATGGTGATCTTTCTTCGGCGTCGTTTTTAAATTCCAGTGATTTTTTCAAGTACGACCCTGAAGCTCCTCGATAAATGTTTTAAGCGGGCATGGAAGTCGAGAGAGGGATTCGGGTGTCGGTAAGAGATGAATGAAAGGAATCTGTAAGAAAATCCGGATTTGAGGTCACGCTCTTGAGTGCGACCTTAGGATAGATTTTGCGTTTCTCCGTATGTGCCACGAGTGGAGACGCGATTGTAAAAAACAGCGGACTTTACTCATTTTCTCTCATTGCATTTCATGGTCAAATTGGCATTTTTTCTATCAGCGCTGCCCTGATTTTTGGTGGACATTAATGGTAATTTTAAAAAATTTTACATTCGCTGATACGGTGTATCGACAGTCGACGTCGAGGTTATGAATAACATGGATGCTGTGGGTACCACATAATTTTTCATTATCATTTCATCCATAAAGTGTGTTCGAAAACTTTTTTAATATGCCTGTAATGATCATCCGTGCCTCACATCTCGAAATTTTCATTTCGAAAAAGTTGCATTATTTTATTATTTTAACTTTTCACTGCACGGATGGGCTTTTATATAAGGCAAATAAATGTTTTCACAAAATAGTGTTTCGGTTATAATTTTCGCTTCTGTTCTTCTATCGTCTCACATTTCCTCGTACATATTTGAAATGTAGATGAACCAATAAACCTGGAAGAGAGTTTCCATTTGTTTGCTAAAAATTGTATTTTTGTGGTAATGGCATTTAAAATTTTTTGCACTCTCTGATACGTTGTATATAGAGAACACATTGTGATCGTGAGGACAATCGACTTCAAGGTTTTGACTAATATGCACGCTTAAGACACCGCAGAGTCAAAAAAAGCGCTTTTGGCAATTTCCTCTTAACGTAGTCCGTCGTCCTTTTTCTATTCAAGGGGATGAGGGGTTAAAGATAATCAGATGAAATCTCGTGTTTGTATATCCGGAATAGAAGCCACGTTGAAATGAACCGTATCGCGCAGCAGTGGGGGACAGTTGATTCTTGACGATATTCACAAAATGTAGATTTATTTTTAAATGGTTGCAAAGTTTTAATTAAATTTGCATCCTCTGATAGAGATCAATGTCATAAAAATAGTATACGCAAGCTATATCCCTAAAAAATAGCAGCTGAATTGTTGATAGGAGTCAAACTACACGTAAATACCTATTAATAGTATAACCAGTGGCATTATTGTTTGGAGTAGAAGTGTATGGATATGAAATAGTTTGTGCAAATTTCGTTGCCCAGATTTTTTAATATCAGATATCCGTAAGATCCTAGAGAAAATATTCTCCTCAAATCATTCTTGAATTTGCGGCGCATTTCCGGTTTGCTTTATGTGTGAAAGGACGAAGAGAGAGAGAGAGATATGGTTAGCAGCGAATGCAAGGAATGGATGCCCTTGTAAATGGAAAGGGGGAGAGGAGAGGGGAGAGGAGAGGGGGAGAGAGAGAGGGAGAGAGATAGAGAGGGAGAGAGATAGAGACGGAGAGAGATAGAGGGTGGGAGAGGAGTGAGAGTGAGAGGGGAAGAGGAGAGGGTTAGAGGAGGGGGAGAGAGTAGGGGATAGGGAAAGATGGGTATAGAGTGGAGGAAAGATGAGAGAAAGAAATGTGGAGGGGAAGAGAAAGAATGAATGTGAGAGAGAAAGAGGTGAGATAATGTTGGTGGAGCTCGCGCAACGCGTGAATCTGAAGTAATCGGTTGATGAGTTTATGGATCGTAATCGCAGGTAGAAACATTTCATGACTCCTGCAGCCGTGAATGAAACGAAGGCAGTAAGGCCAAAGTCACTTCTCGCGATGCCTTTCTTTAATTTTAGCTGGAGGTGAGAGAAAGTCGAATCGATGTGATTGCGAAATAGAGTGAATTGGTATGTGTTATGTGTGCGTGTATTTTTGGCTAATCAACCTCTTGGATTATTATAGCCATAGCTCCTTCCTCACCGAACACAGACAAGGAAGGAGGGAAACCCGGTGCCGGCTTTAGCCTACTCTTAACGAAGAGCACCAAGGGGGCAACGGCTTAACGTTCCTTCCGAAGGACGGAACGCTGACTTTGCGCGGTCTCCTCAGAGTGAATTGGTGTTCCCTTCTTGGGGAATCATGATTTCTGCTTTTATTGGTGGCTTAGAAAACCAACTTCTGATGCGTTTAAGATACCCGTCGTTGCGTTTTAGTTCTAAACTTTCGCTGACTCGATATCACACAAAATTCGAATTCAGATGTGTCTTGCTTAGAATCCAGCGGTTATCGTCATAATACGCACTAAAATGGAAGGCTTTCCATGGCCTCTAGGGAAAAGTGTACGAAAAGACAATGTGTAGTACCTATATACCTATAATTTATACTTTCTTATACGATGTATATGTAGAAAGTAATTTGTTCGTGGAAATGTTTTGAGATTTCACTGCAGAACTGAGCGGGTGTGGTCCGGGGAGAAGGGAGAGGAGGAAAGGAGGAGGGAGGGGGGAGCAGTAGGGATTTTGATCGAAAGGATTCGCCATAAAACGGCGTTTTTAGTACTTATTTTGGTTACAATGTGTAATCAATCACCAGGAAGATCCAATATCGCTTAATTTTGAGTCGTTTTTCGCCAGTTGTATTTATCAGAGGAATTACCATTTTTTCATTGAATGCCGTTCATATATATGTACATACTATATATCAGGGTTGATCA